>JABWDB010000016.1:4149375-5532500 GCA_019614645.1 Stratiolaelaps scimitus
AACGAAACGTATCGCGCAACGCAACGACAAGATGAGGTAACATAAGGAACACATCGGCGAAAATGATAGATGGAAAACGCTCGCTCAAGAACTCAATGACGAAACACAGCAGCGGAGGCGAATGGCAGGTCACTGAGTGGCTCCATAGCGAATTGGCATTTGGGGCTTTGTTGCTATAATCGTTTGATGATAATTAGGGTTAATAATTAGAGTGATGATCTCTCTCCCTCTCTCTCTCTCTCTGTCTCTCTCTTTCTTGAGATTTTTCTCGATATCTGCATCGATTCGTTGGGAAACGTCTAGCTTGTTGACACGAAAGCTGGAGGATCTCGTGCTGATAATGAACGGTTCTCAAGCAGCCATAATTAACGTAGCATCTAATTAGCACATGTCTGGTGCCGAGAACCCAAACATACGATGTTGCTATGTCTCAATTAGAACCTGCGATTCGCCTCGTCCGCCTTTGAACACAAGGGATGATGATGCCGATGATGCCCTGAAGCGGATCGAGCGTGGAGATATTTCTTCCACGATCAGCACCGCGCTTCCCGGGGCACCAGACGCATTACTCACGAGTACGATGACAAAGTCGAGCCAACACCACGCGTTGGTGAAATACTTTCGAAAACCGAAAGCTAGCCATTTGAGTAACATCTCGAAGAAGAATATTACGGTGAATGTTTTGTCCATCACGTTTAGTATGTTGATCAGCCACTGGCGTTGTTTCAGATTCACGTCTTCCAGAGCCTGCGGAAAAATGAGAGAAAGAGAGAGGTCATAAGCATAGGGGGCGAATATCCCGCAGGGAAGGTTGGTCTCTCAATAGGCACGTACACTCATACGCTCGGTTGCATACGAGCGTTTTAGCAAGAGATATCGATTAATAAATATTTGTTAAGTCAGCTGCTATGCGTACGTATGATAACTAAAGCATATATAGAAGCTTATAGATTTCTGCTGTAATCGACACCTGTTAGGTGGTGCGTCTCCTTATCAATTTTAATAATTGAACCCGTTTGGTATATATATATATATATATATATATATATGTATCGACACTTATATATAATATCTATAATATCCATAATCCGGGATACGATAATGGATTGAATTATTACATAAGATAACAGAATATGTCTATAACACGTAATAATAATCATGTATTATACATCTCGGCTGTAAATTAGATATACGATCTATATATATATATATATACATGGACATGTGTTTTTATATGTGTGGTAAAGCCGGTTACCAATGCGAGGCTGCTGGTCAAGATGAGGACGACGACAATGGTCTCGAAGTACTTATTCTCGACCAGAGCGAATGCTTGCGCCCTGTACACTTTGTACTTGGCGAATAGGGGCTGAGAATCATTGAAAATGCAGCAGCAGGCGAACTTGACATAGCAGCACTCGGGACAACAATCGGCCGGCAGTTCGGGAATGATGAGGTCGGAAGCGGCCGTTTCGAGCGCGCCGCCTTCAAGCTGCTCCTTGTTCTCAGCTTCTTCATCATCGCCTCGCTCCTCGTTTCCGTCGGCGTTTACGGCAGATGAGGCGGCGGTAGCCTCATCGCCGGCGTCGTCGTCTCCAAGGCCCTCCGCTTTGCCGTCGACTTCATCGCTTCCACCGGCGGACTTCTCCTTCGATCCGGCCAAACTGACGGGCGTGGCGTCTGTGGCCAACGTATGATGGCCACGATGATGAGTGCAGGCCCGCCGTAACAAAAACGGTGGCGGTGAAGATCGGCGGGGGCGGTCGGGCGAAGGTGTCAGTAGAAAAAAATCACACACACGAGAGTAGAGGCGGAGGGCAGTTAGTTGTTGTACACGAGACGCACAATGTTCGAGAGGCAAGAGATTTAGAACTGTGGAACAATAGCCGACGAGTAACAGCACCTAGATTAAGATTGCCTCGTAAGAGGTGACTGAGAAGATACAGATCGATACATAGATAGATAAGATTGAGATAGAGCGTCCTAGAAAAGTCAACTCCCAGCCGGAGATGGCTTCCATTTGATGGAGGAATAAACATGTACTAATCTGTGGGTGTCTGTGCATGTGAGTGTGTGTGTATATCCATTTCGTTCGGTTTGGCGCTCAGGCTTACGCTACGCACGTCGAATACGTTTAAATCAACGGGCTTAGCTGATTGTCCTTCTGAAAAATTGCTCATAATCTAGTAAGCGTCTATTAGATAATTGTATTAGGTGATATAGAAAAAAGGCCACAAATATGTCTACTCCACTTGATATATTCCTTTACAGTTATGGCGAAAATACGTACTATACAAACTGTTGAACAATACGACTATCATAAGCTATTTATAGTTAGCTTTGGCGCACGCTTCCTTATCACAGGGGGGCGTATATATAGGTATAAGTACATAAAAATACTCTCATATAAATACACTGAAGTATGTTATTTAAGTGACACCGTCATAACACACGTTCAAGTTATTGCTAAACAAAAAAATAACGAACTACAAAAACAGTACAGAACAATGATCGAGGTGCACTTCGTCTGGGCTATCTCCTTCACCTTTTGTTCCACTGCCCTCGTTCTGCGATTGTCCCAGCGTTTTCTACTGAATGTGCCTACGTCTACAAACACTGTGTGTGTGTGTCCATTTCTCGGCAGAGAACTGACCATCGGTTTGTTTGTCCGTTCGCCTGTTTTTACCAGACACTTCCCCGTTATAGGACGGTCGCTTCCCGCTTGGCATTTTTGTTTGCGCAGATTAGGTGGACGGCAGAGGAGCGCAATAGAGGGAAAGAGAGAGAGGTAGTGCCCCCGAGGCACGGGGGAGGGGGCGTTTGGTTTCGTCTGAGCTCTACTCATGTAGAAAGGGGTTCCTTCTGGGTTGGGCGGCACGAAGGGAAGCTGTTATTCTGCTATATTTCCCCGAACAACTGTGGGGTAACGGAATTGCAGGGCTGTCGACGATGCGAGGCCAGTCTCTGGGGCGTAAGGAGCTTACCGGCGAACTGGGTGTTGTTGTCGTGATGGTCGAGGTTCGGCGGTTCGCCACTGAAGCGCACGGACGCCGAGCCGGTTCCGGCCGTGAGCGGCGTTGAGAGGCTGTTCTCGGTGGTCGTAGTTCGGTGTTGTCCGCCAGGCGGCAGGCCCACGCTATCGTGGACGAGGGGCTGTTCGACGACACAGGAGGGCGAGCCGAGAGGCGTGGAGGCCCCGAGCTCCGTGTCCTGCACGAGGCCTTCGCCGTTGCCGTTCGGCCTCACCATGCAAAAGTCGGGGCCTGGATGAACTTTATTGCTAAATTCCTTCGAGTTGCCAATGATAGGTCGGGAATTGTTTTTAAGCTTTTGCATGACAATCACCTGCGCCTGTTGCTTATCAGCTTGAAAACCAATGTCCAACCTGAGCAGGCAAAATTGCGGGTATAGGCAGGTACAGGCATCGAGCGCGTGTAGGTCGACCCGATCACCGGGCCGCAGACACAGCCACGCACGTATAGATATATAGAGAGAGAGGCACACGAGGGTCAAACGACACAACCACGACAAAACATCCAGTGCCCGTCCGTCGAAGGTCACCAAAAGGCAGTGGACGATTGCCCAACGAGAGAGAGACAGAGAGAGAGAGACATGAAGACAAAGAGACAGCGAGATAAATATGGTGGCGGCGACGAGTTCCACAGTGGGAGTCAAAATGAGAATAAAAAATAGAAACAGGGGCCGGTGGATAGATGAAGGTTATCGAAGTATTAGCAGATTATTATTGGGTAGAGCAATTTTGTGATGTGAATTTCTTCGGCCTCAGTGACTGCTTTGTTATTGGGATTTTCCGATAACTCCCATGGTCATGGGCAATGAAATACCTAAGTCGTGTCGATGGCAACTGTCCTGGCCATTCGTCCGTTGAGGATCAGCTAAGTGTTAATATATTAAAAATAAAATTGGAGCCTGCACAATTACGTGGGTTAGCTGGTACAGGGTGGAGGTCGAAGTGATTGACACTCGTTACCCAGGTCTATTTTGTTGATTTTAGAATAGAAATATTCGAGCAGAAACAACAAGGATTTGAATAAAGACGGTTTCTACCCTCTGCTCTAAATATTAAATGGGGTGATCTAGATTGATCTCTACGGCGTGGTACATATTGAACGAATGAAGAATACGCTTTCCCGTGTCCAATACTCGCCTATCGATGAGTTCAGGTGTGGGGCTATCTTTCTTGATAACCTGTCCGTCCATAATAATGACCCCCGTGTCGAGGTCCAGGTCTTCAGGGTAGGTTTGATCCGAGATCTGGTTGCGCTGTTTACCCGAACATAGCTGTAATGTGAAAACAACCACAACCTGTGAGGCTCCCTCCGGCAGCGGCGTGGCTCACCAACAACATCCAAAACAGCAACAGCGATTATAGAGGCATCAGCTCTGTGAAGAAGAAGGGTCAAGCCCTTAGGGCTCCATGTATAAGCCAGAGGCTTTGCCGGTTTCCTCTTGTCGAAATTTTTGCCCGACGGGAGACTCAGTGGTCCAACTCAGGTTTGCTTCAACTCACTGCGCCGGGCGACTTGTAACTAAAACGGATGGACCCACGTTGCTTCAAAGGGGGACCAGGCCGGCAAATGGCCGGCCCCAAAAAGAACGTCTTCAAAAACCATGATAGCTGTGCGGTCCCGAGAGCAGGTCAGAGTTAGCAGTTACACTGATTCTGATCAAAACAACATCAACCCGCATTGAACACAACGGCACATGACACGCTCGATATATGGCCATCAGTAGAATTATCACATTTTGCGTGAGCTGTGTCAGCCCTTACAGGATACGCATATATTTTAACACCGAGCTTTGCTTGAATTTGGTTGAACATGGTCGACAATGGTAAATCACGCCAACAATTCAACAACAACAATTCAGCAAATTGAATACTAAATTATTATGACACTGCAAGTCTATACGCGTGTATATTTCGCGCCACTGTCCTGTAACAAGCACAGAGGTTGACGAAGCAAGTTTTTTTTTAAGTTTCTAGACGTTCTCAAGGTGCTATCAAGTCAATGTGCTCTGCATAAATCACCCTTCCAGACGTGTGTGCGTGTGCAAGTGAAAGGTAAGTATAAGCTCGTGGTCGCCAACGGTGGTCAAACCGGCCACGAGCCGCCCTTCGCGGATGCTCGCTTGGCCCGGGCTGAGTGTTGTGCTCTATGCAATATCCATGCAACTGGGTGTGTATGCGTTACGTTGAATAAGGCCGCTCCAAGCATCGTCGTAACATTAGCTTGTAAGCTCATTAGCGGGACCGCAGAGCTCTCCACGATCTGCAGACACTAAGCCAGCAGGCGTTGTCGGGGGAGATAGTTACACTGAGTTTAAGCGCCTGCCTTTTCGGGCATCACAGTTGCCGCGCCTTCACAGGCGAGCGCAACTTGGATAGGTTAGGTTTACTGCGGTTTAGCTGAGCACACCGCGCCTGTGAAGACGTCCCCTCGCCCGAGAGCCAAGATGTCAGCTTCCCAGCTTCCTATGGACAGGTCTGGGTATGTCCAAACCTGTCCGCGAAAGACGGTGCTGAAAAACGGTTGGATAGCACAATCTGAAATCCGGACAGGCAGATCCTCTGTGCTATTTTATCTACCGCAGGGAAGTGGCAGAGCCGAAACGTGGTCGAGTTACGCTAATTAAACAACGAATACTACTATCAATAGTGAGTATGCTGATTATTTATTATACTCTAGCCAGAAAACGTCCACGTCTAACCTTGACACATAATCTCATTCTGCCAGTACGCTACAAGCGTCGTCGCCTTCTAAAATCATCACTATGATTATATTACACCGATGCAGATACGTCGCAATGCAGAGCATTCCAGTCCTGCTTTTTTCAACTAGATAAGCTACTCGTAACTGCCACTGTGCACTAATGCATTTGCATAGCAGCGAACACCTAAATATATAGTAGCTGCCGAGAGTGACTGTTGTCCTCATTCCAGCATCGTGGCAAGGATCTACGCTGTGGTAACCCACGACTAAGACTCTCTCCAGCCTCCTACAGGAAAGAGACAAGCACTCGAATCCATTATGTTCCTGTTTAGCCTTTATTTTATTTTTTTTTCAAATTAGCCTATTTCGTTAGCTCTATCATTCTACGCATTCATCAGTGAGTGGGATACAAGCTACACTGCACACCATGCGGTATCAAACCACCCATTGTGACCCGACCCAGTTTGCTGGATGCTGATCACTATGTTCCTATATAATGGCAAGCCAACCAAGCTTCCTACGGAGTACGCAATCACTGCGGTGGACGAGCGGCTGTGGATCGGTCCATCGGTGGACCGATTCCGACTGAGCGCCGGCCAGTCGTTCTATCCGTTTTGCTACAATAAAACGCACTCCTCGAAGCAGGCTACCGCAACAGTGAACCGCGGCTCGATTGGTCCCATCATCAACAAATCGCTACAACAACTACTCACCGACTGCTACCAGTGCAGGCAAAGCTGTGCTCTATTCGAATCGTTCACACCCCGACTCCAACGCCACCAACCAGATGGTAGTACTCGCCGTCGCTGTGCTAGCCTACCTGTGGGGTTTCTCTCCCCATCTGCATTACGTTGGTGTCGTCACCCAACGGATGCAGCTCGGAGGCAGCAGTAATGTAATCATATATATATATATATATATATATACATATACATTGTCAAGCTGTCAAGGTGACCACAGGTAACTCTGCTACGGTCTAACTCTGGTGTGAGGCTGGAAGTGGGGGTGACGAATGGCTGTTGATTCGGTCTGGCTGTTTGTGTTGGCGTGCACACCGCCGCTGCCGGCGGACAAGCTGTTTTGCGGCGACCCGATGCACTCGACTGATCATGCACATTACCACCTACCATGAATAGATCTCGGAACTTTCTTTTCACCCATCTTCCGGCTCGATGGAAGCGATCAATCGCTTCTTGGAGTTTCTTCGTATCGCCGGAATCCGGGTTGGCCTGCAATTTGAAGAAAATATTGAAATAATCCATTTACTATCCGGATATTGTTCTGACATTTCAGGTCACACTGAATGTATACGCTAACGTGCTCAATGATGTGTACGTGTTCTTCAACTGGGACTGTGATCAGAGTAGGATATTGAATATCGACTGTGTTCGATTCTTTAGCGCAACCGACGTTACACATCTCGTCAAAATTGTGTTGCACACCAATCGGCGGCCAGAATTCGGCCTGCAAGGGTTTCAGGCCAGCCACATGTAAGTTGGTGATGGTCAAGTGCTCCGAGTAGTTTCCTTCAATAGAGGGGCTATCGGCTTGTCTCAGACTCACCACGTCATGGTCACCACCACGCTTTATGATTCATCATTTGTCTATTTATAGCAGAGAAATACGGCTCCGTCGAGACTATGTGTCGTTGCGCCGAGTTCCCGAAAAACGCCGAACGTTGTCGAAGTCGACCGCCAGGCGAAAAAAAAAGTAGCCAGCTTCCATCAGCGATCTGGTTTTTCACTCGGAGTGGAACATTTCATTTTGTGTTCCATCCCGCTGCCGAAATCGAAATCTCGATATTGAAGCAAAAATAGGGAGCCCCCATCCTCTGTAGGCCACGTTTGGAAAATGCATAAATCTGGCCACGGTCTACAGGGACGTAGCTAGAATATTCGCTACGCAGTGGGCGTACAAGATGCGAAGGCGTGCTCACATGGCCCTCGTGTAGCCCACGGTCGCTTCGACAACCGTCCAGACATTGAGCGTCCGTGACAGTTCTCTGTGTCGTTGTTGGTACAATTCTACGCGACCAAAATGCTTTAGCCACAACGCTGGCCGCAGCATTAAGCGAGTTGTTCTATAAAGGACCAGTATCAACTGGAGGTAGTTAACTCTAAGTCTTTCGCTGGTTTGTCGACCCCTATCCAAACTCGGCGATTTGAAGCTGTTGAGAAGGTGTTGTTTTTCGTCCCTTTTAGTTATTAGTTGAAACCGCCACCCGCTCAATTGTTCAGGTGGCACTTTGAGTAAGAAACTCACTCACATGTGTCCCGTTCATCATTACGTGCCCAATCGATTCCAATAATCTATAGCCCAACTGGCGCGTTTGTCGTAGAAAAATAATGGCGGACATATATATGTGTGTGTATGTGTATGCTGCCTATGTATACGCGGGATGGCGTAGGAACGCCACGCAGGGTACACAAGCAATTTCAATTCAAAACTGCCTGCGCCACTGCTTCAGCGGTGGTGGCGGCGGCGGCGGCGGCGGCTGCTGGCGGCCTCGAATGGCCCACGCGCATCTTCCGCGTTTGCTTTCCTACGCCAATGGCGCCAGTTCCGGGGCTCTCTCTCCCTCCCTTTCTCATTCTCTGGCAACCCTCCCAGAGGTTTCCCAGCCGGGGGCCCACTGTGGACCGACCGAGCGACCAACCGAACAGCGGAACTATTTTCTCATTTGGATTCCATTTGAGGGGTTGCTCCCCGCTCGAACCCCACCGCTGCAGCCCTTTGCTCTCAAACGGGTGACTGGCTGGCTCCTACCGGGTGACGCCTGGTCCTCGGTCTGACGCAACGAAAATTTCAGCAGAAAGCTGAAAGAACTGCAGGCAGAGTCTGAAAGACGGGAAAAACTGCTACGAAAAAGAGACTTTCGTTTTCCTCTGCCGTTCCACCGCCGCGAACGGTTGACGTCGGCGCCGCTCCCATCCAAGACGATACGTGGCACTGAAAATACGGCGATGTCGGGTGTGTTGTTGTTGTTGTTGCTGGTGCCCCTTCCCTCTGCTTGAAAAGGCACCACTATAACAGTAGCACCGTAGGCTACAGCAGCATCCTTCATTCGGTTTCTTTCTGCTGACCAAGAGGCTGCGTCTATCGACGCCTCGCAAGGGGAAATAGAAGATACTTGTTGATGGAGCCATTCGCCATCATGTATCTATCGTATATATACTGTCGATGAGGTGTGTGTCGCTTGAATTCTAATCATGTGAGTGCGTGTCCGACTTATAGAAGTTTGTTATACATATATATATATATATCTCCCAAGTTGACCAACGAGAGCATAAACCCCTATGCCCAGTATACGTGGTTGCTACTGATTAGACTTGAGGTTCTCTCGGCTGTAGGTTAGAGCATGCGACTATCTATTATATGGCAAGGTAGTGATTGGTCAGTTGATTAGTTAGGTAGGCAGCCAGCCAGCCATCCAGTAAGATTGCTAGCCTGTCGGCGGTTGCCTTGCTGTACCTAGAGTGAATCGAACGACGTACAAATTGCGCCCGCTGTTGAGACGAAGCCCGTACGATGATGGAGAGGCACGGACGATGGATCTCTTACTAACCTGTGATAGGTTGGATGCTCCGAACGAAGAGAGCAACAGGGCCAAGAAGAGGTTGAGTACGACCAGGTTGCCAATGACGACGGTGGCGAGGAAGAATGGGATACAGGGCCAGCCCGAGACCCACATACAGTCCCACATCGACTCGATCCACTCGCCGCATAGCACCCGGAAGACAATCATGAACGAATGCATGAAGTCTAGGAAGTTCCAGCGGGGCACCTTCTGCTCCGGGAACCTGCGGGGAGGAATCAAGTCAGGAGCACAACAATAAGCGATGAAAAGCGCACACCGTCGATCGTCTGTCAACTATCGATCGAAGACAAACAAGCCAATGAAAAGACGTAAAAAAATAGTTACTACTCATAAAATTCGACCTTCTATCACCCCGGCTTCTGTTACTGTTAATATTATTGTTGTTATTGTTATCATCGTTGTCGTTGTTGTTGTTGCTGTCGCTGTTTCAGCCTGAATCCACGATGAATGACCGCAAAGATACCATTAGATGTCGAGTGCTTCGCTGCGGTGTACTCCACGAATTGCTGCATTGTACCGCCTTGACGTTCGTACGTCATATGACGCCAGTGATCGTCTACTGGTTTGGGCTCCTACGGGCGATAGTCGTGGAGGCAATACGCGTAGTGCTAATAGTGATGGTTGTTGTGCTGGTGATGCTCCTGGTAACAGCACGTGTAGACAGGCGTAAGCAAGCAGCACCAAATACGAAAAGAGCCCGAAGTGGCGGGGGCCATCGGAATGGGGACTCTGTGCGCGTAAGTGCGTTCGCTTACTTCGTAAGGCGACTTACTTTCTCTCTCTCTCTCTCTCGCTCTTTCGTGGTCTCTTTGAGCGTCTCTCTATGTCCGTCTGTTGTTCGGACCGTGTGGGTGGCTCACTTAACGTTATGAGTGGGTGTGGCCGGGTCGTCGGTCGACTTGCGAGCTCCCCAAATGCGACGCTGAGACCCCGGGGGGGGGGCAAGGAGAAGCTGGCTTAAGGGGAAGCGAATGGGGACGCGGATAGCCGGGAAGGGTCAGAGAAGAAGCGACTACCAGCGACCACCGAACCGACCCCTGGCGACCCCACTGGACCACGAGCGAAGGCACTCCGACTACGGCGCTCGATCGGCCGGCCGGCCGCCCGGCTGGCCGACCGACCGACCGACCCGAAAGTTGGGCCAAGAGCAGGCGGACGCTCCTCTCTCTCTCTCTCATCCTATGTGCTGCTCGTAAGGCGTAATATCCATAGGCATCCATAGCGATGAAGGCTACCACGGACACTGCCACGACTGGTTGTAGTGTTCTCTGCGGACGGGTGTCCGCTTCTGCTGCTGGTGCGATATGCGCGCTCGCTGTCTCCATACCCTTGTCCCAGCCAGCCGCGATGTTACTGTGAGACAAGTTGACTTTCGCCTTCGTGTACAGCTCGAGTGTACGGTCAGCGTCTGCTGTGGCGGCGGCGGCGGCTGCCGCGCGAGCCCCGCAGCTGAAGGCGAGGTTATGGAAGATATGGCGCAATAGAGAGAAACGCTCGAACGAGAGTAAATACAATAAGAGGTGGGCGGTGCGGAGAAGAGATACTTACAAACACTTGTTGTCCGTGTAGTTTTTGCCGAAAAGTTGCATGCCCATAACGGCAAAGATGAAGATGATAATTCCCAACACAAAGGTCAGGTTACCCAGGGCTCCTATCGTCTTGCCCATGATAGATATCAGTAGATTCAACGTTGGCCATGACTTGGCTAGTTTGAAGACTCTCAACTGTAATGTCAGACAGAGACAAGTCAAGTGAGCAAGAATAGAGAGAAAAAAAAACATATGACATAATAGCTGATGCAACCTATAATACCCTAGTAACAAACCGTCAATAGTTACATATATAAACAGGCGGATAACATGCAATTGTCGAGGAATCGTCGTCCGACGGAGTCAGCGGGGAAATCACCGGAGAGACAGAGGCCCCCCAGAAGGCGAAGGGGCTTGCGTGCGGCACATGACGGCGCGATGACCAGCCTATGTATAACGGAGAATGAAAAAGTTGGCCTGAGCGAGTCGATCGCCCGTCGCATTGCAGAGACATTGCAATAGCGATAAAGATGCATCAGAGACGGAATTGTCATTTAAAGTAGTTAATGGCCACGGGAGCGGGGGGGTAAGGTAAGGTAGTAACTGCTGTTCTAGCACCCCGCGAACGGGACTGGAATCCAGTGGTTTGACTTCGGGTTTGGCGTCGGCTATTCGAACCGACCGGAGTAGTAGAAAATGCCGAGCCAAAGATGAAATGGTGACATGAAGCAAGATGGTGGTTTGCGGGGCGCCCTGTAGCCAGTGTATTTGCCTGTAACGCCCGTAGCTGGCGTCCGACGACTGTCCGCCTACCCAAGCAGAGACACGGCACACTGACGCACACGGGGTCGATGGGTCGATAACATCGAAGGGTCATTCATAACGCAAGTGCAGTCGTGAGCACCACTGCCGTCGAGACCGCTCCTATTCTGCCGTTGACTGTCCAGGCTCCTAACTCGCTACAGCTTGCCTAGTCCCCCCCCCCCCACCCCCGTTGGCAACCCACACTTTCACCTGGCAACCGGCGTCATTCAGTTCCGATAGCGACCAACAGGCATCGTCCGAAACGACATTGGCTGCTGTTACTCACGCTGCTACTAATGCTATGGCATATCGGCGCCACTGCAGGAGAGAGATACAGAGAGGGAGAAAGAGAGAGAGAGACTGAACAAACACGACGAGGCAAGGGAGAGTGCCCAATGACGCGACCGAAGAGATCCCCAAGTTAAGAAGCTAAGCCAAAAACCAGGCAAGTGGGTAGCTGTTCGGCCTCTCCCGTTCGCTTGGTGATAGTCTTGCCTGACTAGTTCAGCCATCTCTCTCTCATTGTCTGCTCGCGACTTCAGTAGATCCCCTGGATTGCTCTCGATGACCGATTCAGTGTGAGACAGCGGGACGAGTAATGCGGACGGGTACAGGCTACTTGTTATATAATAAATTGAACTACGAACAGCCCGGCCCACCGCTTGGTAAAATTTCCCATTTAACTTGCCACTGCTTCTGGGTTGGCTACGATTGTTATTAGATAGTAATATTTCCTATGTGGCCTATATATATATACCCTTCTATAATATATATTAGCACGTGCCGCATAAAGTAAGCTCGTACATCCACGACCAGGTTCATTTTAGTCCTTTTGCGTTATGCAGCAGTCCCGACCGTAGTCGGGACCAATGTCACGGTGGTGGTGACGAAGAGGAGTGAAACAACTCTTGTTTACCGCTGTATGAGACACACACACACACACACATCACCCCTGTACGATAATACGTCGCAACTGACGCTGTAGAGTTTTCTCTCTGATCAGCTCTGCTCTGATTTTCTTTAGGTTGTTCTTCGTTTGTTGTTTAAATGTTACATTCTGCTGTTTCTCTTCTGATAAATCAGTTCCTCCGTTCGGTAGCTTCCTTCCGGTGGCGGGGGCAACCCACTCAATGATCTGCGCTGGGGGCGATCGCGGACAAAGGACGAACGAGGCTAACGATGAAAAGCAACCGTTGTTCGATGTGGCATCAATGAGAAAGGACCCCTGTAAATAAGGGTCCGAGGACTCGGCAGATGTCTGTCTAACTGTCAACGAGTCGGTCAGCGAGACAGAATCAAGGCCTGGTGCTGAAGATGATGATAGAAATGATTATTCCTGATGAGATTTTCTTGCGAATGTCCATGCAGTTCAGTGAGATATATACATATATATATATATTTTTTTTTTGGTCTACTTACCAGTCGAAATGAACGCAGCACGGACAGTCCTTGGACACCTTCTAGTCCTAACTCGAGTAACGACAATGCAACAATGATAAAATCAAATATATTCCAACCTTCTTTAAAATAATTCTTCGGACTTTTTGCCATGAGCTTCATGGTCGCTTCAATGGCGAAGGTAGCGGTGAAGAACTGAAATGAAACAACCGGAACCCCGACAGGACACAGAGAGACACAGATAGAAGAAGACAAAACGACATTTATTAGTGTTGTCTCTTTCTCTCTCTCTGTATATTAAAAAAAATGTATATATATATATATATATATATATATATATCTACCATCATATACAGTTGTGTTAGTTTTTTTTTATCCTAACTTTAACTATACACCGTCCACACAGATCTACGTATATATCTACGTATCTCTCGAGATCACTATACGTGCGCGGCGAAGAGGAGAACACTGACTCATACCGGTAGCATTGATTTCTATTTCTGTCAACCCGTGCGATTCGTTAGTGTCCGTCTATGAGTCACAGTCGCGACAGTCTCACATCTGTCTGACAAATCGACTACATACGAACGCCGTAGGGTATGTACGGTATGACGCCCGAGGGGCGGGCAGACCAGTCAGCCGGTTGATGCTAACCAGCCGAGTGGAGGGCCGATCGCCGTGGGGCGCGTATATGCCACGAAGCCTATATAAACCACTGCCACACAACCACCCGCACGCTATCATTGTCGTCGGCGAGTTGTGGCCGTTCTTCAGAGACAACGCCCTCAGTGCTGCTCTCGCCAGCCCTATACCCGCGAGGGAATTCATAGCAACCTCTTCAACGTGTGTGCGCGCTTCCGATAGCAGTTGGAGAGCAATCGATCCCTGCATCGAAGAAATAGCCGTATGCACGTATTGTGTCGTGCTACCAGGTAGGAGGATGGGTCACAATAATAGCGGTTGTGGGCATCGTCGAAGCTACTCGGCAAATAACGGAGGCGACAGCAACAACGGCGCTTGCCACACGCGCGCAGCGAACCCGAACCGTTGAACCGAGCAGGGGACTGCTCGAGGGTGAGGAGTTCCTTCGAACTCCAAACCTAATAACTGATTGACGACTAACAACTAACGAGTTATATATTCAAGCATTCTGGTGCTATGCCGACGACAATCAATTTTATTTCGAAAACCTCTTACATAGTTTCCTGAGCGGAGAACGTTTTCAAAATCTCGATCCATGTCGTGATGGTCCATAGCCATGAATAGCGTGTTGACGACGATGCACAGTGTGATGAACAGTTCCATAAACGGATCAAATACAATGAGACCGATAATCTCTTGGGCGCGTATCCAGCACCAGCAACAATCCCACACGCAGAAAATATCGATGCACTTGAGGCAGCCAGCGAGACATTTTTCCTTCCACTTGGCCTCGGCATCCTCCTCTCCGAGAGAGCCTTCATCTTCATCGTCTGTCGAAAAATAGTAGATAGACACTGCGGGTTAGACATGTAGTTGGCCTGTTCTCATAGGCAGGACAAACGCTACCTAGTAACGCGATCATGCGTTTAGTTGAGCGGTGAGTGGCAGTGCTTTGGTGCGATTGGCCCCACGGCGCACGTGTCCTCGCCTGTGAAGGCAGAGGGAACGCGCCCGAGGGGACCCTACCTATACCCGAACAGAGAAACAAACCAGCGGGACCGGATTTCTTACCTATCGCATGGCTGGTTGAACAATTGGCAGAAAAAAAAAATGCCATCGTTGAACAGATAGTCACCCAGTTTCATCTCATCTTTCTTCTTCTGCTGCTTCACAAAAGACTCGTGCAGACTCGAGGCGCTGTAGTAGCGCTGTTGTCCTCTCGGCGGAGGGATGCGCCAGTCATGTCATCACCGTTCGATGTCGTAATATTCGTTCGTGGAACACTCAGCAAAGTTCAACATGTCTCTCCGACAACTCATTTTCAGCCGTTAACTAAACTGGCCATAGACATGGCCAAGTGATACATCCGGCAGGATCAATGCGTAGGGCGACAACGTTCGGAGGCCGGTTTCAATCAAACATAGGAACTCATTCGATGAGATAACGCGCAATGCATTGGTATCATCCAACCAATCGACCACCCGACGCAGACACAGGGTACATAATATGGCGGTGACAAACCTCTTGAAAACATAGGCCGAAACACAACCTTTGTGACCTAAGACCTTACAACCTCGGTTCAGAGCCTTACCTTTTCTTAGGGGGGATGGGAGAGGAGAGCTTCGCTGCTCACATCAGTATAGGTAATATGTCATGTTGTTGTGAAGAATACTGAATTAGCATTGAATTGTTTTTTGGACGACTGCAACGCTGGCTGGTTGGGTGTTCTGCAGAGGTGGCTGGAGGCACTGGAGGTGCGTTCGATGCACTTCGCTCATGAAATTGCCCACTTGTCCAAATCGAGCTATTTAGTTAGAACTTAACGCGGTGCAGACATTCAGCGATAGTAAGCCTTCAATCCTTCCTGAGATTCGCTCAGCGAAATTCTACAATGGCGAAAATAGGTTTTTCTGCATATGTCTATGGGGCCAGTTGAAGTTTGTTGACAACAGCAGGAGAGTTAAGACGCCTACCCTGATTGACTATTCTACCTGTATTGCACCAGATGAAGGTCATTAATTCCGTAGTAGTAGTGGTTGTAGCTGTTCAGAGGTGCAGATTCTTGTTCTTAGCACGGGCAAGCGTTCAACTGTCAATAAACTCAACCAGTCAATAGCAACTTCACACAGAGTTATTTTCCCTTGTGAAAAGGCGAGCTAATTCATCATACTCGCGTTGACCCCCCGACGAAAGTCTATTCAGTTATTGCAATCATTCTTGTCAACCACTAGCAAAAGCTAGCCCTCCGTAGGGAGTCAGGCGGTCATTTTGGAATAGCGAACTTGCAGATCACCAATCGGTAACCAAACGAACCATCGACCTTCCCTTCTGCATAATGAATGTAATTAGTCATAGGCGTAATACGAATGCAGCAACAGCCAACACTGGGTA
Organism: Stratiolaelaps scimitus; assembly: GCA_019614645.1. Lineage (NCBI taxonomy): Eukaryota > Metazoa > Arthropoda > Arachnida > Mesostigmata > Laelapidae > Stratiolaelaps > Stratiolaelaps scimitus. The sequence goes on from JABWDB010000016.1 coordinate 4,165,467, forward strand.
GTGTGAAGATAAAGCCGTTATCATTGATAGAAGGTCGCGGATCTGGGTACGCTCCAAGACGAGCGAATCTATCGGTCAAGTTTAATTGATTTAATTTCATATGAGTGCTCTTACAGCCCGTGATCGATAGGGCCGTATGCGGTACAGCGAACAACTTCACTTAGGTGGCAAGTTAACCAGAACATCGGATAGCGTTTGACTTGGAGGGCGTCTTTTTGGAAATTCCTGAAAAAGGGGCGACTCCACCAGAGGGGAATTTCTTTACCGGCTGGAAACAAAGATGGGCACCATGGAGGGAAGTCGACCAATCTGAATACACATATGATTTCCTGATACTCCCCAGCCCCACCCTAAGTGACGACGAAGGTGAGGTTCAACAAGGTAATTCGTCATCGACTTTCGCGATCCAGTCCCATTCGAAAAGCGGAAGCGAAAAAGCTTTAAGCCACACAACAAATCAGTGACCCCAGTGGTTTCGTATCTCGGTGACTACTTCGACCTGACTAGTGTTACGGCGGCTAGGTACTGTGCTCTGAACGCCCCCAACTGTTCATGCAAGAAGGCACCGAAGGCGGTAAGCGCAGGCATTTCAAGATCCGGCTGGTCTGCCCTCTATCGGTCACATTTCTGAACTACTTTTAGGTCATCTATTGGCTATTATTAATATCCGTTTAACTTGACGCAGGTATAACGATTCGTATATGACGAAGCCGGAGCTGCACTGAGGTTCGAGCTCAGTAAAGGAGAAATTGCGAGTTGGCGCTTTGTATCGTGTGGACGAAAATCACCAGCGTCACCCCCCCCCCCCACCCCCGTTGTCAAAACATTATTCGCCGCGGCAGGAAGTGCCCACTCGCGACGAGCTACCCTAATCTAGATGTGGCTGATAGAGATGAGGGCGTGTGTGCATCGAAGTGCTCTGCAGATTTTTTGCTGGTCAATTTGTCATGCCAAATGGTGCAGATCTGGTGCAAGCTTGCCACGCAACCAAGGAGGAACCAATTCTCTACCTTCCGGTAGGAGAATTCAGCCTCAGTCACATCAGGGGGGTACAGCTTGAGCCGCCCAGAGATTTGACGTCAGCCGTTTAGTTTAAGTTAGTCGAGCGTTAGTAAGCGAAGCGACCCGGACCTCGTCGAGCCTCGAAGCAACTTAGAAGTACATCAGGAATGCTCATTTAACTGATATCATTTGATAAACGATTGAGCGTCTCTGTTTCGACTATGATGCTAAGTGTGTTTTCTAAATTTTAAACAGGGCTCAGGAATCATTTGGCGTGTTCCGTGTGTTCGGGGTTTTTTGCCGTACAACGTATGTGAAACATTGAATAGATTTCGTGGGAAGCATAAAGGCGCAATGTATAAAATTGATCCATCAATCGAATCTCATTCAGACCGTCAGTCCTTGCGTGCTACTTGGAATTGACCTATGTCAATGTTTCTGGGCAATTGTATCGATTATGGTTGAGCTGTAGGTGCACAATTCTATTATACATACCCTATATGGTGATTAAATCACAAGCATTGCCAGAGAAACACTGCATAATACCAGTGTGTCTCGTAATGGTGGAGCAACAAATGAGAATGGGAAATGACGATGATCTCGTCTCTTATGATCGACTAAAGCCTCCTGCTAATTTGTAACGAACACTATTGGTCATACACAAACTATTGTGATGTACGAAATCTTTGTCGATTGAGCCCGAAGCACTATGAAGCTATCTTAGTGTAAATGAGTCCGAGCGGTCCAATTGCGAGAGAAATTAGTTGACTTTGGTTGAAGGGTACCATCTAGAAGTTGTAACGGTCTGTACACCGATGTCACCGCTTATTTCGGACCGACCGCTTATTTGTAGCCATCTGCATGAGAGCAGAATGAGAGTCCGATGTGGCGTTTGGGTGCAACAGCTCTGCTTGCTATTGTGGACTCCGCGATAGTGAACACCACTACGCGACCTTGTGGAGCGCCCCCAATGCAGACAGAGATGACATCTATAAATTTGCTCTATTCCGAGAGTTTTAAAAGAGAGGAAGAGCCCGCTCGCCAGCTCGGGAGATAGACTATTTCTGCACGCGCCCATTACCGTGTTGTGGCATTGAGCATGAAATGTTGTGCGCTATATCGGCCACTGTTTGCTTGCTTGTTTATTTCACTATTATTAATCTGTTGCTGTCTTCGTTCCACATTTCCGTCACATGTACGATATAATTCATCATATGCGTGCATGAGTGTCCGTGGGGGTGTGTCTGTATATAAATATATATATGTGTCTGTTCGTTTCTTTAATGACCACTCCTACGGGTGTGAGGTCAACGCCGTGTCGCGTTGGCTAGACCTTATCGTCGCGCTGTTGTCCCACTGCTAGGTGTTGCTGCTGTTAGTGCTGCTGCTGGAATTAAGACGCGATGTTTATGTTTCCTGTAGGCAGCTGTGTCGGCTAGGTGGTGACCGGGACGAATGAATACAGACACTCGTAAGTGCTTTACGGAGGACGGTGACGCAGTTCGGTGGCGGCGAGTGTGTGACAACGACAAGTTGTTGTTGGGGCATGTGCGGGGGGGGGTTCAGATGGCTGGACAGAGGGCGCAACGCACGCAAGGTCGCTTCTCTCATTCGAACGACAGTAGCAGCAGCCGAGTGACCGAGAGCATGCGTGGGACAATGGCTGTCTCATGGCAGCGAGAGATGTAGGAGCGTAGGGGCGAACTGAGGGGTTTGGCCTGATGGGGTAGACGAGGGGGGGGTCACAGGGCGATACGGGGATTACATGGGTCAGGGGACAGGTTACGGGCGTCACGGCCTCCAGTCAGACATGCGGATCCATCCACGCTCGCCGCTCGACTTCACGGAATCGAGGAGAAATGAAGGAACAGCGTTTGTTTGCCGGATCCGCCGAACGGGTAGCCAACGGCCGCCCGTGGTCTTCGCTAGCTCTTTGTTGAACATCGAGGAGCATCAGAGACAGTGGAAGTAGACGAGGGGTATTGGGCTTCGTGGGGCTCTTCACCAGCAGCGGGGGCTACCGGCCAAAACGGATAGAGGCTGTGGGAAACACGAAGAATAGGGCGTGCAGACATCTCATGTATATATGTATGTATAATGATGACGATGTTTGTGGCAATTCCGTTAGCGGCGGGCAAGTGAATTATTACGGTGTGCCTACGAACCTCTAGGGTCGAGTACTTTAGATTAACGGATTTCGGATTCGGTATATAGACACACACACGCACACACGCAAATAGTGACGAATGGAGGGCTTAAACATAGAGGCGGCGAAGGAGATGGTGCCGGCGATTAAACGAATCCGACAACGTGATAAGAAGAGCATTCTCACAAAACGAAGTGGTAGGTGGTCACGCGAACGACCACAAAGGGGGTGGATATATATATAAACATATATACGATCCGACGTAGTGAACAGATCGTGGACAGTGCTTCTCTTAAGTAAATAGGGAGCTAGCTGACGCTCTGAATTCATTGACAAGATGAAGTATAGCAAAATGATCCTCTTGTGTTCCGGCACCCGGCATATTGCCAAATTTTTGCAACGCACACATATATATGTATATATATATATATATACACGCGCACATCTAGCCACATACAAACCGCAGGTATAATGCAAACGCATATGCTTGTTGTATATACGCTATAATATCACCATTCATCACCATAATACATAACTGAGTAGAGCAGCCAGGGCCGTGTGTCATTTTGTAGATGCGTGTGTCGGGTACCTCTCTCTCTCTCGCTCTCGCTCTCTCGCTGTATGTGTGTGTGTGGGTTGGGTCTGTGAGGGTGGGCGGAAGGCTGTGTGGGATAAGTGGGTCAGTGAATGGTGACGGTGTTGGTCTCTCTAAATAAAGGAAGCACACGATGAATCGAAAATGGGAATTCCGCCTGTGCGTCATCACCTGAGCAGTCACATCGCCATTTACGTTTCTAGTAGCTTGTACGAGAGGTTCTTGTAGGTAGTAATTACTCAGCCGTTTTTTTAGTGTACACTAGTCGCTCTCAATTACCAGTCCGATATAATCACCATTATACCATCACCAGTATCATAGTACCAATATCCAGCACCTGAATTTTCTTCATCTCTCTCTCTCTCTCTCTCTCTCTCCCACCAACTACAGCAGCCCGCTTTATAATAATTAATCAATACTAGTAATGCAGCTTCGACAAGTTCATTGACAAATAACAATAATAATAATAATCATAGAAAAAAATAAAGAAAACAGACAACCACTGCACAATTTATGATCAATAAATGCTAACAACAACAACTGTCTGCAACCGTAGCATATTATATACTAATTATCATTATTATCATCATCAATGTTCACGCTAATCGTCTTCCGCTGTACCCAATCAGTTCAGTCCAGGTCAAGGAGCGTATGCATAACGCATGGGATACTCAGAGGGATATTTGGAAGGGAAGGGGTCACCGCTACAACCTAGGCATGTCGCGCTCGCTACACTACTTCAGGCTGGATACCTCTTTCGCTGGCCTTGCTCTGGCGGCCAGCTGCCTGCTCGATGATATCGTTGAGGACCATCACGTCTGAAACAGATACATAAATATCGGCAGGTAGATATTATGGACACAAGCAACAGATAGGCAGACGCCAACGGATTCAGTCGCACGACGGCGGTGAGTACGCGACGCGAGGACCCGCGCGCAACGATAGAGATAACAGCACCAAGAATCCAATGGGGTGGGGATATCCGTCCGGGGGTATTTAGGTGTACGTAGGATTGCAATGGTTGTTTCGGCGGCGGCGGCAGCAACAGCAGCAATGTAGGGTGGCGCGGGCGATGACGAATGTCCGTTACGTCGTGACGACAACGACGAGAGATGATAGAATCCGCAAATTGACGTGAGACGGCAACAAACACAGGGAAGACATTTGTTGGTTAGATATGGTGGCCGTAGGCCCGTGTGCTTTGTTAACGACGCTATGACGAGCAGAGCTCTGTGCAGTTAGATACGTGGCGGCCGCCGAGCTGTACCAAGCTGGTTGGTTTTGTTCTGCGCAACTTGGCCGACGTAAGGGTACGTGAGTTCGCTCCACGTGCATTTCAGTACGTCACAAATGATTAAATGAATTGCTTAGTAGTAATAGTAATACGCAGTGGTAGTGCGTAGCCATCATCGATGATTGAATTTTTTTTTGATTGAATTGATTCAATCGCCCCCTAGCAGCACCAGCCGCAAACGGTGTCGTGGCCAAGTGAGATTGGTATTTTTCGGTCTGATATCCCCGTTCGTGTCTGTCTCATCTCGAAAGGTCAGTGAGCCGACAGCCGCCCAGTGGATATCGAGATGGTATGCTTTACCAGCGAAATCACTGGGGCTAGCTTGAACTCTCGAGTATGACGATACCGATGGTGCAGATAAGATTTTTTGAGCTGCGAATGTCCCATTCGCCCATGGTTATTGTCAGAACGGCAGAGTGTGACAACGAAGTAGATTTTGCAAGAAGCGACTTTGGAAACCGCCAGTCGTGCTATGAGGTACATATGATACCGCCGTATCGATCGTATGACATCGTCGACTGGCATATTTTTTATGCTGCCGTCAAGCGGAGTGAATCAATTTAAATTAATAGAATATATGAGAACGCCGTGGTCTATTCATCGATGTGCGTGCACTATTTCAATTTGACACTTCATGATCAGACGGTAAGAAAGGGCCAGCAGCTATTTATTACATGTTTAATGTTATGTCCCTATAGAAACAACGATCTACAAACATACGCGTCCCATATTGGGCGGCAATCCTATTGACTACGATCACTTACCTCTCATATCGACCATGGGATGCCGGCTCGAAGGCTCCATGTACGGTTTATTGACCTGTTTTATTTTGGACAGAATGTAGTCTTCGGAGTCCAGCCGTGTCTCCTGTGAACACATTCGCATATGTTCGCATTACGAGCATAAAATCAATCGAATGCGTGTGCATGCAAAATAAATTAATAAATAAAATCAGCGGTGAAAGAGAGGAATGAACTATATACTGGGTGTTGCACGGACTTCTCTTTGGTTTATGCAAATCACTGAAAAAAAAAATGAAGTACAATCATGTCGAACGCGATTTGTGACACTTGAACTCGACATGAACTTCGGGCATTTGAACTCGAGAACGAGACAAAGACCGACAGAGACGTCGTTAAAAACCACGACACTTTTGATGTCCGCTTCGTCCGCGCGTTGCAAACTACACCAACCACCTACGTAGGGGGGGGGGGGCAGATCAAACGCTTCTTCCGGGGTCGGTATCCGTCACGCTCACCTGATCGTAGAAGTAGTTCTGTAGATTGCGCGATCGCGATCTCAGCTGCGACTCCTTCGTGAGGCAATAGACTTCCCCGTGCGAGGTGTACGACAGTCGCGACGAATGCGACGTATAGCTGCTTCTGCGAGAGTGCTGCAAATTGGAGTAGAGCGGAATAATGATGGCCCCGTTATCTTCCGACATCGGGGTGACCGCGGCCGAGTCGTCGGCGAACGGGAGGTGCTCCTGGGCGTCCACGTATGTCTGCAGCAGCAACGGCTTCGCGCCACCATAGCAGGGCTGTCCAGCGCCGCCTGGTCGGCGTCCGGCAGCTCCACCGCCGTTAGCTGGGTGCCCGGCGGCTCGCCATTGGCCACTTGAACGCGAGCCGCGCCGGATGTTGAACGGCGAACCAGGTAGCGACAAACTCGCCTATTATATGACACCGTGCACCGGGCACAACAATGAGACAAATGAGAGAAAAACAGGGTCGCGATACGAATCGCCGAAAACCCATCCGTCAGCTGGGTAAGACAAGGAAAAAAATTATCAACGCAATAATAATAATAAGCATAATATAGCAGCATGCGTTAATGACTGACTTGCCTCAGATTAGATAAAATAGATCCAGAATTAATATTGTTATAGACATCGTTTCGTTGCACCGAATCTGTGGCCATGCAACGATATCACATATACATTTCACACGTGAAGACTACGTTATGGATCACGTACAGTGATGAAGTGACCGAAGCTTTTAGCTTCCGCTATCGAACTGATGTTAGTGGTGGATACCGATGTTGGTCCCATGCACCGAATGACTAAAACTCAGATCTGCTTTGCTGTGTCTTTCCCGCTTGAGCTCCCATTATTCAGCAGAAGGTCCTCGAAAACTGAAGAACGAGGACAAACGTGCCAGAAAAATAACATATCCAGTAGCCCCTTCAAATTGTTGTATTGAATCACCCCTGCTGCGGATACTCTCATAGTACAAGTTATTCTATATCTCACGATGCTCTTCGTTCGTTGCCGATTCACCTTATCGTTTATTATTATCAACATCTATCCGCTTCGAATTTCGGGTCCACCCCAGATCCGGTCCAGTCTGGCGTGCTAACAACTCGGCCGATATTGATTTACGTGTTGTCTTTGCTAAATTCGATCTATCGGATGTCGAGGCGGTAGATAAAGGGGAGGGAGAGAGAGAAGTGCAAGCCGGGCGGCTTCAGCAAAGTATGTCTGGGCCGTCTACAGCTACAACAGCAGTAGCAGCGGTAGGCCTGCCGGTAGTCTATCTACACCACCTACAGCGGTTGGTCCGACGTAGTTCTGCCGTGCTGAAATAGCAGCGCGACTTGTAGTTGTGGTCTGCCATATTGCGTTGGTTAGCCGCTGGCGACACTACGATGAGCAGGCGAAGCGTCCGCCGACAGATGTCGACAGGACGATTGCCTGGGCGCTTGGATGACTGCGCCGCGCGCTTGCTGCTCGATGGTAACGACGGAGCAATAGGGGTCTTGTAGGGGGATTGTGTGCTCACCGCGTACGGGCGTATGCGCTGACCAAGATAGGTCATAAACCATGGAGCAGCCACCATGGGTTAGCTACGCTAGGCTTGTGCAGATCGGGAGGCCATGCTCATCGCAAAGCGAACATCCCTTTCTGTGCGGCAGTCCACCGTCGTAGTCGTCAGTACTGAGAGTCGCAGTCGAAGCCTCGTGGCAGTAAAGTCGAGGGAACCACCGCCCGCAAGAGAACATCACCACCATCGACACTACCAGTGACGGCGGTCATCCAGTAGCGAACGGACTAACGCTCGACGGTTCGTAAAGCAGAGCGCAAGAGTGGCCCAATGGTAGCAGGACCGACGGTGACGGTCGTGGCCACCGACAGTACCACTATCGTCACGACTCTCCAGCTGAGCTCGAAATGTAGTCGGGGGAGGAAGGGACTGCTGTAGTCGGGTGGGGCACTTGAGTAGGCACCTACAAGAGTAGTTCGCGTGTGCCTACCTACCTGCCTGCCTACCTACCAACCTGGCTGTGTGCTGCTGTCTGTGTGCTGCTGGTCTGTATGTCCCATATGTCTCCACTACGTCGTCTGTACTTGGACGTGCATGTGAGAGTATGCCTGACTGAGGGGCGCATGTGTGCGTTGTATTGAGAACGTGAGACTCACTATCTCCCACTCCCGGTGTGACTACGAGGTGGACCTCAACTCCCAGACCATTCGTACGTACACAAACGCTCCGCGCTTGGTGTACTGTCCAATGCTGCTGCTGCTGCTGCCCTACTTTGTGGTATAGTTGCAACATGGTTCGGTTGGTGGCAGATACGCGCGATCTAAAGCCTCAACAGTCGAAGCCGGCAGTCGACGCCGCAACTCGACAGCTCAACGACGGGTGCCGAGAGGGGGCATACAACCCCATGAACAAGCAGCGGCAGACGGTAGCCGCTGTTGAGCTGTTTTGGGCACACAGCTGCCGAGTAAACGCAGCAGCCTAACGGACAGCTCTCTATCTCATCGTCCACACAATATCTAATATCTGTAGATAATAGGAGCCGTTCGGCAGTCGCCGTCACCTTTCACATCTCTCGGCAGCCAACCGCGACTCCATCGCATATCAACCATGACCCCCCCTCCCCACCCCCAGCGACTATCTCGTATTAACTGCTCGTGTATGCTATGTTTCACGTTGACGTCTGTCACACGTACGTATCTACTGCAGTCGAACAGAATAGATGGACAGCAAGGATTGTTCGGGTTTCTACCGGAGAGATGGTAGTGTTGGCCGTATTAAATACATTGTCGTAGAGGGTCGAGTTCAATGAATCTGCCGCTCGTTGATGCAGCTAGTAACCGATGCGAGAGAGATGTTATGAGAGTTATAGTTACGAATTATAGAATCGCTTTAGCGTTTTGGCCACTCATAGCTTGTGATAGCAGTCAATGCGCTCTCTTACATGGACACGTCGCACATCTGCGAGACATATATTTATATATATATATATATATATGTGTTGGGGCTTGCGATACCGAGATAGTGTAATCGCTGGATGTTTGCACCTTTCATTGTGCTGCCTTTTCTGAAATACTATTTTTAGAATAGGTTTATTTATTTAATCACCTATTTATAGGAACTGCGTATCGATTTGTGATGCTGCTCGCAGAATTTTTACAGAAAGTCATGTTTGACCGAAGGGAAGCTGGCGTTAGTTCTGCGGTCGGGAGAACAATGGGCCTAATTGGATGACGATTTTAATGAATACGCCTCGTTCTACTACCTGATTCAGTCCTACTCAGCAATTTGATTAAATGACTTAACTGTCACCTCTTAATGTTCGCCTGCTTTGGCCGGCAACATAAAGTGCTCGGTGTGTTGGCTTGATGTCTCAGTAAAAGACACATACAAATCTTTGGGTCGTAGTATCGCACTTATAAGAAAGGCGCCCCTCATTAGGGTAGGTAACCACACAGATACCTATCCAATCTCTTGTATCATATATGCCACACGCACGTATCATATACTTGTATCATATATGACAATACGCACAGTATCGAGTGGTCACACTCAGACGCCAAGCAACGTTATTTGAGGACAGGCTGGAGTTGTGTCTTTTTCACCATTTAAGAAGCACTTATATTCTCAATCTTGTATATTGTGCTTTTATATATACGCTTTTTTAATGAAGATATTTTTCCATGTTCGTTTTATGGCAGCGATATATAATACCTAGTATGCTCCGATCACCTCCTTCACATTACACTCTAATGCCTGATGCACAAAGCTACCTTGTTCTAGATATCCCTCTATTACGATACGGATCACGTACGTATAGGTGTCTACTCCGGTGATCACACACGCCGATGATGTTCCTGTGCTCAGCTGGTACCATCAACCGTTTTTGGAAGGCCCATGACATATTTCGTTTTTAATCCGCTCAATGCAGTTGTTACGATATAGCGTATAGCTAGATCTAGATCAGCGTTCGCCACCACTGACGGAATGACTTGCTGGGCGCCGGCATAGGTCGGCGTTCGTTCCCTTGTCCGCCTCGTTCGTCTGCCTTTCTAGAAAGCGGCGGTTAAAGGCAAAACGAGCCAAAAGCCGCCGGTCTGGTTTCGTAAAAAGTTTTCCTTTCGACTTAACGCCAGCGGAGGAGCTGGCGGCTGCTGCTGCTCAAAGCAGCCGGCGAAAAGGACGCGGCAGTGGTCGTGTCCAGTCATGGAAGAGGGGGTGGGAACCATCAAGACGTAGGTCGGGAAGCCCAGGCCGCTTTATCCGAAGTAGGAATAGAGGGAAGTGGCTAACGTCACTTCCGGCGACGCCAACGACTTGTCCCTGTTCGTCTCCGTGTGGCCGCAGAGAGCTCCGTCCGCGCGAGGAGTGAGGCCAGCTGAGGCTGAAGAATGGGGAACTGCCGGGGTAATGAGTGGAATCGGTGGAACGGCTACCACTGTCTCCGGGTTGTTCTTGCCTCTACCGCTGATGCTGCGGCCATGCTATGCTTGTGTGCTAGCCTCCGTCTTCATCTGAGCGTCTTCTTCGTCGACGCCCACCATGGAAGGCTTCGCTGCTAGCAATGCTGCGTATAGCGTACACATAGCTGGTCGCTCGCCTGCTCGAACCACCAGCAAACCACCCAACCGACGAGCTGAGCCAAGCCCAACTTGAACAGACGGCCTATTGTCCTCGTCTTGCTCATCCTACTGCTGCTGCTGGACGGCCGTCGGCTGATCTGGAACATCTAACCGAGGTGAGCATGTTCCGGACCACCCATGGTATTAGCAGTGGATTCGGCGGTACTATCCGAAGGCGGCACACCCTGCCGCATAGAATCTTCAAGCCTCCAATTACCTGCGCTGCTGCCGCCGCCGCCGCCGCTGCCCCCCCAGCTACTATTCTCACACTGAAACCCCTGGTGCTTCAAGTCAGTCAGCCAACGAGTCGACCAGAATGTCAGATAGACAAGTCTTGGACGCGCGGGTAGATAGAGGAGTTTGAACGGGCATAGTGAGGCAGCAGCATTAGATTGGGTTGGATGTTGTCAAGGAAAAGGTGCTTGTGCTTCGTTGGTTGGTTGGTTGGTGAGTAACTGAGTGAGTGAATGAGAAGTGAGCCAAGAGAGAGAGAGAGAGAGAGAGAGTTTCAAGGGAGAACGATTCATCGAACGGCGAACAAATGGCGCCGCTGTCGCCCCTCGATGCCGCACTGACTGCTACGGCTATCGAAACCTCCTAACTGCCACTACTCCTACTACAACAACAACAACAACAACAACAACTACTATCACTACTACGACTAGAACTACTTTGAGTCGTAGTAGTCGCGGTGGTGGCGATAGTAGACGCATTCGTAGTCGTTGTCGTAGTAGAGTGGCAATGGTAGAAGTAGAAACGGCCGTAGGAGTATCAGTAGTTGTAGTAGTAGTAGTGGTTGCAGAAGCAGCGGTAGCAGCAGCAGTAGCTAGGCACGTTATGCGTGGCGTGACAAGCAGACAGCCAGAGGAGTTCCAGTGAGAGACGCCGCGGGCCTGACCCGAGTAGTCGACTACTCGGACCTGCCTCGTCCGGCCTAACTCTCCCAGCCCGCCTGCAATGCCTGGCTGGCTCTTGGCCCTTCGTTCACGGCGCTGGTAGCCGCAGCAGCAGCAGCAGCGACGGCGCGAACTGGAGCGAGTGAAGTGACCACTCGGCCGAGTGGGTCGTACGCCTGTCTGGGGACCTGCCTGTTCGTCTCATGGCACTTTCACCACGGCAGGTCCCCGTTTCGAGCCCCGGCTCCCCCTAGCGGGACGAATGAGTTTTAGCTTATAGCCCTTTGGGATGGCCCGACGGAGGAGGATTCCACATCGGCGCCGCTGTGCGCGTCAACGGTAGGAAGAGCAGCTTTGAGCGGCAGCGGTGCCCGTCACGATGCGGTTACGGTCACCAACGGCTGCTGCCAACGTGCTAGGCTGCACTAGCCATGGTGCTGGTGCTGCTGCTGCTGGTGGCCGCTGTGGCGTCCTCGGCAATGCATTGTAAATGAGGATCATGGCTGACTGCCGGCCCCCCCGAAAGTCGTCGCCCCCATGAACGGCGCAACGGCTCGCCCCAGCATTGGGGGCAAGGGATACCACCCATAGCCATAGCAGCACTTGGATAGAGCAGACGGCGAGTCTATGAGAGGCCGGAGTGGGTCCACTCAAGGCCCCCCCCCGCCGCTCCTTGGGCCTCTCCGCCGAGGCGTGCCACTGCTCGCGGCTACTGTTGGCTGCTGAGCAGAGCGAAGCGGCGGCGGCGATGGCGGCGGCGGCGATGGTCGCTTCGATGTTCACTGCCCGCAGTGTGGCTCGCAGCCGTGCCCGAGGTGCTACCACTGTCGAGGTAGGCAGGAGGCCTGGTGGACCAACGAGCGTAACGCAGCGCGGCGAGCCAGACGTGAAGCGGACACACTGGACACGAGCGGTCACGTCCAGAGCACGGCAGAGTACGATAGCTGGCTGGCTTGCTGGCTAGCGATGTGCAGTGGGTAGCAGAACCAGCAGCAGATCTGCCCGTGTCCGAAGCCAACGAGAACGCGGGAAAGAGAGAGAGAGAGTTCAGCGAATGACGGAGAATGATAGAGAGCGAGTCACTGGGGGAGAGAACAACCTTCCGTTGACGGCGGTGTTTGGTCTGCTATTGCAGGGGATCCATTGCAGTGGATCTCCCTTGCGCTCAGCGATTGGCGTGTTCCTCTCTTTCGGGCCTTCGCTACGGTGAGTCGAGGCTCAACCATCCCCCTAATTCGGCCCCGTTTCGGCCGCTTCCCTCCAGGCCAACCCGTTTACCCAGTACTCTACTAGTCTCGCCGGCAGCCGCTAGCAGCTAGATCCAACGTGGATCCAATTGGCGGCGGCGGCAGCAGCAGCCTCGGCGGGCCGAGTCACATCCAGCCGTACAATCGTCCTTAGTAGCCACTGCGCCACCGGAATAGGCACAACATCGGCCGGACAACAGAACACTTCTTTCTAGTGGCCGTCACCGCTGATGCACACGGTTCGCGTACATCACTATGTATGCACGATACGATGGCGCTAGGCGAACTCTTCGAGCTGACCACGTTGCTGGCCGATGCAGGGAAATTGACAGAGAAGTCGAGTTCAGACCGTGCTTAGCATTAGGGGAGAGGCATCGACTGACTATACACTGATTCATCAGTGTGCCATAGTTGAACCATTTGGTTAGCGAACGGCCCGGGGGTGATGCGGTCCGCATCAAGATCGTAATTATGCGGAGGTAACAACCAGATATGAGGCTTAAATACACATTTATTATAGATTTGATAGGGACATACGAGGGAGAGCTTTAATTGGACAGCCTGTTCCTTCGCTGCTGTTGTTCTTGTTGTTGCTGCTGCATCTGATCCTTGACAAGGATAGTTCGGCCATTATGTCGTATAATACAATTCGTATACGTGGGTGATTGCGCATACCTCATGATTGTGGTTGGAACGGAACCTACTGTTGTGTTGTAATACCTCTCGATGTTGGTCTCCGTGTCTCTCTCTCTCTCTCTCTCGTTCCCTCGGATTTCGTCCGACGTGGTCATGCGTCAGACGAAGTCTGGACACCTTTGACTTAGTTGGGTGCTGACGTTCTGACCATCTATTCGAGCACACGTAAATACACCGGCAAAAAATAAAATAAATACACTGCGCGACGTCTTTAGACGTTTGAAGGGAGGTTCTCAAATTGCTTCGCGAACTCGATCGATCGATATCACGTATCTAAGCGCCGCTCCATATGTGTGCCCAATAGGTAAACTGTTCTTCGGGTAAACAAGTTAACGCCCTTTACCAGATGTCTATTTTAACGAGTGGGATACGCGAACTGAGGTAGTACGATTCACATCGATCAATTTCTTGATGAGGGAGAAATCCCCATATGAGTGAACTATTTTCACAACGCCTTGCAATGTAAAGATTACATTTTTGCAGATTTTTTTATTTTATTATGAGGGTCACGACTTTCCGACTTCTTTTCAACGAATTTCCTTCAAGAGACGGTTAGTAATCAAGCTATAGTTATCATACGATTCATAATAACTGAACTCTAGTTCTTATATGATGTTTAGCGATGAAGGCAATGTCCGGCCGAGGAGACAGCAGACAGCTCTACAGTCACCAAAATAGCGTCCACACGATTATGTTACTACTAGTTACAGTCGTTAGTACAGCAGTCGAGCTCACAGTAACGCTATGGGTGTGCAGCAGCCCTACGCCAGCATCGATAGATCACCACTGACGCTACCTCTGCGATGGCACGATCCACACTACGATACGATGGGACATTTGTACCGAGACAGTTAGAGACAGAGAGAGAGAGCGAGTTAGAAAGATAGGCGGCACAGCCCTGTCGACAGATAGCGAACATGTGATGGACGAACGCAGTAATACAATGAGGTGCGATTTGTGCGATCCGATCACCGTGTGAGTATAGGAAGCTTGCCAGCCAGCCAGCCGGCCTCGGGCAGTGTCATTCAGCCCGCGTGGTGAGACACCAGTGGCGGACGTTCAATGCCGAAAGGCTATGACTCTACGCCCTGTCGAGACTATTTTTTTGTGGCGTATTCTAAATACGTTCAGCTAATGCCTATTAATAATAGCAGCGGAGTGCGGGTGCTACTAACACCAATTTCCTTTCAATTATATCATATTTGATCTATGTACATAGATCTGTGAATCGAAATAAAATACAGGAAGGGTGCAATGCACGTTTGAGGCATCTGGCGATTTCGTGTTCATTTCATTGTAGGGATTTTCAGTTGATGATGAACGTTGATCAAAGTACAGTTCATCGTCAGTTGCTCTGAGAACACCCTACGGCATTGTAGCTTGTCTGCGAGGACGGCAACGCTGTTCTATGGGACATCGGTTTTCGGTATCCCAACGAACCCAGAACAATTGATCACCAGCGACTTGAGCGGGCGCGGCACTGCAGCGATGGTGATGATACTATGTTATATGAATGGGGGATGATGACGACTTTACGAGACTGCGTTCAACAATTTACTCACTCTCATAGACACCCGACACGCGTGCTTCTAGCAGCATCTGCAATGCAGAGGAGTCTGCGTATGATATCAAGATTAGCTAAGGGAAGGACAGAATGAGACGGTGAATGAGAAAAACAGAGTTTGAAAAAGAGGAGGAACTTCGAGAAAGACGGAGCTGCCCTTTGAAATGCAAATGTGTGGGGATCGAACCCGTGCACCTACGTGTCTCTCCTCCGATTGGAAGGCGCATGCGAATGCGCCACGAATTCCGTTCGACAAGCATTCCGCATTCTACTTGGTGTTTACTGTGTATATATATATATATATATACTTGGTGTTTACTGTATATACATATATATATAAAATTAGGTTAACAAAAAGTGAATATTCAATATTTGGAGACAATGTCAAGCCGAGGCCGTCATGGTCTCGCGGGAGGCGATGGCATTGTCTCTCTGCCTCACAGCGAGAGAAAGGCGCTGCAGAAGGAAAGATCCCGCGAGCTCATTCCCGGTGGCACGGGATTAATTAGCAGTTAACGTTCTATCTCCGAATAGACCAACATGGCATGTAGAACCACCGTGTGCCGTCTCATGCTCAATGTCACTCCCTTCTTTCGAAACCAAGAACATATACAAAAATTACGTGCACTGTATACGTTTGCGCTTAAATATCCATCTACAGTATTATATTAGAGTAGTAGTAATACAATTATTATTAATCTAATAACAATTATGAAATGTGTGTATGTACATGAATCAAACGATCCATTCTATTGAAAGTCATCTGAGAGCTATCCCAGTTGTCTAGTACCAGGACCTCTGTTTGTCTACTGACCTTGCGAACTTTTCCGTTGTTATTCCGACTTTGCGAGTAGAGTTGTTGTTGCTGCTGCTGCTGCTGCTGCTGTTGCTGTTGTTGTTGTTGCTGCGAATGTGGGCCACCATGGCCGACGTGCTGCAACAGATCGGCACCGTCGATGCTCCTGAGACTTGCCCGTTCGTCGGGCGGCGCGCCGGGGTGTCCGGTGCCGGCATCAAGCGACCTCATTGAGTACTCAGAGGGACTCTTGGCCAGCTGTCCGCCGTGGTTCGCCTGGTTTGGGACCTGGCCGCCACCACCGCCGCCACCACCACCTGCACCAGCGGCTGCGGCTGCCGCCTGCATCTCTCTGGCCAGGGCCTCGTCTCTCCGGCCTTCACGAGCCTCCCGTTTAGCCTCCGCCACACGGTTAGCGGCTTCCGCTCGAGCTTCTTCGCGAGCTTCTTCCTCCTGAACGAACAGATGATAAATGGAGATGAATGAGCCCGCGACGACGAGGAACACAATGAGAACGATGCGTCGAATTGATTTTTTTTTTTACACAATTGGCCTTTTTAACGAACCAGCAACATAATAAGGATAACGAAAATCATAACGATAAAAATAATAGTATTCGAAGTCCTGTACAACAAAAATGTGTAGAAAAAAGGACCCCATGAACGCCATCAGCCCTTCTTCTCAACGAGTGGGAATCTCGTCGATTGCTGATAATTTGTCAACGGCCAAAGTTGTTGCCCACTGGTGTTTCTCTGTTTCTCGACCTCGGCCTCGACCTACTTCAGTCGGCAATAAACTCCCCATGCATTTCGTCCGTTACTCGTGCATCCCCGCCTTTTTTTCCATGGCTTAAGGAAAGGCTCTTGAGTCGTTTTTGAGACTCGATTGACACCAGTTTCCTGAGAGCTAGGCCACACGTTTGCCACTTCGCACAACTTTGCCTTCGGAGAAATTGTCTAATCTAATCGAATCGAAGCGATCTGTTCGCCTTTCCTCCTTCAACGCCTCGGGAAGTTGGCGGCCTACTTGAGGACCACAGTGACGAGTCAACACAGTGAGGTCGAAGCAAAGGGGTTTAGGTTCGAGGTAGACTAACGATCGGCACTTGAGTATGCGTCACTCGTTCCCGATAGTTTGCTACCACTAATTTGCTACGACCATTTCAATGAAGTTACGCTTAGCTACTGACGCAAGCACTCTTTCCAGAACTCAACAATTGACACCTGTATGTTTTAACAAGCGTCGTGTGTGTGTGCTTTTGCTGCCATAAACTATAAGTGAAATGTTACCTAAAAAATACATCCTCATCATGTGATACGTACTACTATATTGGTCAGATTAAAATCAATAATAAGTTTATCTATAAAGAAAAGCCACTATGTGCCACAGTTTGGTAGGGGCGATTTAAATCTTCCCTGCCACTGGAATCGTTAATATGACACGGTATTAAATCGTAGCCGTTTGAGCTGAACGCTTCCTTCAACACAACAAATTCGCGTTGGTCGTTCACCTGCTACGGCTGAAACTGCCGCCAAGACCCAACTCAAATCTGATCATCATGTAAACACTCGGCAGATACGGCCGGCAAAGACTTACCATTCGCATAGCCTCTTCCAATAGGCGATCCTCTTCGGCTTCTTCTTCGGCGCGCTTCTGCAAGTCGTCATATGACATTGCGACAATGGCAAGGATCAAATTCACGAGGTAGAATGATCCGAGGAAAATGATGACGACAAAGAAACACATGTGCCACGGCCCCGCAGACCGAAGTATCATCTGGTAAAGCGACTCCCAGTAGTCTTGGGTCATCAGGCGGAAAGCCGATAGAAAGGCCCAGCCGAAGGTGTCGAAGTTGGTATAGCCGTAATTGGGGTTCTCTCCTATCCCCTGGATGCAGATGTAGTCAGCGGAACATTGTCTGAAAATGAGCAGAGCACATGCATTGAAGTAAATCCGAGATCGGGGCGAGACAGAGTGAGAGAAAAATGAACAACGATCATCAACGATGACCCTCATCGTCGTTACTCCTCGAACGAACTCATAATCGGCTCTTCGTTACAGCGTTCGCATTTTGTTGGGCAACGTCAGCCTGATTGGCCTAGCGTTCCGTTGGTTCTTACGCCCGTACGGCGCCGCTGGAATGCCAATGAAACAGAGACTTCTGCTGTTGGCTGGCTCAACACCCAGTTTGTTTGTCAGTTGGTTTCTCACGATGACACACAATTTCCTCGACGTTCAGCAGCGGAAATGTTGTAGTCGTTTGTGTCACGCTAGCCCGATAGCTATAGCCTAACGGCTATGGCCTATTAATTAGGCTGCCAATTAGCCTAATTCGATTAGTTCTGCTGGCAGTGCTGCCGAGCGCGATGTCTAGGAGGTGTCAACAACAAATGTAGTTGAGGGAGTGTTATGTATGCGGCGATGCTGCGTCGAACGATTCGGAAATGTATCGCGTGCAGCCGGCACATCAACTGGCTAATAAACGCCAATGAACACGACGACCTTTTAGATGGGTAATACGTAGACTATGGTTGAATTACGTGTATCGCATTGAATTACGTGTACCTGGACAGCAACGATATATGGGACGAAAGCCCACAGTGTTCTGCTTGTAGCCAGTAATCAGACCTACGCCTCTAACGAACAATAATCGAAGTTCCGAAGCGCTCCTGCCCGAAGCATTTCTCACCAAATATTCGCAAATGTGGAATAGGTCATCTCCAAGCACACAGATTTCTGGATTTATTCATTTTGTTCGTCTGATCTACTACCTGAACAGGTAGTATTGAAATATACCGTGTCGACTCGAAATCGCCAAGTAATTTAATTGCACCTCTGCGGATATAACTGGGTCAGTATTGAGCATGAACGTCAAACCGCTAACAACAAAGCACTAAGCCATCTAGGTTTGAATATAGCATCCACAAAAGCGTTCTCCAGCCAGGGTCGAAAAATTAATTGTTTGAAATATAACTAAGGGAGGAGGTGAGAAAGAGTTGAATTCTTTGCGCCGACCACCATATCAGACCTGTGATGCCGGCTAGATCTCAAATGTATTTTCTTGCGCTTTAGAAAAATGGGCCTAATTTACCTGTGCTTTAATAGTATGCAAAGCAAAAAAGCCTAGATAACTTCACATGCAGTGAAGATGCTTGCTTTTGAGGATCGACACGATCATTTTCAGATATTCTACTTAGTTAGTGTACTATAAATGTTGCGCCAGCGTTAAACAGACTCCTCGGGAACAACGGTAGTTGTAGGGAGGTGTCAATTGAGAAAGAGCAATTTCGACACGAAGCGTATAGTCGTCGCTTGAGTGTCCCTCATGTTGTCTCTATCGGTCCCCCTCTTCTGATATATAGGCCATAAAGGCTATCTGTTGTTACGAGGACTGTTTCAAGAAAGCGTACGGCGCAAGCTGCTTTCAGCGATGATAATACGAGAGCAATTCAATTCCCATCAATTGCGCTGCGGAGGCCAAGGCTATCACGTATACGCCGCGGGGAACAATTGGAGCACTTGTTTGCACAGGAGGACCTTCGGCCCGTCAGAAATCACTACAGCATGGTACATCATGCAAGTGAATACACCACCTCAACTCGTTGAGTGGTAATGTAGAATTGCATTTCGTCGTTACGGCATCTCAAAGTTCCTACCAAGATGCTGCAGCACGAAACGCACCGGTAGATGACTACATGTCCCCAATATGTGTAGGCCAAGTAGACGATTTCCATCGAGGTCGCCGCTTTCCGTTTCTTCGCGACGTATCGTGGGGTGACCGTACCTGGTGAGAACGTCACCCATTGGCTAGCTGGCTGGCTGGCTTTTTGTTGCTGTAGCTGTTGTTGTTGTTGCTCGTGTTGTTTCTACCCACTGCGGTGGTTCGGTACGCTGTAGCAGAGTGGCAGCCAGCGGTATATCGACGGGTCTAGCCAACCGGGCTGACGAAAGGTGTCGAACGAAGAGGCCATCCAACAACTTCCTGTCTCGCAGTGGGTATCCGTCTGTCTTTCCTGAACTCTATCCTTCCTTCGCTGCCGTCGCCGCCACCGCTGGTGCCATCGCCGCGGTATCTAGTTCGCTGGTTTACCTGATCAGCCAGGACAGAGAAGAAGGTCGGATCGGATCGGCTCGATTCGAATCCCCCTCAGAGACCAGTCCCGTCACTAGTCCCTGCAGCGGAGACGAAGCCGCCTGAACGCCGGGGTCCTATCGGGGAGCGATTGGGAGATCGGAAAACAGCCAGCAAAGGCCGGAGGTCGACTTTGTCTGTCCGCCCACTCGTTCGTTCGTCCGACCTTCCTCCATTCGTTTGTGCGTGTCCGGCAATAGCTTCTAGTAGAGCAGGGCAGGCTGGCCGGGCTAAGGTTAGGTGCCGGCTAGGTCGGTGAACGACGCTGGCATGGTTACAACCAGGTAACCGGAAGCGATAACAAACAAGGGACACGGATCCAACTTCGGTTCTGCGAACGTCGAGCTAAGGCGTAGAGCACTGTAGGTAAGGTGGGAGACTCGGTACGGTTGTGATCGGAGCTGATAGTTCCCCCGATGGCCGGGTGGAGAAAGCGAATGGGATGGGCGAATGGGCCGACAGACAGATCGGACCAGACCGACATACTCGGATGAAATAGCAAGGCTGTCCCTTCATCAGGAGTGTTATCATTATCATTAGCGTCCGGGGGGTAGGTGGGGGGGTGGAAGAATATCTCCTCTTCTGTATGCGGACGCGAGATCGCCACGTGGCCGCGGCTTCCGTTCGAGTCTTGCAATCGGGATGTCACTCAGGCAGACTCAGTCGCAGACCGAGATCTGACCCGCACCCGTCTGAAGTAGAGATGCAATTGGGGATGAACCCAAAGGGCGAACTAAGATGACAGTCTAGGACGCGCGGTACGAGCCGTGGCTGATTGTTATCGCTTCTCTCTCGGTAAGCTGCCAAAGTCAGTCATACGACTTGCCTCATCTAATAACGAGTACACTATAACCTATATATATATATATATATAAACTAATAATCTTTATATATATATATATATATATATTATAAACTAATAATGTTTTGTAAATATCTCGTTAACTTCATCCACAGGTTAATAATACAAGAATAGCTCTTGGTGGACAGCGGATGAATGCCGAAATGGCAGTTGTGCGCATTATAGGCCCGTGCCTATGATGCAATCTATAGCGCACACACACCTGAGGATGGGAGGTACCAATGCCTAATTGACCACAGCTAATTCGACATGAAATCGTGCCTCCGATCCTGTTACGCAATTTGTGCTTCGGCGATTATCGCCCATCAAGAATAGGGGCATATAGAGAATGTGGAGAGATCAATGGCGATCTTCCCGCTATACCGTGCGGGGTTTCATCGACGGTTCAGCTAACAGTCGCTAAACTGTGAACTGAGTATGTAACACAGTTATGGCAGCTAGCCATTACATAAGCAAATTGTTCCTCATCTAGTAATTTCAGCTCATATAGGAACTACATCTAGTCACACATATCGAATGTGCCTGTTCGCGTGTAGCAAAATGCATATGTGTACTTACTTTGCTCCCGTACCGTTACCGCAGAGGGGGAAGTCTCCATTGGAATCTTTGAACCAATGCGCTGCAGAGAACAAATGAGCCGGGAATTACTCGTGTTAGAGATAAGAACATAATTTAGCGGAGATTCTCAAATGACGAAAAGATGAAAGATTTACACATGCGGAACTCGATTCTAGATGCCTCAGCTAGTGGTCTATTAGACTCGAGTGTCTAGGGGAGGGCTGGAGGCTTGCGGTGAACTAGCCGTAGCGATTAAGGGGGCTCGGCTACGAGATCCACAGCAGCATGTGGATGCAGGTTGACGTGTGTTCATGTAATCGTATGATTTCGATATATATATATATGAACAAATATATAAGGTAGATGATAATGGCACTTACTTTCGTTATGAATAAAGTCGTACCACTCCGGGGGCGAAAGCCCGGGCGGGGGTTGTTGTACACATTTTTGGGTCAGCACCCCCATATAGATTTGTAGTCCCATCAGGGCAAACACTGACAAGGAGAACATAGTTAAAATTATCACATCCCGTAGATTCTTCACAGACTCGATAACAGCGCCTACAATGGTCTTGAGACCTGCAATAGGGAAACGACAAAAAGATATTCGCAATTAAAGGACTGAACGGCCCCAATCGTCTGTTAACTTACCTCGCTCATGTATCCGACACAGTTGCCTATATATATATATGTATGTGAAGATATACATGCATCGTACATGTTATGCTTTAAGACTATATGAGCAGACAATCTGTCTCGTATATATATATATATATATATATGACGGTTTATCGTATAAAAGCAAGGCCGCACTAGATACACACACATATATAATCGTATAATCGAATAGGCAAATTTTACATTTTCCCCACACGTCACTGTTCGACAGATAAATTGTACCGCTAGTTTTACCGCGAGTTACATCTCCCATTGTCTTATTAAGGGAAAAAGTTCTTGCAGATGCATCACCGTTATTATTATTATTGTTATTATTACGAGATAAATCAGGTTCCGCGGAGATTCATCGCCGTACGAGAATCACCGCGCGGAGCATGCACTGGCAGCCGGGACAGCCGCCGCAGCGCTGCGAGAGCCCCTTCTACGATACTCTGGGATCCCGGCAGAAGGGAAATTGCTATGCAAGGCAGATCTATAATAATGTCACCCGCTGCATCGACCTTCCACGCCCCGTCATTATCAATGCTTTACGCCGAGGATAAATAGAGGTGGCCTATCCCAGCCTCGGCTTTAGCCTCATATGAGATTGGTCTGCCACCCGCTTGCCCGCTGGCTTGTCCATTGTCTATGCCTGTGCGAAAATGAAGGTAACCTGACTAGCTACCGCATTTCAATTAGTGGACCGTTACGACTAATGCAATCCGGCCTATGACATAGTCCTGTACGTTCTCTCTCTCTCTCTTTCTTTGCTGATGGTGTAGTAGCTAAAAGTCAGTGTATTTTTAATTTTTTAGCGTTATAGTCATTGGTTGCACACAAATAATAGTTGAACCGCATTGCGTACATTTGATTCACAGCGAACCGAGAAATTAAGCGGCGGAAGGTCAACTAAGCAGGAACGAATTAAACAATTCAATTTCAAGCGCCGCGTCTCCTGTGAGAACAAATCGATTCTGCCCATTTTGTTTATTTTCTTTCGATTAATAATTCCCGACTCCAATTTCTACCCACGTGTATACATTAGCACATAGAAACTATGTATATAGAAACGGTACACTTAATTATCATTAAATGCATCAATTCATCTACTCGACAATTCACTAAAATGCACGTCTGACAAAAGGCGATCCTACTTACCAGGTACAATAGCGACGGTTTTTAAAGCTCGAAGCACACGGAATGTTCTCAGGGCACTGAGGTTGCCCAAATTGACAAACATTGTTACATAGCTGAAAGGTTGAATTGAACACGAACAGAGACAAACACAGATAAGTGATCCACTAACGCGGAAACATGACAACATCAATATAAAGATCTCGCCACCCGAGGGCGACCTGTCCCCCCATATTCATCAGATCGCCACCTCATACAGCGATGATCCTGTTAGTTGCAGCATATCCTTGGCTCCTGCTGATTTTTTTTCTTCTCTGCACACCTCTCAGTGTCCAGTAGAGCCTCCGTCACTTGACAAGCTTAGCGCTAACACCTTTAATCGTGTAAGAACGAGCTTTACACCTGCAGACAGTCTGCCTTGCATAAGAGCATTAGGGCACGCCATGGGCGAGAATATCCTTTGTAGAGCTAGAGGCTGCTCGCCGCCATCGTGTGAACCGTATGAGGAAGGCGAGGGCAGCTTCGTACACTACGACACTACCTATGTACGGGCTATATTGTCGTATACGGTCGACAGCTACCGCTGCCGGAACAAAAAGCCCCTGTTACGTCACCCATAGCTCGATGGACATAGTATAGCCGTCGCACGTGTAGCATTTAGCGAGGTTCAGCAACTGCAAAAAAAAGCCTAGATTACGCAGCCCGTGCGGCTCTCGCACGGGCTGCCTTTCTAGGTCGCATCTCCTAGAAACGCGACCTGCTAGATGAACGATATATGATCCAATGCAAGTTCCGCATACAGGCGTACAGTTGGCGTTTACTACTCGTGTAGATCTGCGCCACTCTGTAATATATAGGAAGAAGGGCCGAATGTCTAGTGCTTGCCATGATGAGGAACCACTTCCCCGGTCTGTGCTATGCGGGCACATCTCTTTGGATCCATAAATGATAGCCTTATCGTATAAGTAATTAATTTATCATTCTGTGATAAATTAATCTTTCTCTCCACATGGCTGCTGCTGAGTATCTTTTCCCACAAAATAATCGCAACTTGAAGTGCGCTTGTAGCACGTTGTATTATTGATCAAATCTCGAGCCACTTTTCGTCGATGGCTACAACAAGAGCTGTTATTATCTTATTATCGGCCACGCTGTGTCCCTACTTCGAGAAATAGTCGCATGGTTCAAGCGTTAAGGGGACGCTCCCATCCCCATATCGGTAAACTGTTATACGAAATATTTTCTTACTTTTTACACTCAAGGCTTTATAACATCATTTATACACGGCTTGTCTTTATGCTGACAATCAAATGCAGGATACAAAAGCTGTACACATCTGATATTTTGCATTGAATACTTGGAAAATTGATTAATTAGTTTCGTTTAGATTGTGCGCATTAGTGTGTTGAGCAAGTTCGTTCTCTGCATAGTTTGGCACCTACATGAATTAGTATTAGGTACAATCAGTACAATCACCTCTAGTGAAACATACCTTTCCTACTATGCGGAGATGCAGATAGCCCACTAATTCGTGTAGTTGAACCCTGATTGAAATCTCCTTCGATATTCGTGTACATAATATCGAGATCTAATAGCTAATTTCCTAGCGAAAAAATGCTTTGTCTTGTTTGCACTTTGATTATTTTAGTGTGAATAAGATATTGCATTCATTACAATGATATGTCGCTGGTAAACACGACGGATTATAATGGGATTTCTGACTTCGCATCAAATCGACGATATCCTTGCTAGCAAACACAAGGTCGTTACCTATTGTTACTTGTACGCTGTGTTATTTTCTCTAAATTTCGTAGATACTTACGCTAACGTTATTACAATGAAGTCTAGCCAATTCCATGGATCCCTAAGGTACGTAAACCGCTCCAAAATGAAACCACGGGCGAGAATTTTGATGAACGATTCGAATGTGTAGATCGTCGTGAATATTGTTCTGAAATCGTGCGCAAACACATAATTGATTGAATAAGAAGGAACATGATAAAACGATATGTGTACGATGCCTAACTTAATCTATCATTGCCTTTGAAGCTCATAAGAAGTCACGAGCGAACAACGGGGGGACTGACAGGGCGGCCAAGCTACATTTCTCGAATCTATGTATTATAACTGTTGGCCGCATAGGTGACATAGGTCTATTGGAGAAAGGCCAGATAAGTTCAGCATGACCAATATGGTAGTTCCTTGAGGAAACGCTAGGCAACGGGGAGTCAGCCGAGGGTCTGCAGGTCGCGACCTCCCACGTATAATACCTTGCCGTGCTCGCACATGAATCCACGTATCATACACAAATGTGCTTCTGTGTGAGGATGGATGAACCGTTAATAGCAGGCGTGTGAAATACAGCATGCGTCTATTTTATTGTCTCGAGTCCGAATGAATGGTTCTGGTTTGGTTGTCGTTCTGCTTTGTCCTGTATAGTGTCTAACCATTGCATTCATGCATGTGTGTCCGTCTATGCATTTGTAGGTGTTAAGGAGATGGTTTGCCCTCGCTCGCTCACTGCTCGCTGGCTCGTACGTTTGAGCGGGCACATTTCCATACATTAAGTTCAATAGGCTGTCATGCCTCGCGTGTTTCTTTCGGCTGGGTTCCGCCAGTCTTGCGATGGACCCATAGACACCCGTCTAAAGGTTTCAACCCTCGCCGAGCGCACTGCCTAACGCTACTAGTCTTGGCCCGTCCCGGCCCGGCCCAGCCTTTAGCCGGACATGACTCCACCGTCGGACAGCTGCGCCTGGCTGCTACAAACGTCGTCTCGATCCTGCCCGCGCGCTATCAGTCAGTCAGTACCGAGCGTGTCAGTCATAGAGCGACTGCTTCCGTCTCGCTCCCGGCTGCCGAGGCGGCCGTCGTTCATGGAGGCCTCATCGCCCGTTCGGTCCAGGGCCTCTTTTGGCCGATTCGTTCGTCGTACTCGATACGATCGTGTCTCGTTCTCGCATCTACCACCGTCTTCGCTAGGCGGCGGGCAGTGCACTGGCGTCGTTTTAACACATTGTGGACATAGGGACAACACGGTGCCAGTATCACACATTGGCTGGGTGGCTCGTCACCCCCGCCGATCGCTGGCCGGCTGACGATCGTGGTAACTGACCGCGTCGCAGAACAGTACCGACAGCAGAAGCAGCAGGAGCATCAGCAGCCGGCGGTGCTGGCGGCGGTGAATCGGTGTCAGGGTGGGGACAGCCCCGCTGCGGGAAATAGGGCCGGGGCCCTCTCGGGTTCGTAGGGCCCCCAACAGTGTGACGAGGGACGTGGCCGAGTGAGGAGACAACGGGAAACGGCTGACCTTGACTAGGTCGTTTCTCTGCTGCTGCGCTAGCACTCCTGCTGAGGTAACACCTCCGAATGGCAGAACGAACCAGCGAACAGCGAGTCACAGCAGAAATTGGGATAGAGACTGGGCCGGCCGGCCGGCCGGCCGCTCGCTGTGTGTCACTGAAACAGGACAGGAAGTTGGTGCGGGACAGACGGTGGCGGTAGCGGGTAGCGTCAGTAGATGACGGAGATGGGAGGTAATACCGAGGGGAACATGGAGAAGGTAGCGAGCGAACGGAGCCGTGATGGAAAAACACTCGGGGTTTGTTCCGGTGTTCAGATTTCTACCCCGTGGCTGCAGCAGCGGCAGCAGAAGAACACGGCGATAGAACCTACAGTACGGGCATGGCGAATTGAGGTGTGCAGAACCGCAGGACCGAGTCAGATTCCCCTCCAGATGCCCGTGAACCGATTAGCTAGCTGGCTAGCTTGCTATTGCGTTAGAGGCATAGGGAGATTCTGTTGGAGAAGACCTTGGGGGGGGGGGGTATGATAGAAGTAAAGGGAAAAAACTCCATAGCTGAAGGATGGAATGGACAAGACGAAGTTAGTCGTCTCTAACGAGAAAGAAAAACGAGACTCGGCTAGGCAGGGAACTAGAGAACTGCTGTGGATGATCTGCGGTGGTACAGCGGTGCCGGGGAAGAAATCGAAAGACAAGACCCGAGAAGGCGGCGGTGGAGGGTTAGCCGCCCATTGAGGCAGAAACAATCCCCGTCAGACCACAACTGGGCAGATCCCTGCTGCTCTCCAGTCCTTCGGGACCTTCGGTCCTCATAGGCTGAGCCAGTGGCATCAGAGAAGGAAGAAGTAGGATCCGGCTACGCCTGTAGTATCTATCGCAATGAAGTGAAAGTCCAACCAGCTGTAGTTGTCCACCGGGTTTTGGCTAGTTGTGCTACAGTGGGCTTGGGCGAGGCAAGCGAAAGGCATCGCTTCCTTCGGTGCGGCGGGTGGTCGTCGTTGTGGCTAAAAGAAGGATGAAAGGCCAAACCACTGTGTATCAATGTGTGCGGGGATGACATAATTTAGGGTCTGGAGGTTCCCTGGGGGAGGGGTAAGGGGCAAGCGACCACGGGAGGCGATGAACGCGATAATGGCCGGCATAACCTACATGTCTGTCTGTCTGCTCAGTTCGACTAGGTCTAATCTAGGCTGGGTGAGATTGTTGTCATTTGGTTTGTGTCGACAATACTTACTCGGTCTGTTCGATTTTGTCGTTCGCCGGCATGGTCATAAGGACACAGTTGACCAGAATGGCGACAATGATGAAAAAGCTGAACAGTGGGTGCACCAGGATGCAGATGGCCAGACGACGAATTGGGTTGAACGGACTGAGTATCCAGAGGGCACTGGTCGAGCTGAAGCGGAAGATGTCTTTGCCCTTGCTGATCACCATGAACGTCCTCTTGTTCTCGTAGTACTTGTCTATCTCTTCTACAGGTGTGGCGATCAGCTCAGGAGGGAAGTCATTGACGATCCGCTTGGGCAAGGGACCGCCGGCCTCCATTCCCGGGTCGGGGTCTGAGGCCTCCTTGTGATGGTAGAACTGGGGCTCTGGTTCGATCCCCTCCTCGCGCATCTTCTCCAGCTGCGCCTTCTTGGCCGCCTCCTCGGCCAGGCGCGCGAGCTGGCCCGCGAGGCTTTCCCTCGTGAACGGCCGAAATATCGACTGCGGCTCATCGGCCAACATGTGCTCGATGTCGTGGTCGTGGAAATCCTCGTCGTCATGGTCTGCGTGGACGCCATCTTCTGCGACGGGCAGTGCAAGGGCGTGCGGTGTGGCGCTGCTGGTACTGAAAGCAGGCTGTTCCGTGTTAGCTGACAAAGCAGTCTCGGCGGGCGCCGGTGGCATTTCAAAGGGATGTCAAGGCCCGCTAGCTTCGCTGGCTAGGGCCGAGCCAGCTTCTGCGTCGGCCTCGGCCTCGGCCTGCACTGGCGGCTGCGGCTCCCTCAGCTCTACCTTCTGCTGTCACTGACGCTGCTGCTGCTGCGGCGGCGGCGGCGGCGACTGCTGCTGCTTCGTCGACCGCTGCCTTTGTTGTTGCTTCTGCTGCTACTGCTGCTCCAGCCACACCAGCAGCCCAGACCGCTGTTCTGGGCTTAGAACGCGTGGTGGTCAGACAGCCGACGACGAACAACACAGTGGCGACCTTCACGTTTTCACGTTTTCCGATTGTTGCTCTTGTTGTTGTTGTTGCTGCTGCTGCTGCTGCTGCTGCTCTTCGCCTCGCTGTTGTTGTTGTTGTTGTTCTCGTTTGTTGTTTCTGGTGGCGCTGGTGTTTCCCGTTGTTGGCTTCGTCTTCTTCACCTCGAGCTCGGACGCGAGCTCGGGCCGGAGCTGCACCTACGCCTGCGCCTGCTCTCCCGGCTCCGCGGCGACGCTCCACCGCAGCCGGCGAACGAGCTGCTCTGGGTCGCCGGGTCGGGGTATGCGGCAATTTCTCCGTGGCGTTTTTGGGCGGGAAGACCCCTCACCACCTAAAGGACCACCCCGCCAACGGTTGCGGCTTCTGCTGCTGCTTCTGTTGCCGGTGAAAGTTCCCGGCAACCAGGCTAGCGCCAGTTCACAGCGATCGCGTCGTTGTCCTCGTTCGTGCTGCTTGTTGTTGTTGTCGTCGCTGCTGCTACTGCTGTTATTACGTGGCCAGCTGAAGGTAGCTGAAGGTTGTTGCTTACGTATGGTATCGCTACATGAGTTACGGTACGATGAAGATGTAGCCTCTTTTTTTCACGCCTTGCCTTGCTCTTCCTCTTCCCTTTTGTTCTTCCTTGTTACCGTTCGCGCCCCGTCCGCTTTTTTGCTTGAAGCCTTCTTGATTTATTTATTCCTTTATTTCTCTTGCCCTTCACACCGTATATGCCGCCGCTTGCATTGCGTTGTTGTTGTTGTTCGTTCTTAATATATTGTTATTATTATTATTGGTATATCCTAGTGCGTGTGCGCGCGCAATGTTCTTTTCTTGACGTTTTCGTTCTTCTTTGTTGTTATTAATTATTATTATTATTAGTAGTATTATTATTATTAGCACGCTTCGTATAATCCCACGTCACTACTATTGTTATTCGTCAGCGCCAGCGCTTCATTCGCATCCTCCTCTTTCTTTTCTTAGCTTCGTTTAGCTTGGTTCCGTCGTTTCCGCGTCTGAGCTTATGGTGCTTCTTGTTGTCGTTGTTGTTGTTGCTATTGTCGTTGTTGTTGTTGCTGTTGTTGTTGTTGCCCCTGTTGTTGTTATTATTGGGCAGGGTGGCTGGTGTCGTCGTTGTCGTTGTCGTCGTCGTCGTCTCGGGTTGTCAGTGTGTCTGCTGGCGCTGCCTCGGTGGCAGACGGTGTGCCCGTGCTCGGTCACCACTGTCCTTCACTGTCGTTGACCGCAACCGCCGACGAGCCGCAACTTGCCAACACCAGCTGCACTTCCGGGCCGCGATCCGGCTCAGTGTCGCGCTCGCGTTGTTTTTTAGACGTCTTGGTGATATCGTCTCGTGCGCCTCTGAGGGCGACAAACCGGCGACACGGGCGGCAGCAACACAACTCGGCTCCAACGACCTGAAAAAACACAGCGACAAAACAAATTGCGAGACGTTAGGTGATCATGTCACAACAGTGACGCCATGTAGAACAAACGCCCTGTAGCTGTACACAATACAAATATGCAACTGTATCTGACACAGGTGTGACGGAAATGGAATTAATTATAATTATATATTACCGTACTTACGCGCAAAAATATTGTTACCGTAATTATGCGCATTGAAAGGCATACTGAGCTAAGACGGCTGACCTCGCGTAACAAAAACAAACAACAGATTAATCGTCGTCATCTTAGACTCGCAGGTGCGCATGTGTTGCATCGCCGAGAAAGCGCAAACGGTTTCCGTGTAATATCTCTATGGAAAAAGACAGACACATAGATCCACAGACGATACCAGTATCGAATGTCGGATCAGTGGCGCAATCGGCCACTTCTCTGTTCGTCTCTGATCTCTGCTGTGCTGCGCTCTGCCGCGCTCTTTCTGGGTTAGGCGTATTCCTTTGCAAGCCCACAGGGTTCATCCGACACCACCGGTAGAGTCAGACTGCCAGTCCCATCTCTTTGCCCTATGGGAACCTCTACCTCTTCGGCAATGACGGTAGCATTCGAGGCGGCACCGGCGGTAGCAGCAGCAACAAGTATTGGCAAGGGGGGGCCATGCTCACAAATACCGCAAACGTACACACATTTCCTCACCCACAGACATCATAAATGTATACACACATACATTCATTGACAAACGGTCGTATACAAACAAAACAATCCAACACACAGCAAAACCGACGTACCGACAAACCCTTGATCTCCACACACATATACACAATGCATATACACACAAACAAACAAGCACACACCACCCGTACACACCGTTCAACAGAGGAACATACATCCCTCGCAACGGAGACCGTCATTTTGGCCGGGCCGGAATGCCTTGCCATAGAATGGGTAAATTGCCGGTTGCAGTGACGATGGAAACGCAACCCGCGCGTTACTATCCTCTAAAGGAAGGCGGCTGCCCTCTGGCCGCCGTCGAGCTGCTTGGGTGGGTGGGTGGCTGGCTGCTGCTGCGAGCTTCGGTAGCATAATGGAGGTCTTCATCTTCCTATTGCAGTCACCCCCCTCACAGCCCGTCTCGATCGAGACCATTCGGCGATTTTCCACCAATTTACCACCTTCTCTCGACGCTGTCTCCGGTCGCTTCAGGGAAGGAACCAATTCATAAAGCGCCAGCCGCTGGAGAAAGCGAACGGCCGAGAGAAAAAAAGCGTACTGCTATTACAACTGCTGCTTCCACAGTGTAGTACTATTATTGTCCGAAGTCAAATGCCCGTTGAACGTCTACACGGGGCCACAGGCAATTGTTGACCTAGAGAACAACTGTTCGGCGGAGCTATGTGTTGCAGTCGAGCCACACTGCGCTAATATAGTTGTCGCGGCGAAACGCGCCACGCGTAGTAATTAGCCGTCAAGACGAGGTTATTTCTCAACCGGCTAATAATAATAATAATAGTAATCAACACCATCATCATCGTGTCGGATAAGGTGTCAGTGGTCGATTCTTGAAAATTGTTGGACATAGCGCGTACATGCTGCAAGGGACGAAAGCACACAAGTATCGATAAACTCCGGATGGACCGGAGGTCGATTCAATTCTGCCTTCATGAAAAACCAGACGGGTGCATGGTTCCTGTTCTATATATTTGCAGTACTGGGCAGGCTTGGCTTTGATAAGGGCTAGAACCCTCACAGTTCAACTGCGCGTTATATAAATACGTTCATATATATATGTATATATATATATATATATATATATAAAACCGATGAAACTCTGGTGGCACTTATAGTAGAATAGAATTTTCCGGCTACATACTGTATATTGTTTATTGACATCAGGTAGTTTGTGAAATTTGCGCAAATTGCCCACCGCGTCGTTTTGCCTTTCGTTCATAAGTTAAGCTTGATAACCTTTTACACGGTTGTCTTGTGTGAACGGTTTTAAAAGCAGGACTGAACTACACGGATTCTGCCTCTTCTCTATCTCAAGCGGCCATGATAGTACCCACTACTAGAATCGCGTATTCCCATTTATAAGTAAATGTTCTATATAGAACGTCGTTGTAGTAAAAATTACCCTGGTCGTTTACACAATGCAAATTCTCCTTTACTGAAAAGGGCGTTATTTGTTACTTTACATTTTTGAGAGTTATTTATGGGCACAGTTGGCGCGGACCCCGCCAGCAGAATAACTTGTTTATATGTTCTGCGCGAGCAATCTCGACTGTTCGTATTCCGCTGCGGGGTTGTTCTGACGAGAGACGAAATTACGAAGCCTAGGCGTTATTGGCATTTAACTCAGCGGCGTAGTGAAGATCGGTGCTGATCGGGATGCTTATAGTGTCACGGGGACATCCATCGCCTACAAAAGTACTTAATGAAGCACTCTCCCAGTGGGCCAGTGGGAGAGTTGGCTAACATATTCGCTGATTCGTACGAAGAACTTGCTTGTTTGATACGTAGGCACCTGATCCAGTGATTTATCCACCCGTAACTCATCCATCCTCTCGATGAGGATCGTCTGGTTAACACCGTCAAAGGCAAGGGAGAGGTCGCCACGCCAATCGTAGACCATGGATAGGGGTTAGGTACATCCGCTGTATTTGCAACGAGTCGTTGACAAACTTCTTCTAGCAGGTTAGCCGTTAAATGGCCAGGTCCATCTAAGGTCTCAACTGCAAGTGAACTCAGCAAGTAAGTCACCTGCAAGTCACTATAATTAGGCCTAGTTTGAGCGCAATACAGCGTATTCGAGGTTGTTAGCGCAGTGACCTACATGTGACGCAACTGACTAGAGCGTCTGTCATTTACCGCCGTCACACTCTAGGAGCTGCCGCACTACTGTTGTTTCCCTTAAGTATTGATGAAGGTGAGATGCGTAATCTGACTATAAAAAACCACCTCTCCAGCAGTGGCTGCGAAGGTGTTCTTTGCCATTTCACTCATAGGTCCCCCTCGACGATATCACACCGGGTGTCGTATCGTATTGTACATACGTTATTTTGCGACTTTCTCCGACAACCCCCTCCGCTATCCATTTGCACCTGCCCGTTGCAGTCATATCTTCGAGATACCCATAGAAAAGTGGTACGCCTCAGTGGGTGGTCACGTAAGGAAGCAGGACAAACGATACCTTGGTTGTTTGATCGTCACGTTCGCGTCGAATATGCAGAAGCGCGCTAGAGAACGGACTCACGCGTCTTGCATCGGCAGCATCGACCAGACATCGGCGACGCCGAGCCAAACTCACGGCGGCTCCTGGGGGTATCCTTCGGCCGGCCTCTATCGTCCGGCGGTCTGCCTGCCCACTTGCCTGGTGGAATGTGCGGCCATTTCTGCATACGATTGACCTTAGATTTTTCATGGCCTCGTTGGTGTTTGATGAAGAAGTGGCCTCGCTGCTGCACCTCCTTGAACGAAGACCGACGGTGGGGGCAGAGCGCGAGGGGTCTGTGGGGGACGGGGGGGGGTGATTCAGCGAGCGCTAGAGGCGAACACGCTAGAGGTGGGGACGTGGATCCCGTAAACGTGAAGGGAGCACTATCGACGAGAATAGCTCATGGACGCAAGGGTCCAGCCTTGTAGCCCGATCGTAGCGCGGCGGCGTGCTAGGCTTTGTGGGGGTCACCTAGAAGCGTCACGTCGCCGACATTTCCATCCTCGATCTCGCAGCCGAGCGGCCAAGTGGTCCAAGAGGGGGAGAGAGAGAGAAAAGCAAGGCACGAAGGCAAGCCCATCCACCATACATAGCTTATGGAAGGAAGATGGTGAAAATAAATGGTAATAGAGAGACATCGAGAGGGAAATTGAGGAGCACGCCGCCAGCGCACACTGCAAGGTGAGAAGAGTCAACGCCAAGACATATATTATATGTGGCGTCACGGTCTCGAGTGAGCGAGCCAGCCAGCGAAACCAGTAGGAGCTGCCGAATCAGGGCGTCAGCCAGCGGAAACCCCTATAACCAGCCCTGTGCATGACGGCTCCATGCCCGGCGGCTTGCCCAGCGCCCTTTGGTCGCTTTGCGGTACCCTCCCTCCACTATCGCTCTATTTTTCCGTCTCATTCTCATGTCGTTATTTGAACGTCGGCCTTGTACGTCCTAGATCTTGCGAATGGAGGCTCCTTTTATTTCGGTGTGGGACCGCGACAACCAGATGACGCAATATTGTAAGTAGTAAAAAACGACACGAATCCTCATGAAAAGATGAACAATACGCTTCTGGGTGATAACTCACATGGGAAAAAGGGCAAGGTATTAGCGGAATATTGTGATGACGATATATATATATATATATATATATATATATATATATATATATACATATAGATGTATATATATTCCTGCCGAAATTCTTGCGACAACAAAGTAAGCCAAGAAGAGCACTAGAAACACTACAGATGCTACTCAGTGCGAGTTACACACGACGCATCTTGTACATGCTTCCGCGATGAGAGTCGACTCGAACGTCTGCTAACTCCTCGCAATAGACATGAGTGAAGAGTGGTAGCCATGCGTCTGTGAAGTTACAGAACGACCTTGAGTGTTGGCCTACGCCGCGGTGGGAACACATTAGAGGTCGCGCCCTTTTTCGCCGCGTGCCGCCGACTTTGCCGGCTGTCGTGCTCTGCTGCCTCCCCATTCCCACGGCTCTCTTCCCATACTCGCAGCCACACAGCGAAGTGCGCCGCGCCAACCGCTCCTTGTGCACCCGACGGAATGTCCTACTTCCCTTGGCCCACTTCTACTCGAAACTCCCTAACTCCTGGACCCAGCAGACCCGGAAGGGACCCCGCTATCTGCTTCTTCCAGAGACTCTTTCCTTTCCATTCACCCCTTCTACGCCTATTCTCTGCTAAATCTCTGCTGTCGCTGCGCGCAGTCTCAGCCTGGGCGCTCACTAGGCTCTGAGAGTCGTGGCTCGCTCCCACGATCGCGGAGTCGGCCTCCAGTCGACACGCAGTTCCTTTCTATCCAAGCAGTCTCGCAGTGCTTCCAGGACAAGATCTACTATTACTAGCGCGAAGCGACGCGCACCCGATCGTCCGTTCAACTGCTCTCTGGTCTCTTTTCAGGCAGAGAATAGTCAACATTCGTTTGCGCTGCTCGGACGCCTCCTTCAACGGGTCGGGGGTCAGCAGCGAAGCTTTGCCCCGCCGATTTTCCTTCTTCTCAGGATTCTTTCGGCTGCTGCTGCTACTTCTCGCGTCAGGGACGAATCTATGGCACTGGATATTCAGTTTCGTTCCATAGCCGTTTCAAGCCTGACGGCAGGCAGTAGTCAGCAGGCATAGCTCGTGGCAGCTAAGCGGACCCGACGGTTCCCTATCGGGCATTCCCGCTTTTTCCTTGACGGCCGCTTCTTTGACGGTTGACTCTCGATAAGCAGAGAGAAACGGAGAGACTCCGGAGCTGCGCCCGTCTAACTTCAGGCCAGCACGCCTAAGAGAAAAGAATCGTGTCGACCGGTCCTGATGCTCCCGCCCAGATAGTTTGGCCTGGATCCGCCACCGCCGCCGTCTGCCAGAGGCACCAACGGTCCAACCAACCCGTCCAAGCAGTCTAAGCAACACTGCCCTCCACCTATACTACAGACACGAGCCTGGATGGGAGTCAGGGTGGAGGCCCGCGAATAGAATGGGTCCGGCGGCCGCGGGGCAAACGGATCGGACTGGGCTCCGGGACAGGGAGAAAGCAGAGGCACTCGATTTAGGCGCCATGTTCCCTGACTGTTCTTTCTCTCATTCTTTGTTCTTGCTCCTCTACGTCGTCCTTTTCTTCAGTGTTCCTCTCGCTGTTCGGCGCCCCCTTCATTTTAGTTCCTCTCAGATGACTCGCCCCTCTTCCCGTGAGGTGCCCGTGAAGACCTGCCGTCTCGCATGTAGCAGCTATCCTCCCCTTACACGGAAGGATCGCTACAGACTGGGATGACTTCAACCTGAATATCGGTTTGGAAGGAGATGGAGGGAAGAAAGACGGGCTGAGTCATACGACGGGGTCTGGGCGGCATAAGGCCGACTTGGATCGTGCGAAACGGGGAGGAGGACGAGGTGTTCCTTTGATATATGGAGAGGCGGGCCAGGAGGGATCACTAGTAAAATAAAATCACTTAGTTCAACATCACACAGACGAGCCGTCCGCCGGAAAGTCTGCTAGCTTTAGGGCGGCGGCACACAAGTCGGGGCGTCGGAAAGCCTTAGCCGCGTTCTTTTCGACCTTTACACGCGACGCTACAGAAGACACCATTTTCGTGTACCTATTATATGTGGATTGCTGCGACGAGTTGACAGCAGGATGAAGCACTCGACGAAGACGGTGCTATTCTGGCGATTTCTGCTGCTGCTGGTGCTGCTAGTGACTATTGCCAGTGTCATGGGCACGATCGGCATAGGCAATGCGGCTTCGTATACCGTCACATATTGCTGATTAGCACCAACATTATACTAGTGACTAATGGTGATAGTGTGGCGCTTTGAAGGAAAAACCCATTTGCTCGAGACAAAGAAGGCAGATACTGTCTTCGTTAGCGGGCACATCGAGATTGTGGCCCGCCCTATTATGGACGTTAACGAAGCCTGAACGCCTTCTTCAGGCAGATATCGACGTCCCACCTCTGGGGAACGGGACCATATAAAGGAAAAGAGCTCGAGATCAACCAGTTGTTTTTTTTTCGCATGAGCCCTTTTGACGTACTCATCAATACGGCCGTTGTGCTGTCACAATTCCCCTTCTTCATAAACCGCCCGTCGAACCTGTACTGCAGATTTTTCCTGAACCCTCCGAGCTGCTCTGCTGACGTGCGGTTGCGTCGAGTATTGTTGACACCAACACGTGGGTCGGTAAAGATATTCGCGCCTCATCAGTCAGGCTACCTGCGACAGCTGCTTGCGAGGCAGAGAAAAATGATCACCCACTGAATCTTTGGTTCCTAAGCCATCACAAGCCGGGCGGAGTTGAAAAAATATCCGATACACGATAGGTTCACGCAGATAGATGACGAGGCAGCATGCACCTCAATGTGTCCGCATTGCGTGGAGCTGGTTGTTCCGCCCGTTCTTTCTGGCCTTGCTTCCTGTTCGTGAACATCGCAGATTGTGATTACGGTTGACACTACAGCGTCCGGGGATTCCAGCAACAAACCCCGGGATCCGATCAATGTGCGCGCGCTCGCTCGCTCGCTTGCATGTGTATCTGTGTGTATGTGGGTCTCTGCCGGCGCCAGTAACCGCGGAAGGCATCGTCGCCGCGGAAGAGCCGGGGACGTCGTTAAGACTTACCATCAACATTATCGTCGCCATCTTCGTGGTATAGGAGCGCGAAGCTCAATACCGGCAGCAGCAGCGGCTGCTGTGACAGCAGCAGCAGCAGAGGCTGTAGTTTCAGCAAATGACAGCGAGGTGACAGTCAAGCAATCAATCGCTGCTCCCATTCGATGAGCGTTGACTGGCATTGGAATACACACAACGAAGATGGGACAGCCACCGCCGACGAGATCTATATAACCAGACACACAGGCAGTCAGTCAGCCCGCCAGATAGATACAAGGATAGACGCACTCTCGCAGCTTGAGAGAGAGAGAGAGAGATTTGATTCAGATTCGTCGTTTGCGTTCCGTTCGTGTTCATCTCGTAGCACCGCCAGCAGCAGCAGTAGTAGTAGCGGCAGCCCTCTGGGACAGATTCAATTGAGCCATCATCGACAAGTGAAGCCGGCGGCAGCATGAGCGGCGTCGGCGGCGGCGACCGATAGAAGGAGAGCGCAAGGAGACGCGAGGTAGAAAAGGACTACAGCGACAACGACGACGACGACAACAGCAACAACAATAACAACAACAGGATCTAACGATGAGAAGATGTCTGGAGAAGAAGAAGATCAAAAGAGCAGCGCTACAACGAAGGCCATTGGAGGCTTATTTCGCTGACGTCGTCACTGCTGCTTCTACTTTTTAACTCTAGTTCGTTTCGTTCGCGCTGGTAACTGCTAGTGGCTGCCTTCGTGCCTCGCTGCGTAGCTATCTAGCTAGCTGGGTGGCTGGCTGGCTGGCCCAGGGCGCCGGCTCGTTCGGGCGACTGATCATTGTCTTCTCTCTTTCTTCGTCGATTACACCGGCAGCGCTGGCAAGCGTCCCCGTAGACTCCCCTATCGCGGCTCAAACCAGCGCGCTCCTGCCACCCTGAGCCGGACTTCGTTTCTCCACGATTATCCCCGGAGCGCAGCACGCCTCAACACCCTACCAATGCCTGGCTCGCTTCCTCTCTCTCTCTCGCTCGCTCGCTCTGCCTTGCCTCCGACATTTTCAAACCGTCCGACGTCGGGCGGTTTGAACGCTCCGACCGCAACGAGAAGCCTTCCGAACCAACTCAACTTCGGGCAGAATCACCCGAACTCCAACTATGCGTCGGCTACATCGGTAGCCAGCGATCTAGTCTAGTGCAACGACTACTACTGCTACTATCACCACTCGTATGTTGGCCCGCTTCTGCTGGCGCCGCTCTGTGGTTTGCCATCGAACGAGAACGGACCAAGTCTGAACAGAAGCGAGCCGATGGTTGCCACCAGCGAATCCAGTCTTGCCCGCGCGCCATCGTCTGCCATCCAGCCAGCAGATCGCCAGTCTCCGTTTCTGACCCCCCAGCAGAAGCTACTTGCCGCTGCCCGCTACCACCACCACCCGCGATCCATCCACTATCTCAATGACCCACTTTGAATCAAGTCGAGGACCTCCCGCTTATTCAGCCAGGAGTAAGTGAGCGAGCAGGCGAGTTAGTCAGGGCCCAGCTGAGCCTAGAAGGGAGAAGCAGGCAGAGGACGATTTGAGGGGCTGGGGATACAGCAAAAGCAGCAGCAGCAGCAACAAAAGAGAGAAGTAAGCCAAACGGGATGGGTCGACAAGGGCCGAACGTTCACCGACTGTTCCGTCAGCCTGCGAGTGTCGGCAAGGCGAGGCGAAGCCAAGCTAAGGCGGTAGGCTCGTGGCCTGCCGGTGTGCCTGCCTGGATGGCCTGCCGGCCCGAGGGGTGGTTGACTGAGGGCAGGCGCAGGCGAATGGGTGGCTGTCCGTGAGCCACACAACCACTCGACTCTCCGACGCTTTCAACCAGCTCAGGAGAGATCCTCTCTGCTGGCGGAGAATCGGCTGCTGCTGCTGCTTCTTGCCGCTAGAGGCGGCCACCACCACCGCCGCCGCGACAACCAGCACAGCCGCGGCGTCGCCCTTCCCCTCCGTCGTCTGCTTTCCGTGTGTCCTCGGACACCCCCCGGACCCCGGGTCCCTCGACGAGCCCCGACATCGACTTGGCGTCCCGATAGTTTCCGACACCGTACGCCTTCCCTGACCCAATAGGGCCCCGTTCCGTTCCGGCGACCCGACCATTAGAGGAGAGACAACCAGAGAGCCAGCCATCGAGTCTCCCTGTCCAGACACTTCAACTCAACTCGGTTCAGGTCAACAGCAGCTCAGTTCAAGCAGCGCCTGAAACGAACGCTGCTGCGACGAATGCCAGCCAGTTGAAGGGCACACGCTGGACGCTATCTTGTGGATATCTACGCAGAGATCGAGTATCGCAGTATGTTCTCTAGCAGACACCTATCTCTCTGTCGCACGGCAATACTATCGATGATGGTTCGGCACTTGGTTGCCACCTGACAACTCCCATACGTGTACCGAGCGTGTGCTTAGGCCAAGTGGTTGATAAGTATTTTCAGGTTAGGTTACGCTGGCCTCCCGGCCTGCCTGTCCGCCTCCGCTCACCGAGTTGACCGAATTCCCTTGGCCGACAACGGGCTACGGGTACCAGCTAACTCAACATTTGCTACTTAACCGGACAAAGATGTCGCCCAACTGCTGATGCAATCCAGCTGGTGTATTTACCCCTTCGGGCTTACATGCCGTTTGTCGAAACAACTTTCTCTCCTCGAGAGCACCGCCATTCTGCCGTGTTTCTGTTTCGTCTTCCTCCTTCGGTAGACGTAGCGACACTAGCCGCGGCCACAAGCGGGTTCCCTTGTTCTACGGCAAGGGTGGCAGCCAAGAAGTGACCCAGATTTACAAGTCGATATCGCTAAGCAGCGACTACGGGGCTGCGCCCACAATGACCGCACAGGCAGTGGCTCTGACCGCACAGCCGACCCGTTGACCGTACCACCTCCATTACGTGCGTTTCAGGCCTTGTATTGGACAGGCAAAAAAGCACGCCCCCTAACGGTTTAATTAAGGCTTCAGTGCGAAACTCATAGGAAATCGGCAAAGACGTCGGTTCAAGTCCACCGAATTGCCGACGTATGGAATCACAAAGCGGAAACGCAAAATGTCTCTACTGGATTCGATTCATTTCATCAGCAAAAAAAAACAAGTTAAAACTAATAACCAGCTCTCTGCTGTTGACATGTTAGCCGTGGGTTACCGAAACAGTGGGAGCGCCTTTGGTCGTCTACAGGACCGATCCGTCGATAACCAATTAAAGACCTCAGAAACAATGAATGAATATAATTCCAATCCAATTATAGCATCACTGCAGCCCTTAGCAATACCACTACGCATAGTCGTCTCTCGTCGTCGTCCCCCCGCCGCCGCCGGCTACTTCAGCTACCTCGAACTATGTTCAAAACTCGCCTTTGTGCACAAACGACCCAAAAGGTTACCCACTTTGAATTCGCTAGTCCTCGAAGCAATGGGACGCCGGTAAAAATGGCACTCAACAAATGATCGCCGCTCGTACACATTTGCTATTTGGTCGCAACGCATTTCAACATGCGAGCAAACTCGTTACACGGGCATCAAACGCTAACCTTCTATATTCCCGCAATACGTTCATGTTATAGATCTGTTGGTTTGACTAAAATTCTACTACTTCGCCGCTTCGGGACTTTCATGCGTGGTTGAATAGTACACGACCTGCCTGCTCAACTATGATATCGGATCATATATGCATCGTCATGATGAATATATGATACAACGTTGCTAAGTTTCTCCCTAAAATGCAACAATGCAAGAACAAGACTATATAGCAATATTAATAATAGTAATAAAAAAAATAATAATTAATAGTGACAATTCTTTCTGGACGGTTCTAGCCGGGGCAAGCAGTCCTACCCTGAGCCAAACGCTCTTGCCATCGGAGGGCTGTTCGAGCTCAAGCTAACATCCACTGTATAAGATGTACAGTTCTCATGAAACCTCTCTGCCATAGACCCTCGAGTTCAGTCTGCTGTCTGCCCGTCTCCCTGTGGGTCTGTCAATCTCATCCGTGCCAATGCCCGGCTGGCCCTATGCGATTCTTGCCGATGCACCATTTCCGCTCGCGCGTATTCCAGCCCAACCGAAAAAGTATCTTTCTTGCCATCGATGGCGTCTACTCTATGACAGGCCTTCTCGCCATTCTGCCCCACCACCACCACCACCACTATCGTTCTTACCTCAATTTATTTTTGCTTGCTATATTCATAGCGGCCGCAGCAGAGGCATCCAACGCCACGTTGAACATTTTTACGCAGAGCGTATCGCGCATCGAGGGACTACTCTGCCGGCGCATTTGCGAGAACTTGGCGTTGTTCGCTGCTGCTGCTGCTGCGGGCCGCTGCCACAACGTTTTTCGAATAGACCGTACGGAGACCATGAAGGACAGGCAACGAAATTCCCATATACGAGCACTGTGCCTAGTCGTTTTTAAACTAAGTGCATGAAAGAAAATCCGAGACGAGGTACCTACACGAGCAACTCGCACACATTTGGAGTCATTGCTCTCTCTCTCTTCCTCTCTCGCTCGATCTCCCTCCATCTCTATCTTATTCAAGCACTGGTACGCTGACGGGTCCCGGAACGCGGGCCGGTGGAATTCAAACCATTGGCAGGACACGTACCCCGGGTGGCAGAAACGTGTAGACGCTTAAATTGCGCCTCAGCCGATGACCGGCGCCAACAGCTCGACAGTGGGCAGCGTAGCCGAATATGGAACTATCACATTTAGCTGCCGCAGAGAGTGAGGCTCATAGTATTATTAGCTATCACGATGACTGTGGCTAGATACACTTGAAGCTTGAAATCTGACAGAATAATAATGCGTGTTCACATATTGGATTTAGTTATACGACTCTAAATGTTCAATAGTTAGAGGCCATCATGATTCCGAGGGAGGCAATGACATTGTCTCTCTATCTCCGCACAGCGAGGGAAAGGCGTTGCAAAAGTAAAGATCCTGCGCGTTTGACCCCGGTGGCGCGGATCAGCGAATAATTTGTAATACCTACAGTAATTGTGCCCATTTTATGACAAGTATCATATAATTACAATTATTATCAGTATAATCGTAATAATAGTGGTAAATATATATATATATATATATATATATTTATATATTTATATATTTATATATATATATATATATATATATATATATATATTTATATATTTATATATTTATATATTTATATATATATATATATATATATATATATATATATATATATATTGTACGTGAGTTCTAGAATAGACCCGTCCCTTAAGCAATATACATAACGGTCACTTGGAATATAATCGTCCAAGCAGCTGAAAAAGAAATAGAGATTTCCATCGTTTAATATTTACTACTATATATGTATATATATATATATATAGTAGTAAATATTAAACGATGGAAATCTCTATTTCTTTTTCAGCTGCTTGGACGATTATATTCCAAGTGACCGTTATGTATATTGCTTAAGGGACGGGTCTATTCTAGAACTCACGTACAAGTCGGGTATATAGCGTAAACTATAATTCGACGCTGGTGCAGAGCACTGATAAATGGGAGATAGTTGTTTGATGAATCGGGATTGATCCACTTCGTCGGGAGGTTACAAAGCACACCCTCATACACGACTGGTCTATTCTATATTTATATTTTTACACAATCTCCTCAACGGTCGTTTATCGCTAACCAAGAAAGAGGCTACTTAGTTTCTGTATATCTGCCAGGAAGCAATTGCTATTATTCAGTACATTAACGAGGAAGAGGATTTATTCATCAGTTCCGTTGTAGATAACACCGCCAATAACGGGAAGCCACATTATTTAGCTCTCATTAGACTTCGCCCCCCCCCCCCCCCCTGCACGATCTCATTCATATCGGATATTAGCCAGCTTCG
Organism: Stratiolaelaps scimitus; assembly: GCA_019614645.1. NCBI lineage: Eukaryota > Metazoa > Arthropoda > Arachnida > Mesostigmata > Laelapidae > Stratiolaelaps > Stratiolaelaps scimitus. Next base: position 4,208,975 of record JABWDB010000016.1, read on the forward strand.
ATGGGCAATTTCGCGTGTGAATGAATAATGAGATCTTTCAGTGGCCCCTGGCTAACGGGAGAGCGTTCATCTGGCGAGAGTTGGTCAACCGCTTTTAATCACCGAGCGTGGCCCTCCAAGGAATTGATGGCGGAGCGCGATTGCTACCATAGATGCCGAAACCGTGTTCCGTTAAATCAACACTAAGTGAATACAACAATCTCAAACGAACTCATCGACAGGAAGAAAGAGCATAAGGCTCCACGCTTATTGGTACCTAAGTCAAATTTTGAAGGGACGGTTACGACGTCTACACCTTGATACAGAATAGTCGCAGAAAATTGCACACCTTGTTGCACACCATCCCGAAAACGACATGTAAATACATATGCTAACTTTCATAGCAGCGCCGCTCTCGCAGCCCTACCTCGTATCCCGCGGCCTCATCATCATGCTAAGCCCGCGACGGTAGTAATATACACGGAATATACTCACGCACAGATATTGTACGCTGTATATATATATATATATACAGAGAGGGAGAGAGAGAGAGAACACAATTGTGTATGTGGCTTTAATTGTCGTTTGCTGAAATTCTGCCGGTCACTGAATCCGACTCGTTGCTACTCATCCGTTTGCGGATGCAAATGAAACGTGCGTTCTCCTTCTGGAAACTACAGGACTCACATGCACGTATCCATCCATCCATGCACGTCCAAGTGAACCAGTCGCGTAAATATGTGTAATATATAGATATATATCATGGTATGTACCATGGCTTTTTGTCTGTCTCTCAGTCTGTTTATCCATCGGCTGGTCGGTTTGTACCCTTCGCGCTTCGACGAAATGAGGGGGCCACCAGCCCTCATATGTGTGAGTAGGCATTGTAGCCCATTGGGTTGTACAGGGCGCGTCGCTCGCGGCCCGCTCTTTGCTGTGGTCTGCTGACTGAGTGACTGACTGGCTGGCTTGCTGCTCGGTCGGCTTTCAAGGAGCTTGTCTGCCGCGGCAGCAGCAGCCGCGCGACGTTGCGGTGCCACGCCGCCGGGCGCGGCCGTCTGTTAGCCCCCATCAGGACGGAGGCCGGCCAGCCGACCCCGATGGCTCCTATGGTCGCTCTCTCGGTCTCTCTCTCTCTCTCTTTCAACCCAACTTGAACCCCGCATACCCCGTTGCCGCCCTCGTCGACGGACGACGTCGTTGCCGATGAGGCGGTGGCGGCGCTAGCTGCTGCTGCTGGATGGCTGCAGCAGTCGAAGCGCGGTAGCGGTGCTGCGGCCGCGGCCCTCTTGGTCGGCCTCTGTCTGCCTGACTCCGCACAACAACCAGCGAAGAAGACGAAGACGAAGAGGAGGAGGAGTGGCAGGGGCAGGAGTGCCGCAGGCCAGACAGACAGACAGCGGGCGAGCCAGGGATCCTGTCCTGCCTTTGGCCTGCCCTGCTGCCCCGGCGTGGGCTGCGCAGGACGCCAGCAAGGCAGGGGATGAAGGCTAGCTTGGGTTAGAAAGCAGAGACGGGGTAAAACGGGGGGCAACGGAGAGATGCAGAGAGCGGTGGCGGGTGGGAATAGGATCAGAAGGAGAGCAAGGAGAACGAAGGAACGACTCGAAGCAACGAACGAACGAAAGGAGAACGAAGGAAGGAAGGAGACAGCTAGCACCGGCAGGCAGCGAACAGAGGAGACCCTCTTCACCGAGCGGCGGGAGCAGACTGCGGCAGCAGCAGCAGCAGCAGCGCCGGCACAACCAACGAGCAGAGAAGGTTGAAGGAGGCTGCAGAAGGAAACGCGCCACGATGATGGTGGTGCTGGTGGTTGTAGCAGCAGCAGCAGCAGCAGCAAAAGAAGAAGAAGAAGAAGCAAGGGCTGGCAGATACAGCAAGGAGCGAGCCAACAAGACAGACAGATAGACAGCGGTGGTGGTGGCGGCGGCGGCAGCGGCGGCGGCGGCGCTGGAGGCTCCTGCTTTGGAGCGGCCGCTACCGACGACGCTGCTGTCGCTGGCGTTGGCGTTGAACCCAGCCGCCGTCGGCTTGCAGCCTGCTGGCAGCGGTTCAAGAGAATGACGTCATTGGGAGAGCGCGGGGACACTGAACCTCGTCGTCGGTGGCGAGGAAGGCAGACAGACAGACCGACAGACGGTAGGCAGGAGGCCGCAAGGGTGCCGTTGCCTAGCGAGCTAGGCAGCCATCGCCTAGGCTGCTGCTGCTGCGGCCGCTTCTTCTGCTGCTGGTACTACTACTACCGCTGCTTTGTACTGCTTGTGCCGCCGCCGCCGCCGCCGCCGCTGCTACCGTGTACTTCTTCTGCTGGCGGCAATGGTCGGAGAAGTCTCGAGAGGTCGAACGGCCACGAGGACGACAACGATGAGAAGCAACGGGGAGCACTCGGATGAAAGTTAAGAGAGAATGAAACAGCCGAAGTAGCAGTGATGCCGCTGTGGCCGCTCGCCGCCGCTGCTGTCCTCCAGAGAGGCGAAGGAGCCACTGGCGTAGGGAGGAGACGTAGGGGGACAGTCACCAGGAGCCGTTCAACGGCGTCGTGGGGCGCGCCGTGGGACCGAATGAGGAGCAACGACGAAGAGTGGCATCCATCTCATGCCGGACGACGAGGATGGGCGCGGAACGAGGCGACATGCGGCAGCGGTAGCAAGAAGCAGTAGCAGCAGAGAAGCGAGGAGCATGCGCTAGTCAGGCAGCAGGGTGTGGCTAGGCCGAACGGATGGATGAACGGACGGCCTACGGACAGCGAACGGACATAAGGGTAGAACAAAGAAGATCGGCAGGAGGGGCACCCGAGCAATAACGATGAAGAAAAGGAGACGCACAGGAGAGGAACTCCACCATCCAGCACCAGTTCTATGACAGTGGCATAAGTTCTCATTAACTTACTCACTTACTCAGATAGACCCGATGATGATTGCAGCAAACAGGCGATCGAGCAGACACAGTAATCTATCTGCGTGTGTGTGTGTGTGTGTGTGTGTGATGCTGAGTTAGCTTGTGTCTGTGTATGTACAAATTACCAGGAGGGTATGAGGGAAAGAGAGCAGAAGGTAACATTGAGACATTGAGGCAACAAAAAATAAAGAAAATTACCGACTACGAAATAGAGATCGGGGGGCGAGCGCTCAAATGGCAAACGGAGACAGAGAGAGAGAACATGTTGTGCTGCTGCTGCTGCTGCTGCTATCATAAATGCTGCTGTACATATCTACCCCCTCGGGCAGCACTGGTCGTAATCAACCCTCCCCGCCTGAGCGTAGCCTGACTCGGGGCTAGCTCGGACTCGGGATGTGTCGTGCACCAGAAGATATGCTGCGAGCGATGGAACGTAAGGATTTGTTGCAACGAGAGAGGATAACACCACGCTATGGCACGACACCTCATACCCGTGAGGCATGGATGCCGCAGCATCGCGGCAGAACGACTCCCACGGGATCAATTGACAACCAGCTCAACTGTTAAAGTGGCGACCAACCGGCGGCTCAGTTGAATGCATCCCCTTTTTTTTACTAAGAGGGAATCAGTCCTGACCTCCGAGAAACTTGCAGCTAGCTTTAGGGTTATCTATAGTATTTCAAAGACTGTACATCAAAAAGTGCTTGTCGTCCTGAGTAAATGGTATCGTGGAGACATCGAACATCGCCGCTGCAACGCACGACACAAGCATTTAATCCGACACGAACAGCTTTACAGACGCAGGCCGAAATCGTAAATAGGTTAGACGTGGCAGCATTTTGACTCGAGGGTTCGAGAAGAGAAACAATGGTAGGCTTCTCTGCGACGTTCGCGGAGAAAAGGACAATCGCCTCCTTTCGACCTGAACTTTTACTGATAACAAAAAGCGTGTCACTTCTTAACATCAGACGTTGACAGGGGCAAATAACAGGCTAGCAGTGTTACACTATATGTAATAACATAAATTCTGTTACCTCGATATGCAGGGGGGTATAGGTAAATATTTATTTGTTTATTAAAGGAACGTTACAATTGTTACAATGGTTAAGTTATTTTCTCATATCTCATCAGGTCGTGGATGAATCATAGTGTTTAGAAAATGGAGAAACTTGTGTCGATTCTATGGTTTCTACTCAAATGCTTCCTCTGTAACACGGTCCCTTCAGAGACGGACACCTTAACATCTTTAGTTAGGCTAGCCTATTAGAAAATCGGTTATGTCAAACGGATTTATGCAAATCAGTGAGACTCTCCCCACAGGAGCCGTGTAAGACCTGACATTATTATGCATTAAAAAGCAATTCACGTTCTGAGGTATTTATAATTAAATACGCTCTCATGCTAAATCGGGCGATTATTATTATTATTATTACTATTATCTGCATATTATACTATATGCGTTATTGGAACGCGTGATGTCCGTCTAAGTGGATCGCCCACTGCTAGCTCGGTACAGGGCAAACTAGCAACACCACCGGCCAGACTGGACGCTTTCGGAGGACTGCGCATGTGATATACACAGATGGCCCCAATTAAGAGAGAAGAGATGGACGCTTCCACGTAATTTCTACCCAGGAGAGGTCGTCCACATTTACACCCACGTTGCTTGACCGGTCACCTCTGTAGCTCCGGAACTTCGGTCCACAAAATACCGAAACTTACGCTATGACGAAACCTGCGTACAAGTAATGTACGTCTAAGACGTTCTTTTTCGAACAGCAACGGGCCTACACTTTGCTCACGTAACTTGCTGCTATTCGACTAAAAAAAACGCCTTTCGCACAAACACCTATACCAGTTCACCCCGTCGTCGTTTCAAAGCTTACGCTTGCGTCAAATTTCAGTCATCACTAGTACACTGATATATGATTTAGATTGCAGTTGCGGAGTTGGAAACCTACTCAAAAAATGCAACAAGCATAGTTTGTGTTCATTATACAATGACTTACATCTCGGTGCGCATACAGTAGCTTTGTCAAGACAAACACCCCTTACCCATACCATCTCGTTTGTAGGCCAGCTCATTGCTTAGATCGTATATATTAGAGGCGTGTATCCGTCTCTATGGTGTTCGTACCTACGCCGAAGTCTAGCGAATCGGACACTATACAGGGAGAGATTCGTCGTTTCCCGGAGGCACCGTGATGCATCGATGAGGAGATATAACCACGCAAGCGAGCTCCCAGATCGTTAGGGCAAGGCGGGACGGCGATCGCCGAGCGGCGTCGACGTACGGCCTTTCGACCAGCAATGTGTCGCTCCTGTCCTGTCCATTCATTGTTCGCTCACGTCGAAGCAAGCAGCCAAGCTATAGCCGCCAGCCAAGTCGCGGAACTGAGCCGCCTCTGATACACGTAACAGAGTGAATAAGGCGCTTCATCCTGCTAGCCATAGCTCCTACCAGAAGACCGAAGCTGAACATTTGAGCTAAACAACTTTGATTTCGAGAAGCACGCATATCCGTCTGGATATGCGAAGGTCGATCGCGAACTTTTGTTTTCGAGTACACACAAACACAGCTGAATGCAAGCTGAAACGTCCCATCGTTCATATATTATAATTACTATTATGATTACTACTATTAAATATTCGCAACTTTAAGTTATAATAATAGTTATTATTATTACTCACAAGCGGATAAATGATTCATTCTTTCGATCGTTATTTTCACTGTCCACACCTTGTCATATGCATACGTGGAAATATTATACATGAAACGCTCGTACCCCTCTGAGGATGGTTGAGTTCCTTTGTCCTCTAACCGACGCTTTGGCTTACACTGTCGCTGTTATGAGTGCGACCCGCGCCGGAGATGGCGAACTCCGAAACGGAGCCAGCTCGCGCCCGTCATTCACGTTCGATCGCCAGAACGACCTACGGCGAGAAATAAGCCCAGAAATCGCGAGCCATTCGGCGGGTTCCAGCCAACAGTATCTACCATACACTGCACTTACCGTGCAGTCGGCTGCTGGTGGGAATGTTGAAGGCCCGCCCAAATTTGATTTATGACACATCAGCAGTCCATAGGGAGAAGGCCGTAACGCGCTGTGTGAGTGATAACAATACGGGAAAGAAGCGACGCAAGAGAGACAGAGAGAGAGAGGAGAATAGCCAGGACACCGCTGGCGGACGACTGTCCCGGCAGCGCCAGTGAGCTCGTGGCGTTTTGACGCGGTTTTGATCAACGGGCCGCGGAGGACGACGCAATATGTTGGGAATTTATGAAGTGGTCGACACCCACTCGGCGGCTTGAACAAGAGCTCCGGCAATACCGTTCATTCGTTCGTTCAGTATGCCCGTCAGTCCGGTAGATAGCCAGCGTGAAAGTTGCAGTCTGTTGCAGTCTATGTAGAAACGTGTGGGTGTCGAGACTCATGCGATGTCGTTGTGTCGGCCTGCGTGAAGCCCATCATTGGTAGTAACCTGCACCTAAATCCAACATATTTTTACGCGCTCTCTCAGACCAATAGCGGTGAGCCGGTAAGCCATCACAGGGTATCCTTTTGATCGGTTTGACATTGGTCGCCAGAAAGTCGACTTTCGAGATAAACTTCCCCTCTGGTCAACCCCGAGTCGAGTCTAGCCCCCCGGCCCCAACCAAGCGCTCCCGGCCTTTCGAAGCTCGGCATTGATCGTCAAGGCTAACGACGACGTGCACATGAGGTACACCCCAGTAGCATAGATGCGCCAACTGTAGACCTGTATCCATGCCTCGTGAAAACGCAGACCTTACCGACCAATCAGACGGAAATCGATACATTCCTCAATGAGTGGCCTATACGCATAATGGTGACCGAATTGTCTAGGGGGAATAATCTGAGGAAATTCTGACTTCGGCTAGTTATGCTGCAAAGAGTAAGAGGTCACATAGAAACTGTCGGATGACAACGTACGACCCATAAGCAGACACACTCTCTTTTGACTCTCTGAGCGCCGCTGATCATAGCTCGGTGGAGGACAAGGTAGTCGCGAATGGCGATTTTCAATAGGTGATCTTGACACTGTTGGTAATTCTCCTTAGACGAAGAGCGTCGGAGCTCAAAATGACGACCACTCCCTGCTCGCAGTTCGTAGTGTTTGATCAGGTTACGTAGGGAACGTGTCGGCTAATATCTCTAGCGTCATGCTGCCGTTCCGACATAGAACTAGCCTGGCCTATGACCTTGCTTCCTCGATGCAAGTTCTTCTGCTAATTTACATAACAAATTAAGCATGATAGCCCACTAACGCTTACCATGTAGCTGGCCAACCCAACTGCAATTCCATCTCGAAAAGCAACAATTTAATTTCAGATTTGTGTTGAGAAAAGGGCGTTGCACTTATACGCAGACGCTATGTCCATATTCTATCTCATCTAATGGCTCATCACTCTGTAATTGGGTACATATGTCTCCGGTAGCCGCTCTATTCACAATGTGAACTCAACTTTAGCCTCTGGGACTGCCCTCTCGTCCCCTTGATGTTCAAAGGCATACATCTTTTAAGTGGCATTTACTCACCGTGATCTGTACTCACGTCAACAACCGTTTTCAAAGCTGATGCATTAAGCATGACACTTCACGCTGCGATACTGTGTCCCCTCTATATTCGTTTCTAATCTAATGAAATTTACCTATAATAAGATTCCCTTTCTTCGTGTATATAATATTATACAACAATGAACCCTTACAGAATGCCGGGAATTTCGAAGGCAACAGAAATACGCAACCCCTATGAACTCCTCAAGCATTGGGTAATGTCGTTCGGTTTGCGATCGTAGTTTACAGGAAAGCCGGCGAGCGAGAAGAGTCCCAGTCCGCGTGGCCGGAAACATCTCTGATCGCCCGAAGGTCCTTGGAGAACAATGGGAAATAATGCTGTCCAAACTAGAATCGATATCAGTGAACATTCGTCGACGGCGACGAACGAGAACCGACCTGTGGCTCGAATCTGTGCCGGGGCGTTTCGCCGTTGCAGTGTATGGAAAGAGGGCCATGCCAACGAACGGATACTGCCCGACTCAAACGTAGAAAAGAGACCATTTCGGCCACTTCCCCTCTCTGACTAAGTGGATCAAGTAGATTCGACTCAGCTTTACTTCGTGTCCCCGCGGGGCGTCTCCCTGCTCCTCCTTCGATTTGTTCTGCTCAGATGAACTGTCGAACAGACCCACAGCTACTTTCCGGACAGCCGATCAGAATATATACCACCAGAGATATATCCTACATCCCGCTGCCTACACATGTGGTGTAAGGTGCATGTGAACCTTCACTTCAGTCCCGGTGCAAGTTTCCACAACTGAGAGTTGAAGAGTTGGGTTGCGTTGGGTAGGTTTTGGCAAAACGCGTCATAGTAACACACGTGGACAGAAGACGAGTCGATCTCCGTGTCTACATATTCTTTTATTTACGTTATACTTGTGATAAGCATGAAATCGGTATCACTTTGCAGTAGGATTGCCACCGCCTGGACCACTAGTTTTGATTCTCTTATCATGTAAATATGAATCAAATGAGCCGTCATTCGGTTAGATTTAATACATTCGGTCACACACCCGCCTCTGATAAAGCTATTGGTACACATAATACGGCCGAGTATACGAGCACATCCATAAGAAGAAGCTGGGCGTAGTCATTCATGAATAGGTAGAAAGGAGCCGCTTGATCCACCCGAGGGTACGCCGACACCGCCACCGTCGGCTATGACGGTGCGTCTGCCTATAGGCTCGATGAAGCGACTTTGCCCATCTAACGATGAGGGAGTGAGTGCCGTGATCACAGCACAGACGGAAGAACTGCTGGTCAGCCGTGCCAAGCGAGCAGCCCGCGCGTGCCTTCACGAGCGATATACAGGACCGGTGGGGGCGAGGGGTTCTTTGTAGCGAAGAAAAAAAAACGAAGGATGGCCCATTCTATCTAGCACTACTAGCCTAACCTGTCCAGCCCCATCCTCGGGAGAGAACGACGTACCGGGGCATCGTCTCTTTGTAGTCCTCGGCGGCGGCAGCAGCAACAACAGCAATAGCAGAAGGGTCGTCTTCGTCATCATCGTTGTCGCAGCTGCTATGCCCACCATCTAACCAACCGGCCACTGTCCTCCAGCTATCCAGGGGTAACAGCATTCCAAGGATTCCGGCCAATGTGATTAGGCACTACAGTAGCAGTGCAGCCTGAAGCTGAGGGGCACCTGTCCACGCCAGCTGATAGAGTCCAGCTGGCCAAATGACTCCGACAGCTTGGAACCAAAACAGGTCTCAGTCAGTTCGCCCGCTGTTGCTGCTGCTGCTGCTGCTGCTATTTGAGTGCGGTTGATTTCAGGAGAAGGAGACCACCAAGTGCAACGGTCGGTGTCGCGACAGCAACACCGCCAGGGGTCACAAATAATGCGGCCGTCGCAACGGCCGCGGGTCATTTTGGTCAGTGGCGAGAACGAGCGTGGCCGGTGCGACGATCATTACGACGACCCTCATGGGGTCTGCATTATTTTCCCTCGGGGTTTTTTTTTGTTTTCAACTTCTTTCTCCTGCTTGATGTTAAGCGGTCGCGTAACTGGCTAATTGTATCGGACGCGAGCGATGCGATGGCCGTTGACATAGCTCATCGCTTTGCCGCTCTCGTCGATTTGCCTTTACGGAGGTCGTTCCTCTTTCACAGGGTCATCGCGACTGTCAGATCCGTTGAAGGAGGGGATCAGAAGAGCTCAGGCTTCGGATGGGTGGCGTGGTTGCGGAATCAAGGAGTGGTCGTCGGTCGCCAGTGCAGCCAGCCACGCATACGAGTCACTGACCGATAGGCCGATTCACATGGCTTGACATACAGATGCATACTGGAGATACTGGACTGTGAGTGGCGGGCGAGACTACGTAGTCCGCTTTCAGACGCATTCACGCCCTGCCGGTGGTGGTGGTGCTGCTGCTGCTGGTCGTCGGTGGCTGTGACGCTGCCGCAGTTGCCTCTCATGATCCTCAAAGAGCTTGCGACCACCCACAGATTCGGCTCACACAGAGAGAGAGAGCTTACAAGCCGCCTCGCTCTGCTGACAGCATAGTCGTACATAGTATAAATTTGCAGTAGAAGTATGTTGTTGTTGTTGTTGCTATAGCTGTGCTCGTCGTCGAAGTGGCGACGCCCGCCATAGAAGAACGATGATTGGGGATCAACAAAAGTTGCAAGCACTTCGTGATATGTACCTAGACGTAAATAGCACTTGTGGCTGACTCAGTCAAGGGGAACAGGGCCACAGAGGTTCATCTCATTTTCCGTATCACAGCAGCTCAATATCGATGCGTAGTTGTCCTTGTCCACGTTGTTGAGTAGCATGAAACGAACGATAATAAACGCGAGCGCCGGAAAACGTCTTGCGTTGTTGTCACCTCCACGTTCCCTCTAACCTACCTCAATGATGATGAGAATTAATTTATAAACCCCCAAGATGGCTGCCCCTAGACCTCGTATGTGAGCTCTCTAAGCGCGTTGCAAACAGAGACTGTGGCTTTGTCCGTTGGCCGTATTTCCATATTGTTATGATATATTAAAATAGCCTTGACGTCATCGAGTTATCGATCGCCATCTGGTAGGCCCATTGGACTCCCCCCCCCCCGTTATCCCGTACGGGCGTGATGTGATGTTCGTAGGTCCCGGTCTCTGCGAGGCCGCCTCCATGAGCTAGCGACCATGAACGAGCCAGCACTGGCATTGCATTGGGTGCAAATTCTCAATCGCTGCAATCGCCACGACCGCATCCAACTACCGACGACGAAATACAACGGATTGCGAAAGCGTTTTGTAGCCGTCTTACACTCGTAGGAAACTTGGCTCTAAACTAAACGTGTATCACTTCTGCTCCCGTTGTCGGCAACACAACGAACCTGTGGTCGCCTATGGTAAATAAGTGATACACGCAACAGACAGACGCGAATGGGTTTTCGTTCAAGCTCTTGTCTGTGGACAGAAGGGAGCCGGCCCTCGACGCAATGGTCATATTTATTATAGGGCGATCTATTTGATCAACGCGAAGGCCGCAACAGTTCGCGGGGGCGTATTTACGAAGAGAGAACGCCAAGCTTCGCGGAGAATCTGCCTGCCGAACCCGAAAGCCAGGTTTACCAATACCGATACCGTTCGGTTCTATTCACTATTACCTATATAAGATACCGGGCTGTCTGTATACGGATGCCGATAGAGGAAAGCCTTCACTTGGGGTATGTTCGTGACATGTGTCATATAACAACCATATGGGCGTAATCCCCGCGGAAGGCTTTCACCTGGCACCGCTTCGGCCCCTAGTTCAATTCAGCATTCGGTTTCTTCGTCCTTACTTGTCTGGTCACCGAATATGTGATGCTCTGTATGTGTGGGCAATTTCGACATAAATAATAACTATTCAAGAAATACAGAGCTTTATTGGGGCTCTTTTAACGGGCCAGCTTCTCCTCGCTCTCCCTCTGAGGGTCAGGCATCCCGCCTTACCGCTCTATTCTAGTCGGCGAGCCCGGGGACGACTGTGACTCAGCCGAAAGTGATCAAGTCTGAATTGTATTCGCATTACGATGTAAGTGAAAAGTTTAGGATACAAGTCGGCAGGCGCGCGTTCAGTCTCCTGCTTGGAAGTTCTCTGTGGCCGGCTGCCTTTGGACGCGCTCACTGGGCGCGCAGTATCATTACCGTCACTTGTGGGTCACTGCACCGAAAATAACCGCCACGCTTCCATCATTCACCACTCGCTTACCGACGAGTGTTTTTTGGCGATTCTTACCCTAGCCGATTACATCAACTCGATCGATCCGTGCGATAGTCGAGGCCAAATAAATTTGCCGCTAATTTACTTTTGTAGCCTGCCGCTCCCCTGCTACCGTCGACAGCGTTGTCGACAACACCCCCCCTTCCGCGCTCGTAGATAGATCCACCGCCGCTTTGTAGAAAAAAAAAGACAATGGTACCACGGTACGAGACGAGAGTGACCCTCTCACGGTGGAGTCACAACCAAGCGATCGTTGAGTTTCCTGGTCTTCATTGACCCCCTCCCTTTTCGTCTGCTCAGCCGACGGCGGTGGTAGTTCGATTAGGGCGGAAATTTCTTCATTTTTGTTTCCTTTGTCGACCATCGAAAGAAAAAAACGCTACATTGCTCTCCTCACCTATTTAACCCTGTCTGTCTTAAGGATCGATCACTCCGTAACATGGCTGCTCCTAGAGAGGTCTTTTGTCTCATTCATCATTGAGCGCTTCGCCTCGACTCGAACTCCCGAATTCAAACAGATCTCTCCGAAAAAGGCAGCCACTGTGCGCATTACGAAATACAACAGCCGCAAATGAAGATAGGCATTGTCCATAGCCTTCGTAACTGTTCAACCAATATACGACCTGGTGACACAGCAGCACCGATCGGCAGATGCAACACCGATTTCTGCAAAGCCTACTGCAAAGCCTTCGCGTCTGGTTCTTCCCAATATATATACATATATAAAGGACGGCCATTCTCCCCAGCCAAACGCGGCGACAATATAGCACCATCATTTTTAGTATCATCATCAACATCATATGAAATTAACACGGCATTTCTATCTATCTATATATCATATATTTATCTGGGGATATCTAACGTGCGGGTCGTGTCAGTCGCCGAAATCCCCTCCCTCCCTCTCTCTCTCTCTCTTTGCATTCCGTTCCTGCTAGAGCATACTTTGTTACATACGAACGTACGCAGCCGAGGACGTTGTCCAGGTTCAACCAGAATTTCTGTTGTTGTATTGCAGTATAGAACGTGGTATGATAGTCTAACAAAACGATGGACGAGCAACCGAGAGCTAACGACTGAGAACCGTCGGACAGTACGAAATACGCCTGCCTTTGTGGATGGGTGGGTTTGCTACGGCTGCCGCCGCTCGTTGTTGGCCTGCGACACGACCATCATCACGGTGGCCTGGTTGCACTGCCTCTGCTTTTTGTTGATCAGTTACCGACGCGCCACCGCCGCCGCTGCTGCCGTCGTCGTCGTCATCATCAGGACCGACAACCAATGCTGGCTGGCTGCTACGTCTGGCGGCCGGGGGCCGGCTAACACTGCTCGGCTTCGTCGTCGATGAGACTGGTGATGGGGTGGTGGTGGTCATCCTGCTGCCCGATAGTGGCCCGGCCGCGGCCTCCGTCCGTCCGTCCCAAATGTGAACGACGGAACAACTCGAGGACAACTCACGACGGCGATAGTGACGAGGCTAAAGCGGGCCTCGATGGACGAGTTGGGTTGGGTCCGCTCTTATTCCAAGCTGCGACGGTTACAGCAGCGGACTGCGTTGCTACGGCGGCGGCAGCAGGAGCCGCCGCCGCCGCCGCCGCTGTCGCTACCGTCCGATTCTGTCAAGCAGTCGAGAGACCGACCTCTCACTGCTGCGGGGTCGGAGTCCAGCGGCCATCCGCCACTAGCCCGTGCCAACCAGCCCCCAGTTGACTGGAGCCCTCTTATTCCCAGCGTCTATGTGTCTGTCTATTGGATGGTTGCGACCATCGGACGAACAAGCCACACAGCGTTGCCGTTACTGCAGCTGCTGCTGCTGGTGGTCGGAGCGGAGCGGATCGCCCGCCGAACAGCAAGTGCCTACCACTGTCCAACAGCAAAGTAGTAGTAACGTCCGTAGAGCGGCCCCCGTTGCGCGCGGCCAGCACCGCTGCACAGTCAACGGACAAACCGGACGCTCGTCCGCCAGTCCCTCCATCCGGCGTTCCCCATATCGCCCCACAAGGTCTCGAGCGACCCCAAACGCTCCGAACGCTGTTACTCGAAAACTCTCCGTTGGACATTGAAGGCGACTGTGTGGCAACGTACAGCGAGCGCCCACTGCCCCCAGCGGTTGGTCGCTTGCTGCAGCCTGAGCGTGTGGTAATGGTAAGCAGCCGCAACGGCGGCAGCAGCAGTAACAGTCATAGTTGACAACGACGACTACGACGGCAGCAGCTAACGTTAGTATGCTTTCTGCTACTGTTGTGCGTTGCCGCTACTGCCACCGCCCAAAGCGGCATCGGCCAAAAGACCCCTGTCCGATTCGCCCGCCATCCACCCCATAGAATAATAGGGGTACGTTACGTACGTACGTACGCACGCACATACATACATACACTGGTGGTATATCTGGCCGACTGGTCGGTCGACGAGCGGTGCCAATGGTGACGGCAAGCGCTCGGAGCAGCCTGCGAGACCAACCGCAAGAGGGCGGTTGAGAGGCAGAGAGGACTCGGCCAGACAGCCAGTCAGTGGCAGCAGCAGCCGTCGCCACCACCACCGCCGCCGCCGCCACCGCTGCACCAGCAGCAGCAGCAGCACCGGCAACCCAACCAAAAGGCAACGTGACCACCCACGTTGGCACGGATGGACGGGACGGAACGAGACAACGCCGAGTGGACCACCAGCAGCAGGGGTTGAGCCAGTCAGTCAGCCGGCCGATGGACGAACCAACGAGCGAACGAACGAACGACGACGACCATCTCGACCGAACGGCAGACAGTGGCCACGTCTCTCTCTCTCTCCTGCTCCTCTTGGCCTTCTCGCTCCCAAGCGCTCTTGAGGCCGTGGCTGCTGGCTCACCACTTTGGTCGGTCAGCGGGGCAACCGCTCGACTGGTCGCATCGTATCGCAACACAACATAAAGCCGTCTGCAATTACACATATGCATAAACGCGCAGGGTAACACAGCAGCAGCAGCAGCAGCAGTAGCAGCAGCAGCAGCGAACCACCGAAGAGAAGGAGGGTGGGTCACTCATGGGCCAGGCTGCTGCTGCTGCCGCTGCCGCTGTGGCTGTCGTCACCGTTGGCCGGCCGATTGGTCGCTCGAGTGCCGACTAAACGTCCGACTAGAAACGCGAATTATGATGCTGATGATGAATACGCGATAGAATGTCGTGGTGGGGTATATGTGGTAAGCGGCACTAACGCTGACGGACGCGGCGAGTGTTGACAATGACAAGCATGCACACATGGACAACATTCGAGCAGAGGAGGACATAGGAACGGCTCCCACAAGCCGCCGCCACCGCCGCCGCAGCCGCCACCGGTGACACGACAGGATGTGGCTGGATATCGCACATGGCTCCACGATATAACACAATCCCACACACAAACAAGTAGGCACGCACACACACATGGATACCCGTGATGCATCTTCTACCCTTCGTTCCTGCTGCGATGTTCCGTAAGCAGGCAGGACGTGGTCCTGACACACCCGTCTTCGCTCCCAATCCGATCTTGTTGTCTCGGCCAAAAGCCGATACAGCTCAAAGCAAGAAGAAGCAGTAGAACTATGGGGATAAAGCGAGCCAAGCTAACAGATATCGGACCTAATAGCGGAGTAACCTAAGCGGACCGAGCAGGCGAACGCCAGCCTGGATCAGGTATCGTCAGCTGGGGTAATGCAAAAAAAATTTTGTTAAATATGACAAGGTTGAAAAATTCAGCAAGGCTCGCCCCGATATTCCCCTGTAATCCTAGCTAAAGGTTAAGAACCGAAGCTCGTCTCGTAAGGGCAACAGCTGAGAGAAGGCTCAAACAATGTTGCAGTTGGTTAGATCCTTCAGAGGACAGCGTCCGTGAAATTCGATTGTATTCTAATAGATCATATATTCTCTTCGACTGTGCGGATCTTCGACGACGGGCTGATGACGACAAGCCTCTCTGTCTTCTTCAAGCCCTCTGGCTAATATTTATCGGGGAGAGGGGCGTTTCCGCCTACGGCCCTCGAAAGGGGAAAATTTGTCTTGCAGGAGTGGCAACGACTGCCGGCCACAACGAGCCAAACAAACAAACACCTCCGCGGCGTACCTGAGCCTGTTAATGAGTGGGTTCGAGTGCTTATGCTGTTCGTCACTGTTATGCCACAGGTCTACAGGCTGCAGAGTATTACCCTTTCGGGGAATGTCTTCGCCGCAGGATTTGACTTCCACTCCTTGTTTTTCTCTCTCTCTCTCTCTCTCTCGCTATGCCACTATCGCTGCTGCAAGTCGAATCTCAATATTCGTACGGTCTTGTCGTGATATCTGCGCATCGAAACCACAGGGACACTAAACGATTCGCTGGTGGCCGGCTATTGGCGGTGACGACGGCCACCGTAGCAGCACCAGCTGGTGGTAGTGGCCACCAGTAGCTGGTGGACAGCGACGTAGCTCAACAACCCTCTGGGTCCCTTTCAGCCCTCTGTTCCACCCCCCTTCGAGCCTCGGAGTCCCTGCGTAGACAGAGAGATCCGCACGTCGTCTGGCAGGTCTACCACGGCCATACCATTCATTCGGCAAACAGCTATTTCGCTGCGGACGCTGTCAATTGTGCAGCGGCGTTGCCTATTCCACTGCGGCAGCACTCCAACGACAGGATGGTTCCATGCTTCCACCATCACCGCCACCACAACAACTACTACCGCCAAAGTGCTCTACCCGAGAGCAGCATTCGGTACCTCTTGCTCTATTCCTGGACCGAACGGAACGGAACAGCGAGGTAGGGCGAGTCGGTCCTCCAGCCAGCCAGCGAGCGAGCGAGCGACCTGCAGGCGCCGGGCTGGCGTCCAGGGCCTTGGTCCCCTGTCCTAACACGGCCCCGAAACTCCCACCACCCCCAGAGGCCGCCCCAGCGGCGGCGGCGGGCACGGCGATGGCCCGCGGTGGTGGTGGCAGCGGCGGCAGCAGCAGCAGCAGCGTCCCTGGGTCGGCCAGCAACGAATGAAGGGACTATCCCATCCCACGCCATCCCCGTGTTAGGGTCCCTCCGGTGGGACTCTGTGGTCCTCTTCCATTGCGTCTTTCTCGGCAACGAACGGACAAGCGAACAAATAGTGACGACGAGCCGACACCTCTCTCACTACTTGATAACGTATCATGAGGGGGAATGCATGTACAAGCACTTCTGCGAAGGGAGGCGAAACATGATAGATACAACGGTGTGAACGACTGCTTACAACTCCGAACATTTGGCAGATTCTGCCTTCTATTCTAAACCCTTCTTTGCCATCTAATGAGGACGTCTGGGCGACCAGTTGTCGAGTTGGGTCACTTGTTGGGATCCGCCTATATATAGTTATGAGAGTACCACGGTCGTAAATTCTCACATATCGGTAAATATCAACAAGCATAGCAATGACAGACAGATCGACAGAAATACCTATAGCCTTGTCGATGTATACACGTATGATCAAGTCTGTTCTCCGCACTGGTGACGGTCTACAACCTTCGCACGACCCAACCTAAGCAAATCAGCTGTGCCTCGCCACAAACCAGCATAACTTAGTGACGTTTGCTGCGGCAAGCGAATTCACTCTGTGTAGACCAGCATACGTAGGATCCATTGTTGACAAAATAGCGTGTCAAAAACTACAAACTACAAACCTACTAATCTCCACCAACAGTCACTCACTCACCTGTGTTTTGTCTTTGCGTGGGGCTTCCAGTGTTGATGCATCATACTCTTGGGGCAGGCCGGCTAGCGCTCATAGGCGTCGAGCGCCCTGCGCCTGCTCTCGTGGGAGCACTCCTGCGTTTATTTCTGCTGCTGCTGCTGCTGCTGCCGCTGGTGCTGCCCTACGAGGCTGCCGCCGGCGCAGCCGTAAGCTCAGACCGTTCGTATTAATACAACTATATCTGTTGTAGCTCGTGTAGACGTTCGTATCGGAACCTTGCTTGTTTTTCCTCGAAATTTGCTCGGGTCGCCGTTTAGATTGGTCCTTCGATTCAAAGCTCGGATTTAGCCAGTCCTCGTGACGGATATGGTCGATGTTCGCCGTCAACTCGATGGTGTTATTCCCTCGATTTCTGTAATTAGCAGTTGTAGCACCGTTACGATTACGCCAACAATAACCCTGTGGACGTCGTTCCACTCCGACGCGTTGCGTTGTCCGTTGACGTCGACAGCTGCAGATGTTGTTTTTTGTGTTGCTGCTGCTGCTGCAGCTGTTGTTGTTGTCGTCGTCGTCAGGCGTTGGCAGAATACGATGCCCGCTAGGGTGTTGGCTCGTAGCAAACAGCTTGCACGTGGAAGGAGGCTTGTCCTCGTCGGATTCAGTAGGCGTCCTATTATTTTGATGATGATAATTATTATAATTGTTATTATGAAGAATATTATTGTTTATATCAGTGGTAATGTCGTCGTCGTCGTCGTTCGCGATCACGACGTGTAGTGGAAATCTTCGATTATTGACGGCCTCCCATCTGCTGAATTCGTGATCGCGGCTAATTTCTTCTTGTTGTTGTTGTTGTCGTCGTCGCCGTCGATGACGTTGTTGTTGGTGTTTTTGTTGTTGTTGTTGTTTTTTCGGTTTAGCAAAATGTCGACTAGAGATCACAGCTAAATCACAACCGGTCAGTAGCACTAGTAGAGTTGATATTCTAAGGCAGGACTGGTGACAGTACTTAAGCATAGTCTGACGAGCTCAGCCTCGGCTTTTGGCTCTGTTCGTCTTGGGTCGCCTCGGGAGATTTTCTTGCTCTGATTCTTATTATGATTACTTGTATTATTATTATTAGTAGTAGTAGTATTATCGCCGCTGTCGTGTTTGCATTTGTCGCTTTCGTCGTAGCTTTGTTGTGGAGGACGTCTCGAGAAGGCTCGAGCTTCTGGGCGCTCTGGTTGAGGCGACAGCGGCCGACGCCGACACGTTCAGAGGCCACCGTGCCACCTGGTGCCGTCCTGCGATGCAACGAGCCGAGTTTTCAGGACACGGGAGGCACCGTACGCCAACCCGGCCAACCGGTCCCAACCAACAACGGGTTTGCTAACCGGTCGCCAGCGGATGTTCGGATGCCTGCCGTTGCTGGCCGCCGTAACGTCAGTGGGCCAGCGATGTTTCCTGTTCTCAGCCTCGGCTGTGGATGCTGCCACTGCTACTCCTGCTGTTGTAGCCCCTCACAGGGATAGAGTGGCCGTCGATGGCGTCAACGGCCAACCTTCTACAGAGCAAGACTCTTTCGTTTCCTGTGGCGCGCGGCTCGGCTTCGCTTCGCTCCGTTTCGCCCTGTTCCCGTGGAGTTCGGTGCGCGGCTAGCTATCCACCCCTCTTGGACCTCTGTTACTGGCCTCTGCTGACGTCGGCGGTGTTGTCGTCGACAACTTTGTCGTCGGCAATGTCAGCCCTGCGATGTCGGCCTTGTCGTCGTCGTCGTCGTTGTTGCTCTCCTTTTTCGTATTATCGCCGCAGCTTCTATTCCACAAGTCGAGTTGGCCTGTCCTTCTCGTTTTCTTCCTCGGCCGTCCTGCCTGCACGACGATAGCTGACAAGCGCAGAGGACCAGCCAACAGGGCCAGCCAACTGAGTGTAGGGTCCTCTCGCTTGCGTCCAGTTCTCTCCGACCTGATCTTCTTCTTCTTCTTGTTCTTCGTCGTCGTTGTTGTTGTTGTTGTCCTTTTCTCCTCCTCCTGCTGCTGCTCGTCTTGTTCCTTGGAGCACTCTCACACACACATACACAACACTAGGGAAGGCTGGGTCGACGACAACAACACTTCCTGCTCCCCTATGCTAATCTTCTTCCACTGCGTCTGCTGCGTGCTCCGGAGGTTCTGCTACTCTTGCGTGCCGTTGCCGCTATGGCGGGGTTCGTGGCGCAATACTCACCTTCTGCTCGGTTTGTCTTGTGTCACCAGGTGAGGTAACGTGGTCTTGAAGAGTGCGTCTTGAGGCGGCCTACGCCTCGCGCGAGCTACGCCCTCGCCGTTCGTCCCATCGGCGGGTGTGGTTCATTTAGTAGCGGCGTTTAACCGACTCGGAGCAGCAGGACTCAGCGTATGACCTCACCACCTCGAGGAGGAGCAGTCTTCAACGTGCGACAATGACGAACGAGACAGAGCCGAGCGATACGGAACTAATGAGTGGCGCTACTGCTTCTGCAGGAAGTGGTCTCCAGCATGCACGCCACGTGCGTCCCGTTTCACCTTCACGCCTTCACGTCAGGGTAATCTCCTGCGTGTACGTCATGAACTCGTTCTCTCCTTCGCTATTGCCCTTCGCCTGGAAATCCGCCTAAACAGCTCACTTCCAGACGTCGTTCACTAAAAGGAGGCCCTTAATAAGCGTGCTGGAGAATGCGTTCCGAGGGGTCGCAACCTCATCATAACAAGTCACCCTTCCAGCGTTGCTCTTCCGTTAGATGCCTACGAGGTGGTATTGAATTCCTGTATTGTTGTTGTTGTTGCTGCGGTCTGGCTGCACGGAAGAAATCCTCGTGAGTGCAATACACTTCACTGACGACGAGTTCAGTGCTAGCGAATTCGTCTTGTTCACTGGCTGCTGAGGGTGTGAGCACGTCCTAAATCCGATCCTGGGACGATCCCTCGCTCCGATCAGGTTTGCAGTTGTTGCTATGAGCGCACTTCTACACTTCAAACACACTACAATCCATGCCGCAGAGGTATCAGAGGAATTCCGTTGTCCGTTAATGACGATTACCAGCAGCAGTAGTAATCATGATAAATAATAACAGTAAGAATAACAATAATAATAATAATCCTTATCAGGAGTACTATCGACGAGACTCCGTCATTACGTGGTCAACCAACATATATATTGTTTGTATACATATGTGTATACCATTATGTATACCATTGACCAGTTCTTCTTCGATTCGCTTCCTCGACACCGGAACCTGCGGAACCATTTGCCTGCTAAGATTATCTTCCTTCTCGCGTTCTTGTCGTTTTGACGAGAGATACGACAATGTCTATTGGTATATCGCTGTCTCCTCGATCGTTCGCGTAAAATCCCCTCCTGCCTTCTCGCTGTTGCTCATTCCCAATGGTTTGTCGATTTCGCGTACTGATGTTCGTCTTCCACGGCAAGCTCTGCTATCTGCTAATAGATCTTCTTCGTTTCTTACAATTAGTAGTGGTAGTAGTATTCTTATTAATAGTTGTATTATAATTAGTAGTAGTAAGTAGTAGTAGAATTCTTAGTATTGTATTCTTCTTAATGCTTTTGTTAGGTACTGGCTTTTTCCGGTCGTCTTTAAAGGATCGTCGCACAACGTCGGACCCGTGTTAAAGCAAATTCGGAAAAAAATGTCGCGCGGCTGTTGAGTTGTTGTTATTGTTGTTGCTGTTGTTGTTCTTATGACTGTAGCCTTTGTTGCTTCTTGTTGCAGTGATTCGTATTGTTGTTGTAGCTGTAGTAAGTACGTCGTCGCTTTGAATATGGCGTCAGCTATTTCTGCGTCCTGTTGTTCAATCTTTGTCGCCTGAGTGGTTCTGGTATGATTCGTTTTCTTGATGGAGGTGTGACGTTCAAGCGTGCTTCTCCACTCTCTCTATCTCTCTATCTCTTTTCTAAACTTTGCTTATGATGATTACGTGCAGTAGTTAATATCCACTGGTGGTCACTAGTTCATTACTGGTGCACTGATTAACACAGACTCTGCTTGGAGTACTTGCTCGTCGTGGTAGTAGCTTTAACTGTAGTACTTTTTTTAGTAGGATATATATATATATATTTATATGTATATATATATATATGTATGTATATATGTATATATATGCATATATATATATATATATATTGTGCCCTTTGATGCCGGTATGGGGGTGCTGCTGTAAATGACGTTACTGCCGCTGCTGTTGTTGCTATTGCAGCTTTAGCAGTTGATGTAGCTGTTGTCGCTGTTATCAGTGAGTGCCCTGCTAGTAAACGCGATGTGCCCACGAAGGTCCTCGTACACTGTCAAAGAGGTTGTGTTTCTAACACCTCTTCCGTTAGTTGTTGTTGTTGTTGTCGCTGTCGTTCTTACTTTTCGCAGGGGTACACTTGTTTGGTTGGATGGTTATACAGACAGATGTTAAATAGATAGACAGGTGGATGTTGCTTGGGGGGCTTCTGTCCTGCTGCGATGTATATATACTCTATATGAAATCCTGCATGTGTTCTCGACTCGTCCTGCCGGATACCCTCCAGTGTTTGGTTCGGCCAATTACCAGCCAGCTCCTCTTCGATAGACCTCGAAGGCGTTTCAGCCGCGTCGCTGACGTGCGGAACTTAAACTTCCTGCCATGGCCAGCTCGTATTGATATCGCGTTCGATGTTGTTAACAATGATTTTTGGCAGTCGCAGGCGACTATCTCTGCTTGTGCCACGATTGCCGGACAGCCTTCGCTTGTTGGCTGGCTACAAGGCCAGCAGCAGCAGTTGCAGCACGAAGTTGTCGGAGTTGAAAGAGCCTGGGACGTTTCCACGCTACGCCTGGCTTCGCTCTGCTGTCGTGGTTCGACGAGCAGGGTCAGTTGTAGCAACGGTGGTGATATCTACTATCGTCGTCGGCATCGAAGCAGCCGCTGGCAGTCGTTGTAAACGTAACAGGGAGTTTCATAAATATCCACCAGCTGCTGCTGCTGTTGCTGCTGCTGCTGCTGTTAATAGTCGTTGTTGTTGCCGTTGTTGTTGTTGTATAATGGATGTTTGTCACTCGTATCCTTCAGGAACCTGTGGCGAACTAAAGCTGCTTGAAAGGATAGGAAAGGATAGACTGACTTGTGTATGCTAATCCTGCTTCCGCGGGATCATAATCATAATGGGATTTTCCGTTGGATCGGGATCCCTATTTTCGTTCTCTCATTCTGCTGTTCCCGTTCGCCTTGTTGTCGTTGTTGTTGTTGCTGCTGCTGCTACTGCTTCTGGTGGCGGCGGCGGCGGCGGGTCGGCTGACTTCTCCTTGCGGTGTATTTTCGCTTCACGTCGCACGTCAACGCGGCGTCAACTAGCTACGTCGCAATCGTCTTCTGGGTTGCCTCCTTCAAGACGGAACGAGTCGCGGCGTCGTTTCGGGGTCGAGTGGCAGGCCTACCACTCAAATTCGGCCTCGTGTAATACCGTACCGGGTCCGGGCTGACGATCGACAACTAACGGAAGCGAGATCTTGTTGTTATTAACCCCGGCCGGTATTAGCACGCTTGGCGGTTAAAGACAAACCAACGATCGTGAACACCCTCACCAGCAGGCTCAGAGAGAAACACACACACACACACACCGAGAGATGGGCGTGTACGTGCAACCTCAGGATTGATGGTGGCGTTGGCGGTGGCGGCGGCGGCGGTGGTGGTGTTGTTGGTGATGGCGCTGACGGCTGCGATAACGGCGCGAGTTGACGTAAACGACGCCGGAATAAACGTACGATTACTCCTGTATGTTTTTTGTGTCGTCCAGGTTTAGTTACAAGTGTTGACAGCGAGTGCCGTTCGTTAGGGGTTCGTCGCGAAGTTCTAGTTATAGTGCTCGTACTTGCCCTGGTAGGAGCTGTGGCCAAAAGTCGTTTTGGCCCTTGGCCGCGTCCATCGTCCTACAGTCGTGATGAAGGCAGACAACACGTCGCGGCTTTTGGCGTCGCTGTGGCCTTCGCTCGAACCGGAGTGTACGCGTGTCTTTGGGAGGTCGGTGAAGCACGGGGTCGAGTGGTAGTAGCAGTAGCTGGGCTGGCACCACCCCCGAAGGGACGTTCAGGGAGGTCAACTCAGATACAGGCACCCGGTGCCTTCTCTCTGCTGCTGCTGCTGCTGCTGCTGCTTGTTGTTGTTGTTGCTGCTGCTGCTGCTGCTGCTGTTGCTGTTGTTGCAGCCGCCGACGTCGCGTCGCAGTCGGGGTCGTCGACTGCTGCGCGAACGGTGCAAATCGTACGGCCACCAGTGGATAGAGGTGCTGACGCCCGCTGCTGCTGGTATCAGAACCTGGATGGCCAACGGTAGCAGGACGAGTGGGGTGACGGTAGCGGATGGATTGAACGACGGCTCTTAGTTGATTGTGTGTTACGTTTGCCTGCGAGCCGACCGACGATGATTCGATAGCAAGTAGCAGCAA
This sequence comes from Stratiolaelaps scimitus, assembly GCA_019614645.1. Taxonomy (NCBI): domain Eukaryota; kingdom Metazoa; phylum Arthropoda; class Arachnida; order Mesostigmata; family Laelapidae; genus Stratiolaelaps; species Stratiolaelaps scimitus. The sequence goes on from JABWDB010000016.1 coordinate 4,232,688, forward strand.
TCTCAGCGATTCGCCCTTCGTCGAACCTCCGCCGGGTCTTCGACTGGTCGATGATAATCTGGTGCCTCTCAACAGACGACAGCAGTGGCTGACTACGCAGCCGATAACTCGTAACAGTTTGAATTGGTCAGTGCTATCCTCTCGACTGCTTATACCTCGCTTGTAGCTGCTGCAGCAACTTCTGTGGCTGCTTGCAAATGATGATGAACCACAGCTAAACCACCGCGCTTGTTGCTGTCCGGGCTGAACTGTTGTTAACGGCGGTTGCGGTCGTGATAGTAACGGCCGTCGCGATGATGACAATGACAATGATAACAATAATAATTGTTGCAGAAACGTGGTTATTCCGTCGCGAGGGCAGCAGGCACTGTTCGGGCAGCCAGTTGACTCTTCGCGAGCCGTTGAATGAGAATGATCGGGACTGGCCGGCGGACGCTGTTCGCTGGATACGACAACGGGCGATATCGGGGCGCCTGCTGCCGAGTGGCCACCTCTTCGTATATGTACAAGTACCTGAGCAAGTACTTGTAGCAAAAGTAACAATGAGTAGTAATAGCAGTAGTATTGGCCAAAAGCGGGATGGAGCTGGCTCGAGGGCCGGGGTAGTTCCGGATCTCTGACGGGGGCGGCACTTTGGACGCGGAGGCTGGATGCAGCAGATGAGCTGTTCGGGCTCGGATACGGGCGGCTGTTCGGGCACAGGCTGTGGTTTTGGCTGTGGCTATGGCTGTAGTGCTGGCGGCGGGGGACACTGCGGGCACTTCGGCGGCGGTCGTCTTGGGGGAGTCTCAGGTGTAGCCTGCGGTGGCGCTCGCGCACTCCGGGGCCTCGGGAGCACATGGGTCTATTTCGTTCACTTTCACATAGCAGGCGCTTTCAGCCACTTGACGCGGCCCCAGAATCCAATCGAAATCCAGCTCCGGCTCGGCGCACTTTATGGTTGGGGACACTCTGGCCTTCTGACGACACGTTCTCGGCGGCGCTGCGGGCGCTTCGCTCCCTGCGCAGCCTCGACGGGGGTCTCTCTGCGCACCACCGCGATCGATCCCCCACCCCTAGGCCCTAGTTCGGTCGCCCCCCCCCCCCCCTTCGCCCGACAGGCCCCGGACAAGCCCCGGACCAGACCCCGGACGGGCCCCATTGCTTCTGCTGCCTGTTTCCCTGCCTATCCGCTTGCCAGCGCAGCGGGCAGCCTGCGTGCCAAGGCTACGAAGCGTCAAGCCAGAGAGGCCGCCCTCCCCTGCTCTCGTAGGACACGGAGCGCCGACTAGCGGACGCCACCGAAAACCGTACGTAGCCCATCTACGGCGACGCACGGTGACCACGGTGCGAGCGTTCGCTCACCGCTCTGAGACACACGGACTTAGCCAAGTGAGAGGAGAATCGAGCCCAAAATAAAAACACCCACCTAAGCGGCCACAGCGTCCACTATATCTACCAGAGCGCCCAGTGACCAGTCACGGCCCATAGGCAATTACTTACTCACTGACTAGCAGCACCTCTTGTAGAAGCTACGGAAATGGCATCCAGCAGCTGCAGCAGCTACCCTGACCGACCATCTTACACCCTCAGTTGCACCACAATCGTCGTGTCGAACATGTAGCAAACGGTAGCGCATACGTGTGTCTCATCCATTCTTGATTGAGGGACCACGAAGATTAATAGCCCTTGTGGGACGGTCAAATGGCTGCTCCTGACGAGTGTCGGCGGCAGCAAAACACGTGGATGATGCGTACGCACACACTACGCGTGTGTATACGAATATACAGAGGAGCAGATTTTCTCGGTCGCTCTTCGAAATGGGGACTTAACCTTGACGGAAAAGGATGCGCCGCATGGCGTACGCAACGGGCCTACAACAAGGTCACCCAGCACCAGCAGCAAAACCGATGGGTGGATTACGAGCGAGCTATATATGTAAAAGAAGCGATGGAGACGTTAGCGAATCGTAATCGTCGAGTCACGGAACGAAATTGGCACAAATATCACTACGAGCTATCTGGGTGATTTCATGTAGATCTCCGTAGGGTCCATCGGCGAACATGATGACGCGTAAGAAAAGGGGATAAAGGAGATTGTTCTAGGTGGAATTAGAAGATTACCTAACAACGGTGGATAAGATAAAATGAAATTTCACCTCGAAATGAGGAACTATAATGGTGGAGAGGCGGTTATGTATATTTTATCTGTTCAGGATATTCCGTTTCACATGTTTACGGTTATGATACTCTGGGTATAGCCGGTGGTCGTTGTATGTTTCGTTTTCATTGTGCCAAAGAACTATTTATTATCATACTATAAAATCTGAAGTTAGTATTGGGGAAGCTTGACATTTAAAATGCTGATTTATATTTAAATTAGACCATTTCACAAAAACTAGATATAGATTTCAATGATTTCACATGAGATATCATACAATTAATTCTCTCAATACGCAATACTGACGATATGGTTTAACAGATGTTGCCTTGCCGCGACGAGGCAGACTTGATTGACAGATCGGTTCATCCCCACCCAATCAACATTTCCGTTCAAGAAATTTTGAAAAACAGAACATTTTACCTTTACCTGCACATGCTTCATTGTTATGATATATTTATATATTATAGTATAGTGGTCACATATATATATATATATATATAAATGGGTGGCGACCATTTGGAGAAGGCGATCTTAACTCAATTCGCCGTCGATTTTTATTTTGTAAACAGCTCCTAAATATACACTCTCACGGCTTTAGCGCGGTGCCGTGGATTGATGATGAGTGCGGCCCGACCCCCGTTGTGAGCCCCTCGTCGAGACAGTCGCCCAACAATGAGTTGCGAGTGTCGCAGAATGGATTCTTTAGACTGGTCCGTCAAACACGACACGAGGCCGAGAGACACGCACGCGCGCATTATAGCCAAGAGCAGGGCGGGGTGGACATCCAACGAGAGACGATTAGGCCGCCGAGACGGGGACATCGATCCCAGCGGAAACAATCGGCAGATGGTCGACAACCACGAACAAAGCACAAGGGCCACCATCATATGTGATTATTATTATTATTATTCTTATTCGTGGCATTCTTATCAATACTGTATTTGATGATATTTTCGAAACGTTTATATAGGCTTAAGTTGACTTGTTGACTGGCTTGCTCACAGATGGCGAGGTTGGCTTCTTGGTGTTTAGATCTTTTCACGTGGTATACATGGGTATATATTGTGGGTGATGCAGTATGGTATACATATTTATATATTGTGATGATGATTGTGGCCGCCTCCCTCGCTGTTGCGAAGGAGGCGATGCCATCACCTCATTTGAACGTGACAACGGCAATCTCGGCCTGACACCCTGTCGCCAATTGGGTCACTAATTATTCTATATATATATATATATATATATATATATAGATATCGTATATAGGCTACTGACTCAACTGCACTCGTACAGTGTATATGAGATATAATATATGTGCAAATCACTATATATCATCTATATATACGAGATATGTCGATGGTTTTAATCATTTTCATACTGCCAGACGAACAGAGACGAATTGTACATAACGCACTTGTCATCAGGGAATGCCTGAAGTGATGTGGGTGCTCCGATAGAACCGGCTTCGTTCAAAATAAAAAGCCTTAATATAGAAAGCATGGCCTACCAAAGGCCCATTTCTGGCTTCCTTCATTTCGCAGGCTTTCGCGCTATTTCCGAAGCCCATTTTTAACTATAATCTCTATACTAACCAAGGACGTTTTCGCAGCTCGACCTTACTGCCTTTTACTGCTGGCTACCTCTCATGACCACCAGCTACAATTTGCATCGGTATCGCATGCGCTAGGTAAAATTCCTGTGAAGATATCCCCTTTACTAAATGAATACTATAATATCTACAGATATCTGTACATTGCATGTGCCTGTGTGTGTGTGTGTGAATTATCGGCAATGCTTGACGTCTCTATGTTGACCCATAGTAATACTGAGCCCTCGGTTGACCTTGGATCAGCTTGAGCCAGTTTGTCATTAGCCGGCAGGTAGCTGTGCTTCGATATTTGGCCGCTGCTAAAATTGCACAAATTGACCAGCCATCGATACGCTCGCTGTTCAGGTAGGCAATCACCCGATACATGGACAGCAGTGGCGGCAGACAGCCAAACGCTCGCACGCCTGGCTCGGCAAATATAGATTTAATATGCTGTTTTGCTATGCGTATATTATACATTGTTAGTGTAATTTAGAGGCACTGATTGATTAGTCGAGCAGACCGCAGACAATGCATGTGCGTTTACTAGATATTGTCTGTAACAGAAAGCAAGTTGAAAAATTTACAAAATTCATTATATATATATATAAATGCAGTCGACCCCGGTGGCCTGGTGCATTCGTGTGCGCCTTGCAATCGGAGGAGAGGCACGTTGGTGCACGGGTACGATCCCCACCGTTTTTCATATATTTAGATATATTTGCAGATACAGTCGGCTCGGCCCTTGTGAATGTTAATAGTAATAATATTAATAACAACAATTACCAGAGGAGCAACGCATCGAGCATAACACCCAGTGAAATATAAAAAAAAAGCAAGTGTGGCACAAAATCGTCTATGGCATAATTACGGGACGCACACTTCGCGGGTACTGGTAGCAAACTACATGGGGACACAGCTTGGTTAAATGGACCTGTTGTGGGGTATGTCCGAGGTCGCATGTGCCCCCACCCTGCCGTGGCCTCAGATGTGGCGGTGTGGATTTTCCTTCGGGTATTTCTCGTAATACAGCCATTATACGGAAATTAGTACCATTAAATGTCTTCTAGTCAAAGAATGGTTGTGAGCCTAAGGGGCTCCAGCCGTAAATGAAACTACCATTCAGTACTACGTCAATTTTCTTAGCCTGTTTAAGAAACTCTACATGCCGGTGTTTGCTCTCACAGTTTAGTAGCAAACGGGACAAATACGCATATAACTGCTTCTGTCACAAGCAATTCTATTACAATTATGCACTTCCCACGTGGCCGACCTCATTTGACCTAATACGTAAGAGATCTAACCTCTGAGATACTAAACCTAAAACGCCAGATCTAATAATAGCCTGTACCTCCCGATCCCAAATCGAAAGCACGACATCTAATGACGAATTCCGGTGCTTGTAATCCGTAAAGTTTCTGTCTCTGTTATATACACGTATTTGGCCACCGTAAACATATATTGTATATGCGAGAATACGTCTAAATACTTGTGCATACGAACTGTGAATGAACATATTCGTATAATTTCGAAATATAAAAAAAGTTCGCAAAATTCGCCTCCCCAAAACTCCACTGGTAGAATATGACGTCTACCTATCCTTTATCGCTGAGATCCCGGCTGAGCCATGCACGTGAAGGTACGTGAACACCACCTGGCACCGATTTTCCCCGTTCCATAACTACACGCATATGAAGATAAGGGAACAGTGAGTTGAGGCCTTGCCTGGTTATCCCATAAGGACAGCACGCCTGGTCTGCGATGTCAGGCCATTTCTAGGCTCACTCTCGGACGTAGAACTTTTGAAGAGCTATCAAAGGCAGAACAAATGCCGGCGCGTATCTCTCGTTAACCCAGCAAACCTCTAAGTGTAAGCTAAATGTATGGGTTTATTGGTTTATTCAAAGGAACTGCAATTTTCCCAATGATCCTATATGTCATCACCAGCGTCGCGGGACTCCAACCTGCGGACTCCGGCTTCTTTAACAGCTAGAGACTTAGCAACACCGTCCAAGCCACACGGCTAAATCTCTTTTGTTGGACGACAACACATATTTAGTTGGTACACGATTTAAGCACTGTGCGACATACTTTGATTGCAAGCTACAAATCAATATTACCTATTTCTGATCGAACTTCTGTAGGCTCACACATTTGTTAATATAGAATGATAGGCGGAGTGTATAACTTGGGTTATACACACACACACGCACAGCCTTATTAGGTGGTAGCTGTCAGGTGTTTTCAATTGCTTTATTTAAACGATTGATGACCGTAAGGTTGCGATATCAATTTGCAATAAAGATTTTTCTTCTAGTGCTGTTAAGTGATCCGGACCGACCTGCTTACGAAGGTGCCTACCGATTTTATTTCATACTGCAGAGTAATATGTTGTTGTGTCCTTCAAATGACATTATCACCACCACAATCCACCACAATACCCATACAATCTTACGACTAACGAAATATTGTAAACTGTTGCCGCGTTTGTACTAACAATAATAATAATAATAACCTGTAATTAGCCGTATAGCTCATTATTTCCAGCCAACTCAAAGTCACACTTGTTTAACAATAAAATGCTGTGCTTTGGCTTTGGGGACTACAGAATCGCGGCTAGGACAAAAAAAAATCTTGAATTCAAAAGAATATTCACATCGGCTTAAAAATTAGATAAACGTTTGTATCATTCAAACGAGTGAAAAAAATTACGATCTCTGCTGTTTAATGAGAAAAACATATTGTTTCAACGGCAACATATTGTTTATTCGATCCGGCAGTGGGATCTTATTGAAGTTGCCCACTACGTAAGTAAATTACATTAGTGTCTAAAACTTTACAGTACGTACACCTTCCAATCTTCGGAACATTTGAAGGTCAAGTTCAGATTGGCTTGAACTCTAAAAATTTCAATAAAAGACCTTACAGCTTCGCTATAACTGAATTGGTTGGTTCATGAATTGGTTCTAGTTTTCAGAACGGCCAATCACGTCAATGTGCGAAGTTAACCCAAGTTAACCCATACTTGAGAGAAATACATTACTTTAGGGCGCAACTTAAGTGATCCAAAGTCCCATGTAAATGTCCGATCGTTTTATAGTTGAACTCGCACGAAATCGAGCCACCTAAATTGGATGCTGGTTACGCGCAAAATGTGGAGTTCTACACGAAGGAGCTAATCGACCCAGATTGGTTTAGACAATATTTGTAATGCTGAAAAACCATCAGTTACCTTTTAGTTAGTCGCCCGCAGTGACGGCGCACCTCAACGCAAGTGGCGCGATGTGATGGCGTCTCTTCGCCGCACCGTTCACCGGCCACCGAACATAGAGTCTGATACACGATTTATCACTTATTACGAAAGCTCTATAATATGTGAGCAAAACTCTAGACGTCTGCTTCGGTAAGTCAGTCACACAGTTTTGTATATTTTAGGGAACGTCGTGAGATTTTTGAGTCACTGAGTCACGTCGTTGTGTCACGTAGGATTTCAATACCGGGCGAAGGATGTCTAACGGATTAAACTAACATTCACAGTTTGAGTCCAAGACGACCAAGCTTCGAAATGGTGTTTATTCTTCACTAATTAACCTCGCAACGATCCGCCTCTTTCTCCTAATGAACACGACAGAAAGGGAAGAAGTGCTTTTTCTTGATGTCGTAATATTATGACTGCTCTCGGCGACAATTGGGCGTCGCTGCGTCATCTCTATCACATAAGCGCTCCAACCGCTCTCCACCTGCTTCATACGCTGTGCTTTTGAACCCTCATTTGCGAGAGCATCAAGTGTGATCAACGCTCATCTCTGCTACAATTTTGTCTGTTAAATCGACGATGAATTTAATCGTCTATTAACTCATATCAGTAAACATGCTTGCAAATTTGAGTGTCGAATCTTGACTTCTTTTTTTTGTTGATTACTTATTAGCACCTTAGCTTTAGAGCTTATTTCAAGTCATTGATTTATCAGAGTATCGACGATCCACCGCCAAGATCAAGATGCCTACGCAATTTCTATTGTGGAGCCATGACATTAAGCGGTGGTGCAGTATAAATATCTCGTACACTGTGACACTTCTTTAGTTATATTCTACCATTGTGGAAAGTGCAGTGAATAAATCAAGCGTTGCGCCCTACTGTATTGCGAAGATTTTCTGTAGATTCTACCCAAACCATATGAATAAAGAAATGCTGACCTGCAACATCCAATTTTCCACAATGCTACTCAACCCAATGAAGCACTGGAGTAGACGTAACGAAACACTTCATACGCATCCAAACAATTCGATGACGCTCAAATATATAGCATACAATCCCCGAGTTGTAATGAGCATCCAGCGAACTTAAGCGATTGGCTAAACGTTTAGCACGATGGTCAACGCACAGCAATTAGTAAACAAAACCCTCAGTACTTCGTAGCTTTGTGGTACCTTGAAATCGTTTTTAAATGCGAGCTTATGCCGGCTGTGCATTTACGAAAGCGACGTCCAGCAGTGAGTTCATCGTAGAGGCAAAAAAAAACGCATGACGCGTAAAAGGAAGATTAGACGTCGACTCCGTTTCGTTGCTGAGACGGTGGAACGTAATTAGACACCTCACATACGATAAAACAAGAAAAACAACACAAGGACGCCGAATGATCAGTGCCCAGAAAATCGAGTTTTGGTTCACCCGGTGTATGTGAAATGTATTTATGGTACCGATTGCGATGTGTGCTAATGCCGATAATATTTGTAAGCTACGCATAGGACGTGTATAGGATACTGCTAAATTGATACTTGGCTTATTATAGTTCACCGCTACAGCCCTCTCGAATCTACGTGACTGGATGTGTCTAGGTATTTCTAGATATTTCACGTAGAATATACTTTGTTTTCACGCTCGCATGTTGGTCTCTGTCGATGCCGCTTAATAGGAAATGAAAAAATCTCATCAACATATAGCTAAGCCATTCTGTTACGGTCCAAGTCAGTGAAATAAATATCCAGGGGGCCAGAGATTTATTGTACAAATGTTTCAGCCGAGCGGAATCGTAATGGAGTATAACAACTGGTTTTCAGCGATTCCCTACAGGAAGAATAGAATCTAAATGGACTGCCTCGGGTTACTTTGTGAATTAGCAAATTGGTAAATGCTTAACAGAGCATTCAAGCTGTCTAACCATATCGCCACGTCAATGCCAACCTAACTGGGGCTTCGCTATCGTAGGAACGTGCTCTAGTGAAATTCATTCCCAAATTTAAATGCGCCCCATACGAGTGGGGTACTCTATGTCGGATATTGATTAGGATTGTGCGTCGTAAAGTGCACAATAATTTGAGGAGTAGTTGAGAACAGGGTGTTATACCGGGCCTGTCATGCTCAGTTTCTCCAATTCCCTGTTCGTTTCGGCTGGATGAATGAGTTCGTCTATTTCAGCTTACGATGACAGCAAGGGGAACCCAAGAATAGCGAAATGACTAACAATGGTACCAGTAGAGTCAGATGGAAATGTTCCCTTTATTTCAGTCGTCCACAACTGAGTGACAATTCAGTCAGCAATTCAGAACATTGATGCTCGCGCAGAGTGTGACGCCTCCCACAGTCGGCATTCTTGACATTGCCAGCAATCAATGACATTCCCCGAGCGAGAGAAAACACAGCGACACAGTTCGTAGGCAATGATATGTTGTTAGAACCTCTATATCCATAGTCGGTATCTTCGACCACTGGCGTTATCATCGATTTTTGATCTCGTTCGCTCCGACCGATTTTCAAATCGCGCGCGTCGCGTCCGTCCGCGGAGCGATATACCGACTGCTTTGTTGTGGTCAGCCAGCGGGCGAATGAAGTGTCCTGGTCGAAATCACAGGGCTGTGTGAGTACCCTGCGCTATTGGAAGAGTCGGCTGACTGACCGACAATATTTACCAGCGGCCCTGGTGTGTGCGTGTATTCCTCTCTGTCGTGGTGAATTGATTTCTTTTTTTTTTGTTGTTCCAGCCCTCTTCACGCAATACATAAATGACACGGTGTGGTCGTCGAATTGTCCACGCTTCCTGCATCACTTTATGCCGCATTGTACGTTCTTAGAGAACTTGTTACACATCGACAGCCATCTAAAGGCGCGTTCTGTTTGCTGTTTATTCTGTTTCCCGGCTACCCAGCACGTAACTGTGTCGGTATGACGACCTTGCTGAGGGCATTGCGGTCCACCGGCCTGCGGGCCCCACAGATTGCCAGGAGCTTCTCCGCCTCATCCGCTCTCAACAATAAGGCTGACATTAAGGGTTATAAGGTGCGTCGGATGGAACAATTTGAGCAAATTAACTGTTGTAGATGGCCGTACAATTTGCACCCGACACCCGAATATGTTTGCCCGCTCGAAGCGCGCCTCCATGGGTGCGTCGACGTTGGCTCTGCACCTGCCGGTGTTTCTTAAATCTTTGCACAGTTTGTATTAGTATTAGCCGAACTGCCGTTATGAGAGAAACGCTGAAATTTCGAAGGGGCTCCAGCCGAAAATTTGTGTTTTGGCTGAACGGCAGGAGTTCGCTGATGGCTAACAATGCGGGTGGGTCGTCGACGGCTGCACTCGGTTTTGACGATCGCTCTGTAGTGATGTGCAAACCGCATGGTACCGCTCTTAACGACGACAACAACACATACGCACCCTGTAGACACAAGTCGGTGTGCTACAGATTGTAAAATTAGTTGTAAAATGGGCGTGTGTATGAGAAATATTGTCGACAACTTGTGGGAACTCCTATCGAGTGATTTATGGCTAGACGATAAGAACTGATAAACTCTGAAATTACTCTGGACCTATGCCGACTTCCCAAAAAGCTTCTCATTGATTACGACCGCTTGCGGTAATAACATTAGGCGGTCGATTTATTGACTGAGAAAGGGTCTGACACCTCCTATTGTTGTTTTCATTAGTCGATTTCAGCGAAAAGACCATTTAGTTTCAATAATAGATCGAGTTGAATTAATGATAAGATCAAAGATCTTTCCCCTTAAATGTATAGTAGTAATAATAATGCATACCCTGGTAGTGCACACCCTGATAGACTGTGTTTCAAAGGAGGTAACAAGATTACAAACAGGATAAAACGAAATCAACCGGCATCGTTCCGTTGTGTGCGTTTGTGCATTTTTCGGCTCCCTTTTTCTCGCTGTCATGAATTTTAAAGTATTCTATATATATATCTCGTCGAACACGAAGGATTTATGAACTTGAATAACAATATTAATAATAGGCATTGTAATTTGTAGTGTTCGATTCTACTAACAATGAATTTCGACATACCCGAGTCGTTCGGATTTGCTTAAGATAATATCCCATTATCGTGTGCGTCCCTGCACAATTTGGTAAAATGTACAGTACTACGGGGGTATTGGTCCTGTAAAAGGGTTTAGCCTTGAAAAAGCGTGTACGTTTGCTATATCTAAAAACGATGTCTTTACAGGATTGGAACTTGATATAAATTGTCGTATCAATTCAATTCCCTGTATTTGTTTCAATCTATCTTTATGCTTTAAGACCCCATATCGATTTGGATCAATTAGTATGTTTTCGAGATCTATTTAAAAGGCGTTTACGCATGAAATATTACAGCATAGGACAGCTGATTTATTGCCATGATAAATTTTGACTATCTGAAGCCTTTTGAGAGTAATTTCTTGAGGTACTGGCAGGATAACAAGTCAAACTAAATAGTTATGATAGCTATATTCTATTTATCGATTATAATAATAAGAACAAAGCATTATCTGGTGTGTGTACACAGCTTAATAAAAATAACTTATTTTAAAAAGCCTTAAAGCTCTATTAGAGCTGTAAAATTAATAATCATTATCAGTAATCTATATATATATATGTTATGTCATGGTTCTTGTCACCACCACTAACGCCACAGATGTTACATGTAATCAAGCGAAGCAGCGTGTCGGTATGGCCCCAGGGTGCAATACTGTGGTATTGTTCCATGTATATTTGTTGTTGTATTTCGTTTATTGGAAAGAATCTGTTACTCATCTCATATTTGGGAAGATTTTACACATAAAAAAGCGTTTAAATGATGTAGCTTATATGCTACTAGTTCGAACAACCTTTAGGAATGAAGGACCCGTATCTTGGCAAAAAAGTCTTAGCTTATCACCAATCGCCACACTCTATTGGTTACTCCATTTGCTTTTGTTCATATTTTACTCTGTTATTTACTGCAGGTAGTAGACCACGAATATGACGCGATCGTTGTTGGTGCTGGTGGAGCCGGTCTACGAGCCGCGTTTGGTCTCGTTGAAGAGGGCTTCAAAACTGCCTGCATCACCAAGCTTTTCCCAACTAGGTACGTGTAGCAAATTATGAAAATTTTCAGAATGAGATGATTGGTTTCATCTGAGCCGGAACTACGTTGAAAGCTCTCAACTCAATCCTGGTGAGCCCCAACGATTAAACACTCGTGTCGTACCCCTTCGCAAAAGATGCTGCAGATAAATCAAACTCATTCTCATTATATCTTGTCAATTAGGAGACTCAACAGTGATATCACTATTGCCCATTTGACTCAATAATTACTTCGTTTTGAGTGCAGCAGTGTTGTCCTTTCCAAAGTACGATACCATATCATTGCTGCGTTGGCGGAGTCGCTACCTACAGCACTGGACTCACAATATTCCATGAAGTGCATAAAGGTCTTGATACCCAGCTAAGCCTCACCTTTGTGTCAGCTCACTGCGTTGTTAAGTTATACCGGCGCGGATTTCATCTTCCGTCCTCCGCAGCCATTAGTGATCACCGGGAAGATCGATCGTTAGCGGTCGAAAGCCAAAGAAAGATTTGCACAATGCTTAGGTGAATGAGCACTGATCGACGCTTCTGCCCTGTTCTTTCCTTATGCTTTTACTTTCTTATTGCAACAGGTCTCATACGGTAGCGGCCCAGGGAGGCATTAACGCTGCGTTAGGCAATATGGAACCGGACAATTGGGCATGGCATATGTATGATACGGTGAAAGGCTCAGATTGGTTGGGCGACCAAGACGCTATACACTATATGACGAAGGTGAGTGAGCATTTATGGGTGTGCGTGCCATTGATTTTTCTCAGCATAGTATCATGTTGTGACGAGTCTGAGAGACAGCTCTATAGCTTATTTGAGTAGACTGACCTTGCCATCCGATCATCTACGGACAGTGTTACAAAATGGAAGCGTCGAATTGCTGCTCTTGTATATAATTTTCGACGAGTCGAAAATGCAGAGCAAGTGCTGTTTGGTCTATGTTTGCTAGACAAGCGTCTCGAAGAAGTATATTTGTAATGATATATATAATGTATATAATGCTATACATGTTACAGGAAGCGCCGGCCGCTGTCATCGAACTTGAGAACTACGGTATGCCATTCAGCCGAACCCAAGACGGAAAGATTTACCAGAGGGCGTTTGGAGGACAGAGCTACAACTTTGGCAAGGGTGGACAGGCTCACAGGTGTTGCGCAGTGGCCGATCGAACAGGTAAGGTCCGTTTTTTTGTAATGCAATTTGTTGTCTGCTCTCCGTGTTCTTGGTGATTAATTTTTTTGTCGCCTCATTGTCACTCACGGTACGTCAATTACACGTTCTTAGCGAGATCGTTTTTGATGCATTACACGATGATATGACTACCAGCTGTATACCCAACTTCTCAGAAAAATCTGTATGTCGGCCATGTATTCATAAAATTAGCGAGAATAACACTAATAATTACAATAACCATTGTGCGACCGCGAGATCGAACGATGCGGGATCTTCTTCCTTTGCACGAGTGGCGGCGTTTGTCCGTTAGCATCTTGTCTCCCTACCCTCTTAAGGATATGTGTATACGCAATATGTGCATCTACACTGCGTTGCTTAACAAAGCCCATAAGCATAATAAATTCGTCGTTATGTACATTATGAAGAAAAAAACTACATCTACAACACTCATGGGGCTGATATTAAATTCACGTTATCTACGTTCCGTTCATTTCATTCGATGGCATAGTTGGTTCTCAAGAGCCAATCCAATGTGATCCCTCTATTATAGTTCGCCTTATTCGTTATTTCTTATCTCTCTGTCCTACGAACACATATCGCTTATTTACGAATAGCAGCTGCTAGTCACCTGATGACATTACGTCATTATGATGTCGAAGTAATCGCGTATGATGAACGGCCCTTGCATACTTTTCACGCGCTGACACTGTTGTTGATTCAAGTATCTGTTTGATATATATATATATATATTCCCTCACTGATTTCATGAACGATCATTTTACTTGCTTAATCATGACGTCATATTGCGTACCATTGTGAAAGATCAGGTTACACAATACGGTTTGCCGAGTAATGCCAGATAAGCATAATAGAAAGTGACTTAGTTAACTGCCTACCTGGCTGATGATTCCTTCTGCGCCACCCAACAGGACAAAACAATCATAATCTGACAGTCAACCTAATGACTACATGCCAACCAAAATATAATAATTAGTAATACACCTATTGTCATTGCTATCCCCTCAACAACTACGCTATCCATTTGTTAATGTGCTATATTTTTGCAATATTCTGTTAATCATATAATCAGCAAGAGATATTGCTGCGTATTGATATGTACCGGCTGCTTACCTTCATGTTTTGTTTTTTGTCGTTTTCAAAAAAATCGAGGTCATTCCCTGCTACACACGTTGTACGGTCGATCGTTGGCGTTCGAGTGCAACTTTTTCGTCGAATACTTTGCCATGGACCTGATTATGGACAACGGCGTTTGTAAGGGCGTAACCGCTCTCTGCCTTGAAGACGGCACTCTACACCGCTTCAACGCTAACAACACAGTTCTTGCGACCGGCGGATACGGCAGGTGAACTACTTCGAATTATTGTTGAATACGCGTATTCTGGCTGTTCTAAAGTATTCTATTGGTTATTAAACTAAAATACGTTAATTTCTTATTAGCCCCCATTTCAACACATTCACCTTGCTGCTGTTCTTAATGTTTTGGTTTTTAAAGAACGTACTTCTCATGCACGTCGGCCCATACGTGCACAGGCGACGGAAACGCGATGGCCACACGCGCTGGGATCCCTTGCCAGGACCTTGAATTTATTCAGTTCCATCCGACCGGAATTTATGGAGCGGGCTGCCTTATTACGGAGGGATGCCGCGGCGAGGGAGGCGAGTCTTATTTTAATACAACAACCCCCTAAGCAATATGCCTAATAGATAAAATGGTGAGCGTTTTACTCAAAACGCTTTTAGCACGGACGACCTATAAGTTGCAAGCCAAGTCAGCTCTTTCCAAGTTAGTGTTTCACTTTGTGCAAAAATAGAATTATGTTGATGGCATAATGTCCATTCCGTCTGCCCATTCGTAGGCCCCAACGAGTCTAGTTTTCCCACTGTTCAATACGCTCGTCAGTAACCTATGAGGATCTAGTAAATGGTGAGAAGTCGCACATGCATGAACTAATAGGAACATAGCGCCCAATATATGTCCGTTATCAAGATGGCAAAATGTTTGTTTTATAGTGAACGTGCTTGCTTTTTCTCCGTTTGCACGTCGGTACAGGTATTCTGATTAACTCGGAGGGTGAGCGTTTCATGGAGCGGTATGCACCAGTTGCCAAGGACCTGGCGTCGCGTGATGTTGTCTCGCGTGCCATCACGATCGAGATCCGGGAAGGCCGTGGAGTCGGGCCAGACAAAGACCATGTTTTCCTCCAGGTGAACGAAATATATATGCTGCATCTTATATAAAGTTTTATATCTCGCGGTAGTCGAATGTGCCTCAAACCTTGAAATACGTGTGGAGCCGTAAAGAGGGCGGGTGACTAAACCGAAGGTTTGTCATCGTGTCAACAATTTGACTATAACGATGTCTATATCTCTCTGGTCTTGGGTGTCATGATGGTACAGCTGCACCATCTGCCACCGGAGCAGTTGGCCACTCGATTGCCAGGCATCTCGGAAACGGCGATGGTGTTCGCCGGCGTCGATGTCACTAAGGAGCCTATCCCGATTCTTCCCACTGTCCACTACAACATGGGCGGCGTCCCGACCAACTTCAAGGGCCAGGTGCTGGATGTTACCCCACAAGGCCAGGACAAGATCATTCCCGGTCTATACGCTGCAGGTGAGGCCGCATGCGCCTCTGTGCACGGAGCCAACCGACTCGGAGCTAACTCGTTGCTTGACATCGTTGTATTCGGGCGTGCGTGTGCCAAGACCATCAAAGAGACAACGAAACCCGGAAAGAAACCAATGCCTCTTAAAGCGAACGACGGCGAACAATCTATTGACAACCTCGACAAAGTGAGTTGAGTACACGGCGTGAATTGTTGAACGACTAAGCACGGTGATCTATTCGTTGCAAAAGGCTGCAAATGGCATTTGAACATTGGGGAATAGTTTCGTTTGGATTGATAGTACGCTGTATCACGAACTCGTCCTTCATCAGAAGCTGGTCTAGACCTAATATATGACACGCGTACAAATTGTGATTTTTTTTCTAACAGGTTCGTCACAACAACGGTAGCATCAACGTTGCAGACCTCCGTCTAAAAATGCAGCGTACGATGCAAGCCCATGCAGCTGTGTTCCGAACTGGTGAAGTTCTACAGGAGGGCTGCCGCAAGATGGACTCGATCTATGGACAGCTTAAGGACATGAAGGTGCACGACAAGGGCATGATTTGGAACAGCGACCTGGTTGAGGCTCTTGAATTGCAGAATCTGATGCTGTGCGGACAACAATCGATCGTTGGTGCAGAGGCTCGGAAAGAGTCCCGAGGTGCACACGCTCGGGAGGATTTCAAGGTGAGCCGCGATAGCAGATTCTGCATGTTTGCAAGTCTATCGAACGTAACGAGTATAAGGAGGTTCTCGGGAGAAGACTCTCTGTATAAGTGCTTACGCCATGTTAATTTTGTATATGAAATTAATATCAATTGCCCATCAGTTCTGCAGCACCTTGCTCAAGATAGTCTTTCTGAAGCTCTTCCGAGCTGTATATAGCATAGATCGTCTAGGTTCCAGTTCGAGTATAGACCAGTCGTTCTTTGCCTTACCAGTACCTGACGAAGTTTGTTTATGTTCTCATGTCTGCATTAATAGGTTCGCATCGATGAGCTCGACTACGCAAAGCCGCTTGATGGTCAGACGCCCAAACCTGTCGAGCAGCATTGGCGAAAGCACACTCTGTCCTACGTGAACGTGGATACAGGCAAGGTAACGCTCAAGTACCGCCCTGTTATCGACAAGACCTTGGACCAGAACGAATGCAAGACGGTGCCTCCGGCCGTCCGTGTTTATTAGACTCGTTCACCAGTCGGTTATCTGAGACTGCAAAAACCATCACCAGTACGCCACGAGCGTATCCGCGTCCCCGTTGTGAAACCGACAGGTATTAACAGTCTACACTTATGCACGGGGTTTACTCCATCCACCGTCGGCCTCAAGCGCCCATGGAGAAGGGCCGAAAACAATGACAGAATGAAAGACTGCAGCCAAGCCGGGGTGACGAATCTATGATGTGATACATTAAAAGCAAACGAAAAAATATTACTCCGGAAGTCTCAAGAGGTGGCCTGTCGCTGATTAGACAGAACTGGCAGCAGCGGCATGCTAGAACCTTCAGATCTTTCTCGATCGATGGATCGGTCGATCAAATGATGATAACACACCCCGGCCGCAAGTTAGCAACGAAGATCTGTTTTTGAGTAGCGCAGTTATACTATGAGTGTAACTATGAAATGATGATAACAATAATAAGAAAGCGATGAATATTGATGAGAAAAAGAGGATGGCAGCAAGGTCGTTCAGAGCGGCTGAACTTTTACTTGTATTTAGAAATGAAGTAGGTGAATTGATCGATGTGGTACAGTAGAAGAAGATAAAAGGTGTGCTTTCTGTCGACGAAGTGTTCGCCGATGCACAGAGGAGGACGTGCTCAGGCCTGGTATCCCACCTACGACAACAGAGTGCTGGGGCTATAATAATAAATAATAATAATAATAAAGAAGTGAACAATAATCTATTTGCCCAGGACACATGCAAGCGTGGATGAATGCGAATAAAAAGGGATATTTATTCAAGTCAAAGTGGAAATTGCTCTTTCAAGTCCTTTCATCAAGTCAGCGTCATACGTAACTGTCGAGTTAGACGAATGGTGATAGCAACAAACACTAATTTAATAATAAGAATATACTGGTAATAATAACAGCGACGATGGAAGGAAAAATAACACTACAAAAACTGTGGAGAAGGAAGAGAAAAGCGTGTTCAGATTTTCGAGATGATAACGACGACAAAGTAAGAACCGTTGACAGTTGATGTTGATGAAGGAGAGCAGTCGAGAATTAATACATAAATCGCGAAAGTGTGTGTGATCGCGTCGAGTGGATATTTTAGGCTCACGGCTAAGGCAGACGGCTAATAAATAATGAATTTATACTGAGATGTGCATTTGTTTTGGTTAATAATCACTTGGTTTGGATCACGTAGTAGTGGGTAAAGGGTAAACATTTATTGGTTTATTAAAAGAACTGCAATTTTTACAATGCAGTTTAAGTTCTGTTATATGTCCTCAGCTGGTCGCGGGACTCGAGCGTGATACCTACGCCTTTTTTCAGCTGGAGACGCAGCCAGCGTCCAAGCCACTGCGATGACAGTAGCACTAGGGATAGCATGGAAGATATATGATACAGGAATAAAGTACCTCACCCTCACAATCACGTTACCTGACATATAAATGTTCAAGGGCGAGTTAATAACAACAAGGTAAATATAATAAGCGACCAGACTCCAAGGATAGTTCGATATGTCATGTTCTCTTAAAATGGCAGTACAAAGTTTCTGGAGTGAATGCAACGACGAATGATCAACACCGCCACTGTTTGGCACCCCCAGACGTTCGCCCGATAGGTTTGTAACGGTGAAAATTGTTTACCATGCCGTGAATTTCAGAAATTATGACTGCCCCGTCGTAAAGTACGCGTGCAACCGAATTTAATGCAAAGATTTTCTTTGAATTTCCAAAGGATCGACGCATCTCCATTTTGGGCAAGCTTACGGACCGGGAACGTGGAACCGCCTTGTGTTACATATTCTCTTTTACAGTATATACAGGAGGTTGTTCTTTGATGTATGTTACGTTCTGTCGGCAAAATTGTCGCCCACTTCTATAGTTCATATAAATCTTTAGTGAGGATAATCACGCTATCCTGACATTACTCAATCGCGATAAGATTATATTTATAGCGGTTAAGAACAACCGTAAAATCAGGACAAGAGCAACTAGCATCCAGGCTTTATTCGAAAGCATCGAACATGCAGTTAGTTCATAATACCAAACGACCGCGTCAAAGTTCTCACATGCACCTACGCCCGGAAGTCGAATCCTCTCCAAGAAACAGCCTCATGTTATGAAACGATTTCATGGCGCTAAAAGGGTATTCAATGATATGCAACACTATTTTACAATAATTTATTATTCGTATGTATGTCATCCTAGAGGCGTCAGTCTGCTATACATTTTTTTCTCGAAAATGGGTACATAATTGTTTAAAAACAAATGTGAAGTGTGCTACCCGGATGTAGATGGCATCTTGCTCACTTCCTCTTGTTTCTACACAGCGACTATATTTTAGCGCCCCGTTGGTTTTGTGTAGTTGTTTATAAACAGCCGCCCAGCGTTCTCCAACAGGTACGTTTGCTAACACCGCGAAATGAGTTGTTTTGTGCGAATTTTGTCGATGCTTTGTTTAATCTTCGATTTGTACAACGCCGTTATGACCACTTGTAGTTTGATGTTGGAAAGTTGAGGACGTGAGTGCGATTGTTACTCAGTTGAAATCCTTTTGTGGACATCCTTCGACTTGAGTGGAATCGTTCAGTGTTGACCAGACTCTCAGGTGGCGTTCACGATGGCCGGACCATCTCATGGTACGCCGTACCCGGTCTATCGACGGGTGCTTCAATCGGCCGTTTCGGCGATCTGTCTCGAACAGGGCTTCGGCTCTTGTGACACCACCGCCATCGAGACCTTGACCGAGATGCTCCAGGCAGCAATGACTGAAATTTGTCATTCGGCGAAGGCATTCGCCGAACTTGGTGGCCGTACTGAAGCTAGTGCTCCTGATGTTTGTTTGGCAATCGCCGACACCGGTATACGTTTCGAGGGCATGAAAGAATACATTCGACGGCCAGGCAAAATTCAACTCCCCGGGCCCGGGATGCAGGCGCGTGTATCGACGCCTCGCACACTGCAAGCCGGTGAACGCAAGGGTTTGCCAAGTCATATTCCTGATTATTTTCCGGCGTTCCCGGATTCGCACGCGTACATCCGGACCTCAACTCATCGCCAGCCAGTCACCGAGTACGTGGCCATTCGTGAAAAGGTTGCCTCGCAAAAACGTGACATTGAACGGGCGCTTACCCGCTTCGTGGCGAAGACCTCCGGAACTCAGACGTTGTTTCCCGATAACCCGACGTTGTATCCGCTGATTGCCTGTAAGCCGTCGCCCCATCCGTGGCTCATAGCTCTCGAGCCAAAGGATCAGGTGTTCGAGGATGAGGAAGATGAAGAGAAGGAAGAATTAGTTCCGGAACGAGGTGACAGCGGACAGCAGCCAGACAACCCGTATCTTCGCGGTGTGAAAATGCCTCGCAGGAGGTTCTGATCGAACACCAGAGGAGTGTACACGATCGTTCGCTGACGTATCCGTCAATTGTTGTCAAGGTTGTCTCAAACTGACGAACGGATATAATATTTGTCGAAAGCGATACGTATATAAGAGGAGTTGCAATTTAATTTCGATCCTTTTGTTGCTGCCAAGCAAGTCAGCACATATGTTGTGCTCTATGTAATATATTTGGTGAATATATAAATTATGGGTGACAAATTTCGTAAACACCCGTGTAGGTATCTAAACTAGAACGAATTCGCCTTGCTGTGGATTCTCGAAGCTGTCTACGTACGCCGTAGACTGTAACAATCCTTTCGGGGCAGTAGGAGAAGCTATCCTGTGTTTGTATATAATTAGTTTTGTTAGCGAATTTACCTGGTTCTAATTGCTACGAATGCTTATTGATGAGAGATTGTGTAGTGCCAGGACACTGATTGTGATTACCGTTATACCAGGCTTTTATAAATGTACGTTGGAGAGGAAGAACACTGTGTTTGGCGTGCTGTACTCTAAAACAAACGAGAAACAGTGACCACGTATGTAAAAACATGTAGGCCTTACAGAGAGCAACAACAATAAAGTAAAATACGATATCAAATCATCATGTATTCATTATTGTAGGCTCGTTTATGCTATCGTGTGCTTCTGACTTGTATTTTTTTAGATTTGTTTTATACTGGGCGGATAACAAGTAAGCCACATACCGGTGGCTAATCGCGGCACCTTATTACTGAGAATAAGATTGCATTAGGGGATACGGCGACAATTGAAACATGAGCGTTCAACATAAGCAAGAATAAAAAACAATCTAATCTCTCATGAGATAATTCTCGGTATAGTATCATTATTACTACGAGAAATGTCGGGGCGAAGCATCCCGCAACTCCCTTTCAAGGCTACGATAGGATTTGAGATTGAATCGCCTTACGAACATATGTTGGCATCGCTATTTATTTCGATCTCTACATCTATTTATTAATGACTGGTCAAACAAAAATAGCAATATTTTGTCACCTAACCTAACGATACTAGCTAATCGATTGGAAAAACACTGGCGCGAAAGACACAGCTTGCAATTTGTGCTGTATCCTTCAGGTCAAAACAGATAAGCCGGTGGAATCAACGAGCCAATATGGAGGCTGACCTGAATAAACTACTTGAGACGAATTTCTCGCCTGACCAGTTGAGAACCTCAATCGTCGCCTCGCTCCGTGAAAGCGAACCGAGATGTCTAAAGCGATCGACGGAGACACTCGCCGAGTTACTGGTCACACTGAGCAAGGATGGCAGCCAACTGACACCTGGTAACAATCGCTGATTACTGCTAATGCTGCTACTACTACTATTGGAGGAGAGATTCAAGACCTTCGTTAGGATCAGTCGAGATCAAACGAGTCATTTCTCTATTGCTCATTGTCTAGTATTGCAATGGTTGACCGATACGTACTTCGCACCTCAGAGACGTATCACTCAACAATTCAATGTTGTTTTTCAATTGCAATCAGCTGCTAATCAAACAATTTTTCGGACAGTAACGAGCTTAGGGATGGCGCCGAGCTATTTTGGCCACTTTGACGAATTACTAATCGTATTGATTGGATTTGGGCGCAGATGAGTACTTCGTTACTGACGACGTCGATCCGGTTTTGCTCCGAAGCATGTCGTATTTCAACAAACGCGAGTATGACCGGGCAGCTCATTTCGCAAAGGGAAGCACGCAGCCTCGGACGAGGTTTATCTACTTCTATGCAAGGTTTGTGCTAAACGTCGCCGCACTGATAACAACAACATGGTGTGTTATATTTTCTCTCCATATTCGAGAAAGTACATATAGCCCAAGGAAGAAAACGAACAACCCTGTCGCGAGAACTCCACTGATTTACAGGTTAACCAGGTTGATCCTTTGTTAGTGCAATACAACAACACTTAAACGAGCACCCTATAATTGTATAGATATATTTCATTTTAATATTGTTGGTGTTGTATTTGTATAGCAACGCCTAAGAAATGATTGACATTGTAATCGTCTGCACGAATTTGACTATAGCAAGAAAAAAATGAAAGAGCTAGTAACTGAAGATGAATAAACCCTCTCAAAATGACAGAAGATAATACATAATTTCCTGCTAAGGTTAGTAAAAAAGTAGCAGTTCCTCTAGATGTTTACATTTCTAATTAGTAGTTCGCTATTTTCTTTACCTCAGATATCAGGCGGCAGAAACAAAACGCGTCGATGGCGTAGCTGAGGGCGTGAGCAATCTATCTGAGCAGCGCGCCAAGGATCCACGATTGAAGGCTCTTTACTGGGACCTCAAAAATGAAAATGAAACGCTAGACGGGTATGGCCAACTCAATATTATATATATATATATACATACATAATATTAGAAGATACGATTATATATATATATATATATATATATATATATACAACGAGAAAAATTGGTTTTCATAACACGAATCCTAGAAGGGAAACTAATTTATATAATATTTGTCAAAACATTGAGTAACATATGATAACACGCACCCGTCATTTCATTGTTGTTAACAAAACACACCTTGGACCCGATTATTTCTGTCAGGTATTGCCTCTACCTGTATGGAGTTGTGCAGCGGCTACTCGGCCTTGAATCGGGCGCCATTGCGACTCTGGAGACCGCTCTCAAACTCGAGCCGAATTTCTGGGCAGCGTGGGCTGAACTCTCCCTTTTGTCATCATCACGAGATCAATTTTTCAAACTTCAGGTTCCCTGCAACTGGCTGCTGCTTATGTTCGCTGGCCTCGCCTTAACAAAGGTGAGTTTCGAGGCCCATTTGAATCGGAGAAGTTTCGTGTATAGAAAGCTCACAGAGAACTATGTTTAAAATAGATTTCAAAAGTCGAGCAATAACTAGGGAATCGTGATGTGTCATTATCATATATATCATAGTGACATTGGGATATGTTCGGGGTCTCCCTTAAGTACAAATATATAACTCTGAAGTAACTAGTTGTTTTCTACTTTTTTCATTTCTAAATTCTCCGTCTCTCTCTTTTTGCGTTCTATTGTTATCGGCTCATCCTGTTTCTACTCAAAGGTCGATTCGTCGGACCCTCTGGTATTAAAAATCTACCAGAAATTGGACTCCATGTTTCCGGACTGTCCGTACATACTGACACAAACAGCATACGCGCAGAGTATGCTGTCCTCAGCCGCGGTAAGTAACCGTTTGATTGCCTATATAATGATAATGAGTATCATGATGCAAATAGAACATTCACAAAAGAGTATTCTCGTGGCTTTAATTAGTATAATCATAGTATATTTAGATGCCATCACTGTCGAGCGCGTCTTGCTTATAGTGTCATGACACTTACACACAACTTAAACGATCTCTCCTCGTCAACAACTCTCTCATACCGATTATGCTTATATTGTGAAACTCGGGTAGATTTCCTCTTATCTAGAAAATATTGTCACTTTTTTCCGACACACTTCCTTTCTGCCCATATCGCGTATGCCGCTTATAGCTCGAACCAGGAAAGCAATATTACGAGCGTGTCCGCATCCTGGACCCATGTCGACTGGAGGGTATGGACACCTACTCCGAGCTCCTTTATATCGAGGGCAAGCGTCAGGAATTGACCAATTTGGCCCAGCAGATGCACGAGGTGGATCCACAACGCGCCGAAACATGTGCCATCATTGGGAATGTGTACAGCCTTACGGAGCAACGTGGCCCTGCATTGCTCTACTTCAAAAAGGTCCCATCACTGCTGTTATTGTCCTTAGTTATTGTTATTTATTGTTAATATTATTTATTGTTGTTAATATTAACGATGTTTGATTGATTGCGTTGCCTACTATTGTTACTGTGGTTAGCAACAGCTTATTGCGAGTATGTTCCTTTCCAGCTCTAATTTATTTTAGTTTGCCTAGTTACTAATCGCGCTCGTGTAGAGATATTCGTTGTGTATTAAAGCTTCGAGCTTGGCCTGCTCTGGGGCTATTTTGAACTATCTGATCAGGAGCGACGTTCAAAGTGTACGCATTTACTCGTCCGTTTTTGTCCTTATATTCTAGGCAATAAAAATCAGTATTAACTATGAGCCCGCGTGGACTCTTATGGGTCATGAATATTCACTGGTTAAAAACATCAACGCGGCTGTTCAGTGCTACCACCAGGCTGTCGAGATCGATAAATGTGATCATCAAGCATGGTAGGGACCCACGTCTATCGATTGTTTTTATCTCGTTGTTCCTGGTCTTCGCTGAAACTCCACAATCATGTGGGACAGACACTATACAGGGCTAGGCGTACCTCTATTATTAACTTCCATAGTAACAGGCACAGCGAAATCCTCACTTTGATAAACTGTCTTCATGTTACTCAATTCGTATTTGCATAAGTTGTCGCATCGTAATAAGGGACGGCTGGCTCTTTTTTCTTCCAGAGCCAGAACGCGGACGCCGGATTGCTAAGTCATACATTTATAATAATACCTTCAGTAGTAATACATACAGAGAAGTAGTCGATTTGTTTTCTCTCAGATCAAGGCTCTTCCTATTTGTCGTTTATCTAACAACAATCGTATGGAATTGTCAATCTGATGGCTATTTCAGGTGCAGTCTTTCATTGATGTACGATCAGCTGAAGATGTACCAATATGCGGTGTACTATCAGAAGAGGGCGTTGAAGTTGCAACCGCGATGTCCAAAGATGCTGGTTACTTTGGGCGAACGACTTGAAAGAGTGACGAAGGTGGAGGAAGCAAAATCCCTTTACTGGAGAGCACATCTAATTGCCACGGAAAGAAAAAGTCCATACGAAAGTCTTGCTCTCTTCAAACTTGGAAAGGTCTCTTGGTGCTTACAATAATAATAAACGTTTATATATATATATATTAGAACTTAGGCGTCACTTAGATAGCAGACCCGATACTAAGCTCGACTTGAAGATTATTATATATGTATATATAAATGTTTATAATAATAATCTTCAAGTCGAGCTTAATATCGGGTCTGCTGTCTCAATGACGCTTAAGTTCTCGCATATAATAAAATAACACTTGGGACTATTAATATGTATGACTATCGATATGTACTTGACCTATTAACTGTGATAGCGGGTGTGGTTTGATCAGGCCAAACAGACACCGAACTGTCCAATAAATAACGTAAGCGTTCCTTGACTCTGTTCCAACATTTCTCTGCTCAGCTGTTTCAGTCGAACGGGGAACCTGTTAAAGCTCGAGCGGCGCTAGAAGATTTTATCAAGTTGAGTCTCAACGTCAAAGAAATACCAGACGCCAGGAAAAATGACGGCGAGCTTGCGGCGGCCACCCTTTACCTTTTCGGCTATTACGTGTATGTATTAATTATTATATTAATTGCAGGTTTCATTTTCGTCCATGCGAATTTTTGACGTTATTATGTCCATATGAATTTGATATAAATCCGGTAGTGGTTATATCGAAAGCGGGCGTAATGTGTGTGTGTTAGGCCTTACGTTGCATTACTGTATAATTATTAACTGAATAATTACTGTAATAATAAATATAGTTAATATGTAATTAGCGAATAATTGATATATGTACTTACTTTCAATATTTAATTTCTTCGTAATCCTTTATGATAGAGAGATTGTTCATCTCGAACCTCTACCTTTAATTATTTACAAAACCTAATCGAAGAGAACCTTCAAATATATGAGAATGATTGCGCTTGTCATCGTCCAATGCACATGCTATATAACTTTGTAGCATCGTGGTTGTACAGCAGCTGTCGATGCGAACTTTCCTATTGTTACTCTATCGGGATAGGCATACCACCATTTGGATGAATGCGGTATCAAGTTAACACTTCAGTCATCGATCTTATGTCTATTGTAGAAACCGCGATCCAGTAGAGGCTGCCCGTCTCTTAAACCTGGCGAAAGATTTTCGTTCGATTCGTGATACAGATCTTCAACCTCTCAGGGAGAAATTGCAGCCCCTGCCGAGCGTTAGCGCGGGCCCCTCCACACCACTGAACCCTGCTGTCGTCTTGGTTGATATGACTGACGATTCTGATATCGTTATTGTTCAACGTAGATTGGACAGTTAGCCTGTTAATAGATTGTACACATATATTGTATATTCTCAATAAACGCAAAAATGTCCGACACTTAGTATTATGGCATGTTTTATAGTAACAAACAAGATTGCGTGCATTCATTTCACAGGTAGCAGAGGGTGTCCTCAATTAACGGATTTTTTTATATATATATATAAAGGCGTGTATTACGTTCTCCACCTTGTGCATCAGAAATGAGCGTCATGGCTATCGTCGAAACTTGGTAGAACGTTTTTGAAATGTGGTTCGAACCAACAAATTCTCTCAAAGTGAAAGTTTTCCTATGATGACTAGTATTTATATTCTAATACAATTCTGCGATTCTTGTAGCGAAGAGTATTGCGAAATACGATTAAAAAGGACAAAAAAACAACGTAATTTGTTGGTTTCACGTATATTATGTATTTCGTTGATGCAGTTAGTTTAGGCTATTAAATAATATCAAATTGCAGTACTCAAATAAGATACAGGACGGTTCTCTTTGTTTTCATTTCTCGTTATTTTATTAGCTTATGCTTAATTTTATTATACATGTTATCGAGACACTTCGTCAGTACCCTCTGTTGGGATCATTCTTATTATCAATACATCCATTTCCAATCCCATAAGGTTTTCTCAGCTCAATCGCTCCCCCTCTGCCTATCGCCATCAATTCATTAATTGTTGCTATTCGCTCGCATTCGATTCTGCGTAGTCAATGGCTCTGTATCATTCGTCCCTTTACGCTGTGAACGTATCTGTTTATATATATATATATATATATCTGTGTAATTCTATCACTTACTACCCTACAGTGGATAGACGATCTAATCGACGACCTTCTCCAGTCATTCGCCACAATAGTCGGGGAACTAAGGAACACAGACGGAGGAGGAGAAGCAGAAAATACACTACACAAAAAGAAAAGAAACAGAAACCAGTGCCTTTGTTTCTACAGGAAGCTCTACTTGGCGGCCTCCACCCATTCGTCATGCACCATAACATACTTGATATGTGCATATAATTAAATAATCATTAAAACGGATTGTTAGTCAGTCGTCCTCGCCGCCAGCGTTGCGAGTACCATTATCCGGTGCGAGGAAACGCTCAAAATGCGCACAAATTGTGGATAGCCGATAAGCATATACACGAATGTACTACGCTGAAGCAATCGTCAACAAATCATCAAACAGAAGTGACCCGGTGGAATAATTCGAAGGGCTCTTGTTCCCCAACGTATTCACATTGCGGCAATGGTGACATTTACATTGTATTACAGACTACATCGTCTTATTGAGAGGCACGTAATGTACAGACTTGCTCCTCAGTTCAAGTGGATAGTCGATCACGAGCAGTGGTAATGTGTTGAAAAACGTCGAACATAAAAGTACCACACGATAGATGGTGATATTGATGGGCGTTGTGAGGTACCAATATTTCCTGTTGTTGGCTGGCCTGACTGAGATTAGAGGCAACAGAAATGTACTTAAATGTATAAACAAATACTTAAATGTATATTTATATATATATATAACAGAGTGAACTCTCCCCACATAAACAGAAGCGTCGTGTATATGAACGTGCGCTCTATCTTTGTTTCGTACATATTACAAATTATAAAACCCGTACACACTCGAGCAAGCGTCCTCTTGGGGGGGGGATGGAGCTGATCACAAGATGACAATATCAAACTCTTCAAGTGGGCGCATGTTTTTGGAAACGAAATCACTCAATGTTGACGTGTCAATAGACGACCGCTTTCATAGAGCAACAAAAAAAGCAGCATAACTATAATGAAATAAAGTTTTCTGTCTACTCATTGACGTAAAATGCCGCCGTAATTGTGCTTCTTACACAATATACAATCTCATATTGATCAATAGCTCGCCCTCAAATCGGCAAACGACACATCGCTCTTTCATCGAAATGAAAAATAACACCTCGTACCAAAAATAAACTGCACGGTAAAGCTTGGCAGTTACACAGTAATGGATTCGTCAGGGTGGTATCGTTGCAGTGCCCGAACGCACGTTGTCGGATTCCGCAGAATCGTAAAAAGGATTTTCACCATTAATAGACAAAAATATTATTGGTATTCTAGTATCGTGAATTGGTGAGCACTTCATTGGCAAGCACACCATTCTATCTGATCGCTTACGACAAATCGAACGCTTATTACTAGGAAATCATTCATAAGGTATTATATATATATATATATATATATATATATCTACCATCGACCGCAGGCTGTATCATGCACCGCTATGCCGAAGTTTTGAACTCAGTTCTATTTATGTGAACCGTATCATTTAGTGGAATTCAGTGTACGCAACTTTACAGAAAAATTTAGTGGAGCAGATCAGCGGCTGTAATACCCTGAATCTAATATCCTGACGACACCCGATCTGTGTACAGTTCGGCCATACTGCGGAGGCGCTCCACTCGACGATGGTCCGCATGCTGGGGATAGCTGAGAAGGAAGCTCTTGAGTGACTCAACAAATGATGGCAAGATTCGCATGAGGAGTTGCTTCGTCACCTCGTCTCGGGCGTCCAGTGTCATCATGGCGTCTTCCAGGTACTCCAACTTCAGCTGGGTGTGCGTAGAAATATCCGCTGACAGCTGTTGAATCAGCGCCACCAGGACCTGGACGAGTAAGTAGACGAATAAGACATTCTTATTAAACGTACACACAGATTTACAACATACATACATACACTGTACAATGAATCGATTCCATTGCTTCTTTGACGAGACCAATACAATATAAACCTGGAAGAGGAGTATCTATATTTATTATCTTGTTTCTATTCACATGTTTGTTAAGTGAGTAGTCCTATTGTCACAGAGCCATGACCGGCGTGTTTCTCGGCGGCCAGGTGTGAGAAAGTAAGGCAACAAGTGTCTAACCTGTGGTGTGAGAGGGCAGCGATCTCGTTTAAAGATGCTTTTACGGTCGGCCATGCGCAGCGTCTGGATAAGGACGTCGAGATCGCTAACGGAAAGCGCACGGGAGAACGCTTTCTTCACCTCGCCCTGCGAGAGCATTAATTTGATCTCGTGCAGCACCCCGGCGTTGCGGTTCGAGTCCATTGAGCTCAGACTCCCCGCAGGGCTGGCCATAAGCGACCTCCGTTCCGCCTGCAACGCTTTGCCAACCTCCTCGCGCACGATCGTCCTGAGGACTTTCTCCTGTTTAGCCATCTCAGCGGCCACCTGTGTAGTGACGGTCTCGTGGCACTGGGCAACACACTGTTGGATTGACTGTTCCATCGTCTTGTTCATATGCTTGACCATCTGACTGACGGCGGAATCAAGCGCCGTCTCGAGCTGTTTCTTGTTCAGGTCATGTCGCTCCTTGCCCCGAGCGTCGAAGTGCCCCTCTACCTTGTCAAGCATCTGCTTGAAGCCCACGTTTAGATTGTTGGCAATATCGTGGAAGAGCTTCTGCGAGATGCGCTCAAACGTAGGACAGATCACCTGGTTGACCGCGTCTCGAGTAGTTTGGCGTGCCTCGGTGAGGAATGCCAGCTTGCAATCCTCGCCGATCTTGCCAATCGACGTTTGTACCGCGGGCACGAGTGACGCCTCCACGTCGTTTGTGAGGCTGCGCGTCAGTTGGTCGCCCAGCTCCCGGGTGACCTCGTCCACGTTGATGCTCATCGCGCCGAAGCCTCTCACCGCCAGCTCTTCCTCTGGAGGGGGCAACGGCTCAAACTGCACAGCCTGCTGGGCCTGCTCCTGCAGCTTCTCGCACGCTTTGACGAGGTCGCTAGGCGAGCTCTTCCCCTCGACGCCGCCCTCCGGCGACGTATTGCCATTCTCCTCTGACTCTGTCTGCTGCAAAATGTCGGCCACCTCCTTACTTGGTGACGACGCATCGCTTTCTGAGCGAACGTTGGGAATCATCTTCGGCACAACGCTGTCAAGCAGCACTGTGGAACTCAGCTTGGCAGTGGTGGTGAGGTCGAGCGCCGGCTCGGGCTCGGGATCCTTGAGCGGCCGATAGATGATCTTGCACTGCTGCAGTGACTTTGTCGTCAACCAAGTAAGTTCGACAAGAGTCCCCTCAAGCTTTTTCGATTCGTCGTCATCATCGCGCTCGAGAACATTCAGGACGTGCTCTTCCATTGGCTTATATTTGCAGTGTGAAACAGAGCTAACGATGAAGCTCACCACAGGGAAGGTCAGGTGAAAGTAGGCGATCGAGGCAAACGAAGCTGATACTGTTGTGCCGTTCTTCACCTCCTTGCGAATTTGGATGATGTAGAGAACGTTATTACTGAGGTCTGACAAGATGATGTAATTTGATGATAGATCCATTCGTGCTTTAAGGCATACCTCACGACCGAAGCCATCGAACCGAATCGTCTGTTGGCAGGTCCATGAGGCACAGTCCCATAGCTTAAGCTCGCGATTCTCGTCTGCGCCCGTGACCACGTACTCCCAAAAGCGAGCATCGGGATCAATGTACTGATGGTCATCGAGGAAGAACACAGAACTAATTGGCCCCTGGTGTGGCATCCACTCGTGGATCGATTGAAGCTGCCGCTTATCGGGGTCTTGAGTCATGTTGAGCTTGATAAACTTGGTTAACCCGGTCGAGGTGGCCACAGCAGCGGTGGTGGCTTCTGGCGCAATTGAGCCCTCCGTAATTGCTCCAGGAATATTTCCAGCTACCACGTCACAGCCCAGCTTTAGGTCACCCTCGTCTAGCTTAAAGCCCTGTCCATGTCGAGATATGATCATGTCGATGTAGTAGAACTCGCAGCGGTTTTTATGCGACACCATCAATAGTTTGGAAAAATTCTCCTGGTCATTTTCTTGCGGGACGTACTCAAAATCATCGGGGATGTATTTGCACCAAATGACCCGATTAGGTTCTCCAGTTGTCGTCAAGTGTCGGTTGACTTGGAATAGCGGAAAATAGCTTAGACCGCCATCATCACCGATCTGATAGACGTACAGATTGCCGAGATCGTCCACGACGGCCAGGATGACTTCGGCTTTGATGTGGGCAAAAGCGAGATCAGCTACCTGGCCTTGAATTCCCTTGATAAGTGCTCGGCAGTTCGTCTTGATGTTAATGACGCGAACTCCGCCTATACCAGACGCCATTTTAAGGGTATACGCCACATAGTCTCGGCCGCAGTGCTCTGCGATTTGGTTACCGTATGTGAATCTGAAACCAAATCATACATTAAATATTTAATAAAATGGAACTCAGATATATAGACATTTCCAGCAATAAATAAACACAAGAAGTTGTCTTCCAGGTGATATAATAATTCCTTAGTAAGCCTATTACGGCTGCCAACAGGTCTACCGTCAGTCCATTTGAAAACAACGTACATCCCCTTAGAAAGCTCTAAGAGTTTGTCTCACAGCTACTCTTAATTTCCTTTAACGACGAGCGCCTCACGAGATGGAACATCTTAGGTTCTCAATGACTGTCTAGCATAACAACAATTCGTTCCAAGAATAAGTGTATTCGAAAATTCGGATGACTCCCCCGAAAATAATTAGATCGCTATATTGACAACACAAGTGACAGAATAGAGTACATGACAAAGATATTACACAATAGTCACAGATGAGTGAGTTCTCAGCACCTTGTCACAGGGCAAACCTACGACACTTGATAAAGTTGTTCCCAAAACGTTCGAAGATGGCGCTCAAATATGCATGCCTCGTTCGGCAATTGCAATTACAGATCTTGAAATAATCTATGATCGCTACTGTGCAAAGAGGGCAACACAATAATACTAATTACTATTCTCGATTGCCAACCCTGATCTCGACTTCACGACATTCACGTACGATCCGACCCTCCTGCACGAATGTCCGTCTTGCGGCGGATCCGTCCCAATCAAACAGTTTTTCGCAAACAGTGCGTACTTGATACACTATCTGGCGACGCGAACTATCATAACGTTATATCATATGAATAAGCTTCATCATCCAATTAATTACCATATAATAACTGCGAACTCACTTGTTCTCCCAGCCGAGATCGACGATATTTCGAATCTTGAGCTTGTTGCTCAGGTATTCCGCTTTGTCAACCCGAACATCAATTCGTGTATCCTTCTGGCCAAATGGGATCACCTCACCTTCGGCTCGTCCCCTCAATTCGACGAGCTGCTCCATGGCGTTCAGGCTGCCAGCATTAGCGGCCGTTGCAAACAACTGCTGAAGAAGTGTGACGCCGGTCGGAGGCGCCGGATCTGAGCAACCTGCCTCTACGCTCGCCGTTGGCAGCGGCAGTTGGCCAACCTTTAGCAGGTTCTTGAGTGTCTCTGTCGCCTCGTTAGGATCTAGTCCGTTCATAGCAGCGACTGCTGTGTGGCCCCTTGTTTATGCCGCTGTATCTGCTCGGATATGACTGACGATTGCGGACAAACAATGAGTAACGCACGATCACCGATGTCTCCCTTCAGGGCAAGCGACGCAGCGTCGTACACCAGCTAGACGAAGCTGTCCGGTGAGTTTGGTTTTCGGATAACGCGGGAGCGATACCGCAAACAAACAACAACCACTTCCTTCTCACTCTATCTGTCAGATGGCTAGGGCCGTTTTTTGTCGTTGTATTATCCACTGCGTTGGCCAGCCGGGTTCATATGAAAAACATAAGCACACAACGCTCACATAACAGAGCAATCAAATCGCATCGACTTCTTGTTCGCCAAACAAACACAAGCTCGGCTAAAGCTGTGCTCAACCCGTACCTGTCGTCGTGCTCTCTGGCCCTGAAACTCAAACAACAACTCCGAACAAAAACAAACAGCCAGCTCATTTTCGGCGCTGTCGTCTGCGTCGTCTGCTCGCACACAGTCCGCAGATCGGTGACTTCACTCCGGGGTGTGACTGGTTGGTCTTTATGAACCATTGGTGGTGCTCGTGAATCTATATGAGCATTTACTCTCCCCGCGCGGAGGAGGTTTACGTTTCTCAATGCGAAATTTTGCATAAAAATATTGGATTGAAATTCTGTCAATCACTCTGTCCCCTGTAACCCGCCCTCTATTCTTTCGTTTGCAGTTGGACTCGCTCGAAGTCTCCCCTAAGATATTTCTCTCTGGTACTTCTCAGTATGGCAGGAATAACTACTAGAAATGTCCTGAGGAAAAGTACATACTTCCCTGAGGCCGCAACAAGATTCGAATCCTCTCTCTCTTTCTCTCTTAAAACTCAACATTGTTATCCTGTTCGAAGAGGAGTTATCAGTCTCCAGCTGAATGGAACAACGATTGTTGCGCACTTTGGACCCAGTCGCTGTATGAGTCAATAAATATTTCAGGAAACTGCTAATCTGTATACGATACTTCCTTTATTGAATTACTCATTTTGTGTAGGTGTGTATTAGCGCTGGGTTTGAACCGGCGGCCTACGGCTTTTGATAGTCTTAGCTACTCATATAGATATATATATATATATAGATGTTGCGTATTCAAACAATTGAGTCCACTACAATTGTGTACTCTCTGCTTTCCGTTACTCTTTGTGAGTAGGCGAAATACGGGCCAGCTGTGTCACCGTCACAGACCCACAAGAAGAAAATACCCAATGGACAACTATAGAAACAGCCGGATGCGCAACCATACACTCGCCGATCATTGTCTGACTGATTTGACAACTGCAAGTTTCACCGACCATCCTCGATCCACATAGCAGGGTAGCGTTATCGAACAGCTCATCAACGTCAATATCAACAAATCCCAGCACACATCCCCTTTGTTCGCTCACCGCCTTCGTGCATCATTCGCTCCCGGCTGTGTTCGTTTGGAACACTGCTATCGGTGAAACAGTAGCAGCAGCTGAAATATCAGCAGGAATGGAACGGTACGCCTTGGCGAGTGCAAAGCGCCGAGCATCACTGTAGCAAGGGCTGCATTGCCAAGAGATTCAGTAGCTCAGCGGCTCATTCCGCAAAGTATGAGTGGCTAGAGAAGAGTGTGATGAGTGAGATGACGGCGCACATGGTGAGTGCATGTGAGTCAACCAGCTGACTGACGGACTTCCTGCCTTGCTGAGAGAGAGAGCAAACGAATGTTGAGTACCCTCGTAAATATGTGCGTGTAGGGAGTTTCGCCAACTCCCATCTTGACAATTCCGTCGGTGGCGAACGAGATCAATCCAGCTAACGAACGAATATTGGGCTAGCTGTGCCCGATGGCCTAAGCAAGCTAATCCAGACATAGACCATTTCTACGTCCTTAAATCTCTCGCCATCTGTGTGAGTGGGCCTGTGCACATCGTGTTTATGGTGTGGGGAACTCGTTACTTAGTCAGACCTCGATCGCTGGGCGACAGGCACTGTCTGTGAGTGAGATCTCGTGCGCCTAACAAGCAGTTGGCTACCGGTCGTTCGGGTGAGGTTACGAAAACTATCTGAGCACGTCATCAGCTCATACAGAGAGAGAACGAGATCCGATGGAAGCAGTACAGAGAGCATGCGACCGGTGTTCTTGACAGTTGTGACAATCGACACTCGGAAGGTGACAAGCACTAGCACACTCTGGCGGTAGTGAACTCTCGGCGAGCTCAAAGAGCAAGGTTCATGTCAACAGTTGTGCGAATAGCGACGGCACCGATTGGCAAAGCAACGACAACGCCAACGAACGTATTGTAGTTCTTATGCGCGGTGGAAGAACGAGAGACCCATCTATAAATGTTTACTAATATATATGCATATAGCCAGCAGAGTTAGGGTGCACTCCAGGCGCCAGCGCGCACAGTGCGAAGAGAGCGATATGCTGTTCCATTGATGGTGACAAATCACTCCAACGTATTCATCGAGCGGCGTACGAAGACAACAGGTGGGTACACGAGTCGTTTGGCTTGAATATCGTGACAATTTCTTGTGGGGTGTTAGGTGTCGAGCAAGAGTTGCAGTAGCATTCAATCGTCTGACACGACTAATCATCTTCCCCACCAGGTACTCGGTCAACTTTGCTGTCAGAGATGTATCAGAAATATCGTTTTGACCGCGTTTCACTACGGATACTACCGCCACTAAAGGAGTCTTGAGGGCAGAGTAACATCAGGTGGCACATTGCATCCGAACAAGGATACTGATATATACAGAAGAGATTATAGCTCTCTGAGGAGGTTTCTACCTTCTCGCTCCGAGAACACTTTATCAGATCGGTATTATTATACTCCGAGATAGCTCACACCAACTTGTTTTCTCAACACCGATGTACTTTATAGGATAGAACAAGGTCAGAGGTTGGCGCCGTTCTCTAATAGCTGTCTCTACTGCTCTGACACGCGATAAGCTGCACTGGACCCTATTAAATACGTACGCCAATGACAGTGGTGTGTTTTCATCTCGGTGTGACTATTTTAACACGATGGAACGGCACCTGACGTTCCGTGCTGTGCCTCTGCTCTGTTGTTGCCGAGATAATTTATCTATTCCGTTGGTAGAATGGTACAAGCTCGCATCGGTGGCCCTGGTGAAAGTTGCCCCTCCTGCAGCTGCAGATGGTGGCTCGCTGGTGGACTGACTGCTAATAGATCGCGACAGCAGAAGCAGCAAGAAAGCGATGAGGTGTTGGGCGAGTGCTGCTTCTGGCCTAGGGGGATCGGGACAGATGGACGGGTACAGACAAATAGATAGATAAAAAGGAGGTAGGCCTTCTGTGCGATCGCCCAAATGGCCTTTAGCGATCGGGCCGTAGGCCATATACGCGTCAGGCGTCATACGCAGTTGCTACACGATGGTGCATGGAACTCACGGTGAATCTGACAGTCGGCCACTGCGCTATAGCTGCTGAAAGGAGGTTTCAGCTGTGGTTGTGGGGCAGACACACTTTCCGTATGTCCATCTAGGTGAGCTGTAACGGATAATAACTGTTAACTATGGCAGAAGCTGCACACACACACACACACAAGGCCCAGAATGCAGAAATAATATTTGACGTCACCGCGAACGAGACACGCATCAGCTTGCAGCTACTTTGTGCCAACACAAAGATTTCATTTAGAACAACAACATCCTTAGACAAATACCGAGTCATGGTGGGCGACACTACGCGAACTTACACGATCCTAGTGATCGTCGCAGTTTGACAGCGTTTTTTCTGCCTGTTAAAAGAGCCTTTGAAGGCCACCAAAGATTCGTCGACATACCATAATTGATGTGCATATATCTGTATATCATGTATGTGCCACGTCAATGAAGGGTTCTGCCGTTAGGTCGACATGTGCCGAGCGATGAGGTGTATCTTTTTTGGTGACCGCTTGCTTTGGTGACTGCCGACAAATTCTACGAAATTTCCCTGAGGTCCAATACTCGTGTGACAGTCACGTTCTTGTTCGTTGTTTTGTCGTTTGCGATTTTTTTGCATCGCAAGCGAGAAACATCGCTTGTAAAGTGACTTTGAATAGAGTGGTTTGTTTCTTTCAAGCTACATTCCCGCCAGGCAGAATTGTTCGTGTGTGTGTATGTGTGTGTCGAATCCGTGGTGCCACCACCGCAAGTGACTACGAGTGACGTGCTGCAGCTGAAGAAACTGATAGAGCGGACCATTCTCCCATATATACGGTGTCTGGGCAGGGGGCAACCTGCTATTTTGGAAATAGATGACAAATTCATCCAAACAAATCAATCCACGAATCAATGCCCGCCTAGCTGGCACTCCAGAAGCATTTGTCACAGCCGTATCACATTTTTCGATTATTCAATAGTATTATTATTATTATTAATAATAATAGTAATCATCATATCCGTCGTTAGTGATATGGATAGCTCCGTAATAGGCAATACTGCACGTGGTCTCTAAGACCGACGCCGGGTTGTGCTCGAAGCTCGACGAAGATTTCGACAGTTCGTGACGCTTAGTGAACGCGATGACAACGGTGGACAGTAGTGACAAGAAGATCATGCAGCTTTGACCTCGTCCAGTCGAGTATTTTTTAGTGAGGTGGTTGAACGCAGAAGGTAGACAACATTGTTGGGCAAATGGGTGTTCGCTTTCGTGACGAGAAAGGTGGCCTCATTAAGAGTCAAGCGGATGATGACGGGGTGAGTCGTTCACATCACGGTCGAAACACGCTGTGATTAAAGATTGCGTACGGTGGCTCACCTCTGGGTTGCGTTCATAAAATGCGTCGACCTATTTATGATGGAGTGGTTACTACACGTGCTTTGGCAACGAACGCGCGAAATCAAGGCGTTCGTTGCTCTTCTTTATCTGGCGACTATTCGAATTGTAGCATTCGCTACGTTTTGCTTAATTAAGATTCTCAAGGAATCGAGATTGTCGTACAATGACGGTATTATCCAGAGGATGGTGATACCGGAAATATACGATCGCTCTGTGGCCTTCGTTCGCGACAGACATTTGCTTTAAAGTAAAACAAAGTATTCCATGTGGATAAGATTCGTTATCTACAAAATCAAGAAAGAACCTAGGGTACTCCACAACCCTAAAAATTCTCCCACTACCATGCCGCCCTTGTTCTCCATACAATGGTTAGTAATCCCGAGGGCTATAGCTTGATTTTAAACAAAGTAATGGAGAACAAGGGCGGCATGGCAGTGGGAGAATTTTGAGGGTTTTAGAGTACCCTAGGTTCTTTCTTGATTTTGTAAATAACGAATCTTATCCATATGGAATATTTTGTTTTACTTTAAAGCAAATGTCTGTCGCGAACGGGTTTGCTTAACCCCGCACAGATTATGTCTGCTCTTGATTATCTACAACCGCCTTTCTCAGACGTTGCCCAACGGTCCAAACAACTCGAGGGGCTATTCATGGTTCCGCTTTTTTGAAAACATACATTTCTTTAATCTTCCTGAATATCGAAGAGGTTTTTTTTTCTTTGGCTGACATATCCGTTCGTTCTGCTAGGCAACAATATCTGCTAGGGCTCTATCTTGCGCATACCACGTATATGACAGCCTCCCAATCTATACCGATAGTTATATATACACACACACACACATGTGTAGTAATATGAAAGATATGTAAACAAAGAATAATAATAATAGATATACATGGTGGGTAATAAGTCTCTAACGGATGCAGACGAACGAGTAGGTAGACACTGTGTTTTTTCTTCTTTTGAAATAGTCTCAAAATGTAAAGGTAGTCCCACATGACACCCGCTTGACGTCACAGTTGAGAATGTTAACTTGGACATAATGGCGAGAACGTGTTTGTTCGAGCCGCATTTCTATTGCACCGTATCTATTCATATGTAGATACTACGAATTTGATACTGCGTAGTCAATCGGCTTTAGCGTAGACAGCCTGTTCTGCCTGGTACCAGACAACACTGAATCTAAGCCGACATACCCCTATGTCTCTATTCCGGATTCAATCACATGTTGTGCAGCTTGTTGACCCGGCAGCGTTAAGAGCTAAGTTGCCACAGGTGGACTAGATTATTGTTGCTGGACATCGTATCTTCGATGAGTGCAATACCGGGGCCGGTAAACGCAGCTGACCGATACTCAAATGGCACAGGACGCTTAGGGGAGCAAGGCGGTCTACAACCTTAATCATTCAATAACCTGCCTATTCGTGTCTAATCCATATAGCTTTTCTGATCGAAGGCTGTCGATCGCAGGTAAAACGCAACTGAAATGGATCAATTCGGTGGAGCCGCAAGGCGGGTAGAATTGTCCCTGCTATCGATCAGTAGGTACGTCATCTAAGATAACAGGTTTAGGCCGTTCAATAGAAATTGGTGATATTTCATTGCATCAATTACAGCTTACGACAAGCGGGAGCGATTTTGCATAACTCACAGTGGGATTTTAGTCCATCTGAATACGACGAACTCTGTAATGCACGATAGTCATTTCTACCCGGTGCTAGCCATCGGGTGCGCGTCCCACATTGGCGGTGCAGTGGATGCCTTTCGTTGCAATTTGAGTGCTAATTAACTCTACGGCCTAGTCGTTGATTAGGTTAACTAGAGTGACCCAGAACGCCGGTGTGCAGAAACGCCCACTCCATCCATTCCGCGGTTATGCTCTCTTGCACTCCCGTTCCAAATTACTTTCAGCAAAGCCGAGAGAGAGAGAGAGAGAGAGCACTTACATTGTGGACACAAAAGTCCACAACAGTTTGCACGGTAGCACCATAGTCAGGCACCCGAAATACAAAACTAGTCATACAGTAGTTGTACTCTGAGCAAACAGTTTTGGGGAAAAGTGGAACACAACAGTGTCAACGCAACGCAGGTGTTAAGGTATTAATTACTATCAATTATATAGTGACCCCTCGGGCTTTTCTTACACCCAACGTAAGTCTAAGGTTGAATCTGCCAAGTCAAGTCATCTACATATCTTTCGTTTCTGCTCATTTTAATAAAATTCGTTCAAAGTCCTTGTACATGAAAAGTGGACTTTCCTCAAATGACCTCGCTCTATCTATACTTCAGCGCGGCCACGTTGACGAAACGATTCTTCCCTGTTGCATTAGCCGTTACAATCGGGTTACCCACCTTGTACGAGGTGTTAGCTAGTTGAGCTCGCCGTTGGATACGATGGTCGCCCCTTAAGATTAGGACAAGGCCGTCAATTGACAGGAGTTAAGTGTGAGCTTGTCCTGTTGCTTAAGTCCTTACTTAAGGCCATCGTGCGTGATGAAGGCGTCACGACTGGACCGCAAGAAGGATGAGATTTATTACAAAGCGCGGCGGAATTACGGGGAATTGATATTCAATAAAATATAATGCTGTTTTAAAATGATGATCGAAGTATGTAACGTGTGCGTTCCAAGCTTACCGGTTGGGAATTCCAAAACACATAACGCTCTTGTTCAGCCATGTCCACGCCATAGACGGTATCGATTTATCGCGGATGGTCATTTCGACTGGGTCAAGGTTTATATAGATTTATTAAAGGAACTGCAATTTTACAATGCTTAAGTTCTCTTATATGTCACGCAGGGGGACTCGAACTTGCCAAAATGGTAACATTCAAAAGTTTCCAATAATGAGAAGTTTGCAATTGTGAGAAGTGCCCAGCGGCCGGCTAGCGCCCTTAGGACTAAAGTGAAAATTAACTTATATTTGATGATCTATGCAAGCTTTGGTTAGAAATTAGTAAACAGGAGTTAACACTTTCGGCGGTTTTGATCAGCGAGTCGACGAATCCGCCGTTGCACAATTCGATCCCCACCGTTGCGCAATTGCGTTTAAAAGGGGTATGTTTCTTGTAATTAGTTAATAAATTAGTGCACTTACTGCGCGGGATCGCCGATCAATATCAATCAGATTTTCGTTTACGGTAACCGTACAGAGGTATTGACTTTCGTCGTTCAGGTACAGTATGAGCGTGAGTTCGCGGCGTGCGACAATCGAGTTTGCTCAGCAGCAAGAGACTATTTAAAGCGTATTATGAAGCAATGCCAAAGGAAAATCATGTTAAATGTTCAGGGCTGAGAGTCTGTCCGAAAACAAGGGCAGGTCAAGGCAGGAACTAAATACCGAGCTTATTGAAAATGTGATGCTAAAATGTATCTCTCCACAACTTAGGTAAAGTAAGAGCGTCTGCTTGTAATTCACATTACAGATATTGACTACGCGTTACTGAAGTGTAAGACTCGTCGATGTAATAGCCACAAATCCGAACAGAACGGACGTTATCTGTTTTGCTGGTATGACATCATAGAGCGATGCACAGCTGATATGGCCTGATCATTTTCGTATATGTCCACCTCTGTCTCTTCGGTTGTCCCGTGTCCTGAGACGAAAAGTGTGACGAATCTTTGGAACGCCTGATCAAACGGTTATAACCTGCATATATGATTTCTTCATAACATGTCGCCTGTCGTTTTTAAAGCAATTAAAAAGAAATTCAATAATTCTATCTGCTCAATTATTACCTTGTACATAGATACTCCCACTAAAATATTTCGAATGTCCGCTTGTAGATCGCAAATAATGTTATTATTATGTCACAACTGTGACGTGTTGTAACAACATAACAGCTGCACTTAACATCGTTGCATAAAGATGAAGGTGAGCCGAGTTGGACTGATGGCATAAGAGACAGAGATCTGACGTTTCCACTGTTGGCTAACCACCATCATTTGGCAGCAAAATAATACGAGGTGATGCCTCACTCAAAAGATTCGTCGAGTAACGTTATAGAGGAAATGCTATATATATATATATATATATATATATATGCATGTATATTTAAAGAGATGTCGTTATTCGGAATGCATTTTTCATGCGAGAATTGCGGTAGGAAATTGTGGTCGTGTGTCGAACGGCGTTCACGATATTACAGCGATGCTAGGGAAAACCGTTTCTTGGACGACTTTCCTAGATATATATATACACTTTGCAACATGATTCGACTCTTGTGAAATATTATTACAATTTTCCTATGCGTGATACCGAGCGTAGAGTCCTTGGACAACGGCAGTCATCTCGAGGGTTGTGGGGAGTTTGAGAGTGTAAATGGTAGAATCCATGGAGCGCATGTACCGCGTTTTGACGCGTTGCTTTCTTCTCTTCCAAGCGGCATTGGTCATCGCTCGATTTTGACTGTGGGGGCCGGATCTACATCGGTCACTTTTATCGGATACTCATCCATCGGCTGGCGATAGGCCTACCATGTTTCCCGCAGTTTTAGTATGTGCTGCAGCTCATCAGCTCGATAGCTCCATTTCTCATAACAGATCTATAAAAGATCGAGCCTAGGATCTTGAGCTTGTAGCTATATTTCTAAGTACAACAAACGCCCAGCTAATTAGTTAATAAATTAGTGGACTTACTGTGCGGGATCGCCGATCAATATCAATCAGATTATCGTTTACGGTAACCCGTTCGCGAAATGACTTTCGTTATTCAGGTACAGGATGAGCGTGAGTTCGCGGCGTGCGACAATCGAATTTGCTCACCAGCAAGAGGCTACTACTACAACTATTTGTATACAACGACAATAATACGTACAAGCACATTGATCGGATGCGCTCGCCGTTTCGCTAACGAATTCATTTTGCAATATTGTCCTGCAGTTGCAATATTGTCCTGCAGTTGTAGTCTACCAGGTCCCGCTCCTGAATTTTGACATTTCGGGCACTGCCAATCTACACGGCTCTATATCTTCCCGGTACTTTCAGATACCATTCGGCGTTTTGGCTAATTATTTGGCTTCATCATTCATTCCATGTCTAATCGAAACTGTCCAATTTAAGCACAAAGGGTTTTGATGAAATCCAGGTGTTGAGCCATCGAGTTTAAGACGGATGGCCTTGTGCCCAACTTTACACCCACAGACCCAACGAAAGCCCAAGCGTACCGTACAGTGAATTACATTGACACGAATGTAGAAATGATAGCTGAAGCGAATAAATAAATAAATAAATAAACGCCTCGCACGTTGAAATACCGGAGTCGACTTTTTGGTGATATCACTTAGATGAGTGAAAGTGATATCTCGTATTTTCGTCGACGCCTTTGACACGGGTGAACACTGTTGCCGCTGTCGGCAATACATTAAATATTATCACAGGACATTGCAGGCTTATGGCGGAGATTATGGAGGTTTTTCTTGCCGAATTACACCATTTGTGGTCGTCAGCAGGTGATTGACTGATTAGCAAGTTTGTTTGACACGTTTTACAATTTGTTAAAATAATCCATCTTATCTTTGCTATCGATGAGTAGTATCTAATGTAGAAATTAGTGGAGGGTACATAATTTAACATCGTTTGGTTATTGTCTTGTAAAACATAAAGATATTGAAACCTTATATTTTGTTTTGGACTATGAGCTGGAGCCTTAGGAGCTTCTTTAACCTATAGATTATAATTCGAATTAAACTAGGTCAACCGGGCCCTCTGTTATTAATGACGACCAAATTTACAATATTGTTGTTACTTCTCATACTTTCGTTCATGCTAATGATACGTGTTATTGCTCAACCGTTAAAAGCTCCGTCGATCACGGCATAGATTATCAGGTTTTGTTTCTAACTTGACCAGTCCCCACTTGCTTTTAAGGCAAGTAATGTCGCCGGCTGTCCGGAAACGTTCATTGTAATCTTTGACAGCATCGATGGAGCTTTTAACGGCTGAGCAATAACACATGTCACTTGCAGAGTAGACTTCCTCAAATGAAACAGATGGACACTCACAACTGACCGATAATTATTCGAGTATTGTGGTTACAAGAACACGTTTTGTATATGTGACGACATCTGTGTTTAAACACGTTTCAAGCGATCGACTCTTTCTCGATCATGTTTAAATCGTCAGCTGTTGTCATTCGTGTTGAGCGTATTAATTGGGCTATAGCGAGGCAAAATTAAATTTGCATTGCGAATTGTGTATATATATATATATATATATATATATATATTAGAAGGATATCGTTCTGGCGTATATGTGAGTGTGATGTTGATATAGATTATTCTACGCATCCCTTGCCATCCTTCAAATGAAAATTGTAGTAAGGTATTTACTTATGGTTGCTAATTGCACAAAAACAGCTACAGTATAGCTTCTCGTAATGGCGAGCCAGCTAGTTAGTCGCCTGTAATGGCGCAAGAGTAGCATCGACGTTGGTTTTACGGGCCGAGTAGATCGGTTACGTTACTCTGGCGTACACTCACGGCATTTCGTTTCGATTTTGGTCGTGAACTTTATCATTAACAGGTTGTAAGGATGAGAGTCAATGGGGAGTCGGACGATGAGGTCGATGTTCAGGTCGAAACGCGGACACCGGGACTGGAATCCAACAACTCGACACAGGACTTCTCGTTTATTAAGTTTCGTCACAAGGCCGCCTATGCTGTCGGGCATGTACTCAACGATCTCTGCGCGTCCATGTGGTTCACCTACCTCTTGCTATACTTCAACTATGTGAAGGTGACTTAAACGCTAGTGATTCAATCAAAGTTATATTATTAAGTTCTGGAAAGTATATACATATAACTATATCTGACACAGGTGACTGAAATGAAATAAATTAAATATAAATGATTATTATTATTATTCATGTACGATATCGGCGACACTATCATCTGAGGTGTCTGCCACGCAACACAGCATAGAGACGATAGAGGGATTGATGAATGTTGTGGATTTAATTTTCGAAATACAACCGGACAAACCGATCGTTAACGTTTGCACGAATTTTCAAGTGTATTTGCAATCGCTACGTATCGTACGACTTATTTTGCGTATATCTTATTTTTATGATATAATAGCCCAATATGTAGAGAACAAGTTAATCCGTCGATAATAGTCCATAGGAAATAAACAACTTGTCCATTGCTTGAGCTATGGGCTGGCCCTCATTCAAATAGTCGATTGTCAAGTCGCGCACACCCCGTTCTCAAATCGTTCTCATGATCGCCGTTGTTTACGTGTTCATGCTAGATGAACAAGCTAGCGCAGATGTGGGGATCCGATTGTTCTATTGGTTTACACTGCTTTTCGTTCGAACGTGTCCTCTGTTCCGTTAGAATTTCGGTCCAACGCTCGCAGGTGAGCTGTTGCTGGTTGG
Source organism: Stratiolaelaps scimitus (assembly GCA_019614645.1). NCBI lineage: Eukaryota > Metazoa > Arthropoda > Arachnida > Mesostigmata > Laelapidae > Stratiolaelaps > Stratiolaelaps scimitus. The sequence goes on from JABWDB010000016.1 coordinate 4,277,663, forward strand.
TCAGGTAGCGGATGGTCTGGCAACACCCTTTGTTGGCCTCGAATCGGATCGCGATGATGGGATGTGGTTCTGTTCAAAATACGGCCGCCGGAAAACTTGGCACCTCGTTGGTCAGTAGAGCAGCAGTCGGATGACCGTTATTTTCGGCTATTTCCTCTTGAGTGGATGTTTTCACCTATTTCTAGATTTTTTTCTCTTTCCTACCAGATATCTCACTAATTATCACAGCGTCTGTCTTCGGAAGGACAAGACTAGATTGATTCTGAAATGTTTTTTGTATTGTTGTCATTATTAATGATTGTTATTAAGATTTCCTTATTATGGTTATTGTTATGTTAGCCTATGAGATGACAATGGTGGTTAACTGCATACGTCTGTGTGTGTGTGTATTTCTATATTGACTTCAGGTACCCTGGCTGTGCTTCTCTCTTTCCCATTTCTGTTCACGAAATGCTCTCTGTGTCAGGGAGCCGACTCGTGGGCTCAGTTTATTTATTACGCCGTATTTGTAGTTGTTTTTCAATTCGGATGGGCAGCCACCCAGGTGTCTCATCTTAGCCTAATTCCAGATCTCACCCCACTTGCTCATGAAAGGGTCTCGCTCAACGCGGTCAGGTGCATATCTATTCGTTATTCGATCTAGATGCTTTCGTGCTTCGTAGAAGTAATTAGCTGATTAATCAGGTGATATCAATCCGACGTTCTCGATACACTATGATAACAAACATATGTGTAAAAGTAGGTTTAATTGCAGCAGAAGTGTACTTGGACTTATGAAGTCCTTAACCAGGTCTAGATAGAAGAAAATAGTCACAGATTTATTCGTTCAACGTCGACGCCAATGTGACTTAATATGTGCTTTACTAAATGTAATATTAATATAACTTTACTCCATATGGATCGATTGTTTGATGTTTTTCGTTGTAGAATATCTCCCACTTAATATCTGATCAATAGGGAAGCAATGATATGGATAATGAGATAGAAAAACCTTACCATTGACCCCCACTCATCAACTCAACGCAGACTCGTCAAATATTACATCATGATACGTGACAAATGATCATAATCGTGACAGCTGCAAAATCAGAAATCGACCGTGTCAGAAATCGAGCCTCAAGTTCCCGCCCGTAGTGTTTCATTGAGATAAATGACTAATCGCTATATATATATATATATATATATATATATATATATATATATATATATATATATATGATCGCTCCGCCGGAACTTGCAAAAACAAGTGATATTTAAATTATCTTTTTTAACTATCATATATATTATGATATCTCTTCGTTTGTAGGTACGCGTTCACTGTGGCGTCGAATATCCTCGTGTACTCGATTACCCTGCTTGTGCTTCATGTTGGAGATGGCGATGGCTCAGAGCGGCTTGGGCCAGGTGATGCAGACTCGTTTCAGGCAAGTGTGCACAATGTATAAGTGGTGGAAACACATGTTTTTTTACACCTGAACCAGATGGAACAAGAGGAAAATGAATCGTGTGGCTATTGATCAGGACAGATTGTGCGGTCGATTTCGTCAATTTTGCAGTTTCTTGTCGATCTTCGAAGCGAAATTTCATAGTGGATAGAAAGCAGATATGTTGCTCTATGCTTCTATATCGACCCTCGTAGAACAGCCAATTTAATCATATAAATTAATCAGTGCTAATTATATAATATGAACTGTCAGTTCAATACAGTTGAATGCTGTGATTAGTTACGAAGCCTTCTTCCGTCTCCATTGCGGTTAGCTCAACGGAAAATTGGCCCATATGAAATCGACGTGTGATAGGCTTCGTATTCACAATAGTGTTACGGATACTATCGTCTATCGAAATCTTATGGATAGGTAAAGCACTCGAGGAGAAGCAGCAGTGTCCACTACAGACATAGTTCACATTATCCGAATCCTGATCAAATGTGCACGAGTTGGATCCGAATCTGTCCGAAGGGTTCTATGTTTGATAAACAAACTCAATAACGGCCCGAGTTAATCATTTCCTCGATCGACCTGTCTCTGCGTCATGCGCAATCGTAGGTGGTGGTGCTTACCGTCGTCGCTGTGGGTACGATCTTCTCAATTATATTCCACGTGTTTGTCCCTGACCCTACACGAACGGTGTCGACGCTCGCTGAGACCGCCAATGGAGGCTGCAATGATGCTGCCTCAGACTTTAGCGGGTACACAGTCGAACGTTCACTGCATCTCAGCTGGAAAGATTGGTTTATGGAGAGTCAGTTTTATATCGTAAGTACTACACAACATTCGAGTACCGCTTGTACAGACTGTTGCGATTTGATAAATGTATCTAATGATAATTTGTCAGACGTACAGCTCCTACTCGCAGGCTTAAAAAGCAAATCCAGAAGGTGGATCATCGTTAGGATTTTCGTCCGAACTTAAAAGGCCTTATAGCACTTATGTACACATTGTCACGCCTGGGTGTGTTGGCATACTAATGCATGCCAATACCATGACCGCCCCCCCTTAGTTTTAAAAATAAAAAAAAATTTAATAAAAGGGTCCGTTATCTGTCCTGGACACGTCCTGGTTATTCTGTCAAATGTGTCCCCGTGCCGGAGCCCCTTGTACTCTTGTCATGCCAAAATTCAGTAGCGATTATTATGTCATCAGAGCCAATGTATATATAACAAGACTTCTTCCTCTGTTCAATCTTTGACCTTCAAGATCGGCCTTTTGTATATGGCCACCCGTCTTTACGTGAATATGTCACAGGTTTTCATCGGCCTATATCTGCAGGAAGCACTACGACTACCCAAGGTACGATAGACCTCCAATAATTTCCTCTCAATTCACTTCTTTTCGGAAATCTACACTATCGAATGAATAAGACACACACACACAGCTAGACAACAGCGTAAACTGTTTTGTGTTCTGCTGGAAAGCTAATCTCCTTGTAAAAAAAATTATCTTAGACTTGCGATAGATACTTCTCTGAAGTCACGTGCGTTCTCCGTCGGACGCATACGACGACCCGAGCTGCGCTTTTTTTTTCGAGCTAACCCTCAGCTTGTCCCCTATCTGACAGGCCTCAACACTCAATCTTTAGGTATCACTTCGAGAACCTGTCGGGGCCACCATCGCTTATTTTTCTCTACCTTACTCGTGTCTGGCAAGTCCCGAGCCGTTTGCGCTTATCGATAGAAACAGAGGTCCGTAACAACAGGGTCCCCGTGATCGTTAGCGCTGTGATATCATGAGTTCTTTTCGGGCGGCGACAACCAAATCCGGCGTACAACGAGCGTGTTTCAAGCCTTCAGCCTTGTTCCAATTAGAAGTTGTTTTTTACGAATGAAAATTGTTCAAAAAATTCATGAAAATTGTTCAAGCTAAACGCAAATTGTGGCATTGCCGTTGCAGGAAAGTATCGCGATCGTACCGCTCGTAATGTACATCAGTGGATTCCTGGCGTCGTTCCCGATCAATGCAATAGCGAAAACGGTTAAATTGAGGGTGGGTGCATACGTCGTATAAGCGACGGATTCATATGATACATTAAAATAATTAATAATAATAATAAAAATAGCCAAAGCTCATCGACTGCCATGCTCTTATATATATATATATATAACCTTTGGCGGGCACGGCCCCTTCACTGCGAGCTTCCTCGAAGGGGTCTACCATAGGCTGGTCGCGCCACCGGGGACAAGCGCGCAGCATCTTTCCTTCCGCAACCCCTGTACCTCGCCGTGAGGCAGAGAGGCAATGCCTTTCTCGGGACAATATCGGCCTCGGCCCCAGTCCCCAACTACCCCCCCCCCAATAATCCCTAGAAATAATTCCTACTTATTGTATGTTTGAATAAATAATGATATATAGGCAAAAATTACATGTGATCACCCAATATCTCAGGTCACTCTCCCCTTGCGTTTCTCTGTTAGGAAACGCAACGAGTTTTCACTTCTGAATCTACAACGAATCTTTACTTTCTAATACAGATGACTTGCATAATGTCTACGTCTGATAATTGTGTACTATGTCATTGTTGTATTTCTAGACGATCTACGGAGCGGGTATTTTGTTGGCGGTCTCCGGCGCTGTGTGGATTGCGATCGGCGACAAGACCTCTTCGTTTGATCGTTACGAGATCTACGCTGTGTCGTGTCTTATCGGGGTAGCCTCAACGATCCTGTTAATTACTAGTTTGGCGATCACCAACGAACTCATTGGTTGTTCAACCGCGTCAGGTGCCTTCGTGTTCGGCGCGATGAGCTTCCTTGACAAACTCTCCAACGGTGTGATTGTCATCGTTATCGAGAGCCTACACTCGTACCAGTGAGTGGCAACACCAACATCAGTGGAACTCGGGGATTTTCATCCGGCCACAAGCGTGTCCTAATTGTTTTATGCAACAGACTAATGAAGCGAAACTCATTAAGTATCCTGCGCAAATTAGCGTTTACAACAATTCTAGCCTGAAATGCTCACTTGCCCGTGCACTGCTGCGCGCTACAGTACTTTAATATCGTTATCGTCCTGTTCAAAAAGTGTAGAGCTGGCGTTCAAGTCAAGCAAAGTCGTGTACTAGATTAAACGAGTGGCTCTCACATAGCTACCGAGATGTTTTCGTTCCATTGAGTTGAATGTGGACGTTATTCGAGTCTTTGTTCTGGTGCTTATTATAGTCTTGCTCACTGTTACGTACACGATTCGCATTGTGTACATAATTCTAGGAACTACCCTGATTCAGAGACTAAAGACTTCTATCACTACGTGATGGTCTACGCCTGCGGAGGGTCAGCGGTCCTGGGCATGATCGCCTTGTTGATTCTGTCAAATTCACAAGAATCGTCAAGAAGAAAAGGTTTGTACATATTCATCTGAACGGTGTTCTACTGCTGTATGTTAGTGCCAAACAGAGTTAATCTATTAGATACGCGGTAGACCGTCTAGCGTCTGGACCTGAAATGCCAACTGTGACATTTCTGGATCTGAAATAGTTATCAAACGTGAAAAAAAACGACATTTCAGGATCTAAAATGCTTGTTATGTCACCGTTGGTCCGAGTGAATCGCGATTACAAATAGCGGCTACGCGACCATTTATTGACTCGAATATAATGAATGCTTAATTTGGCCACTTTTTCAGATCTGATGAATCGTACACCTAACAGATCATATGCGAACCTTGCGGACTGCGTCGAAGATATTCCGTCCGAAAGAACCCACCTTTTATAGACAAAATTCTCGAATCATAGAGCGGGTCACACAGCAACATGAACGGGCTGCCGCCATAATAGTCAAGTGAGAAATATATTTAGCTATAACCTCAGTCGTTTACGAACGCCTTTACGAGAGACGACTTGCTACAGCTGATTCCAGCCAGTCGAGGTGGATTTATAGTACTGTTGCAGGTGCATTGACTATAATCTCGATCTCCATCTGGTCTGCAAGTATTCCCATCGTATACAGCATCAAAGTAATTGTGGTTTGGGAGAGAGAAATAGTTGGAGAGATACCCCTCAGTAGGAGACAAAGTATTGCTTCGTCGCGGATCCGAGTAGTTTTCCAAGGGGTATTCCTGTGCAAGAACTGCCCCAAAAAGAATCCCACTGTCGCGAAGGAAATTCGCGTCCGGATACCCAGTAATACCGACAGGGCCGTTTCGAAGGCGAGTTACTCTTCAGAGTTCATTGAAAACAGATGTGTAGATAGCCATTTGCTTGGTTGATGGGAGGGTATAATAATATATAACGACATGCTAATTGCTATAAATAACACTGAGAGAGATAATTACCTTCAAGAGATTGGAGTGCCTCTTGTGTAGCAGAGTTTATCATTCGAATTGATTAACACGAGCTATCAGCATACGCCCTGAGCAGGCTGTTTGGCTGCCGTAACAACTGTGTATGGACGTTAACAGCTCTCAGTGTGTGTTTGTCACTCCAGCGGGTTCGTGAATAGGCAGAAATGTAAAACATTGTTATGTTACTTGTTTGTAAGAACAATATTATACAATTTGATTAAAGGTACTAGAGACGGCGCAAGTCCAATGAGCAACTCGTGCTCGTTTTCCCTGCAATATCCTTATGGTCTGGTATGATCATAAGAAAGTCATACAAACACTCATTTATGTTATTTAGGTCCTTGATATTTATTTAAGTTAACAGCATGTATAGTTAAATATACTTACTTATATATATATTTATTTTTTTTGTTTGTTTTTTCGTATAAAACGACTTGGTTCAAGTCAAAGTTTGGAGATGGGCGTTTTCGATACACAGCAACAGAACAATAAGAGTCCATCTAAGCAATGTACCAACACTTTTATGATGAGAGCAAATTAAAATGTGCCACACCAACTATTGAGGCACCCACGTTAGTTTCTATTACTATTGTCATTACTTATGTCATTGTTATTATCATTATTATAATTATATATATAAGCAAAACAACGGGACTGTGTGCGCGGGATGAGCCGACTTGAAGAATATTTTGTTCGTGGGATTAGTCTATGTTTAATCTGCCGGTAATTTCGCGGGAGCCCACACAAGCGGCATCCATTTTGACGATTGTTATATTGAAACATGGTCGCAGCACTACTTCGAGAGCGTTGCATCGTAAGGCCACATAATTTAGCTGCAATGTGCTATAAGTGATAGACACTTCTACAGAGATATATTTTTACTATGTATAAAAACAACCATGTAAAATGTACAAAAGGGACTTTTAGCGACTAGATGCACTGGACAGTTTTCCAACATTGTGATTTTATATATATATATATATATATATATATATATTAAAAACAGTCCATGAGCGAGAGGGAGGAGATTTTTTTACACGAGTAATTAATAAAATATTGAACTGCCTGTGTACGACCAGAACGCGTCAATTTATTAATTAAGAGCCTTAAGCCATATATTAATGTGAACCTAGTTATACCGCACTATAAGCTGAGGTGAGGTGAGATTAGCATAGGCGAGGATCAAGCATAATATTTTCTCTCGATAGTATTCTACTCCTAACACAGGAAATTCTATGAACTGCTGCCGACCAATGTGAAATAAGGCAGGTGTACTGGCATGGTGGTGCAGCTGCCGTGACTTTGGTCAAGGTCAATCTTTAGTGGTTTGTTAAACGAACTGCAATTTTTACAATGCTCAAGTTCTCTTATACAGCATCATCACGTCGTGGAACTCGAACCTGGTCGATGGAGAAAAGGGTTGTCAGGCTCGGGACGTGGTGGTCAACATTTCGTGGTATACTTCCATGCTTTGCCGTTGCTATATTGCGGGTTACGAGTTCTCGTATAGGATCACCCTCTCGAGATTTATGATTATCTAACGCTTACCAATGTATTACACTTAGGGCTTCATTTAGCACGATTCGAAGAATGAACCGCATTGCGTGACCACTCAGTAATGAGTTTGACGACTATGTGATCATTTCGTCACGAATTGTACATTACACTCATTCTCATTATCAGTGTGCTGCGACAGCTTTGACTGCAATACGGACCTTTTCATCGACATCGATTCAGCCGTCAGTTGGCACTTAGAAAAAAGAGGAAAGACAACAAGGAAAAGAAAAGCCTAAGTGTATGTATTTAGGGGTCCGTCTTACGAAGCAATGCTAAAGGCAGTTCTACCGTGGACGTTAAATGTTAGCTGAGAGTCAGCCCGAAAAACGTTGGTGCATGTTAATGAGCACACGAAACAGAAAATACGGCAATAAAAATAATAATCATAACAATAATTATATAGTAAATGTGATCGGAAACTCTGGCCGCCATCAATAAGCATTAGTGGAGTATCCAAATGACGCCAGAATCGAGGTATTTTCCTGGCACGAAATTGCCAGCTATAATATCCTACTTCTTTGCTAAATACTGCTATGGAGTTTCTCATTGTCACGTGAGTGACGAGTGATTACGAAATTATGAAATGAAATATCTCCAATTGCGTAACCGGGAGTCATTGGCGATGACGTCAACATGAAACTGTAACAAATCAAAATCATGACGGGACCCATTTTATATACTGAGAGGAAAGGTACGCGCTAGACGTGAAGAGATCAATATGGAAATCGGGTAAACGCCACTCTGACGCGTGGGAGCGTTCACATAGTCAGACGAGCGTTTATCAACGTTCGGTCACGTCTGAGACTAAAAGCTGAGGACAAACTCGTTTTTGAGAGGTGACGTTTGAAAGAGCCCTTCAACTTAGTTAACACTCTGAAGCGAGCAAATATCGCTTAGAGAAGGTACGTACAAAAAAAACAGGTCACATTTACACAACTAACTTCACTACACGTATACTCGCTACAACTGTCACCCGCTATCTCCAACTGTTGCTATTATCATTGGATGCGAAGGCGTGATTTATAGTCTACAACACTAAACTGCAATCAAACTCAATATCGACAAAGGTCGATTTCATGAGCAGACGAAATGTTACACAGCAGCTGCCTATGGCAATTTTGTAATCGTTCCTCTGACAGCGTATCAGAGATAATGTCTGAACGCATCAACTCGATAATCTGCGTTCGGGTGGTGATTTGCCAATGATTATCTGTCTCCTTTATCTAAGCAAATGGAATGACGTACAATGAAAAAGGCTATTATTATATTTCTGGCTCCGTTTGTCGGCCGAAGCCGAAGTCCAAGGTTGACAGAATTGCTGACAGGGTTTCATGTACAGAAATCTACTAGCAGGTACATTTCGATAAGCGGGGAGCAATTCACTGCCAGCCAGAGTCAATGGCCGCCGCCGCCGCTTTGTGGCGGCTTGATTTTTGGCTTCTGTTTGTTTGTGTGTTTGTTGTTTCTTTTTCACACAAACAGAAATTACGTCTTGACTCTTCCTTTCCTTCTTTCATTTTCTTCTTGCAGGTTTCCTTGTTGACAGAGCTGCGATCACATTGTGGAGTTTTTGTTAGCCGGCTCGACTCGATTTTTACTGGAGTCGCGCACATGGCTCTGCTTGTTGTATAAATCTTCTGTCTCTAACTGAATGTGTTTATCATTATTCATTTCACGCTCTTCTGATGTGTAAGACTTGTACGGGGAGTTTGAGAAGCTTGTTTTTGTCTTCAGCGATCTTGTACGTGAGGGTTTGTGTTTATCGAGATATTATGGTATTTTGGTATTATAATGTTATCATAACTGATACACAGCTGATGATGCGAGCGGGTGCTGACCATAAATGATTACCTGGAGGTTGAATGAGTCTGATTTGTGTGTCTGATGTCTGTTGATCGAGTGAAATTGTTGTTTGAGATACACCAGCTTAGGTTTTCAGCGATTTAGGCTGATAGCTCATCTCAACACCTATATTTTTGGATGGATGACTTTGATGGCACACATTTACCTTTATACAAATCACTAACCTAATCCACCATTGTCGTTCAATTTTAGCATACACAACACCATCAAAAACACCCTAAAATTTAATTAATTCTAATATAAGCGCGTCCGAAAACACTATCTTGAGTGGGTGTGTCTCTCATATCTGTGTGCAGCGCCAATACAATACTATTTGAGCCGAAATATATAATTGCGATCTAATAGACGGGCGCGTAAGGTGAAAGTAAGACAAAGCTATGCTCGAGTAGTATCGGCATTAAAGCATCAGATGAATTCAGCCTCGGGCTAAATTGAGCAGTAATATGCGCCATTAATTGGAAGGCATATTGAGCCCAATGAACCCGTTGTCTCGGGGGAATACCCACATTGGTTTTGTATATTTAATTCTCTCGGCCACTGCTGAAATCGATGCATTGATGCACGTTTCACTGACTCGGCTGTCAGGGGCAATCATATATAAACAATTCACATATATTTCAGTCATTCAGAACCTAATCGAATTGGCCTCAACCACTAGAGCGCTTCGCTGAATTATCTCATATGCTTGTCTTCCGTTCCCCTACAGTGGACAATCATGACGCGTTTAGACGTATCCGATGGGACATGGAAGACAACGCCAGGTGATATCGCCTATACAGCAAACTGTCGCCCGATAACACTACGCATCAAGGTGGCATACGCTGTTGGTCATTTCTTCAATGACTTGTGTGCATCGATGTGGTTCACATATCTGATGCCATACTTCCTCTATGTGAAAGTGAGTCCAAGCGGTCATTGCTCATGGGAATTAATTAAATTAGTTGATATTAATACGAAGGAGATACATTTTGTGAGCAGTTGTGAATGTCGGCTACGAAGCATGATGTTGCACACGAGGAAAGACTCGCGTATTGAGGAACATTTGGCTATATAGCTTCGAATTGGATTTTTCGCTGCTAGAAGACATACTACGGTAGCACCATACTGGTAGAAGTGAAGTTAGCGACTGTCATTCATTACTGAACTAATGCCCGATTTATTAACGACGTCGGCGGGGAGGAGGCAGAATCGTTCAAGTAATATACGAACTTTTTCTAATAATGATGCGTCCTATATCAACATTAGTATTCACAATTAATGCCTGTATAAACCTTCAACCTTCAGACATGTCTAATATACTTTATCAGTATGTGACGCTTGGATTGGCAAATTAATTTTGTCAACAATTAAAAAACACGCCCTAGAAGGTTAGTTGGACACCTCATTGTTATTGGACTCATCTTTAATGCAGTGGAGGGCATCATCGTGTCACTTTCAATGACGAAAACATGAATATGAATATATATATATATCCATGTACTCATCATCGATCCACAATGTGTCTTTACCTGTTCCATTGCTCGCTGTGCTGCAGAAATATAGTTCGTCCACCGCGGCCGAGTTACTGCTTGTCGGCCAGCTGATGGACGGCTTGGTGACACCTTTCATTGGGATCGCATCGGACCATGAAAGTGGACTGTGGCTATTCAGGAAACTCGGACGTCGTAACGCTTGGCATTTGCTCGGTCAGTGATCGGCCAGTTTGGCAATTCTGTCCATTCTATTTGTGTCTTCATTCACTATCGTTATCACCGTTTGCCTCCGTCAATTTGTCTTCGTACATTCGCTTTTCTTCTAATTTATCGTTTTCTACTTCTTCTTTTTCTTCTGCCGATGTCCTAGGTTCAATGAGCGTCTTGCTTTCGTTTCCGCTGATTTTCTCAAAGTGCTGGTGGTGTCTGACGTTGTTCACACCGACTGGCGAATTCGTCTACTATGTCATACTTGTTGGCGTGTTCCAATTTGGCTGGGCAGCTACGCAGGTGGCCCATCTAAGTCTTATACCGGATCTCACTTTGGACACAAACGAACGGGTTCTTCTCACCTCGGCTAGGTATCATTCGCACAGTGGACCTTAAATACAGACATCATTATATTAATGTATATCTACGGTATTATACATATGCATACTGTCGAGTGCGTTTATAAAGGAACTCTCGTGGGAGAATGACCAACTGCATTTGTTCGTGCTGTTAGCGGGTGATGGTTATTTATATTAGATATGGCTGCCTAAAGAATGATTTCTTGCTGAGTAGCCGTGTAAATCTATGCGTTGCTCATTTCATATATATATATATATATATAACTGTTTGTGTGTGTCTGTATTTATTAGAAACGCATTCACAGTTGCTGCGGGAGCTCTCGTTTTCGCATTGACCTTCACGGTGCTAGGCTGGAACACGGAAGGTAGTGGCGAGCCACTTTCGCCTAAGGACGCTGATGCATTTCAGGTGAAGGCAGTTTTTCTTTCGACTTTAATTCTGTTTCCAAACAGATAAGTTCCCGCTGTCATGCAATTCTACGATTTTGCCAGTTTGAGTGCTTTCCACTGACATCAAACAATGTTATCCCTGATTTTCGTGCAATGTCTCGTTGAACTTGAAGTTTACCTTAGATGCAATCCTGATGCTGGATGAACGCCTGGAGTAATTTACCTTTTCAACCAGAGTCGGATAAATATAATAGCTCAGTCGGTTCGCACCTGTCCTCTGAGTTGGTGACCCTCCGAGTAACACTACGCTGTTATCTCGTATCTTTATTGGTTTCAGATGGTGGTCCTAATCGTCACGGGCGTTGGAACTCTGTTTTCGACTGTCTTCCATGTGGGCTGCCCTGATCCCACGCAATCAATCTTATCATTCACTGGAAGCTCAAAGAAACGATCGAAGGAAGATGAAGTCTCAAAGAGTTGTTACCCAATCGACCGGTCATTGCATCTCGGATGGACTGAATGGTTCCTCGAAAGTCAGTTCTACATTGTAAGCATTTATGGCTGTGTGCACACTGGAGTTAATCATCAATGGCACCCTACTTGTCCGCTAGCGTAACCAGTAAATCTATCCCAGCTGCGAAGAGCCTCCCCTAGTCGGCGTCGCTAATTTTAACCTAAACAACCAGTGGCGACTCACATGAAAATACGTCTAACTCGAAATGATTTGTCGGTAGATTGTTATAATACATGGATACCACTGGTATTTACTCTAAATACGAACGAGCGCAAATGGAATAAGGAGGCGTATGCTGTCAACCTTTGTCGACTTTTTGTGACACCTTGTTGTCGGCATTGAGTACCTCATACTAATTTTCCGGTGTCTTTGTCGAGAAGAAGGAATAGTATTTTCAGATTTATCTGATCCCTTTAGCAATGTAGCCAATCTACACAACCCAAATGGTGGATTGTTTTCTTGATTTTCAACGATCTGGAAGGTTAAAGACGTGGCCTTTTGTGTCAGTAGGTCCCGGAATAATCTTGTTTGCCTAACTAATGCAGGTTGGGCTGGTCTACATGGCGTTCCGCCTATATGCAAACCTGTCGCAGGTCTTCATTGTACTTTACCTGCAGGAGGCACTACGGTTGCCAAAGGTGAGCCTTTAGTATAATTAAATAATCTTATTAAAACTAAGGTAAGCCCGTCTGCTTACATAGTGGGACTTTGATATGATAACGCAAACAGAATTTGATTCAGGTAATACAAAAAAAATGTCTAAAATGTTTAATCTATTGAGTAGAATCACAATTTAGTATACTATCATATATAGGCATGCTATCTGGCTCTCTTCCTCCTGCTCGAATATGCCCCCGAATTGCTACAGCAGCTTCACCCCATAAGACACGAAATGCATTGTAGTCCCTGACGAAAATATGCCTCTTTTGCGCGGCTTTCCGTAACTTATTCTCATTCATTAGCAAATGCCCATCGGCGTTTCTTCCGCAATCGGCCCTAGTTGTTTCAACGGAGACCGATGAGGATGTATCCATAGAGCTATTTTACCGTTTATATAGTGATATTTTACAATATATATATATATAATAATGACTAATTGCCAGTGTTTAATCATTATAAATTATCTCGTTTACCTCATTATAGCGAAGCGTTACTGTTGTTCCTTTGGTGATGTTCGTTAGTGGATTTCTGGCATCATTTCCTATACATGGGTTAGTTAAAGTGATGAGAGTAAAGGTAAGCTTCAATGTGTCAATGTCTCGTTCAATCCTATAATTCCTATCATTCGATTATTATAGTAATATCACATGAGGCGAAAAAGTTACCCCGGCACCGTATCAATGAATATGAACTTCTCACTGTGCCCTCTCGAATTCCAAATATCGAAACAATAGTCAGACATTCTGAAGCATCGATCTGACTCTGTATCACCGCTAAAAAATATATTCGCAAGTTCGTGAAGACGTCTTGTGCCTCGCCGCATATCATTTGCTATTCCATGTCACATTGCTCTCGCTGGTCTTCAACACAAGAGTAGGAAACAATTCAAAAACACTAATTACCTCTTGTACTTTTGTGCGTGGCAACCAATCACGGCCACTCGACCGGTGCTCGTCGTAGGCTGTATGCGCGACCGGCTCTGTCATTGCCTTCGTGGCTATAGGGTGGATTGCACTGCGAGATGAAAGAGGATCGTTTAGCAACTTTGAGATTTACGGTGTCGTGAGTCTGATCGGGGTGGCCTCGACGATCGTCCTAGTTACGGTCACAGCACTGACGAGCGATCTCATTGGCGCCTCGACGTCATCGGGGGCATTTGTTTTCGGCGCTATGAGTTTGCTTGATAAATTCTCGAATGGGATTGTCGTAATGATAATTCAATCTCTACATGTCGACACACCGGAGTAAGTATTTGCAGTGCGGATGAGTTGTACAGCATAGTTATACAGGATAAAATAAAAATAATAATAATAATAATACCTTGCACGAGACGTACCTTTTGATGCAGTCATTCTTGGTAGTACCAATGTCCAAAGAATTATATATCTGAAGCCGCCGACTTGGACTAACTATTCAGTGATAACTGCTTGAAGGCGCTCGTCTCACTCTTCCTGAAGCCCCAGTGGTAGTCGGTCTCAGTGTTTCTTGCTCAACACCGAGACGTTGCTGCGATTGACTTGTTTGTGTTATTTCTTTTGTTATTGAAAGCGGAGATCACTTGCACCTGGTGTATCCGAGATTCATGTATGTGGATTGACGTGTATGTGAACATACTCGCACTGATATTCGTTATCATCTTATGTTGTTGTTGATGATGATAACGAGGACGAAATTGATGATGTCGTTATCGCGCTCTCTCTCTCTCTAATCTAGGGAGTGTTCTCTCCAAGAGAAAACCGTTTGTCCGTTTTATCACAACGTGATGACGTACGTGTGCGGTGGAGCCGCCCTAATAGGAGCTATGGGCCTGCTAATATTAACCTATTCTCAGGAATCGTCGAAAAGGAAAGGTTCGTGATAATTCTTCATAATATTTTATATATATATATATATATGTCCATACCATATTTGAGTGCAATTATTATTATGCATTTAATATGAATGCAATGATGGATTGCGTCGAAACCAACTTGCTGTGTATTTTTCATTATTTTTTGTTTAATAAGTACCTGCCACCACATTGTACCATTGCACCCCTACAACATCTTGCATTATGGTATTTCTAGCTTGTTCGACGTCATGTTATTTCGTTATCTCCTCTTGCAGATCTGAATCGCATGACCGTGGAATTATGTGCCAAACCTGAAACGGAAATTCCGCCTATGTTTGTTGCTCATTTATAGGAGCTTAAGAACTTCGCGCCTCTTTTTCCTCTACTTCGATCGTAAATGCAAGACGGAGAGGTTGAAAATAAGATGGCAACATCTGATTTGCCTGACAGGCCACATTGATGGCGCCAGATACTCGGAACCACAAAGTCCTGTGGTTCGAAGCCCATATACCACGTGCGAAGCGATATAGCTTTATGCCTGCATATACGTCAGTAAAGCATTAATACGTGTGTTTCTTTTATTGAAAGAATTTCATTATATTGCACAGAATAGTATTCAAGTAGTTTAGCTCATCACACTATTCCTATTACATATATCTACAGTTCCAACGAGGAACTGTTAATGGCAGCAACTATCTAACGTAGTTATCTCAGTCCAGCGGAGTGACGCAGAGATACCGAAGTGTAGGTTTTTATGAAATGGTGATCATTTTATCTACAAGGTTGACTTATACACGAGTTAGATGTATAACATTGGCATTATGAAAAGCTGATTTGTTGGGCTGGAGAAATTGGCATTAGTGCGCTGCATGTGAGTAACGCAAGGTGAATTTTTATTGCCCTTAAATAAAAGTGTATATGGAAAAGGTTTTGCTGGTTTATTAACGATGTGCTGTTTTGCAATACTTAAGTTCTCTATATGTCACCAGATCGCTAAACTCGAACCAGCGGGGAATAAGGATAAAGCTTGTATATTAGAATAATAATAATAATAATAATAATAAAAATCACTCAAAGAACTTTGGCTTTCAAGTGATTATTTTCCTCAAGCTTTTCTTGGCCTTCGTTTCGCCGTGGGGTCGCCAAGGAATATCAGAGTACTGCAGGTGTCAATATTGTTCAGAGTGCATATTATTGAATCAACTGCTGATCACCAGCTAATAGAAATTCGGTCATTTACATAAACTCAGGTCAAATATAGATGGGCAGCATAACAGGATATCATGGGACTAATCACATTCAACCTGCACAAATATTTCGGCTGACTATTACTGATTAGAATATTATTCATTGATTATACAATTATTGCGTTGAGTCGACTTCGCAATTTTCCTTGGCAACCTCGATAAATGCTCCAAGAGCCACCTGTATTAGCAGACTCTATCGAAGTGACACCTCGGGCTATGGCTACACCGATTGTCAGGTCGCGGATGATCCTTACGAATGCGGTTCTTATATTGATACTCCTGGTTTACACTCGATCTGATAAACTCGCTGGAGGCTCACAGAGGAAAAAACCGGAAGCCAGCACAAAAGTTCATCCATTCAGAGTCAACTTCAAATTGCCTTTCTACAAAGGGAAGTTTTACCCATGTAAAGGAACGCGCGATCTAAACCCAGTGGAAGCCGTTAGAGCCCGAAGTTGGGCTACACAGGTACGTTCGTGAACAATACCATGAGACGAATAGCAGCTAGAAATACTGCAGCCGTGTGAAGGGTGATAGTTCTCTATCAGATGGCCACGACGGCAGCAATCATGAATCGATACACATATTTGATCCGGACGTATGCGGTCAATGGAAATTTGTCGTTAGAGATAATCGTTTACGTTTCTGGATATCTCTCATACTTTGTTTTGAGCATAACATGGTTATTTTCTCTAAAATTCTTCTTTGCGAAAGGATAGCATGAGCAGGATTTTTTTTTCAGAGTGACGAAACGTCCACTTTTTTCCGTATCTGACTTTCAGCCGTCTCCTATATATATATATATATATATATATATATTTACTGGCCAAACTGACTACCTGGACCGCAATACGGCAGTTGAGGGATAACTTTAAAAGTCTTGCTGGCTCCGGACGAATTGAATGAATTAACGAATACTTCAAAGCAAATAGATTATCGTAGAATTTGTTAAGGAAATTCTGCATAGCAGATACGACGTCGTTGTTTATAACACAAAACACGCTACGGGAACCACCGTAGCTTTATGAGCTTTTTAAAAAATGTTTTTATAGGCACGCGATAGTTCCCTGGGGAGAACTAGAGAAGTTCATCTGGGGAATTCACGTGACTGAGGAGTACTCTGCCCTTTGAACATTCCGAACACCCTGAATATCATAGAAATACCAGTTACTATAATATTATTTTAAATTCTCTCATTTTCACGAAGCCAATTGTCTCGATTACTCTATCTATGTGTAACGAATTAATTAATCATAGTGACTCGGCATTAATCTATTAAGCTACAAAACTCTGAATGTATCTAACCCCTTGCAGATTTTCACCCGCTGTGGATCAAAAGTTATCGTCTATTACGCGAGTAGGTTTCAGGTGCCGGCCTATGCAATCCAAGCCGTAGGAGATCGCATTTGTCTCGGCGCAACCCTCGCCTATGCCCTGCGATCCATTGATAATGGCACCGTTATTTCGGACGTAACGGTAATAACGGAGGAGTATTTATTCAACACATTCGTTCTGAAGTTTCTCAACATTATAGTGATTTATAATTAGCAACATATTTTCTGACTGTGTGGCTGTGGGTATGGAAATGTGAGATTTTAGCGCACGAGAAGCCTAGCATAACACGTAGTGTAACACATACGAGTCGAATACACATTTGCACTAACACCTGTGGATGAGTCGAAAATGGCCCCCATAGGAACAATAAAGTATTACGGTATTACGGACAAGATATAAAGATTAACGCAAAACACAAATATGTTTGCCCACCTTCTCTAACATCCTCACACATCAGTGCCATGATTAATATAGTAGATCGGAGGTTAGCACTAGAGATCTCGCCGCCTTGAAAACCGAAAACGTCGCCCGAGCCTTGAAAATCGAATTTTTGACTCGTCCAGGCGAAAGTATTGAGTTGCCGACATAAAACTGTTGACGTTTCAGTAATTGCCACATTGAGCGCTACGGAAGACATTATCGAGATTGGGCTATGTTCACAGATATCACGATATCATTTAACTTGGTCTGTTCTTCCTGCCCGTCCCTACCGGTCTCCATCCTTCTAGACAAAGCAACCGGGTGTCCTGCTCGAACCGGTCGAGATGTTACTGGAAGCAATGATTAAACTGAACTACACGAAACTCGTTACACAAGGAAAACGACGTTACTACATTCACGCCAAATGCTTCATCGAGTTCCTGCATACGGTGTTACAGTGCGCCTTGGAAAGGGCTACGATACCAGCGGATCTAGATTATGTTAAGCACATTGTCAATTACTACCGTTTTATTGTCCTCTGAGAAAGTTCTCATCGTTCGTTGCCGTCAGCGAAAAACCCGTTTGTCCTTCAACGGATAAACGTTATCGAACGTATTGGTGTTGCTGGTCTTTACCATATCTAAATAAATTTTCCGGGCTGACCCACAGCCGACATTTAACGTCCACGGTAGTGCTTTCGGCACTGCTCTATAAGACAGACCCCTTTAAATGCAAATGTGCAACAGTGGGGATCGAACCCGTGCACCTCCGTCTCTCTCCTCCGATTGCGAGGCACACGCGAATGCACTATCAGACCACCGGGTTCGACCATATCTAGTTCGTATATATATATATTTGAGCTCCAAAAAAGGTACAAATTCGAGGTAGAAGACGAAACCTATCTGGCAACGGAAGGTTGTCGAGAACCAGAAGATCCGGCCCCTCTTTGATGGAGCGGCGGCATGCAAAAGGGGCGTATTTGAAGACACATATGAAAAAAGAATGCCCGCCTTAGGTTTGAGCAAATGTGAACCACTGAGACTAAAACCAAGGAAAATATCTGATTATCAGTGAACGAATAAATTGGGTTATTGTTGCGATTGGCTGTTACTGGCAAATGCGGGATACGTTAAAATTGCGCTGATGCCTAGCAGTCTGTTGTCTCGAGCGCACTACCAGGAACGTGTATGAGACGAAACAATACTGTGTAACACCAATTATTTGACACGGACATATAACCACCAATAAATAACAATGAGTATCACCCGTGGGTCGTGTCATGATTGCACCCTGTCTAAAGCAGTTGATAACGATTATAAGTGTGTCTTATTGAAGAGGGTATCCTAAAAAACGCGTTTACAAAGTAATCTACAATAATATATTTATTTATTTCATAATTCATGTGATTAACAAAAAGATAATTTTCTAATGGACTCCTAGAGTTTTCTTCATCCAAAATGTGTGTGAGGTACCGAGAGCTCAGGCAATGGCGTCTCATTCGTTAAAGACGAAATGAATGAATAACCCTGCACGTTTGTCCTCCATTGAGATTTCAAATACGTGACAGACACCTTCCAGAAGGTTGGCAGAGGGGGTCGGGCAGACTTCCCCGAAGGTCTCGAAGGCAAGATGACTTAATAGTTAAGTCGAGTGCAAATCACAACATTGCAATCAGTTTCGCTTGCTCTGCACGAGACACAGCGTATCCGGCTGACGTGGGAAGGAAATAGCCCGATTGTTCGTCCGTCACCGCTCCGTCCCCCAGTAGCTGTCTACCCCAGTGCTAATTTGCAATTAATAATAATTGGCTACGATGCTTAACGACACGCTCCCGGTGGTGCCGAGGCCTGTCATACTGAGGGACAGCTGAGCGTCAACTCAAACATATGGCCTTCACAGCAGGCAAAAATGTCAAATATCGAAATCAGTAATTTGTCGATAGAAGTTGGGCCTCTCTAGCGAAGTGGAGACACTGGCATACGCAGATGATCTGGCAGTGGTTGTCGAAGCAAAGACGAGTGTCGAGTTGGAGCTGAACGCCAATAAGGCCCTCCAATCCATTCGCGAGTGGATGTCCAGTGTCGGTCCTGAATTGGCTCCACAAAAGAGTGAGGCGGTGGTGCTGACTGGCAAAGTCCCTGTCCACCATCTGAACTTGCAGCTGGCCGGCCAAATCATCAAGCAGGTTAATCAGCCGAGATACCTCGGAGTACATCTGGTCAAGGGTCTCACTGGAAACGAACATATCAAGATCGCTACAGCCAAGGCAAGTAAGGCAGCCAACGACATAGCAAAGATGCTCCCAACATCCATGGGCCATAGAGAGCCACATATAAGGCACAAGGAAATGACTTCAAGAACAAATTTCAATCACCACACTCTCATTTTCATATACGAATGTATCCAGATTAGATATGATTTCATCATCTATTCGATGCTATGATAAAACTTAGCATACAATTGTTAGTCAAGCTCGGCGTCAGTTCTAGAACGCGCCATAGTTTCGTAGTGTCAAGCATTCGCCATTTTGCCTCTCCGGGTGTTTTCCTTGATCACTAGATGACCTCCATTCACAGTCTGGATAAATATTAACCGAAATACCCTTTAGCTTGATTGGCCCATGCTGCGAACTTCCATTGCTTGTCAGAGTGTGATACAGCTCAGAGTGTCAGGTTGTCACGGCTCTACGTGTCGTGTTTAGCCCTTAATCGGGCAATCGAATTGCAACGAGGATCAAGATTACAGTAATAATAACAAATGAAAAACATAGCTCTTCTCGTTCTTGTCCTGATCGTGTACTATCCACCCCGAAAATCGTGTTCAACTTCAAAGGAGAAAGTTCACCCACTGGTAATAGATTTCAAGTCTCCGTTCTACATATCAGCATTCGATCCTTGCAAAGGGACACGCCCGCTAACTTCGGCTGCTACTTCTAAAGCCCGTTATTGGGCTACTCAGGTTGGCCTTTGACACTTGAACGACATTAACGCAAGACATATTCATGTTCGGGACGAATGTCAGCTGGTGCAAATGCCCGGATTGTATGAACATATAATAGTCTTGAATATGACAACGATCTGTAGATTTTGAAAAGCCACTTGTATGCCATAACAACTTTGTTGACGCTGACTTGTAATACTGAGTGACAGCTGAAAATTCGCTTTTGTATATATATATATATATATATATACAAATAAGCATCGTAGGTGTTTGTCCTCAACGTACGCATGTATTGGAACCGCTGCACTTCAGGTTGCCGTCAAATGCGGCTTTCAAATTGTTTACGGCTACGTGCGAAAATTCGATACACCACCAGTGGCAGTGAAGGTGATCTCTAATCGGGCCTGTCTAGGAGCGACGTTAGCCTACAGCTTGTTGGCAGATAACAACGGAACCATAATCTCTCGGGTAGTATCAGTGATTGTATTGTCATCAGTTTATTAGTGATAAATCGTTTTGCAGCCGCTACTGAGTGTTCGAGCGTTCGAACAACTCATGAACTACCCTGGCCTTCCTAGTCTAACAATAACTAGGGGGAACTCAATTTCTATCTAAGCTTTTAATAATTATAAAAGTCCTGATAACAAAAAAACATGTCCATTTCGTACAATTATGACGTAGTGTACACGTTCTCTTTGATCTTCGAGATGTTCCTGTAAAATCGCATATTTTCTATATCTCATAATAAGTCATTGATGAGACATTCTTTAACCTGTTCCGCTTCTATACTCGCTGTATTGTTGTAGGCGCGAAGCGTAGCAGAACTCCTGGAGCCTGTCGAGATGCTTTTGAGCGCTATGGTGAAACTCAACTATACGAAATGGATCCGCAAAGGAAGTACCGTCTACTCGATCAGACCACTGCCGTTTATCAGCTTCCTGCAAACTGTCCTGCGATGCGTCATTAGCGTGGACACGCCCACGGATCTAGACTATGTGAAACACATAATCAAATACCTTCGACGTTTTGTGATCACGAAATTGCTACTCTGATCAAACAAAATGGAAGCAACATCGACGAAACGTTGTAGGACGATTCAGAGAGATGGGGTCCAGAAGAAGATCATTTCGTATTTCGCGTGGAAATCGGGCTGGTCATAAAGATCAAAAAAAGGCGCTGGAGGAACGTTGAAGCAAGGTCGTTTGCAATAGGTGAAACGACCACGATCGATGATTAAGTAAAAAAATAAAATCTAGAGGTTCAACAAATTGACCTTGATTTTCTACTGGTCTGCGTGCGTTAATATAGGCGAAAATCAAAGACAGTACACATTGTAGCGGCCATTTGTCTTGGTTGAGTCCGATAACACCGACGCTAACGTAGCTCGACACCGGAACCATTATCATGGCGCCTGTCGAAATTTATGCCAATACAATTGGTGTACGAATCTTGCGAACTCATAGCAATAAGTACGCCGACTTTCAATTTGCAATTAACAGGCGTTAATTGATTAATATCGTGGAGATATGGGAGACAGGAGAAGATCGTGGTCTCGAAAATCTGGAAGAGAGTTAGTGTAAATTATCTACTAATTTATTGCTTGTGTCTGCTTTATTGTTTTAACCAACTCACTGTCTACTGAATCGACTAAATATACTTCTTGTTCTAAAGTTGTTGCGCAGGCACCAATGAAATTTATGTGCGCACAAACGAGGGGCTCCTTCGGCAAATGTTCAGCTTGCATTTGGCAAGCTTAAGTGTCCATGCGAAATGGCCGTCCTTCGATAACGCTATATACTCATCAGATCCTTCCTCTGCCGACAGGTACACAAAGCTTTTTCTCCTTGGTTAACATCCTTGATCGCCCCGCCAGCACGCTCCATCATGACGAATCGAAATAAGAATTGATCTACCTGACGCGCTGTGCGATCGTGATCGGCTTGGGCAAATTTTCCTCGAAATCCTCTATAAAGGTACGATGGGCTATAACTAATTGTTGTTTCTGTCAGTAGTCACATGAGAGACAGGTTTCTTCATCAGCATTTGGGGCGTCACATGCATTTCCTATGCCTCCTCTTAATCGTCCTTCGCCTAGGCTGCTTATCCGATGCGGCACCTAAGAAGCAGCAAGGAAAGGTCCCCTTCCTGAAGATCGACTTCAGTTTGCCGTTCTACAGGGGGCCGTTTGCTCCATGCAAGTCAACCCGAGTGATGAATCCAGTCGAGACTGTGAGAGCTCGCAGCTGGGCAACTCAGGTGAGATATTGTCAGGGTAGATATTGGACTCAGGTTAGAAAGCTAGGTAAATATTAAATATGTTCTAGACAATTTAGGTGGCCGAATGCAGGGAAAGAAATGGTTTACCAGAAGCGAAATTATAGTGATGGTATGCTATAAGTGTTCTTCAGTTCTTCGCGTAGTCCTTGCCATTAATACGAGTTGATTATAAGCTCCAAAATGTCCAAAAGCCATGTGTTTGTCTTTTGTTGTAATAGTCAATTTGGCACATTTGCTGCAAGTTTGTTGATCTCTCGTTGCATTCGTGCTACTCGTAAAAAACGATTTGTCATTGTTACGAAAAATTTTGTAAATTTTTAAATCTCCTTTTTGAAGGCGATTGCACCGAGAGATTCGAATAGTCAGCTTACCATTCCAATCAAACAAGACTTACTCCTCAAGGGCAGTTCATTCAAACAGAATCGCAGGGACGTCCACATATTTAGCCAACGTTTATGCTTTCCGTTGAACGCACGGCAGAACTTCAATTCAAGTGAACAACGTCGTCCGGGCGAAACTTCCAAAAACGTACAGTATTCTGCGACGTGGACGATCAGTGAATGAGGTCAAGAGACCGAACGAGATTTTCACAAATCAAGTCATATAAATGATGGCAGACGACCCGGGGATCAATGAGTACCTTACAATTCGATGAGAAAACTACGCTTGGCTATTTTACAATGAACAATTATCATGTGAATGTTAATTCCTATGTGGATGAGCTCGTAGAAATTCGATGAGACCCTTGTATCATGTCGCTGAGACGTGTTGAACATTCGAATCGCTACCCGATCCGGCGCTATGGCGTCATCTTCGAGTTGGTGACATTGTGCTGACATTCGCCGATTCGATCTGGATGTTCGTTTGAGTTCAACTACAGATATTCTCGCGCTGTGGCTCTAAGCTGATCGTACATTACGCCACAAAGTTCCGGGTTTCCGCTATCGTGCTGCAGCACGTGGGGGATCGCATTTGCTGCGGAGCCAGCGTGGCATACGGGCTTCTCTCGATCAACAACGGCAATATCATTCCACGCGTAAGGCATTGAAAAAAAACCATTGAAACGTATAAACATTTCGATGGTTCTCGTTGATTATGTGAGAAGATCTCATTGGACACACTTTGAAATACGCACGTTCCGAATGTAGATATGAGCCTGGTAATTTTGTCTGCGTGTGTGTGTATTTTTTTGTTTCCAGAATACGACTCCGGCTCGTATACTGGAGCCAGTCGAAATGCTTCTGGAAGCGTTGGTCAAACTGAACACCACGAAAACGATTATCATAAAGGGCCGAGTGGCCAGGATATATCCTCACTCCTTCATTGAGTTCTTGCGAGCAATTATTCAATGCGGCCTTCAAAGTGTAAATGTACCTTCCGACGTCGACTACATTAAGCACGTTGTCAACTATTACCGCTTCATCGTCCTGTGAGAACGTCAGCTGGAGCGTTGGAACAGCCAGTGGAATCCCACCACACTATCTCTCTACTTAATAACGACGGGAGAGCTATCTACGATAACAGATTCTAAAATGTGTTACGCAGACTATGCAGCTTGGCGCGTAGGCGAGCACAGTGTCATTTTTTTGTTATCGACTATTCTATTGTAAACAGATAGCTTTCAAAGATTATTTATTTACTTTATTAACACCGTTTGTCCGGCAGGCTGTTAGCAAATACGACACAAGGCAAGCAGGGACAGCACGGATCGTAGGTTTGCGAAAAAAAATCCGCTTAAATGACGCTCTGTGCTGGCATTCAGTTGACAACTAACACAGAACACGATAACGATGATCAAATTCAATAAATAATCAATTAGTAGCATTGTAAGCGGGGGTAGTTTCTCAAGCATATCGTCCGTCGTCTTCATCCCAAATTATATCAGAACCTAGCATAGCTTAAAAATATAGTGTGCATGCCGAGTGCGAACGCAAGTCCAGCATGGCCGAAATGGTAGGTCATTGAAGCAATACTGTGGCTCCATTCAAATGGATATTATGCTGAAGGTCAGCCAAGAGCCAAATCGATTCATTGAGCCAATCTTTGATGTGTTAGATAAACCCGCATACCTACCTCTTAGTTGACCATTTGCACATATTGTTTCGTAATCGTGATCACACAGACGTGCATGAGTGAGCTGATCAGAGCATAGCAATAGTATAGGACACAAGAGGAACACAATGAAGTCGAAATTCTCTTTCTTCAGCGGACTCGAACGAGAATAGACAATGTTGCTGATCATCAATATTGGATGGATTCCGTTTGACTGTAGGCCTTTCAATGTCTCATTAGGTCTTGTGCTTGCACAGGTGAATACAGCTGTGCTGCTTTTGATCATGAACTGCTACAGTGGTTGAGATCATACTGTCAATAATAATAATAATAATATTAACGGGACCAATAAGACGTAGATCAGTACGACATTTAATTTTATTTGAAAAGGAATATCCCGAAAAAATAATTCTGCACTAAAATCTATAAAAGGTGTTATTTGTTCTATTTTTCCCATCATCAGCTTTGTTTTCTCTTGACGATTATCCAATGATTGCATATAATAACGCTGGGTCAACATAGACGATAAGAGATCGTCTGCCCTTGGGTCTGTTGGCCAGGTGCACCGTTAGCTATACCTCGTTCATATCGATCGAGTCGAGTTCGAGTGGTAACAAACACCTGCGTTAGCAACCAATGCGGCCCATGTATTTCCTCTACCTCGTTTTGATAATCGTTTACCAGGGCCGGTTATTGAGTGCCCCGGCTAAGGTCAAAATTCCACCTCTGAAGATCGACTTCGATTCGCCGTACTACAAGGGCCGGTTTGCACCCTGCAAGTCCACACGACTGTTGAACCCGGTCGAAACTATGAAAGCTCGCCACTGGGCTACTCAGGTTGGTCGTTATCCGATAATTAATAATACTAGGTTCGACAGCTAAATGAGTTCTAGAGGCTAAAACAGTGGTGTCTTGGAATCTCGTTTCAAGGAGAAGGCGAAAGTGAACATAAGTCATTAGCCATCTATGGGGTATGCCTCTTGTAAAGCTAGCCGTTGCTATTAACGAAAGATGTGGAAGATCTGCAAAAAGCGGATTCAATGCGTGACCGTCCATTTTTGAGGATAGCTCATAAGCTGGTTATTTCTTGTGGGACATCTTATCAAACTAACATAACGAAAACATATTGTTGATTCTTTCGATTCGGGCGATTTGTATTGATGACATAGCTTGTCCACTCCGCAGATTATTTTTGTCTGACATTGTTCACGCTAATTTCAAAAGTGAACGTTTTGTTGTCTGATATTTGCTCAGGTCTTTGCGCGTTGCGGTTCGAAGTTGATCGTGCATTACGCCAGTAAGTACAGCGTATCGGCTGTAGTCCTGCAGCCGCTAGGAGATCGTATTTGTCTGGGAGCATCTTTGGCGTATGCTCTACGAACAATTAACAACGGCTCGATAATACCACGCGTAAGCATTCGATTATGTGATGTATTATTATGGAAGTTCACTATGAAGATAGGTATGATTATATAAAGAATATCGAGGGCAAATGAACGGATCTGCCTTCAAGTGTGTTCGGAGAGTCTTCGTAAAATCTCAAAGCCAGTCCAAAAACTCAGACTGCTTAATTATCATCCACTTTTTTATCGGTTCCAGAATACACCTCCAGGTGTTTTGCTAGAGCCAATCGAAATACTGATAAAAGCAATGGTAAGATGGAACTATACGAAGAAGATCGTCAAAAATGGTAAACATTTCTATATACGACCTAAGCCATTTATTGATTTCTTGCACGCACTGCTTCAGTGCGCCCTTCAAGAGGACATTCCACCAGACGTAGATACGGTCAAGCATACCGTCAATTATTATCGGTTCATTATACTTTGAAGCAACACATGTGAATCAAATCTAATGTGTCGATACAGAGAAAAATGTTTCAGAGTTCAAATTTCCTCAAAGAGAACACGATAACTGAAGCATGATGGTTATCACTAAAACGGTGCCTTTACCAAAAAATGTGACCGATATTAACGGGAGCAGCCCGTTATGATTAGGGCAACAATGTTGATAGAAACAAAGAAATATAAATTTAATAAATGTAAAAATACTGTTCATAAATGAAAAAAAGCTTTCAAAGTTTAGTTTCCTGAGAATGGTTTTTGTTCTGCTTGTGCAAGTGAAGGTAGGTACTTTATTATTTTACTTATTGAACTTCCCCAAAAGGCGTGGAACCACTTTATCAGTATGTCTTCAGAGTCCTCCGGGGGGGATGCCTTTAGTTAAGCTAGATCCTCTACAACCGGTCCAATGCCCGAAGAAGCCTCTCCCGGTCGGCCTTCAATTCTTTCTTCTTATCATCTCTAGTTCCTCATTTTTCCGCATCATTGCGTTCAAGAAACGCGCGCCGTTGGACCAGCCGTCCGCTGTCGCGGGCATGGCGTCGACGACCTACTTGACGGTGCTCCAGCGGCTATCGCCCTGCAAGTTTTCTCATAGGTCACATAGGTACTAAGCTGCACTTATCTGGTCCATTTCAGGTATTATAGATTCATCGCTTCCCCTTTTTAACTGGCATCTTGTTAGTACGTGCACGCTTATGCTTATGAAGAAAGCATTATCTCTCTCACTCAAAAGTGAACTTACGAAACGTGGCATAGGTAATTTAATGAGGACAATAAACAAACAACTTACGTTAATAGTGATTCCTCCAGCTCTGACGGGTTCACTTGACTATCCATACAATTGATCATCTGCTTCAGTCTCTCGACGGTATAGAACTCACCGGCCTTATCGTGATCACCGCAATCGCTTGAAATTGTATTGCTATATAATTCGATCAGTTTTCACAACTACCAAACAAAGGGATACGCGAAGGTGAAGCTCGACAAGTGGTTTCAACGATTCGTACTAGAACTGGATTCTTTCAAACCAATTGCAGATATTCTGATTGTAGTTGATTATATAATGCAACGCATTGGTCTGCCTCGGCCCCCTTACGGCCAACTTCCTCGAGGGGCTCTGCCATTCCCATCTTCGTCGGGAAGAGGTGGTGCATCGCCTTCCTTATCTGTCCGGTGGCAAGCCAGGCGACAGCCTCCGGGGTTTGCCCATGACTTTGCGATAGGTCCTGCCCCATACGTTTCTCTCCACAGGTTCTAGTTCTTCTCCTCATTTTTCCTTTTTACTCTTTATGATCCGCCCATTTTAGTCATTCTTTGCTCGCTGATATTCGAGCGGGAACCACTGTAACCTGTCGTTCTCTGCCGTGTATCCCACCTTTGATTAGCTTGGTTCGAGCCCTCGGGTGCGTCCTTCCCGTACATAGGTAAAGGTAAAGGTTTTTATTGGTTTATTAAAGGAGCTGCAATTGTTCAATGCTTAAGCTCTCTTATATGTCACGCAGCGGGGCTCGAACCTGCGGTCTCTGGCTTCCGATAACCAGAGACTTAGCCGCCCAAGCCACCGCGCTGACTCTTCTTGGTCCGCAGAAGCTCGTGTGATGTTTTCTCTGCTGCATGTGGCATGTATATATCTATATACATATCCATATACGTGTCACATGCAGCACCGAAGACATCGGTGCTGTATGTCCTTAGTTCAGCATCAAAACGCTTCTTTAGACATTCATGTGTAACTGCTATGACCCCAACTTGCATTGAAGTCTGTAAGATCCACTTCCTCAGAGAAATCCATATGTTCGTTTACTACTCTGCTTTTATATCCTTTTATTTACTATTACTAGTAGATAAAAGGCTTGCGGCTTTCGTCTTGGATAGAAGCAACAAACTTTCGGGGATATTTTGTTGTCGACACAGAAACAATTGATTAAAGGTATGTGCCAAGGAAGGTGAGCTTATGAACCATATAGCAAGTCGTATTTATTATTGACAGGTTATTAGACTAGCTTAGACAATTTTGAGGCAATGAATGGTTCAGACTGTATTCGCAAGTAGCTTTGTTTCTAGAAACTTGCCCATATATTGTCTAGAGTGTGCGTCTTGGATTGCTAGATAGGAGGAAGATATGGATCGGGATCAAATTCTTCCAGACGCGGAGAATCTTTGGGTCTCTTTTGGATCTTTCTTTATCTGTGAATTCTTGCCAGGTTCGACAAGGTTGAAAACAAAGCAAAGGTAGTCCCTGTATCAGTATCACGCAAAGTGATAGCTAAAGGTTCAGAGCCGAGACCTATCATATAGGGAGAATAACGGAGAGCCAGTTCAAATAATATTTATCTTAATACTCAAATATGGAACCGTATCTCAATGCACAGTCCTCCACCTTTCCCGGGCAGTGGTTCATTCTAGATCTAAGTCTATTTGTGTTCGGCTCATTTGGCTAAGCAATTTATTTTCGTGGGTTCAGCCATGTCCGTTCCACGGCTACCGTCAATGAATGCCACTGAAGCGAATCGAGTGCAGGCCCCGTCAGACCGATGTGTTGTACTTCGGCCGGCTGAGTCCGTTTCCCGTAACTTTGCCAATAGGGGTTGATTCATCAGTGCGTCTATCTATTGTACGGCTTTATGGTTAGGTAGCCCGACTGGTAGACTTGTTAGTTGGACTTGCGAAGCAAGCGCCCAAACTTGTATAGCACTGCGTTAGCTTAAGGCTCAAGCGAACATGAAAAGGGTGGGTAAATATTTTATTAGTCTATTGGTGGAACTGTAGTTTTACAATAATTAAGTTCTGTTAACATCACGCCGCGGAACTCGAGCCGCGACGATATAGGTAGCCTGCAATTGCGATTGCAGGACTTGTATAATTGTGAATGCCTTGGACCCCATAACATTTGGCTATCAGACCGGGTAGCATTCAGGGCACAAGGCTTAAAGGAGTGTCATGTGCTACACAAAGCTTGCTCTCTTCTTGGTATGTTTACCCGATGGTGGTTTTCCGTGAAAGCGAATGCGAGATACAGGTATTGCCTTGGGCCTACAGGTATACCTGATAAAACCATGCTCTGGTGATAGCCTTCTGAGTAGACTAACGATACAACGTTTCACAATAATAATATGCTTTGAAAGGCAAAGCTGCAGATCCAAATAATTGGAATCATAATATATAATAATAAAGCGGTGGAACCTCCTCTTCCGGTATCCCTAGCTTGTCCACTCCTCCTGGGTGAAGTTTCTCCTCGGCCTACTTACAGTGTATGGGCATGTCCGAATGGCAACACGCCCATGCTAACATGCTAGACAACACCGTGACCAACCCCCTCCTCTTCTAGAACTGCTTCAATGATTTTCAATGTTCGACTTCCTCTTTCTCTTTGCCTTATTTTTCCCCGCGGGGGATCCAGAGGCCGCTCGCTTGCTACCCAGCCCCGGGGGTTTGCTTGTCTTCCGCCGAGTTTCCCGTCTGCTTCTCTCTGTTCTTCGGTGCTTAAGGCCCCCTTTCGGCGTTCGACGCTCTTGGGCGTTCGCTGGCGTGGTGGTGCCCACTTATCCACTTACGTTGGCCTCCCCCCAGAGTCGGGCCACGGGAACAAGTATCTCGTTGTCGCCGAAGCACGGGGAATCACTCACCCGCCCGCAGCTATTTACAAAGCGGGCAGAACCGAGCAAATCGGATGACCTACAGAGTATGGTTCGACGTGGTGCTCAACTGTGATCGTGATTTCGGCTATTTTTCTCAATCACTGCATATGGATGCTAAATCTCAATTTAAGCAAACAAAATATGCAAACAGCCTATGACCTGTTTGGCTTGAGTGTACTAACACTGAAGCCATTTTGGCTGTCAAACAATTTCTGATCCCTATATTGGTAAACAGCGATTGTCCTCTAAACACACACTGTCCCAACCGACAAATAGAGTTCGAATGACAGAATATTTTCTGACGACTTTCTTGGCGTTACGCTCGAAAGTAAATGTGCACTATAATCCACAAAGGTCATATTTATCCTATTTTGTTCCCGCAGCGAAAACGAATGTAAACATCATGGGGTTCCTATACTTGAGAGGGCATCCTTGATTATTATTTAGCAAATGCATATCATAATGATGGGTCAACATAGGCGATAATAGATTGACCGCCCTGATGGCAATTAGTGGAATAGCATCCGCCATATGCTAAATTTTCCTCAAACTTCGATCGCGGCCAGTCGCACAGCAAGCAATGCCTCATGCATATCGATCCAGTCGAGTTCGAGTGGTAACAAAGACCTGCGTTAGCAACCAATGCGGCCCATATATTTCCTGTACCTCGCTCTGATAATCGTTTACCAGGACCGGCTATTGAGTGCCCCAGCTAAGGTCAAAATTCCACCTCTGAAGATCAACTTCAATTCGCCGTACTACAAGGGGTCGTTTGCACCCTGCAAGTCCACACGGATGATGAACCCGGTCGAGACTATGAAAGCTCGCCACTGGGCTACTCAGGTTGGTCGTTATCCGATAATAATAATAAGTTCGACAGCTAATTAAATTTTCTTGGAATCTGACTTCACCAAACATTGTAGTGAAACGAAAAGGCGACAGTGAACGTAAATCATTAGCCACCTATGAGGTATGCCTCTTCTTGTAAAGGTAGCCGTTGCTATTAAAGAAAGGTTTGGAAGATTTACAAAAGGTGGATTCAATGTGTAACCGTTCTCGAGAGTGACTCAAAATATAGTTAATTCTTGCCGGGCATCTCATCAAACTAAAACGAGTGATGTAAAATCATTTGAAATTTTGTGGGTTTTCTGACTTCGAAAGAACTGTAAGTAAATGAATATGTAATTACACAATCGGCAATAATGTGAATGAAACCAGGTTACAATGAAAATGTCACAAAACGTATTATTTAGATATTGCATTCAGGATAGTATTTAGCATTGAAATATCGTAAATGAATTAAATGTTTGAAACGAAATTCATGAAACAGTAAAACGCAGCAGAATTAGATAACATACTATCATTGTCAAATAGCAGAGCTCGTTGATAATATTCAGTTAGATGAAAGATTACGGGTATATGATCTCTCACTGCTTTAAGCATTAAGTCACGATATAAGCAGTTAAAAGAGCTGCGACAGTCCAGCGTAACTATGATAGAAGGGCGTAATCAATATTGATAAACGTAGAAGAGTTTATCTATACTGATAAAATATTGATCTTGGGACACACTGTAAATCAATACAAGCACAGCGGAATACAGAAATATTATAATGTTAATAGTTATATTATGTTTATTAACGAAACTGATTTCATTAATCCCAAGCCAACATTTTTATTCATGTTAATTACAAAAGTTAACGTCTTAATGTTTCGTATTTGCTTAGGTATTTGCTCGCTGCGGCTCGAAGTTAATCGTGCATTACGCCAGTAAGTACAGCGTATCGGCTGCAGTTCTTCAGCCGCTAGGAGATCGTATTTGTCTGGGAGCAACTATGGCGTATGCTTTACGAACAATTAACAACGGCTCGATAATAGCACGGGTAAGCATTCGATTATATAATGTGCCATTATGGAAATTCACTATTATTGATCAGAACAAGGTTGGTAGATCAGTGGACCGCAGCCTCGCTCAATAAACGCACAGTGTGTAGTTAAACGCAGAGGTTCGGTAACTACAGTGACTCAGTGTTCAGTTACACATGTTTCGTGTTTGTTGAACGAGTCTGCGGTCCATTTATCTACCATCCTTGTTCTGTTCAGTACGTTATCAGCACGCTCCCGTAGCCTATGTCTGCAGCACAACCAACAAAGGTAACAGATCGATCAACTACAGTCAAGGCACGTAACCAAATTCTACGGTGACCAGTGGTTCAGCTAAAGGTAAGAGCACGGACGACTTTTTTTGTTTGTCATAGACACACCGGACCTGCAGCACGCGGTGTTATCATCTTTAGAAGCCACTAGAATGTCGCTGGAAAATAAGGAAACGTCAGGGAAGAGTTCGGCCATTTTAAGCAACAAGTTAAAATGTATGGAAGATCGTGCCTGGAGTACATAAAATAATAGTAATGAAAATGATATTATTGATTTCTATGGTTACCGTCATAACACGACAAAATGGAAGGGCCATACCCCGCTACTGACGAATACTGACGAATGATAACCGCTATCAAGATAGAGTCGAGGATATTGCCTCACAGGACTAAAATAATTAAGGAGCTGGTAGAGAATACTGTATGAAAATTTCAAGCATTTTAGTTATTCTGTCAGTCATGCGGAGCAGCAAGGACGAGCGCATGTCAGATCAACGACCCTAAATAAACGATACGATGCAACAAACAAATAGCAGAAGCATGCCGCCACCTGAGAAAATTTAGCGCCCATGCTAATAATCCACGTTAAACTGTGGAAAATTTCGCTTCTGTAACACTCACTAAGACACAAACCGGGAAGAGAAATTATAGTACGAGGTGAAGCAACACAAGATGCCCTGATAGGGTAGAGGGTACATAACAGAACAACGTTTCTCATAAAATATAATCACTGGATCACTGCAGACACCGAACCTCTTTTCAGTCTTTCTAAAATCCTTTGGCTTTGACCAGCTCAAAAATTGCGTAATTAAGATCCACTGTTTTATCGGTTCCAGAATACGCCTCCAGGTGTTATGCTAGAGCCAGTCGAAATGCTGTTAACAGCAATGGTAAGATTGAACTATACGAAGAGGATCATCAGGAATGGGAAACTTTTTTATATACGACCTGAGCCATTTATTGATTTCTTGCACGGAGTGCTTCAGTGCGCCCTTGAAGAGGGCACTCCACCAGACGTGGATACGATCAAGCATACCGTCAATTATTATCGGTTCATTGTACTTTGAAGCAACACTTTTGAATCAAATCTAATGAGTCGGTATATATAGAAAAATGTTCCTGAGGTGAAAGTTCCTCAAAGAAAAGAGGATAACTGAAGCATGATGGTTATCACTAAAACGGTGCCTTTACCAAAAATATGACCGGTATTAACGGCAGCGGCCCGTTATGATTAGGGCATCAATGTTGATAGAAACAAAGAAATACAAATCTAATAAATGTAAAAACACTGTTCATAAATGAAAAAAAAGCTTTCAAAGTTTAGCCTCCTGAGTAAATGGTTTTTATTCTGCTTGTGCTAGTGAAGTCATATAGGTTTTCCTCATTTCTGATCGGTTAAACTTCCCACTGTCCGTTTTCGGTAGCTCGTCCATAAATTTTAGTCCGCCGTAAAGGTGTTTGTAGTGGGACGTTTGCGCTGAAAGTCGCGGTAACTTGGTTAGTGGCGAACCGACATACATGAACTACGGCGCTCTAAGCCATATATACAAAGTCATGATTAATTTTCGTCATTTTTAACTGTTCTATTTTTACTACGTGCTACTAACAGATTCATGGGTTAGTTCACCGATTTAATTTGAAGGAACCGACTAGGTCACAATATAAACTCAAACTGCTTACAGGCAACAACATCTTTGAGGACTTCTTCAAGTGTGGGATTTGCTTCATAACCCTCATTGAGAACCACGAATGCTGTGGGTGCCTCTCCTACGTTTGTGTCCGGAATCCCAATTACGATTGCCTCCTTTACCGACTCGTGCCTGCAGAGACAAAACACGAAGAAAGATAATACATATCGAATATGCCTGGTTAGACGCGGCAGCCATAGCAGACATAAATCCCCTGAAGGATCTACTATTTCAAAATCAGAATCAAGTTTCAAAATCAAGTTTATTTTCGGAACTTCAAAATAATACGCTTTAGTTCTCGACTATTGATCCCTTATCTTTAATAATAATAATAACTTAATTGACAAATCACAATTACCATACCCCGTATATTCGCATGTGATTCGAACCGGAAACATCCTACAATTCCAAGTCCCCTGCGAGGCCTTTACGTCATCCCATTATTACAACCACGATTTGTTTGTGCTTTCTAAAAATGATATAATAACTAAGCTGTACTTAGCTGGCCCATCTGATTCATCCTTTTCTTCTTTCTAACTAGCGTTTGAGCTTTGCTAGTATTTGCACCCTTATGCATATGAAGAAAGCACTGTCTGTCTTAATCAAAAGTGAACTTGCAAAACGTGGCAGAGCTAATTTAATGAGGACCATAAACAAACAACTTACGTTAGTAGTAATTCTTCCAACTCTGACGGGTTCACTTGACTATCCATACATTTGATCAGCTGCTTCAGTCTCTCAACGATATAGAACTCACCGTCCTCATCGTAATAACCGTAATCTCCTGAAATTGTATTGCTATGTAATTCGGTCAGTTTCCACAACTATCAAACAAGGGGATCCGCGAAGAAACCTCAGTGAAGCTCGATAAGTGGCTTCAATGGATTGTACTAGAATTGAATTGCCTCAAATCAATCACAGATATTCTGATGATAGTTTATTACATAATGCAACGCATTGTAAAACCATGGGATTGCTGACGTAGTTGCACTGAAAGTTTTACGAATGGCCTCATGGTTACGAATCCATATAGAATCGTCATGTCTGCCCTCCCCGAAAACCAACCAATCCTGAACATTTTCAAGGTTTAAAAATAAACGGTAGTCGGAAGGCGCTAGGTCTGATGACTAGGGTGGATGCAGAAAAACTTCTCACTTGAGGCATGTTATGGTCTCTCGTGGAACCCTCGAAATGTGTGACCTGGCGTTGTCGCAGCGCCTTGTCTCGATGTAAGGTTAGGTTGCTTATGACGGACAGCCTTCTCAATTCGCTCGAATGGAGAAGAGTACATTTGGCCCGTAAACGATCCAACAGCAACTAACAACACTATTTTCGCGCGTAAACACCGCTGCTGCCACTCTCATGGCGCCAAAGTTTGAGGTACAAAAACCGCAACAAAACTTTATGGGAACCCTTATAATATAATTCAGATTTGTTTTCGGCTCATTTGGCTAAGCAATTAATTTTCGTGGGTTCAGCCATGTCCGTTCCACGGCTACCGTCAATGAATGCCACTGAAGCGAATCGAGTGCAGGCCCCGTCAGACCGATGTGTTGTACTTCGGCCGGCTGAGTCCGTCTTCCGTAACTTTGCCTTTAGGGGTTGATTCAGCAGTGCGTCTACCTATTCTACAGCTTTATGTTTAGCTAGCCCGACAGGTGGACTTGTTAGTTGGACTTGCGAATCAAGCGCCCAAACTTGTATAGCACTGCGTTAGCTTAAGGCTCAAGCGAACATGAAAAGGGTAGGTGAATGTTTTATTACTCTATTGACGGAGCTGTAGTTTTACAATAATTAAGTTCTGTATACATCACGTCGCGGAACTCGAGCCGTGACGGCCTGCAATTGTGATTCCTTGGACCCTACAACATATGGCTGGCAGACCGGGTGGCATTCAGGGCACTCAATAGAAGTGTATGGGTATAGTGCTTTTAATTATCATTTACTGCTAATATATCCACTAGGGGGTCCATTTACGTTCTAAAAAATAAAGGAAATAAATCCAACACACTCATGAATGACATCACAAACACGAATTGTTATTACCTGTCCGTAACCATCCGTCCTCGTCAAAGGCTTCTGTGGTTGCTTGAGGTCTATTGAGATAACCCTTCATGACCACTGGACCTTTGCAGAAAATTTCGCCTGGTTCATTGGGCCCAAGATTCTCACCTGTGTCCATATCCACCACCTGACAATGAAACATACATTGTACAGTATACATCTTACTAAATTTCACGTACGAACAGCATTCGACCTAAGTACATGACTTCTGAAAAGGCTAATGATACAACGTTTCACAAAAATAATGTGATTAGAAAAGCAAATCTGCAGATATAACTCCAAATAATTGTGGTTAATCGTTCCAGATGCAAATGTTTCCATACTACTAAAGATGCATTTTTCAAATACCCCCATATCCTGTCAAGTAACGAAAATGGTTACCTTCATGCGGCAGTTAGCAATCGGATGCCCTACAGAGTATGGTTCGACGTGATCTTCAACTGTGATCGTGATGGCGCCCATCGTCTCGGAAAGGCCGTACGCTGAATAAGCGGGTCACACCATTGCCAAACACATTTATTAAGAGAATTTGCTATGAATAGTCATTCATCGATCCTATCGATAATGCATATCATTCACAGTGCTACAGCTGTTGATCGACGCGAACAATTAAACACTTTTAGCGTAGGCACTTCTCATTTATTTCATGTCAATAGGTAGCACAGCAATGGGGCCATGAATCGGCTGGCTAGAGACGAATGCCACAGCTTTGACAACAAACTATCCTCACATTACTCATTAAGGACAGCTGAAACGTAATTATGGACTCCATGAAAGGGATCCTCTTTGATTTCCATAATTTGTATTTGAAAAAAGAACTAATAAATTTAGTCTGCTCAAAAGCGTCGCGAATCTCTTACCTATTCTTAGCTCTTTGAGTTGAAAACGCCCTGCTACGGACATCCCGAGAGCAGGAGGCATGACGCTGCCTGATGAGAGCACGGACCTGGTGCCATTAAAATATAGGCTAATTCGTAGGAGACCATTTGACAAAAGGCGATTTCGTCTATTTTTCTCAACGACTGCATACATGTGCTTAATTGCAATTGAAACAAACAAAAATAAGACGACTTTTAAAGAGCTATTATTAAGAATTTTAGATGGTCTAGCGTCAGTGCCCTGACGGTAAAGCCAGTTTGGCTGTCAAACCTTTTCTCGTGGTATATGGATAAACAGAGATTGTTCTCTAAACATAAACCATCAAATCATGGAAATAATGGAACTCCGCAGTAAGTAAAAGGAATAAGAATTAAAATTATAACTAAATAAATTGTTACGATCAGGTGCCGAGAGTTGCGCTTTTCTTATCAGATGAAATCAAGGTCTATAAATAAGGGGTAGGATTGAATAACAACGGTGGTAATACAAATAATCTTCTTACACCTTGCCATTGTCGTATGGACGCACAACCATTATTGAACATTCATTAAGGCGGAGCGTACAAACCTGAGTGAGCTCATATCGTCCTTATCGGTAAGTCGGCTTAGATTCTGCAACGCTGTCGGAAATGCAATAAGCACCGAGATTGAGAATGTCTCAACAAGTTCGACGAATCTACTAAAATCGCGACCGAAATCAGCTACAATGCCTATACCACCAGACGTTATAAACGAGCTCAGACAGCTGACGCCGGAGATGTGTGACAATGGATTCCACAATAGAATGACGTCATCCGGAAGCATCAGTCGAGAGCCGTCCGGGAATCTGAATGATATCGTCATAAAAACACATGATATTCGCTATGAATAACGGTTACGGATGGGTGCAACGAATTACTTCTAGGTCAGTCGCGGACCAACACAGCCTGGTAATGCAGCCAATACAACTGAATAAGCCAATTCGGTTGTATTGGCTGCATTATCATTCGGTTATTATTAGTATTAAATTAGTACATACCCATGTGCTAGCATCGAGGCAACGAGGTTCGTCTGCGTAATCTCAACGCCTTTAGGGAGTCCGGTGCTTCCTGATGTATAGCAGATAAGGCACGTGTGCTGCTCGGGGTCGACAACCTCCAAATAGTTGAAGCGATATTCTTCGTTCGCTAGCAACACTTGCCCAATGGATATTACACCGTTCTCTACAGACCACTCGAAATTGTCGGAAGTATCTGCCATGATCCATATGTCCTAAGGGATTCGGCAATCGTAACGTGGGCCAGTTAAATTAGCAGTATATGTGCTGCATATGTGTACATTATTTTATCTCGAATATGATGATATCGAAAATTCTACTAGACAGTAGTGTTTGTTCAAAAATGAACAGTATCTCGTCTGCGTATCGATTTATCATTGAAATTTATTCAAACATACAGTAGTTGGGAATTGTTTCTAGGGATTATGGGGGGGGGGTCGACAATGTCCCGAGGAAGACGATGGCATTGCCCCTCTGCACAGCGAGGGACAGGCGCTGCAGAAGGAAAGAACCTGCGCGCTTGTCCCCGGTAGCGCGGATCAACTTATGGTAAACCCCTTCGAGGAAGTTCGCAGTCGTTTATCATTGAATGGAACATAATAGACACAAATGGAATATGACGATTTACCCGAAACATCCCAGACGTGGTCACAAGTTTCGCTCGTGCGAATGTTTGAAAGTTCCACGTTGTTTAATTAATTGATTGCAACGATTTAGCGGACATTATGAGAAATGGTATTGTAGATACAATTTATAGTAGGTTGTTGATTTAATTTAATAATTAAAAAACGGGAGCGGGCAGGGAGTCTTCACTTACTTCAATTTGGTCAACGAGGTCATCTTGAATGGTCCTCAACATTTCGAGGCGGTCAGACTCCGTGATCACATAACGGCATTCGCTGTCTTCCACGATGTATTTTAGTTCCCCTAGAAGCCCCAAGGAAAGAGGAAGAGAGGAAGACGTTAGGTAGGCTAATCACTAAATTTTATCGACAGCGAGAAATAATAAACACATATAATAAATAATAAACACTGTATCGTATGGTGCAGGATACAAAGTCAGGTGTAAACACCCAAATTATTGACTGAATTCATGTACAGCGGGCATGTATTTATTATTTATTCAAAGAACCGACACAGCCTTGAAGTGTGAGTTGGCTAGTGTTATTGTGTTTAACTTGATCAGTAGCGGCTAAGGATTTAGTCAAAGTTGCTCAAAAGTTGACAAACCAAAACGCAGCAATGGGGTGATTGCTCGCTCTCAGAAATGCTTCTCGTGCACCGAAAATTCAAATGTAATTCGCACCAATTGATACCGATGTCGATACGATGATTTCATATGATGACGACCAGTCTAAAACTCAACACAATTAATAGGGTAGATCATCTTCACACCCGCAGATAGTTGGTGACCAAGTCGAATTGCATGAGCGCAAATCCGGCGCAATTAGAGCGGAAATCCGTGTCTATACGAGGCTGCTGCTGCTGCTGCCAGTAATACTTGCTGGTACGTTACCAATTCCCACGTGTCAAACGGCATTCTGCCGACTAATAATTTCCCCAAGGAGTTTCCCTGTGGCAACGAGTCATTTCGATGACGCGTATCGCGACGCTCATGTTGAAACAACAAAACTACTCTATTCCTCTATATACAAGGTTTGCTAGGGCGGCTCAGTGAACGCGTATATGGGGAAACATTGTTTCGGTCATTTGTAACTTGCTCGAATAGATGTACCCATACAGTATTTTTGCTCAACGTTACATAGCGCGTCTGTGGGATGGACAAAAATTCGTCGATTCCTTAACGAGACGTCCTCCGTATTTTTTGGCTGAGACACGCATGTAGCGATTGATCAAGTGGTGCCAGCACTAATGACAACATTCAGTTGGGTACAACTTGGCGTGTTTAGGATGTATTTACGTTGAGTTCGCAACGTACGCATATTCGCTGAGGACTTCGAGTTGACTGCGATGGCGTTGCAGAACACCACGGCAAGATAGGCGACAACAGCTTCGATCGAGTTGTGGGCATTCAGGAGCACTTTTGCGTGAGGTCGCACCCCGCGAAACTGAAGGAAACCGGCCGCCTTTTCGACGAGCCACAGGAGCTGTGAATAGCTGACTCCTCTCTCCGGTCGCAGAGAATCCACCTGTGCGTACACGGGCGGGTATTATGGGACGATTAAGTTAAATCGATAGTGGTAGCTAAAGTTGTCGTTCAAAGATTAAGTCTACTCATAAGTCTATTCATATATATATATATATATATATATATATATATATATATCGATACGCTAAAGGACACAAAACGAACGCTTAAATCACGTGAATTACCGTATTTATAAAAAAAAAACTACTGCAGGTACATTAGGAAAATAAGTAAGTACGTATACTCACAAGGCATAATCGATCACCGTACTTATGAAGAATTTGTGAAAACACCTGCGAGACACTCTTGCCCTCAACGTCGACCTCCGTGAACGGAGAGTAGACTACACCGTTCTCAATTAACATCACACCGTGTAACTTCTATCCGCCGACAGAGCAGTTGTCACGATATATGCCTCTTCACGTAGACAACCTCGTTCAAGCACATGGGGAGAGCATGATACCATCGGCGAGGACTGACATTGGATGAAGGACGTTAGCTTCGTCTCACTTTGATACGTCTAATGTGGCTCTATTGGGGGGGGGGGATTACAGGAAGTCTAATGTTGCTCTGCGATCTAAATAGTTAATAGAAACTCCTGGTACGGAGCCAGAGACATATTGAAAGAAGTTCCGAGACGAAGAATTCGACTAAGGGGAAAGAGTGGAAACCATATTTCACGTGGTGTAATTTCTACCGTTCAGCAGCGCCATGGGCAGCAGCCGATCCAAAGGAAATGCATGTCCGAGATCAGGTACCGATGTCTGACATACATCCAGTGTCTGACCATGATCAGATATTCACGATTCGAAAGGGAATGTGTTCGAGATTGCCAAATTTGAATTTCACTTAATTGTTTTCCCTGAACAAAATGCGGCGGTTGTCGAACTCACCGACCACGTTTCGTTGCGCGAGATTATAGCAAAGATAATCTCAGTGTAATAATCCGGCACATGGAAATATTTTCCAAGATTCACTCACCTCCCCTAGAGTATTGACAATCAGTCGGATGTTACTGATTCATTAACAGAGTGCACTATTGTGGTCAACTCGAGCACGCCATACACATTCACAGGTTGACGTAAGTGGTCCACTGTTTTAGTAAGACAGACCCAAATCACAAGCTCATCACATAATGATTATCTGCCGGCCCAGCGAGTAAAATGACCATCCTTTATATGGAGCAGCGTCAAATGCCTTCATGAACTTGAGGGATCGTGTGGGAACTTGAACATTTACAAATCCAGCTTGTTTCGTCGACCCGGTAGGCTAACGTGACGTCAGGTCAAGCCAGGACAGAACCTCATTGGCAGGGGCCTAAGTTCATGAGCGGCGAGCCCTTTCGAGCGCCGGCCCGAGTGTCTACTCGGAATTGGCGTCTGTAGCAAACATCTAACATCCATCGGTCCAAGGCACACCAACAACGAAAATCGATTATTCGATCAACAACGTTGGCGGCAGCGGCGGCAGCGACCCCTAAGTTCCCGGCCCCCATTAGCGCAGGTCGAATTCGACATCATTAACATAAATTATCATTACCCCCTTTTCCAATTTTGTATTAATAACTGTGGACAATACAGGTATTCCTCGCTCCCACATTACCAGATACATGAGATCACACAAGCGATGCTATCTATTGAGATAGCAAATGCTTCGTTGTGACACATCAACAAAATGTAACTTCACAGATCGTTCTTTGTTGAACCAACGTTGTCTACGTAGACAGATTCGTGGTTGTAACAAGTTCTGAGAAATCCTTGTCGGTGGGTACTTTTTGATCGTACAACGAGACGGCCCTAGCAGCGTTCCCAGCTGAACGAGATCAGGCAAATCTCGCGTGGCAATGTCGAGGTTGCCTCGAGAAGCGAAGAGAGCGAGGAATACCCAACTAGACAATTAGATATTAAATCAAGATCACATTGAAAACCAGCCAAGCACGGCTTGTTGCTAAGCAGGCCCGGTTATTTAATGGCAGGGATCCACAAGCCTGTGCACTTGCTCTATATATGATGATCTTAGGCTTGAATATGAAGTGGGATCGTTGTAGCTTTCGAGTTGCCTAAAATGAGCCTGTTAGTTAATGCTTGCAATTAATATTAGAGTTCACCGTATTGATAGTGAAGTGCACCTCGAAAGGAGCATTTGGCGCAAAACGATATCATATCTACCTAATTCAACCATATTACAGGCTCTTTAATTGGTCCAGTACGATTATAACCCATTAACATTATTGCTGATTAACACGTTGCTGATCTCGACCTGACATTACCTGAGAAAGGCGACGCCAAGTTCTCTCTTGGAGATCCCAAACAGCACAAGCCGCACAAAATACAGATATTAGACCATGTGGACGGAGCGTTTGACAGTGGAACCCGAATGAATAGGGTTTGCAACATAGCTATTTGAAATAAAGCCTTTGCTCGAAGTATGCCGGCAGTAAACATTTCACGTGATAAATGTATCCAGTAGTGGCCAGTTCCTCACGGATCAATACGCTGTTCGCTATGCGAAATGATCATTTATAGATTTATAGATTAACGTCTGGAACATATGATAGTATATTATTTTCTCGAGCGACAAAAATAACCTTAAAAATAAATGTAAAGGTGGTGGTGATACTGAGACATGTGAAACGTCGCATAGAATAATTTTGGACATATATAATAGTGCGGTAATGTTATACCTATACTGTACCTGCACCGTAGAACCTGTCGCAAGTTGTCTTCGAACAATGAATGTGTACATATCTTTTATAACTGGGGTAACCTGGATTTCCCCCCTGGAGCGAAACATCGCGAGCGAGAGCCAACTATAGATCGTATAATCCGCTTTGAATACTGATAATGACTCCCAGGCAACAGTCCATCTGTCGATTATACGAGAGCCAGCCGCACGAAGTACCTTGACATATACCATATTTGCACTGGTCTTTTTTTTAATATTATTTTTCGAATTATACTCATACATTACCAACTTGTCTTGTCGAAATGTGCATGTCGTCCAAGTGACATTGACGTTGTCATGACGGGCGCACACGTTGTGGAGTACTAGCGACAATATTATTGGAGGAGATCAGCGGAACTTTCTGTTCTCGGAGTCGATAACTGCTAGTTCATCAGGTTCCTACTGACAGGCTGATTTCTTATCGCTGTATACGTTCGTACTAATGGTTGATTATATTGATAAGGTTGGCTGCAGTTCTCCATAAAATTATCGTTTTGTCCGCCATATCCATCGGACTGTTAATTTAGGATAATTAATGATGGCAATGAACCATGACAATGCGCGCCGTTCTATGCGAGCCTGCGCTCGTAAGAAAGGTCAACCTAATATGTATAATATAAAAGCGTATAGGCCGAAGGTCGAACAAAACCACTCTTAAAATATTTCATAGCTTATACTACCCATGTGTAAGTTCGGGTTGAGCCATTTAAGGGCGCGGATTCGAATCCAATCCTACGAAGTGGGGGTATTTGGCATGTTATTTTATGATGATTATCTTCATTGTTATTGTATATATTTATATTGCCCATTTAGAGTCTCTTAGAAGTTAATTTTGATAGACACGAGTTTGAGAATAGCTTAATTTTAATTATTATTCCAGTGATTTCCTGACACTATGTATATATGTTCCTATTTCATTTAATCGAGCAAATTATGATAACAGGACACGAATGTTCTCGAAAAATACTTGTTGTTCATTAATTAATTTATTTAGTTAATTAGTCAATTCGCTCATTAGCAGCGTTATCTAGCCGAAGTTCTTGATTGATGTATGATGTACTTGGTAATAATACTTTGTAGAGTCCTCATGCTTCTATATACAAATCACAGTTTAGGAAGAGTAGAAATTATAAGTGCTTCACGCCTCTGACGGCCCCGATTATAAAAGGTCACAGTAGCCAGTCGTTTACATAGCGCCGCAATTCGATTCGCAGCGGGTGTAGTCGACCTGTCAAGTGTATGGGTTATTACAGCAGTGCGACTGTACGCGATTCAGCGTTTCTGACTCTGACACAAGCGGCAGCTTGGTTCGTGCTTTCCAAGACAACCCCACTCAAAGAGGGAATAGACTTAATCGGCTATAAATATATTTCTCACTTCAAGATTCAGCTCCATACACAGTTGAATGGTAGGGCTTGCTTGTGCAGATACAAACAGCCTTGATGAACATCTGATTCTCTCCAACATTGTACTTGTATTGCTTGCACTCCTCGTCAATCGCCATCGGAAATCGAGCGACGCGATAGAGTTTGTGTTCGGGCTCGCCATCGGTTGATACCATCGAGTACGTCTTGTAGTTCAGACGAAAGACGCAGCCGTCA
The DNA here is from genome assembly GCA_019614645.1 of Stratiolaelaps scimitus. Lineage (NCBI taxonomy): Eukaryota > Metazoa > Arthropoda > Arachnida > Mesostigmata > Laelapidae > Stratiolaelaps > Stratiolaelaps scimitus. The sequence continues at coordinate 4,322,341 of JABWDB010000016.1, forward strand.
GCGTCGAGCTTATGACTCTGGTAGAGATCTCGTCGGAAGCATTTATCGTTCAGATCGTACACGAAGATGTCACCTTCGACCTGCCCCGAATCCGTGCCATAGATAATGAGATGGTCATCGCCGCCGGTGAGCACCGACGTGACTGCCTGCTCCTCCGGCAGAGACACAAAATATGGATTCTCACCATTGCGCACAGTCAAAATTCCCAGTCGTTTTGGGGAGGACTCGAACGCGCCGAGCAAGTAGACGTTCAGGTTGAGGTCGTCCAGGGTAAAATCGATCACGGTGAACTTCTGCCGGAGGATGACTTCCTTCGATAGAACAACTTCGAACTTTTTCATCTCGCCGTTCCATCTTTTCAGACAGTCGAAGAAAGCGTACACATGACCCTTGAGCTGTTTCAGGGAGATACAGTTCGGAGCGATCACCGTCCCTGTAATAGGCCAACAAAGGAAACATTTGAGAAGGGCAACACTTTTGTGTTAGCGTGGCGAAAGTTCGCGAAACCAGCCTCCCATCCGCCCGCACAGGCAGCGGCCGACCTGGTTGACTTTAGATGAAAGAGCACTTTTGTCTACCACTCGCGCGTTATCGAGTGATATAACTAAGGATGACTTGGGACGAGTCCGCCTACGGGACGTGGTCAAGGTTTACATACCGAGTGTGGACGACTTGTTCCAGATTCGTTTAAGTTCGCTCGAGGAGCAATAGACATTGTTCGAGTCGTCCCGAAAGACGAAGTAGTCCTTCTTGTAGAGCGCCATTTGCTGAACGTGCTGGAGCGAGTTCTTCGAGAGTTGGCCACCCTTACATGAATACTCACACTGATACCATTTACCATCCTGCGTTTACCATGCAACCGGAATGAACAGGACAATAACAACAGAGTGACGATCAATATGTACAAATCATTGGTAGCTGAATGCTTGTCGAGATGTTACTTTAATTGTTATTATAGCCATCACTGTTCCCAGATGACAAATACCGCAAACAAACGAGCTGAGATCATCGTTTACCGAATATACATTATGTGATAACTAAATATAACTAACTTGCTAACTATCTAACTAACTTTTATGAATAAACTCGCAAGCACACTGGCTTCATCGATTCTTATGTATGTGTGCTGGTGGATTTGAGGATCAGTAGATTTCCAATTCCATGTTCCGACCACTACCCATTGGCCGTCCCTGTGAATCAAAGAGTTTAGATTATGTGTCCCCTTATACGATTTGTAGTACAGAGTATCTTAGCACCGTATTCAACATAAAGCGCAATCATGTTCAATACGGTAGGCCAATTTCGCAAAACGGTTTACGCGAGTCTACACTTTTCCTTAACAAGTAGGTTACAGGTAAAGGAACTGGAGTTTTGGATTCATCATTTTTCAACACGATTAACGAGCCAATTTGAATTCATCTCATTTGGCATAGTGGTCATTTGTTAGCTGACGAACCTGGAAGTTAAACTGGACAAGATTGGCTAGACCGAGTACATTGACGCTTATTGCCAGAGCCCGTTCGTGGTCATCAAGCGTCCAAAGCTTAGCGAACAGTGCTTCAAGACGCGGGGCAAACGGAACACGGTTCTCCGCGTCATGGAACACCCAACGCCTTATAACACAGCGGTACTTTGATTCCTCGAGTTTGTCCAGGGCTACGCTTTCCTCAAATATCGGCAGAACGCTGAACTCTTCAAAACTTAGCGAGCAGAAATAGTCACTTTTGAGCACCTGTGAACACGAAAATTAAAAGCGACCACAAAAACAATGTTGCTACTTCGTATCGCCTTGTTTCTCGCATTTGAACGAACGCAAAATATGTATTCGGGCTGATAACGGTATTTCCCTTCGACCTATACAAATACAATTGTATCAAAACATTTATGATTGCATCAATATATCAAGGCAATTTGTTCAAAGCGGAGACGCCTGCCGTAAACATATAAAGCCGGTTCACGTCACGAATTCACGACTATAACGTTGAGACACCAGCACCGTCGGTGTAGCCCAAGTTGTGAATTGTTCGAATACGATGGCGCTGGAGAGGGCAGCATCGCTTTATCAGTAGGAAGAGAGCTTGGATAAATTGACTGGTAGTGGGGTATTGAAATAATATGCCGCCTCAGAGAGGTGTGGATTTTCGATTCGACATCTCATGTAAATAGAAATGCCGTACAGAGGATAACTAGTCGAGAAATGTCTGACGGTAGAAGAGCTGGGGGTCCCGAGTCAAATCTCGTGTGTGCTAGCTCCCACTGATTCCGCTGTCATGTTATCTGGTAGCTGAATTGTCATTAACTCATGAAGTCTGCTTCTACTAAATGGTTTAGCAGTAAAATAGGTTTAGTATTATAAACTTTGGTCGCACCATAAAACGATAAATAACTATATAATACGGACCTCAAATAAGTTCTCAACGCAAAACTCGAGCGCCATTCTGGTGATCTGGTGAAGACCCAGCTGAATGGATGTCCGCATATAACGAAGGGCATTCTCGGCGTTCAAATGCGGCTGTATGCCCGTGTAGATGAATTCAAGGAAGACGTGCATACTATCACTATCGACATCCGGCAGCGCGAAACGTCCATGTTCGTCGAAGAAGTCGGTGAACACATCCAGAATCAACTTATGCGCCCAAAACTCCTAATTGATGGAAAGAAGATGAACATGGTGTGTATATATATATATATATGTTTTCGATTTATATAGATATATTTTTTCTGAAATAGTGTTTTGTTTGTTTAAGAATTTTGTAATGATTTAGGCACCTGCACGAGGCACCCCCCCTGGAGGACTATGAAGACATAGTGAATAAGTGGTTCCACGCCCCTGGGGAAGTTAAATAATTAAATTATTAAAGGCGTCTCCACAAAATGTAGCAATATATATTTTGCCTATCAGCTCGTATTTTATATACTATATAAAGCGAGACACTTTAAGAATGACCCTTGTTCTGATACACTTGACGCCAGCTGAACGAGCCAAACCCACATTCGCTAATGAACGGGACAGAATAGTGGTCTCATTAAAGACTCCTTACATATTTAGATTATTAGGAAAGTATTTAGAAAAGCAATAAAAAAAAACATTCTGAAAAGCTTAACTATAATATGTCTCAAAGTTATATTGCACTAAATGATGCTTGAATTTTAACCGCATGACCTTTACGATCTGGCGAATTGTCAGTATAGGAAAAGCACTGCACGCTGACTTGTGGTTTACCAAATGAGCGGAACGATCTCATATCCTGGGAGACGTATTTTAGTAGAGCGCGATTCATATTTCAGTGAACGTGTTGACATGCGTGCAATCGGGCTTCCGGACTCATTAAGATAATTTCTAAGATTCAGCCAAGTGTGTCTATATAACGAAAAATTCATCACAGAATACACAGCATGCTATCCGATACTTTTCAATTATTTTCTTGGAACTCTGTCTTGTATACGTGTCAAGCTACAAACGCTTGGCTTTTTCAAAGTAGTCATAATTATAGTGACAACACATTTTCATCTCGTGGACAGGCTGATAGGCAGGCTGAAACATGAACACGAGCCATCAGACTAAGGCGTTTTGATCCCATGAGCAGCATAGAGAGATGATGTTAATATTCATGAGCAAACACAAGATCTTTCTTGTCGACAAGACAGCACAGCTTGACAAAGTATATTCTATTGTCTATTCGGCATAGCTGTCCATCGGCAGTTAGTAATGTAGTCGTGAGTCACGGGCTGTCGAAACAAATGGCCGTACATAGCCTACGGGGTCTCGTTACGATGATTTAAAATAGTGAGTCGCGGTTGTATGTTATGATAGCAGCTTACCCTTTGATCGCTGGTCGAAATCTGAACATCGCAATAGTGCGATGCGTTTTTCCTCTGTTCGTTGAGGTTACTGAGGATTGCGAGCGCGTGAATCGAGTTCCTTTTCAAAGAGAACAGTTGATCTGGCGTGTCGGGCACCTCGTCCATCTGGTGTGATGTTCGCAGTAATATCATTATACAAACAGAACGTGAGTGGCATGGGGACTTTTAATGAATGATATGACATGAATAAATAATATAGATCAAATTATTAATTACTACCTTACGGGTGACCCATTAACGTTTGGTCTACAGACATTGGCACAGGCGCTCCGATGGCGACTAACGGACGAAACCATTGTTTATTTTATTTTTACAAATAAACCCCACAGGACACTTACGGATGGGCCATGGCTGGATCCAATCGATTTTAAAGAGGACATGTTATTCACTTTGGGGCATTAAGGCCGCAAATGTCGAATGCTTCAGAGTGTGGAAACCAGCTAAATATAATGGTATTAGATGAGGCATCATATACTATGTCACAGTGACATTTACATCTAAACGAAGCAACCGAGACAATTATAAAGTTATTTATCTAGTGCTGATTGTGTCCTGTAACCTACAGCGATCTACGCACGAAGAAATGACACTTATATTAATACGCATATGCAGACGCCGATTTCTACAGCCAGCTATAGGTTCCACATCCACTGGATCTGTCGCATGCTATTATTTGTTCTGCTATGGTAACTGAAACCAGCGAAATCTGATTCACCATCTGATTGTTCCTACCGTTTGTGAAGTTGGGTTTCTCTGCTATTTTCTACAGGTTCGAAACTTTGGTAAGCAGGCCACCTTTTGCACTAATCCAGCAGCAATCAACGAAGTACACACCACGATGACTATTTCTCGAACGGGACAGTTTGCTTTGGCAATTACACAATGCGATTCACAAGTCAACGATGTCTCTACAAGATCGAATCATAGATCGAATCCACAATTCACGGAGCCACGATTCGATTTGCTGAGCCCGAGCGTTGATTGCAACGGTCCGACGTGAACGTCACGTATCTCTATGGGCACCTCACATCCACTGCGTTATCCCAGCCGCGGCGTCGTTGAGTATACGCGCAATGCTTTGCTGTCAACGTCCTGAAGCGGCTCTCGTTGATTATCCTCTACTCTACACGCTGCACGTATTTTCCGTTCAACTTTCGACGCGGCCAAAGAAAGCGGCGAAACTGAGAGTTCCGGCAGCAGCAGCAGCAGTAGCCTTTACCCCCCCGCCACCAATATGGTCAGCGTCAGCAGCACAGCACAGGCACACCACCTCAGTCGTCTAACGCTGTCGTTCGTCACTTGGATGAACTGGTCGTTGCTTGTTGTGAGTTATCCACCGCGCCAAAATCAACCGATCCTACGGGCTCTGCTATCGACAACGGCCACCGCCGTCGAGGTTACCGAGGAGGCACGTGATGGCGGGGAGAGGAGGCGTGTAACGGCTCTGGAGACACACACGCGTACAGCCGAACGGTGTGGTAAGTAGGAATCCACTGTAACGAAATGCTGCTGCTGCTGCTACGACGGTGGATCCAGCTGATACTGCTGCTGCTGTTGGCGTCAGCACCACGGCCACTGGTGCGTGAACGGTGAAAGAAAGGAAGGCTTGATGCTGAGTTTGCGTTCGTCTATCTGCATCTTTCTAAATACTTGCTCTGGTAATCTATCTTGCAATATTTCTGGCAGTTTATCTCGCCTTTGATATCACGCCTGGTGGCAGCGCGTCGTACTGCACCCGGTAGAGGATCAACGAGGCTGTTAGCGCGGATGCGACACTTGCAGCTGTGGATGTCGCCGGCCAGCCGTCCGGAGAAGTTCCTGTGTTCCTACGATGCATTAGCAACAATAACAGAGAGATCAACGGCCGGGGGATATGATCCCTGAGCGATGGAGGGTCAGATCGGCCATAACCACTCACAGACACACACACTCACGCAATGTGGAGTTTGTGCCGAAGCCGGATCGAGGAATGATGCCAACTTTATGATGCCCTTTACGGTCATTTATGATTTTGTTCTGATCGGACAAACTCGTCCCGGAAGCTCAGAGCTAACAATGAAAATGATGCGCACAGCTGGCGGGGTCATTTCTCAACATTGAATCATTAATTACGACGAAGACGTTGCGAACATTTAATTAAGGAGAGAATGTTCGATATTTCCAAAGTGTAATGCTGTATTCTATAAGTATTGATGGTCTTACAGCAACACTGCTGGAGAGAAATGAGCTGTGTCAATCTGCAACAAGAGATGCCACGGTACTGCTATTCGCCATTAATTAGTTGATACCTTGCGAACGATCACCGACTGTTCATCAGGTTAAGCCGAGTTTAAAGCCAAGGCATTGACGAGCGATTAGGAAGGAAAACAGTTTGCGCACGAACCTGCGACCTCACCTGCCAAAGCCCACAGTAAAAACCTAAATGGCTTCGAATATTGATCCATCTCGTACGATGTGTGAACTGTATCAGAGCACTATGTATGTGGTAAACATTCACCACAATGATAACGAAACTATACATTACGATTATGGTAAGGACAGTCAAATATTGAAGCACCGCTAACAGTAATCACTGTGCGAGTCACCAGACTGCTGTCTCTAAAACGGGTCCATTTAAGCTGCCCGTTGACAGAAACCGATTCAATAGATTTGTTACACGAATGCATTTGAATGGTGAACATTATTGTTAGACAGTTCGCGAATCGTTTTTATCAATGATGTATCCTCGCCTAAAATCGTATAACACATAAACAACTTGGCGTAATTCCAATTTTCCAATACCTGGCTACTACTGAACGAAGTGTGTAATAACGTTCTCATAGTCTGTCTTCGAACGTCTTTACAGTTCGAATACGTAGAACAGAAAACAGTATCATAATTTAAGGTGGATTCCATCGTCAACAAGATAGCATCACGCAGGTAGCTGGGATCAATAATGACAAGCATACACTGTAAATATATTGAAAGTGTTTGCTGGTCATAATTGAATTCCATTTGTCATTGAGTCACAGCTGGCCCTACGGATATGTCTCGAGGAGGCCTTATGCTGACCAGAAGGAGCAGGTGAGTCATCATCCATTCAGGACTCCAGGACTCTTTGGTTTGAATCTACTAACATGCTGTCTCCCAGTCATTGAACCGTCTGAGCTACTCGCAGACGATTTCCCAGGTGCGGATTAATCATGTCAATTTGTCAAGACGCAATACAACTAGTGGCATTGGGCTGACTGGAATTATGCACTAGCGAGCAATACTGTCACCGCAAGGTATGCCTTCGATACCGAGAGAGCTGCAAGGTAGCACAGGTTCACGTTTGTGAGCTCGGCTGTTTGGCATTTGCGCAAGCCGTTTCTGCCATCGGTCAGCGTTGGCTATTCCTTTGGATTTGGTTAGACCCACATGTTAAAAACGTACACGGGTGTACTCTATGAGGAGCGTCGGTTATTTTCTCATGAGCGATCCAGCAGCAATGTCCGCCTGAGAAATTCATAAATGAATTACCCTCCAACTCACTCTGTCTCACCAATATTTCAATAAGAGTCAACACGGAAACGGGCCAACGCTGATATGTTGCAGGGGTGGACATCATTCATAAACCAAGGAAAGGCCTCATCCAGCACCAAAGTCCCAGGGTACTTCCGATCACAACTTCGTGAGGCCATCCATGTCGGAGGATAACCGCGAGAATGGATGGCCCTTACCAATGCACAAGGCTCAGAGAGTAATTTCCTTTTATGCTTCTTGTAGAAGCAGCCCCATGATGTATATATATATATATATATATATATGCAGGTCATAGATCATCAACGACAGAGCGTTGGTAGTTCGATCCCATCACGTTACGGCTCGGTAGAGCGCCTACTGCGTATAGCCAATTTCCTCTGATACGTTATCGCATCGGCAATTGCAAGGGAAACTACACCTATAAGCTTTGGTGTGTATTATACCTTGCTTCTCAGAACCTAGCTATAACCATATAGACAAGTTTTCATAATATTAGCACGGATCTGTCTCCGGTTCTAGAATTTCTCTATCCCCATCTGTTTTGTTGTGTACATTATTGCCCATCTGGGCGTCGTACGAACTTCATCATGATGCCGACTTAAACAAAGCAAATGTACAGCAGTAGCACGTTCATTCGAACAATGGTGGTAATGTTTAAATTATAGCGGTATTATCTCTGACTTATGGTGGGTACCCTACTGTTTTTTTTTTCGAGATTCACTATAAACAATACCTATTATAGATTCCCATCTTATGATGATTATTTTCTTCTTAGGTCGTCTATATATTCCTGTTCTTTATCTACCCACAAGTGGGACTGGACCACTCTGATATATGTCCTTTGTCATCATAGTAACTTATTGCCATGTTGATCCTGTAGACGGCTGTAGTCTGTATACCTCTACGGGGGCATATCTGGAGCACTTCACAAATTGGCTTCTAGCACGCCACCCAGATGGGTCTGTGCTTAATAAGTACTATGGTGTACCTACATTTTCTCCTGTAAGCCAACTGCACTTGCTGAATGCACTACGCAACAACGCTTACTACCTCAGGCCCGTGTGGATGCCCCCTCCATCCTTTCAGGCCATACACTGATGGACGACGCAGACCATCGACGGCCTGACTCCCCTTTCCCACTGAGGTACCCTCTCCGGTCCGCATCCTCCGTTGGGCATCCTCCGTTGTCGCACGACTTGCCCCACACAAGAGATCGAGTTTGAGCCTTCATACATGCAAGACACTTGGTCAGGCGGAGCGGTCCAGATGCAAAATGTAGATGTCCAAGTGGCTTTTTTTACTGTTATTGTTAGCTCTGTGCAAATAACCAACACGTAGTGGCGACGAAGGCTGCGATTGTTTCTTGCGATCGGATACCACTCGGTAAGGCTTGACCATGGGCGACTTTTTCCATCATGATGCAATTTGCCTAAGTGATCTGGGCACATCGTCTCTGCCTTCGAGTCGGCGGCATAGCTACGTTCCACTGCACATGAAACGGCAGAATCAGCCGCCTCTGGCGATGCGAATCGCCAAGTGGTTCTTCAAGGCGTTCGGCATTTGGCTTCAGACCGAGCAGCTCACCCCGCGCCAGCAGAGTGTCCGAAGCATCCTCATGGTGATCACAGTGCTGGCAATGTGTCGGGTATCCTACCAGAACTATCGATGGGTTGTTCACGGGACATCGAGCTCGTCGACGGAGGTCGCGGCCAAAGTTCTCTCACTAACCGACGCTGGAGGCCATTTCTATTGCACGTACATCCTGTGGAAGAACCAACGATCGCTGGCTGAACTTCTTAAGCAGGCACGAACGTCCCGTCTCCAAAAGCGTAATGCCCTTCTGCTCGCGCTACAATGCTTGTCTGTCCTGGTTGTGGTGGCCCACACCACGTTACTAATTCACAAGCACGTCGCTTATCCTAAGGACTTCTCTCGTATGGTTCAGGTTTGCTATGTGGTCTACGCACCGTTCAAACTATTCTGGCACTTCGCCATGATCACGTACTTCGTTCTGACGACAGCGTTCGCCGACGAGGTTCAGGAATACCTGCAACAGATGTCCGCTAAAATCAAGACACGTCCACTGCTGAATCTAAACGAGCTGTGCCTTTCTGCCATGGTGTTCAAGTCCGCACACCGGTCACGCATCTGCGCTCTAAATCGTACCTATTCGCTGCTCGTTCTCATCCTGTATCTCAAGATGTTCCTGTCACTCCTGCTGTGCTTGTCAAATATGGTCATCTTCAAGAATCAGCAGGAATACATTAACTCGATCATGCTGTCGATATTCTTTTTCGGCCAAATCTCGCTTCTGTCCCGGGCTGCCACGGAGGTGATCCAGCGGCTCCGCATTACGGCCGACACCGTCCAGCAGTTATTAGTCAAGCAGCCGGACTATCTGATGGTCTCAGAGATCAGCCGCGTCCTTGATTTTGATCCCGAACGCGACGCACTCACAATCTGGGACTCATTCGTATTCTGCAAGGGTACAACTGTGACCTTCTTCGCTGGCATGGTATCCTGTCTGGCAATTATTCTTCAGTTCGATTGGCAGATCAAAAGTAAGCTTGAAGAGAGGGCACGAAGCGAGGATTTCACGTTGAAAACCGGGCCAGCCGTCGATGGTAGAAGTTATTGGAATAGTGGCTAACACTAATGATATCTCGAGCCGAACGATGGCCATAGCATAGTGCCACATACAATGTGCCTAGGCCGACGATGCTATTCTGCACAATTATTATTATCGCGTCTGGTAGAGCCTTCAAGGGTGGGACGGATGCAGGTACCATTTACTTGAAGTTAACCTCCCCTTTTACCTCAAGGTTCTCGCTACCTGAAGTACGTCTCGTGGTCATCACATGAGTGGCTTGTCGTAACGTCTGAGTTGTAAAGCCAAATGGGATTCAAGAGGATGGCGGAGAGAATGGTCATCGCGGTATTGTTTTTACATAAAAGCACCCTAATGCTGCGGTGTCCATTTTTCAGGGTTATTCACCGAACATTTGTTGTAGAAGGATAAGATTGAAACGCATACTCGAGGTGTATTTGATTCCTAATGAAAATTACGTCAATAGTTGTCGAGTTTCGTTCGCGGTTCTTATGGATACATTGCTAAATAATAGAGAGAATCCATTTAACCGGCTTATTATATATATATTGATTGATTTTCTTGTATATAATAGATAATAACTGGTGGGAAAAGTTGGACGTGCACATTATTGATAGCATTATCTACAGTGGGACAAAGTGAGCAGCTTTTGAGAACAATGACGAGACCTCACGTGAGGATCAACTTTCCATTGAAAATAGAGCACCGAACAGCTTTCGGTAAGGAAGTCGGCAGTTTTTTGTGGAAAATACAGTGATTATGCAGAATATACGTGTGTATGCAATATCCACACACGGAGGTAGAATGCTTTGATGTGTAAAACTGTCTTCCTTAGGCATTTGCTATATCCGCCAATGTGTATGCCCATAATATATATATATAGCAGCAATTGTATCAACAGCAACATTTTTATATAATTTAGTTGGGCTACAAGCTTAGCACAGAATCACTGCCCATTAGCTGGCCTAGTCTAACTCATTGCTCGATTGATCGATCTGCATAAACCACTTTCAGGGTGTAAGTTCAATAATGTTTTAGTCTATAATAATTTATTTTATTCTTCGCATTCTCCATGTACGCTAATCGAATGTCCATCGTGTACGATATGAGATTGAAGCAAATAAACTGTTTTTCATACACGGGAATGAGTTCATTCATCTTCAAGCTGGATATTCCATATATACCTGAGGGAGTAATACGGGCAGTACCTCCATCATTTGTAAGAGGAATATGCTCTGCCTTATCAGATCTTCTTCCTGTCCAATTATGATAAGATTTCTGTACCCGGTCTGAGCATTACACCACACTATATATATATATATATTTATTTTTTAATACATTATCCAAGTGCAAGAATTTTCCAGTACTATAAGAAGCCTATCCCAGTGTATCCACGACTCAGTTTCAGCTACCAGCGCTTGGAGATATTATTCAATGCTGTAAAATATAGCTAATCTGTCAGTAGTAAGTAATGTTGTATTTAATTAATTTCTCTGCTTCGATCTCAACTCGAAATACCTACGGACTCATTTGGACAAGTTTCACACAAAACTGCAGTCTATAAAAACTATCTGTCCTACCACATGGTCTGAACTCGCGAGCTCCGGCGTCGGAGGCAAGAGCTTAATTTTACAGAGAACCGTAGCCGTCAAAGAGTGAGTCTCCCACCACAAGATTTGAATCTGCAAATTCTGTCACTTGCAGCCTGAGACAGCGGCTGAGTCCTTACAGGGCCCGGTCTCTCCGCGCATGTCACAGCCTCGGTAACTACGTCTCTATAAAGACTAAGCCGTTCACAACAGGAAGTGGATTCGCGACCTCCGGCATCGGAGGCAGAGACTTACCCACTCAGACTAAGGCGGAAATATAGGAAATTGTCCTGAAATTTACGTTTATGCTATATGAACGTTCCGCTCGTCAGGGTTCCCATATCAACACGTTTTAACAATATATACCCACGTGACGTCTAGGAATTTGTCAGATAAGACTAGTAAAAAATAGAGGCGTGTCGTATATCGATAAAGTACATTGACGTCGTCGAAGGTCAGGCCTCGTCAGGTAGCCCCCCACCGTGTAGGTCCACAAAGGCTCTGTGACGTTGCAGGCCTCTTACGAGGTACGCTTCACACACACACACACACGCTGACGACTAATACACAAGCTGCACACACGTCACAGGACAAGGTTGCGGGTTAAGGGCAAACAGATGAGAGATGTGATGTCCTTCGCATCGCACCACATAATGGGGGCGCGGGTCTAGTCGGTCCGGGTGGAGGGGTTCATTAGTACGTTGGTCGTCGTTAGCAGCGAAGCCGTATGACACCCAATCGCCTCCGGCTGTAACACCCGCGTCTTGCGACTACCTTCTGTACTGGCAGCTACATTCATTTTGCCGTTTGCATTATGACTGCAGGACTTAGTATCATTATAGTGTTGCTAAACTCGCCGTACGAAACACGTACGAATGCGGGAAACACAAGAGAAAGCGCAGTAACAGTAGGACATATGCACAGACGTTTAGGTTATAAAGGTGCAATTTACTTTATCTTCCATATCTTATTTTTGTTTACTTAATTAAGTCACCTGCTAAATTTGTGGATATTTAAGGTACTATATTTATTTCAGGTATATTTATTTAGGTATATTTATTTGAGTTAAAACGTGTTCATGCGTATTGATTTGAAGCTGACAGATGCACAGGTTTTGGCTCGTCCTTGCGATCGATTCGCCGAAAAATATTTATCACACAACATTGTAAGTTATGCACGTTTGATCTGCGTAAATAGGTTTGAGCTAGTGCAGCAGCTACCTGGGCAATTCCTACTCACATGAAATTACGTTTATCTCATTAATCGGATTCGATTAATTAGGTTCCTCAGAGGAACTTGTCCTAGTTATAATCATTCAGAATTCCTTATTTTTCTCATTGCCACCATACCTATTTGTTTGAAATGAATGGAGCCGACAGCGAGACCTCGGCCCAATTCGACCATATCACGCACGAGTTGGAACTGACAAAATATGAGAACCCTTATGAACAAGACGAATTTGTCCACTCGACCTCACGCGCTCGCAGCCCCAGAGGAGCGACTTGATGTTCCTCCGTTCCCTGCCGGCGGCAAACCAAGTGACCAGGACAGACAAGGCTCACGTTTTGGCCTGAAGCATTGAGGGTAGCCTTCTTCGTTTGCTTTCCCCCATTGGCTATTCATTCTCTCTATCTCACGTCTCGCCAGGCTTGGCCTCCTCCTGCCGACCGATCAGCACGGCTCCCAATCCTGTTGCTCGTCCTTGGCCCGTGGCCAGATAGACACGGCCACAGCGAGGTCTTCTTCTCCATACTCCCTTTCCTCTGTGGTTACCCCCCTCCCAGTGTGCATTACCCTCTCTCTCTCGTAACTCCGTTCGCCTCAATGGCCCGTTTTGGGGGTCATGTGTCCTCGAGCTGGCCATCACGAAGTGATCTCATGATAGCAACTGTCGAAGCTAGCTCGCTGCATGTTTACTGCCAGCGGGTGTAAGCAGCGATCCGTAGCGTAACGGATGGTTCAAATACCGGCGGAAGATCTCTCCGATCTGGAAAATGACGAGGCGTTGCCGTGCCCCACCGAAGACAATGACCATGTGGCCGAACTGGTGCATACATCGCGCTCGACGCAAAGAGAGCCACTGCCGTCGTGTCTCCACTTCTTCAAGTGTTGTTTCACCCTCGTCGGTATCTGGCTGACGCCGAAACAGCTGACACAGCGACAAGAGCTGTGTAAGGTCTTGGCAGCTGCTGTCATACTCATCTGCATCTGTCGCGTTGGCTATCAAAACGTGCTGTACGTTCTTCAAGGCAAGAAAGTGTCGTCAACAAACATCGTCCGCATGGCCCTCAACGTGTCGGAGTTCGGAGCCCACTTCTACTGCTGCTGGTGTGTATGGCGCTACGAGAAGCGGCTGGCGGCAATGCTCTGCCGCATCCGCTGTGGAGGGTTCGCCGAACGAAAGTGGATTGTCGTTGGCTTCACGGTGGCCGGGGTGCTGTTGCACACGGCGAGCACGTCACTAAAGATCACCCGTCATATCACCCGGCCGGAATCCTACTCACAAGGATTATGGATGTACTTTCTAGCTTATATACCTCTGAAAATCACGTGGGCACTAGCGATGGCCCTGTACCTCGTGTTCGCGTGGAGCTTCGATGACGACATCGTGCTGTTTCTGGAGTCGCTTGGCGAACGTGCGAAACGTACGGCCCACCTCGATCTCTCCGAGATTTGTCGACAGTCGTTCGCATTCAAGACACGCCTTCGACTCGACGTGTCCGACGTGAATCGCGTGTTCTCGCTGACGATCCTCATGCACTACGTGAAGATCTCACTGCATTCGCTTACCTTCCTCTGGTCGTTGGTCGTCCAGATGGACATCCCTCTAGACGTGGCCAACTCGAGCCTTTTGATGGCCTATTACCTGTCTGAAATCGCAGCGTTATCCTGGGCAGCTACCCGACTCATCAATCGGCTGCAGGAGGCTATCGATACGTTTGAGGAACTGGTCGTAGAACGCGAAGCGACCAATATGTTCCTCGTTGCCGAGGTTAAACGTTTGCTGGCGTTTGACACCAATCGGGACGCTCTCACTATCTGGGACTCGTTCATCCTTTGCAAAGCGACAACGGTGAAGTTTCTCGGTGGAATGGTGTCCTGTGTCGGGATCATCCTGCAATTCGACTTTGAGGTCAATCGAAATCTCATGTCGATGGGCCCTCGGTGACTATATCCTCGGCTAGCTATACTGATATGACGAAGTGAGTTATTAACTCGAGTCTCACCTCGTTGCATCTTGAATCGCTGATGCATCAACATTTATTATGGAAGTGTTTCGCACTGTCATACCTGTGCGCATCTCCTTCAGATCAGTTCAGCTAATATCACTTATAAAAATGAGAATGACACCAGCAACACTTCCGATCAACTTGATCATGCACGACAGAGAATATCTCTCAATAAACATCAATAAGATGGTTAGGCTTGTTGCGCTCGCTATGGATAATTAATTGTTTGGCGTACGAAGAGCTTCAGATCATGCTTACAATAACATGTGAAAGCTCAAAGCACGAGGTCAACATATTAACTGCAAAAAAAGCGGGGGGTGTTCAAAGAGGCTAAAAACAACCGTTATAGTGAAGGAACGAACAGCTCTACGGCAACTGAAATTACCATGAATTATATATATATATATATATACCAATTTGTGGATCACTGACTCTCAAACTTCGTTAGAGCCCCAGTCGTTCCTTGCTCAAGAAAATTCTCGGTCAGCATTTTCTACTATTGTTTGAATTTATGTTCTACAAAATGTGACCTTCGCGACTTCGATCGCCGACGCAATCCGTCATTGTAACTAATGAATGTCCCTCATAATTATTAGGCAGGCGGCTGATCTTATTTGCTGATACTCTCCCAACGGAACTTAGTGTTTACCTAGTATCGGGGACCGTTAGAAACTTACGCTGAAGGTTTGCTAACCACGCAAGCTTGAGCAGGCAATGCATAACAGCAGTCTGTCAAAAAAAAACCTCCGACGAAATTACAGCGGATGAGGTCTCGAACATGGCAAAGGCGTACAGAGTCGTCATCATAAGGTATACACACTATGAGTGCTTCGCCTAGACAATGGACCGTTTGTTTCTATCAAGAATAGTAATTCTCGCACTGATAGATGAACCGGGTAGAGTTAACAGACAGAATTCTCAGCCCGATATGTACTCTATGTTCAATGTCTCGTTTGGCTCGTTGGAGAAAAATCCCTCGGACGGAATTGCATTATCGCTTTATGGGGGTAAGCGATTCGCGGACACCACCCTCGTTTTAAATATAATGCCCATATGTAACATTTGCAGCGTATTTTAGATGTATGTAAGGGAACTCGTAGACCCATGTTATTGACAACGATGAACAAAGCGGAGGGAACTTATGACAAATGTCTGTGTTTGCATCTTTAAGTCATCTCCGGACCAGACCCTGTACTCCGTCACAGCTGTCGAATGCGAACTACTTCCAAGTCTTTACAGAACTCTCGGAGCCATTGAATGATCACCACTGAAGCGTTCCAGAATGCCTAATCGCTTAACTCTGCATAGAGGCAATGGAAGCTGTCGATGCAAAACTTGTAAGGCCGGCTGTAAGCAGATGACTAAAGTTAGAATGCAGGATCCCTTGAATAGGAAGAACAATGTAGTATCGAGGATGAAGAGTCCCCTCTCAAGGCGAGCTAGCCCAGCCCTCCGGTGCAGTCATCACCAGGCGGTTTATAGATCTGACCGACATTCGTTTACAAGAGAAGTATCATCCTTACCAGCGATCAGTTCCTCTCCATTGAACTATGGCGGACCATGTAAAAGTAATTGCATTTGTAGCACGGGTCTATCGGCTAAATGACGGAGGTGCAAGGTAATTTTAGTTGACGGCTTTGCTAACTATGTTCCGTTCAAAGCTGCAGATAGGTCATATAATTTATTACACAAATACACAGTATTAAGAACATTTTTAATCTCAAATGAAATAAGGAGTGTAAAAGAGGGTTTTGTTAAAGGATCCAGGTACAGTGCTAAGCGCTGACTGGTTCTCACAACTGTCGCTTTCGGTGATATACATTGAATCATTATATTCATGACGATGATATATGGGTCTACATTTGAAAATTATAGTATATTTAATTCATAGAAATGAGATCATGAGCCAATTATCGCCATAACACCATAAGTGCCAGCAACTAACGGATGTCCATGCTCTAAGTGATGTTAATGAAGTTGTCGGGACAAATACAGATCACAAATCTTAATAACTCAACTTGTTAAGAGTAAACATACCCGATATACTGGCCTGTAACATGACAATCGAAATGGACTTCCATTTGTAATGTCGTCATTATAAAAATAAAGGACGCTTTTGACAACGGCGATAGAGGCTGCTTGGACGATAGACGCTTACCTTCCAAGGGGAAGTTATGACTAACTGAATGAGCTTCGAGGGCTTTGCTGGCGTGATACATGGGTAGACCGTTGCTTAACGGCCATTTCTTTTAATGACAATATAAATGCATTTGCTTTAGCACGGCTTATATAAAATTTACATTTAATTTAAATTTTGACTTATCTTGTGCCAGCAGCTGCGGTTAAACAAAATGAAATATATATAAAATATAAGTAAATCAGAATTTAATATAAAAATGTCAAATAATAAATTGTGCAATATTATCATTTGGGAAGATTTAGACATTTAATAAAATTTAAAGAATAAACTTGGATTAGATACCCTATTATTGGTAATACATAATTACTACATAGTGGTAATACTGACCTAGCACTATTTTAAGGTCGATAATTATGCCATTCTTCCTGCAAACTGAGCGTAAACTTATATAAAACTTAACTGAACATTACTTTTCAACGGGCAAAACCAACAGCGTAAATGTTTCTAAACAATTGCGCACGATGTATCTGGTTGAACTTCGTGATCTGCCAATAGTTGTAATAATAAGTACTGTAAAATATTATCAAGCTGGGAATAAGCAATGCAATAATAGAAGAAATACCGAATAAAAGTGCAACAAATCAGTGTGATGAATCGGCTAATATCATCGCCGTTGATGAAAAAAACCTCGCTCTGATTCGTTTGTCTGCTTGCTAGAATTCATTTCTTCATTCAAATTGAGGTTTATCCGCGAAACTGCATCTTTTTCAAAGTTTAAGTTCTCAGATAAAGAAGTACTGAGTTATAACGGATATATTATATATCCATAAAAATATTTTCCATATTTGTGAGGGCTGTGTTTTCTGAACCTAGTTGACGGATCTATTAACAGTAATTTAATGATCATTAATTCAAATTAATGATCCGAATATTTCAAATCTGTAATAGCGATAATTAATTTGCTACAAATGGTTGAGTTAGGTATAAAAATGTGAATAATAATAGTAGTTAAATACGATGATCTCTGCATCGGTTACTGAGATGCCGACCATAAGTAGTGTCAAGAAGAATCGGCACCAGTGCTACCAAGATGTCGCAATCGAAATACTGGGCTGAGTTTGAATTCGTCTATCGGCCTTTGTTGTATCTGTTGCATATATCGGAACTGCCGAGGCGGTGCTCAGACCTCCCGATGAACTTCCCTATCTGTGAAAGGTCATTGAGGATCATTAAGGTTACGTACAAACCCCTAAATAGATTCTATTAACTATCTATTTACAAACGCTTCTTTCCCTGCACGAAACTTCCTAGCAGTAAATGGACGCGATATACTGTAACATGACAATCGAAATGCACTTCCGTTTGTAATGTCGTCATTATATATTTTGACAACGGCGATTGATGCTACTTGGACGATAGACGCATGTACATATCACAGGATATCTTTTGCAGCCCAGAACGTTAGAAAGTGATAGCGATTCGCTAAAGCTCGTGGATGCTTGATAGATCGTGGCTCGACTTCAGATGAACCGAAATGACCAGATCATCTCGCGGCAACGTCCCTACTTCAATCAAGAATTTAATTAGACTCGTTGTTTGTTCAAGTCACTCGTAATCAAGAGTGATGGCACAGGGTCGACACCGGGCCACCACGCTAATTGACGATGTCGCGACTCTAATTAAATGTTTGAAGTAGTCTGCACCGCAACTGCATGGACTGTGCCTTACATCAATGGAACGTCAGCAACTGGGGAAGGGTTATTCTCTCTTCTCGAGCATAATAAACCCAAGTTCGCCAAAGCGAAGATTGTCCCGAAAATGGTAACGTCAGCTCGGACCGATGAAGGACCAACGAAGATCCAACCTGCAGCTCGTACCCTGGTCTTAATATTCAAGGAGCCTTGTCATTATCGAGACGATAGCCTTAGGTGGCATTTCTACGCGATCTTTTCCAGCTTCCGGGTCACTACAGGTGTCCATGTGCAGCACTAGTGCGTTTAGCAATCTAGAATATTAGCAGAATTACGTGATCGACATTTGAAAGCAATATCAAATGCGTCTGGAGCTGCCGCACTCCTGATAAACGCCCGAGAGCAACCGAATCTAAATATGTTGCATATTTTTCGAATGTCCTATATAGATAAGCCCACACACCGAGTACTATTATTTCTGCCTCAACAGATCCAGCCCTAGAGAAAGTAACAAAAGTTTCCCATCTAGATTCCCTTAACCGACTTGATTGCTGCTATAAGTCACAGGTCCATGCTGAATCGAGTTGGTCGGCCACGTGCGACGATATGGCTTGACGTCGAGTGAGGGCACCATGAGCAACGCACTTAGTAGACGAGCTATCTCTGTGTGGCAACGACGGGGTTGGCTTTGCGAACCACTTGAGCAAATTACTGTTTATGACAGACAGTGCAGTCAGTCGGACGGACGGACGGGCGGACGGTCTGCATTTGTGGTCAGGCAAATACTAGGTAACTTATTCACAGAAGGTAACAACTTAGTGTGGCGGAAATGGCATACCCTTAGCAGGATGAAAGCTTGACGTCATATGAATGGTAGCGAGGCGAAACAGTTCGGACCACTGACCTTGACAACGCAGCTTTCAGATCAAATTTATTAGACTAATTGCTTCTACTGGCGGCAAATAGTGTGGGTATATTTGGAGTATATTTAAGTGTAATAATAATATTTATTATTATTTTAGTCAATATTTAACGAATGAAAACAATCTGTAGTAATACATAAGATTTACAGAGTTGCTAAAAGTCTAAATTGATCGATGTGACGGTGTAATTGTGTTTCCTTCACCAAAACAAAATTAAATGCCCCTAGTCTCAATTGTGAGACAAGCAATTTTTACTTTTTTGTGTCTATATACTGAGATGGCCATAACAATGGGTTCTGTTATTAGGGTAGCTCGAATGATAGAGAAATATAATCGAATATTTGAGATGCGACGAAAACTATCGGCTTACACGCAGATGATGCATATACTTTCTAAGTAACAAGGCGCAGGCCTACGATGCGATGAATCACACGATTACATTGACAAGTTGGAGCAAATCTGTGGCTTCCGTTTGTCCTCTTCGATTTAACGTGGCCATGTTGCATGCTGCCAAAGGGCGCATACTAAGCTTCGATTCGGCACTGAGTGACTGATGTATATTATATGAGCACTTCTTATATGTCACTTGTAGCTCATCTTACAACTCGTATCTATTTCATCTGTATCAGCGAACAGAATTGTTACCAAAAGGAGGCGCTCCGGACAATACGAGCCCTGTGAGAGAGGCGCCGACCTGTGCCGCTGCGGATGGCCACGATGGATCAAAGTGTCTCTTGAGCAGCTGGGGACCACCAGGGTATTGCGCCGGTGCTGCAGGCTGCAGTCAAATATATGTATATATATTTATATATATATAGGGTGCATAACACAGTGCACAGCTTAAATGCGTTAAGCCTAAACTCTATGGTCCTAAGCGTTACTCATTGACATGTGAATGATACATATATATATATATATATAGGGAGAGAGAGGGCGATTGCTGGGGCTCCTCGTGGGTTCTGTCGAATTGCTATGTTTTTTTTCGTCTCGTTCAGCAAACGGCTCTGTTCACAGCTAAGCTCTTCCTCTGCCTCTTGCTCTTTGTATGACGATTCCGCTGTGTCCCGCCGATGTTGTTCTACTCACTGATGTTCTACGTTTGAAGCCGTTTGATTCGAATCAAAATGATCTATTATCCCCATCATCGTTCGCTGTTCGAATTGCTCTCATCTTCTCCGTTCGTATGCAAGGTTCTTTAGCGCCTGTCAGGTCGACCAGACAACCAAATCGCGGTTAAGCCGACGCTGCTTCGGCCTCCGACTCGCTTGGAGCTGGCCGGGTACCGTAGTCCTTGTGGCTTCCTACTACGCGCGGGACTCTCTGGCGAGTTTGTGAACCGGACCGACTGCAAATGAGTATGTGTGTGCCTGTGCCGGCATAGAAGAAGTGCCAAGAGCCTTCTAGTCGGAGTCGCCACCGTCGCAGCCACCGTCACCTCTGCCATTCAAATCACTGCCTTCTGCCGACTATATGGCTATTGTGGGATCTGCGTTCTTCTTCGCCTCGTTGGGGACCTTCGGCTGCGAGTTGCTGCTTCGGCTGATTCTCTCTTCGTTTTTCGGCAGCCGGCGCCGAACGGCCGGTTCGTTCGTTCGAGTGGTGACGGTGACCGTGCCTCTGGCCCCGGGGTCTTTGGAAGCGTTTTTTTTTTGCCCTCTTCTCGTGCTTCGCTCCGAAGTCGCTCGCTGCTGTTATTGCTGGCTGTGGTTTGTTGGAGATACTGCGGCGTCTCTCATCATCTGATCTGCTCATGGTATCTCCGGGCCGCGCCGTAGTCGCTCTTCCGTGAAACTAGCGAACCTTCTGTGAGTCTGGTGCTCGATTGCTGTGGCGGCTGCCGCTGCTGCTGCCGTTGGTGCTCCTCCCACCGCTGTTACATGAACGGCAGGCAGGCAGGCAGGCAGATAGACATACAGAGAGATACCGAATGGGAGACCTCAAGTCGCTTGAGTCGGTCGGAGCTGCCGGTAATGCCTGTGTCTGCTGTCAGCCCGCTTCTGACTACGAAGCTCTATCGACCACCATCACCACCACCACCGCCACTACGAAGGCCGCTCGTGGTACTGCTATGCGTCGCGCTGGTGTGATGTCGGCGCTGGTGCCGCTGGCGGACTTCTGACAGCTGCCCTGGCCACATCAGGAGTGAGACGGACTCAACGCGCCACCGTCGTCGCTCCTGCCTCTGCTGGTCTGCCCGTTCGTCATTGCTCCTTAGCAATCGCTCGTGCGATAGCTGTGGCTGTTGTTGCCTCTCGCTGCTGCTCTCAGCTCAGCGCCTGTGGTGGCTTCGGCGTGGGTAGGGAGGGGCCCTATCGTATGTTTTGTTACCGCGACGTCCGTCCTCAGCCGCTCCGTCCCCATCGAGCGTTCGGTCTGGCTCTAGCGTTCGGGTTGTCGCTTTTAGAATCGAATAGCTACTATCACCAAAGGTTTTGACTGAGCCCGGCCGGCCAGCCAGCCGCCGATCGCGTAGCGGCGCGGTGGCGCCACTTCAGTGTTCTCCGTCTGAGCGTTGTACCCCATCCATTCGAGAGGAAAGGAAAGCGGTGAAAGAGCCACGCAAGATGGAAGCGGCCGTGGCGGCGCTGTCTAAGAACAGGGAATACTGCTGAAGGTCTGACTCACGCCAACTAGACCCCGACCAACCGATCGACCGACCGGCTACAGTGAGAAGCAACGCGACGGGCGCAACAGTGTCAATGAGACGGCAATCGCCGGTGCAGGCGATCTTCAACGGGCAAGCGTATTGGGAATGATACTAATTTACCGCGTTGCGTGAACGGCAATCTCGAGAGTCCTTCCTGCAGGTGGACAACATCACGTGGTCAGAAAGGATCGGCTGATCAGGTTCCTGTACTCGGCTTGTTGTTGTGGTCGTTGTTGACAGTTGACGTTTGGATCGTTCCAGGACATGTCCACGCAATATCCGCTGGCGTAGACCTGACGGCATTCTCCGGCAAACAGCAGAGGCTGCCAGTTCTGATATCAAAAAAAAAATAACTCGGAGGAAGCTGCGTGAACGACGTCGTGTTTCTTACCTGTTGTGCTGTGAGTGCTGCGGGTCTATCAGCCAGGTCCCCACCGAGGTGAATGGACGAGAGCGTGTGTAGCAACAATTCGACAGAGGAAGAAAGGAGGGGAGAGTAATCGAGTGCGAACCGAGCCAAGCGTTATACCGGCAGAGAGAAGAGCGATTGGATGAATGACTGCTGGTATCGGAACTCAGGTACCGTTGAGATGGAGCGAACGAGAAGTCTAGCAAGTAGCCTTCTCTCGTATATCACCAAGTAGAGAGTAAATAGGTGAACCTCCTCAGTTGCATGGCTGCTGCCCGTTGGGGGAGGAGGTTGCATAGACGGAGATTGCGGCCGCCGCGAGATTGAGTTAGAATAGTAACACATATATATATATATATATATATACACCCAGTATCGTGGCAGTGACATAAACGAACAGGACAGAAGTGGAGAGGGTGTTACTCGCGTTGCTGGCGCGCAAATTTCTCTGTGAAAGGCGCGTGCAACGGGAAAGAGAAGGACACCGTCGGATGCGACTCGTTTGTGTGTGTGTGCTTGTGTGAAAGCTCTGGAAAAACTCTCGGATAATTGGCGTAATGTGCTAGGATGTTCAGGCAGTAATAGTTATATCAAGAATCGACCTAGTTATGTTATTATGTTAATCAACCCGTGAACGAACTCATCAGCCGTTACGACTTAGCCCTGCCAACTCGACGGCGACAAAGCTTCTATCCTGTCTCAGAGAGGGAAGCTATCCGGCTGCGAAAGCAATCGAATGAACCAGCGATTCAGATGCCACTCGAACGTCATCGTTCCAAGTCAACGAAAGGCAGATATGCACTTATCTACAGCGTATAAAACGCCGACAGAGCGAACGCAGTGATACGGCGTCGTTAATATCATTGTCATTATCATTATCCCAGTATCCCATAGCGGTGGGAGCACCTGTCGTCCTTCTGGAGGGAGGCAGTACCCTGAACCGGCTACGGTGACTGTGGCTTCCACGGCCATTCTGGCCTTGTCGATCTCACTCTCTCTCTCTCTCGCTCTCTGCTCACATCGCTTCCTATTGCTGCACATGTGCGCCTGTCCGCACGGCTTCCGCCGTAGAGACAAGCGGTACGAGGAAGGCTCCCGAGTTCAGCCTACCTGTGGGAACGAGGCGACCAGCCGGAGCGGGCCTGGCGTTTACATCGCGATTGTACTCCCGCTCATACGTACACCCGCTGTTGCCTGTTGGCCGCTAGTTTGCTCGCTTCGAGAGGTTCCACTTATCGTAGGAGGATAGTGAATAGATTGGACCCTAGCGGTCGGCCAGCTGCGGGCCGCAGCCACAAACACCAGCACCACCGTGCCGGGCACGACAAATACTTCGGCTGCTGTCAGTAGCGGAACCGCGGGGCCGGGAGCTACGACGATCGTCGAGAACAACGTCAACAACCTTGGGGGACACCATCAGTGCACATCAGAATTCACATTACGTTTGCCGACGCCGCCGCCGCCGCCGCCTGCGGCCGATCGGTACCGAGCGGCGAGCGTTCGCAGATGGGAGCCGGCTGAACGGGAACGGACCGCCGACGCTCACACACGTTCATGAGTCCGCATGAGTGACTAAGTGAGCAGCGAGTGTCTCTGTGTGTGTCTGTGTGTATCTAGATTGAGAGAGTGTTACACAGAGCGCGAGGAGGAGGAAGAAAGAATCCCGACGCAAAGAAAGGATCGGATCAAACTCAGAACGTGAGAACATCGCTACCACGACGCTCATATATGTAGTCGTCCGTTGGCGGTGGCGGCGACGGAAGCAGCGGTCTGGCTCTTGACTGGACTAGCAGAATCTGTGATCTGGTTGAGAGTGGAATTGTGGATTGATTTCAGTGAGTCGGTCGACGTTCTCTGACCTCTGCAAAGCTCAGAATACAGCACTAGCTAGCGTTACTGTTCTCGGTACTGTTGTTCGGTGCTGGCGCGAGATCACCAGTGTTGCAGCGGCATGAACAGCATTGGATACGATGGGACTTGAGATTGTCTCCCATTTATGGTGAATCCATCCGGTGCAAACATTGTGACAATGCAGCGGAGATCTGCGCAACAGTGGCAATAATGCTAACCTCGTTTTGACGCACGTTCGCGCTTGGGATTTTCTCTCTCCGACATGGATACCCTAATGGTTTCCCTGTGAATACACGAACACCATTTGAGTAGGTCGCGTCTTGCCATCTTCCTTGGTGAGAGGATATAACACTGTGCACGGCAGCGAGTTCGTCCTCAGCAGCAGCGATGGGTGCACAGTGCACGACAGTTAGTGGGAGCTATAAGGAGGCGAAGCTGCGCTCCGAAGAGATCGATCGACAACTGAATCAGTTTGCCACCCAGGAGAGTAACGTTTCCAAGATTCTACTGCTTGGTAAGTAGCTGAATGCCGCGTTTGGCGTTTGTTCATGGACAAAAGGGTTGCCTCTCTATTTCCTGACGAAATTGAGACCCCGCACGGCAACGTGTATACTGCTTTGTGTTGTTGCCCGATAAACGGCATAGTTGATACTGCTTCCCACAGATGCTTACACGACAAAGGGCGAAGACCACTGAGGCTGGAGTTCATGCCGTAAATTGTACTTGCACTAAATAGGATCTTCTCTTTGAAATCCCGAGTGAGCTATTCGTAACGATGCGTAATTAATATTAATGAACAAGAAATATACACCATTTTCGGCATTAATGTCTCTGCAGGTCAATCTTAGATGACTCGGTAATAAGTCAGCATTTCGAATTTGACAAAAATTCACTAGTATATCTATCAGCTTCAGTCGTGGAAGAAAAACAAGAGGTTTCCTTCGCCGTACAAGAACCTATATTCCATCTTGTCCAATATATACGTAAAAAAACAAAGTAGATTTGAAATCCAGCAAGACACATTACATCAATATTAGCCCCCAATATCGTGAGGTGGATTGACTGTTTCTATAGGGTTTTGCAATTCAGTCTTCTTTTATTCGAATTAAATTAACTATCATGCGATTCTTTCTCGGTTGTCCGCCAACGAACAATGGCGCAAAACCGAACTCATTTTTCACAAATGGCAAATCTATTGGCCGTAACCGCGCGCTCCGATGGTTCGTGGTCAGCCAGTGGCTTCCGTTGCGTTGAATCTGCCATAACACACGATAGTAGCGCCTGCGCCCACAGACGGCAATGGACGCGTCCGGTTGAACCGAGCGTAGAGCAATTCGCCGAAGCAGTTATATTATCTAGCAGTTGGCATCTACGCGCAAGCAACTACGCGTATCCACTGTCTAACGAGCAAACTGTAGCCCCGGTGAAACAATATAATCACGAGCAGAAGTGTGCGACATCAACTATCAGACGAATATGTGAATATTTGATTCTTAGTTTCAAAAATGACCAATTTAGAAAATGAATTGGTCTCGTGTGGTTACCATTAAAAAGAAATGCGAGAACCACGTATCGACGTAGGTAATCGCTTCTCAGGGCGAGGATTTCATCTGCCTGTTATTCGATCACTGACACTCAATCGGCAATATCTTATTTTGTAAAACACTCATTGTCTAGATGACGTATCCTGGCCATGGGGGTAGGGATGAACGACTCCTTATGCAGAAGCAGAAAAATTTACCTACGGAGATTGTTTTTTGGAATACCTCGTGGACCTTTGTCAAAATACGCCTTCGCTGAGTGTGGTATCCAGCATATCTGTCAAGATATGCTATTTAATTGGGGCAGTCACATAAGCGGTGCGTATGTGTATTATACAACTACTCGAAAATAGTAGCACTAATTGAGGAGGGTTGCGTTATGCCTTGCTTACATCTGCTGATATATAGCAACATACTGTTATATTGTTATACTGTTTCGCCTGACAAAAACGAGTCCAGCAAAGATGACTGCTGCTTATCTGGCAACCGTTCTATGTTCTCACGATATCTGTTCGATAATCTCATATGTTCAATCGTTCCGATCGGCTATATATTCTATAGCGTAATTCGTGTTTATTTGCGTGCCGGGCCAAATCGTGTTTACGTGTGAAGCGGTCGCATTGGTTATACGTGAATATGCTTAGAAAAAAAAATCAAAACTTCGGCCATATTGAGAGGCCCGATGCTCATTCGTCTGCGATTGAGTCTATTTTCTCGTCTCGGCAGGCCAATACCAACCGCATCCGTTAGTTCCATCCCGCACTGAGAACACACGTCGAGAAGGCGCTCGTTTTTCAATTCGCCTCGTCAATTGACGACGAAATGGCACACCAAAGTACGATCGTTCATACCATCTTGGTTCTAATGTACATTGTCACTTGTTGCTCTCAGCTCACAGCTCGTTGATTAAAGCTAATTGTGAAGTATGATAATTGCTAGCGAGTTCGTCTCGTTACAACTCACTGGCTTGCTCTCCCTTAGCCACTCTACCGTCCAGAGCAATTTATAGGCTTTCGATTGGCAAGGGGAGTTTTTCGTAGGAGCAACGTAACAGTCGTCGCTATCCGCCATCGGAGACGGACAGAAAGCAAGCTGACTAGCTGCGGAGGATGTTCAACTCTATTTGAAGATAAATTTCTGTTTGGCGGCCACTTGTGATTGTACTCGCTGTCGATTGGCTGAATGCGTATGTCGTCCATGCTGGCAGCTCTGCTATGGCGGGTGAGGTCGCAATGGTATAAGTGGCTTTGAACGAGAATGAAAGAACTCATTCGTATCGTTGCCGCATGTCATTTACAATACAATATATCGACAAAGAACACGGAGACCCGATCCAGAGAGCGATACAATGCTTCGTCCGATATTAATGACAGTTGTTATTGTTGTTGCTGCTTGGTGTCCTTGTTGTTGCTGTTTGTAGTTGTTGTTGTTGTTTGTTGTTGGCGTTGTTGTTGTGTTGTTGTTGATGACGTACAATCGTTCAGGTTGACAGATCGCTAATGTAACGCGACAGTGCAGGATAGCGACCATTGCGAGAAACGTCCGTAATTCAGGTTTTGGTTATTGTTATTATTAGTTGTCTAAAGATGGATCATTGTAGCGCTCTATACCGGCAACGATGGTGGATAATTTTAGCAAAAGTTGAATGTACACGGTGATCTTAGCAGATGTCTCATACGCTTACATTATAATGACATATTCACAGTCTCTGACTTTATGATACATGGAAATTAATATATTATATCACCACTGCATTCGAATAAATGTCACAATGAAACAGGAAATGGTGCCATAGTGCCATAAAGGGCCCTGTTCATCGTCCTCTAGTTATTCTTGTAGACTATATCATGCCCTCTATATATATATATATATATATATATATATATATATATATATATATATATATATATATATCTCGAATATTAACAACAATAATAATACATTTTCTTTGAAATCTAATCACTCTTCCTGACTATTATTCTACTGGACAGATGCATATGAAATCGAAAAGCAACAGAACAGCTCCACTGACGGCGCGCGATACGAGAATTTAGTTAGTGCCAAATTGTGGACTAACGCCACTATTTACGAAATTCGATTTTGCATAATCTGACATTGAGCGTAGCAGCAGTCGCTAAATCGTTTTGGGACGCATATAGCAATCATAATTTTCGACTAATTTTTCGTCACATGGATGAGAGTGTCCGGAAGGGCTATTTTCGTCACGGAAGGATATTAATACATATATGCTTGTCGGTGTCGAATTTTTGTTGTATGATATCTTGATTTGCTGTAACCGCTACGGAAAGTACGCGCGGCGTTCCCCATGTAATCATTATTATTGTTATTAGGCTGACTCAATTCTTATCCTGCAACAAGCATAATAACATTGCACTTTCCAAGTTCGCTAAAGATCCAAACACCGATTGGACAGGCGGCAATCGTCGGCCGGCTGACTGGCCGGCCGTTCTGCATCAGAGGTAAACGGAACTTCGCCGGGCTTCGCCGGGGGTATACGAACGAATCAGGCTGCTCTATTATCAACGGCAGGTAGCAGCAGTTAAACGGGCGAAGAAATAAAATCGAAGAAGTACCTGATGATGACGAGGAGGCGATGCCCGTGTTTGTCTTGCCTACGGCACAACGGGTATCGTACAGCGTTAGCCGATGAATCGATCGATCGATCGATCGACTGCCGATGGCTACCAGCATCGAGGGGCAACAGATTCGATTTGTGTTTAGCGATGAACGGTGACTGCAGAGGTATGGTGCATTGCAGTGAGGAACTATGCTGCATGTTACGTTGCAGTTTTTTTTTATCGGAGGGTATTATTAGCTGTTGCTGTCGCTGGCGAAGATGTCAGGGCGAAACTAGATTTAGCATATTATTCAATAATAATAATAGTAATGATCATATCTGAAACTCTATAATGATATTCTACGGATGGTTTGACGACATTAGAAGGTGCTGGACAACGGGATACACCAGTATTTATTAAGGTGGTTTCCATTGGAATATACCGGAACAGGCGGTAGTATTAACTACCGGGAAATGTTAGCCTTCGCTAACACGTACATATGGCTACGCCGTCCATGAGCCGTCATGAGTGCGTGTACCCTTGGCAGTTGCGGGCGCCCTCTCAATCTCGTTCGCTCTATTCCTCCTTGGCCCATAAGTTCCCACCAGCTGTCATCAGTCGGATAGGAAAAAGGAAAAAAATCATCAAAAGGCCTCGGTTGTAAACGAAATCAAACAGAGAGATTTCGGTGGAGGCTTCTTTTGAAGTTTCGACGCCATTTACTGCCCCATTTCCCCTTTCCGCCGCTGTTTACCATAAACCTGTCGAACTGTGTTTTTTTTTTGTTTTTGCGAATGCAAAACAAGCAGATGACAATATCGTGCCCGCATCGTCACAATGCCGAAGGTGCTCGGGCTTAGGCGGGCCAGTGCTCGAAAACAATGGATAGATCTCTCGAATTATTGTCATTGTGTCGTTGTCATTAATGCACATACACACCCACATACAAGCACACACACACACACACAGCGATGTACAGATGTGCGCGGTGCCTAGTCGAATCGATACTATTGATCGTCGTTATGGTGTATCCATTTTGTTTTTGTGCGTGTTATATGTTATTATTATTATTATTATTTAACAAACTTGTCAACAGATAATGTCAGTCGTGTTGCTCGCGAATCCTAACTTCCCACAGAGATAACTTCCCAGCCGTTGTATGATGGCAATGAGACAGTTTGTGAATAAGCTCAGTGTTGATATCTTCGCACCTCAACCAGCCAACATCAAGCTGCCGCCTCTTTCACAATGCACTGATAGACGAAGTTTTATGACATATACGTTCGGCTTATAACAAGTGGATAAACGGATTTTCCAAATTGTGCTCCGATAAGAATGATGCATAATTTATTAATTATTATTTGTAAACTGTGTGTGTATGCGGACAGAGAAATTGGACGACGTACGTCGTAGGAGGGGGTTCGCCACTAAAATTGAACGCTGTTATACGAAAGGCACACTTGATAGTAGGCGTCTGTGCTCTCAGTGGAGGGATTCTGGAGAAGATAATAAGTTCAATACGGGCACCTTACCTTCGTGTTCCTGTTCACTGCCGTGAAGTGAGCGAATATTTAGCTCACAAATTTGTTGACATTATGACCACTGGCCAAAATATCAATGTTGTACCTATCAACACCTATTAATACCGCTACTATAGATAAGCTTTGTTTATTTGTAAGTTGGCATTGATCCCGAACTTCGTATTTGGCGAAGAGGCACAAATCGGCCCTTCATTTCCGACATGCGTCCAACTAAATCCAGCTGATCTCTGCTTGATCTCTCTCTCTCTCTCCCCTGAAGCCGAACCTGACAACTGCGATTTTTCGACAAAAAACCGACCTGATCAACCATTTCAGCGGGGTAAAATGCAGTAGCGATATTAAGTGTCAGCCGGAAGGCGAAGTCAAGGTGACAATCACAAGAAGACGAAGTGACAATCAGGTACTAAATCACATACTAATCCTGCAGCCGTTGTCCAGCTATGAAGCGGTCCAGGGATAC
Organism: Stratiolaelaps scimitus; assembly: GCA_019614645.1. Classification (NCBI taxonomy): domain Eukaryota; kingdom Metazoa; phylum Arthropoda; class Arachnida; order Mesostigmata; family Laelapidae; genus Stratiolaelaps; species Stratiolaelaps scimitus. The sequence goes on from JABWDB010000016.1 coordinate 4,352,918, forward strand.
TTACCAATTCTCTCATATTTGTTCTCATATGGACATAAGCCTCGCTGTGTTGTCCAATTTTTTTTGCACGAGCGCTCCTTGTCTCCTCATCGCCCCATCGAAAAACAAAACGTAAGGGAAAGAACGCAATCAGCGTGGGAAACTCAAAATAGTTAAGCGCAACATCTCATCAACATGTTGGCTTCTGTACAATAGCCAGAGCTGCTCAGATGTAAAATTCCGCCCGCTGCATGCATCCCTTATCCCAGCACTATTGTGCTGGTCCACACGCCACCGTGGCGTGTACATCGAGCAGGAGCACTTTGCCGGCTGTATTTAGCATTCACTCGAGTTTTAGGGACTGCGGTTTCATCTGCGGCTTCGTCGTTCTTCGCTTCTTTACTTTTATGGCTTCGACGGTACGCGCCACGTACGAATGTGCTTTTGTCTTTAGGTGAATATAATAGTGACCGTTCCAGTCTGTTATGTTTCCTCATTTCACAACTCTCCGCCAGTGCCTGAATTTCAATGCGGTGCGAGTGGCAAAAACAAATGAATGAGAACAAGTGACTTTCGAAGAACTGAAGCTTATTCCTCCGGCCCGACAATGACTAGAGACGTTCAGTCATTGTGGCCAAGCATCGTCGTCTATAAACAGGGTCGATGTTCGAGCTTTTGTTGCGGGGGGGTTGTATATCGATCGCGATTTTACACGAGCATGAAATTTCGATAGTGTGAACATGTGTCCGTTACTTAGCTCAATTCGTAGCAGGCTGATTGCCGCCTGTTTGACGTCCTACGTGAATCTATACGTCGGGGTACGTCTCAACGATAAAACCCGTTGGGTGACTACGTTTGTCATTCGTTCGTCACATATTATCGTGGTACGGTTTTTTGGTGCAGGCACGCGAGCGAGGATCCTCTTAAACCGGGCCCATCCTTGCGTGAAACTCATATAAATAATCATAGTGAGTTCTATCAGAGAACGACAACCGTTTTGCTTGGCTAGGGGCACAAGTTGCTTCAGGTCGGTCGTCTTGTCATCGTCACACACCATTTCAGAAGGGAATCCCTCCCGGCTCAGCACACGACTCCTCCCAATTGAGGAGTACAATGAAATGTCCATTTTTAATCACACGGCTGAAAACGCGGTCCAAGTATCCGCTAAGAACGGTATAAAAAACGAGACCTATTAAATCAGCTACGTATGCTCTTCTGTGAGATGACACAGTAAAACACGCATTATTAACACCTTAATAATGTGCGAACGTGAAAATACAACACAACTGCATCCAGCTCAATGACGCGTGGAGCATTAAATTCGGCTAACTGTACGAATAGATGTGCGTCGATGGCCAGGTGTTTTGTGTATATGCGTCTATGAGTGTATATTGTGAATCGTGCCTACACAGTGTCAACCGAAATCTAGTATGAGTCTCACATTTGCACAGAAATATCACGATATTGTGTCGCCGGCTGAAAGTTTGTCCGAACACATCGTTTTCAGTCATCTTCGTCCCCAGATCCGTCTGAACATCGGACTCTGACGTCTATCGGTCAGAGTTGTTTGTCGCTTCTCAACGGTCGACTGAATTCCGTTGTGACCGTTAGAAGATGGCCCCCGCAGGTTCCAATCGAACGGCCACCGAACAGCGAACTCCCTACTCTCTCTCCCTCTGTACCACCTCTGTCTCCAGCTCAATCTATCTATTACATTTCTCTATCTACCCATGGCGTTGCTGCTGCTGCTGCTATGATGATAGTGACAACGTTCGTTTTGTTGGTCCCAAGGGGACGAACCGTGAGCCCGTCTCACGGCAAATTGTCACCATTGTGACATCGCGAATGCAAAAGAACGAAGCGACTACAGAGCGACAAACGAATTACTCACCAGTCAATTATTATTGTATGTTTGAATAAATGTTTATTATAGCGTTCCTTCACCCGTTTCGCCTATTGGCGACGCCGAGAACGATCATCTGATATTGGCAGAAAAACAAAGCATTGATATAGTGAACAACAGCAACAACAACAATACGACGATAGTATGTAATTTTGGTGTCGCTGCTTTGATGACAACATCGCGCCTCTATGATTCAGCCTCATCGATTTCTTGGTCTTGTTCACCGGTTCCGTTCATTTGTTTGTGTTTAGTCACACGAATTTTGGAGGTGGTTAGCCCGGTTCGATTTTCATTTGTTGTTCCATAATTGACGAGCTGGCGCACAGCGTCGTATGAGTATACAGAAATATTCGTGCATTGTGCATATGTATGTACATACTATTCGGTGAAAGCGTAACTGACAACGGGTGATGAGAATAATGGCTTTATTATATTAATATAATATAATATAGAGCATCAGAGATTTACGGAGAAAAGACGAGGAGATAGCGGTTTTTTTTCATGGCAGTTTTGGCAGAACGCTTGAAGAATTAATTTGGACTATGACCGTTCGTTTATATAATATGTACTAATATTAATACTAATAGGTGAATTGGATTTTTGGTCCTGCCTTAGAATTGGTCGGCTGTATCCGCCGTTGACTTATTGGTTTCCAGCAAAAACCTTCTCCCGGTTTACACTTTTAGAGGCAAAATATTATAATGGATGGAGACGGCGGCCATTCGAATAAGGAATTTAGGAGAATTGATAGTGAAGTTTATTCGCGCATCTGTGAGTACCTGAACATCGGTCTATTTTGTAACGGAGAATCCTCTGCAGACCCATTGCTCACACAGGTACTACGATGTATTGCTATGGCATTACTATGGGACTGAACACCTGCCTTGTGCGCTAACAGAGCCACCCACTATATTCACTCCGCCTCACTGAAACGTCACCCTTGATCGGCCCGGATCATTATTCAATGTTGTAGTATACTACTACGAGCAGCATAAGCGTCTCAGCTGAGTGCCTACCCAATGCATCAATCAATTTCGGGGGTCACCCGTCCAGCTCGCCTATCTCATCAGATGCATGATGGTGATCTGGGCAACTATAGCCAGGTGATACGGTAGATTTATCAAGCTTCGTTAGCTGTCATATTTTACTCCGACAATCTTTTTCCTTAGATTTCACTAAGAAGTACAGCCCGGTCAGCCGCCGAATACATCATCAACTCCGGAGGCGCGAACGGTCGGCGTCCGTTAGCCTCTCTATGGAGTAATTGGACGCGACGTGAAACGCTGCTGGCTAGCCGCTTCCTACACACAGAGACACTAAATAAGAGACACGGTCATTGGCGTGGTACACATATGCACCCTGGTGACATTGAGAGAAAGACAGGGAGAGAGAGATGACCACCGAGCTTCCTATCGTTGATTTTATTTCTGTTGGCGGTAGGACTCGGTTAGCTGATGTTGGCTTGCAATCGCATGATGTCGACAATGCAAGGAAGCGATGGTCGGGTCGTCGCGCCATAGCTGATATCAGTGACAGTCCATACGCGCTTGGTCGATAGGTCGCTCGCTCTGTGACGACGCTCGACGGCTGTCGTACAAACAACAGATGACAGCGACAATGATAGACAGTGGTGTGCGCTTACACAAACCTCACTGGTGTCCCACGTGGGCGAGTGCTCAGGCAGTCGGGCTACTGTGCAGGACTCCCATGGCATCTATATCTACCTATCGATCCAAACTGAATAAGAAGGAATACGATCAGGGACTTTGCTGTGGCAAAATGTGTCCACGTTGACTACGGCAACTATTGCTTATGTTGTGGCTGCTGCTGCTATTGGTCGCGGTGGTTAACGCCGAACGACGAGTGACTGAATGAATACATTTGGTGCTATTGTAAGACAATGGCATTGTATTCCCATGCGATGTCCGTTTAGCCTCCACCGCGATACCACCGGACTCTCTATTTCCTATGACTATCGTAGCATAGCTATATATACAGTAGGATCCAGCAATCATGACATGACGGCTGCGAATCTAATGCACGTGACAAAATGGAACAAGTGCATTTTTGTCGTTGTGACCGAGCATGACGTCAGGCGGCCATCGTGAAATTATCACTTCCGTTCAGCACGCCGCCTATGTGGTCGTTGACACGTCGGTGGCGTCCCCGTGATCGTTGGCGGCCAAAACACAGAATACCAACAGTAGTCTAAACAATCTAAGCCTTGTGCTGGTCGACGCAGTAAATCTCGTCGGAACGCTTTCAATGGGTGATGTTAAACTAATAATTGGCACTGGTTTCATACACTATCGTGAACACCCTCTAACCCGGATAGGCGGGCTGTTCCATCTGGCGACATGGTGTTGAAGAACGTGAAGCCACAATCGTGTTACGTGATGCATCAAGCCCGCTAGTTACTGAGGCATGATATGGCCTCGCTCATTTTGGCGCACTCCTAAACTCAGCCTTTTGTGGAGACGTCCGGTTCTTTCACAGGGTTTGATTCTTTACCGCAAGCACCAACCATCCTCATTGGCATCATTCATCTAGACACTTACGAGATAGAGGTTTTTAAATTCAATAGTTAAACTAGCCTATTGTCGTTATGTGAATATCGGCGACAGTTGTGTTTGTACTCGACTCAAGCAGTGCCCCGGTACACTCTACTATATAACGGCTATCTGAGTAGAACTAAACGAATTTCGTTCTACCACATTCGGACCACGTCCATTCTGACCTCGTCGTGAAACAAACACATCTAGAAGATGTGGCCCACAGCTTTGCCCGTTGTTGGCGTCAACAGGGGGATATCAACCATGTAATCCACCATTTCTAGTAGAGGTGTGCCCCAAGTTCGGCTCGGCCTGCTCCGACCCGACCCGCCTCGCCTCGCCTCGCCTCGACGACAGATTGCGACCGTCATCCATTGACGGGAAACGTTTTGCGCCGCATTTCCTTCACATTAGCTTCACTGCATTCACTCTTCAGGCTCTCCCATGAACAAACATTAGCGTGTCCCTCTCCGAATCCTTCGAGTGTTGCAGCATCGCTCCTGTTGAAGACAATCCTCGTCCAACTGCTGTATAAACCTCTGCACGTGCCATGCCCGGCGAGCAGACAGACAAGGAGCGAGGCTTTCTGAGGAGGGACTGTCCGACGTGCATGGAAAAGATGAATCGAAATTCTAATCATCGCCCATCAAAATCATCTTCTTGAGAGAGGTAGCAAAAGAAGATCGCTTCATTTTCATCAGTTGGACGGCCCGGAGACAAATAGATAATAGATACACGCAATGAGCTTGTATGAGGCGAATCTTCTCGCCGTGGGAGAACGCCGCTACACGATGGCGTTCTGCTGTTGTTCGGAATTGCGAAGAGATTGCCAGAGAATTGCTGAATCGAAGCGCACGCGATTCGCTGATGTGTCTTGAATCATCAACATTGCATTTCGGCTTGTGCTGCTGCTGGTGCTACAGCTGCCGCTGCTGCTGCTGCTATTGTTGCTATTGCTGTTGTCGACGTAGATGTCGCTGTTGCGCTCAAGAATACAAAAGCGGCAGCGGTAAGAACGTTCATAAAGAGATATTGTCGTGTGAGACGGCAAGTGCTAATGCCAATTCTCTGCTGCTGTTTGACAAAATAGTCAACAGAAAGAACAATGCTATTGTGGGCAAGTGCGGATAACAACTATATATATATATATATATATATATATATATATATATATATATAGTTGTTAATACGTGGATTAGCAGCATATATATATATATATATATATATATATATATATATATATATATATATATATATATATATATATATATGCTGCTAAATCCACGTATTTCTTCTACGTAAGATAGGGACGTTAAAAAACGAAGATTAGCAATAATTGAGGATGAATAATCAGAGTTCGACGAGCGTCGCTCGAACCGAATGGATTAAATCCTCTGCGACTTTGCCACATACATTGTCCAGGACAAACTGTGCAGACCAATCTGTAAATCTATTCCGGATGTAGGAAGCCGGCAAGCGGACACATTAGATCAGCTACAAAATTCAAATCGATTGATTCCATTCAAAAACTCTTGCTGTCACTATATGTCACGGTAAACGGACTCATATTGTCTTAGCTTTTAATTATTTTACATACAAGATGAGGTACTTTTTCACTAAATTATCTAAAATAGTGCTCAATGCAAATGATTGGGACAATATATATATATATATATATACTTCCGTCGGTTGAATCGACGTCTCCAATTGAGTTAAAAGCGATTATCCCACAGGACCAAATTACGTTGTTCTATTGGATCTGGATGCTCTCACGGGAAGGACTTCGCGCGCGCGTACATACTTGAAACATTCGTTGTACAGCTGTACTCATTGTACAGACTAAGGTGTTGCACATATACGGATAGAAAGGCGGGGATTTGCGAACAACCGGCAACAGCGAGCAGTAGCGACGATGGACAGTTGATGAACGATGCAGACGAACTATCTTTTCACCTGAAATCAACGTTGCCCGACGATGTATACAGTAGACTAATAGTAGAGCTAGTAATAATTATATATATTAATAGTAGTAGTATATATATTAATAGTAGTAGATAATTTAAGGTTGCTCACTACTAATTGCAATCGTTCATTATCGAATGTCTCCTAGAACGTAGCAGCAAGCAGCGGGCGATCACGGCGTTTCCATAGATGTGACAATGTTCATCGGGAGAACGGGGCGAACATTTCCACAAACCGTACGGGGGAAACGGTCGACGCCAGCATCGTCTTAGAACTTTGATGTTGTCACGGGGAAGTGGCGAGTAGTAGCAATTGACCATCTGCGGACAGAAGACGCTTCCCTAAGCATTCCCATATTGGAAATAATTCATGCTCGCTTCGAGCGTGGAGCGAATGCTGACCATCTGTTTGGCTGGATACTGGTTGAATCATGCGGCGGCTCCCAAGGCTTAGATATGCTGCTTGCTGATCATAAACTATCATGCAATAAGAACTTCCCCATCATCAGCCACCGATCCAGCAAGCATCTCTGACACGCTAGCGTTTATGGCAGGCAACTGAGAGGCACTAGCTCGGCCGAATCTATCGTGCGACGGCTTGATTTCGGAGGGAACTCCCTGACGGAGGTGTTTATTGTCCGCGGTTCGAGCTTTAAACTTTTTCATACCAACGATGCTCAAGCCATAGTGTCGTCAACCGCCGCTAAACACGAGTGGCCGACGTTCGCTCGGTAGCCTTAGCTTACGCGCGTTGTTTTTACATTCGCTGTTTTTTGAGAACATAAAATTATGCTAAACAAAAAAAATAAACCGAACACTATTACAGTGTTAACAGACCACTCAGATTCATATCAGTCTGTTATCGTCATAATTAGCATCGTACAGGCATGACGCTTGTCGCCGTTGATGCTGCTTGCCATGCGGGGCAGGGGTTCTTCCTGCTGAAGACGGCCAATAACCACGACACGGGGGGAAATGTGTCTACCTATAAATATCTCCTGTTGCAATTCGACAAAGGATTTCTCTCTCCATCGGCAACTTAGCATAAATGGCTAATGATAAATAATTATCAGACTCGATAACAACAATATCAAACGTGTTGGTTAACTAGCAGAGTAGCAATTGTCAGCCGTAGTATTCTGCAGTGGTAATACAACAGTTGTAGAATTTGTTCCTTGATCCCATTCATAACCCGCGTCAAAGAGCGACTTAGCCGTCTCGGCCTCAATCGTTCCATACGCAGCCGGACGAACGGATTGACTGACAAATTCGCTGACGTTGCTCCGCGAAATCACATTTTGCATATATATATATATATATATCTAACGGCGTAATAGCGGGAGTGTGACGTTGTTACAGCCGTGCTTGTCGTTTCGATTCCGGGCGCCAACAACGCTGCTGCAGTGGTCCGACGAGAACCTGCGCTTACCGCGACCGGATATAGCCTATCAGTTATCGGTGTCTATTAAGTAGTTGCTGCGCCACTCGGCTATCGCCCAAGGGCTAGGTAGCTAGCATTCAGGTAGACACGCAGGCTTATGAATGGTTGGCCTAGGAAACTACCTATCGATGCTGCTCCGGACGTAGCAGCACTGTGATCGTTTCATTGTCCGAACATCTGAGCGATTTAGTCGAATCGTGGATAGATCGACATCTGGCGCAGATCAGCACATGGACGCGACAGATCATGCGGGAACGCAAACCAACGACTTTGTCCAATCGAATTACACAGCATTTACTGCATTCGTATGATTGCGCGCCCTTTCTCTCTCTGTCAGCGCCGGAACTCATCAGAACGCCTTTCTCTCTGACGAATTCGTATGCAATTCATCAAAGTTCATCAGCATCTGACACAGCCGAAATAATCGAGTACCTGTAACAGACAGTGCAGTGTCTGTCGTTCCTATACCGACCGTCGTGAAGAATATGCCAAGTCAGTTAGTTGTTGATAATCATCGTCACATATTCGATCTGTCGAGTGCAGCATCGCTCCGCCAGCCAGCGTTGTTTCGAGATTTCATAGTGGGTTAATAGGATTCGTCTACGGCAATAGTTGAGGAGTGAGTCGCTGAAAGAGAACGACCCAATGGAACAAATGTGCGAGTGATCGGGACACCGCGACTCGGAGCAGCGCGCGTGTATCTATCGTCATCTTCAAACGTCGGCGGCGGCGGTGTTGGCGTCGCCATTTTTGTCTCGGCAAAATATTCGATTAACAAATAGAAGGTTCTTATACCGCTACTACTACTACTATGCATACTGTGGCCGCCTCGCGAGCTGTTCGTTCATTCACGACACAGATTTTTGGTGACGATTTTACGAGATTTCTTGCCATTGCGATTTTATCCAGATGTTCATATTTCACACGAGAGTCGTTCAGCGAGTTGGAGCATGTCCAAGGTAAACGTAGCGTTGTGAAGAGTCGATTTCTTCACCCAGATGATTGGCAGGGTTGAATGATAGAAAACACGATCGTATTATTCAGATGAGCGTATGTTTTGTATAAAAGAAAAAAGCAGGCACAAGCATCGTGTTCCGCGGAGGGTTAGCTGACCCAAGAGTTCTACGTTGAATACGAACCCTGTTTCGCTTACCACTTTGCTGGAGAAATGCATCTCGCTTGGAGTATTTCCACGCATCCGCGGTGCTTCTTGGCGGCTCACTGAGGCTCGGAAGACGTCGGAGTGAATCGTTCACTAGTTCGGTTCTTCTATTATGCTAGTGTCCAATAAACAGCAGCTTACCAATGGCATAGCATACACCACGAACATGGTTAAGGGGAATTGTAGTTGATTATGGGCCATTACACGATAGAAGTAAGCCAGCGAGAATTCAGATGCTACTGTTACCATTGGAACAATTATTTATTTCACTTAGGTGTACAATGGTTAAATATACAACAATGAAAGAAGTAGGCAGGGACAGGGGTTTAGTTCCAAACCTTCTATATTAAATACGTATCCAATAAACGCCAATCCGAAGGAATGAAATGTAGAGGTTTAGTTGATTCATGCCAATTCATGCCCAACTGAAATTTGTTTAGAGCCAGCCAATTATCTGCTATAGTACCGTGTTAATGGTCTCCCTGTTCTCGACTATTATCTTGAGGGTCTCAGATGTCGAAGTCGCAAAAGTCGCAGACCCAGCTATTCGCTAGCAAGTGCTAGCCGTTTATTACAACCCAATGATTCAATAGACGAGTAATCAATTATACCTCGTTTTTCTGCCATTGTCTGCCGAAAACTTGTTCGTGTGCCACCAATATTTTAACAATATACCCCAACGCTGAATCGAACACACACAAGCACAGCTCTACATAATAATCATCATTATTATTATTATGACTTTTATAATAAACGTAGTAATCTGTATCTGAGTATCATAAGGCCAGCCTTTTCGATCTCATCCTCTACTTGCTTTACCGTGCTCCCGACTGTGGTAGAAGCGGTCATTTGCATAAGACGCATAATATATATACAAAGACAAACATTTTTACTGCTCGCGCGACAACGAATGACGAAGACGAACTTCCTCATTCGGACACGAGACAGAAAGGGAAGCTGTTAGCGCGCGTTAGATCGGGAGGCCAATCGCCAGCAATGAACGTCGTCGCCCCTCAACGGCGTTTCTAATGTTATCTCACTAATTTGTACATTTACTTCGTTTCTGGCCGAAAGGAAGTAAATGTCGCGAAGTAAATGTTTGCTGTCCGCGAGCCGTACGTGGACACATCCATATATATATATATATATATATATATATATTATTTCATATATTTCACGTAATATATATATATATATATATATATAGCTAAAGAGATACATATACCAGGGCCGCGTGCGTTGTATTTGGTAAATGGGCGTAATGGGAATTTTGTTGTCATTTCGCGCACAGCTCATCTCGCGTCGAAGCCGCTACTGCTGCCAGTGCTGGCGCTGGTCTATCCAATTCGTGGATGGATAGATGGATGAATGGATAATTTCGCGTAGTCGCTCTAAGCAGATACGATAGTTTACTGCGGCTGATCCATCGAAAGAGTGTAATTGTGTTGTCATTGAGATGTCATCTTCGACAGTGAGCTGGCACGAGTACGCGTGTTTTACTTTGGATCCAAGAGACAAACCACCATGGAGGGGGAAGACAGCCATATTAATAAAAAAAAAAATAGTATCAAACTCCTGTTGACAAGACGACGAAACTAATCCGCCTCTGCTGTTAAGGCTTGATCGAAAACGTGCTGCACAGCGCTTATTTTGTTACTGAGCGTGGTCCATGGTCGCTATTGGACTATGTGAATTGTTCTAGTTAGGATTTTTACTCCAAGCCATGGTCATAGAAAGCGCATTGCAACCAAAGTGGTGCTCGTGATATGACTGACATGTCTCGTAATAATACCATAGGGATATAAGCTCTGAGTAATGCCTGATGGAAGGATGACTGGGAACGTCTTCAGCCGCCAATGAACACCTAGCTCGGGAGTACCTCGGAAGATAACAAACAAACCATAACCTCCCATATCAAACGGCTGAGACCGCTAAGTTCTAGAGGTTCGAGCCGTGTTTCGGTATATTTCATACATGCTATTTTACAATGCTAAATCTGATAGAAACCGGTCGAGGTAAATCAGATTATTCCGAATTTCCTGTAGAATGAACGCGACACGGATCAGATGGAACACCTAAGTAATAAAGCGTGTTTGTTTCGTATTTTTGGACCTTTTTAATATATACACTAACCATTCAAAGCAATTGGGGACCGTTGGAGTGTCAGGCCAAGATCGTCATAGTCACTCCCGAGGGAGATGATGTCATAACCTCTTCGCCTCTGCACAGCGAAGGATGGACGCTGCAGACGAAAGTATTCTGCGCCCTTGTCCCCTGTGGCGCGGAAGAGCCTGAGATGATGGACCCCTTCGAGGAGCTCGGCCGTAACACCTAAAGTTGTTCCTGACAGGCTCCTGCCACAGAAGGATCAGGCCCATTATAAGCTATCGTTATAATTGCAATCGAATATGAATGACGCCATAGTGTATCAGGCGACACCTTACGGTTAAGTACTACGCGTTTCCGATGGGCTCAATGGGATTGTTTTGCAACGCTGCTGAGTAAAACCCCTCGAAGTAATAGCATTCTATGTTGTTAGCTTAGTTAACCGCTGATGGCGGAGTTCGTAAACAGCAGTCCAGATATCTCCACAGTTTTTCATACACTCTGTAATGTGACTCCCCCCGCTATAACGGTAGTAGTAGTCGATTAAATGCGTGAAATATAATTGACACCACGAAGACAAAGACGTACTGTTAGTTTAATAGCGCTCATTTTCTAGTCCCTGTGTGAATTTCACCAATTAGTATAAATGATACTCACAGGTATAGTGCTGCATAGCCTTCCAGAGATAACGCTATAAGATAAAAAAAAAACACTCCAGGGTAATGAAAAAGACCAGCAGTGCTCGACCTATCCACTGATGTAGTATCCGAAGGCAGCTCCGAGCGATGTAAAAACAAACTATGAAAAATAGCTACCTCCACTAACTCGAATCATCTGCAATACGTATGCTATTCCTGGCTATACGATTCAATCATATGAACACGTTTCAACCGGTCATTTATAACCTACAGCGATCTTGATCGAGCGAACTGTCATTCTCGGGGAGGTAGACAAACCTGTGTCACGCCTTCGACTGACGCGGTCACTGGATAAGCGGGTGTACATATGTATACGGTTGGATTCATAACCAGCCGGCCACGAAATGTCCGGTTCAATCGCCAGCTGAGGCTTGACGATTTTCGAAATGATTTGACTGCTATATAGCGCCGCATATAATTGGGTGCAGTGCTTTTGCTGATTTGTGTTTTGAGCCGTTGGGAAACTTTAAGCGCGATGTTTTCAGGGGAGTTGTCTACAATTCTGCTGATGAAATTTCCTGCCCGAATGCCAAACGGAACAAGAGAGCCACAGTATACACACTATATATAATAGTATCGAAAAGATTGGATATGAATACATATATATAAAATTGGACCTCTTCAAACTTTCAGGCACTGGTGAGAGTGGAAAGAGCACCTTGGTGAAGCAGATGAAGGTTATCTACAATGAGGGTTTCAGCGATGAAGAACTATTGTCATTTAGACCAACGATACTTGACAACCTTCTGAGCTCGATGAAGTACACCCTTGCTGGTAAGTGCATTGTATAACAAAATAATAAAAATAATAATATTATTATTATTCTCGAGGTGCTAAAGTCTAGCAAACACAACAAGAGCACGCAGTGCCCACTAGCTGCAAATTGAATTTTTGAATTTAACAGTGATTTTAAATTTAACTTTTAATGAAAGACATTACTCGCAATCACATCATGCATGTTTTTAAAGTTACAGGATATTCTCCATTCGAATGTCCTATCGAAGAATTAGCTATGTGTTGAAGTGGACATCGCCGCTATAACGTCTCCCAAGGCAACAGTACGCTTTCGTTGTGGCCTCATCCATTGTAAGGCCGTTTCGACGGAAGCAATCTCTCTCTCTCTCTCTCTCTGACGTTGTTCTCTAAACACAACCTGGTTGACCTTTGTGGGGTGTCTGTCTTTCTTACTACTAATAATAGAATACATCGTTTGAAGAACGTCTATTCCAAGTCTTCTGCGGTGTTCACCCGCAAACATCAATCATTCAACAATGTCATGTGGCGATATTGCTACCCGCGTATGCTGTTCAACTTCGGTGCAAACGGCCTTTCTCGGGTCATAATATGGGGACACCGGCTAGTGACTATCTGATTTAGGGAGAAAGAGAAAGAGAGAGAGCTGAACGGTTAACAGGCTTACTAAACTAGGCTTGAAACAACGATGTGTTTCAATTACTCTAAACCTATTTTGTTCCAATGCGAAGCCTTATGTTCACCTGTAGCTTATGTATGATGTCATTCAGAAGGTCTACTTCTCCACCAGACGCCACGCGCAGCCCCGTGTCACGAAATGACGTCAAATATTGTCATTTTGCGATTATTTCAGGAATGGGCTTGTTACGAATTCGGCTGGGTAATCCACGAAACAAATCGGCAGCAAAGCTCGTTTTGTCGCATCCGGCGATTCCACCAGTTGGTGAAAATGAGACGAACTATTACTACACGCTGAGCGAAGAAACAATACGATCGCTTGAGGCCCTCTGGCGAGATCAGGGCGTACGGACAGCCGTACTCAGGGGCCACGAATATGAACTCAACGATTCGGCGATGTAGTCAGTATTTCATATAATTGGCGTCAGTTTGTTACACTTGATACATGAACAACACACTCAGCGAGTGCCGACTTCACGACTTCCGTGTTTCGTCCAAGCTGAGATATAATAATTACTTGGATTCGCTCATTGCTTCCAATACGGATTGGCATGAAGTGCAACTTATACGATTACTTAATTAATTAGGGATTGCTAACAAACATGTGTGTGTGTGTATGCTTGCTATCGTCGTGCTGACGGTCACGCCGTGGGCCGAACGTGGTGATTTCTCAACGGTTGCTTTGCTCCGCCCTGCTATGGGAGCGGGTCGCTCTGTCGAGTTGGTTTTTTTTTTCGAAACACACAATAGAGAAACACCATTGCTAATCATTTCAGCCTGTTCGACAACATGGAACGACTGACATCGGAAAAATACGAGCCGACGGTTCGTGACGTACTTCGAGCTCGCGTTCGAACGAACGGCGTTATCGAGACTGAGTTTATTGCGTGTCAGGGAGCCCTGCGAGCGCGGGTCCTGGATGCCGGCATCTCGCTCAACTCGGCCACTCCTAACTGGACCGTGCTCAAGTGGATGCGATGCTTTGAGGATGTGCGAGCTGTCGTCTTCGTTGTGGCGCTCTCGGGCTACGATATGCTCATACAGTCGGAACCGAATATGGTGGGTATAGAAACGCGACAATTTTTGAACCGTGATATTTTTGCAGCTTGGCCTTTCTCGAGGAGAATATGGTCTCCTTCTGATGTGATCGTGTTTTCGTTGGGAACATCTTTTCAACTGAGTAGCCTCAAGTCGTTTACGAAAACGACTTACTCAAGCAATGAAAAATGATGAAATGGAACTTGCTCATGATTAATGAAAACTATTCGGTCAGTTCGTATGTCAACCAGCCACAAGGCATAAGTCACTTATCTACTTTTTCAAGCCAGATTTCCTCCGACGTCCATCAGCGATATTGCTAGATATCTCGCCTGCCTAATGTGTTTATGATGTATCTGCTAACTTAGTTATAGCAGACCGAATCTGTATACCGACTTGTGTTCCACCCTTGTGGCATTCAGACACTTGCCGGAAATTTCTGACAATCGACGTGATTCCAGGTAGTAAAGGCTTCGGTTTACCGAGAAAGCTTAATAGGGGACACAGCAATCGGTTCGTATTCTTTACCTTCGGCCGGATCTACGCGATACAAAAGCTGAACCGACGGAGCGTGTCGCTGCATCGGCTGACGCAATTGCACCGAACAATCGCGTCACCTATTGTGGTCAACATGACAATGGCGAGCATGATGTTAATGTTAATAATAATAATAATGGCACCTCGGCAAGCCATTGGTTGGAGGCCGAAGCTCAGTTATGACTCAGGCCAAGTCACACGGCGATCGCCTATGACTCAGGACCGAGCGACAGGAGAAGGGGGGGGGGCAGCAGCAGCAGCACTCGCAGCAGTTGCGATTTACTAGCCTTGTCTGATTGACTGATTGACAAACTGACGTGGTGAGGAGTGAGCTCACGTGGCATACTACCAAGCCCCAGTGATACCGCAGGAATATCTACCAATGAAATGTCATTGCATCAAGAAGACATTGTGTTGTTGATAATCAACGAATACAGAAAAAAGACCACTTTTTCTCGTGTTGTCTAGGGGGACGGGAAGAGGCGCTGGGCGGGCCGGAGGAACTATTAATTCGAATGAGTTACACAAGGAAATGATCTCGGACATTTCTTGATTCGGAACCCAATGTACCAACTAATCAGTGTATGCGCAATAGTTGGGGTAGGTCGGGTTGATACGATAAACCGAACAAGCTAATGCTACTAGTAGCTACTAATGATTACGGGCTGTTGTGTCCTGGTGCGCTTTTTCAGAATCGACTTCAGGATAGCATTGAGCTATTCCGAAAGATTGCTACGAATCGATACTTCCAAAACTGTCTCATGATTTTATTCCTGAATAAGATGGATCTCTTCCGGCAAAAGATACTATATTCGAAACGTCATCTGAGGTGAGATTCTATTTATGGTCGTCTAGACGGCTCAACCATTCATAGATAATGAGATTATGTATATATATATATATATATATATATATATATATATATATATGTTATTATGTTGTAAAGCATTCCGAAACCCACATGGGTGCCAAAGCCGACGACCCGATCCAGCAGCACTTCATCAAAGAAACACGTTGGTCACCCGCAGTAACTAGAGCATATAACATACTCAAACGGCCCCTTGCGACGGCAAAGCGTTTTAATTGCCATTTTGCGATTTGCTCTGTCGAATTGTGTTTGCGTTGCGCAGCATTTGCTAACGATCCAGTTTCGTCAAATCGTGTCTCGTTTCTAGGTACTACTTCTCCGACTTTCGAGGACCCGATGAAAATGTCGATTCGGCAGCGCTGTTTGTGCAGAGTAAACTTCTCGCTGCTACACAGCGTCCCGTGTTTCCACATTTCACGACTGCCGTCGACACGGCGAATGTCAAAGCCGTCTTCGAAACCGTTCTCACTACTATACTCAAGAGGAATATTGATGCTTATCAGCTTTTATAGCCACGGGTGTACACCGCCACCGACGGATCTCGTCACGCGTCTACCGAGTGTTCAGAGTATTCGGATCGACGGTCAGTCTAATCGGAATAGGACGGAACAACCCCTCTGGTGGCACAGATGAACAGTAGCAGCGGATGCATTCATATTTGTGGATCGTTTTTAGTGGAACGTTTTTCTTACATGCGCTCGTCTGCAACAAAAACCACACTTGCACAAACTGCTAGCGGGGCTGCTATTAATTTTTACATGGTGGATATGATCACTGCAGTGAGATGATATTGTTGGCAAATTAAAAAGCAAAGAAGTTTCATCGTCCGATAGGCTAGCTACAATAGACTAGCGCCATCTCTCGTATCTGGTACATGAAATATCATTAGAGCATACAGACGTGCCCCATATTCTCTCCCTGTAGTAACGCACACGGTTACTGTACTATATATATATATATATATATATATATATATATATATATATTACACAATATGGGTATGAACATACATGCAAAGAGCATTATGTATAGGGGGTCAAAGATTATCTTACATTAGGGCAAGAAGAACGTTTACAGTTCGAAGAAAATAGATTCCAGCTAAAAAAAAAGTACATTTAGTGCTGAAACAGATGCTGTTAATTTTGTCTAAATCTATTTCTTTCGAACTGCAGACCTACGTCCTATCCTACGGCCAGTCTATTTTTGCTCTTCCTAACAGGATATTTGTATATATCCTGCCGTCCCCAAGCCACTAATAGCCTTTCCTTTGATATCGTAAGTCAGCCTTGTATAAATTGCAATTTTTTTAACTTGAAAAAAAGCATCTCGTATGTTTAAGAGACCACAACTGGTTGTCGACCTTTTTCGTTAGCCAACTGGCACACGAACTGTAGACGTTTCTGCAAAACCTCGTTAGCTGTACATCAAGTGGATGCGCATACAAGACCACAACACGCACTGGCAATACTACAGAGGCTATTTTAATAAGTTGTTCGAAGTACAAGCATTCCCGATGAAGAATTGAAGAGATCTGCCACCCTGTATATAGAAGCGATTACACACATTGTATATTTGTATAGACCACACATCAGAACAATCAATTTAGTTATCGTGACTACTCATCGGTTGAAGCGATTTCTTCAGCCCGGCTATAGGGAGATGCCGCGGTAGACATCAGCCACTTCGGTCAAACCAAATCGCCACTCGAAAATGGTCAGCTTAGCTATATGGTGTCTATTTATTATTCGTACGTATGCCAATACACGGAGTGCACTTCATCAGCTTGTTATCAGGCTGGGCGGATCATTTACCGAGACGCATTCGTTGGACGTGTACTCTGGACAACTTTTGGCATTAATTGACCAAATGCGTTACGCACATAACACACTCTTTCGTCTGCCCTTCGTGCAGTAAAAACCTGCATCGTCTGATATTCTGACCGCGTCAGAACATAGTTAGGTAGTTGTTCACAGATCGTTGTTGGGTTATTAGCAAAAAGTGCCTTATCACAAATGAAAACGCTCACCAAACAGCCTGATCCAAACGATAGGCAGGTGGGTGGGCAGGTATGAGCACTCCCTGTGTTATGAATATTATATACACTATAAAGCCAATCCACGGCTTACCCAAGTGAAGGACTCTGAGAGGGGGGTCGTCTTAAGACGCTGATACGGCAATGGACATTCAGTTCTCTCGTTAATTCCTCGAGACACAAAACATCCTTAAACCTAAGCATACCAGCACACCCTCCCTGCAATTATCGACGGTATCCATTTGTGCAAAAATTCTCCTCCGATCTTTCAATATTATACGAGAAAACAACTATTATAATTATTTGGGTGAGATTGCGTCTGGCATCGCCATCACCAGTAACAACGAGGGGTCGATACATTTTACTAACACTGACAAATATACATGAAGAATAAATGAAACCCCTTTATACTTTATTAAATATCACAGTTCCAAGCCCATGAGCACCGCGAGTACGGTTTGGCCTATATATATACAACCTATACACCGAAAACCCCACACGCGGTCCAAAATATATATATATATATATATATATATATAGGCATGTATTTATGTATTATATATCACGAACGTATTAAGTTAATAATATACATAACGAAATATAAATAAGAGTCGCCCAACGCAAATGTATAATTAAGATGTGGCGTTAATCAAAATCGAATAAAACCAGCTCGCATGAGATACTTAAAAAAACTGCCTGCATTTATTGGTTGAAAAAACGATTTCATGTTTATTTATTTATTTACTTGATATCAGCGTTTACATATATCGCATTACGTTAAATGTGTGGCACAAGAGCTCGCCAGTTTACGATTATATAATATCGTTTATGTGGGGAAAAATAAATCCCCATTTTATTACACTTCTTTTTTGTTGTTGTGGCGAGGTTCTCGTAACGCTCTCTTAGATCTTATTCATATAGATTTATGTTAATAACGATTCATCCGTAGGTCTTATATCACACGAGCAAGAATATATATATATATATATATAAAAGTAACCATATCTCTCTTGGTCTTCATCTGAGTGCATTATGGCGCGCTATTTGGTATATTTACAAATTAGAAAAGATAACAGTTACGCACGCACACGACAATGTGAATTGGATTATACTTTTTCATTGCCGTTATTTTGCACCATCTCTACCCTCTTCGTTATTGCTGATAGAGAGGGACAATAAGTGTTTTGATACTTGTTGCCCTGCTGTCATTCGGCAAAAAGCAACCATTTGGTCTTCGTGGAGGGTTTGGAAGATCCGATTGTGCTCAGTTCTAGCTGATCCTACTATTGAAGCTGTTGGCGGGAAACCTCTTCCATCTGAAGGTGAAAACCAGTAATAGAAACAAAGCAAATGCGGTGACCTCTTGGTTAGTTTCTATTTGTCCAATTCACCTACTTCAAAAATTCCGCGTGTGCCAACCGTGAGCGACAGGCATCGCGATCCCTTTACCGGGTATGGTAGAATACGTTTTTTAAGGAATAAACATGTTCCTGCACGTAACTGCTATGAAATGAATTTCCTATTAAAATTAACTAATCAATTGTGGTATGACTTTGATGTGAGATTCCGTAAAGGCATTATGAATTCATTCGGTGAGTGCTTTAGAATGTAAGCTGACAAGAACACTCGGCACTGGGCTTGCTCTGGACAGGTAAATTTCACCCGGTCTCTACGGGAAGTATTTCGAGATATAAAGCGCGTGACCAGAGTCGTGCTATATTAAAAATTCAGCCCTGGAGCGGCGAGATATTAGCGCCAACAGCTAGATTCTTCTAGCGCATATAAGAATGAAAATACCCGATTTCGATATCGCTATCTCGACAGTGCGATTTAATTAGCTTTGTATACATAAACTAGAAAACATTTTACCACTAATAAATTCACACTAATTAAGCCTCTGCTAATATTTAGGTGACTAATGTTATTCGTGACCACATTCTATTATTTGCATTATAAAGCTGCATGCATTGCCGATGCACAGAACAAAATGAAACAAGAAAAAATAAAGTCATTATCACACCTGAAGTGTCTCCGTGATCTGTGCGGCGAGGTGATTCAGCTTCTTCTGCAGGGCGTCGTGGAGATCGTTCAGCACTTGGACATTACGATCTTCTCGTCTGAGGATGGATTTCACCGAAGAGAAAATACATAGTCAAAAATTATGATGGACATCGTCCCAACGACATCCATTGCAAACTTCGAACTGTACGTTACTTTCCAATTATTGGAAATTTCAATTGAGTGTTTTTCACTGAGCCTCTCGCAATTTATGGAAGTAAAAACAACAACCCGGAACGGCAACGACGTACAATACGAAGGAGTATGCTAACTGTTTCGATATGAAAGTCTGCGTGGATTCATCACAAAAATTTGATAAATAAATCCTTCTCAATAAACAAACACTCGTCAATCAATAAATACGTCACTGTACGAACCCGCTATATCTAATGTCGTTGACAAGGTCGCTGAAGAAACCCTGTTTCACCGAGGCAGCAGATCCTGGTTGTGTTCGATATTCCTGACGCGCATCCTCGCCCAGATTCACCACACGTAAGCTTGCCGCCTTATAATCAGAACGGGAAAGGGTACGAGAAATAGATATACAAAGGTAAAGATTCAATGCAAGCGAAGGACAAATGCCAACATTATTATAAGGGTGTGTTGCTTTGCTTTCGTACAAGCACGCAGGTACAACTCATTGTACTATATTTCCGCAGGTGTTTATACTACACGGCAAGTTATACACTGTGTGTGACAGAGAAAAGCAAGCCACTGCTCATAGGTAGCTTACACTCGAAAGGATGACCTCTGACCGCACACATCGTAATGATAGTTTGCAGTCACATCGTTCTGGCTAAAGGTTGAAGCGAAATTGAACCTGAAGATTTAGCGGTGCAACCCTAGGTACAATATGTGTTGAACACAAGCTCTCGACGCTGATAAAAAAACGTTACTTGAACAATATTGCAATCTGAGAGTGTATACACAGAACTGAATCTTACGCCAAGTCTTGATCCACCATCGTCAAGTGGCGTAACGATGTGAAACGAGTGATCCATAGAATGAATGGAGTGGTTGTCGTTGAACGTTGTTGAGAATAGGCCGAGCACGAATGGCCGTCCTGGTAGAGCTCTTGCCAACGCGTTTGAGATACGATGTTCCCGGTAGGTTGCCTATTTCCAGCCACAGAAAAAAAAGTCAGACATACATGCGCAATACGCGGGATCAATCTTAATCGGCCATGCGAGGACGATTCAAGGAACAAAGGCGATACCATTGAGATGACGGATGTGAAAATTCAAGCGCAACTTCCCACATCACCACGTCTCCACCTCAGGCTTGGGTTTCACATTAGATCAATCGTGCATTTAATAGTGGGAACGGTATTAAATAGTGTAGCATAATAATCAGTCAAGAACGGTTTCAGTTGTGCAAGACACCAATAAATATTTCAATGGCAACTCTTTGTAGCAGACAATCGCACTCAGAGGAACTACCTTCGAAACTGACGTACCGTGAGGGGAAGATTTCTTCGGAAGCAATAGTAACCAATCACCTGCCTTTCGTTCGGACAGGCGAGCTTTTTCAGGGGCTCGAGCAAAAGGTCAAGTTTTTGGTTGTAGATTTCGAACGGCTCGAACTTGACGAAGGAGCAAACTTCTACAAGTACAGTAATGATACGGAACTTAAATAGTCAGTGGAACGAAACTATCTGATTTATACCGAGAACTTAAACATATGTATGTATATTGCAGTTCCGAGAATAAACATTTGATTATGATATGATATATGATATGATTGACATATCGGTATCGTTAGTTTGACCAGACAACAAACAGCCACGTAATAAGGACCTTATTTTCCTACTTGAAGATTTCGATCAACGAATACACGGTGCTCTACGTTAGTTACTCCCCCTAACACTCTTCAAGACTCAAATCCGATAGCAAACTGAATAGCCAAACGAGTTACGGGTCAAATAGTATCTCGTGTAGAATATGTCGTTACAGGTTTGACTGACCAAATAGGCTTAATAACTTCATCGTCATCATCTTATCTCCTTATGGGAGAAGGCGCAGACACTACGGTTTGAAAGTGCTGATCGACGCCCGTAACACCTCCCACTTCACGCCGGCATGACCACGAGCGTGACAGATTTTTACAGGGTGACAAACGGTATGTACAGTGGTGTGCATAAACATAACGCACCCCCCTATATTTCAACAAATCGTTACAAAAAATACAATTTGAGGCATTTATTCTGTATCAGATTAATATACGTGTCAAATAACATACACACCACAAAGAACAGCGCATATGACGTCGCATGCAGCCTTCTAGAATAAAATGCGAATTATTTCGGTTGTGCAAAATAATAACACACCCTCAGTATTAATTCGCATTTTATTGTACCAGGCTGCATGCGGCGTCATATGCGCTGTTCTTTGTGGTGTGTATGCTATTTGACACGTACATTAATCTGATACAGAATAAATGCCTCAAATGTGTATTCTTTGTAACGATTTGTTGAAATATAGGGGTGCGTTAAGTTTATGCACACCACTGTATTTCGTACACTATTTCGCTTTTAACGGAGTATGGGATAAATAATCGCGTTCACGTACTGAGTATCACCTCGTTGTGTTCATTCACTGCTGCTTGGTCGTTGATCTGATTGACGCGCCGCTGGCTAACTTCACCAAATAGGAGGCCCTCCTGTAATGAAAACAGCACGTAAACGAAAGAACACCTGTTAGTGCAATTTCTCGTACCGCGTCCCCGTTTCAGTTATAGTTCGATTATATTGTGTCTATCGTTAGAATGCAGATACGTTAGCATGTATTTACACCCGACATTTTACCCGATACATAATGTCCATACTATCTCATGCGGTCAATTAAGCATGTGCGGTACCTTGGTATTTTTAGTTTACCAACAGGTTTTCGGGAAACTTTATAACTTCGTTCCAAGTATTTTTTTTTCACTATTCACCTTGTGAGCTTCTCGCTCACCGGAGATAAGTTCCTTTACAAGCAATGCGGGCCGATTCACGTAAACCCACTTAACGGCAGTAGCAACGATGTACGAATCAGGCTTGAATCATCGCGGTACCCGCCAATAGGTCCGAATGAGCCAGCCAGAGCTCTTACGCTATAGCATTCACTTTATTTGTTGAGTCTGCTGATAGTGACCATCATCAGATGAAGGATTTGGGCAGAGTGCGCGAATAGCACTTGTCATACTTGTCTCTCCCAAACATCCATTCAGTGCTCTAATGAATGCATACGACATCACGTGGCTATTTTCCACGAGAGCGATCAAACACAGGAAATATGCGACCAAGATAAGCCACACCAGATATTGACGATATTAATTCTTTAGTCGATTACGATTTCACACGATAACGGTGCTCGTAAACATCACCGCAGCAACAGTGAACAGCTATTGTGATTAAAATGCATTCGCATCACACTGTTTATACGCCCTTTTTAAATACACACTTTCGTAAAAGCCAATCATGAATCGTTGTCATGCGACTAAGTCACCTAAATAGTAGATTTTTTCGGGATGATTCTCGGGTAAAATTTAACGGTGGGGATCGAACCTGCACAGGTTTCGTTCGTGTGTTGAAATGGGACTTGCCCACTGCCCACTTCATAAACGAGTAATATATTTTAAAGGGGATATCGTCTAGCGTGAGAACAACTACCTCACCTAGAAGCTATTACCCATACTATTGTTATTCCATAGAATACACGGGCTCTTATTCCAGCTAACACTCTCAGTGTACCGTTGACCCATACCAGTGAATTATATAGCTCAACCAATATACATATCTCACCTCTATGCTTCAATATATCTTCGCCATATATCTTTCAATTCAGTCATACGAAGGCAAAAAGCAAAGCAAAAACACACACATAAATAATGTCCCAGTCAAACAATAATCCCCGTCATGAAACATAATCATAGAAAATGTTCAGAAATAAATATTCGAATGTCATCGAACTTCGATGGTAATGTCATCATATTCACTAGAAGCAAAAAGGTTCACATGGACAACCTGATTGTTTGGGCTGACTGCGTGTTGATGCAGCAGTTGAGCAAACACGGGCCCGCTGATTGACACCTGCACATTCATCCTCGCTGCCTATCCCGTGCTTGAATGTGGTTCTAAACCTAATTCAGCGCTCTCGACAGCAGCACGAACCTCGCACAGAACGAACAGCTTAGCCGATTCTTAACTCGACTTGTGCATGCCTATGGCTCGCCAAATACTCGCGAAAATCCTACAGAAAACCGGTGACAAATAGGTGGAGGCACAAACGAACTCGATTCGTTACTCATGCGCTGTTTGCACCCGTGCGAATAAACAACACAAGTGAGAGAGAGAGAGCGAGAGAGAAAAGGCGGAAAGGGCACCCAGGAAACTACGCTGAGCGTCTGGTCGCGTCGTCACATTTTGTCTGCTTTTGCAGACTGCTGCTGCGCCGACGCTGTTTAATCAACAAAGAAAAAGAAATTGACCTGTTCACGGCTTCGTCTATATGGCGGGAACGATAAATGGGGTACGTTTCCGGGTACTTTGTCAGGGAGGCGGTATTTCGAATTAGTAAAAAGTGGCACTTTTGTATACGCTAACGTATTCTATCGCTGTGTATTTGAAGGGGGCATTCAAATGAAATGGGGTTGATAATCACTGAATGAAATAAACCAGCTGAGTTGTTCAATTGGGCGAAATTCAGCTAGAATACACTATTTCGAAATTTGACCGGAAGTCTTCTTTTGGCGCCAAAATAATTGCCGCGCAAAACTCTCGGCCGGTGCCAATCATTGAGCGATAGTGAGGCGCTGATACAAAGGTAATTTTTGCATAATTTTGGATATACTGCATACGTATTTAGTAGCTTGATATGCAATAGCAGATACCCTCAATCTTCTCTATCATATTTACGTTAATAATAATCAGTATCTGTCGGTCAGGGGCTCCAAGCGAGATACCCTCTCAGGTAATGGTCCTCTACATACTCCTGGATAATTTAAATGGCATGGGATTTAAAGTTCCAATTGAGAACAGAATCGATTGCCGAATATTTCAACGTATTCTCAATAAGACGAAAGTCAAAACCATTGAATGTCGGTATTTCAATCGTAGCTTTTGTGTTTTATTTATTATAAAAACGAAAAATTTGCAATATATGGTGTGAATTCGTATCCGGCTACCGCAACAGATGAAACTGAGGGGAATTGCGACCAAATCAAAAGAGAGAACAATGCTGGCCCTCAATAAAAGAAAATTTTACCTTGTGTTCATAATGCGTATACTGTACGATTAGGATGTTGGGTCTCGCTTCTTGGAGTGCTCCGAACAGATTACAGCTGACGCCAACGTGCCTGCATCACTAAGCCATACATGCGGAGTAGTTACTTAAGCGTTCAATCGAACCGTGAGCTAAAAAAGCAGTATGGGTGTAAATGTCAAGATAACTGTGATAAAGGCTGCTATTCTCACAGCCACCCGTCACTTTTAGTTTGTACTTCATATCATTTAGACAGCAAGTGTACCCCGTAAATGTGTATTAAAAATTAAGAAGGGTATCACATTTAGCAACATGTAAGACTCCCTCAGGAGAGACGCTCCACCCATCAGTCCCCAGTCCCGATGAGTACCCAAGATCGAGATTCATATTAGTTTCATATGCGTTGATATATAGATAAGTACTAAAGTCTATTTATGCTGTCCACATCAAAGAGGTGTCAATTCGAATTCCAACAAATTCTAGTGTTTGCTAGAAAAACTTTCTATATACATATTCTTGAAAGTTGGTCCAGCATAAACTGAAGGTAGTCACGCAGCAAAGTCACTATTTAACCGTCTGGGTGCACAGTATAGGGGATCTACAAGACACTCACTCGCTGTTGCGAGAAATAATGTCTCTCTATAGTAATGTTGTACTTCGGAACAGTGGACAAAAAATATGGTAGACAACATGACGATCTGGATGGTAACGGTACTCAGAGTCGATTGTTGATCTGCAGATTTTCCTTCGACAAAAAACACATTCTAAATCACGAGCGCTCAAGCAAAAGCTAGCACCAAGTACCAATTTGTCTAATTACCCCCTATCAACCAATGTAGCTGAAGTGTCGAGTGTTCAAGTTGTAAGTTGCATGTTCTTAGATTAACTCTCTTTCGGGATCTCATAGTGACTGATGCTATTGCCTCTATTGCCAGACTGCAAAATGGACGTCTCCGATTTCCGCGCGGGTCCGTCGCACGTTAAGGATGCGATGGGCGAACAGTGCCAGAAGATGTTCCAGGAATTTCTCGAAGAGTGGGTAGACGAGAAAAACGCAAAAAAGTATACGGAAGAGGCGTTCCTTCTCCTTAAACCTGAACGGGACACACTAACTGTCAGCATGGCTGACGTGGAACGTTTCTCGCAGAATCTCTCTAATGTCATCATTGAAGAGTACTATCGGGTAAGTAGCATATCGTTGGGGCGTATACAGCCACTATGTGTCGGGGGAACAAAATTAAAGCAAGAACCATTTAAGCTGTAGTCACTGAATGAATCAATTTGATGGGCAGTTCCAAACTTGCGCATAGGGAATTCGAAACGCTGTGCGAGAACGTCATAGCTGATCAGGTTATTTTATGTAAAGCTGGGGTTTAATGAGGTTTGTGTACATTCAGGTGTACCCGTACCTTTGTAATGCTGTGAAGAACCTCGTTCGCGACCGAAGTGACGGGCCAGTCGATAAGGACTTCTACGTAGCCTTCACTGAAGTGAGCACAGCACACAAGGTGCGCGAGATGACCATGCTGCGGTTGGGCACCTTGATCAAGATCACTGGACAAGTGGTCCGGACACATCCAGTACATCCGGAACTCGTCTCTGGCACTTTCCAGTGTCTTGACTGCCAGACGTGGATCCCTGGAGTAGAACAACAGTTCAAGTACACCGAACCCTCGATTTGTCCCAACCCGGTCTGCAACAATCGCGCAAGGTCCGACACTGAACTCACAATCTTGAATATTAGATGAAAACATTATCACCACTTTATCACCATCGTGTAAGACACTCTTATGAAGCTGGACATCCACCGATGGCCAAAGGCCAGCCAATTACGTTGGCGACAACGTTAATATCAAAGTCGCCTGTTCCCAAGTCATAGCGAAGCCTACAGTATGTCGTGCAAATGTGCCTGTATTCATCTATTAATTGTCGGTGACGTGAATTCAATTTTGCGTACAAAGCAAATTGGCCATGGTTTACTAATAACATTAGCGCCACTTGGATCACCTCAGTTGGTCGGATTTGCTCAGTTAGTTATTTTGACGATTTTCTCTTTTGTACGTCATTGCAGATTTCTGTTAGATACGTCCAGGTCTAAGTTCGTGGACTTCCAAAAGGTCCGGATTCAGGAAACTCAGGGAGAGCTTCCCCGTGGAAATATACCTCGCAGCGTCGAAATTGTGGTTCGGGCTGAAGCTGTCGAGATCGCACAAGCAGGAGACAAGTGCGAATTCATTGGTATGGGTAACATTTCAAATCAATTGAAATGATTCGTTTAGAGCAGCACCTGCAATGCCTTCTTCGTATAGTACTTGATAAGTGTCCCACTAGTTCTGTATTGTTGTTTTACCTCTGTGTATAAATCCTTGGACGTCGGCCGATGTCTGGAGCTCGATGGTCGTCTCTAACCAACATATACTGGATAACTTTTTTTTCTCCAATTTACAAGGGTCCCCTTGAATGTTTATACGAAACGAGTTCTATTAAACAAGAGTTGATTTCGATCTCCAACATGGACAGTCTCAGTGCATTTGTCAGCGAAATCGAATATTTTCGGTAGAAGCACTAATCAAAATATAATTCATGCCAGACATGAAGTGTGCCCTCAGTACGTTTTGCGAAACCCACGCATGATGATGACAATAATTCATGATAATAATAATAATGATATTGGCATATGGTTGCAGGCACTCTGATTGTTGTACCTGACGTGAGCAAGCTCAGCACACCCGGTTTAAAGGCGGATCGTGCCAACAACAAACAACAACAGGGCTTCGAGAACGAGGGTATCTCCGGTCTCCGCAATCTTGGTGTTCGCGAAATGGGCTATCGTACAGCGTTCTTGGCGTGCACAGTCGAGCCGTGCAATTCAAGTATGGCCAACCGTCATGACGACGGCACCCAGCTGACTCCGAATGAAGTCCGCAAGAATCTCCAGCCTCAGCACTGGGACAAGATTTACGAGATGTCACAGGACCGCGAGTTGTACAAGAACCTTTGCGACTCGTTGTTCCCCTCGATCCATGGAAATGACGAGATTAAACGCTATCACGGATTACGCTATCGCGCGAACGATTGTCAACCTGCATCAGACCGGCATCGAGGCAATGGAAAAGAGTAAAGTCTACACTCGCGAGGAGATTCAGCGTTACATTCAGTTTGCTCGCATGTTCAAGCCGAAGATGACCGAGACAGCGAAGGACTATCTGGTCGAACAATATCGCCACCTTCGACAGAGGGACTGCGGCGGTGTGTCCAAGTCCGCATGGCGAATCACCGTACGACAGCTCGAATCGATGATTCGGCTCGCCGAAGGAATAGCTCGCATGCACTGTTTGGACGAAGTCAAGGAGAAGCACGTCAAGGAGGCGTTCCGCCTGCTGAACAAGTCAATTATCCGAGTCGAACAGCCGGACATACATCTACTCGAGGCGGACGAGGAAGAGCCTCAGATGGACGTCGACACCGACGACAAGGAGAACCAGTCGACGGACGCGCAGGCCGGCAGCCAGGCGAAACCACAACGTCATCTATCGATTCACTTCGAGGAGTATCGCGCCATCGCTAACCTCCTCGTGTTCGCGATTCGGCAAAAGGATTCGGAGGAGGAAGAGGGCACAATGAATAAGGAGGAGCTACTTAACTGGTACCTCGAACATATGGAGAGAGAGATCGATGACGTTGAACAGCTGATGGCCAAGAAAGAGCTATGCGACAAGGTTATCGACCGACTAATCGCCGATGGTATCCTCCTGAAGATTGGCAAGGTCGGACTAAGAGGTGAAGATGAAGAGACACTTGAACAGCCCGTCATCGCTGTCCATCCAAACTACGTTGCCTCCGACTGAAATGGCAACAACAGCGCACGGTTGAATGTCGCCGGATGTCGTCGAATGGTACGCTGATACGAGCTGTACATGTTGACGGATAGAACGACATGGAAGGTGTACAGGTCAGAGAACGAGCACGTACGAATTATATGCGCAGTGATTTTGTTTAGCAGTTCATAAACATATATACATACATACAAGCAAGTATATACACACACACACACACGCGAGCGATCACAGCGAAAATGATGATTGCGAAAGCGATGTATGGAACTTTAACACATAATTGTATATATTGGGTTGTTACTTTTTCGATATGAGTAATTATAATAATAATCATTATCATAACAGTATAATGATTCGTTTTGGTGTTCCACACAACACGAACAGTATACTCATTGATATCATTGAACATTTAATAAATCAGAACTCCGAATTTCCTTTAACTGTTTTCAATGTTTGTACTATTATTATTATTATATTATACATACGTTATGTTTTCCATTGTGTTGAGGAAAACATCATGAATCGTTAATAGATGCCGCTCATGAGATCGGGTGTTTAATATATTCGTTGCTCTTGAGAATAGTTCCTGTAGTATTTCATAGGATAGCTTTTGCAAAACGCTTCGTTACTCGATTTCATTGCGCGCTACGAAATGCTGAGGAAGTGTTGAACGTGGATACGAGCACAACGATCCGCTAAATGTTTGTAAGACCGCCATACGTAGCTACAACGCGACAGCTATGCACATTTAGCATAGGAGAGATTCCACCCACTTGGATTTATCTCATCGTCAAGTGTCGCCTGAGAGTTGTTATTGCATTGTAGGCCTACAATTAGAAATTAAGATCGATACAAAGGGAAATACATTCCTTCATTTATTTTAGTTCTGTATCAGGTGAGTGTTACACCCAACACAGGAGATTGTTATGTTAGGTCATGCTTTTAGTCTGTTCAGTACAGGCCGAGCCCCGATCGCATCTGAAGCAATCATACGTATCCATCTATCAATAAATAAATCTATGCTTCCACAACAGTAAAACACGTTAGGCATTCTGCTGGCGTTGCCGCTGTTGACGTCGTGTCGGTCTCACATGTTGAGAGCTTGGGCTTTCACAACGATAATGCTGATATGGCCCACGGTGGCGCAGAACGCAAGGCTAGGCATCTGCTCGTAGTCCTGGCTTAAGGCAAAATCATCGCCAGCAATAACGATCCAATTCTCTCTGGGGTACTGCTCTTTGAGGTGTCTCCGGATATTCTCGACCATTCGACTGGTGTCACCGCATGCATGCTCGATACACATTCGAATTTGGTCCGCATCGTTCTGCGGGCTCTGCAGCTTGTTCCGTACGATCGACAGGATCGCTGGCCCGCTCGTATACTTATCCAATGGCGAGCCCCGAAGAACAATCACCTTGAAGAGCTCGTGATACTTTCGGTGAAACATGACATCGCGATTTTTTCGACCCTCCGTACTGACGTCATATTTGTCACCACACAGGACGGTCCAATTCCACTTCGAGTGGTTATGCGAGACGACCTGAGTGATCAGTTTGGCGATGTCCTGCATTGAGGTGCTCTTGGCCATATTATCGTAGACGATTCGGTCTATGTATTCCGACACTAAGCCGAGATTGTTCACCTCTTCCATTGAACGACTTTGGGAGATTCTACGATTGGCAGTCGAACAATTTCGGATCACTCTCGAATGCTGCTACCAGAATGTATGCTACTGTGGATGGGCCCGAGACACTGCGATTCGGTCACAAACGTCGATCCGGTCGCTTTTCGTTCGTCTCGTTGTTTCCTGCTGTTTGACTGATCTTCAAAAGGAATCAACAAAAAAATAACTTCAACTGTCAATTGAATCTCGCATCGCTTGATAAGTCAAAAGTATGAGTGGAAAAGCCTTATCTAGACATGTTTCTATATTGATCGATCGTAGCACTCGAGATTCGTAATCTATATTCATTATTTCGTCGGGCGTAACTACGTTGGCCTCGTCCAGCTTTTGATTCAAATGAAATTCCACGTATAGTACACTCTAGCTAGCCCCAGTTAGAAGCTTGATTCCAGTTTCAGCTGGCCAAACTTATCTGCCTCCCAACAGAATCCCCTGTGGTCACTGATCGCAATTTAGTGATCACTTAGTCATCTTATATCAAGCTTTTGAAAATATGGGACCTAAGCTAAATTGACCTCGATACAGGATGCAGTCAATCGCAAACCGTATCAGACTCCAGTCGGGTACGCCGATTTGTGTTTATACTCCAGTGCATCCCAGCAAGCGCAATAAAGTGTGCACCCAGCGAGGTCTAGGCATGAAGTGCCTTTGGTGACGTAGTAGTTACGACTTTAGACTGATAATCATCGGGTGTATGGTAGTGATGAACCTTTCAGAGGGTCTGTCTATTATGTTCACACACACACATATATATATCGTATATATATTAGTTATATGTATTATAAAATAATCAAGCGGTTAAAATTAATTGAATTTCTGAGGTTCCAATTTCGCTTCGAAACAACAAAAAATAACAATCTGTTAGTAAAAGCAAGCAGCAGCTAAATTTTAGCATTGTTTTCGTGTTCTAAATGCTGAGCCATCTTCCAAAGTCAAGCGTCGTTCGCTCCAAGCGACAGTCTCCAACAATAGAAATTGACCAATTTAGTTGCCATGAAGAAGAGTATTACAAATGCAAATTTTGAGCCTTCACAACGATGATGCTGATATGGCCAACAGTTGCGCAGAAGGCCAGGCAGGGCATCTGCTCGTAATCTTGGCTGAGCGCAAAATCATCGCCAGCAATAACGATCCAATTCTCAGAAGGATAATGTTCTTTCAGGTGTTTTCTTATGAGTTCCGACATTCTGGCTGCATCTCCGGCCGAGTACTCGATTGCGGCCCTGATTGCGTCCGTGTCGATGTTCGCTAGCTTATTTCGCACGACGCATATGTTTGCTGGCCCGCCGATGTACTTCTCTAATGGAGAGCCCCGAAGAACGATGACCTTGACACCGGCGATTGTCTGACTCAACATGATGTCCCGCATCTTTCGGCCGTCAGTGCTAACGTCATATTTATCACCACAGAGAACTGTCCAGTTCCACTTGGGGTGGTTTCTCGCCATCAGTTCGGTGAGCGCTTTCGACATCTCTTTGTAATCAACTCCTCTATCTTTGCAGTCGACAACTTTCGCTGCAAGAGTCTGATATAGATCGCCAAGCTCGTTCAGTTCCGTCATCGCTTCCGTGCTCCGGGCGCGCTAGCAGACGGCAAACGGCTCGAATGTTGTCTGGGCTTCGTTATCGCCTATGAACTATTATTGTCTAATCAAACGCCACTTGAGTGAGAGCTGCCTCAGAGCAAAGGGCGAAACTATGCTAACTATGTTTTTTTTTTTCTAAGCTGACTCTCAGCTGTTCTCCTATTTGACAGGCCTCAGCTCTTAACCTTTAGGTATTACTATGAGGATCTGTCGGGGCCATCTTTCTTTATGTTATCCCCAAGTGACTTCAGATGCTAGATCTGACGAATACCATGAGGAGGTTACATGAACGAACCCACCTCACCATATATGTATACTGCAATATAAACGAGGCCAAAGTTGTTGTAGTGCCGAAAATGTATTCATCGCAACAACAACAACATCAACAAGGAAATGATATCAGCTTACTTAGAGATAAATATAATAAGCAATGATCGTTATATCTATAGAGTTAATTTATTTGCCACCCTCATAACCCCACATTTTCGTTGACACTCGATCATATAGTATCGCCGTCCTAAACACATGATCTTCGTTATAAAACACATCCTATCCCCATATACATATAAAAACGTTTCTAACATTCACAACAGCCAGTCAAACATCCACCCGCACCACACAATCTTGCCCTTCTGGTCTCTAAAGTTCTTGATGAAGACGCGGCTCCAGTTATGTCACGACACGATTCTTGCAACGTGCGCTAGCTACTCTTTGTGGTGTCCCTTCTCAAGCAGATTGTCAGAGAAGAATTTTGGCCTCTCTGTCGGCCTCTCGATGATCCGCTTGCTCTTATCCTCTGGCTTGATGTCTTCACCTGCGTACTTCACCACGACCTCTTGTTCAATCGGGTTCCAACCAAACGAATCCTCCATTGCCTTCTGGATAGCTTGGGACTCAACTCGAACCTTTGAATAGCAGTGGCCGCAAAGGGTGTGCGCCTCGTACGTGTGGCCGCACTCTACGCAACACTTCAGATCGCGACGGGGTTTAGCCTGAAATAAATAGGACGAAGGCCGAAAATTTACATGACGGAGAATGGATAGTGGTGAGTCGGCGCAAGGTTGCCTTTGTTGACAGGATGTTGTCTTGGCAATGCCCCTAGGAGAATGTTCTCAAACCTTTATTAAGGACTCACGGCTAGCTATTCAAATTCGACCGTGTGATGATAGAGTACTACGTGTGTATGTATCACGTCTTCTCCCTATTATACGAACATCGTTTGCTCATCATTGTACACAAATGTATAGCATGCGTGTGTTAAACCCCGATCTCAGCTCGTCGGACCCTTGTTGGTGTTCTGTGCGAATGTACACGGGTTTCTTTGCCTTAAGCTGCCTACGAAATCTCTCATGTCGTTAGCGGCCTTAGAGAAACAATTTAGTCAAACAATTCAATACTTCGTGAAACAAATGAGCACCTCAAACTGTGGCATGCCGATCCGTCTCGACATGCGACGCTGGAGCGATCTGCGGTGTTTCGGGACGGCCAGAAGTATTCCATCACGCATATCCTCGAGAAAGTCCTTCAAGGGAGCGCCTTGTGGGTCTTCCGGACGAATGGCATAAGGAACGCCGGCCAGAGCAGGCTGCAACGATGGACCTTCGAGCAAATGGCGCATCTCCTGAAAGCGTGATGGTGGTGTAAAGCTTAAACTGTAATATGACGCCGATAATAATAATAATAGTATCTCCTCTTTTCCATAAATTTGCTTAAAAATACATTATTAATTAGCTAGCACGAACAAACATTGATCGTAGTTTTTCGCTTGCACTAGCTAACCGAGTGTCACTTGTCCCCTTCCGAGCAGATGTCACCTGTTGTTGAGATTATCTCCATTCTAACGTAATTATGATTTTTACCCATTCCATGTTCTACTCCAGACACTCGCACCCGCAGCCTTCGTAAAACCTATGGTGCAAGGCATAGGTTATAGTGGCATACTTCATCAGCATCCAGTATGGCTGCAAATGGTGCTGCGCGTTGCGCTTCATGCTCAAGACAATCGGTCACAATATCACGTGGTAACAACGGAAACTGCTATTTACCTTTTTTAAGAACTTCACATTAAGGTATCATATATAATCATGCTATAACCATAGTTGTGTTCTGGGGTGTTCACAGTCGGGCAGAGTAAACTAAAATTGTTTTCATTCTGTGCTATATTCCGACGTAAAATACCCTCGTCAATTATAATCGCTCGATGGGTAACACATATTCAATTTGAGGGCAGCGCCTGCTCAGCCAAGCTATGTGGTTGCTCGATCGATCGCTAGTTGATGGTGAGATTCGGTAGTCGGCGTGCGGCATTTGCAAAATATCGCACCTTCAGTTGGCATTGCTACTATTGTTATCTTGGTAGAATACTAGAAATAGACTAAGATTGATAAAAAAACAAAACCGTAACACCAGTATCATTAACACGGAGCGGGAATGTGTGTTAATTAATCATGTCATTATCCTTCGTCTATGATTTGTCTTTGCCGACTACAAACCAAGCAGTTAAGTGGACACTTTCCAACTAAATTCCAACCAGCGATAGTTTCCTATAAGAAATGATGTGGCCTACTAACCATGGCGAGTCTTCTGACAATTCTCTGAATTGTATTCATCCTGATTCCGATATTATGATGTCCACGACAAACTTGTACACCGCGACTTGTACCCACGACACTGTTCGCTTTCCACCGGCCCTCCGGTATTCGAGACTTTACTCGCGCAACAGCACAGCGCGCGTGTCCGTTAATTAACGGTGACGCTCTAGTGCTCGGAATAGCATGGCCGGCTTCTGGGCTGCTCCAATCGAAATACACAATCGCGGTCACACGTTCGTCAGTAGTACATGTTTATAGCTATGTTTATGTATCAAGTGAGTAAACGTCTGGACAACTAACTAGCTTATTCATTAACGACGAATAGTCTCGCCTATTGTTTCTGGGGGCAAATAATGACATGGTATCGGATAGTGGCGCAGTGACTTGCCAATCCGTTGAGGCCAACCAGATGAAGGCGCGCTAAATCTAATGTGTTCCCTGTATTTCCTTGGCAGTGGCTCGCGCACCGGGGACCCCGATGACCAGCGTTCGCTTCGCTACGTTGCGGTGCTTATTTCCAAGGGTTTAATTATGCGGATGAATGTGTGACCACACATT
This sequence comes from Stratiolaelaps scimitus, assembly GCA_019614645.1. Classification (NCBI taxonomy): domain Eukaryota; kingdom Metazoa; phylum Arthropoda; class Arachnida; order Mesostigmata; family Laelapidae; genus Stratiolaelaps; species Stratiolaelaps scimitus. Next base: position 4,388,181 of record JABWDB010000016.1, read on the forward strand.
GCTTCCTTTGGATTCTTGTTATTATTATTATTAGGAATTAATAGGAATTGTAAATTATTAATTAGTAGTGATCATATCCAGCGTAGCGCAATGCAAGCACTACTACGCGTCCAACGTGCCTACCGAAGGCAAAGGCGCTTCGTCAGGATTGGAATCCCATTTTGTTTCTTCATGGTTGGGGGATCGTTTGGGCTACAGCAGTTTACCTCACTAAGATATGAGATCCGGCCAGTGACTCGGCTTGCAAAGGAGGAAATGGAGAGACAAGGTGCGAAATATAGTTTCTTTTTGTTTCAATGTTATATTCCGTTACGGTAGGCGGCATTTGTAGCTCTGTCCCGTAAAGGGCTGATTCACTCGTTCAAGTGTAGAACAATCGTAGAACCAAGTCACATAACTATTTGTAAGATGCTAATGAAAATTAGAGTTACAAAAATTATGATCAAGGGCTATCAGATTGTTTTTTTTCTCTGTTTTTTTATTCTCGTGTATCTATCTATATTTTATACCGTCTGAACAACAGGCGAGTGACATTGGTGATACATATACTATATATATACATATTACCACAGAATTTTTATAAATATGTACGTCACCCTGTATATATATATATATATATAATAACAAACACTTTATTCAAAGGTGTAATATAATATATATAGAGAGAGAGGAGAGAAAGAGATTAGACTCTCACTCTGGAGTAACTGTCCGATGAATTTAGTTATGTATTATTTTTATGTATCTTGGTCAATTTTAATATTTCATATACGATACGGGTCTGTGTGTATTGTCTCTCTCCCTCTGCAGGCATAAAGCTGAAGGATGAAAGTGAGACGAATATCGAAATCATTTACGAGACTCAAGTTAAGGACTTGGATACGGATTCCTGGGAGAACGTTCGTGGCCCGAGACCATGGGAGGATGGCGGGGCCTCCGTGGACAAAATGAAGCAAAAAGCTATAAAGGACAGAAAGATAGGAAGTAAACCAGTAGAACAGCACGCCGCTGAAGGGTAGTCACGCTATATAGGGGAGACTGAGAAAGAGAGAGAGAGATTTCTGGAGGAGGATCAAAGCAGGTCATCGTCTGGATCGTTCTTGTATAGCATGTACAGTCTTGCAATTCATCATCAAATCGAATACTACCACAACATAGGGTATACCGAAGTGAAACGGGAGGTCCACAACGTAATCAAAAACATAACGTGTTGTGAATGCGCTTTTATATGAAAACGTGATTTGATTGATTCAGCCTTTTGAATATGTTTGTTCTCTTTGAAAATTAGAACCAATATTACTAATTACAGACGGCGTAATGAAACTCGGCGTATTTTCTGGGTTGAGTAGGTTTGTTGGTGTAGGTGATTAATTGGATTAATTCGATTTTCGTTGGTTGATTTATTGACGTATTCGAGTAATTAGCCATTTCATTTGGGCAATTTACATGCGAGCAACTTGCTCGTTGGAGATGTCTTAGTTTCATCTTCGTTTAATTTAATGCACCAATTTGCGCAAATGGTGGGTCAGTTTCTGCCTAATCTAGAAGATTTAAGATTTCAATAAACGTTATTCAAACAACAAGCGATCCGAGGGGTCGCATTAGTTTGTGGAAATTCACATTCAACTAAAGATGATTAATGCTTTTAAGTAATATATTCGCAAAGCGTAGGTGAAACATCTCAGATGAAACTCATTTCAGTAGCTGTGTAACCATACGGACGCATTAAATACTACTCGTGCGTAAAATATGACACACCTTTCCTGCACATTAGGACACCTCACCGTCTCAACATCTCCTAGGCGGTACATACGGAAATCGTTCAGATGTTCATACTGCTACAGAAACTGCTTCATATAACTCGTTCCTTTCTTCGATACATCGCTTCAGAAATCAGGAGCAAGGCTACACGTTTGAATAGGTAACAGTATAATATGTTCATCAGAGTAATTCTAAGCTGCACTTTCATTATGTTCACTGTACGGAGATTAGCTCATTGTACACTTAGCAAATTGTTTCCTTGAAGTATTCGAAGCGAATTCAAAAACGAAATACACTTTCAAAACTATGTATACGTGATGGAAGCAATATCGAATGTTTACTCTTAAAACCCGCTACGGAATAGGCGATTTTGACAGAGTATAGAATCCCCCGTTGATGACGTGCGATCGGTCGACCACATCCTTTGAATTGCCACCGAGAAACACTGAACGAAACAGTGACATCATCTATTGTCCCGTAATCGGCCAGCGGCAAGTTCCACTTTTGCCGATCGTAGTTAGCTTCACTGGGTGGTAACATGCGCGAGTAAATTGACATCGATTCAAAATGAGCCGCGTCCTGCCCCAGCTCACGATCCGGTCACGGATGGCGCCACCGTTGCCAAAACACGAGAGAGAGCAAAGGTTAGGGGCTACTATTATGCTATTGCATTGGTGTGTCATGCGACCGTTGCTTCTTCTCGGCCGTCGCCGCAGCCGCCGCCGCAGCAGGAGCAGAAGCAGCAGCTGCTGCTGCCGCCGCCGCCGCCAGCCGGTCGATCGGTCGGGCAGAATGTGTGGGCCGACCTCGGGGACACGACAGGTAGCGCTGTCTGTACGCGCTGCTGTGCGACTGGCGAAGTGCAGATCGTTGCTGACCAGCCAGCGGCTAGATCTTGACGAGGCTGGCAGGGCACACAGCTGGGCAGAGGATATCGTGAGCGCCTTCGTGCGCTTGTGTTTGTGTCTGTGTGTCTGTGAAATCTTTCGAATTTGCATCCGGACGAATTTTGAGTTGGCCCGCCATTCGAGATCGCGTTCTTTCCCATTAGTGCCTCGTCGCGTTGTGTGCTTGGCTGGATGATTTGACGTGTACCCTCTCCAGTGACGTCACACAGTGTGCCTGTAGGTGGCCTCTCCCAATAGGCAAGCCAGAAGCTTGCTCCAGGCGTAGGGCCTTTCTTGGCGGCCCGTTAACCTGGCCCGAGACAGCACTGTGCTCTGCTCCGCACTGCTCTCGAGATCGACGCGGACAGACGGGAGAGACATACGGGCCACTCACGGAGGGTCTCTCCGTGTCCAACTTCGCTCAGAGATCAGAGCAGAGCGAAGGAGAATCTGCTCCTGTGTACTCTGAGGCGCGGATTGCGAGAACTGCTGCTACTGCGTGAGGTGCAGCTCTAGGAGCAGTGAAGTTGTGGTCTCTGTCAGCCTGTACATATACATACATATATATATATATATATATATACAAAATCCTGCGTTGTGCTGCGTGTGCTTTTAGTAATCTGGTGTTGTGGTTTGCATTGCTGAGAGTGTGCCTCTGGCGGTGCATGTCGTCGCGTTGAAATAGTTGTCGGCCTTGTCTCGAGTTTGCAGAAGGAAGAAGTATATGCGGAGTGTATAAGTTGTTTATGTGGCGGTGGTGGTGGTAGTGGTGGCTGCCGTTGCTGGTAGCAGTAACGACAGGTGTCACACATACTACACTACGATGACATCGAAGGAATTGTATACGAAAGGATGCCGTGTCTGGATCGAGGACAAGCAGGTGATCTGGCGAGCTGCTCAGCTCACGCGCGACTGGGACGAGAGATCGATTGCGATCGAATTCGAAGATGGCTCAACACAGGTTGTCGCTGTCAAATCGATCGGGGACCTGCCGTTCCTACGGAATCCTGACATTCTCGTCGGAGGAAATGATCTCACCGCGCTGTCATACCTGCACGAGCCTGCCGTTCTGCATAATCTGCAGGTTCGATTCTGTAGTAAGAACATCATCTACACTTATTGCGGCATTGTTCTCGTGGCCATCAACCCCTATGAGTCGTTGGACATCTATAATGAGACGGCGATCTGGGCGTATCGGGGCGCCAGCATGGGCGATCTCGATCCGCACATATACGCCATCTCGGAGGAGGCCTACACAAAGATGGAGCGTGAAAGGCGCAATCAGTCAATCATCGTGTCAGGTGAATCTGGCGCTGGCAAGACAGTGTCAGCTAAGTACGCGATGAGGTTCTTCGCCACGGTTGGTGGCGAGTCCTCCGAGTCGCGTATCGAAGCCAAAGTGATCGCCTCCAATCCGATTATGGAGGCTATTGGTAATGCCAAGACAACCCGAAATGACAACTCGTCCCGCTTTGGCAAATATATCCAGATCGACTTCAATTCGAAGCATATCATCGTTGGCGCACACATGCGAACCTATCTTCTCGAGAAGTCGCGGGTCGTCTTTCAGGCCGACGAGGAGCGAAACTATCACGTGTTTTACCAGCTGTGCGCAGCTGGGACCAACCTCGACGAGTGGAAACACCTCAGGTTACGGCCGTGCAACGAGTTCCGCTATATTAATCAGGGCGAGTGCCCGACGATAAGGGATGTCGACGATCTTGCACAGTTCAAATCGTTCGTTGAGTCTTTGAGTACGTTGCAATTTAGCAAGGATGACCAGGCATCGATGTTCAAGGTGATGGCTAGTATACTGCATTTGGGTAATATCGAGTTTGTGAAAGGCGATGGTGGATCGCGGGTCGAGATGGATCAGCCTGAGTTTGTGGCGTTCTGTGACCTGCTGCAGGTCGACAAGGCGAAGGTCAAGCAAGCTCTTTGTGTGATTAAGGTCCAGATCGGCCGAGAACTAGTTACGAAACAGCAGAAGCCCCCTGAGGCATCGATGTCTCGAGACGCCCTAGCCAAGCATATGTACGCCGTTCTATTCGATTGGATTGTCGACTCGGTGAACAAGGCACTCGTTGGCAAAGAGAAACAGAGGCACTTCATTGGGGTGCTCGATATTTACGGCTTCGAGACGTTCCAGCGAAATTCGTTCGAACAGTTCTGTATCAACTACGCGAACGAGAAGCTCCAGCAACAGTTTAACCAGCACGTGTTCAAGTTAGAACAGGAGGAGTACGCGAGAGAAGCGATACAATGGAGCTATATCGACTTCTACGATAACCAGCCATGCATAAATTTGATCGAAACTAAATTGGGCATCCTTGACTTGCTGGACGAGGAGTGTCGTCTACCGAAGGGATCGGACGAACAGTGGTGCCAGAAGCTGTACACGCAGTGCAAAAAATCGGATCACTTCAAAAAGCCGAAACTGTCACAGGAGGAGTTTATTGTGATGCACTTTGCGGGTGAAGTCAATTATGACTGTCGCGGGTTCAAAGACAAGAACATGGATACCGTACTTGAAGGTCAACTCGACCTGCTGGCTTCGGCAAGACTGCCCTTCGCGGCAGTTTTGTTTAGGAAGCCGGATGACACAAAGGGCTCGCAGCAGCAGCAGCAACAACAGCAGACTTCAGGTTTGTCCTCTATTTCAGCGTGAATGAGTTGTTTGATCTGCGGTTATCGCCGCAATATTGTTTCTGATCTTTATCGGCAAGCGTCTTGATGAGTTTGACGAAAGATTTGGATTATTCTGCTATTTACAAGTTAATGGTATTCTACTGTTTTTCATTATGGGGCCAGTTTATGCTGAATGTTGCATTTCTCCGTTTTGAAGTTATGCCATGTTAGCTAGGCAACAGCCACTCGATGGGCCCTTCGAAGCTCCTGAGTGTCTTGCGTCTTAATCGGGATAGCTATTTTAAATGCTGACGGCGTCGAAGAATCCTGCTCTTCGAGGTAACGAACAACTGAGTCAAGGCCAATCGTGTGACAAGGTTGCCGCTTGCTACTCGATTCCAACGAGAGTCGACTGCATAATTTGCACCCACACGCCTTATGAGACCCCGAGGTGGTTGAGCAAATGGCCTTAAGATAAGAAGAGAAAATGGCCTTGCACCCCTTAAACGTAGATGGTGGTGAAAGTAGAACATTGACAGCTCTAGCTTCCAATTTGTGGGAAATGATTTCGCCAGACAAATTGAAATTTATTCAACCAAAGGCAACATTAATGGAATCAGGCAGGGTACGGTAACGGTGAAGGCTTATTGGTTTATTAAAGTGAATGCAATTCTTACAACGCTTAAATTCTCTGTAGTTTAGTTAGGAAAGTTCGGCGAAACTGAGAACTCATTGTTTTCACACGTTAGCCGCAGTAAATGTCACCAATGATCACTTTCATTAGCGGTATGACTAATATCCAGCTGCTGACACAGCGATACGAGTTCCATGAAATGACTAAAGTACAAACGCTAACTGTGAATATATCCCAATCCAGACCCGGAAACGGTTCGTGTCCGTCACTTCTGTAACCAATCTACGCCCTATAACAGCGACTATCTAAGGAATCTCCGTATGTACAAGACTTTCATAGCCTTCTGGCAGTCGTGGTAGTTCACATGCTAGACACAGTTATTATATAGTATGTATTCTGCTGGATTCGCATCATGATCAGCTATGCAATGTTACAACTAATCCATGAAAGCTGTTTATTGTGTCAGTGCTCAGGGATTGAATTGTTCAAAAGAAACAATTGATTTGCTCTCAGCTGAAGACGACAGGGGATGTTCCACTGAAGTATTTTTGCCAATCCATGCGTTTGATACTACAGCGTTTGTGTGTCTACTCGAAAGCCGAAACAAGCACTCACGAACTGGGTTAAGAATCATTTAACTATGCGAGGCAGCTTCTTTCATAGCGTTGCCTTGAAAAGTTCCCAATATGTGGCGATGCTACGATGTTCGTATTCGTTTGAATTAGCTCATCATTAACTAATTAGCTGTCTGTCATAAACAGCTCTCCTCGTCAGCTAGAGCTAAACTCTTTGATTTTGTTGGAGGGACACGTTCGACTGTGGGCCGCCTTCGACGGCTCTGCCCTAGTAATAATGATAATAATATAATTAATATAATTGTTAAGACAATTATTAGCTAATAATACCATCCTCACAAGGTATGGGTGTATTGTAATCAACGAATGCATTTGCTTTAACGCTCCTATGCGAACGAACATGAATCCCATATACAGCAGCCACAGCCCGCGATCTCGTGGCAGCAGCTGAAAGAGAATTTTCAGATCTATGTTGGTATCTCGTCGGTATGAATTACTACCGTAACGTCTTGGCTGTCGTGGTGATCACGCCATATTCTGGGCCCTTTTTTGGAAACCGAAGTTCATCTACGATGGCGGCCACTTCTGCGAATCGCTTGACGAATCGTCCGAGTTGTTCGTACATAACCATAGAATCGCTCCCTAGCTAGCTGACCTAACTAGCGAGCCTTACATAGCACTGCTATTTTTCGTTGTAATAAAAATTCAATGAAATCGAATTCAATGAATTGTGGTAGATTCTCGGAACTGTAATTTTGCAATGCTTCAAGTTCTCCTTGAGAGAACGCTGTTTGCCAGGCTCTCGGTGACAAAGTGGCTTCTTGTCTAGTGTCCAATCCGCACAAGACCGATTCACGCTGAGTGCTTGTCCCACAGATGACAGTAGTGTCTTTGATTCATGTAACGATCAATAGTAACGCCGCAATCCGTGGCCAGACTGACACTCAGCCGTGAGCCACGCTACGATAGACCGCGGTGGTGGAGTCTACCGCGACAAACACCACTGGCACCATTCGAGAGGTTCACCTCCTCACTATATTCCATATGATCTATATAATGGTACTGTATAATACATAGGGCGATGATGTTGGCTGGCTGCTGACGGGCGATGTCGATGCCCTCTCTATTCCTCCCATTGTCCATCTATGATATCTACTGATGCATCCGTGCGTCGAGCGGCAAACAACTCGCGTCACACCGGTGGCTGAGCAGTTGCCGGTAGACGGGAGCTGGTCCAGCAGCAGCAACTTTTGCTTGTCTGGTGCTCATTTTCATGCTCCCGCTGTTTCTCTCTAGCTGTGGTTCTGGCTCGTGTGTGGCGGTGGCCCGCACGCAGCAGGCCTTCCGTCAGGGGGATGGAGACGAGAATGGAATCAAGGAGGGATTCTGAGGCCAATGACGGCTGAGCGGCGGCGGCGGCGGGCGGCATGGCACCACGAACAGCAGTACCGACACCATTCCAGCTATCGGCACTATAATACAAGTGTGACTACGGCAACTATCCCGTGTTCAGTGGTGGTATCGAATCGAACGGCGACGGTATCCCGGTAGCCCGGACTATCGGCTGCTATCCGGCCCCCGTTGCTGCTCGGCAAGGGTCTGTTTGCGCGCGGTGTGTCGTCGCGTGTATGTGTATCTCGCAGTGTATATGCGCGCTCCGGTGTCGGGGCCCGACTCGGGGTAGCCCGTTGGCTCAGCCTGCCAGTCAGTTAGCAGCAGCAGCTGTCTGAGCGGAGGAGATTTCGAGCGCGTGGGCCGGCTGATGTTGGCCGCCATGGCAACATTGGCAGCAGTAGCAGCGACGGCGACAGAAGAGCCGACCCAACTGAGCGAATAGCGATAGATAGATAGATATATAGAGAGCTATTGCGATCGTCCGGGGCGCGGCGGCCACTGAACGTCGCTACCAATCCAATCGAATAACATGACAATGACGGCACGGCCGGTTAAGACGAGGACCACGTCACCGCGGCCGTGATCCCACCGGAGCGGCGTCGCAGTGTATGCGTTCTTACCGACTTCACGCGCGATGAAATCGGGACAGGGAAGAAAGAGCCAATTCGCTTGACTCAAATTGTACGAGTCGCCGTCTCGGCAGCTGCGACTGGTGCCATCAGTCGACGCCCCTGTTACTACAAGCACGGTATCACTATTGCAGATGCTTGACTCGGGAACGCCAGCTACAAGGATCCTGTCCGTATACTCGGCGGGCTCGCTAACGTCCGATATTTCTGTCGGGTTTTAGCGTGGCTGTACGGGCGCGGACAGGCTGCCGATGGAGAAAATCGGCAGCCGAAGAGCGGCAGCGAGTCAACAAACCATTGGTCGAAAGCAGCTGACATACGCCAAATAAAACGGTGACTCCGAACATCGAAGCAACACAGAAATAAGCAACAAATTGTGAATTCACGTCCGGTGTACACAACTAGCCCGCTGTATACGCCGAAACGCACGCATGTGCGTGAAGCACCACCACCACCACCACCCTCATCATCAGGAGAGTAGCTAATATATAGAGTAATTCGTGTTAAAGTAGAAGTATGGACCCTCTACGTTCATAGCGATACACAGCATCTACAACGCTGTGAAAAGCTGTCGATTTCTGCTTGTATTTCCGAGTGGAGAAAATGCTTGCCGTCGAAAATGATCGATGAACTGTCGTGGTACGCGTTTCGGCTGCGTGCTGACCAAAACACTTATTTGTGGAGTTCCTTTTTTTTGCTGTGAGCTGCATTGAGTTGTTGCTTATTGCTCATTGTCGGGTTTTCACATGCGCGTTTACACATGCTATGATTAGATGTTGATGAAGCGTTCAAATGTTCGATTTGTTCAATTTCGTTGTCACTTGTGTCGGGCGTCGCTAGAAAGAGTGATTTCACGTGCGGTTCATGTTTGAAGCTCAGAATGCTACACAACACAATACAGTACAGCTGATGGCTTGTTGACGACACTACGATTACAGTAATGCTTAAGTTGTCGTAATAAAATAATGATAAAAAAATGGCAAAAATATTTCAGAACATAAGAACATAATTGTATATATATATATATATACATGAGTTGGCACAGATTTCACAACCCACGGTATCTACATTTCATTATCAGAACACATTCATATTATGTCCCTCCTGTCAGTCCTGTTGAATCTAGTTGTTAAAAACCACGTACACTCACTACGAAGCATGTGAATTTACATTGTAAGTTGGTCGACGTTGTAATTCTCGTCTACTGCTTCTATGCGCTCATGATGATTAAATTGAATCACCATTCAAATCATAGCGAGGAGATGCTTTTATATCGAGAATGACCGAATTTCTTAGAAATCATACTATAATATTCTGATTGGGCAATGAGTTTACGTAGACCTTGTAGAATGTTATCATAGGTTGTGGGATTCCTTCTGCAGTTGGTTGTTGGGGATTAGTTTAAGCAAACGCCGAACAGCCAATAGCACTGGGCAATGTTTTCCGGGCTTTGGGACGCGATGATGATGATTATTCTTATTATAGATATATGGGGAGAAGTATTGCTACTACAGTTTCGGGTTTGCTTCAGCTGAAAGGCTTAAATATAATTTAAGCTGGCTCTCGCCTTCTCCGCCTTGTGTGGCAGGCCTCAGCTCTGCACCTTTGGCTATTTCTGCAATTGTATGTCGGAGCGATCCTTGCTGTATTTGCCCTCGATCGTGGCATGTGACGAGTTTATATCAATTTGCCACTTTTTTCAGGTAGTGACATCAAGATCACTGTGGACCAACGGGAATGGGCCGGGAATGGAGAGGAACCTTGACCTTTTCACAGAGGGCCCTCAGACACTGGGATCCAGACACGCTGCTGGATTCAAGGTCTGCCCCGAAAAGTGGGCGTTGCTGGCAAAATGCCAGTTAGACCTGCTGGGAATAGTAGTGTACGAGTTAACCAAACCACAGATTACTCACACCTGTGGGTTTGCGATTGAATATAATTCCTTAGGGCAAAACGCGTGCCTGGCGACACGAAGAACACGTTGTCGACTTTCCAGCTGAATTGTCCTGCAGTTGTCGTTCATATAGAGATCGCAATGAATCTGCACTAGAATTCCGTAGAATCTTGAAAGTGCTGTTTTACGAGAACAGATGTGCCTAAAGTGACCGGGAGCCGAAGTCCTCAAAGGTAGTGGGTTACATTTCGCCATTTTGATACAGTTGCAACCAGCCGTACTGAGGCTAGAGAAATAGACTCCACGCTTTTAGTATTGAACAGGTATATGTATGTGCATCACCCCCGATTACTATCGAAGCTTGGGTTAGCGGCAACAGCTTTTATGATTTCAGCTCGCCGCTTTCCATTTCTTGCAGTCCGAATGTTAACTCGAATCTTAAAAAGGTCTCCGACAGCGAATTCGGGGTGAACAAATTTGCTGGGCCCAATCACTGTTTCTTGAATAGCATTTTATGACCCTTATTACTTCTCGTTTGGTAACTCTGTTTCGTCTTCTCTTTTTTTCTAGTATTTAATCGAGAACAGACTATCAATTTGCAGCGAACAAGTCACACAACACAATGTTAAAATTGAAAAGTTACCCGGCTGGATCTTATCTACGTGCAAGTTCCATCGCCGGCGTCGAACAGTCTTAAAGGACATTGTGCCACAATGATATCATTTGTTAGACAAAGTGCTACCATTCTCTAATACTCCAAATCCCTTCAAGTATGCTGCCGTCTTGGGACTAATCCCTAATCCTATCGGCGGTTCAGGCCAACGGTGATTGGCGTCGCCAGCAGCGACAGTAGCAGCAGTAGGACGACAATGACATCGATGCGTATTACCGCCCAAATAGCAACCGCTATTTAATTTCAAATTAGATTCAAATGACAACATCTAGCTGTTCTCGATGAAGCGGGTGATATTTTCCATTGTACCATGTTCAGAACTAAACCAGTCGAGGTTGCAACGAGACTAAGGATCAATTGCACCGCTCTCGTACCGTTGCACATTTCCATTCCACAAAGGGGTCAGTCTTATGATGTAATGCCGAAAGCACTTGTATTGTGGACGTCGCTAAACGTCGGCTGAGAATCTGCCCGGCCAATTTCCCCACTAAGAATCAATTGTCACAAATTTCCGTCGCTGCCAACTGATGCCGTTGTCGATTCTGGCTGCCTCGTGCCTCTTGGAAATCGCTCTGTTCTCGTGCCACTGCTAAATTCAGCTGATATTCGTTGTCATCAGCAGATTTGGCGTTTCGTCCATTTCATTTTGCAGCATCGCTTCCTTTCGCTGCTGTGCCGTCGAAGGGTGGCCCGCCTCGACCAGAACACTGGCCGGGGCTCGGCGAGAGCCTACCAGACACATCCATCCGCGAAGTAGCCGTAGTGATGTTGGCAGTGGCGAGTTCTGTCACGTTTTGTGTCGGTGGGTGCTGTCTAGCGTCAGGTCATAACGCGGTGATTCGCTTCTGCCGACGCAAATCTGCCGTTCGGCGAATTTTCCCTCCGTATTAGAGAATGGTGTATTCACGACCCAGGATAGCGGATGTCAACTTGCTGCCGTCAGAAATGTGTCCTCACTATTTTTCACTTCTAGTTCATGTAGAAAGTACACACATATATATATATATATATATATATAAAGGCAAACAAATTTACGTCGAAATTGAACTACGAATACCGATAGCCATGAGAGACAAAGGGGACATATTTGTCCTAGTTCGCCTGCTGTTTAACTCGTAGCGCGTTTAACTAACACGTGCCCTGACGGCAACTGGAAAGCTGAAGGTGATTTGCGGTTGTGTGAAAACTAGAAATTCCACCTGTTTCGTGTATCGTCAAAGCGGCGATGGCTGCCGCCACCATCCACGCCGGCACCGTCGCGTGAGCACAAGGAGAAACTGAGGTGGACCAACCAGCGAGGATTATTGTACTATCGTAAAATGCAAAATCGAGCTCGATAGCCCACAAATCTGAGGTGAACTGTCATCTATACAATATATATATATATATATGTATTGTACACTGAACTGTCATATATATATATATATATATATATATATATTGTAGCGTCCATTTTAATACTGAGCTAACGTAACTGCTTTTACTTTTCTATATGTTTTAAGATATTTAGATATATATATATATATATATATATTGATGTTCTGTTACGAATGTCCGCGAACCAGAAAACGATTTACTCTCGTCATTACAACAACAACAACAAAAGAAGCGACAGAGAGGTAGAATCCTATTTGGCGGCAATCCTTAGTTATCACTCTCTCTCTCACTCCCACCGCAGAAGCTCGATACGAGTTATGAACTGCGAGAACACCCGCCACCGATCTCATCATGTCCATGTATCACCATCTCTCAACATGGCTCTCACGCACATGCCCCCGCCCCCCAACCTGCGTTTTTTTTCAGGTCTAGTGTCGATACCAGTTTCCATTCTGTCTTTCGCTAGTCTTATTAATTGATACAGTATCCGTTTTCTGATGCAGCAGCCTAGGCTTAGCTTAACTCTGGCTTCGGCCGGGAAACCTGCGTGGACGTTCGATCTTCTCGTTTATTCCCGACCAATCTCATCTGTAGTGTTAATAATATCCGTCCTCCAACCTGATCCATTCTCCTCCTAATATGACCTAATAAACATACTATATATATATATATATATATATATATATATATGATACATTCGCCGCACGCGTCGCCCGCTGGTCAACCAGCCCCGTATTGTAAAAAGAGTATGTAAACTTAGCAAGTTCAGCTTGTTTTGTTGCCACTGTTGAAGCAAGATAAAACAATTGAGAAAGCAGATCTAGTCCAAATCCTCGGGATGATGCTCACGAGGCAACCTGCATCGCAAACTGCTGCCCGCTGCTGCTGCTGCGTCCGTTATTGTTATTGCTGCTGCCGTTGCTGTCGTTGTTATATGATATGGCGTGAGTCAGTGAGTGGCTGAGTAGTGAATAAATGAATGAGTCTGTGGGTATTCGACACCGCGTCACTGTAGCTCATTGTTTTTACCCGGTCGTATCTATTCATGGGAAAGAAAAAAAGACAATTAGCTTCCCGTTAGTTGGCACTAGAAGACGAAGAAGAAGATGATGAACAACAACAACAACAACAATGAAGTATTAACAGCAGCAGGATCTAGAAGTAATAATAGTTGTCTTGTCATGATTGCCGCCACCGTCGTCGTCTTTAACGTTATTATACCAGACGCGGAACGAGATGGCGCATGACAGGAAGATAGAGACAGAGAGAGCTAACGGATATCAACGCTGCTGCTGCTGCTGCTGCTGCTACAGCAAACGTGAACTGAAGAACCCACAGGAGCGTTTTGTAAATTGTATTTTTTTACCGTGCGCACGCGACAGTTGCTGTCCATTATTAAGCTAGACATTATGTATTCCTATGATGTGTCGTCTCGCCGTCTGTTTCTAGCCAATTGGAGCGAATTTGTAATAGACGTACACAATAATGAGACCTAATATACACTATGATACAAAAGTAGTAGAAAAACAAAAACTTTCAACAACGTGATTTATATACATAATATGTAGTAATCACCATGGACGATTATGGCATAATTTATTATTGTCCGTTGGTCCCGTACATTTCTCTTTCAATCGTTATCTCGTCAACGGCATTTCGAGTTTTCAGTTACTCGCCCTGAATTGTTCATCTTCTTTCCGTATTCGATCGCCCTTGCTGAAAACGAGCTCATGGGTCCTCAATATTCGTGTCAGCTGGACAGCAAGTGAGTCGAGATACCCAAGTATATATATATATATGCTGGAGCCATTTGTGATATATATATGTGTCAGGAGTGGCGACCTTTTACTGCTGCTGCTGTTGTTGTCCAATGGAAATGGGCATCGTCATAATGAATATTCATCACCATAGTGTTTCTTTGCTGCTGCTGCTGCTGTTGCTTCCGCTGCTGTAGCCGCCTCTTTCGATCGACGACGACGGCGATCGCGACTACGGCGGAGGCGGCGTCATCATCCGAGACCCTACCAGGCCCAGGCGGCTACCTACTCACCGCGACAGTGACTGACTAAGATCGGTTCATATGGCCGACTTTCTATCTATTATCTGGCGATCTTCGTGTATCCCCGTACATGCGTTTCCAATCACTGTTCTTGAGTCCGTTCATTCGCCAGCTCCTCTGGTCGTGTCACGACAACCGCTCCGCGGTGAACGCTGCTGGTGGTGGTGGTGGTGATGGTGGACGAGTGGAGGCAAGCCAACGACGTCGCCGATGGCAAACGCCAAAGCGGATGTGTCATCTGTAAATGGTGACAGAAGCCACTTCGACGGCTGGCCCACTAACGCTTATGTTACAGCTAACACTGCTGTATGACTACTATTACTGGTATTGTGAAGTTCATGATGACGACGGACCTATGGAATATGGGAGTTCTCCTAGTTGCTTCAGAGCTCGCGCGTTCAGAGCTTTCGGTTTGGATTCGTCGTGGTTGGACCGCTAATGTTTATTTATGTAAATTTTTTCGACCTTTGAGAACCTTTCATTGCTCTTTCCGTCTCTCTCTTGATATTCCATAAATATATTCGTTGACGCTTATACTAGAATTATTTGTGATCGCACAACCACAGCCGTGGACCGACATCTAATCGAAGTTGTCACTTCGCAAACTCGTCGTATCTAGTTATCCATTCAGAGATAACTGCATAACTTCATAGTCGGCTGCAAGCTTTACCAGCTCCGTACTTTCAGAAGAACACGATTCAAGCACATTTTAGAAGAGTTGACACGAAATTGTCCAACGGTCCAATGTGATAATGCTTTTGAAGCGCTTCGCAATGACTCCGCTGCTTCGCCGCCCAGGTGTCCCACGCCCGTCCCGCCTCTACTGTGTGAGTCATCGGTGCGCCAGTTGCCTGTGTCTCTGCCGGACGCTGCGAGGCCATATTTCCACAATACGTGGTGATTCGACACCATTTATCCGCCAGTCGGATTTTACAGGTTGAGTTCTGACTTCGTAGCGAAACGATCACAGCGTACAGACAAGAAAATAATGTGTAATTCAGGTTTTTGCAACAACTTGTAGCTATTATACGCTGCCTTGCGCCTAGAATGCCTGACGATTCATATCGTTAAGGGTAGTACCACGTCACGCAACACAGTGTTAGGCGAGCCGTCACTTGTCCGAGAATACTCGTGGGAGGTCGTGCGTTTTAACGCATTTTTTCGTTGAATTTACATTGTGACTATTAGGTGCGCTGATATTCTTTCCGGCATTCGATCCGTAAAGCTGTAAATATCGCCCTGAGATATAGGTCCACTCCGCTCAACGATACGAGAATCGTTCCCAAATTAAACCAATTTAACCAGTCCAGTTAGCGTCCGTTCCACGACCCAGCCATGCGGCCTGCTAACGTCAGGGACTAAGACGTCCCAGTGGTCTTATTTGTTATCACATTCGTATTCGATGTTCGGCATTCTCTGGCGTTGATTTCCATCATCTGCTGCAGCGCATCATCTCCGACGACCGGCGATGTCACTGGCCCCGGGGTCGGTCTTAAGCCTTGTAGTGTATGGGCCATCTGCGAACGATCGGTGCGCATCTGTGTTGATCCACCATCGACAACGTGAGGGTACGGTATCACCATAATTATTATCTTGGCCTATTTCTACTGCGGTTTACGAAGCTCAAAAGCTCTGTGTACGGTTGTGGTTATACCCTGCGAAAGTGGTTATTCGACAGCGTCTTGGCCAGTAGAGAGTGATGATGATTTTAGTGTGTCACTGGGACTCTGAGCGAAGTTCGGCATTGGCAGAAGAACGACCCCCGATGAATTGGCGTTCTGGTTTCTGTTTCTGGCGGTTGCGTGGCCGAATATAAGTGTGGATTGGGTCATATGGTGGCAGATGCTTCATCGATATTTCACCAGAATCTGATTATATATATATATATATATATACATGTATGTAATAATAATCATAATTCTGCATAGGCTCGTAGTTATTATAGTTAGGGGGATAGCTTATTACCTAGGTCCAGCTCGTTCACTCGACTTTCACGTTCAACAATTGTGTTGTTACAATATTATTTTCATTATTTATGACCGTAGCCGTACTGTTTTTGTTGTAACGACCTAAAAAATTCCACCAGCAAAATAGGCCAACATATTGCCCATTGTTCCGCGGTTGAGACCAGTCTCAAACGAATATTGTATTTTCGCTGGCATCGTCAATCGTCGTCGTTTCAACTGGACCCATATCTTTGTTCGTCACCATTAAATCAATGTACAACAACAACAACAACAACATGTTCAAGTACCACACGTGTCAATACACGACAATTAATAGAAGGTGTAATTGTTATTACATATTCGATCTGGCATAATATTCCATAATTATTCAACTGCATTGTGTATCGCTGATTGACTGAAAAGGCCGCTGTCTTCCGATCCGGTTATGGGGTTCGCCTCATACCGGATGTCGTTTGCTGCTGCTGCCGCTGTTCTGACGACCCGTCAATGACGACAAACCGAAAGTTTACCAACGGCAGGTAGCTCGTCCTTCTGCCCGACGAAGTGCGCGTTACTCAGCGGGTTCTGGCTGATACCGAGGTCCCTTCGCGTTTCTGCTTGTTATGACGTTGCCTTTCGTTCGACACCATCAGAATCGCGCGGTGCATCCCTGTTTGTCCAAGCTATAGTATCTAAATGTCGGCTGCTTGCTCAGCGGGTCGCTGCCGACCGGCCGATCCTAAGATGATGATTCGCCGTGGTAACTTTTTTTTTATTTATTGTTGTTTTATTCCCGATCGTCAACGTCTCACATTTGACGACGGCAATCGGGCAGCGCTGACGGCGAACGTTTTTAGCGCGATGGACACGACGGATCGTATCAATCAGCGCCATATGCGCAATGCGCCTCTTGAAGCATGCTGGATTATAAGCGATATAGAGCCCGAATCATGCCCTGTGTGTTGTGACGGGCTCGGCGGGTAACGGTCCCGTTGTCAATTTCTTTATAACGGTAGGAATGAACGGTGGAACGTCTTCGTCTACCAACGTGTCTACCCGGGAGACCGGAAATGGTCAGCTAGTGGCGGTATCAGATTGGGCACTTGAACATGGGCTCGAGGGGCGGTTGCCGAGACTCCGCCTGGTGGGTTGGTCCGATGCAAGTCCGATCGGTAATTCGCTCACGGACAGTGGCGTACCACTTTTCACTGGAGCGCCGCAGGCTGCCGAGCAGCGAGCGATCGAAGGCGTACCTACGTACGGCGAAGATCCTCCGATCGTTGAGGCGCGTTGAGAAAACGCAGCGCCGCCCGAAGAAAAGAAAAATGCAGCTGCTGTTGCCGCTGCTACCACTTCGTCGATGGACGACAATGCGATGCGATTCGATTGCCGGTGAATGCCAGTGGTTACTGAGTAATCTGCGCAGGCAGAAGATGACCGCCACCAGAAAATTACGGCAGAGGGAAGTTACCGCCTGAACCAGCGGGGTCGAAATGGAGTTGTTCGTGCTGGGGTCTGCTTGTATGTGTGCGCGCGTGCGTGTGTGCGTGTCTGTAGTTTGATCGAGGGGAAAGCCGATGGGGGGGGACTTCAACATCAGATGATACTGGAAGTGTCGGTGGGGTGAGAGCTGTACAAACAAATGTACAACGGATACCTATCCATCCATCTATCTGTGTAGCTGTTCGGCAGACGATGAGGTGCACTGACCACTGAAACATTGAACGGGCAGGGTCTCTGTGTATCAAGCCGAAATGCGGATAATCACGCTGCCAATATACAGCTAATGTTGAGCTAGTTCAGCCACTCCGCTCTCATTTGATCACGTAGATATTCTCTACTCGGCTTTATAGCAGTGTGGAAAATCAACTCATCCGTTACCATCCCTTTGTGTTCATACTTCGCCTGACGAAGTGTATGTGAAGATGTCAAATGCGCTCAAATCGAGGCCCCTACCAGCGCTCGAAATAGCAGGATACGATTGTTCTCTGATAAATCTGCTCGAAGTACATGTCTCGGATATCTGAAGAGTGCTCGAAGTGACAAGTCACCTTCAGTGATCACAAGTACAACTCAGGTGGCCGTAGCAAGCATCGGCCACCCAAACCCACTCGAACTTTGCAGGACAAATGATGATGATGAGTCCGGTGGGGTCATAATGCAAATTGTGTCAACCTCTCTTAGCGTGCCCGGTGCCGATTCCATCGTGGATTTCTGAAGCGCGATCGATGTGAGGGTCTTGTAAGAAGCGTTTGGGGGTAAATGACCCCCCAATGGTGGCCCGTGTGCTATCGAGGCGTCGCTCATTCTAGTGCTCCCAACAATCATTTTGTGTGTGTGCGTGTCTCTATGCGAATGTGCGCTCTTATGGAAACGGTAGAAACCACATTGCTTGCAATCGGTGGACACGCATTGTGAGCGTTGGGCAAGTGCTCTTCCTCTGGATCCACGCCCGGTGCCACTGGATTCAGTTCGTTGTTTGTTCTGAAGTAACCCTGAATTGAATTCCTCGTATGACTTCAACTGAATTCAACTCTCTTCGCACTACTGCCACGTTTCTGTTATTACGGCAGTTTCATCTGAAGCTGAGCTCCGGTGCTGGATTACGCCGAAGAACTCGCCGAGAGAGAACATCAGGTGTGGAAAGATGATTGATTCGCTTCGGTGATTTGTGCGATATTTGTGCCAAGCGCATAGTGTCCCGTTGCAGTTAACTCTGACGCGTTGTAAGCATGTTTGCAACTGTTCGAGTATTGTTTGTCTGTCAACCACAAACAAGCGAACGCAGGAGAGGCAACTTCATCAGTTGGTTTGGCCAGCCTCCGCCTGCCTTCGGACCCAACTGTTCCGTAGCGAGTGGATAGCGAGAAGTCGTCTATCGAAGCTACATCGGAAATGGCTCAGTCAATGGTTGGTGAGCTCAAATTCAAATGGATAAAAGCTGTTAACACAGACGCAGTATAGCCATAACGCGGATTGAACGACGATAGTTTCTCGATGGTTGCGGTCGGGCTGTTGGTGCAAGCTTAATGGTGGAATCATAGCTGTTTGGGGTCGCTTGCTTGGCCTGAACAAATAATCTGCGTAGGCAGGTGGTAGGTAGGGGACAGTGAACAATTTCTCGTTACTCGCGTAGCGGTTAATTATGAAGACAAACACAAATCATCAGTTTACAACTTACTTCATGTTCAACGACGGCTTCTGAACACACCATACATTGGCAGGTCATGGTTAAGTCTGGCGCGGACGTTGGTAGGCCTTCCAATAACGTAACACGTAACGAAAACACAGATAATACGCTGCTCCGAGATGTTTTGGGCCTGCCAAAAAAAAGGCGTATCCTGTCCGTATACTGAGCGTGAGTGCGAGGTGTCCACGCGCAATCGATTTAGAAAACGACGCGAGCAAAATTGCTAAACCGAGCAACACACAGCTGAGGGTGGCATTTTCATTATATAATTGATAATAACAATTAAGTACTCTCTGTTCCGAATAGATTAAGAGCACTTCAATAGGACCTCGTGAGATGCCTCACATTGGCCTGGAAGTGCTTGGATTGCAACCAAGTCATTGACTCATCCAGTGCCATCATTTCTAGCGCGCTAAGTGTCTCCCCAAAATCAAAAGCAATTCAGGAATAACCGCTCTCAGTTGAGGACGGTCATGGTAAAAAGTCGACGCGTGTGGAACGCAGCGAACCAAATTGCAGGAATGAACAGAAATGCTGATGAAAATGAATAGGACGATGTTGATTTGTCATCAGTCACCGTATGACGAGTGGAAATAGCCACAGAAGGGTGGCTGATCATTCCCTGTGTATTCTGCTCGTCATCAACGTCAACGAATTCATCTGTTCTTATCGTCGATTGGAATCGTCCACTTGTGACACGCTTTACCGAGGGCGCGAGCGAATGATTACGGTAGGCCTTGTAGTTGTCCATAATTTTCTTTCCGTTTTGGCGGCGGCCGAGGTATTGTCCTGCCGTATTGTTGTTTCTTTCGAATCCTACGAATAGAGAATGTCTTTTCGCCCGTGGTTGGCTGCATCATTTCGATGTCCTCTTCAACGCACCGCTCTTCATGTATTATATATATATGTGAGTGTGTCTCTAGTCTACTATAGTGCGTTCGATGCAGAACAATGTTGAAGCCGATGAAGACTCAAGCCCAGAACGAGGGGGGAACGGGGGGTGGCCGATGAAAAGGACGGTTTTTCCGACTGCCGGAGTTCCCTGGTTGGTTTCTCCGTTGACGTGTAATGCCTTTTTTTTTGGATTCTGCCCGTCTCTGTCATTCCGATTGACTGTACCCCCATCATCGGCATGGGGGCCTCCTGCTTTACGCCTATGCTTCGCTCACTGTCTGTCGGCAGGTGTGCATGACTATAAGCGTGTGCTGCAGTCCAAGCAGATGAATCAAGTGAATACAAACCAAAAAAATAAAACAAGCCGTCAGAAGTGGAACCAGCAGAACCAGCAACCACTGAGGAGAAATAGCAGACGTGTCATCTGTCACAAAATGTTCGGACTGTGTCTATAGCCCTATTGAGAGATGAGGGCGCGAATGAAGGCAAGTGTCGATGTGTGTCGGCTGTGTGCGGTTTTAGATACGGGCGGACGTTCACGTGGGTATTGAGCATCTGCTATAAAGAGCGCACGATACATAGACACGATACACACGTACATGCGTGTATACACGCATATGATGATGTTGATGTGTATATGAGTGGGAGAGGTGAACGCTCCAACCGAAATGTGCTGACAATTATCTGATTTATCGTCTTCTACCACCGCTCTCTTACAATCAGGGTTTGTAAGACCGTATAGTATCGCTATTGCGGGACAACACTCCTCAATGTGATAAGACACACACATATATATATATTGCTTGATCAACATCAGACCCTCACATTCTTCTTTTGTTCTTAGCAGCTGTTATAATGGGCGTCAATTAATTGTTCTGTCCGTTGTTGGGCTAATCAGCTAGCCTCTATTCTTGGCCAGCAGTATAACTTCTTGCATGTGCCTCCACTCCTTATAGGTCCTTGAAGCAATGGAACAATGCAGTACCAAAACCTAACATAGACGTAAGGCGTCTGAGGTTGAGCTACGGAAACCAAACCAACACATGAACATGAGCGCAACAAGATGAACCTAAGTATAGGTTAGAAAATCACTGACAATACTGCAATATCAAAAATCATAATATGCTCATTTGTTTGTCAGTCGACGCTGTTCACCTCGGTTCGCAATTTGTTAACACTGAGTCCAGTCGTTCTCACTAGGATTGGTAAGCCAATCAGGTCAATTGGGTTCAGACTGTTCCTTATTTTATTTCACAATTTTCGATGCCATCCTCGATCTCACATCTCGTTGATTGACCAGTCAGAAGAAACTGCTGTTCGCTGGGACGATCCATGGTCCTGGTTAACAGGATAGCGTTCTTAACTGCTATTAAATACACGAGTTCCCGTCAAATAGCTTCGTTATGTTCACATATTTGTTAATAAGCTCGTAGTAGCGACAGAAAGTCTTCTTTAGAGAACCTGCCTTTGCAACCTCGGCGTATATTGGCTTCCGCTTAAATGCTCCATTATTTGCGATGTTCGCGAGTGGCCACGACAAGTCATTAAAAAGATGTCAACATCTTAACACTTCCGGTAACAACGATAGGGTCTATCCAATGACGTGCAGACATCTCTGTCGTGATAGCGATGAGTCCTAATGAAAGAGCGGCCGTGTAGAGCTGAAGGTCGTGCGCTATGTAGAAGTTTAGCGGAGCGAGCTAGAAAAGTTCTCTTGCGAGAAATTAAATTTGAGAATCAGTTCTTTGCTCCGCCTGGGGTTCCCAGCCGCCTGTTGAGCTAGTTTGTCGGCTTGCGGGCCGGCCAAACAGCTTCGAGGCTGTCAAATATATGAAACACGTTATCAACAAGCTGCCTGGCTTGTTGCTTGTTCTCGACACTAATACTTCGAGTGAGAAGTAGACCGGATGGTCTCGAATGGGTGGATGCTTCTCAAACCGACGACCCCATCTAATATGAATCGTTACGAGCAACTTCTGTCCGTCAACATACGTCTGCATGTACCCGTTTCGGAATAGCGGTACAAACATATGCGATAATAATAATAATAATAATAAGTAGTTATTAAACAGAGTTGCGAGTCCAAAAAGTTACCAGAAATTTGTCAACAAGTCATAAGCACATAAGCAGCGTTCGTCTAGCAGTTCCGTAGAATCGAGGGCCAACATTACTAGTGTTCATAGCTCGAATCCCTATGCCGCGTTCCCCCTAAACGAACAGTGCTCGCCGGACAGTGACCCCCGTGCATGAAGAGCTCTTCGAATCTTTTCGTAGAAAACACACACACCAACGGGTGACAAGCAGCACGAAATGTCTACCCGCCCCCGCGCCCCGTTTCGAGGGACTCCCAGTGTTGCCTTTTCGTGTCGCTTTCACTCGCAGGTTAGCAATTACCAACGTGCACACGTAGTGCTGCCTGTGACGACCTCGCCCATCCTTCGTCTGGGGGCCGCACAAGGCGCCCGGTCGTGATACGCTGTGGCGGATGCGTTTCACTCATTGATCCGTGAACCGCCCTGAGTCGTGCATATGACGATGGGTGTTGTTTGTGCTGTGGTTACCGATGAGTTGATCTATTGTACCCCGCACACCCCCGTTGATATCTCAGCTGTTCGTCGAACAATGTATCTCATCATATTTGCTTCATTCACTCGTTCAATGAGTGCTTTGCGCAGACGGAACTGATGAACAATGAGTTGCTCATCGGCCACCACATCTCGTCGCATTGTTTTTCTTGGCCATTATCGTTTATTGTTTTATGTCTTTTGTCTATGATGTTGCTTGCTGGACGACATAGCAGTATATTTACGTCGCTTTCCGTTCGATTCGATCGACGATCAGCGGCGTGATCAACGGTGGGATCTCGTGTTTCAACAACTTGCCCGGTGTATGCCAGTCTAATATTGCATTGTGCCGTATAGTCGAGTTATCACAGAACCAGGGCACGTCACAATAAAGCGATTCTTTTCTCTCTGCTCTATCTCTCTCTCTCCGCGCGGTATAGTTCGCGGTAGCGAGCATTTGCCAAAATTGTGGCGAAATGCATTTATTCGACGACGGGCAAAGCCTTATGGTATATATATATATATATATGTGTGTGTGTATATCATATTCGGTGTTTCGTACGCGAACGTCATTATAAGCTCCTTGGCCGGCGACAAACGACAACAATACGCATTGTAGTATCACGTCGGTCGATAGGTGTAGAGGCAAGAAGACAATCAAGCGAAGAGACAATGGGCTAAAATGAGAACGAATTGTGTGTTAATGACAAATTCGTAAAACACATCAGCGCTACGAGAAAAATAAATTCTTCGGAAATTTCATTTCCGATTTTGCAGAAACTAATATACTATATCAATAATATTTTCGTTTAATATTATAATGCGAGTGTGAAAGATCAAGAGAAGGTTGGACAAAAAGACATGAAGAAAAACAAAGAAATGGTTTCCGTCTGTGTCCTTATTAGCTTGACTAATTATTATTATTATTATATATGTTGTTGGAGCGACGGGGGAGTCCCTTTAACCTCTACGCCATTGGCTGATATTACTAGTGCGTGTCGTGACGTGGTATTATATATATGTATATATTGTACACACGATAGTTTTGGCAGCCGCCTCTCTGATCTTTGCCCTTTTGGCAACGTCCTGGCGAAGTACCTCGGAACCTTGTATCCTGCGACGCCTAGTCCTAATTCGACACTCAGTGAAGCCCCCGGACGTTCCCCTCCCTACATAGTGATACCTGGACCGGATCGCTCTGGTAGTGCCCGATATATTTAGCTTTCGTAAGCGGGTGGAACCGTTCAGGCTCGTTCAAAGTTGGACGTCATCGTCAGGCCGTGAGGCCTGCTCATATTTAGGCCATCGCTCAGGCCTTCGATAGACTATAATGGCTGTGTTACCGGGATGAGTTTTTGAACTTTGAATTGAAACTATCGAAACATTTCGGAACCAGACACTGAGTACTGGATTGGTACGACGAACACAGAGCGTGGATTTTCTATGTTTTGTTAACTGAGCTATTCAGTGTTAGAATGACACATGCGAAGTACCCACCGACGTCTCTTGTTTTGCTCTCACAAACAGATATACGTGATTATGTGCAAGTATCGTTTAGACAAAACATTATTTATACATGTAACAGAGAACAACGCTGACAAAGTGCGTTGTTTCGTATTGGATAGAGTGGCAGTGGCACTAAGATAAGTAAAAATCGCGTCGAAATGAGTTAATAGCCATTGTGCTACTCAATTCTTTATTACAATTCGCCTAGCAAGAAAAATAGCATTCCCCAACAGACCAAACGGCCTCCTTGGTTCGCATGATTACGTCCATCTTTCCGGATCAGTCGTCAAATCAATCTTTAAACTGTGGCAATCTTTCACTAAAAAAAAAACAACACAGCAAGCCAACGCGCACACACACACACATATATACATCCGACGGGTCATCAAGACTGTGCCGTCCAACCTCAGGCGTGTATCGAGCTACCAATCAACCAAGCAAAGGTCCACTATCAGGTAACGTGGCGTGGCCCTGTTCGTCAAAACGCCGACTTGCAAGCCTGCCAGACGGAAGCACCCAAGGGAACGTTGCGATTTGCCACAGTGTCTGTATCTGTGTGACGTTAACCCGAGCACGCCTTTCATTTCGCGCCTAGGCCGAACGAGGCCATTTGGCCTCCGCTTGCCTCGAATGTCAGTGTGGCTATTTTCTGTCGCCACTGAAGCTTTGCCACTCTGCCCCGCCGCAAAGAGGCTTAGATGCCGATGGCGGTTCAAGGCGCCGGTCGTTGATGATCGTGCCCGCGCGTAGAGCGAACGCAGCATCCTCTCGTACGCTCGCTGCGTCTGAACGCTGTTCGTCTGCGGGTCCCGTTGGCTCGCCGCACAAGGCTTGCTTGGAATACTGGTATACTGGTAGTAAAACTACTGCTGCTACCGGCTATGGCAGTTGAGGTCTTACTTATATCATATCTGATATTTCATAGCGAATAGAGGAGGGTGGGTGATCGGGATCGGCGAAGGATTAATGTTATTGTTGTGAGCTGTGTGTGTGTTTTTTTCTGTCAGATTTGCTTATGTCGATCGTCGTTAATTAATTAGCGCAACAGAGGCGTTTTGTGGATGAAATATGACGCCGTCATACCGCTTGATATTGCTAATTGATTGGCATTTGCTGACGAGAAGAAACGTTGTCATGGATTTTCCAGCAA
Source organism: Stratiolaelaps scimitus (assembly GCA_019614645.1). Classification (NCBI taxonomy): domain Eukaryota; kingdom Metazoa; phylum Arthropoda; class Arachnida; order Mesostigmata; family Laelapidae; genus Stratiolaelaps; species Stratiolaelaps scimitus. Next base: position 4,413,940 of record JABWDB010000016.1, read on the forward strand.
TTGTTCATGATGCCACCTTCATAATAAAACTTCGCATTGAATTCCACTAACGAGAATTCTTTATCAAAATGCTGCACTTCAATAAGCGAGCGCGTGGGGTTTTGCCTCGCGCAGAACACCCCAATCGTGCCCTGTGTTTCCTCTTGAAATGTGTTTGAATTGCCACAATTTTTTTTCAACTGTTAATTAGCACTTGAGGGAAACTAAGACAATATATGGCTGACAGAACAGCACAGCCAGTTTCTCTTCGGTCCCTGCGAGGATGTACATTATTATATATATATATATATATATCAGCACATCCTTATCACATCCCGTGTGTATTAATAATCATCATCTATATTGCCCTCAGTCGTCCTGCCGTGATTAACAAGCACTACAGACAGAATGATAGTGGTTACCACCGTAGTTGCGTCGGGTTTGCGTTAGTCCGTATAAGACGAAATGAAACATGTTCATTCGCTAGTGATCGAGCTCATCAAGCATCATGAATAATCGTAGACGTATTTCTATGCTAGACGTGCCGAGCGGATCTGTACGATGTTCATTTATAAACATGCAACAGGTACATGCAATAGTGTGGTGTCGCCAGACCGAATCTTAGAGAGTTCGTTGATGACCAGGGGATCACGCAAGCCCTTGGTCGCGTTTTCCATCAAGAGCTTAATCTCTATTCGTGGTAGCGCTTGCTGCTGGCGTTTCACGTCAGAATGCATTGAGGAGGAATTCGTTGTGTTATCACGTAATAATGATCTGCAGGGGCGCGTCTCATCATCTGCGTTTCTGCGTCATCTTTTTCGATCTATGTAGCTACACTCAATCAATATGACAGAGGGAACAGGATTCCTTAACAAGTCGATGGTGAAGCTGCTCTGTGAGGTTGCACCTGCTCGGCTCGGCTGAATGACTGTATGTGGCCAGAGCATTGCATTTGCTCGTGGTACGGGTTACGTAAGATAGATGGCTGGGTCCATGCATCCGTCTCTCTCTCTCTGTATCCGTCAGTATGGCTTGCCTGTGTGAGCTGATTTAGATCGTTTGGGCAGCCTCTGTAAGGAACGGGGCGGGGCGGAACGAAGACGTCAATGAATCGGCTGTGAATGCAGCTACACTACATGGCAAAAATAGAAGGAGGAGCAGTTTGGGAGACGGCGGTAGTGGTTAAGGTTAAGGGATACGATACGCAACGTGGACACGTACGGGTGTCACACGAGGTCTTCTGACCAGCGATTGTAGGGTTGTGTGACCGTGTCGTTGTTCTTGTTGCGTACTCTGTAGTAGTATGTATGCCTACACATATACTCCCTACAGAGCAATTCACTATGTGGAGAAGCATTGCATTATTTCGAGATAGATAGAGAGTGAGTGAGAGAGAGACGAAAATGGGCTTTGAGTGCGCAGGTGAGAGGCGATGTGTAGCGGATGTAAAGCGTCCCTACGTCACAGAGTCAGAGAGGGCACTTCGCGTGTACTTCAATGAACAGCGATGACCATTTAATAGTTAGGACTGCCTCGCTAAGAGCAGGCCACGCTTTAGATCTAGGCGGCTTTAGGTGAGATGATACATGGCATTGAATAACACGAGAATGAATGGGATACGTCCATGGGGTATCGCTACGCGTATTGGGTTAGCTCGTGAGAAAACAACAACATTGCAACAACATGATATTTCGGGTGAGAAGTGGTTCGACCACTGTGGATTTATGACCCCCGTACCGTCGATTGCTTGAATAGAGCTCGCTCACTATTGGAGCTTGGCGTTCTCGAGATTACCATATCACGCGGTGGCTTGAACGGAGACTGAGTCTCTGGCTGTGAGAGGCCGGAGGTCGCTGTTTCGAGTCCCGAGATCTCGTGAGGACATATCCCTTTGCGTAAAAGGTGCTATCGTATTCAAATTGTGCTCTTGGCTGTTGATATTGTAAAGTACTCCCGTTGGGATGTTCGGTGACGTTATTACAATTGATTCGTAATTTATGTAATGGATCAAACTTGGCGTTTTGACGGTTTGTTGAGGTCAATGCAAACACGCGATAACACGAATGACTGGTGGCATTCGGTCGTGGGACTGACCTGCACTGACTGATTGACACAGATCGGTGTATATTTCCAGCCAGGAGTAGCCCTACTCAGGAGTTTCAAGTGCTGGGTTAACACCTCTTCAACGAATTTTATCAGCTCAGCCTGAAACCTTGACCTTCTGTGTTCTATAAATTACTCAGTGTGAATAGATTGCAGCTATTGCACGTTAGCTGTTACATGGTACCGTCGAGCGCTATTAGTTGACTAACCAGCGAGTATTGGCATGACACGGTTTACTAAAGAAATAATAAAAAAACGTATCATATTGACGTTGGCTGCGTTATGAACATCCAACGAACGCGTATAATCAAAGGTCGTTTTTCAAGGTGACGCTCCTGCTCGTATCGCGAACAAGCTTCACCAACCTTAATTAACGATGAGTGTTAGTCACTCAGCTGTTATCCAATGCTTGCTTGTACAGCCGCATATATTAGCACTCATATGACGCTACGGAGCTATTAGATATTAATTTAAGTAATCGGCAATAACTGCTTGAGCTATTGTTTCCCCTATCCAGCGTACAAACATGTTATGGGTTCTGTTGAAGGCGGAACGTATACTTTGTAATTAGTTAGTAATTTTGATCACATTTACATTCACGTTCTCGACCTATCAATGCTTTGTCCGTGCTGAGAGCCTTCAGCCTATTTATGCAAAATAATTAACCGTTTATTATCCTAATAATGGTAAGCTATGAGTTAATAAATATAATCAATATGTTGTCGTTCTTCCAACGCGTGTGAAATACGCCTTCAGAGAAATGACGATATCGGCTTCTATCTTCAGATCCTTAATTGAAACTGCAACCCCACCGACACAATCGCTTCCTCCTTATCTATGTCGCAGCCCCATGCCGTCGCGCGGAGGTGGGAACTGCGCATTGTGTGGCCGCCATAGCCGCCGTGGTTCTGATAGCATAAAATCAGCGAGCTCCCTGTCTCGCTAGCTCGTTTACATCAGACCCGCGCCGCTGTCCGGCTCTCTCGCGCGTTAGGGCCCGAACAAATTGGTGGTCACCGCGCCGTAATAGCGTTGTCAGCACGAGAGGGTTAACGAGCAACTGTTACTACCGCTGCAACTGTTGGTGACCAACCTTCCCGGCCCGGCAGCTGACGGTGACGCCGCCGCCGCCGTCAACAGGAAAGCGTGATTAGTGGTTCTCCTCCGGTGGGGGGAGAGGGGGCGGGGGTTGTCGTCGTCTCCCGTAACGTTTTTGCAGTTTGGAACCGCCTTCAGCATTCGCGTCGTCCCACCTCGTTTCGTTCGTTGTGAATGACAACCTCTTGATAAATTGTGATCCGCCACATATCGCCAGCTGATTTATAGATAGACTATAAATAAAGCACTGTACATATATATATCCATTGTGTGTGGGTGTACATCCCTGTGGGGATTTATAGGATCGGATAGCGGTGCTATAGTATTAGTGGCCCAGTGTTATCTAGACTAGTTGTCAAACTGATATAATAAGTGGGTAGTTATAAAGTGTGGTAGCATTAGCGGACCTCATCCAAATGTGAATTGAGCTGTGCCGATGTCGATTACTAAGTCGATTGCGGTCGGGATGGGTGGATGGCAGCGACAGCCACTAATATAACAGATATGTGTTTTGTGGTTCAAATTAGCGGAAGCAGTTGATCAATTGCTTAGGACTGAGTTCGATAAACTTTTAGATTCGCATACGTTTGCAGTGAACTATCGAAGTGTTTATGAAAGAGCCTGAATAATCTGCTCCTTCTCTGCGATGCTAAGCTCAGCTTGTGTTTATTTATTTTTTTATTTATGCAATTGATACCGAAATTTATTCTGCTGTCAGATTTTGTCGAACTGACTAAACCTTGACCTTGTTGTTATCTAAAATGAAATGTACTGCTCAATTCACGTATGTGTACAATACGTGTAAATGACAAGGGGCGAAATTGCAAAAGAAATAACCACGCTTTCGTATAGCGGCCTGGTTGTTATCGATGTCATCGAACTCAAGTATTTCGTATGATGGCCTCAGATAGCCATATTGTATATACCCTATGTTTTGCGTGATTGTCCGTAACGATTATCGAAATCTTACGCTAAAGAAGTTAGAATTGTTTTAAAGTTAGAATAACTTTATCTTAATGAACAAATCAATACTTTGTTTAGGCTTCGAGGATGATCTTTCTTGCTTATACGACGTGCGATTCCCTTCAAAATATACGAGCTAAAACATAGTTTATGTTGGAATTTTTATTTGTCCCTCCAATCTTATAATGTTTAGAGGACCAATACTGTACATTTACATTACGAGTCCCTCGACCTGTTGAGGACAGCATCAGAGAAGTTAAACTGCATTGTTAAGATGGCAGTCCCTTTAATAATAAACCAATAAGTCATTACCTGTATATATTGTGATCATTTTACTCAATTCATACTGATTACCTGCACATGTTGCATTTCCACATCAATCATGACCATGCAGACATCTCGGCCTATGCCTCTTTTGTTAATTTCGCCTTTTTCAAAGTCATCTTTGTTCGACCACCTCTCTCCTCCCATCTGCTTCTTCATTCAGTTGTCCTTTCTAGCGGCCAATAAACGTCCATCATCGGATCCCCGGTTTTCCTTTGGCACTTCTCACTCTTCAACGCTATTTGTGTTTGTTTCACGTGTGTTACGGCCGCCCCCTTTGTTTGTTTGTATGTTTATGTGTGTGTGTGTATATATGTATGTTCCCTAGTGTGGCAATTTCTACCTGTCTCCCTTCCTGATACGGCGGTCCCTTTCGTTAATCCTGTTCTGCCGTGGCGTGATACAAGACCAAGAAGAAGATGAAGTGGTGTCTTCCTTGCCAATTGTTCCTTCTGTTGACTGTTGTTCGTTAGCAGAGGGAAAAACTGCGTTTCCCGCAAGTATCCCGAGATAGCGTCGTTTCCTCCGTTCCAGCCGCGGCCAGCCGAACAAAAAAGATGAAGTGTCATCAGAAGCCGTGATGCTGTTTACCAACATCTACACAATGTGCCCCCCCCCCTCCGACTGGGGCTATCTCTGCGCTAATGCGTCCTCTTCCTTCTAAGTTTACGCGGCTATTCTACCGTTGTGTGGCAGCACGAACACTTCTCATCGACCGTTTTCAACCCGCTGCTGCTGCTAGATTCGTCTTGGCACGTTTATCCACTAGGGGGCGTCTGCTCATTTCTTGAAGTTCACCGAGAATTGCATTGTTTGTTTTTGCCAACTTCGCCTAACCCTGCTAAGTGGCGTTTCTCCGGTGTCGCTTTGAGTTGGTCGACACCACCACCTCTGCGGTTGTTGTTGGCGCGACACTCGTGCGCGTGTTGGCATCTGTTCGCTGGCTATAATATCTCTGTGGGCCAACGCGTGGTGCCCGGTCAATTCTGTGCGAGGGGGAGTTATACGATCCTGTGATCCTGCTCACTTCGCTAGATGTAAGATAAAGCCAACTTGGACAGCTCTTCGTCGCTGTGCGCCAGGATTAGCTACATAGACCTCAGTCACAATATGCTGCTTTTTGTTTCGCTTTCAGTCTTTCTCTCTCTATTATATATATATATATATATATATATATATAAATATATATATGTGTGTGTGTGTGCGTGTGTCTCGCTCTCCCTGTGGCATTTTCACGTCTCCCGAGTGATAAAAAGAGATACTCATCATCGTTGTACGAGACGGTGGCCTGCCGATCTCTTCCGGATGTTGCCAACAGCGTGCATCAGTAGCAACTCAAGGCGACTGAGCGGGTCCCTGATTAAACATGGACAGCTGACCATTGGGCACAGGTCAGCTAGTGACAGTAACGGGCGGCGGTGATGATGATGATGATCACAGTGATAACGCCACTGACGGTAGCAGCTGCATCAGCAGCAGCAGCAGCTTAATATTGCTGGTTTGCCTCTGACGTTTAATGTATTCGTTGACGACTAGCTTGAGCTGACGACGAACCTCGGAACGCCTTTCTAAGCGGACAGTGGCTCCAAGACGCCGAGGCGACTGACTGCGGACACTAGCTGTTTTCACTAAGGCTAGATAGCACGTCCATGTTCCCCTCGCGAAGGAAAAGAACGATTGTTCGTTAATTGCTTGGTTAACTGGCACGACCACAAAATAGCCACGGTCGTAATCCCCTGCGCTCTCTTTGGACGAGAGAGAGAGAGTTGTCCTAAAGAATGAATGATGATATTCGGTTTGATATCTAGATGCTGCGTCAGTGGATTCATGACACTCGACTATTACGATTAGTACCAGTTCTGGTAACAGCAATATAATATGTGGTTATTTTTGACGCATATTGGTTCATTTCGAGATTATTGTCAGATCTTACTCAGATCGCCTATGTTGCAGATACATTAACACGGCTATCATTAGGATAATGATAATAACCTCGATCACGATGATAGTGGTAATAACGCGATGATATATATCCAGCGAGGGGATAGCCCCACGGTTGACTGCTAATACAATGAATGGTCCAAATGCCATTATGATTTTGAGTGGCCAGGAAGGCATCAGCCTACCGAACCGTGCAATCACTCATGATCGATAATTCCTTACAATAGAAAGACAATTTTATTCTCTGCCAAGGGAGGGCCATTCGAGGCAGGTATTATTATATATATATGTATATACACATATAATGTGAAAGTAAGGGACGACGTAATGGTTACCTTTAATTGTGACCTCTGATTCATGTTCATCATTAGCCGTGCTTAATCTTTTGTCGAAATGATCGCACAAGACCCCAGGCGAAGTATTGTTGTTAACATGCACCGTCTGCGTAACCTCAATGGCTGTTGTGCCACTCACGCGTTGTTATTTCGGAAGATTAGAAATTGGCCCGTCATACGAGGCGTTCGCCAGTTTTGGAAACATCTTGAGATCGATCAGTTCCCCTATTGACGTTGATATAATCCACTCGTTGGAAATGGCGCATCTACCACTCGCCGTACGAGCGAATGTGTCCTGCACAATGCAATGTGTTTTTTGAGGTCTGCTCACCATATTTCTGAACAAAATTAAAATACTTCGTAGACTTTCGTACAATGAGACAAAGGACCCCATTTGCTTGACGACAGAAAAAAACGGGACGTTGCAGATAGTAGAATATGAAGACCAGATAACCTCGGTAATATGTTTTTGTGCAAGGTTTAAGAGGGGGCCTTCAGAACAGCGCGCTTCGGCCCTGATGTTAGCGTTTTTCGATTGCTTTCGCATCGATACTTGAATACTGCACCAAGTGAGGATTTTGGTCGATCACCATAATCGTTTGATAATGTTTATGAACTATGCACATAGAAATCTCATCGGTAACCGTGGAGAATAAAACTACCGAACACTCCCCGATCTGTAGTTCCTGACTATGCCAAGCGTACCATCATCCTAAACTGTCGTTCAGCAAGTGGCATTCAGGCCTCGCAATTTTGCTATGTGGCGGCCGCTTGTTTGAGTTTAATACGACCCCAGCATCCGCAATAGAAAAATAGCTAACTTTTAAACGCAGGCGGGTCACATTATCGTTGACAGACCGCTAGCGATGTTAAAGACGTCCACTTGCATTACGACCCCTTGCTATGCTGGACAAGTCTTCTGGTGCAGGAATTATTCCTCTACCACTGTTAATCAAACTGTTCTTCGATTTCTCGCCACGAAATCATTGGCGAACGTACATTAGCCAAGCAAGCATTGAAAGGCAGACACTGACCCATGATTCACGAGTGCCTACACTGTGTATGAATCGCCCATACTTCTACGGTTGCCCCTAGTGCTCACATCAGCTACGTATATTATAGCCAAGACGCTTGCATGTGGAGATAGTTGATTACTTGCCAACGCGTGTTCAAGGGAGCGAGCTCGGGGGGTCCGAATCAATCATCTGCCCTTGGAGCGTGTTCAAAATATCGATACGTGCATGTATTATACAATTACACTGTTGCAATGATACCGTCAAATGGTTCTAGAGCATTTACAAGCGAAAATGCCATTAACAGAGAGACGGGGAAAAATAATATAATAATCACTTGTTCGGCGTAATATCCGTTATATGTTTTTGAGAAGCGAAAGGGACATCTTTACTGGAAACAGCGGAAGGATGTCACTTGTTCCACCAAAACACACCGGAGTAATTAGTCGAGTCATTCAACCGGAGCCTCTTAAGCGTTCCATTTTGGACGATAGCTTCAACGTATTACTTATGCCGTGGACAACACCTAGGCAATTAATTAGCGCAAGTAATTATACAATATTCTGCTGTAAACGTGGAGAGGCTTCTTACCGCTTTCACACCAGCTCTGTTGGTTGTCAACTAACGGTTGTTGGTCGTTGTTGTTATTGTTGTTGCTTTGTCCATTTTTCCAGGCGCGAAGAAGCAGCACAAGATGACAGTTGGATCCCAGTTCCGGCAATCTCTCCAGCTGCTCATGGAGACCCTAAACGCAACAACGCCTCATTATGTTCGGTGCATTAAGCCAAACGATGACAAGAGCGCGTTCGCCTTTGATCCTCATAGGGCAACGCAGCAACTACGTGCCTGTGGAGTCCTCGAGACGGTGCGAATTTCTGCAGCTGGATTCCCATCACGGTGGACGTACGCCGAGTTTATGCAAAGGTATATATCATAAAAGAAAACATACAGGGACACTATCTGGACACAATTCTCTGTCGGCGGTGTCATGACTATCAGATTTACGGAAGTGTTTGAGAAAACATATTCTCTCTGAAAACTGAAACTCCTCATTTGAGTAAAATGTAAAATGTCTGTGGCGGCACTTTTTTGTGTGGCAGGAATGGGGCAGCTACAGTGAGGCTTAGGTTACATACGCGTCGTACTGCGATACCTATGTTAATGCATATGTGAGAGGGAGGGAGAGAGAGAGAAATAGATATTCCTTGTTAAGGCAGAGGTGGAATTTGCAGACGATTTCATAGAGGAGATATCATGGCCATTCCCCAATGTGCATGATCAAACAGATCACCCTTGCCTATTCGTTTGTCTGGTGGAATACTGAATCTTGCGAAATATCGTTGGGACAATTGTATTTTCTTTCAGATATCGAATGCTGGCGATGGGAAAGAAACTCAAAGGCAGTGGTGACCAAAGAGAAAATTGTGCCAAAATTCTTGAACTCGTACTAAAGGATCCTGACAAATTCCAGTTCGGCAAAACGAAAATCTTTTTCCGGGCCGGCCAAGTCGCGTACATGGAGAAGCTACGTAACGACAAGCTTAATCAGGCCGCTATTATGATCCAAAAGGTGATCCTGGGCTTTGTCTACCGCCGGCGGTACATTCGTACGATTAAAGCAATTCACGGTATCCAACGGTATGGCCGGGGTGCTCTTGCACGAAGGAAGGCTCGAGCGCTACGGGAGACCGCAGCCGCCAAGAAGATTCAGACGGCGGTTCGAGGCTTTTTGGCTAGGCGGAGATACCGGAAAATTAAGAGACTCACACTTCAGCTGCAGTGCATGGTTCGAGGGTATCTCGCCCGAAGACGCTGCGAGTCGATTCGACGCAATCGTGCGGCTGTTGTCATCCAGACTCGGGTGCGCGGTTTCTTGGAGAGACGCCGATTTGCGCGATCGATGCGCAAGGTCATACTGTGCCAAGCGGCCGTTCGGCGATTCCTCGCCAAGAAGCTTCGCAAGAAGATGAAGGAGGAAGAGAAAAAGGTGGAACACTGGAAGACGCAGTACAAAGGACTCGAGAACAAGATTATCAGCCAGAAACAGGAGATGATTGACATCGCCAAGGCACGCGACGAGGCCCGCAACAAGCTGGCCACTGTCGAACACCAGTGGAAGGACAAGGTTCGAACCCTTGAGGACCTCCTTAAGGTGGCCAACGATAAGAACCGGGAGTTCGAGGAGAGGATGAACGCCCTCAACGAGGCGCTGGAGCTGTCGCGGAAAGGCGAACTTGAAGCAAATGACAAAATACAGGTGAGGGCATTGCTTTCTTGCTGTTGTCCGGCATCTCGTATTCAAGCTTTACTGAATAATTAAGCAAGCACCTATTATGTAATTGGAAGTAATTAGCAACTGGGGCACCTATGCATTGTTGGCATTCTGTTAGGCACGTAAAGATTATATCTAATATTTTTAATTAGAGACTTCTAATTTTTTATTTCTTATTTCTAATTAATTAAGTTATTGTAATTTTCGTTTATTTATTATTGTTGCATAAGGAATCAGTGAACGAATTCGAAGAACACGTCAAAAACAAATCTTGCCACTGTCTTTGCTAACCTTGCAGACCATGAGCTGTGAAATTGAACAGCTACAGTCATCCGCAAAAGAGATTCCTACGATCGTAACAGAATCAATGGTCGCACAGTTAGTAACCGATCCATCGCATCATCTGACGACCGCTGATAGCGCAGGTGGCAAATGGACCAGCGAAAAGCGTCTACTCGTCAAAGAGCTTGAAGAGCTCAAAACTGATTATCAGCGGTAGGTGTCTTTAGAGAAGGTTGTTATGCATTTTCACAAAATGTTCCCGACCGTTGTAATGTACCTGTCCAATGCGGGGCATTGCTATTATTGGTATCTTTAGTTACTTTCGCGGCAGGACGGCTAAATGTCTGACTGAACGAACCCGGAAGTTCGAGTCCCCGTGAGGTGACATACACCTTTCAATGAAAAGAGGATGCTAAACAGAAAATTTAACAGGCTATCAAATTATGCATTTTTCTTGGCGTGGTCGGCCGTACAATGGCTGTTTAAAGGTCACCCTTGCGATAAAAGCTATTTAAAGCTTTCAATGGCAACATAGTGGCTGGTTACAGGTTACCTGATGAATACGCAGTGTCATCATATTTATGTAGATATGGGGGTGGTACCGATGACGCGGAAATGACTGCGTCAACAGCACAGAGTTTCTGCACATTCGTGGATGGACCTCAGTTGTGTTCTTTCTGATGACTTTGAATGACTGAGAGCAAAACTGCATTGCTATTTACGGTTGAGAAAAAAGTCTCAAAAGTTGGGGTGTCTTGTAATTTTGGCGCGATGTATATATATATATATATATATATAGATATATAATTGACAAGTTATTATTACCAGGTCGGCTCACAGATCTACAAACATTAGTGACACGTAGCCAGAAGGCAAATGGGGGTGATATTGTTGTCCTTGTTGCTGTTGTCGACAGGGGAGGGGGTAGGATAGCGCTTTATGTAAACACCTCATAGCGAGTCATAGCTTTGTATACTGCCGATATCTGAGTAGTGCACATTTCTTGCTAGTGAGATCAGTTGTAGTCTATCGGCAAACAGATATTCCGTATTGAATGGTTCCCGCTGACCTAAAGACTGTCGAGTGGTATGTAAGTGTACAGTTGATTAGAGTAGATAATTAACGTGGCTGGTCCGAAATTGAGAGTGGACCGATCGTCAATGTTGACACTGATAGTCATATAACATTGGCAAGACTATATTTGATACCTGCCCACTCTATGCAGCTGTGCTACAATTAGATTACTGTTATGTGTTTGTTTGTTTGTTTTTGATCATTGCTTGTTCTTGTTACAATTATTGTTCTTGTCGTCACGTTTATCATTTGTACCGCGCAGACTTCTGGAGGAACGCGATGGTATGATGTCGAAGATATATGGAGATCCGCATTCTAGTCCTTTGAACACCCTACGGGTACATCATCCACACCACCAGCGGACGCCGTCTGAAGTGAGCGCCGGCAGTGACCCTGGCCGCGAAGTCGAGGAAACCCTGGACACGCTGGAGCAGGACAATGGATACGGGACCGTCAGCAGAAACGGCTCTATCAGGTTAAATTTGTTATCTGCAGCTATCGGATAATCCCATTGGAAATATAGGCTTTATCGAGTAGCACTATCAGTAGTCATTGTCAGCTCTGCACTACCGATCAATTTGTTTCGAGCCAGTTATAGATCTGCTTTGTACGTGACCGTCGAATAATGTTAATTTGGTTTGATACGCTCGTTTGCTAGGGAGGATGTTACGACGATTCTGAAGTTCGAGAAGCGAGTTAAGGATCTGGAGGCACAGAATGCCGAACTGCTCAAACAACTCGAGTATCAGCAGCAGATAGGCGAGCCCTCCACTAAGGATATGATGAGGTGTGGATCGAAGCGTTTCGTCTCGATTATTTTATATTTAGTAATTGTCACTGATATAATGAACGATGACTATCTGTAATTAGTTGTACTATCACTCGCATATAAACAAACGGATTGATTAGTTACTTTGATTAATCACTTCGTACGTTGCAAACGACAAGAAGGTTACGATTGTAGACGACATGTGCCATGGCTGCGTTGCAGTGTTATTAAGCGAAATGAACGTCGACCTATACGGTAACCTTCACCCTCCCTGTCACTGTTTCTTCAGGCTTCACGAGCTCGTTCGCGAAAACGCCAAGTTAAAAGAGTCTCTGAAGACCATGTCCATGGCAGAGGGTTCACGAGACATTGATCCGTCATCGACATCGGTGTCTGAAGATGGCAAAGACAGTGCCAATAATGGTTCGGAAGATCGAAGTGCCAAGACGCGAGCGCTCCTGGAAGAGCTCTGGGCGGAACTCGACAAGAAACGGGAGGAAATCCATGGTCTACGGGAGGCTCTTACCAGAGAGGGTCAAGGGATGGCTCATGTGCCCAATCGTAAGTATTGGCTTACCCATCGACGCTTCCCCGAGTCGTCTCTGCGAGGGCGGTGTTTTCAATGCTTGACTTACTTTTATCATGGTGCTTGTAAAAATGTGGTTAGACCGGGACCCAATACAGGCTCAATGCTTTCCAAATTGAATACAGGCTAAATCCAGAATTTCCCTCTAAAGGGCCAATCACAACAAACCAGAGAGGTTCAACGAGTGCTCGCTGAATGAAGCGTGTATCGTAGCTAAAATCTATCGTACTAAACACACACAAACACGCACAAATACACCAAAAGCGAATCCTGCACGGTCAAACCACATTCACTGTATATGCAACATGGGCAATTTTCTCGCTGTAACGCGCACAGCTCTCGACGTTCACAAGGCAACGTCAACGGAAGTGAATTGTCAGGGCAGATGTCTAAGCAGACACTAGCATTATGCATCGTGCCGCATGCGAAATATAGCGCTGTGAGCTTACTCTATCTCTCATGTATGTTGATATGAGTGCAAAACGGCTGGGTGGACTGCCATTACAAGACGTGCAGCTCTAATAGGCTAGAACGCGCTCAAGTGAATCTGTCCTCTTCTGTTTTGTAAGGCGGGGCGAGGCGTTAGAAACCCTAAGCACCGTTACCCTTCCACTGAATGCTGATGATGACTAGTGACGTGGTCAGTGTTCGATGTAGTGTTTTCTGTTGTGTTCGAAGTTTACGTAAACAAAGACTCCCCTGCAAGGAAATGCCCCCGCGTTTATCGTTTAGCTGACACGAAGCGTTTCAGAAGTTTTCACATGGTGCCAAAGTTAAACTACTTCTCAAGAGCAGGGTTACACATTCATCTTTGGAACACCCCGTGGAGTCACTGTCTCAATGTAGATCTAGTCGAACATTGGTTGTCTGACCAAACACAGCTGATAGGAACGTCTCGATGAGCATAGCACTGTGCGGATATCTGCTTCACGCGGATTGTAAATATGAGTTACCTGCTTGGTAGGGAATCAATGGGATCTATATCCATATGACGATGATATATATATAGAGGGATAAGCAGGAATCAACGATTCAAAATGCTTTGCATGCGTTCGTAAAAGATAACGAAGGAAAAAATAGAGATCTCATCTCGACGAGTAATGGTCGGACCTTTCATCTGCTGCGCGATTAGGTACGCTCGAAACACTCAATCGAAGCTATCCTGTGAGCCCAAATAAAAAACAAGCTAACCTCTGTACACATCAGCAGATCTGCACATTATACAGAGCTTAATATGACGACACTGATGATGATCTATTGAATGATTTATGAAATGAGATCAAACTATATATATATATATATAAATATATTTATATATATATATATATATATATATGTATTTATTGTTACCAACATGTAGAAAGGATTACTACTGAGGCGAAAACATTTTTGACGAAACTTATATCGATTATTATTGCCATTATTTGATATAGGCGAAGAGGACGGTGAGATCTACATGGCGTTCGAGACACAGAAGACCATGCTGAACCAGCTGGAGAATGAGCTTAAGTCAGTGAAGATGTCGGCACGCGACTGTGAGCAGAATCTCAACGTGGAAATTCGCCAGCTCCGTGAGCACAACCAGCAATTGCAGCAGATCATCTCAAGTGAAATGACGCCCGCGGAGAAGGCAACCTTCTTTTTGCAGGGCGAAATCGCCAGGATCTCCCGAGAGAATGTCGATCTCAAAGAGAAGTATGATCGTGCCATTGAGCAGATTCGACGGCTCAAACGACAAAATAAGATCAGCAGCAGTCAGCATAACAACAGTCATTCTGAAGTCTCAGATTCGGTAAGTATCACAAATATCATATATGTACACACATATTATACATATATATGTATATGGAGCTATAGTTGTATATGTTAATACCCAATGTAAAACGAATATTGAACACTTTCAGAATATTATCGAATTACCTATTATTATTATTATCATGCGCTCTCTGCATTTCTCGGGCATTTAACCAATCGAGTCGAATCCAAGCAGTTCCCGCCAACGACTAGCTAATGTCTTCTATACAGTGTTCTCCGCCAGCACATATTCGTCTAATCGTTTTTGCCGTGATTGATTTGCAGATGCCGATGATACGGCACAAGACGGAGATGTCGGGTTCATTTCTGGGCATGCTCGAGTACAAGATCGAGGACGAGACGCACATCATTCGATCGTTGATCATTGACCTCAAGCCGAAAGTCACTCAGCAGTTGCTCCCGGCGCTCCCTGCTTTCATTCTCGTTATGATGATTCGACACGTCGACCACTGCAACGATGACCAGAAGGTCCGCTCCCTCCTAAACAATGTCATCACGAACGTCCGACGAGTGATTAAGAAACGCAAGGACGATCTGGAGTATACCGCCATGTGGCTGACGATCATGTATCGATTCTTCAACAACTTGCGCCAGTACTCCGGCGAGGAGGTCTACCAGAACGAGAATACGCCCCGACAGAATGAGCAGTGCCTACGAAACTTTGATCTGTCGCAGTATCGGCAAATCATCAGCGACATCTGCCTGTTTATCTACACGCAGATGATCCGGTCGATGACGGACAAACTGCAGAAGATTGTGATTCCGGCAATTATCGAGCACGACGCCACCGGCGGGAGTCAGCTGTTCCGCCGCAAGACGTCGCTCCACCACGACACGTCCGGTCACGAAGTCGACGCGGCGAAGGCACTTGATCAACTGCTCGACGAGTTGACCGCCTTCAACAAGCTGATTCAATCGCATCAGGTTGACGTGGATGTTCGCGTCGTCATGTTCAAGGAGCTCTACCATTTCGTATGCGCGATGTCGCTGAACAATCTGCTCCTTCGTCGAGATATGTGCCATTGGTCGAAGGGTGTGCAAATACGCCACAACCTCTCTCGCCTTGAGCATTGGAGTCGGGAACAGCACCTGTTCGGTGTGAACGACCACCTTTCGCCCGCAATACAAGCCGTACAGGTTTTGCAGGCGCGGAAACGCGAGGACGATATACCTGACATCTGTGAGATGGCCCCCAACCTAACGAGTGGCCAGTTGCTGCGCATCTGCCAAATGTACACGCCGGTTGAGGGTTACGAAGAGTCGTTCTCGCCAAGATTTATTAGTCGACTTCAGGAGTACATCAAGAACACGTTCCCTAAGGACAACTCGAAGGACTATCTAATGGACACAAAGGCGCGGCTCGCCGTCCGCTTTCAGTACATCCCGAGTGAAGTACAGCTCGAGACGGTTACGGTTCCAGAAGTACTTAACCTGCCTATGCTGAAACGAATCTAAGTAAACACGGACACAGCGGGCGACACAAGGCAACGAACGTCTATGGTGGAACCTATAATGGAATACAATGGCGTGGACTGGCACTAGTCGAATCTTTCGAGTGCCCCCATCACTGACGCTGTGGAGCCGGACAGTGCGCTGTCTTACTTAGAAGACAAATAAATATATATATATATATATATATATATATATATATATTGGTAGAGTGTGGACAAACAAGAGAGGGGTCTGTGCAAAACATAGGGAACAATTGCCGAACAGGCGAGTTGAGAAAAATTGGCCACGCTGAGAGAGTCTTGGACGGAAGCCTCGAGAGGACGAATATCTAGACAAGGTGGACAATGACGAATATTGCACATATACATTCACTCACATATGTATCTATAATGTTTACTATAGATGCTCATGTCACAAGAAACGATAGAACAACACAAACACGGCTTCGGGAGGGAATAAACTATCTGACGACGGCTCGACCATTCACGAAGGTGGCCGATAAATGGCGACAATTTCCACTAGATCCGAATAGTTCAGGTAGCTGTCGTAGCCGACAACAACAACAACAACAACTGAAGATGCCAGTGCCATTCATTTCGCAAGAGGCGAATTTCGTTCAGTCTCATCTGAGCAGAGCTGAGGGATGCGAGTTCGAAAATTGCGGATTATATATGTTATTTTCGACAAAACTTAAGGAAAATCCGTATAGGTATATTATTTATATAGCTGAATATTGTGATGATGATGAACGTCGTGCCTAGTGTAACAGGTGACTTATATATGGGTGAATGACAGTGAAATGAACTCTAATGATAGCGCACCGCGCACATGCGGGAATTATACACGTGTGATTATTAGTGAAAAGCCATAAGTGGTGGAGTAGTGTGAACGCACCAAATCAATCAGTGAGTAATAATTAGACTAGAAAGATTAAAGATGATATATATATATATATATATTATATATATATTAAACTGTTCGTCGACTGTGAGATTTGTTGCAATGAATCCAACCAATCGCCTCCCCTTAGTAAATGTGTCCATCGTACGAAATAGTCTCCTTTGGCGTTTTGTTATTACATAGTGAGAATGAAATAACTACGAGAGAGGGCGCTTTTTGTGACGTAATTGTTAAGATTATTGGTAACTGCTGCTGCTGCTGCCAACTGACCGCTTCGCTTCGTCGCTGACCGCGACCTGGCTGCTCTGTGTGAATGGTGTACCTATTCACGTATGAGTTTGTGCCTAATGCTTTCAAGAGTGTGACATGCACGTGTGTGATTATAATTGTGTGATGCATCTAGTGACCCGGGCGCTACTATGCCGCTTAGCTCGTCAGAGAAACAAGCAAAACTGCCAGGGATGGCAGCACACCAATGGAGCCTACTCGATAATGGTGTTGCCTTACTATCTAACCGTATATTTATATATATATATATATATATATATATATATATATATATATATGTATGAAGCTATGTAATATATACGTGAGACACGTATACAAATGCAGATATGTATAACATTATTAACATATTAATAACATGGGAAGAAAATTGGGCAGGTGATATTGTGCACTTGCGTCACTGATATATATATATATATATATATATATATAGCTACGCGTGTATATGCAGTGACCATCTACGTTGAATGCTGGTGGATCATTTAAGTGCATTGTTAACGTTATGTTAGTCATAGTCGATGGTTAGTGAAAAGTAACTCGAGTTGCCGATTTTAATCTTAATATTTATACACCCTTCAACAGGGAGGGCTTTATTCATTCGATTCGTTCAAATTTAGGTTTTAAACTAATGATATGCGTAGAAAATAAATTTCGCCTTTAACAACAAAAATTACAACATGATTGGATCCATGCTCCGTATATAGACTAATTATATATCTATATATATATATATATATATATAACATACCACGAAATGTAGTAGCTTATTGTCGTAACGCCAAGGATCACTTCTCTGCTCTTTCCTCAAGACAAAATTACCATTTCCCCGTGGAGAAAAGAAAGAAAAACTCCCAAGGGTGAAATTAATCATCGCTAAAATTTCCCGCTTAAATCGACACATCTCACTCGAAATTTCCACGCCAAGTAGTCAAAGTTGTAGCGCTACTGCCGAGACGACTTAAGCAGTTTCGGCTACAACTTTGACTGCTCGTCACTGCATATGCATACGTCTACCTAAAACAGAGAACATTATATTTACATATAATCTCCTGAATCCAATGCAATCACCTGTTAAGTGGCGGCAAAGTCTGCCTGCCACGATATATCGACATTATGACCTCCATCTAAGTATACGAGTGAACATGAGTGAGTGAGATGGCTGATTGAACACCTGACCCTGAATAATGCGACAGCTGCTCACAGGAAAGTAAAGTAAATGACGAAAGGGGATGCAGCCGTGAACTGTCGGAAGCTGGTCAGGAGCCGCACGCTATAGAATTAAAGTTGATAATTTGAGCCACCATCATGATGCGTCACCTGATTGGGAGGAAGGTGTCGTGATGTAGGCGGGCCCCTCGTTGAAATAAATAAATAAATAAATAAAGGAAGTTAGATGCAAGTACGTTAAAAGTAAATATTAGTTTCTCCTAACGAATATATGATACCTAGAAGAATGGCCGTTTTACTGAGCTAATTAGTTACTTTTAATTGCTTTTTATTAAACATACTTTAACGCTTCGATATGGGGTGAAGGCACACAAGGCGCGAGGTTGAAGTGTAAGCTTTTGACGTATCTTAGGCTGCTGCACTGGCAAAAATTCTTAATTCTTAATTCTCAACGATATTGTTAATCCAGTTTCGACATTTATACGATATGACTTCGTCAACTACTTTAAGGCTTCTATACCCCATAACGTGAGCTAGAGCGCAGCAATTTGCAGATGCTGTTGTTGTTGTTGTATACGCATTGGGTTGATCTCAGCTGTCGTGCAAGATCACCACTCATCTTAAAATCATATATAAATCCAAACGTTGATTGTGACATCAGCGTCGACGCATTTAAATGCAATGGCTATCTAGAGGAAATGAAATCGCTCTGCCTCGAGCCGCTTCGACCGTAGCAGTTTATCGAGTTGTTCCCACGTACTCTAATGAAATTTGTATACCGGAGAATGAAAATAATGGCCGAGTCGTTTGCCCAAACCGCTGACCAATTGGTCGCAATAGGGCGTCGTGAAAGGTTCCAGCCACTGTGTTATCGATTTGTAGCAACAAATGGGTATAGCTGATCTACTCGTCCGTCAAGCCGAGAGCCAGGAGTATTCCTCGTAGAGTGGTGACCTCGATGAGATTTGTTTTCATTTGACGAGGTCCCCCACACCGGAGATGTACGATCCTTGAGAGGAGATTGTTCTCTGTCGACGAGTATGGAATTATAACTCCTCGTTCCTTGAACTTCGACACTAGGTCAGGTAGACGAACTGATTGCTCAATGCACCGCAACACGCACCGCGGTCTGCCGTTGGCGGGGTCGTATACGAGTACCAGCTCGGTTCCCAGGTGCGGCCTTAGCTGGAATACACAGAGAACGATGCACACTCGGATGGCTACCAATGCTAAAGCAATTTGAATATCACAACTAATTTATAGGAAATTTGCATTTTGCTGGTGAACGAAAAAAACGTCGTCGATATCTATTGTCACCTAAAGTTTAAGGCTTTCTTTTTCATAGATTGCTGTAAAAATTTCACAGAAATCACTGTTAGATAGTCAATCGCTGTGCGATAGTTGATCAGGCAGATCAATACAGGCGTAGAAATACAAATCCATACTGTCTTCACCGAACAGCAGTGCGATCCTGACAACCGCGCTCACCAATTGGACACCGTCCAAATATTATGAACGAGTTCGCTGTGATGTATAACTCCAGCCAACAATTGTGCTCTGTACTCTTTCTACTGTGATCCTATTGAATATTGCACGAATGAATCAAGTGGAGGAATTTGACAAATCTTTAGTGTTTAATTATTGATGAGATAACTAGGGTAATCAACCTGAATGGCGAGTGATGAATTTGGAATCGGCATCAACTTTCCGCGCTCGGAGAGCTCGTAGATAACGTCGAGCAAATTCTGTTGATTTTGCGCCGTCTTCGATAGCTCTCCTTCATGCAGGAGAGGTTCCTGAAAACAATTGAGTTCCAGTATGACCCAAATGCTAAAGAATATATATATATATATATATGAATAATCCAGATCCGTACCTCGACTCAAGTGGGCGGACTGGTCGACAAACGATAAACGATCACTTGCTCTGTTTTGCTCTAAGATAGTAACTAGTGTGCAGCACATCCCCGAGTGGGGTAGAGGTTGAGCAGAAGAAGCCAATAGCACAGTTCGGATATTAACAAGAATTCTCTGACAATAAGAAAAGATGGGGGTCAGCTTCAGCTGCAAATGAAATATAGGTCGGGCTGGAATATCTGAATTTTCAACATCGCCATTTCCGATCACGGAGCAAACGGTCTTTCCGTCATAGTACCGCTGACAGTTGTTGCGGTTTCCACTCAGGTTTATCCTGTTCATATTCCACTGTCTGCATTGATCAGCTGAGACCGGCCAATCGAGTTGTATTTCGTTAAGATAATTCATTTAGCCCGGCGAACTGGTGCAATGCTAGCATGCGGATGGTAAAGCGGGCCAGATCAGGCTTAATCTCAGTTAAACGAACGCACCTGACCTTGCTTAGCCGAACTGAACATTTTGGCTGCTCACACGGTTGTTCTGGTAGAAAATTGAGAACAAGAAAAATTCGCACAAATACGTCACCGATTTTAGTTCACAATGACCTCGGCGAAAGTGGCTATTTTCATTTCAAACGAGCAAAATGCGTGCACCACATCCGTGTGATGATATCGAGATGAGAGAGGCGCTTTCAATCAACTGCAGATTTGAATAGTGCGGCGGGAATTACAACGACAATCATAACGTGCCTGCGAATGCACGTAGAGTCAACAGAGGTATGTTTGGCACACAAAGTATCGCATAGATATCCTTATTCCTTCCATCAAACTATCAGGATATGTAGACAGCGTCTGCCTTATCGGCCTTGTTCTTGTCTACACGTATCGTAAATAGTTTTTTTGTTGAGAATGAAAATACATTATGGACACCGAACTTCAAGTCCAACACGTTAGCTATGGTAGTGCCCGACACTCACCCACTAAAACCCACTCACCTACCCCGTTAATTCTTACATGGATGTTTGAATCATCGTCAAGTCGTACGACAGAACAATGGAACATATACATAAATACAAAATGCAATGTTGCCTTACTATTTCCCTCCGAAGTATCTGCTATATAACTGCAAACAGCCTAGTCTCTTTTAAATGAAAGCCGATGACATTTTTACTGGCGTTCTTTTTCCTAGATGTAAACTAAGTCTCGCTCTACAATCGGTGCCTACGGCACCGCCCTGTGTATAAGCGCGCGTCATTATTTCCATACATCATGCAAGTGAAAACAAAAGATGCCCGGGAATCTGAGTCACTTCGAGTTTTTCGTTTATTTCTTTGTTTCTTGTATCTCAATGTATAAACCTTGTTCATGATCTCATGTAGGTATATAGACAGACCTCATATCCTCATCATGGCTGGAGACTGGCCCGTTCGTCCCGTTTTTCCTTTTGCCGAGAGAATCGTTCGGGCAGTCTCGGTAGAAAACGCAATATAAAAAATCAACTCGCACTTAAGAAACACACACCACAATCGCAGCGAACGCCCCAAACGATATCGGTGTTCTAGTCATTTTCTGTTGTGCCTTTGTATAAACATGCCGGCGGCGCCGCCGCCGTAGACACGACCACGACCACCACTCGAATCGTTCGGGGCCTTCTCTTCCATCACAGTCGCCGACCGCTTCGGACCCGCTCAAGCTCGAACGGCACCTTATATTCTTTGGATCGCTTTTCCACCTTCTGGAAAGCTTGTTATGCAAAAGGGATTTTGGTGTCTGTATCAATCGTCGTCATTTGGCAGTTAACAATCAATCGCCCGCTCTGATTAGCGACATTCATTATACTAGGCTCAGCATGTCGTGTCCTGGCCCTTATGTTGAGTCCGTATAGTAGCCACAAAGGTAGCAAGGAACGCATTGAACCTGAAGCAAATAAATCTACACGTTGTTCCTCCTTTCCTCGTTCAGCGAGCTGATTTTAATCAACAAATAAACAATAAATAAACAAACAGCTCGTAATGAGAATCTAATCATTGTGACGTCACCACATTATTTCTTTTCAGGCTTTGTACCTCTCGAAATCATGAACAACTCTATTCAAAATGTCTTCGGGTCCGAAACGCGCGATGTTCACTCTCATTCTGAATTTTCATCTCATTATATCCTTACGTTTTATACATTATTATTATTATCATCGTCATCATCATCATCAGTTCGCGTGTAATTGTTGCAATTGTTGGTAATTTTCTCTCCCGCGCTGCCTCCCCGGCTGCGCTTCGGCTCACTCAATTAGTTTCATTATTTTACTTTGTTGTTCACAGCGAGAGAGAGATAGAGAGGGTGTGTGTGTGTGTTATGGCTTCCCCATTGCTCATTGTTTTTCACTGTTTACTAAAGCGTTTTTGTCTTTTTGTTTCCTTAAAAATTTACCGCTTATTTTACTCTATCACCTCTCGACTCAGCTCTACAACACTTGTGTTTAATTAGTCATGTTGTTGTATATATATATATATATATATATATATATATATATATATATATATTGTGTTGTGTTTTCTTATGCAGTGATGCTCGTTTTGCGTTCTCTCTCCATTAATCATTTATTATATATATATATTTCTTGCTCAGCTCTGCTATGCTAGATTGTAGAATGCCGCAGCGTTTGAGATAAATACGGACTCCCACAGAGTCGGCCAGCCACCACCATCTCCGCTGACCGCCCCAGCTCTATTTCGGTATATTTTTTTCACTCGGGGATAAGGTGGGGCGTTTCGACCGACAGGAAGTGGCGCTGAGTGTCCTGATTCAAGAGGAGAACTTTCTAGTCGATATATCGAGGGAGAAATATCGAGCAGAGATGGACCTCCATATACAGAGTCTAAAAATGAAACAGCTATTATTATTATTATTACCATCATCAGAACAATAATAATAATGACAATAATATTAATTACGATAATTGTATTAGTGTCTATAATATTTATCCTCGGATGAACGACCTTGATGAGGCGGTCTATTGCCGCGTGGCAAGCATTAAATTCATACATGTTGAATGAACATGCGGGAAACAGTTTGAGTTGATGGCTGAAAATCACCGCTGTGCTTTTTTTTAATTACGTCAACACAAGTGGCGCACAAACACAGTATTTGAATACACAGCTGTCTATTAATTTCCTCCTAATTAGCCACTGTTGTCAGTCAGTCACTGAGATAATTGCTGCTGCCAATTATGATTGTTCCATTATGTCCATACGAAAATGTGAATTTAACATTTTGGTTACAGTTTCGTCTGGCTTCTGCCTTTTTTACGGGGATAATAATAATGCTATGATCCGGAGCAATTGATCCGTCCATGAACTCAAACTTGCCCCCTTTGAATGCCCGCACTCGGACAGGGACCGCCTGGGGTGGTAGCGACATCGCCTCCGATCATGGGCGAGTTACGCGAACCCCCCCGGATCTCCAACCGAACTAAGTGTATAATAATGTGGCCAGCCAACTCGAGCCACCTCGCGAGCTCGATGTTAGTTGTCTGCCATGGGCCACCGTTTGGGGTGAGTGAGGAGGTGACATGCTTGCACATCTGCTAATACTATTTAGCATAGCTCCTCGAAATTCTAACAAGACAATCAACGAACTGACGAACAAACAATTTTTGCTGTTGCCATCCAACACACCCAACCGGATAACCGCCCCTGCTGCCACTGCTGCTGTTATCTTGTCGTTCTCAGATTTTGGACTGGGGCCCCAGAATTATTGGGCATTTTACTCATTGTTCCTTATTTGATATCACGACATCATATATATATATATATTGGTATCTCGTCCCTGCGAGATGAGTATTGCTCTAGTTAGAATCTCCGTAACCTCACTTGGGTGCACGGGGAAGCAAAGACGAATACCATACGATGATGTGTGGCCTAAATCGGCTATAGACCTCTTATTTTCTTAATTTCACATTTGTAATAATTGTTTCTGTGTTCTTTGATGACGTCTAATTGTAATAGAGAAATTTGTGATATTAGTATTTCCCTTGTTATTTTGTTTTCTTTTGTTCGTACACACATATATATATATATATATATATATATATGGATTTGCTCTAATTGAAGAAACGGGGGAGGTGTATATCCAGTTGGCGCCGTATGGCACTGCACAAGCGCCTATCGCTTTCGCGACGTCGCACTGCGTCAACAGCTGCGGTGAGCGGGGTTCATACGCTGTTGTCACAAATAATTGCCCTTTTTGTTCCTACCGTTGCTTTTGCATGGCTATTCTCTCACTGAACTCACTGAACTTATTATCTGTACCTATACAAGCGGGTGTACATACATGTACGTAATAAATAATCAGCTTCAACATAAGTTACAAACAGGCACCGCCTGTTATCGGCAGTGCGGCGAAGAACTGGGTGAACGGCCCTGGCCTGTAGGCATGTGACTAGGTGTTTAGATTCATTTGAAGGCCATTAGGCATAATCACCAGCATTGTCGTCTACCTGAAGCGGTAATTATAGCGGACATCATCATGTTTTTCGGCTTTATCCCTATAGAAATTGACTACTATTGTCTACGGGCTTGTCCATTTCATGTTGTTCAACTAGCTGACTTCGTCAACCAGCTCGGATCCAGGACCCCTCAATGGCGAGGTTAGCCACCTATGCTTTATTTCATGCCACTTTCTCGCAGCGCGATTTCTGTCTCATCCTTGATTAGAGCATCTCGATGATGCTCATAATCATCTATGCACCTGGTGCGAACATGGGATGGCAGGTATATACGATCAGATCGGTATTGAGTTCAGCCAGCTATAGCTCGATTGATTGTAGAGTGCAAAACTTCAGAGAGCGGACATCATGGGACACTTGCCGTAGGCGGGACCAAAGCGAATCTACTTATGAACCATGACCCGGTTATAGCCGAGCTTCCCCGCCAAGGTCAAGGATCTCTCGGGAGTCGCAACGAATGATGGAATATGATCAACACATTTGCAACAACAAAATATTATTAGTACTATTATTGTAGTTATTATTATTACAATCTGCATGTTGTCTTTTGTGTCGTCCATCTCCCGCTGAGTATGTATGCATATTTTCTGTCCATACGCGTCCGCTTCCCTCTGACGATACAGGGAGTAGTCATATTTAACGCGACGATAGGCCACCATTAATCTTCCAGTATTGGCTATTGAACGTGACAAGATGAGAATGAACATTCGATAGGGCGGGGGGGATGCATTTTCACTACTTTTGTTTTTAGTTATAATTATTATTCTTTTTTAAGTATAATCATATTTGAGATTACTTATCAACAATTTTATACGGCAGCGACATTGACGTCAGCATGTCGTTTATCCTGTCTAAACTCGGGTCGTTCCACTGACAAGAGCATAGGTGGTCCAGCTCGCGCTATTTCAACTGTCTTATTATTATTATTATTATTGATTATATTATAATTAGTGTGTGTATTTGTGTGCCTTTTATCGTAATTTCGTCTTTTCCTTCTTGCCCTCAGCGTGAATTTTTCTTGAGGTCTTTTTTTTGTCTCTTTTTATATAATTATAATTAATATAATCTTAATATTATTACTCGTTTTGTCACTAAGAGTGTGCATCGCTTATTGTTCGTCATCACCTGGTCTACAATCACATAACATCTCTCTGTATATTTTTCACATCCCGTTTGACAACATTGCTCAATATCCATAGGATCGGATAGGAGATATATTATTATTATTATTATTGTTGTTGTTATGTTTCATTTATCAATTAAAACAACTACCGCTGCGTGTTATCGTGTATGCAGCATCGTTTTCGTCATACACTTGCCATTATTATGATTAATCATTACTATTATAATTATTATTGTTATTATAATGAATTTCCTCCGATTGCGCCTATTGCTGCTGCTGTGGAGAGGGGGGACATCTGCGACCACTGCATTAGTTGGATCGTGACTGGATTCATACTCATATTGTTGTCATTATTATTATCACCGTGGTTATAATAATATAAGTTGTCATTATTATCGTCATTACCACTACTCCTACTACTAGGGCTACTGCATACGTAGAAATCGTTGATATCTTTCGATTCGAATTGATCTGCGATCTGCTTCCGCGATAATTGCTCTTGTTATGTTTGACAAATTCAATGGGTACAGTAATAATCGCCTTTGGAGCATTATGCCATGTAGTGTTGTAGTAAATGTCTATGCGTACTCGACGTCATGCCACCGATGCCTTCGAGGCTATTCAGCTCATTGCGTGTACTCACAATCGCTTGACTTCAACGCGCAATTCCAACTCACACGGTACTCGTCGTCTATGGCGAATATGTAGTTCTGGCGATTGTAGCTCCCCTTGAAGTTCTCTCTGTGGCCGGAACGCGCACAATTTCTCACTATTTAGATTCCTTCCCGTGTCATCGTTTGTCGCTGCTGCTGCTGGTTTTTATATATAGGTGGTGACCTATAGTAATAATATCGTATGCGTAAAGTCGTCCATGACTGTTTGGGTTGCATGCTCGTTATACCAGCTATCATCAATTTAATTATCGTTAAAATTCCAGTTGCCATTCATTTACGTTCATTTCGGCGCTATCATAGTTACACCGTTTCTTCCTCCCATTTGCAGCTAGTCAATGAATTACAGTCGGTCCTCGTCAGTCAGACTGAAACTAGTCACTATATCATTCGTGTAGTAGCAGTAGGTAGTTGAGCGGCAGGTCACACCTCGCTACGGGCAATGGTTCAGCCCTGGACCGGTCGAGAGACAGGGTGGTGGCCACTTGGATCTGGCCATGAGATCAGCCCCGGTTAACTGCGATATGTAGTGCGACCCACACACACACACACATACACAATTTACTATCGGAATTATATCGACGCCTCTGACGTGCACGTCCATATGGAACACGCACCGACAGAGAGACACGTCGTTCACGAAGCATGGCCGAACAGAGGCGACTGAAGGCGCCCTCGTAAAAGCCGCTAGAGTATGATGCGGCAGCCATATGCTAGCCAGCACACACTGCCGCTAAGTTTACTTCTGTGAACACTTTGCGCCTGTTTAACCTTCGTGGCGACAGCGCGCACCCGAAGTCGGGGTAGTCGCAGCGACATTGTTGGGCAGTGCCATTTGTTTGTCTCTAAAGAGACAGAATTTTCGGCGGAGCGAATACACGCGTGCGCCGGCGGGCCGGCAATGTATTCTACCCACCTGCCTTCTTCGAAGTCTACGAAGAAGATGATGAATTGCACATAACAAACTTCACAGTTTGCATCCAGCATATGGACTCTTTCTATATATATATATATATATATATATATATACTTATTTCCTTGTAGTTTATCTATATTTTCATTACGACATATGTAATATTTGTATAATTCATGAATATATTATATATATATATATATATATAGAAGCGCACACAGTTGACATCCACACACACACACATACATATACATACATAATACACAGTCACTCAATCACATATGCGTTTTCGGCGCACATTCTCTCTCTCACACACACACGTGCACACACATCAGCGAGAAGTGAGATGACATTGAACGACAATGGCCTAAAGAGGAAGGATCAGAAGGCTACATCGTGAACATGGTCGTCAGCTCTATCCAAATTGTATAGCAAATCGATCACAGTCGAATCACGCATGTCAATAGTTGACTGGTCGGCTAAGCTCGCCCTGGTGTTAGCTGTCGTTCAGGACAAGCAGTCCTGCTTCTGTCCGTATGTCTTGTCCATGTGTTCAACGTCTCTCTGCTGTTCATTCACTCATCATTGGCATGGCACTAGGCCACACATTACCCGACACTTAACAGTGGCCCTGGGCATCACGCACCACAGATACCGTGCATGCACAGACCAAATACTCTATCCGTCACTGACATCCATAGTCCGTCTCCCCATCAGCTCATCATTATTATTATTATTACCATCTTTTAACCTAATTGCTCGTCAATATTAGCCTACAATCATATATCTTCATCATTCTCTTCATAGTCGACACGTATCTGAATCTAAATATATGGTGCGTTTCTTTGCCTCTTAGTGACTCGTTGTTCACCCGTCATTGTATCTTTGTTTCAATGTTCCCGTTTTTTGACAAATTTCCACCTTAGCTCACCCCTTCTGCACCCGTCCTTGCTACCCTCCCGTAGGAAGACTGACAATCACGAAGATCTTTTGGCGATCATCAGTCTCATCGTTATCCACGGCAGAAGTCTGCCTGCTCCCACTCGATTTGTTTTGTCATCTCTCGATCTCATTATGTGTACGGTCGTAGGCAGATCGATCCGTACGTCAAGTAAACGTGCACACTCGCTCTAGCCCTTCTGCACACATCCAGCGACGACGCTCACATTTCACCCACTCACGCATTGATAGATTCAGACAGGAATTACGCGGGCTTTCACGCTCAAATACCCACCCCATACATACGCGACAGGCATACGCGGCTAGCGGCGACACCGGCGGAGATCGTTATTGTACATCGTGGTAGAGTCGATCCGTCTTGTTGTGCCGATAGTCAGACGAGCAGCTGCTGCTGCTGTCGTCGTCCAGAGTCATTTAATTAACTTGATTTGATATACATCCTCGTCTCATGTCTTGTCATTATCATCATTTAATAATGATATTAATTAATAATAGCAGTTGACGACAAGTGTCACCGATCCACCTGGATTCATCCTTATCGCCTTCTTCTGCTTAGTTTTCCAATTTCCACTGATTCGAATCTCGGTGTGGAGCGCAGAACGTTCGGGGTGAACATTCCGCTTGGGAACACTCGTCAGTCAATCAGTCACTCAATTAGCTATCATTTACTCTACCAGTGAACATGCGTTAGCCGATACGCGATGAGCCAATTAGATACTGAAGGTTCACCGAAAACCTTCTCCCTCGTTGTGGGCTCGGGCCGTACACGGAGACCTTTGACCCACAATAATCTCCGCTCGACAATTTGCCCATCTTCGTCCGCTGCAAAACGTCGGTCTGAGCCGTGTCCAGGCAGACAGATGACATTCGAAATGTCCACTATCTACGTTGAATGATCGATCTTCGATCAGTGGATCAATGCTTAAACGAAGAACGCCCCAGTCGCTGTTGCTACTGGTGGTGACGTTGTCGTTCCGGTGCTCCGGACCGTCGGACTGTCGGGAGCCCCTTCAATTTCCTCAGTGTCTGCCTCGGCTTCGCCCTCGGCAAGGGCATCAGTCGAGTCTCGATGCCGCTTGACGCCATATGCGGTGGGGAACGTATCCGATGTGGTGAGCGATTCCGGACTCGTCGGCAACAGCAGAACCTCGGAGTTCGGCGTGACACAAACTGAACTATTTGAGTCCTGCAAAATCGGTTTGAAATTCAACACGCGCGCACGAACACAGTTAGATTGTATTCTTGTGGGTTTATAACTTTTGTTATTATTATTAATATTATTATTATAATTATAATTAATATTTTCGTAATCATGCCTCTCCTCGCGAATCGATTTTCTACAAGAGGACAAAATCGCATCTATTCCACGTTGGTATCCCGCCGAGAAAGTTTCACATTCAACTGTGTTTTCTCCAGTTGAAGATTTGTATATCATGTGTGTTCCATTCATATTCTCAATACACCACCAATAGCTGCGTGATGCCGGATTATAGCCAATGGTGTGTGTATAAAGAGTTGCTTTGTGCTTGTCGTTTCAAATACAACGGGTTATGCGTTCTGTCTGTATGAACATATACCGAGTATGCGTCGACAATTCTATCAATGTTAGTAATGTAAACTAAACATGCTTCGTGGCAGCGAGGTGACGAAGAGAGCCATTTAGAAATTAGGTCACCTGGCACGAACCCTTCTGCTAGAGGCTTAGAAGCCGGCTTGCTTGGCCTTCAGCGGCGTCGCTATGATCCCCCGCCTAAAATAGCTGCCAGTGCATTTAATGGTTTGATCTTCATGAGGGGTGAGGGAGGCAGAGTGGATGAAAAGACAACTGCATACGTTGTGGACCAATTAATGGTCCCGCCAGCGGGAGCAGGCCGCGCTGGTCCTGCCACCGCCGGCCATACGAGCCTAATCGCCACGGCAGAGAGCGAGAGTGAGGGCTTCATAAAGCAAGCAGAGTATATATATATATATATATAGGGTCCGTTGCAAATAACGGGAGCGTCATATCTTCAAGGGAAGAAGCATCAGCTGTAGGCTGTACGAGGGTGGACAGCTCTGGCAGCCAATCATTCGATAATACGGCAATGCGAGACAATCGATAAGATAGCGAAATTTCCCGCCAGGCGAATTGCGACGCAGAAACCCTTCCTCTGTGAAGTTTTCAATCGGAGAATGATGCTCACCCCAAACACTGCGCCAAATATTATACGCTTACTCGTCACCGAGCCCGCTTGGCTTAGTTATACGCAAATTAGGTATATATTATAGGTTAAATCTGTCAATTCTGTAATCGAAACACGGCTAACCAGACACTGAACCTGTGTCTTTCAAGATAGGAAGCTATGGTTGAGCGTTAGTTAATGTCAAGGTTTTTGGTCTCTGAAAACGCCATGAATAAAATGTGCCAGCCCAAGCAAGCGAAATGCGAGCTCGTCTCAACCTAAAAGAACTAGTCTGAACTACCTATTACCAGCGTGTCACCAACATCCAACACACCGAGTAGTTTACTGCCTTGCCTAGCCAGCATTGTTGAAACTTTTGGCAGCACCTACAAAACAGCAGTGAATACTCTATTCGACCCTCTCACGGCACTCGGAAACATACAGTCCACATTTAGAGCAGAACTCATACCCGAAGTGGTCCCATTAATGGCAACCTGAAACAGTTACATTTGACTCGTCTGAGGGATGCCCAGACGGCGTCATAGTAGGACAACTTGAGTTGAGCCTCGTGTACTCGGACCGACTCTGCTGTGGCCTGGCCGGCCATAATCGGACGAAGAATCACACTCAGGCGTAGTGGCACATTTGGCTGGTGGAGTTCTTCTACTAATATTCAACAGACTGCTGTAGGTATCTAAAGACCCCAAAGATAGACGATTGAGTGAGAGGGCACCCAGCCGCCGACTCACTAGGGTATTTTTAGTTATCAAGGCCGATAGCTCGTTGAAGGGCTCTTCAAGTGCCCGTCTGAGATCGCAAGGGCTCCGTTCAATCGACCATATATATATATATATATACCTATGCGGTATTGTTTTCAACTCAGCGGCTGTTCCGCCAAGCCCACCCTCCATCTCATCTGCGGGCCACTAATCAACTCCAGATGTAGAGCAAAACGTCGGAAAAGAACTTTGTAATACAAGACAATTAATCTGCACCCTGCTGCCATAGAACTAACCTAACAGTACTGGTGTATCGACACAGAATAGAACATGACAAATATATATATATATATATATAGTGTTAGTGGACCAACTCGTGTTGTGCAGCACATAACAATGTACACTTACATATGTGTATCACTTGTGTGGCCGACTGATGGAGTCTGACCTCAACATCAACGGCGGCACCGGGGAGCTGTTTGTGAATCTCGAATAAGAGAAAGATTACTGACCTGTGAATGTGAGTGTTGACTGGATGCGGAATTTCTCCGGAGACGACATGCGCACGGCTTGAGAAGTTTTGGGTAGATCAGCAATTCGTCTCTCGGTCCCTTGAATACGACTCCGCAACAAATGCGCTCTCTGCGAAATATCAACGAATTCAAACATCAACAAAAAAAATGTATCGAAATAATATGTTAATTCAAACATATGAACATATGTAAAAGTATATTATCAACCGCAGTCTTGGAGTATACCCCACTGACGGTCTATGACCTTTCGTTCATGTAAAGCAAGCTCTTAGGTATATGATTTCGGCAAGGAGAATTGTTGCAGGCAGCAGATCGGCCCTCTGTTCATTCCCTAAAAGTTAATTAATTAATTAATGTTGCTCCATTCTATCGCACCCTACGCACGACACGGAGTATCCCAACCAATTGAACGGTTGATGGACCCACCCGAAATTAGCTAAAGATAATTAATGCGCCCCTCCTACGATCTATTGTCACTAACGACGATGATCTATCCTCCACTCAACATTACAAGTTGCTCGCGCAGGTGATTACCTATAAAATATATCGCTGCTATTCACCGGCGATATTCAAATCTGATCTTATAGACTATTTAATCTGTCGACGTAGAGTTCAACAGGGATAATTGAATTGGCACTTATAGCCTCAGCGAGATCCCCTCCACCCCACCAACCAGAGTAAGCCTCGAAGATCGACACTAATCCTTGAGGACTCTATGCCAATGTTGTGCGAACATCAGCATTCTTATCATTATCCACCCGCTCACAGTGGTCTTAGTGATCACATCATATAATAGCAATTTAGCGCCACCCACTTCAATTCATCGAAACCATGTATGTGTTCTTGCAGTAGCATAGTAAATGAATATGTCATAGTCGCAGCAGCAGCAGCAGCAGAAACACATTTCGGCATCGGTTTGGTGGTAAGCGACTTATCTCTCTCTATCTTGGTCTGATCTTCCCTTCTCGCTTTCTGGATGTGTACCGGGCACCTCTGTTTCTGACGGCTACAATGATTTAAGCGTGTTAGAGAGCTAGGGTGAGGTGGGCGAGATACAGACGTACTAAAATTGCATGAGATGGTTCAGGTGGCGTGTCTGAATGAACTATATGCATCTCTATACTGCTTCTGGAACTAGCTCCCACCAATTGTTGTTTTATCAATACACTTCTTCATTCATAGCCGACGAACCGGCGATGCGACCAGCAGACAACAGCAGGCGTCTCTGTTAAGAGGACCGCGAGCCCTCCGTCAGTTTGCTGGCAGTGAGTGTTCATCCTGGGCAAGCCTCCGCGACTCAGCCTCCGTGAGTCATCGTGAAGTGGCCGACTCAGGAAGCCAGGAAGGCTATGGCATCGACCTCCAAGCGTCCAAGTCAAAACCTCATCCCTCCACTAGTCGTACCGTTACCTCTCGTCGCCGGTTCCCCGACGATTCGTGACTTCTTCAAAGACAAGTGGATCGTCGCCTATAAAAGACGACTACAAAATTTTGCCAAGCTGTGACGGCCGGCGATACCCTTCAGCTGATACCCTTAAGCCATCCTGTCGATAGGCGGGAAGGAGAGTTAAAAGCCGGGAGTGGCTTCGGACTCTGAAGAGCGGTCAACGACCCCGAGGCTGAACAGCCGCCAGCACTGCATTATGGGCCGTATATAATAGTAAATATTGGCGTGTTACGTGTGCACTTAGCGCTGTGTGTCCAATGAGAAATGAACGGACACGCATTTTATGGGTAAGTCGGTGAATATCAGTGTCTTCAGTAGGAGCGAACACACACGTTCGGGTCGCCGCCGGCTGTCAAATGTCCAGTCATCGGCCAATATGTCTAGAGTTCAACACAATATGCCATATCTATCAGTGATATGTAGAATCGTGGGCTATGTACATAGCAGACAACGCATAATAATATGGATATCGAGTCTCCAGCATGTTCGCTGGAGACTCGTTTACACAATTCAAGTGCACTGGCACTAGTATTGTACAGGGGTACGGTACGAGTGGACGAACTGGGGAACGCGCACAGGCAGGAGACAGATACAACCCTGAACACCCCACAGGCGAAACTCCGTAACGATCGCTTTTACCATTACCGGGGCAATACGATGGTGTATACGCCTGCATTGTGGGAATCCACCTTGGACTCCGACAGTGAGCGCGCCTAATGAAATATCCGATTCAAACGACTGACTGGCGAACCATGGAACTGGCTGTTGTCTCATATTTGGCAGGCAACGAAGTGCTGAAAGTCACTCGCTAGCAGCCGCAGCGACTTCTCTAAACACACATACATATCCATATATATATATATATAGGCTGCGTGTGGGCCACTTGAATCTGAGCCAAACCTACTTCAGAGGCGACTATTAATGAACGGTACCACACCTTCATATCTAGAAAATTTCCTGCATTATTCTTACGAATCAATCACGAGATGGCGAAGTGTCGCGACACGGGTGCCCATAAGTGTGATGTTCATGATCACACTTGAAATTCGATTATCTCCATTTAATATTCCCTCCCCCCTACCGCAAATAGTTCGATGGTGACCACATCGTATCGTTGATTACCAGAGCTCAGAACAGTAGAACCCACAATAATAACAAAGCAGGAGTTTAATCGAGTTCACTAATGAATCCGAGAATGCGCTCAATGAATACAACAACTTTCATATCTTCGAAGGGCCCTACCTAAGCAATGTCCCGTGATGAAGCTCTGTCAGCGTTTATCGAAAGCGCTCGCATCTCAATGTGAGTTGCATGTCCCATCGTGGTTAGATCACGCCGAACATGAACTGGTGCCATGGAACTGACAGCTCAGAATCGGTGGTCTCTCCACATTTCCTTTTCACGCCCAGCATCAACAGGGAGAGATAGAGGCGCACTCGTTATTTATTTGCTCCCGCTCGAGCCCCCTCGGCACTATCTATGAACACTGCTGGCGACGGCAGAAGCAGCAGCAGTAGCAGCATTGAACCTCTCACAACTTGTTGATAACGATAATACAAGATATCGCACCTGGCCGACCACAAAGCAACTACAATTATAGTCACTGCAGTGCGATCAGCCGTTGCTCTGCTGCTGCAACAATGATACATGAACAGTCTGCTGCTACTAGTCGAGACCATTATACTCGAGTCGGCAGTGTATATTCATTCTAGTACAGTGTGATATGTCTCCGATGTTTCAGTCCGTCTTTGAGCCTGTAGCTCGTATCGACGGAGAGTACGGCGCGCGTTCGCGTGACACCATGAGGTGATCAAGCGTGATGCGCTGCTTATTTCAATAGGGCGCGATGCACAACTCAGTGCGAGTCGAGATTTTAAACGACGACTTTGTAGCTCTTTGGTTGTTGTTGTGGTTGTTGTCGTCGATGCTAGCAATCGGACAAGCGATGCGGTCTGCTGGGTACGCGTGTAAGGAAATATGTGCTTATATTATTTAGAAACGCTAAGCTTCATCCACTGTTTGTGTGTGTGTGTGTTTGTCATTGTGTCTCCTGTGCACATGGTCCACACCGTTTGCAAGGATTTGTCACTTGCTTACACAGCAAACATCGAACGAACCGGCGACCACCAACACATACTCTCTTCGTGTGACTAGAAGAGTCAGTTCACCTCTCTGCTGATGTGAAACCCCGGCTTCAGATAATTCGTTTTTCATGTAATTGCCCTCCGCGGTAGGATAACTCCGTAGCTAAGCACCGGTGCGTTAGAGAATATGGACGATGATGCAAACCAGATTGTCTCTGTCTCATTGCCTCGGAGAGGTCTACGGGACCAACAACAGGGATCGCGAACGATATAAAGCGGTACAGCAACAATATTGAATTGTGTCCGCCATGTTGAAGCTGTGCAGAGTCTTCATTCCACTTGTGCCGCCGGGACATCGGTGGCAACAGAGTTTACGTGCGCTCGTTTTCTCCGTTAGCTCTTTGGCTTACCTGAGTGCAATCCATGCTAAGAAGACCTCCTAGGCCTTTAAGCGTATCCTTCTTAGCTCAAGGGTGTAGCCTCAGTTTACGAGCGAGCAACGCTAACATGTGCAGCGCCATAGCGTTGGGCACGGAACGTTTTACCGAAGCTGTTTGCAAATTCATGCCTTTTGTTTTCGTCGTGCGGGAAATGAATTCACTCGTTTCAAGACGACTGAGGTCTTTACCTTAAGTACTCTTTGTTGTGCCCATGATATATATATATATACGTCAACATATTGTTGAACATATTGCTTTTAAATGCGATTTATATATTCTCCACATGTTGAGATTACCGTTGATTTAAAAATTGGATTTGTTTAAACCAATCTTTCGACGTAGTCGGATACTGGGTGATGGATTGTCCTCAGCTCTTGCTGCCATCCTGACCACTGGGTCATTATTTCGGCGCCGTTGTTTGGGCTCAACCGCGGTCCAGCCTCGTGGGGCAGTCCTTCGACCTGCCATACGAAGCTCCTCGAACATTTCGCTGTCCTTCGTCCTAAGCATCATGCTCGTCCGCAGCTCTTTGTTTGACCATCGGGTCAGCATCGCCTCCTGCACCAGCCCCTGCTGCCGCCTTCCAGCAAACCGTATTAGAGCCGGCGATGGACATCGGTACAGCCACTAGCCGAACGTCTCGGCCACTGACTGCTGTTGGCCGCCAGACAACAGCTTGAGCCTGATCGACCGCCTGACCAGCGTTCCGTCCCGTCATCGTTTCGTTTATCTCCGCTCTGACGGTCTCCTCCTCGCTCCGTCTAACCACCAGCTTTCAATCTACGCGGTAACGGAGAGAACGGGGTACGAAACACTGAACTGGCTCCGTACGACGTTTGCTCAGTCGCTGCCTGATCTTGTCTGAACTCCTCTGGCCCAAAAACCTAGCCACTCACGGTCCCCGCATGCGCTCCCTCATCCATTGCTCGCTATGGAGCAAAGCACCTCGTCATCGCCTAACCCCTGTCGCCTACCATACGATGGTGGTAGTAGTAGTAGTCGTAGCATAGCGGGGCATCTATTCCGCTGTATTGCCGATGCCAACAGGAGCGGCAGCGCCGTCGTTTTCTATCCTTTCGGCTTTGCTGTCAGCGAGCGACAATCGAGGAGCAGGTCGGCGCGTTGGGCAGTAGCCACGTCTCTCGCTCTCTCGAGCAGCTATAGCAACCTGCAGTGGATGTAGCTGCTGCTCCCGGTGGGATCCTGCCCCTGTGGCTGTTTCTCTCTTCTGCAAGAGCGGGCGCTCAGAGGAGAAGCGGAAAGCGACAGTCACTCCGAGCTGGAGGGAGAGAGAGAGAGAGAGAGATCCTGGGAGCTGCCTGCCCCAAGATGGAGGAGTAGCAACGACACTGACGCGGGGCGGCTGACGCTAGCATTGAACGGTGGCGCTTTCGCTCCAGCCCAGCTGGGTCGGCTCAACCCAGTACCCCATCAGTCTTTCTCTCTCTCTCTCTCTAACCCAGCAGGAGCGAAACCCAGGCAGGACCGAGAGAGGAGAACGAGGCGGTGGGAGTCAGTAGCCGCCCAGGTCATTCACCCCACCAAACGACTGTTCTGTGATCAGGTCTTCTCGTCGAATAGTCCTGTCTCCACAGTTTGAACATGATGGTAGTTGCTTCGTACAGCACCAAAAGTTGCGGAGTCAGTTAGCTATGTTGTTTTGTCATGGTCATGCTCGGTGAGTGGTATACGCGATATGGTCGTATAAGTTGGCATCGCGTTGGCATCATCGATATAGCAATTAAGCAAATCTCGCCATTGTGTCGCGGTATTAAATGTGTGGTATGTAAATGTAAAGGTTTCATTATTGGTTTATTAAAGGAGCTGCAATTTTTACAGTGCTTCAGTTCTGTTATATGTCCTCACCAGATCGCGGGACTCGAACCTGCGGACTCCGGCATTTCACAGCCAGAGACTTCGCCGTTCAACCGCCACCGCGCTGGCGGCTGTTGCAAATCTTCTGCATGCGTTCAGTCATCGCTCAAGGGATCCTCACACGAAAACAATGCAACAATGGTCCCCTAACAGCGACAGCCGTCAAAAACAAAATACATGGTTACGAAACGTGGTCCTCTCTCTCTCTCTCTCACTTTGCAGGCAAAGTAAAAGCGGCAAATAAAGCCAGCAAATAAAATCGAAATCAAGCAACTAGGGCACGTCCTTTATTCGCTGTCCGCACTACCGCGGGTGCGCGCCATGACGGTCAGCCAGCTGCAAATCTCTCGGTAAATCTCCTGGCAGTCCTTCTCTTATGTGACACACACAGAACTCGGCTTCCTGAGTTCAATGACTCCTCTCTCTCTCTCTCTCTCTTTCGTTTCGATAAGAGAGCGAAACAGAGCAAGGTAAAGTAGAGTCCATAGTCCTCGCTGGGCCCATGGCAGCTAAAGCTGACGGGCACTTGCTGGGCCTGTATATGAGCGTATGGGTCTGAGTCCCGGATCTGGGTCTGACCAGCCGGCTTCCCTCCTGGCGCTGCCGCAGGCCTTCCTCCTTCTTTCCCCACTATTCTAGCCCATTGGCTGACTGTCTCCCCCGCTTGCCTCCAGGCTGCCCAGCCAGCAGAGCCTCGACCCCGGCGATTGCGCGGTTGTGGCCATGTAGGGCTGCCCCCGCGCCAGTTCTTCTTCTTCGTCTTCTTCTTTTTCTTCTCTTGCGACGGTCTACGCTCCCAGCTCTTCAGCTCTTGCTTGATCCGTGGGGCCGCCTTAGCTGTTCAGTTTGGCGCGGGAAGGACTCTCCTTTTTTCATGGACATGGACAGACATCGTCACCATCTCTCACTGGCATTGCCATATCGCTCTGCCACTGCGACAACCAGCGCTGCTCGATCAACGATTCGGCTCTGCGACCCCCTTACGCGTCTATCGCTCTAGCTCTCGTCGCGGCATACTCATCGACAGAGGCGAACGCGAGAGAGAGGTGGACATTCAGTGGAGGATCGTCACGGGGACAGACTCGGATAGACCAACATCTATTGTACATATGCGCATGTCCATTATATACATATATATAAAGATTCGATCTTGTGCTGTATAGCAGCATAACTTGTAAGGGCAGTAGGTAGGTCATCAAGCGTCGCAGGGATGCTCAACGTTATCTTTGGCTGAAGGCCGCTTTGTAAACATTCGATGTCGGCAAAAACGTGCGCCGCAATGGCAATTGAACACTGCGATTTTTGTCGACGCGCGACAAACGCTGGCCTCGCACGTCCTTCCAGCTCAAATCATAAAGCAGTTGATGAATGAAATATCCAACTCAGCTAGATACGGGCAAAATACAGCGGCATTGTGTATTTGTGTGCGTGATATAGCAAGGATACTTCGTTTTGCGTTTGTAGCAAATCAAGCGGTCCTTATCGAGTTTATGTACGTGGAAGGAGAACGCTATGAAAGAAGCTACCGCATCATCAGCTCGTTCAAATACCAAAAAACGATGCACTCACTGGGCGCCCGCTGCGCTAAACCAGACCTGAGCTTATCGTGGCCAAAGGTGGACTGCTTACCATGGCCTTACATTGAGCTCATTGTGGAGATAGGAGAGTCGAAAAATTTGGCGAACTTCGTCTCGACAAAGGGTG
This sequence comes from Stratiolaelaps scimitus, assembly GCA_019614645.1. NCBI lineage: Eukaryota > Metazoa > Arthropoda > Arachnida > Mesostigmata > Laelapidae > Stratiolaelaps > Stratiolaelaps scimitus. The sequence goes on from JABWDB010000016.1 coordinate 4,453,285, forward strand.
GGCACCACTCCGGTGACAGAATTGGATTTCGGATCTGTCGCAGCGGCTTACACATCAGTCGATCGAGTTGGCAATCCACTAAAGTAAATGAGATGTCCTTTTCTGCTTGGAAACGATGACGCAAGTGAAAACGCGTCTTGACTGTGCCTCGCATGAACTCTCCACCGGAGTGCGTAGCACTCCGTGGCAGAAAACAGGGGTTGTTATAGCATTTCGGTGGCATTATCGAAGTATTTCCCCCGGTTGACTAGCATCACCGTTGCCAACCAGCGGTGATGGTATTGAGAGCGAGCGCACTCGTACTGCGATATACGTCCGTGTCTATTGGTCAATCTTAGCAGTCGGAACTCAATATTGAAAAAAGATGCACTTTTGTCAACCCTCTATCGGCCTCATCCTGTCGCATTGCCACAGTAAATCGAATGTGAGGTGCGGGAGCAAGCTGTGCTGCCATAGCCGCATAAGGATTGTGCATTGTCGTTGAGGACTATCGTATATATGGTTGAGTTTTAAAGAAATAGTAATTTCTTCAAAAAAATATGTGTAAAAATACTATAATCGTGTTCCGTGTTACGTTGTCTCATACGAGACCCGCTCAAATCGTCACCGGCAGTCGATAAGATGCTAGATACCATATTATTGTATAAACGATATATGATTCATAATCCACGACTGACATTAGAATACATATATTGTGCTGGTGATAGGTAGGCGTTTTGATTTTGATAACAGTGTCTTTGAACGTCGGTCCTCATAAGGTGTCCTTATGCTCTCCTTAAGTCATGACGCCCCAGCTAATACTACTCATCGGGATATTGCTCGCTGGAGCCAACGGAATCGAATCGGCTCGGATCCTGTGGTTTAAGGCGAGACACACTTGCCCATGGCCACTACTAGATATTATCTAGGCATACAGTCAGTCAGCCAGCTGAAGGTGGGCTCAAGGTGGCTGGGCGGCTTGGAGCCACGTGGCAAGATGGTTGAGTGAGTTCTCTCGTATACTTTGGGCATCCGAGGCTTCATCGACCAAGGGATCGAAGCAAGGGCCAATGACCTCACAACGAAGGGACACAGATGAGTAAGGGCAAGTCTGGAGTCCCAGACGGAGTGGGTTTGCCTGCTTACTGTTGGCGACTTGTAGACTCCCTGCAGACTTCACCGAATGCGAGACAGATGTGAGCATCAGGAGCGGGGGAACAGCAGTAAGATCTTGTGTGTAGAAGCAACGTGTGGCAAAATACTACACTCTACGATTTCTTCGCCAGTCATGATTATATTAGAAAGCTCAGTATTGAGTAGGACAACTGTACACTAGGTGTTTCGTCGTCCACTAGAGATAAAGGCGTGATAAGGAACTGATAGCTGGCGAGGAAGGATATATGTACTATCAGGGTGAGTGGAGCTAGATTAAGGATTTGCGTCGTCGGCGAAATGTCTGCACTGAAGACAATGTCCAGCAAATAAAGCCAGCAAACGTCAGGTGGCTTCAATTAGGAAACTTCACCACATGCGTCACAGCAAAAAGCGAGGGCGAGGCTGTCCATGTTCGCTCATCGTGGCTCGATTAAAATCCGCCCATTAGATTGCTGATGCAAATTGAATGACAATGTGCTTTAAAGGCATGTCATGTTTGCTGCCACCAGCCCCTGGTGACGAGCCACAACTCCTGATGTGAGCGAGGCGTGTGAAGATCTCGAGCGCGCTCGCTCCTTAACGTGAGCAACCATCTACTTCATAAGAACCCTATTGCCCACAGCATCCCATTCATCAACAACGTGGTCTTATAGTGCGTGATGGAGCATTCGCTGGCTCTAACGAGTAAATCCTCCCTCCTTGGGCTCGCTATCTAGTTCATTATGCTTCCTCCAGTGGATACGGTCCATTGCATTCGTCAATGGTAACTTGTGATATCTAGGATGACACCCTCTCCTCGGTCAGCGAATCATCTCCATTGGTGCGACGTTAGGATAGCTAGCCCCTGATGTACGCATCAGGTAACGAACCCATTGCAGGCCGAGCTGGTCCACAGGCCAATCTACTAAGGCATCGAACTGCATGAAACCTGCTCATTTTCAGCGTGCGGGAAGCATGTTGCCCAGTCTCTCCCTGTGTATCGACTTGTTCGGGTCTATTTAAGATCACAACTAATCGTACTAGCCACCTACTACTACCTATCTAGGATTTGCCACCTCCATGCTAATTATGAGGTAGCCTTGTAATGACAGACGAACACCTCAAATCGTATTTGCTACAAGTTCCTTTTATTAGCTGACCCCCTCATTGGACACGCACCGTCCTCGTCCACCCCAGGCCAATTCCACATTATATAGCCAGCAGTGGTTTCCCGTTCGAGAAACTCGAGCACTAGGAGCTCGGTCAATACACGCATTGCATGCACAGCTTGCATCAGGTAGAAAGCTCGCTTCTGATCGGTGACTTCAACGACAACTTTTGCCACATCCAAATTGGTTCTTCTCTCTCCGTGTGTACATAGATGTAGCGTACCTGCGTGAGGGTACCATTGTACTTACAACAATTCAATATTGCTCTCATGTTCTGCCGAGTTCCATGGACTAGTAGTAGTAGTAGCAGCAGTAACAGTCGTAGTTGCGCTGGAGAGCCCATGGAAGAGGGAGCACGATTGAGGACGAGAGATTCTGATCACCTCCTCGTACCCGTAGTATAGTAAGGTTGTTCTTGCAGGGTGCTGTTGTTGCTGCTGCTGCTGCTGCCTTTGCAAGAAGCACAGCCACTACCCTCATCTCGGTGTAGCTTATAGCAGGGCGGGCGTCGGCAAAACTAGCAGTGAGCCACCACGAGGAGCAAGCAACGGCCAGTGGACCAGCTGAGCGCCACAGCGAAGCCGAGCGTCGCTCTCAGAAAACGACCGGAGGAGCATCCAGGAGCAAAGCAGCAAGGACGATGGCGTCAGCTCTCCGGCCCCTAGGTTCAATGACCCCGGCCAAAGGGAGAGAGAGAGAGAGATCTGTTCGGATCTACCACCCCACCACCAGGATTCGGAGAGGGGGCAGACGGGAGTAAAGGGAGCTCCCCTTCGACGGCTATGGCCATGGATAGCTGGGATAGGCTAGAGGATATATATACTATGGGTAGAATATACGATAGAGGCTCGGTTGCTTGCTAGCTACGCAGCTACCGCCCTCCTGCTGAACTGAACTGAACACACGAGCAGACAGACAGACAGGCAGGCAGAGCAAAGGAAGATCCAAAGATCATCAGTGAGCCAGCCCCTCATGGCATCCAGCAGTTCTCCTTCGGCTTCCTTCGAGCAGCAGAGCTCGTGAAGCAGCGAGAACGAGACACATGGAGACGATTCACTGGGGAGCCTCTTTACATGAAGGCATCTATATATATATATATATATATATATATATATATATATGGTCTTTGCAGTAGGGGTCGTCGTCGTCGTCGTAGTAGGTATTATGTGGTGGTGCTTGATGTGGGATGCTTCATTGAATGAAGAAGCCTTAAGTAAAAGACGAAGTTACGAAAGCAATTTTGCTCAGGTGGTGGTGGTAGCTGACAGCGCTGGTTGTAGGCCGAACCTCGCCACTGTTGATGTTATGCAAGAAGTCGTCTGACGGCCAGCTACGAAAAAGAAAAGCGGACGATCACTTGGATCCGAGCAGCAGCGGCAGCGGGTGAGCGCCGAACGAGAGGACGAGGTATGATGATGTTAAATCAAGGGGATACTTGAATAAAGAGAGGACACAGTTGGCCCGGTGTCATGCCAGCCGTGCGTACGACTCCTATGGATTGGGAGGCCGAGACGGGGCTTACTGGGGGAATATTTGTTGCAGAGGAGGCAGATGGACGGACTTCTCAGTGACACATTCGGTGGAGCGAGCGGCTGTCAGAACTACCCTGCAGGTTGGTGGTAGTTGTGGAACGTTTTGGGAGAGGAAGACCCACCCTACCTAGAAAAGGTTCTGGCCGATCGAGGAGAAGTCGATGACAAGCAATAAACACGAGAAGCCGGAGCGAACATCGAGGTTTCCACAGCAGTACGGGGAGTGAAGTGAAACCTGATCAGGTGGACGTCATATAGCATTGAAATCCTATCCTGTTTTTCGTATCTTTGCCATATGTTATAGATATGATAGTAGTAGGTATGGGTTATAGGTTGAAATTGAGCTCGGGCTCAAAGCATGTGCAGCGATCAGGGTCCGTCCATTCAATTCGCACAGTAATTACTCTTAGGATAGTCCTTCGAATATCCTACAATTATTGGTGTGTGTGGCTAGATATTATGTTGGTTCGTGTTAGTCCAGGCCGTCTTCAGTTGCCGGAGATGCTGGGTCATACATTGTAGAATTCGAATGACAACATTTACATTGAGTATATAAATTTTGTTGTAACTCTGTCGTGTCCACATGTTCTACTGCTAGATTCCACCCTTCGGTGTCCAACAAGAGCCTATGCCCTCGATACAGAGCAACATCCTATCGAGTATTCCCGAGTGGCGATTTTGCACTTTTTTTCAAAAAATATACGGGCTCAGTGCGTCTTCTTTTTTTCCAATAATAACCGATTATGATAGGGACGATGTGAATCACCGCATCTGGTTTCGTCCGGCGAGCACCAGGGAAGCCCCTCATCTGTAGTAATTACCTGAGCGGATCATCGCCTTGTCCGTTCACCACTGATAGGGGAGGCGAGGCGTTGCTTGTCGCCATCAGTCGCCCTTACTCCGGCCCATCAAATGCTGTGTCATGTTATTATAAAACGGATCTGGTTTGGGGCTCTATCGTCGCTCGTTCCTGACCAGTACCTACAACTAGTACCATTGCTGCTTTGGCCCATTACACAGACATGCCGGCTGTATACTCCAACACTGAACTCGCTACGAAACGTAACACGAGCCGCTTCTTGGCCACGAACTCAGACTGGATTAGAGAATTCGTCGGTTCGCTGCTCGCCCCCTTTTTTGATTCTGTAGTGTTTTGTGGGTGCTAGGCAAATAGTAACCCTCTGTCGGTGTCCAGGCAATAATACTGCTGCAGCTACCGTAACCAGAACAAACATTATTACACATTGCTATTGCTCTATCGCTGACGCTGGTGATACTGAAACGAAGTCTTAGCATCCTGTGTAAACATTGTCAACGGGACAACATATTATATTTGAGTAAGTCACTGGTCAACCATCGTGGAGGCAGTTCATTTGCCAACATGAAGTGAAGTGGAATAAAAACAATAATAATAATAATAATAACAAAGAATTATAACAATAATAATATTAATAATAATCACCCTATATACGTAAACGTACTCCCTAATCACATTTCCCCCAGGATCCCTCGATTGCGAAGCTGCTCGCAGTGTTCAACACGAACACTGCGAGCAGCTTCGCAAGGAGTCGGAAAGCAGTCGACGCTTCGCTCAGTATCTTCAACGTTATTTCGTACGTATCGCATAAGGGTCTACTCACTTTCTCCAGAACGTATTGTCGATAAATGAGGACATCTTGCACGTTGCACTCTGCGGCTTGAAGTTTTTCCGTTTGTGGCGCAGCTGCTCCTTGTCGATATCCTTTAGCTCTTTGGGATCCTTTATTCCTGTCTTTTGTCGTTCAGGTATCCTTGGCTCCCAGTCGTCCTCATCCTCTGCCTCGCCTTCGCCGGACGACGCCGAACTCAACTCCGGCGTCTCGGGCTCGGCGTCTAGCCGGCCACCGCCGCCGCCGCCTCCGCTGTCTGACTCGATCGAGCTGTCGCTCTCGAAGCCTGCATCCTCTGAAAGGCGATTGGCACGCCATCATGTTTGCGCACACGATGCGTCCGTCGACGGGAGGGGGTTGGTTTCGAGCCGAAGTGAAGCCGCCGGTTAGTGAAGTCGCGAAGTCGCGTTTCATATAGCATAGACATTGTGTGGGACAAGCTGATAGGGAGAGAGTGAGAGTGAGAGAGAGACTTGGCCACTGAAAATGGCTTGCTTCATTGTTGAGGTAATCACGACAACCGTTATTCGCCACAGCTTCCGATGCGTACACCGTCAGCATAACCATCAACGAGATCAGTTCAATCACAGAGGAATAGGCAAGAAGGAAGTGGGCGCGGGCTCTGCGAGCCCTTCATCCGCAGTGAGGGCCATGGTCGAGGTCGGTCACGGTGGACCTTCACCAGCAACGGCAGCAGCAGCAGCAGACCATCGTCGGGTTCACGTAAAAGGGTAATGACGGCAGCTGCAACGTAATCGGAGACCATGAGGTGCTCGGTCTATGATCGTCTTTGAGCTAAGCTGAATTGAATTGACATCCTCGTTTAGTGCGTTATGAACGTTGCGTACAGCTCACAGAAATCACGAAGTAGTCTTGTTCGTGCAGATAGACATGTCACACGGTTCGCTAACTGTACACGTATTAGTCAGCTGTCCCATGTGTATTACGATTTTTAAAAGAGACGAAAAAAAAGGCCCGCAAAAAGGCCCTCTACCTGACAGAGAAGACTGAAGACAGGTCAAGGTGCGCACTGAAGGTCGAATCGAGGTTATTGTCACCTCACTTGAGGTTATTGTTATCATTATTGTTATTGTTACGGTGATCTCTCTCATAGCAAGTTGTGTACCAAGTACCAACCGTAGTAAGTGAATCCATCACTGTTCCGCCGCGACGACCGTTTGATTCGTTCCTCACCGTAGACGCCTGCTAAGCTGTCGTGCAAGGACTCGATTTCGCGTAATCTTCGCGGTGGCTTCATGGGCTTCTTCTTACTGCTCGGCCTCAGTGGTTTGGATGACTTATGAGGATTGGTGATCCTGCCACCAGTATGGGTTCCTTTGGTACCAGGACCGGCCCGGGCATCGACCACCTAACAGCCACAAGCAAGTTCGAAGGTCAATTCAAGGTTAAGCATTATGGCAGCCCACTACGACACGGCCTATTTGCTAATTGTATATTATATTATTCGAAGTGTTGTCACGGAGGGAGGGGAAGCTGCTGTACGTCTGCATGTCCGTTTCATTGTTCAACTTGACCTATGCATATGTGACATTAAGTCGAAGAGTAACCAAATGTAATTGAGCTGAACAAAGAATACGAATCAAGTATGTCCATCTATGATGTATTGGTGGGCATATGCGAATGTCACATCAGAGATCTTTTACCCGGTAAATGTGTTCTGTTTACCCGGCAAAAGTTCAACGGTCAATGGAGAAAATGATGTCATTTTTTTCGATTTTGTTGAAAAAAGCGCAGACTTTCACGTCTAAGTGCGAGTTCCGTCTAAGTGCGAGTTCCGTCGAAGTGTCCTTAAATGACATGGCATACTAAGGTAACCGTTATCTTCATTGCGCCTTATGTGGGATTAGCATTTTCACGTCTCTGGTGTGCCTAGATTGTTGTTGTGTCAGATGACACCGATCAATTCGAGTAGAATCCGTTGACTGGAGTTCAAGACATAGTCTATATTTAACATACAATCTAAATACTAATTCAAACAGGTCATGCTCAAACTCAGCGGACACCTGTTGTCGAATGCACGTATTAAGCACAGTAAATCTTTTATCTTAGACTCTGCAAACAAGCATCTCATTCGATGAGCTACCCAATTAGTTTTGCACCTGATTCGAACAACTGTTCCCGCTCGCCAATAGATATATATATATATATATATATATATATATATATATAAACGTATTCCTTATCACATCACGGCAGAACCTTTAGCAATCACCAACGACCACAACTCAATTTTGGCGGAAGTTCATATTACGAAGGCGGTCTCCAAACAATCAGTGATTTTGCTCAATATGAGGGAAGTGTCCATAAAGTCAACAAACTCCACCCGACGGGGGAATCTGTTGCTACTCAGCGAATCATTCTTTACACTAATTGTCGACGATAATTGAGGGCTATACTTGGTCACTCGAGATGTCCTACCATCGTATGGATGGCAGTGGTAGATAAACAAATAAATAAATAAATACAATACCACACATGAGCAACATATGCAACAATTAGAGCGAGTATAGATACAAGCCAGCAATAGGCCAACACTAAAATATCGGGGCTATGGTGGGTCATCGAAAATTACCCAAAACATTGAGAAATGAATCAAGATATAGGCGCTTCTATACCGTATATGGCATGACAGCTACCCACGAAGCAATCCCTCGCAACAACACAACTAATCATACCAGTATCATCCGAGGACTCTGTCATATTAGTTCTTCTCGACACTTCTACATCTAGGTTATGATGCTCGTGGAATATTCGTATCCTGCAATCGAGTACAGTTCTGATATTTTGCTGTCACTTGCTGCCGGGGAGCGTTTGTCAAAATTCACGATGACTCTATGATTTGTTGAATTCGCTTACATGGTTCCAATGCCGAGTCGTTCCAGGCGGTAGCTTCTTCCACCGTTTGACGAGTAGAACACACGCGTTGCAAATTTCACCGGCGCGTCGCTCGCGGATCTTGAAGCATTTTTCAAACTCCGACTCATATTTCGCCGAGTCCGTGAACCGTGAACTTGAAGATTTTGCCCTGTAACGTGAACAAAAGTTGTAGGTATATATATATTTAATATATATATATATATATGTTCGTGAACGTAGTGCTGGGTGTATTCGTTCTATATGGATGCATGTAACTAATCAATTGTGTATAGCGAGCGCACCGCTGTAAAGCGCGTCTTGTTAATTATCCGAGCGAAATTAGCAGTGACGTAATTCAGCTACCAGTGACAGACAGTGACTGTGTACAATACTTGGTTCTAATTTCTACTAGGATTATTATCATGAACCACATACTCCTCGTACGGCTATTACACTCCTCGCGCGCTATCGCACTGAACGGCGGTGCTGTTAATTAGCCTTAGCGCAAATTAGATTTCTAATATAGTTATTCTCGAATGACTTATCGTTAAATACGACAATCGAGCTCACAGCATCGGCACAAAATCTATACGCCGCCAACACTCGGCTTCAACATTTCGCGATAATGACACAAATCTGTCCGTTGCTCGGTGCTACTCGCGAGCCAAAGAAGGCAACAGAGGTGGCGAGGCGTTTCGCTTAGTTACATTTAATACTAACACTGCTATGGTCATCAAGTCGATTTTAATGAGGGGTTGATTCGTAAGATATGATAAATTTGTGTATATCTTATATTAAACGATCACATTGAACGTCCACAATGAAGCAGGTAGTGAGCAAGCGAGAACTGACAATGAACGAACAACAACTCGTTTTTGACAAGGAACGAATGACGAACACCGTCAACAGCTATGCAGCCACATGATTTATATTTCATCTCGAAATTGCCGGTCTTAACAAGCTGCTGGCTGTTCGTGGTACAGTGCTTCAATTTGATTGTGGCCCCATTTGAGTCATTGGATATTCGGCAGAGATATTGAATTTTTGATATGCTCAAGTATACGCTTACATGACAGTTGCCTCTTGACCCTGCCGCTCGGAGGCGGTTCTGGCTCTGGATGATTACCGAATCTTTCACGGTATCTTTCCACAGTGGTCTTACTCCCCCCTGGGGAGTGAGTGACAGGGTTCACTGATTGCTGATCTGATTGTTCCACTGACTGTAGTGTATGACTGTACACCGATTATCTTACTGCTGCAGCTTGTGATCATCCATTGGGAGTGTTCATCTATACAACAAGTCTAACTCTGTGAACACCAAGATTAATTGCGGAGGCAGTAACAGGTCCATGTGTTGAGCTTAGACTACCAGGATCAACCAGATATTCGAGTGGTACCCAGTATCACACGTCAGTGGCATACCGCAATCTCTAGTTAATGATTTAACGGTATATAAAAAAATACTTTAATGTCAATAACGATCATGCGGATGATGTCAGATGCAAGGCGTTTTACCGCAAGAGTCGTGTAATTATCAACAGATGGTGAATGAGCAGCCGACTCCGAAAACAGTCAAGTTATGACCCTTGAATCACTTGGGAACGTTTATGTCGTCCCACTGAATATCTTACCATTAAGTCAGGTTGATTACTTCATCCAGGGGTATACAACTATATGTCGAAAATAATCACAATTTTGAAATTTCCTTGGCCGTCTTGTATAAATGTCCCTTAAAAGGAGGCACCCCACGTGAAACCACAGCCAAGGGATCGGGCTTGGATCGAGCGGCGGAAGGACACGGCCTTGTGACCAGACGATAGGAGGTTTAACATGAGTGAAAACATTTGTCAATAATGACATAGCACCACTCGGATTGTTTCTTCACTTACTCAATGAAGTAACTATGGCCATTCCATGTTTTAAAAAGAGCGTCGTGTTTTAACAAAACTCTGTATCTCTCGTCTTCGAGTAGAGGAAAAGTAAAATCCCTAGTTCAGCCCGATAGTTGAAAATCGTTAGTTTAGAATCAGCCAGAAACTTGCCTTCAAAATCCAGCGTCCGTTAGTGGAGACCGAGGTCCCATTTGAAAAACAGCGGTTTGCCAATATGCAGGCGAGAAAACTGCACGTGAAACTTTCTGAGACTTATCGATATTTGCTAATAATTAATGAAGATTCGAGACCTTCACGTGATTTCAACTGGGAAACGACTCCTAAATCGTTGAGCACTGCGGGTTTCTATGTTTTAAATAGGTTTAATTTAGGGTCGACTGTCGACGTGTCGATCTATGTGTCCACGCATTATATTGGTAGTATGCAACTACAACAGTGTGCTATATCTTATGCTGTAGCTCAATTCGTTTAATTTAATTAAAAATATCCGATCTTTTCATTCATCGACTTGGCGTTACCAGTGTTGTCAATTTTGGCCTTAGTGCATATAACTACTTCGGGCTTATAAACGTATTCAGGTTTGTCGAGGCTCTACTGGTATAGTTATGGTGGGCTACAAATGATGCACTTGCTTGATATATTCGATCCAGCTGCAGTAAGCCACACGGTTATGGTACCGTCTCGTTCCGCGGTAGTTTCGCCTTTCTCTCTCTGTCTCTCTCTCCAATCTACGTAAGTCGCTCTTGCACACTTGTACACTGGTGGCAGAAGTGCACGAGATCCGAGTGTGATCAGCGCTTTAACATTGATAGGGTCGTCTCAAAGCCGTTTCAACTGATAAATAGAAAAAGGTCTCATTTAACGGAACGAACGAATCCAATATGACCGATATATCCAAACGGAATCGGTTTCCACGTTGTTCCGGCCTGATGATAGTGCTGCTGACGATTACAATTGGCACTACAGAGCAAACGGACTATTTTCACTTAGTTAATTCGTCAAAACTGACCCCGACTGGGTATCCGCTCAATAGAAACCAGTATCAAAGTTATAATACTGGATTCGTTGTGATCATTTACTTAGGCAGTTAGTATTTCGACACCACCGCTTATAGCACACAATCATTGTTTCTGTGAGAATCTAGCGCTCTTTTCATGTAAGCCAATCGTATTGCGTATGCAGAAATACGTTTGGTTTTCCATTACGATATTAGGTGAGTAGATCACGCATTCATTCATTAAAAGAATCATAATTCGAAATCATTACAGAGAGAACTTGATACTTCACTATTAATGTCAAGCGACGTCTGATTGACTCGGTTTATTGCCGAGTAGTCGGCTTGCGTCTTAGGCAATAGTCGTAACAGGCCACATCGACTTAGTAAATCTACTACCGCCTGCTAGTTAACCTTAAACCGCATCGCTGAGCCGAGCTCGGCCCTGCAGGCAATAAAAAAACGCATTCCACTTAATCACACTCGATAGAAGCTCCCGTTCGAAGCTGTGGTCATAACGGAATCAGCAATCGAACACAGGGGCGGCTGAGGCAAACCAAGAGGAAATTATAACAAAACATAGATATACACACACACACACACACACAATTTGCTTTCGTTAATAGCGAGAGCAAGTAGTTTCCCGCAGTGCTACATAGATTTGGAGGGGGGTGAAGACACCGATTTTTGTTTCTATCCATATTCGATCTGTTGCATTATTTAGCTGATATGCATGAAAGATCAGTTGGTAGCTGGTAGTTGATCATAGTTGACCAACTTGTCCAAATGACTTAGGTGCGCAAGGTTTACTTGGCCTGCATTAAATTGGCACTTGTAACGTCAGTGTGTCTGCGTTCTGCGTGCCTGGTTTATATAATTTCTTCATCTCTCTCTCTCGATTATATTCGATATCAACCATATTGCTGAGCCTTGCGTACTGTTCGGCGACTCGGTTAATCGTTGTATACGAAGCATGCTATCATTGTCAAGTACAACAAACTGACTTGTTCTGACTGGCTAGCCGTTGTTATTGTATACGAGCACAACCGCGCACCCAATGTACTGCCTAATCTTATGGTAGAGCTGAGTGTTCCGTTGCAATAACTACTATAGGTACTGCTGCTGCCGGTGCCTCGCGTTGAACTTGAAGTTTATTTGCACTAGGTTACGAGCTTGGCTATTGAGATAGGCTAGACAGATACTTAGCTGGTAAGACTCACCTGCATATACAGCAGCCGTGGACAGACCGGTAAATCTTGGGCTTGTGAAAGCTGAACATGGTGGAGTTTCGAGCAAGGCGAAACCTCACCACAGCCTGTGCTTCACTCCTGTAACACACGAAACGACACGAATCGACTTAGACAAGTTATACACGTTCAAACATGGCAATACAACAATTAACGGTGGCAAATGACACAACAGCTGATCCTCAGAGTGTCGTCCTGATGCCGAACTGACAGGCCAATATGTACACTGCTAGTGATTCTAGTGCTGACGTCAGTCATGGAACTGTGCAGTGAAATCCAACGGAACGTAGCGAATTCTAACATGGCCTGAATGGGATGTGTTTCGTTCGCAACATCCGATTACCTGATCAATGTACCCGCTTATCGCACATGGTTACATGCGTTGACACTCTCAAGCGAATCGCACGAGATCCTTCCGGGATCTACCGACCACGTGGTCTGCGGTTCGCCCGACAAGCGGCTAGTTAAATGATCGGACGACCGTGCTGGATTTGCGCGAGCCGTATGCGTTAAAGCCACTGGACATCTGAGGCTTTTACACGACGATCATTTGGCGTCGATTCGGGCACATTCGACCTGTTTAAGGCACAAATTGAGCTATTCAACAAAGGCTGAAAACGGCTAACAACGGCACGGTCCCGGCGGCAAGGAGCAACGCATAGCGTACGAGATGTCTCAGCGGCGCCCTTTCGCTTCTGAAAGTATGGGGCAACGTTGGGAGCGCCTCGCTTGCCGTAGGGGGGGGCGGGGGTGCCGTTCGGGTGTGTAAACGTGGGACGCTTCCAGAGATGTGGGTCTTTGTCCTCGGAGCAGAGTCCTCGTGTCGAGTCACCAGTAACATCCGATCGACGGCTACAATGTGTCTCGCAGGCCGTACTCTGGAAAGGGAATCCGGTTCTTTCCCTTACTCGGCCGTTACTCACTGTGGATTCGAGAGAGGGCAGGTGACGGTGGACCAGCCCCCAAGGCCATATGACGTCTATATACGCTGGAAGAAAGGCATGTAAAGCACGCTTTCGACGGCATATAGAATACGCCTCGAACTACGTCTACGTCCCGATAGCGGACGAACCTCGCCACTGTAGGGGGAAAAAAGAAGACGACGTGCTGGAATGCTCTGCCGAACATGACCGGCATTGTCAGTGAATACGCGCGAATACGAAAAAGCTTCCCATGTTGGCGTCAGTGGAAGTTAACTCGTTTAACCGAAGGCGAGACCTCACCACCTCCTCCTCCTCCTCCTCGTCCTCCTTGAGCAAACCACAAAGAAACGTGTGAACAGCGATCGCGGCCGGCTCCACCCTCACCATCTCACCGCGCCGTACATCAAGTACGTTTTGTGCCGAACTAAGTTCGTGAGCACAAGGCGTACGTGACCACGATTACTGAGGGTGGCATGCCAATGTGAAGGAGATGATTGGTGAATATGTTCATCGTGCGAAGCTCGCTTGAGTGTAATGTATCTATACAACATCCAGAAACGCCGAAATATTGTCTCGCTATTTTGTATTTTCGTTGGCCCGTCTATGAGGTCGCCGCAAGCAGATCAGACGCCATTAGTTAGGCACCCTTCAATAGCTACTGCCTATCGCGCGCCGTTAACTGTGTGACTCAATCACCCGTGTGCCGAGCACTTATACAACGCCATTTTTGGCTAACTGCCTTCAGCGTATATCGTATATATATATATATATATTGAAGCGTTTGTGTACGGCGGCCGGCGATACGAACTGTACCGGCAGGTTTACTTGAGAGTTTCTACATCGGCGTACAATTTTATAGTTCTGTGCAGTCGTCGACTCAAGTTTTCGTCAGCTGACGCCCGACGAGCGGCGGACGAGGGGTTCGCGTCACATCGACTGCCCCCCCCCCCCACAACCTGATATTGACTCACCGTCGCTCTACCTCGGTTAGAGTGGTTGCAAAAGAGCAGGACGCTTGCGTCATCGAGGAGAGCTAAGCCTTGGCCGAGTAGGTCATGGCCGAATGACCCATAACGTATAACTGGTGCACTCAGCAACAGACGACGAGATCAAAGTACACATGGGCACATATGAACGTTGAACACGATGATGATTTGCCGGCAATTATCAGGCAAATAGAGGAGGTCATGGTCGAACACGGTTGGCAACGTCGGCTCGCCTAACAGTGACACTAGTGTGCATCGTCACTAATTAGCATCTTCATTAATAAGCATGGTTACTAACCACGTTTGCGTCAGCCCGACTACCAACACGGCAATAACAGCAGCTACGATTGAGTTTTGTGCTACGTCCTGTAGCTGCTTTGGATAGCGCATAGAGATACGGTCGGCGATAGTTGCTGTATTGTCATACGTTAGATGAATTACCACCAGCAGTGGAGCTCATTACAGTGGAGCAACGTCGTGACTTTCGTCCTGCCATATCGGCCTAACGATACGAATAATAATAATAATAATATTATTATTATTATTATAATTACTATACCGAAATACAGACAAGTCAGTGCAAGTTGTTAGGTTGTTGCAAGTTTGATCAAAAGCAACGATGATATGAAGATGGGCTCATCGTCGCCATTGTTGTTGTTGATGTTGTTGCTGCTGCCGTTGCTTTTGCTGTCGTCCCTCTCCCAACGAACTCTTCATTTAACATCTTCATCGGTTTTGTCTGAGAGCTCGACGGACCTCAACATTCACATTGCCGCTGTCGGCGTTGTCGCGCAATAATAGCACTAGCATATTTCACTGGTTACTAGCAATAGACATAGACCTCCTTCTATAGGCCTTCGCTAGAACACACCGACACCTTCAAGCATACATTTTACTATCGCTGCTGCTGCTGCAATGTTTTATAGACAACTGCAGGTCGACAGATAACAACAATGGCGGACAAACGGCGACCCCTGCGTTATTTTGCTTCTGTTGTTGACCGGTGCGCGCAGCAGTAGCAGTTGGAGGCAAATGGAGAATGGATAACTGTTACTTATAATTCGGAGACGGGAAGCCGGGGACCCTGCCACCAGAGGTCGGATAGACGAGACAATTGTTGTTAGGCGGCTTTACACCTCCAGGGGTTTGTCTGCTCTCACTGACCGGCACCTCATTCTTGAGGCATTCACATTGTTATCATTTGCCAGTTGTCAACAGCAGTTACACTCGTGTTCCTCATTGATACTGATATCGCAGGAAAAATCTGTCGCCAAATCCGTTGCAGCAGACATGCTTCGTGAGCAAGCCCGTGAAACACACCTCGAGCACCGAGAGGTCATGAAACGCTGCTGCGAGCAGTGGGAACTGGTTGACGGCGTGGTCTCCTGATCGTTGCCGCTGCGCGTACAAGAGGCATTTTTGTCAGTTGGCCTTTGCCACCGCGTTCAATCTCCTGGGCGGGTGGCAAGGGGAGGGGGTCGCTTCAAGTCCCGCTTATTCACTTGGTCGCTGACCAATTTGGATATTGACGCAGTGAACCGTTTGTCCTGCCGCTACAGTCCGGTGTAGAAACCACACCAGGCGTCAGTCAATCCCGGTAGCGGTTGCTTATGCTGGTGCCAAGCAGCATCAGCAGCAGTAGTAGTAATGGCTGAGTTATCTAAAGAGTCGAGTCTTGATGGTCTTGGGCTGGCGGCAGACAAGCAGAGCGGCCGGAGTGACACGCCAATGCCATCATCGCCATTATTACTTTTGCCTCTGTGACTGCTGCTGCTGCTGCTACTACGATCACCTCCACTAACAGCGAGACACACTCTCACACACGGCATGACGGTATGGTGCCGTTGCTGGTGGTAGATGAACATTGTGATGTTGACTCGAACGACCGACTGGCCGATAAACCTACCAAATATGATGTTCACGGCAACAGTTATCCATATATATATATATATGTATATCTGTGCACACGAAGAAATCTGGTGTGTGTTTATCTGAGGTCTGTACAGCAAGAGTAGCAGCACATGACACTTGTCTGTGCTGGATAGCTGCACGGACGGACTGGCTTGTGAGAGACAGACAACGTCGGTGTCACCGATGATGGCGTCGACGCCGTCACCATCCGAGTGTTCGTTGGGTATTGGCCTCTCCGACAGACAGTGTCCAATACAGCCTTCCTCGTCTGTCATTACACCGACGCTATGTGGGGGACACGTGGGCAACAAGAGCCTACCACCGTGCTCACTGAGCCGCCACTTCTAGTGTTCTACTGCGCCCTGTTATTTTGTTTTCTCTCATAACAAAAAAAAGAAAACCTTCAGCTGACTTTCCACAGCAGGCCTTGCTACCACCGTTGAGTTGCCCCCCCCTTGCTCCAAGCGACTACTGTGTACAACTGCTCGTACTGCTGCTGTTAATGTGGCTTCCACTGCTCGTCATTCTGCTCTGTCCTAAAGCTGAACGGTAACCGTCTACCGTTGTACCCGCCTACATGAATAACGCCAACGTAACCGAGTGCGTGGCTCCGTCAAGATAACGTCAAGAGGAGAGAGATAACGTCAAGATTACGACGCGCGGACAATGATTAGACCTTTATCACGGTTTTGATTATCATTATTATCGCCCCCGTTGTGATACTGATGAGATTCTGAGTGTCGATTACGAGACGAGGGCCAGGCTCGGGTTCGTTTCGTCACAAAGTGATAATACGGAAGCTGACATATCCGTCTGGATTACACCACGATACGTACACAAGACACATTGAATACGTATGCGTACTGTCGAAGGAAATCAAATATGGGTATACATTTGTGGGGGGGGGTTGAGACGTTTTGAGGCAATGCAACAAAATCCTTTAGCTTCTCCTGCCCATTGCTGTGTGGCAAGTCGGCATCTTCGATAGGTGGCACATAGCACATCGGAGATTGTCCTTGTGTGTCCTGATTGTGCGAGTGTAGCGGGCATTATGCGGACATTCGAAACTATACCAGTTACCGCTAGCGCCACAATTAATGGAGTTAATGGCGAGGTGAGTGCAGGTAGCAGGCAGAGATAATCGAAGGCTACGGCGCGATCAGATTGTGCCGAATATTTTGGCAACAGATCGCGGTGCCACCGGTGCCAGATCGCTCCGATGAAAGGACGAAGCCATCGGCGGTCGAGATGCGAGAGGTTGTGACACGCACCGATCAGCGGGCCCAGAAGCAAATCGAACGGATCCGGCAGAAACACGCGCGTCTTATAGTTCGCCTACCAACGAGCCATGAGCAGACACCACCACACATTTCTGTAAGAGGTATGCCTCCCCAATCCCGCCGCCCTCCCCCGGTAATGTCGCCCCTTTCAACAGACGGCGCTGTCACGACGATCTCAACGCGTAACGGAAATGACATACGGTCGACAATTGGATAACAGGGATCAGTGTAGCAGTATCAGCAGTAGACAAGGTATCGCGATGCGGAATCAGCCGCTTGCATCGACTGATGTTTCGTCAGCGTCATCATCATCGTTGTGGCCATAGTTTTAACTGTAATAAACAGTTACAGCAGTGCCCATACTATTGCGGAACTTCCACTTTTGTGTCGTGCCATTTACAGTTGACACATCACTATCTCCGCGTGTGCCTATATATTCACGCACACTCACACACATCAACGTCGAGGTGGGCCGAGCTCTTCTGCAGGGTGGGTAGGCCACTTCGAAGGACGATGACGACAACAACAACATGACTGTTTGTCCGTGAGAGAGCGTATGTAGGAAGACAATCATGGGCCATCATATATAAATATTATATATATACATATGCCGTATACTATAGCCTATCTATATATGCCTATATATAATGGCATTCGGTAGGCATTCGCAATGACAGAGCCGGGGAGCTGGGAGGTCCGCCGGCACCATCACCACAAACGAATTTCACTCGAAAATCACTATGATAACATAAATGCGTACGGCGTGGTCACAAGGCCCGCCACCGCTAGGCACTACAACTGCTGTTGCCGTCTATCCGAGACGCTTGAAAATTCACCGCGCGTTCTCGATTCAGCCAATAATACGCTACACTGGTTGTAACAGTAGCAAAAGCAATGATGATTACCCAACGCGAGGTGGCCGGCGCGTTCTCGTTCACGAATTAGCGTGGTCTTCTAGGCACTGTGTCTTATTATTTTGTTGCTTCTACCGCTGTTAAAACGCCATTACATCAATTTCTCTTGATCGCTCCTAGCTTGCTCTTCTCATGACGACTACGACAGCTTTGCAGATGCTATAGTGGCACTTAGCTTCGTTGGCTGGCAAACGGCCCACAACCGCCGTATAATCTGTCGCCACCGTTCCTCCTGCTTGGTGAGAGTTTCGAAAGTTTCTGACGGCCGGCTGAGACCGCCGTCGCCAATGTGAGCAATTCGATTCGTACACCGAATATTGTTTAATAATCGCTTTACGTTGAATATCGCGAATATTCCTGTTTAGCCATAGAGAAACACGCACAAAATACACACACACGCACACGCATAGCAGCAGTTGCAGAAGAAAGTAGCCGCCAGCCGGCCGGCGGGCAGGCGGGCGGGCTGGCCACAGCCACTATCGGTGGCAACTAATTTGGCTTAGCGTTTCGCCCTCGTGGTGGTCACCACCGACCGAGGGGGTACGTGACCACTACAACAAAAAGTCACAATTTCGCGCACTCAATCAATCCCTCCTTTCGTTCGTCCGCGCTGCGGCCACCAACACCGTGTAACTTCAGCTAAACACAGATGCCACCTATCGGGCAGAGCGTTCACGACGGAAGATTTCGTTCCCGATTCATTATACGTCGTTTAGAGGGTCAATTTGATCTGCTCTCGTAGTTCGCTCTCGGCGTCCGCTTCGAGCAAAGGTGTCAGCTACCCTGTCGTGCGGGTTGTCCAATGTCGCTGCCGCCGCCGGCACCGCCGACGCTGCTGCTGCTGCACGCGTCGCTGCCACCACGACCATGATCATCACTGCAATGATATGTTGCACCTATACCGTAGGTCAATCATCATCATTGTTGTCTATTGTTGGCTTACCCTCGGCGCTCTGCGTTTTCTCTCGCCATCATCCGGCTCGGCGGGTAGTCATTCCTCTGACAGTTGATAGAGTATAATATGGTTAGTAACAACGCACTGATCGATAGTAGCCGGCGTATTAGCAGATAGAAATCGAGATGTCCTGCACCAGTCTTTGTACCCGTTGTTGTTGTTGTTGGTGGTGGTAAAAGTAGTTAACCGCCATCGACGATTGACTCAGCTCGGCGCACTCGGCCGCTCTCGCCGTCTGCTCGACGTCTGTCTACCCGTTGGCGGTTAGTCGGTCTGCTTGTCGGGTGCTGGCCACCGCTCGTTTGGTCAGTGTTGGTCGTGGTGATGCTGCTGCTGCTGCTACTACAACTACTACTACGGCTGCTGCTGCTGGCGGCGGTGGTAATGGTGGTGGTAAACGCAACGTAGGCAAGGCATGGGGCGAGCGCTAGCAGCAAACGAAGCTGGAACGGAAAGCCGCTGAACTCAACGTAACCCAAAGGCCGGTGCCGCCGCCGCCGCCACCGCAGCCGCTGCTGCTGCTGCTGCTAACGGAGCAGCATAGACTTGAAAGAGCCAGAGAGAGAGAGAGAGAGAGAGGGGGGTGGGTGGGTGGTAAGTAAGCGAGGAAGGGTAAGAGATGACAGCGGCCGCGAGGACGACGGCTGCCGCCACCGCCGCTGCCGTAGCCGCTACCGTCGCCACAGGCCGAGAGCGTCAAGATCACTGAGACCGAGAGAGAGAGAGAGAAAGATATTGCAGCATCGTGGAGTACAACGGAACGTCGACGAACGGCAGCGGCGACGGCGGTTGGGAAGGAAAGAGGACGAGGAGGAGGAGGAGGAGAGTAGACGACCTCCAGAGATGGGACTGCCGCAGCCGTAGAAGAACGTAGCATGCCATAGTACCTACGTATTTACGTTACCTCGATTGCTATGCCATGACCGTGTGACGTGTACGCTCTTTGTCACGGAGCCCTCCACCGAAATGCGAGAGGAAGGGTCACCGTTGACAGGCAGACTGACAGACAAAGCGGGAGAGAGAGAGAGAGAGAGAGCGAAAAGCTGACTATTGCCGGCAAATGGAGACCGGCGAACAGACGCCGGCGGCGGAGGCGGGTGGGTGGGCAACGACAACGGACAGAACCGGCTCGAAACGATCGAGCTGCGATAGACCAGAGGGAAAAAACCCATTCCGAGAGCGGGCATCATCGCCACGAGGTAGCTGCTACTGCTGCTCATGGTGGTGGCTAGCTGGCTGGCGGTGATGGTCGCGCCGCCAGGCGGCCAGGGGCAGATTTGGCCACTGACAAAGGAGCGAGTCACGCTGGGCGGTCTCGGAAGGGTGTCGGCAATAAGTCTATCGATGTGAATCGAATGTGAATGGCATATATATACAAAAAACAAAATATGGATGGCCAATATGGTGCTTCATTTGTTTGTTCAATGGCGGATTAGAGGAGAACATGGAGCAGTGTCCATTGCTCCAGTCCACTCTACGCTGCGAAAGGAGTTCCCCTGCCACCCAGAAATGCTCGGGGAGATGGCTACACAGGTGAAGGTAACATCGTGGTATACTTTATCTCAATTTCGCGCATCCGGCAGTTCGCTGGAGAGCAACGGCTTTGCTGAGCTCTGCCGCTGGCGGCTGACCGTCCGTGCATCCTCTGTGGAGGAAGAGAGGAAGATAGAGGGAGAAAGCCGAACTCACTACGACCGGATAAATACAGCGGGCAGCGAGTTTAAAGCCTGAGGCCCATCAAGCTGAACGCCGGGACGACTCAATGCGCAAGAGCAGGAGGGCTGCAGCTGGCGCTTTCTGCTGAGTGCCGCTAGCGACGGACGCACTGGTCAGCCAGTGGAATACAAGGAGGGAGCAGGATTGTCAGGAGATGGTGGAGAGGAGACCGTGGCGGGAAGCGAACACGAAGTTAGCCAAAAAAGGAAAATGACGAAGAAAGAGGGAGAGAAGAAGAAGATTAAGAAAAAAAAACACCCAGAAAAACTACTAAGATGAACTATGAACAACCCGAGACGCTGCGCAGGCCCGCTGACCCACGGGTCCACCACAACCAGCAGCAGCAGCAGCAGCAGCAGCAGCGGTACCAACACCAAACGATGGTATTTATTATAGATGTGGCACTGCCAGACCACTAACGATAAACGGGGAAGCCCTTTGAAAACAAGAGCAACTAACACCGCCGCAATCAGCAGCGGTGACAGCACCAGCACTCCGGCCGCGAACAGCACGACGGCTAGCTGCCCCATAAGTTTAGCGTGACTGTATCATTATTTAGGATTAGTTGCACCGTTGCGACGCCATCAAGCGTTTGTATTTAGCAGTACTACTGCAGCAGCGACATTGAGCAACAGGACGGCCGGCTGCAATAGTTGGCAGCTATGCGTCCGTTGCTAGTTTCCCTCTGTTAGTTGAAGGTCGCGAAGAGAGCGACCGGAACAGCGTGATCGCCTAAGGAGCTGCTACCTTTTGCTAACTATAATAGATAGGTCGGGCTGTAGCCGGAGGCTAGTACGGTTCTGTTAATTGCTATAATGTCACTCGTAGTGTGTAGTGGCCGACGTGTTGAAAGTTCGCTCGTCACCATTATATATTATGTATAATGCAATTGTACACGTCACGTTGCTAAGGTGGCCAATTATTCAACACAACGCAAGTGGCGGTGGTAATTGACGAGCGAAACTCGCCGAGCCGGTTAGGCTAACAGACAAAACATAGTCTTTTGTGAAATGGTGATTACAACGTTAAGGGAAACAGGTACTACGAGAGACCTCTGCGGGGAGGGGTCGACCCAAGAGGTGCACGCACGATTTCAACATATAGCCCGATATGTGGCATGTGTATAATATAGGCCGGGGTATACTGTATGCCACATTACGCTTACTGCGAATCGCCGTACACAGAGTACGTGGAGAGGCGGGTCGTGGCTACATACGAAAAGAAAAGACTCCACGAAAGGTAGAAAATAATATATGTACATAATAGACATACAGCTTTGCGCGGTCGGACACACACATATCGTATATACATTGAAAGGGAAAAACGTCCTAAAGGTGAATATACCCTGTTCGTTAGCTGGAGTCATTATCCAGGGAAAGGCAGCTGGGGCGGGGAGGGTCTCGTGTCCGTTCGCCTCTCAACTATTACAGCACACGTTAGGACGTTCCTCACGGCATCTCCGACTCGAACCAATCCCTGACCTCGCTTTGTAAAGTAGCACATTTGCTGGTGTATTCATGAATCGAGTCGACGATGACGCTCCGAGAGGACGATGCCGGTCGACAGACAGACAGCCGGTCACACCAGAATAGTATAAAATAGCGGGCACACAACGAGAATACAAACAAACCACGCTGCCACATGCCCTACCCAGCTCCTTTGCTGTTTTCCCAAAATACTTCTTTTCGCGTGTCTCGCTGTCTCTCCTCTCTCTCTCTCTGGCGCGCGCGTTCTTTCCACGGACAACAACGCTCCTCCAAGCTGACCTAGTTTCTATCGGAGCTTGCCGCCCGACAGTTAGATATACGCACAGACCGACTGAAGGGCTCATCTTTGCCCACGATGTGCTTTCCCGCCACCGTTTCCACGGTCTCATCGCAGCAGCAGCAGCGGCGGCGGCGGCAGCGGCGAAGCCGTCGTTTCACCAGAATGCCAATGTGGCGCCCTCTACCCTATGTGCGATGCTCGGGACGTCGGGCCGAGGCCCACGACACGATGGGGCCCTTTCCACTCGGCAGTCCTTCACACGGGCCCCAATTCCACCCGGCCGGGTGAGCAACTCTGCGACTCACTACGCCGGGCGCAACCCAAAACCTCCTCTGGCCGCCCTTCCACCAGAGTTATGCAACTCTGTGGGGTTTCCCAATCCATGCCCCTCTCGTCCCACCAAACACCCCATAGACACACACTCACACACACATTCCGCGTCCTCTCCCCGCCAAAGCCCCATGTCCCAGCCCTATGATCTTCCGTTACCCCCGGGAGTTTCCTCACAGAGGGGAGCTGGGGTTCTTCTCCACCCCTTGCTTTCTCTCTCTCTCTCTCTGTCTCCCACCCCACTTCTGAGGTGGTTGCTATCTATTGCCCTCTCCCAACGGCGGGTCGACGCGACCCGGGTCGGGCCGGACGAATGGTGAGTGCCACCGACCGGTGGGTCTCGGTCTCTTCCGGGTTTCCCCGAGCCGGTATAGTTGGGCCTGAAGCAGTTGCCGTTGCCGCTTGGCAGAAATCTTCTCCCACTAGCAGCAGCTCGTGCCACGCAGCGCTGACGCTGTGCAGAGGGTCTTTATTTCAGGGTGGGCCAGCCGGGTGGCGGTGGCAGTGCTGGCGGAGCGCGGTGGGGACCGTCCAGCCTCTGCAACGAGTATTGGACAGCGAATGGGAAAGACGCCAAAAGGAAACGCGCGCGAGAGCGAGAAAGAGAGTCTGCCGGTTGTGGTGCGTGATAAGTCTTCAAAGAGGTGCCTCGACTTTCAGCACCACGGCCACTGTCGCAGTCACCACAGCTATCACAACACAAAACACTATATATATATATATATATATATATATATATATATATATATATATATATATATATATATATATATATATATATATTAAACATATCAATGCACCTATTAAATATTTGTTGTATACATATCGAGTGCTGTTGTGTGCTACCAGCTCGATTGGTTTCAATACATTGTGGCGAAGCGCACATAATGCTAGCGACCGTTTGGCACCAGATACCATCCGCGCCAACATCGTCATCAGCATCATGGTAGTCATAGTGATTAGGATAGATGAACCAAAGATCGCTCTCTCTCTCGCTCTCTTTCTTTCTAGTCAGTTGTGTTGTTGGTTTAACTGCTGCTGTTATTGGTCGAATAGTAGCCAGTGCTCCCGTCCGCTCGTGTGGTGCTCCACAATCGGATCCCAATCAGACAATCCCGAGGAGATTGACAGACATACAAATCGACCGACAGAGACCACATCGCTCAAATGATTCTATGGCTCGGTCCATTCACCAATGGATTACTATTATTATTATTATTATTATACGTGTCCGTGAGTGCATCGATGTTCCGTATTTCTACGTAGCAGGCTGCAATAGCGGCTCGGCTTGACCCAGTTGTTGTCGAACGGTTGTTTTCTGCCGCTGTCCGTGCTTCTATTGTTGTCATTCTTGTGAGTGTGGCTGTTGTTGTTGTTCGACGGAGTGCGGGGATACGTCGATGTTCGGTAGCTTACGCAGGGTCATGTGCCGTCGTTTGGTTCTGCTAACTTATTCGGGTCGGGCTAGGCAAGGGAACTCTATCGCTTGACACCTGCCGGGCTCATTTCAACTGATTTAATTATTAATACTACTGGCTATGATAAGCAAGCCCACCCCAAAGGTTTTTCAGTTTTGGCCCATTCGCGATATAAAATCCGATCCACCGTGATACAGCCTATGTTCGGCAAATACAACAGAGCATCGTTGCGTTTTATTTGTTAACGAGGTTCCAAGGGCAATATATATATATATATATATATATATATCGATTTTATTTATATAAAACGATATTATGCAATACTATCGCACATGAATATTCATATGTTCCCGCTCAAGGGGCAGAAGATAACACCTCGCGCCATGTCAACACAAAATAATGCGTTAATACATGCACGAGCCGGCTGGCATGTGAACGTCCACTGCGCTCAAAGGAGCAGCACGCGACTCTGGATTGTCTTCTCTCTAATTGCGCCTTAGGAAACACGTGACCTCGATTAGCCGTGTCTCCCGCCTAGAACCCGACGTTCTATGCGAGTGCTGCACTAGTTCCACCCCCCAATGGTGCTAGTGTCCCCATCTCCCCGACAATATATATATTCGTCTGTCTACGGCTCTATCACGTTGTAGCGTACCAGCAGATTTACCCACTCGTCTTGTTATTTCTATTTATATTGTAACTCTGCCCTGGTTTGCGTAGATTCATACCACCACATCGTCGATATCTTATAATACACAGCTTTTGTTTTTCACACAAACCGCATAACCACGTAATATACGGACACCCGCAACCGAGTAGTGTGAATGCTTGTTGGCTAGTTATGAATACAAAAAAAAAACTGGCTCGTAATGGTCTATTATATCATAGGCATAATATATAATTCGCGTCTACTGAATTTCTTAGTTAAGCAAGAGGTAAATATCCGTATATGTGTTCACCATCTGACGCCTTTCATCGCACGTGGACCTCGCTTGACGCACCACGTACTCAAACACGTGTCATACAAAGCAAACAATACGATGCGTGTACGCAACTCCCGTACACTGGAGTTGACTTGATGACGTTCAACCTTTAAACCTGTGATAGGTCGTCGTTGTCTGCCGCTGATTAAAGACAAGGGTCGATGAGCTTGTTTGTCTCCCTTCGCCTGCTGCTCCTACAGCCCCAGCACGGCTACCAAGCAGTTCAGCCCTCTCGATACACCGAAGGCATATCGCTTGCCACGGTCGTCGGTTAAGTTAACTCATCCACTATTTATTCATCCATCGGTTCATTTCATTAATTCATCCATAGCTTCGTTCATCCGTTGACCAGCGGCAACCAGCCGACAGAAGCCGCGCCGTGTCGCGTGACTGAAACGGAACAACTGGTGAGTGCAGACACCGTTGTTCGTTGTCACTCGATCCAAGCTGCTCCTCCGGCCCTAAGCGTCGTAACTGTCACACGCTGCGCCATTGCGCCTACTGTTCGTTGCCGATATCGGAGACAACAGCCACAACAACAACAACCCCGATGACGCCAGTGACGTCGACAACGCAAATGTCCACAGCCGCAACGGGGTCAAGGTAAAACGGTAGAGCTTTATTGGTTTATTAAAGGAACTGCAATTGGAATCACAATGCGTAAGCTCTCTCATATGTCATCATCACGTAGAGCGACTCGAACCTGCGACCTCTGGCTTCCGGCAGCAAGAGACCTAGCCGTCCAACCGTCACCTATGCGCTGACCGCGTTTGTATGATCCAGTAATACACATACGATCATTGTGCTCATTGGATCTCTCCGCCTATTGCTGAGGCAATAATTATTAGAGTAATATTCGAATCACGATAGAAACATGTAGGTATTGTATCATACAACGTTCGCGGGAGGCAGCTCTCTCTCTCTCTCTCTCTCCGTTGTCGCGCACCTTTCTCAGTCTGTTTGCTCGGTACTTGTCCGCTCCGGCCCCTAAACGTGTAAACGAAATCATTAGCAAGCTCCTACGTAGCGCCACCCTCATTAAGGTCCGATCAAACTGGATGATGAACTTGCGGATTCGGCGGTTCGAGTGGATCTGGAGTGCTGAGACGCGATACCTAATGCACAGAAATGGGAGACCACGCCACAGCAGACGACAGCTGAACGCAGCACGAGCATCGGCCCCCGCCGCCGGTCACGAAGGTAAATATTATGCCACCAATGACGATGGTTACACGTCCGGTCAGCGGCGGCGGCGGCGGCGTGTTTAGTCAATCGTCGTTCGTTGCAGGTCAACCGGGCCTCCGACGTGACCCGGTTGAGTTCCACTAGCGACGGACCGCAAGCCCGCCACAAAAGTGGTACGCGTGTCGCGCAAACAAAGATCATACATATTATAGATAGATCGAGGCGAAAACAGCAAGCAACGAGGCACCAGCCATTGCGCCATAACACAATGACGACGACGCCACGACATGCGACAGTGCCGCCGTGTGGCACGAGTAATCGCCGACCACTAATGGCTATTCACTATCCTGTCTCATATTAGCGTTAACGGGCTCGCCGCCGCCACCGCCGCCGTCGAGAGCGGTGGCGGTCCACGGCGTCCTCTTACGGCCGGAGGATGCTCGCACGCTCCCTCATCGTCCACGGCGAGAGGACAAGGGACAAGAGAGCAGACGACGAGTCACCATCCATTCGGTGAACCATTGGCCACCCACGTGGTTCGTGTTCCCGTGTACGTAGCTGGCTCGACCAATGGCCGTCGGTCATTGGAATCTCTAGGTGCCACTGCACATATATATGTATATATATATATATATATATGGTGTTAGCTATTGCTTGCGAGCTGCTAGATCGCTATTTTGCACTTCCCCTTCGCACACTCATTACCCAGTTCTTGCTGCTGCTGCTGCTGTTGTCGTTATTGTCATTTCCAGGGCAGAGGCGACGCGCGTACCGCTCGGCGTCCGCTGTTTCATGCAGATTGCTGCTGCTGCTGCTGCCGCTCGTACTATACTTTCTTTGTGGTCGACTGCAGATAGCAGCCGCGAACGAATAGCAAATACGGCCGGGTCCATAGCAGACCAGGTCAATGCGAGCAGGCACGTGGCGGCTTTCGTGGTCACAAGAAGCACCGTGATGCTGCCAGCGGTGGCAATCATGGTAACGATGTTGGTGCCGGCTCTTCGTCGTCGAAATTGAGTCACAGAGGACCGCCTCTCTCGGAATAACGCGACCACCCAGCGTATACTGGCGCTTGCTGAAGCGTTGTCACACGTAGATTGCTGTAACAATACAACATTGTGTTAATTCACGGGCGAGCGTGGGTTGATCGACGCGGAGAAATTGACCGCAAGAGGCGGCTGGGAAGGCCAACCTTCGGCGAAGCTCAAAACATCGGCTCGGGCCAGTCGCGTCAAGTGCAGGCGCGACTGCCCTATCTAGGAAGATGTCACAACGTTCGTAGTAAGGTGAACTTGTCAGGGGTTTTGGAGATGAAACACTACATTATCGACAGCTCCGATTAATCGGTTCTACCAATGAGGCGTGGATGATAAATAAATCCAAAGTTGGAAAAGTTGAAATTTCTCATTCATGAGTAGTGCACCTAAACGAAGAAATCACCACGTCATCATTTTCGTTTCTCAGCTCGAAACCCGAGGATAATCACATGATTTATGTTTTACGAGTATGTTCGACAGTAATGTTTAACTAAAATATTTTAACACAAATGACACCGGCAATTCTAGGCGGGTAACCTGCAGGCCGTCGCAGCGAGTAAGTCCCACGCCACCGTGCGAGGCAAAACAGTCAGCTCTGCACTTCCCAAAAAACAAATCTAGTACATAATGAAGATGGCATTTCGGCTTCCTTCTGACATCGCATCTATACAAGCATTGATTTTCCAACGAGTCCCGATCTGGAGCAATGTGGGTATTTGCGATAGGATATTTTGTGTTTGCCAGCAGCCCCCTATCTTGTGCTTATTTGTTACTTTGGGACGTCTTGAGAGCGTCACGTCATAGGCCACAGCTTCGCGTCCACAGTCAACAATTTGCTTGGTTGTCGCCACTGTCGATAGGATCGTCAGTGGCGTCAACCGCCTTCGAGATGTCCATACACACAACGAGTTTCGCCCCGGCGCCTCACACAAACCTCTCCGCGTCCCCTCATAGATAGGGCAGCGCTTATTCTTCTTTGCTCTGCTAACTAACTAACGCCGTGACGGATGGCAATGACCCCGGACACACGACGACTACAATAACAACAGCAGCATGACTGCATACCATAGGCTACTGCCACACAGGCTACAATGAGTTGGTTCATGATTAAGCCCAGGACGATCGGAAGTACTGTGTTGTCAATAACAACCACAACAACAACAACCAAGATAACAGCACAAAACTGAAAATGCGACCTAAAACACTGTGGTTGTACAAGCTTACTTTATCTGCCTGCGGGTCTTTGCTTTGCGTTTTCTGTGTGCGTGTGTGTAAACCAAACCTATCCCGTCTACGAGCAGCAGCAGCAGCAGTAGGCAGTGTTCGTTCGCAGATTGGCTATAGACAGTAGGTTGTTTAGTTGAGTACAATAATCTCCCGCCAGTAATAAGTGCTAAATATTATCAGCCGCCAGTCAGCTGCTGCGCCTGTTAGCTGTGCCTAAATCGCAGTGTTCTGCGCAGTAGTGGTGGTAGTACTAGTCATAGTTGTGCACCGATGAGTCGAAGTGTGTATGAGAGCGAGACAGAGAGAGGGGGACACTCGTCGTGTCTGTTACGATCGCGTAGGTTTGTCAGCCTATGTGCGCCACCCTATCCTAAACAGGTCATTCACCCCGGAGGGAGGCCTGCTGCCTGAGGCTGGAGAAGGATGAGGCGAATAAAAATACCAACCGCATCGCATACACTCACTCTGCCGCACATGAGGCACATTCACATCGCACGACTCAGTGCAGGCCAATGTGTCGCCGGCCCACACGGCCGTTTGCAGCAGCGGCAGCAGCAGGAGCAACATCACCATGACTTATCCAACTGCTGCAGCAGCAGCAGCAGCATTAACAACAACGAGGAAAGAACACTGCTGGACAACATGTAGCGCGTACCAGAGAACGAATGACTGAAAGAGCCAACAGCGCTGTTGCAGAAGAAGTGGAGCTAGCGTTATCATAGGTCGGCTTCGGTTGGCGGGTGGCTGACAAGCTTCTCTCTTCCACCCATCTCGTTCCGCGACGAATCATGGCTTCACATAGACCAGTGCACTGCACCGCAGAACCGCAGCAGCACCACCAGTCTTTTTCTACGTTATTATTATTATGCGATCTAATATTTACATTTATATGTATATATGTATATATATATATATATAGATATATAAATGTGAGTGTGTGTGTGTATGTGTTGCTATTTTTCTATGTTCCAGATTATTGTCACTTACGCCGACCGACACCGGACACAGTCCCACTGCTAGTTGCCGGGTAGAAAGTGTCTGCGTAGCTCGGCCATTATTATTTACTGTGTCAGGAACGCCAGCGGTTTCGCTTCAGAGCTGGTGGCGGCTGTGGCGGCCGTCGTCCATTCGGTGGTAGTTTTATGGCGGTACAAATGCACAGAATTATCTAGCGATACGGATTTAAGCATCTACAGCGGGGAAGAAAATATATTAGTCCCAACAGGAGTGGGAGGACGGCACGTTTTTGCTATTACAGTCGTTTGGACCATTATAGAACATTGATCTTGAGGGGGCATTTCGGTGGTTGATGTTGGTCGTTACTGTTAGCGCAAATGCGGCTTACTCGATGCATATTGGTACTCTTGATCCCTATAGCGGTGCTCTTCGTCGAGATCATCTCGCAGTCAGCACTCCTAGCTTGGTAGGATTTGAGCAAATCGCAGGTGCCGAAACCGGCTGCTTTGGAAAAATGGAACTAATTCGAAAATTATTTACACACTAATTGTCTAAGTTTAACTTCGATATCCTTTGCAAGTGTAACACTTGCAACGAAATGACAACAAAAGTTAACCTTGAGAGAAGAAGGCACGCGTTCATGTGGCCGCGTAACGGACACATCGATTGGCACAGCAGCCGGACAGGATCCCGATTAGTGGCCACACAAGCAAGATCTCTCCTGGCGTCTCTATATTATCTGTTATCTCTCTCTCTCTCTCGCAATCTCTCTTCTCGGGATCCGATTCTTTTCCATGCTTCTTCCGAATGTCACGCCCGTACAGAAAATCTCGAGCATAAAAAGGTGTGCTGCCTTCTTTTCACATATGCTTTGAATGTGATTCTTCTCCTGGCGTCCTGTGCTGCTGCGGCTGCTACTGCTCCCCGAGCCTTGAGCCTCGCCGATATCTTGGTCTCTGACAATTCTTTACGATCGGTTGTTATTCGATATCTCATCGTCGTTCTCTACGATGTGCTTGATTTTCTTGTTGTTTGTTTTTACCTATCTACACTACGGTGCTCCGGTGTTGTCGAATGCCGATCGACAGCGAGATGGTGAGAGTGGGAGGGAGCCTGCTAACAGAATGTATCATGGATCAGGGTATAAGCAGCAGCGGTAACAGCAGCAGCAGTAGGCATATCATCATGTTACTGAATTTGAGCAGGGCGCGCCTCTTCGTTGCGAGCCACTCGTCAAAGCAGACACCACATGCGGACTTGTGAGCGCCGCGAGCCACAGCCAAGCATTATAATAGCTTTCCACAGGTTTCGTTCGAGAACGACAGGAGTGCTCTTGTCGTAGAGGCCGTTGCGGCCACGAAGAGCGTTTACTCTGCATCATCACCCACCCCCTCCGCCTGCGAGGGTAACACAATTGGCGATGATATGTATATGGCTCACGTCAGGACACATCGGTCCGACATTCGTACTGCCCTCCACTGGACACTTGCGACACTCCATGATCAAATAGCGGAAAGTCGAAAGTTATCGCGTTGAATCGTCGACTCGACGGTAACAGCCTGACGCCCGTGTATAAGATAGTAATGCAATCATCATATCATGATCATCCTCATCATTATCATATGAGGCTATCGGCGTCGTCTCAGTGGAATGGCGCCATGGAACGTTTTTATGGATTCTGCTCCGAGTATCGTATACAGGACTGGGACAAACAAATACAGTCGTGGAAGTGCAAGAAGAGCTTGGTTTAGGAACGAAGCCGTTGGGCGATAAACGTTTGCATTACAGCAAACGCTTGGAGTTGATGAGTTGGCTTTTGTATGGGCGTTAAATGGCTGCCCCGCTCTTGGGGAACGACATCATGTAGGTTGATGACTGTGCGCAAAACAATTGAAATGACAATATTGTATTTTTGGAAAATGGAAAGATTCAATAGTCCACGCAATTACTGATCAAGTTTCAATTCTCATTTAAATAATATGACAACATGCATGCCCTTCTTTCAGCGCTCTGTTTGTAGCCAGAATTGCATCTACTTCGTCGGAGATCGAACGAAATATCATGCATATACATGTGGCGTGTATTCCATACACCCTGTATGCGCCTATCGCAGGGAGGTGGTGTTCCGCCATTTTGTAATAGGATACAGCTTCAGACTTAACAGCAGCTAACTCCTCATAAGGAAGCGTTACTCGGAAAGAGGTGTGGGATATAAAGAGGTGTGTTTGTTTTTGGCACTTTATTTGCTGTTCGTATTTTGTTCCGTTTTTAAAGTTTTTATGAAGTTCGAACCGAATAAATCCAGCCGAAGGTCAACGGGACGGTTTTGACGGTCAATGATGGGAGCCGCCCGTAGCACAAAGAAATGAAGACGCGCAGTTCCGACGCCATCTTGACAATCTCCCCCCGCCCCCCTCCGATTTAACGCCCTAAATCACATCTCAGTGTACACCCCACGCCTCGCGATTCACTCCTCGAGTTAAACGAGTATAGTCTCATCTAATTAGTTAAATCATAACTCAATGATTAGTTACGAGTATTTGACTATTCGCCAGCTCGACATAGAACTGGCAACAGGCATAAGGGACAAATGGGAATCGGGAAGACGCGCTCGATCGAGCCCACCTCGAGGAGACCAACGCCGTAAGTGATATGCACGAACTACACATAACCGATGTGAGCTGTCGTCTATGACAGGCAAAGTTAACGGCGAGTCCAGAACCCATTCCCGTTCGCCATCCGAGGCAGCGTTGCTGGTTGGCTGCTGTACGAAGCCCGCTTCCGAGGGGCGTTGCGAAAGGACGCCCGTTCGGTGCTAAGCCTAGTGCTTCAGGCTGAAGGACTGCCCGTCTCGGCCCGGCGGGAACGGTCTGTTCCGCAACTTTCACTAAGTTGGCACCCCAATGCCATTGAAGCAAGCCATCCTTCTGACCTACTTCCTATGTTCCGGCGTTGCTTGCCAGTGGCCTTGGCCTGCGCTGCTGTTGTTGTTGCCGGCGCCGCCGCCGCCGCCGCAGCCGCAGCTGCCGCTGACGACGACCACGACTAGTGCCGGAATTGCCGGCGCTTGCAATGCAGCCCATTCTGGCGGGAGAGGGTCTCTGCCACCTCCCCCAGAAAGCAGCGGTGGCGGTGACGGCGAAGTTGTGTAATCGTGCTGCCGGGCATGTGGGCTGTTCTCTCTCCCCTAGAGAAGGGCGAGATCCCCGCAAACTCCAGTGAGCACCATTCTAACGCCTGCCGGAACCGCCGGCTCTAGCCTCGGCCGGCTTCCGTCACGTGAATACTCTAGGCGGAGACAGAGGCGTCCGTAACAGCGCACGCACATGTCTATCCGCCAATCTTTAAGCCTGTTCTGGCTCAATTGCGGGTAGCGCGGTAAGAACGACGCCCGACGATGGCACTCACTAGAGATGCAATGAGATTCATGAAACTTGACAGAATCTCGCTAGCGGACAACCCGCTGACAGAACGAACACTACGGCTGTGACGAAGAGGACGTCGACGAAAATTTCGATATCACTTGTTGTCCTTTGTCGACCGTTATCAGCAGTACACTGCAGCGGTTGTACGAAGACTAATCACGAGGCACCATTTCTTTCGGTGAATTCACTGCGAATGAGCTTCTGTGATCTTTCATGGTACTCGGCTTGTGCTTGGCGGCCTCGTAATCTCTATTAGCGCGTTGTGTCGCTCAGCTGTGTAATTCCTGGTTGACTGATTCACTTTCTCATAGACACCGACACCACACACACACACACCCATATATATATATATATATGTATACAGACAGAAACGATGGAAGAGGCTGAACAGACGCAACCAGATGATTCGGTGAGATTCGCTGTATATGCCTTGGCTGACCTCGACAAAGCGACTACCGCCGAGAGAAGAATCATCTATCCCAAGGACCTTGCCGTAATTTCGTCGCCGCTGACTTAACCACTTCATCGGTTGTCTAACTAATAAAACTGCAGCAACTATTCGATTTGGCGGTCGGCCAGAATGTCATCACTTCCATACGAAGCTTTGTCGAGCCGGCGTTATACCGCTGCCTGTATCCAACCAACTGCTGAGACGGGGACGCCGTTGGTATAATAGCAACGAACACCGACAGGCGGCAGCTTCTGCCTGATCTCGTTCGACGACCAATGGCACTCGAATGTGTGGACTTTACCACAGATTCAAGTCACCTCGCCGCAACATCTTCATTATCCCAGGCATCAATCCCAAATTGGTCGGCACAGCAGCACTAACAACGATAACCACGACCACCATCACCACCATCACCACCACCACTGAGCATTCGATCACTGCAATGAGCACACAGCGATCGTTCCACTGCTCATTGGGATCATGAACTGCACTTGTCGTCACACATCATTCACTGTAAGGTAGATCAGATGACGGCGGGAATATCACGTCACGACTATGAATGGGAGAAAAATGATAGAGCGACCTCGACCTGGCGTCTCGCTGCCGAGCCCATATCATTCTCACCCATTTATACTTTCATTGAGAAGCCGCACTTCAAACACTTCAAAGCACTTCGTAATTGCACAACATTGACATCACACCACCATAATTAACATACGCATAACATACGTTACGGTATGGATAATATCATCACACAATTGCACGATGCCACTCTATTGCACAATATAGATATATCTCGCTCATCGATAGACGAGCAACTCCACTTACGCCAATTCTTGTTGAATCCCATTCACTGCGAGGTTGTTGGATTAGCACCGCACTCCATCACATTACCCGTCATCACGAATTTCTCGTTGAACGCAACCACGAACGAGGGCAGAAATCAAGATGACAACAAGCGGAAACGACTCCGCGGTATTTCTCGCCGTACCTACAGGCATAGACGCCTCTCGAGTTCAGGGCAACTGCAACTGCTGCTGTCTTTTTTTTCTTCTTTCCACCAGACACAAAATGATGGCAGTTATCGACGTTCGTGCCACGGATTTCTAGTCAATCGCCTACTTACAAAAATCGGGCTGTCTCTGTCTCGGCTCGATGACAGACACCATCTATATATATATATATATATATATATATATATATATATTTTATTTATTTTACAACATCCCAGAGAAGCTTAGCTTCGCTTCGCTTAGGCAGTGACTATCAGCAGTAGTCACAGTGGAGACCCGATCGATGAGTCGAGCGATACACACCAACCAGCCGCGCACATTGACATGAAGCCAGAAAATTGATGCTGTCGCCGCCAAACACGACAGGATGCTCCGCCAGAGACAATGGTATCAATTAACGCCAAAAATTAGCGATAACTGCCAAACGCGGCCGCATCACACGGCCAGCTAACAGCTATGCGCCGCCCACTGCTCGAAGCGAACTGTCACTTTCGATTTCACGGCGTCCCGTCTACGGACGTCGACTCGTCGAGAGACGTCACTACCTCTATTGCGTAGCACTGCCTGACATTCTACAATCGAATAGCTCAGTTATCGCTTCTCCTTGTTGATCCTTGTCGGCGTGTCGCACGTCCACCTCGAGCCTGTTCGTGTATTATTATAAGGATAACAATAATAATAATAATAATCGGTAGACGTCACGTCGTCACAGCGGCAATTCTCTATCTACCTGCAGGGGCCAATAGCTGAAGAACAGGCTGGCTTTCTGTTTTCCTTGCTGCTGCGATTGTGTGTAGTGGTTTTTTATTTTTCCTGCTCGTCTCGGCGGCTCACGACAGCGAACAGAGTCCCTCTGCAGGGAGTAATAGTAGATATCTCTTACTGCGACGACCGCTGCCGTTACTGCCAGTTCGACAACTGGCAGTGCTAGTTGTAGACTCAGCGGTCCATCCGTCGGCTGCTGCTGCTGTTGCTGTTGCTTTGCGATATCTTCACCGGCGGTCGACGGCGGTCGACGGCGGCCGATGGCGGCAGCCCCGTTGGAGGAGGCCGTCACACTACGTCACTACACTACAAGTCGATTTTTCACCTAGTCGACTACTGGCGGCTGCTGCTGCTGCTGCTACTACAGCGACTTGTCGTGGACCTTCGAAACGATGGGCCACATCGAATCGCACCGCCGCCACTAAACGAGCGAGCCAGCGACTAACCGAGCCAACGATCAGTGCAGTTCTGCGGTAACGCACCGCGAATCTGCTCGCGCTGACGATGATGACGAGTAATGCGAGCTAGCAAGTGAGTCGCTGTGTAGCGGCCGGTGTTTCCAGTGGGAAGAGGTAACCGCCGTCGCGTTAAGAGAAAGAAGGCAATGAACACAACGAGACAGCAGCCAACGACACTCGGAACAGACGGATACACGAAGTGGTAGCGGTATCTGCCGCTCACATAGACACCAAGCGACGAACCAAGCAACCGCCACCACCACCATAGAGACGGAGAAGTCAGAGAGAGTGAGAGAGAGGAGAGAGAGATGTACACACAGACCAGGATCGCGCGCCACCGGTAACCGGTAGCCGGCTGTGGTGGCGGTTTATGGAGAACGGTGGTAGCGCCGCGCGCACTAACGCAGTAACGGCGAGCCTGGCTTGGCCTGACCGGGACGGGCCTCACTGATAGTTGCCCTAAAACTCAGTGAGTGAATGAATGACTGGCTCACTGACGGATGAAGGGGAAACAACCATCGGGGGATGAGCAGCAACAACAACCGCAACAACAACAACAGCAACAAAACAGCAGCAACAATAATAACAACATGTGACAATCAGCAAAAACCACCTCTCGTCGTGGCTCGGCCGCCGGTGACAGCAACAGATCCAGAGCGAAACTCGCTTCGGTGCCGCCACGTTCCGTTGAACGTTTAACAGTCCCGGGAACAGTATAGAACACAACGTAGACAGAACTGCCGACAGGGAGGACGTCATGCGGGCGGGGAGAGGATTGCTGCTGGAGTCGATATTTGTGTGTGTGTGTTCGTGTATGCACAGACGGTAATAGAACCCTGGCTAAGCGACTACCGTCGTCGGAGTCGATAGATATACAACAACCATTGTTGCGTTTGTTACTTTCTATTGAGTTGTTTCGCGCTGCGGCTACTGCTGTTGTTACTGTGATGTGGGAGTCGTTTTGTGTGGCCAATATTGCATTTTTGACAAAAATCCTAATCGCCCACTCAGATGGATGCACAATCGGACACAAACAGACCGAAACACGGGCAGTAGCAACGCAGCTGTAGGATAGGTCCGGCGCTTTGTCGTGGCCAACCTGAACCTTAGAATTTAGGTAGATTAGGTTGGCGCTTCGTTCCCCTGTGGCCGTTCCCTCTGCCTAGTCGGCTTCTTCTTTTTCTCGCGTTTTTTCGCCCGTTCATTCTCGTTGCGCCTCGAAGCGTTTTGTACATTATACTTGCTCGTTCTCTTGGGGCTCTAGTTCTTCAATTCGCTATTCTTCATTTTCTAATGATCTTCCCCATTTTTATGCTTACCACTAGTGCTAGTATGGACCTGCTCAACTCCGTTAGTTATTCCTTGGTGTCAGCAGAAGCAATGGCAGAAGTCGTAGTAACTGTAGCAGTTGCGGCGGCCGTTGGATAGCTGCTGCTGCTGCTGCTGCTGTTTTTCCTGTTCCACGGCGGGATCGTTAAAGCTGAACTGAGTAGTCCACAGTCTTTTTTTGCCGCTTCTTGTTTCTCTGATCCAACTTTGCCAACGTCGCGTGATTGTCGCCGTTCGTTGCCAGTACACAATCATACAAGCGCAGAGATACATTCATAAACTCACAGACTGGCACAGTGATCACAGTGGGAGGACGGCGACTCGTTCTATCACGCGATAGCCGAGAGCACACGAAGTTGACACGAAGCTCCACAGCACAACACGGCACATCACAGTGGGATTATACTATATATTATCATAGATATCGCTACTGTTTTCACTGGCAAATTAATAGCGACGTGTTAACAAGAAGTCGCCGTGGCAGTGGCTAGATGGTTAGCTGGTAGCAATTCAGGACAACCGAACAACCGTCGGATCGCACTGCAACAGTAGGCTCCTTCCAACACCGGCGCGAGCCAGGCCCACTCTGTCCTGGCGCTGTCCGTTCGTTCAGCTGCTTGCCGCTTGTCGATCCGTCGCTCGCTCGGCCGGGGTGAATGTCCTGGGGAGTAGCAGAGAGAGAGAGAGAGAGAGAGAGAGAGTGAGCGGTACACGGAGGCGGCGGCGACGCGGCGGCTGCGGTGGTTGTGGCGCCTCGCGGTGGAGAGGAGGAAATAGGCTGGGTGGCCGCCGCCGGGTGGCAGCCCAACCAGGCAGACCCAGACAGGCGTTGTGGAGGGGGACGGCTGTAGCAGCAGCAGCAGTCGGGTTGATGGCGCTGAGAAACAGGGAGCCTCCTGCCCTGCCTATGGCTGTGCCTACGAGGCGGCAGGGTGGCTCTGGCGGGGCAGCAGTTGTGGGAAAGGGCACAAGACGGGTGGCCGGCCGGGTGGTGGCGATAGCAGCAGCAGCAGCAGCTGGGTTGGCAAGAAGAGCCTGGCCTGGGGAGCCTGCGGGTTCTGGACCGGGTCCGGGACCAGGTCCGGGTCTCTGGGCCGGCCGATACCACCACCACCACTACAACCACCACCACCAGCAGCAACGCTGATGGCAACGACGGCAGCGGCAAACACTGTGCTTCTTTGCCTGCCTTCCCGCCCGTTTTGCCTGAGGTCTGGGGAGGCTCGAAGCTGCCTTATGGTGGAGATGGTGCTGGTGCTTGTAGAAGGATGGGTGGTAAACGAGGCAGCTTCATTGGTTGGCCCGGGTGGTTGTGCGGATATGTGTGTGTCTGCGTGTCATGTATCTATGTATGTATACCCTATGTGTGTAAGCGCTCATGTGTGGGGGGGGCCTGGCCGTGTGTGCTTGTCGTTGCGTGCCCAGAGTGCTGGGTGGTGGTGGTGGTGGTCGTCGTTGTCGTCATCATCGCGTTGACGTGGATGTAGAGGACATGGTGGAAAGTGAACTTTAAGCGGGAGCCAATATGGGGGAGAGCTTTGGGAGGGGCCCGAGGGAAGAGCGTTTGTGTGTGGCTGAGTAGGTAGGTGAGTAGGTGGGTGATTGGGTGGCCCTGATGGAAAGGGAATACGGGACGGTTGTGACGAGCTTGCGCTAGTAATAGTAGTAGTAGAAGCTCAATGGGCTGAGTAATGAGAGGACGAGTGGCCCACAGCAAACGTGTGTATGACACAGTAGTATCAGCAGCGGGAGTTGCAGGCCTTACCCCCGCAGTCCAGATCCGCCAGACGCCGCCCGTTGGGTGGTGGAGGTGATGGCGGCAGCGGCACGCAGCAGCGGCGGCGGCGGCAGCAGCAGGGGCCGAAGGCCCAGATAAGGGCTATGTCTGGGGGCCTATGGGGGTGATAGGGAGTGTATTGTAGATGGTGTGAAGGGACGCTCGTGAGACGAAAACGGCGAGGGTCGGGGGTAGGAACGATGGTGGGGTGGCCGTGTTCGACGTGGACAGTAAACTCGAACGTGATGTTGGCGAAATACGTCAACGAGTATATATGGAGGAGAGGAAAACACGGGCAAAATCGCTTAGATATTAACCGTACATAGTAGTAGCCTTTACGTGAGTTCATTTAGTTGATAAAGTAATAACATTAATAGTAATAATAATCAAAAAACAAGGTCGGAGATGTACTTTGAGTAGCGGCTCCCCCTTTGTGAAAGTGGGGTCAGGGCCAGATACGCATTGCGGCTCTCCGTTTACGAGCCAAGGGAAACTCGATGGAGACAATCTGTTCGGCAGATAGATAGATGGCTCTGTGTGGCAATGGCCGGTCCGGTGGGAGCATGTAACTAGGTCATGGTGCCGAAGACATGCAAAGCACTGTTGACCCATGTATGACCCAGTTCATTACTGTTTTCATGTTCATAACAGATTTGTTAAGTAGCGCGAGTAAACTATCGTAGTTGGACCCGTTCCGTATCAGCTGTCCCGCCAGAAAGGTGTCTAAACGTCGCTCGAAGCTGCCTAGAGTTAGGTTAAGGCAGCCTAGAAATCGGCAAAGCGTCGCCTCGAATTTTCAGCGCGTTTAACAAGACACGTTATGGCACGGTAACGTATGACGCAATAACGGTAGAAATACGGCTATGCATATGAGCCAATATATCTGAGCTCGACACGAACTCTAGACGAGCAGTTCATGATGCTTAAAGGCTAAACGAAGCTAACCCTGAACAGGACAGGTTGTCTGAACATATGCATCGATGTGCACGGCAATCTGTGTCGGCCTGAAAGCACGGCGGAAGGCAAATTGAGAAATACTACCGTCGGAAACGACCCCAATAGGTGGAGACCTCTGCGCGCCGCAAAGTTCTGTTTCATTATCGGATATAGACGTCGCATCTGCATACGAAGGTGTTTTCTCCTGCTGTACGTTTGCTGCTAGTAAGTTAAGTAACGTTAAGTAACGTTCTGACTATTTCTATATACATATATATATATATATATATATGTTGTCCGCTAAATTACCTACCGATTGCATAATCTCGCCGTCAAGTATTTACATCATCGTGGCCAACGGATAATGAACAGCTGCTGATCTCGGGGGAAGAGGCTGCAAATCTTTGAATAAAAACCATTGTCACCCCCATGTCCAATGTCTTCTCATTTATTCTATTGTTATTCATATGGTTTCGTTTGTCTCCGTCTGCCGTGTCTATGTATGTTCGAAATCTCACCCAACTACTGTAATTCCCTCTGTGTATTTTTTTTTTCAGTATGCCCGTGTTTTGGCATTAACAGTAACCCCTCGATCTACTTACACTTGCAGGCCGTGTACTAGAATCCGACCATACATTTCTAACTTCTACACTCAGATGGTGCTCGGCACCAAAACGACTTTCGCCATCCACACCGTCATCGTGGTTCCCGATAGTTCGCTGGTGAAAGAGTCAGTGCACGCCAGAATATTAAGCAAACTTCCGTCTCCCGCTTCCAGTGGCTTCCAGAGGAGGGCGACCAGATAGCAGCTTTAGAGAGAAAGCCCATAGAATCTGAAACGATTGAGACCCTCTCTGCCTAACAATAATGCTCGTGGTTCCGATGCAAGCGCATATAACGGGCACATCAAGGATGTTCTGTCTTTTGCACCCTGTTAAACGATACAAACGGGGATGATTCCAGAGGTGTGCATCGTTGCGAATCCTAGAGGCGAAGGGTAATCCACCGATCCGGAATCATTTGTAGGGCACAGCGTCGTCGTACGCCGTTATATTCCGTACGCAGAACACTGCAACGCACTCCCAGAGGAACAGAGACGTGGGATGTAGCGTCGAAGACTTGGGACCCTATGGAGATATGGAGCCCTAGCACCCTTTTAAAGAACGTTGCCTTGGTACGGTTGAGAATTTCGAGGTTCTCCACAAGCAGATCCTTTATCTATACCTATATCTTTGTTATTATAAGCACATAAGCTTTCTCTGGTTTAATAGACACAAAAAAGCTTTAAGGTTAAATTTTCCGGGCTGATCCTCGGCCAACATTTAACGTTCACGGTACTGCTTTTTGCATTAGTTCGGAAGACGGGCCCCCTTAAGATGCAAATGTTCAACGCTAAGGATCGAACCCGTACACAGAAGAGAGCCCTTTTCCTAAAATTTTCAGTGATCCGAAATTAGATGGTTCCGCAATTCATAATTAGAATGATGCTACCCCAGCACCTATATGTATATTACATAGATCAGCATGATAGTCGTATCCGGGTGATACGTGGGTACGGAATCGAATTTCAAGTGATACAAGATATTAAAGACCTTATTTCGAAGCACTAGTATATTGACATTCACCATCCGTGCTGTTGATATTCTACCTATCAGCATCAATTGCTCATGGACATTGATAATAACGGCAGAAAGAAGAATACTGCCAGAAAGTGTCCCAACACGAAAGGTTTATAGTAATTCGTACATTGGTTCTCCCCGGTTATGCAGACAAGTTTATGTCGGTGCTGCTAAAGACACAGTCGTTAGATTGGCCAGCGGAGAGAACTGCCATCGTACCTGGTAGTCGTACGTGTGGTCAGGATGGCCGAGCGGTCTAAGGCGCTGCGTTCAGGTCGCAGTCCGGTTCTCCGGGCGTGGGTTCGAATCCCACTTCTGACACTTATATTTTTTACGCCCAATGTTTCGTATATATATTAGATGCGAGGCTAGATTGATGTATTATATTATTTACCCTATTGGTAACTTCGATGATGGAATGTCTGGCGGTTTTTCTTATAGAATAGAAGTATTGACTGCCTATGGAGTGTCTGAGTCCACTCAAGATTTTGTTGTGTCATTGGAGGGGTGCATCTTGAATGAAGTGTACTCGAGGTCCTATCTCTGTAATAGTGTTTAATAGCGATTTACCTGTTTAATCATGGTCAGAAGCGTTTGATAACAACAGATCCCAGTGAACTTTTAAAAACGCTTTTAAATTCACACCTTTCGTCAAATTGACCCCAGGCTCCCTTAGAAATTTTGTATTTCCGACACTAAACCTGTACTGCAGAAGTATGTTCAACACTAAACCTGGACTGTATTCAGTCAACCAGTTTACAAGTGTTGATCTGTAACTAATATATAATGACTGCGAAGAGTCCGTTTCGAATAGTCCCTTAAGCAAGGTAAATGGTAAATGCTGTTTCACGTGGATTTAACATCCCTGAAGATGTTGAGCACGTTCTTGTTGTCAAGATGGCCAAGACTCCCGGGTTCCTTCCCGGATGAGGTCCGGTCCATCGAGCAATAATATACTAATCTTATGATCAAATTAAATTTGTATAATTTCCCTGCACCCAGATCTTCTTCATGTTTTTATAAATGTATACAAATTGTAAGTATAAATTAGCACCTTACGTGTGGTCAGGATGGCCGAGCGGTCTAAGGCGCTGCGTTCAGGTCGCAGTCCGGTTCTCCGGGCGTGGGTTCGAATCCCACTTCTGACATTAAAGTTTTTCAACGTACAAGGTATCACGCAGTCTGATTTGACGCAATAATATAGTTTCAGGATTACGAACTCATATCGAGAATAGTATATTTATGTGTTCTGAAGACACAGGTGTGACATCTAAAGCTGTTTTAAGTGCACTTTTGGTTTTATAACAGGTTAACGACCTTTTCCGACAAAGTATAGTGTGGTCATAGTTTTTATTTAGGACCCATAGTTTTGCATACGTGCATGTAAGTGCACATAAGTTTTTATTAACTTATTGTAAAGTTTTTGCTAGTGTAAAGGCATTAGTGATATTGATATACATTTCGTCTTAGTCGTCAACTTTGGAGCCAGATTTTAACATGGCTCGGCCATTTAATGGAAATAATACAATACGTGACTGATGTGGGTTAGCTATCGTCTTCTCGATGCTCGTCCGGCTGTCGAACATCAATTCACAGAGCTCTTCAACATCTGAAAGGTTACGGCGCATAATTACGCAGCGTTAATCAAGCGAAGAGCCTCATCAGATAACGACCCACTGGTTGTCCCTTCAACCGAGATCATCTACCGGTATCTTCGTTCTCTCTGACAGTAACGTAGCGTTTCACTGGTTTGAAATGAAATTAATTAAATAAGTTAATTTTGCTTATCAGAACACGGATATCCGTCGGCCGACGTCATCAAACGCGCCACAACAAATGCAAAAATAGCTAAGCTCACTATTTGTTGACAGTGTAAATACGTCGAGCATGAAAATATCAAAGAAATAATGTTCTGATAGAAGACTTTAATTTTATAGTTTTAATATAAAATAAGAACCTCTATTAATCAAAACTGGCCGAAATTGAGAATGGATGATCTCCCTCGGTTAGTGTTAGGATTTCTTATGGGTGCTCCATTGTAAAGCTGTTACCTCCATTGCAAAGCTGCTCTTGGGCGTCGGCCGCTGACGTGCATGATGTTACGTTGAGATTCGTTGAGGTCGTTCCAAAACAAAGATTAAGTAGTAGAATGTAGTAATCGCGCGCGAGGTTATGGGAGCACGCAAGATGTTTGAAGTCGTCTGAGAGACGACATGGAATAACCGCAAATCGGAATTTTGGAATTGGTCACGCGAATGAAGCCATTATATGTTTGTCATTACCAGCACAGTTGAATTTTCGTCGCCTACAGCAACGCCCGTTCCTAAATAGTAGACTGCCACAATTCTCACACATTTATCAATCACTTAATTGCGAGTACTACTCATTATTAGTCTCTGTTTTCCTGCACACGGTAGTAGCACTATAGCCCATTACGAAAGCGTATTGTGAAAGTGCTGCATCAATGATTACAGCCGTTTATCAAATATCTACAACTACGGGTATGATGATATAGTCAATCTACCTGACCTCCCTGTTAGTATGATATTGCATCTTCGCATACGTCTACATGTGACAAATGTCTATATTTAACAACGTCGAAAACGCCGATATCTTGTACTATGTATACCCGTGTATTATTATCACCACAGCAAATGTAGTAGTATCTACTTGTCTCTAATGTATATAATATATTATATGTGTGTTTTTTTTCACTCACAAATAGGACAGCCGGGCTGTGGCATTGTGCCGCCATTGGGGTACAAGTCGATGTGAGCGT
This sequence comes from Stratiolaelaps scimitus, assembly GCA_019614645.1. Classification (NCBI taxonomy): domain Eukaryota; kingdom Metazoa; phylum Arthropoda; class Arachnida; order Mesostigmata; family Laelapidae; genus Stratiolaelaps; species Stratiolaelaps scimitus. The sequence continues at coordinate 4,497,899 of JABWDB010000016.1, forward strand.
AATTACTGCCCAGACCAAACTTTCCCACAATGATGTTGTTTCCGCAAGAGGTATGCACCGCCTCAAGAAAGTGACAATACTCCCGCTGAGGCCAGATGCCTTTCTCCTCAAAGAAGGGTGACGCTGTGTCTAAACCTAAATTGTAAGCAATAGTTAGCCCCATCCACAACCAACAAATGATAGCAATTGTTGAAACCTACACATGAATCATAACGTACCCAGTTGTTTGCTTGCGTTAATATATTTTTACGGGAGGATTTCTTACGAACCACGGGTGAACAATCGAATATTGTAGCGCTAGTCGATTCCTGGAAGGCGATCTTGCTTGGATGAATTCAACTGCGATGCCTGTTCTATTTGATCCAGGGTGATTAAGATTGTCAAAAGTTGGTGGTTTGTAGAATATGTAGCGTAGGATTTCTTTTGTTTTTTTTTTACATTTCTATGGTATGAGACGTCATGGTTATCAAGTTTCCAGTGATGTCTACCTGTAGCTCGGCCGACCTTAATGCCGTATCGCGTGAAGAGAAAATATATCATATATCCGACGATTTGGCCACCGAGCGAATGACCAATCAGGTGAATATTCCTCTCCTGTAACGAAAATAGTGGCACAATACCGCACTAAACGTCTGAGCAAATTGATCGGTGTCTCTCATTAGCGACTCTCGAAACATCGTCAGAGAGAGAGAGAGAGAGTGTGTCTTTTCACATTAACTTGTACTGTTTTTTGGGGCGTTGATAAGTAAAATGATCGGAGGAGAAATTGCAACAGCTAAAGAGAAAATTTGTCGAGACATTCAAAATATTTGACAATTCTACGTCTTGTTCACGTATTGGATCTTCTAGTAGTTGCAAAATTGGCGTTTTGATACGCGTCTCATCAAGTGATGTATTGTTCAACATGCGGGTGATCTAGGCCGTGCTGTGTTTCTGACAAGCATCGTCGTATACTGCCCACCTTCAAGTTGTACTTCGATGCGAGTCGTTGCAACAGTGCGGCGGACAATCTCGCAACCATGTCAACATTTCGGGCGGCCTCTTCGTAGTCCGGGCCTTCTGAACCTCTTTCCCAATCAACGAGGATCACATGCATCTAATTGGTCACAAACATATCGGAATTACCTCTTGTAGAATATCATATATCATGATGATATTTTTGTTATTATTACTATTATATTGCTTATATTTTGTCTAAGCTACATAGGAACAGATATATATCCTGCGATCGGATAGCACTGAGATAAGGTTCAAGAAGAGCGTTGTACCATTCAACAGCTTCCAATGTCCCCGGTGAGATCCTGGGTAGTCTTCAACTGAAAACCCAGCTCGTACTATGGTAAATTGTCTTTAAATATAGCCGAACCTGAATCGACACCTGAACACGCGCACTGAATCTATATGGACAGCAAATATTGCCAACATCGAATGAACACAGAATACCTCCCGGTCTTCCGCCTATGGATGACTAGAAATAGTGAAGACTAACCTGACGTGATATATCATTATGCATTTGTCCATTTACGAAAAAGAGTTCGTCGCGCATCCTCGTCATCCAATGAGCCCTCCTGCTGTCGGTGAATCCATGAACGACGACGACTATTCTGTCATTTGGCAAAAGCAAGTCACTCCTTTGTGTCTGTAAAGATGATTCCCACGATAGTTGTAGCTCAGGAAAGGACGAACTCTGCGGAACGATCGATCAGTCGAACGAATGAATTGCACTTAGCGAGAGAGCCAGCACGAGGTCGCTACGGCTTCGTGTCGCATACTGGTGTCTGTGTTAATATGCAGGTGGAATCTATTGGCAAATTTTATAAGGAACTAAAACACAACTAGATGTTGTGTAAATAACGAATAAAATGTAACGCACCACCTAATCGTCAATTGTTCCTCTTCCTAACGGCCTAATCGTAGGAATTCTTGATTAGTACTTTAGGATATAGTCTATTACGCTATATTATGATGGTGAATGACTCTGATTACTTCAACGGGGTCTGGTAGCGTCAGTATCTCCCGAAACATCGAGAGAGAGAGCCTTTTGGCATTAACGTATACTGTTTTTTGGGGCGTTGATAATTAAAATAATCGGGAAAGCAATTGCAACAACTAAAAAGAAATTTTATCGGGATTTTCTAAAAATACATGTAATATTGGTCCAAACATATAATATTGGTCCAAAATTACATATATTTATTTATATATATATATATATATATATGACTCTGTACATGTTTACCCGTTTATAGAAGAAGTACTGAGGCGCAATATATTCCCCTTCATCAGGATATTCGTACCCCCAAAGGGAAATGTTAAAACATCCAATATCCAGGGGCTGTCCATTGTCAAGACGGTAGTCCGGGCAATAGTGATCGCTGTCCGCCTGACGCGGATGGAGACGGCTTGAACTTGACGAGCGTTGGCATAACCCAAAACATAATATAAAGCATAACTATATATACGTATACGGGCTTCAGCTGGGATCATCACCAGCAGCAGTTCTTATAGAAGGCTGAGCAAGGTTGGACAGATTCGGGAGTAATCTCTCGTGAAATTTGTTTCGTAATTGTATAATTCTGTCACCGCTCGATCGAGCAGTCGCATCGTGATATATATTAACAACGGGATTTAGGACGTGTTTGCTATTTTTGGATGTTGTCCTATCGTTGTGATTTTGCTCTGTACAGCGAAGAAACTCACCGGCTCGGGGTGGCAAACAACGGTAATAGAAGGCTCAATTGTATTATAATTAAACATGCTGTTCGGTTATCCGTTCTTTGAATGAATAGCGATTTCATACGAAAGCCAAATGTAGTATTTATGGCATGAAACACCCATAAAGCTTTCATATGTGACACTTAAGAGCAGGATAGCACCTTACACTATAGCGCACAGCCGATTGTTGCCTGTTTTTTGTGTCAGAGGGGAATTTCTGTTAAAGGGTTTGCCAAGGCGACAGCCATCACTTGGCCACCTGTACAGATAAAGCTCATTAATTGGGATCGAGGTAACAAGGAAACCTGGACATGTGGTTCTTTCGACGTGATCTAATTGCTATGTAGTTATATATAAAAATTTCTCCAGGATTCTACGAAACGTAAGATTTTTAAATCGCACTTGTTAGATTTCATAGTTCTGACACCGAGCGGTTGGAGGTTCGAACGACAACAATGAAATGGTGGACAAGAGCCGCCTCCGATCGTGCAGGCTATTGCTGCAGGCCACTGCTGATCGTTAATACGAGAAACTGTGCAAATAGCTCCACAACTGAGTAAATGTTGAGTTCGACCATTCTGATAGCGGCACTTTTCTACAATAGCACACGTTGTGGAAGATAGAAATTCTTCTCTAAAGTTGCTGACTTCGACGTATCCAGTCAGGCGTCCATGTAACGTAAACGGCCGAAACAAGCCGAGATGAATGATTTCTATTGCTATTGGCCAACACTACAACGGCTTGCGCGGTCCCCCGCTCCTGATGATGGGTCCTTGAACCAATGAGACAAAGCGGTACCGAGACCTTCTCGCTCTAAAAGACAACACAGTTGAGGGTCAACTATGAAAGTGAGGCTGCGTTTTCATCAGCTGGCTAATCGGTGTCCACACCGATCAATGCTGTCACGAACATCAGAGTATCGAGATTCGGCAATAACCGTTGATATTAGGTGAACGTATGATGTTAAATTCTAAATACAACCATCTGCGTGCTGCACGTGTGGTCAGGATGGCCGAGCGGTCTAAGGCGCTGCGTTCAGGTCGCAGTCCGGTTCTCCGGGCGTGGGTTCGAATCCCACTTCTGACATATAATTCTTTTTTTATCGCGAGAGTTGTCGAGAGGATATAAGTTCACTTTGCTTGCATTTGTATGGTTACATTATCGGACTTTCTGGCGCGTTACCGTAAGAATGCTTAACCGCTTAAATGAACTAAATATTTTCATGGTAACTTTATTTTCATGGTAAAACAGTCCTCGTCAAAGCTCATGCTGTATGATACCGCTGTATTCGCGTGAAATCTAAAAAGCTACCTCGCTGCACTGTTTGTCTGGACAATGTTTCACTCGCGACTCCGACATCCATTTGGCTAAAAGTCCATATAATGTATAAGTCCATATAGTGTAAAGAGTTGCTCGCAACTTCCCCATAGTCACATATGCTCCTGAACAAGATGTATAATGCTTGAAAAAACTTGAGGCTGAATACCCTTCTGCTCAAAGAAATGTAATGCTGTATCTATATAACCATAGTTGGTTTATGTCTACGCAGTCGACGAGAGCATTCGTCAGTCGACTACAACTATCGTAAATACACGCAGCCATTACATTAAGTGCCCGTCTGGCTTTATTCAATACCGATTGTGTCAAATCATTATTGATATTCGCACGTCATAAACAGACTAAGCATTTGGCAGCAATGTATGTCATTTTCTGCATGAGCAGAGACGGCGTACACGGATGGGTGTGTTTCTAGGCGAATCCGACACCACGGCTGAATTTTTCATTTAGGTTGTTGAGGTAGGTCTTTCTAGCTGGGTTTTCATCAGCAGGCCGATTAATGGGCGTCCACACCGGTTCTCCAACGAAGAGACGTCGCGCCGTGATGTGGTTTGAGGTGTCGAGCGTGAAGCGGTGATAGATACCGGCTGGCACGATCAACAAGTCGCCCTTCTCCACGAGAACGCGAATCCACCTGTCCGTGCCGTCGCGGACATCGAAGTATCCGGAGCCTGTAACCGCCGAAAAGGTTTTGGGGAACGTATGTCAGTCTTCCATCGTTGAATTCTAAATCAACATTTTTTTGCTCATTATTGTAATGAGCCAAGATCGTCAGGTTCATCATAGCATATCATCAGCCACAGTGAAGAGGACTGATACGCCGCCTGTGGCAGCAGGACGGGTGGCCATGGAATCTGTCAAGTCGTGTGAAATAACTCACCCACCAAAGCAACCAGCCCCAAAAATAGATAGCCAAGCTTAATTGTTACAATAAAAAAACTGTTGTCTACCTTTTTCAATGAGTCGAATCTCTTCGTCTGTGTGAAGATGCTCCTTGTAGAACGTCTTGATTTTATCTTCGTACGCATCGCCTAGCTTTTCTTTGGAAATATCGCACACATCCTGGTAGGTGTAACCACGTTCATCGCGAATCTTCTTCAGCTTTCCAGAGGCCTCTGGACCAGCCCAGTCTGCCTCATCGATCTGCAGTCAAGCATAAACAGTAGTTCAAATAACTAGCTTGATACTGCCAACGCTCGAAACGAGCTCGAACTAATCGCAAACAGGCAAGGACACCTGATCGTCTCTCGTACTTCTCACTCGAATCGGTGTAGCGAACTATCTTAACGTGCAATGCAAACCAGCCGAAATCAATAGTAACAATAATATCATTAGTATAACTGTATGTAAATATACAAAGTTCTGCTTGAAAAGCGTACACATTTTATAAATCTCTCATCTCATCTCATACATTTGCGTTGGAAAGCTTCGTTTTGGGTGGCAGAAACCCGCCGCAAGTATTTGACGACGCAGTGCGCTGTTCATGCGTCCATCTCATATTCTCGGGCTGACTCTCAGCCAACATTTAACGTACACGGAATTGCTGGTACGTCCATATTTTCTACTTTGGGCATCCACAATCCATCCATTTTGCGAATGCGAAGCCACAACTGTTTCCAGTAGAGATAAATAGGACAAGAATCTGCCGACGCCGCAATCGTTAATATACTACATAATAGTCTATTAGTGTTTACTAGTCTATGATCTATCGTAGTATTAGTAAATCGGCCTATAAGCGCTGTCATGGGCAATTTGAGCTCACTAAAATCAATGTAATTATAGCACTCTCTACTAGCCTCGCAATAGTAGTAGTACAAATAAACGCATATATTAACTTCAATATGATATTATGCTTATTTACAGCTTCCTGGTCGTCTCTTAGGGGAAATACACCCCTTATATTGGATGCTACAGCGATCGAGACAGCGTTGAACCACCCGAGGGTCCACAGCTCGGGAATGCTTCGGTTATTTCTGCATTAATTTACAGAGCTCTTGTTGTCTATCACGTATTTGGCCAGCCTATGCTAAGGCCCTGCTAAATCTATGCTAATCGGCCCTTTCGCCCAATCAAAAATGGCCAGACAAAAGTCCACCCGAAAAAGGCCTCCATCGCAAGGCAGAGTTCGCCGTGGCAGCGTCAAACGACAAGCTGACGAAGAGACAAACTACACAAAAATAGAGTATCGCTGATCCTATAGCATATCACTATTCGGTATTACCAAAGTAAATGTATCGCTGGCCAACGGGACAAAGCGCATTCTGTTGCCAAACGCGGACGCCGAGCCGTTACAACTAAGTGATCACAATAAAATCGATTCCGTGATCGCATCTCTCGGGCGGGACGCGGGGGGTGGCGAAATGCCGAAAAATGAAGGTTACCACAATATGTCAATGCATTCAGCTCTGATGCATTTCGAGCGTCCGCTAGGGCCAGTGCCAAAATAAGAGGCTGGTCTTCCAATAAGGCGGAATATTATATGGAGAATCAATTTCAACTTCTGTAAGCTGAGTCCAGTTAGCCTATTTGTCATCGTGAGCCTATCCTAGTAAATTATGTGCAGGCAACGGCAGCAGTCGACACAGCGACAATGTCCGCGTGCGTTAGTTTCCGCTTATAAACGCGGTTCAACACATATTGCAGTCCGCTGGAAACGCGACGGACAGCATTGTCGATTAACAACAGAGAGACTGAAAATTGCCAAGAGAGATGCTACTCATTAGTTTGGCCGTTGTGACGACAATTCTTCGAAGTTACGAGTACGCCGGAGTATACGCGATTGATCCGGAGTTGGCGGTAAACTATGTGAGCATCCAGCATATCGTCTATGACTTCTGTGGAAGAAACTCCACTGTGAGAACTGTCGTTCTCGACGAGTTGAAATTTAATAGTCGAAAACTTCTTGAAGAAGTTGGCTGTGCAGTTTTTTCGTTTACACCGAATCTAAACACGTCTTGGACCTTGAGTGACACTGGAAATTCGGCTAATTTGAGCAAAATTCGACCTGGTGCAAGTTTCAATTTGCTGGCAATTAACATCACTACGTCTGGTCTGCTAGATCTGTTAAATAAGCAAAGCATGTTTAAGGGATTGAACGATGTCGTTTGTCGTATTGTTCTCAAGGACCTCGCCCAGCCGAAGCATGGTATCGCTATGGCCTGGAACGCCTCGTGTTGTCAATCTCTGCTGATTCGGTTTGGTGACGCGAACGTCGACCTTCAAAACCAGCTTGTGAACGGAAGCTTGCAGGGGACTGGAGACAATTTAGCGTGGACCGATATCGTTGTCGCCAATACGAGCGCGCGAACAATTTGCTTTCAGTGCGGCTTTATCCGGTCAAAACAGACCAGTAGCCGGGGTCCTCACCTATTTGTGCATTATCATAATGAGACGCTTGCAGGGAATATTCATGTCATATTTATAAATGCCACGCCACACTTTCTGGTCAAGGCGGAGAAAACCGCCGATGGACGATGGATCGGCATACCGAGCACGGAGTTCCCGATGGTTAGCGATCTCGGGAAGTATCTCAACGTCACAATGACACTCACGCCAAATAGCGACAATACATGGGGCGCACTCAACCAGACGGCAGGCGAATTTACCGGAATGATGGGAAAGATCTTCAAACGACAGACAGACATGATCGTTGCCGAAGTATCAATGAACGAGGAACGCAGTCGGGTGGTGGCCTTCTCGGCCGAGTTTCTAGTAGAACACTGCAACTGGGTCCTGCCACGGCCTGAGCGTCGGTCGTCAGCGTACTCGCTTCTGTGGCCTTTTGACAGGTACGCCTGGGTCTCATCTGGCGCGTCCTTCATCGCGCACGCGATAGTCCTCCTCGTGTTCGTGCGCATCTACCGCTGGAAGACGTTCCGAAAAAACTACAGCCGCCCAGGCAACACCTACCTGCCGGGCGTGACCATGCTCATCGGACAGACGCTCAAACAGCCCACAGCAAATTTTTACGAGTTCCCGTTTGTTTCGTACAAACTCGTCGTCATCAGCTGGTGGCTAGGGATGTTTGTGCTGATCAACTTCTACTCAACGTGCTTGCTGTCATTTATGAGCTTGCCCGTGTTTGCACCGGCCCTCGACACGTTTGGGGCACTCGAAAAAGCTGTCGCATCGGGCTCGGTGCAGGTTGGAGTGCACCTCGATAGTTTCCAGGTACAAATTTTGACACAAACAAATGTACAGTTGACTGATTAACTCTACATGGGTCACGAAAATAGACACAACAGCCTAAATACACCGTGTCCGCAGGAGACAGATGCGTACCCCTGTAACCTATGCCGCTAAATATGAGCCCTCTCTTATTTCAGTATAGCGTTTTGGAGGAGCTGAACACCTCACTTGCCACACGAATCGTCGAAAGGCTGAAGGCCACAAAGTCACTCTTCGCAGAAAGGCGATCGGAGGGCGTACAGCGGGTTGACAAGGTTAAGGGCTACATCTTTGTCGAGCTCTCGTCGACGGCCAAAGGCGTTATTCAGGAAGCGCATCTCAGCGAGAAACTGATGCTGTCGAAGGACACATTCGGTCAAGGAGGCACTTGTTGGGGTTTGCAGAAAAGGTGCTACTTACTCTCGAAGGTGAATAATAGAATATATGTCAATATTTATTCAAATATAAAAGTGGACGATAGAACGTCCAGAAATACATCTGAGAACAGCACCGTCCTCTATCAATACTTAACAGAATATAATACGAGAATAGGCTATGTTGTTGTTAAAAAAAAACAAAAAAAAAACGCCTACCTAACGCGCGAGTTGTTTTCGAGGGCATGGTGCACAGCGACATCTTGCAGGGTGCTCATTACATATTGTTACTATTCAATTATTGTTGTTATCATTGTCGTTGTGTAATCGTCGGTCGGCCAAACTATTGGGAGGTTTCTCGTCTCTTGAATAGTTATTTCAAACAATGACGTCTATTCGGGGATTGACAATTTGTTATGGACTTTTACCCTCCTCGGGTTCATAAAATCTAGTCTCGCATAACTGACTAGGACTCCAACATTGCGCGCGTTCATTTTTCGATATGACTCCTTAGCAAAACACACATACTAGATGGGTCAAAACATCCTCAAATGATTTTACACTTGCCGTAAATTGCATCCAGCTTCGTTGTTGTATGGGTTGCGTCACAGCCCTTAACGGGTAGTGGTGTTCAATACAAGCCCCAAACACGTAAATGTCCATTTTGGTGACATCATCGCTTCCATTCGTCGATGTCGTGAAAATAGATAAACGACACCACAACCAGCACCGATCATCCATCGGCTTTGTCGTTTGCCATCAGCCGTCTCAAGGATCATCCTTTCCGTCAAGACAGAAACCTTCCACCGTTGATGAGCCGGACATGCTGATACAGGACAGGTATTGACCCATGTAGTATTTTTATCTTGAAGGTGCTTCCCCTTTATCTTGCCGTAAACAACTCTACGATAGTGGTTGGTTGCCATCCCGTCTGTTTAAGGTGAACACGTTCCTGCGGCGCGAAGTTCGCGCGGGCTTGATTCAGCATTATTTATCCTATTCGACGCCCCGCAAGGCCGAGCAGGCCATCGGACAATACAAGGTTGGTTCGGGAGGACATATAAAAGGGTGGCTACAGCCTGTAATCGTTAGCCACAATACCTGTATTTCTGCCTCAAACATAATGCATTCATATTGGGGTATTGGTGGATAAGTTGTCCACGAAGTAATCATGTGATGCCAGATGTATTATTAGCGACACAGCGAACACGTATATTCATATTTAATTGGCCAACATTAGTAATCTCTCGATTTTCTAATTAGGACCTTATGTTGGATGAATTTATGTGCCACTTCATTGTCTACCTCATCGGAATAACGACGTCCGTTATAGCGTTCTGTATGGAAAAGTATATCGCCAAGCGCACAGAGGTCCGAAGATGGCTTCCATTCTGTCCGAAGCGGTTCGCCTGGTGGGTCCGCAGAACACAACTGAGGAACGATGTGACCAACTTCATAGAACAGGTGATAACCGAATTCACGTAGTCTTGCCATAGCAAAACTTAACCGACACAGTAGCAATTTCTTATTGGCTGTTTGATAAGGTCATCAAGCAGTCTATCAAGTAACATAATAATAAATGATAGCAGACCCGTGATGGTTGAACAGCCAGAGGTTGAACTTACTAACTTAACTTCTCAATTATGTTATATGCTCCATTTGCAGAATCGGACTTATCAGCGATGGTCGGTTCACGACACGACAGGCCGGCGTGTCATTTCTTCTGATATTTACTATGAGAACACGGTCGGTAACGGCGCACGAAGCTCGTCGATCCTTGCTTCGATCCACGAATATCCATGAGCTCATATTGTGAACAATATATAATTTTAAAATTAACAGCAGGTGCTAATACAGCAACATGCCCGCGGTGGGAGTGTCGACACCCAGGGTTTCAGCCGACGGAAGAAAACCCATAAAAATAGCGAGTAATAACTGCAACAGCGTATGCCACACCTGAAGGATTCGATTTGCTCATTTCCATTGGAGCATATGGATCACTTTGAAAGACTGAGCATGGGACGGACGAATCCTATTGGAAAGAGACAACAAAAGTGTTGAGCATGCACAGCCCCGACCGACCCGAGAGGCGCAATGAAAAAAATCATCCAGGATTTCTACAGAATGTATGGTTTGGCAAAAAATTTATATGCAGCGTCAACATCGGCAATGGGCATTTCATTAACTGTCCTAAGACCCAAACTTGATGTAATTTAGAGCCATGGGCCTGAGTGCCTGAAATAAATCACAGTGAGTACATACGAACTGAGGCGATCTCACAGTTAGGATATGTGGAAGCATGTTGTTATAGATAATCAATTCTCCAAATAACCGGTATTCATAATAGGAATATTCGTAAATATAAAAATATTGAAAAGCAACCATTTTTCGTAGTGATCGTTGTGGTCCAGTGTTTGTTTGTGATAGCCGATAGCTGCTGATTAGCTGTCACACCGAGCGATGGAACTATCAATATTTCAATGTGGCTATTTACGAATCATTACGTAGTCATGTTTATCGGGCTTCGGTCGCCTCGACACAGCTCAAGTGGTGAATCCTATTTAAAACGAGAGTCACTCTAACAACTCAGGTAGGCGTATCAACGGTGCCAGTCCCCTTATTCTGTATTTAGTAGTTTTCATAACTCGATAGAATCAATGGCCCCTAAATTCGACAGTTTGTTAGTAATAAATGTATTGAAAACAATAAATGTATCTATATCGTATATAAAAGCCTAAAAATATGATTATATATATATATATATGTTTCCGCGAAATGGGCGTCAGCTTTCTCACAAGATCTGCAAAATTACACTGCCATTCACTCCATAGAAAAATATAGCTTTTTCTTAAAAAAGTTGGATATGTTCTTCATAAATAACGCAGTTGACCGACCGGGCGATATACATACATACAATACGCCACAGTAGAAATAACTCATTGGTATCACGCTTACTCGTGACAGGCGGCAAGAAAATAATCTACAATATTTCTGGTTGTGTCTACAATGAGATATATTTAAATGGCAACTGTATTGACCATAGCTACAAATAAGCTCAGCCGGCTTTCGTATTCATTTCAACTATTCATAATTCGACATTATTATTATTATTCTATATTTAAAGAACATTACTTATACAGCAGAATGCCGATTAAATGAAAAACTCGTGCGCGAACACTTTCTACTTTGGCTCACTATACAGCACACTCGCTGCTAGACTAGATATTTGACTCTGGTCACATTAACGAAAACACGAATCGACTTGTACACAGACGCCATCTTTCATATCACTTCTTTCTAGTTGGTGGTAATCACGCAGCCATGCGAAGTATACAACTCGATACAACTGGAAGACAATACTGCGCACTTCTTACAATTATCACTATGGTGACAAAGACAGGTCCACTAGCGTTGTTTGACTGCAGCATAACACAAAAACGCTGTCAGATAACTTCCGAGTTCTGTATGTCTGCCAGTGACTCACTGCACTCACGATAATTAGCTCATTAGGCGTCACAGTGAAGATCATATTTAGTGTCAATTAGTCGCATACGACAGCACTCACTACAACAACAACCGCTGTGTGTTGTTCAACATGTGTTGTTCTCAATTCTCACCTTGAAATACAAAACACCGGTTTTTTTGTACAGCGTCTCAAGGTCGACGTCCTGCGGCGGGTCAAGCTCGTGTGGCAACCGCTGATCCGCGTCCGAGCTGTCCATGTAGTAAGCGCGCACCATTTTGCTAACGTTTGCGGAAACAACAAAGTGGGGTACTTAACGTTAGTTAATAGCGTGATACGCAGTACTCACACACACACACACAAACACCAGATATACTAATAATAATAATAACAGTTATTTTCACACGGCCCTGCGTAGCATACAAAGTCAAACACCCGATGTTTGTATAACTAAAAGCAAACGGCGCGCCCAAAAACTGATTTTTGTCACGCACCTATCGCTCACCTGTTTGTCGATTCCCGCACAGCGATACGCCTTTCAACAGTTGATTTTAGCTAGGCGCCGAAAGCCGGTGCAGGACGAATCTTTCGACGGTGTCGCGCTCCAGCAAATGCCCACTCCTGTTGATGAGTGGTACATAGATTCGTTGAATTCCGCCAGCGGATTCTCTTTCCCCATGGACTAACGGGCGGCCAATCAGCCGTCGATCAGTCGCTCGGCCACGCAGCCGACAACCCGCCTTGTCTTGCTCACTGAGCTCCCGTAGCGCGGTGGCAGCGAAAAGCTGACGTTGACTACGACAGCGGCCAACAACAATGATCTCTGCTGGCGCTGGTGAGGCGAGTGTCTCTGGTGCAGCACCAGCTGCAGCTAGTCAATGTGGAAGTCTCTCAACGCACGGCATGAGGGTGGACAAATAATAAAAAAATAATTGCTATTTACACCCATTGATATATGACTGATATATATAAGGACCTCTATACAAGGTATGACCTAAAGAAGGATCTTTGTGTAAGGGATGCTGTCTGCAGGCTGGCCTTTAGTCGATCAATCTCACAGATCGTGAAACATGGTTTACAATAGGATACGACAGTAGGACAATACGGATTCATTAGTCTTATGGAAATAATCTGCATTACTAGTTGTTACGAGAAAGGGAAATGGTCGATGTATTTTATCGAACAAAGGCGAAGCCATTTCAAATATACAATCGACGGAGCTCTGATTGCTTTTGGCCGTCAATAAGGCGTAACAATAACCCTCGAGTATTTTGAAGAGATCTCTCAACTTTGAATCGATTTCCTGCAATTCGATATACTCACAGTCTTTGAATAGTATAACCATGTATCGAACTACCAAATTTATGTTAGGCAATATTGCAAGGTGCCGTCATCTACAATACCTAGTTTTTGCAGCGTTTGACACTGACGTAGCTATCAATATGATCCACATTTGAATTATTATTACCACCAATTGCCGGTTCGATCGATTGTCTTTCTCCTATTATCAGATTCTGTGTAGACAAGAGTGTAATAAACCTATTGCCAGGATGTCTACTGTGAAAAAACAATCGCATAATTTTAAAATAACCATTTTCGGTTCGGATCTGCGACCTCCCGAAAATTGCTCGATTTTCAGTTCAATACGAATCGATTGAAGCTTAGACCTACAAGAGGCCAGCGTCTCTGTCTTCCTTTAGTACGCACCGCATATGAATTAACAAACGGTAGCGATAAAAACACTTTACGAAGTAAGTACATGGTGCTACCAGGGTGACATAAACGGAGTGCCTCAATCAAATCGGTGACCTTCGAAGCGTAACGCTAATCCGCCGGTCGATAAACGATATATTTTCTAATTGTTTTAATAATTTTTTTTCTAATGTGAATTTAGTCATTGTAAAATTGCAGTTACCTCAATGAACCGTCGTCATGTAGACGAATTTGGAACAGCCAGTCAGAGACAACGAAATTTCTCCTCCTCAAGATCACATACACATATACTTATACTTGAAATAAACAAACGTTATTTTGATTGAATATTATATCATTTATTATTATTAATATCATCATTATGATTATATTTTTATTAATATTCTTAATAAACGTGATCACAGCATTCAGATGCGCACGCACACACATACACACAACAAAATGATTTCCATATTGTTAATAATCGTAATACTCAATTCATCACCTCAATGGATCGGAGGACTGTCATTACGCGACGACATTTTGATTCATGACTAATCAAGTGAGAATTGCTGGAAAAAAAAACAGATCCAAATGATCAATTGATTGTCAATTTACGTAGAGTGATAGCTAAATTGTAGTAGTAGTACTTCGCGGGTCTCCCTCTCCTATATCACGATAACTGATGACCCTAGTTATCGCTTTGAATCTTCCATTTCTTTATTGAAACATTCTCCTATCCCCTCTCCCTCTCTCTCGATGTTTCGCTCCTCCCGAACAGATGTACGAGGCAACACAAAAAAACGAATAATTTTTCTTATTCATTCAAATCCGAATGTACATTTGTTTGTTCTGTTGGAAATTATTATGAATTTATTCTAAATATAATGTCTTGTTCGTTTTTTATCATTATTTCTGAATGCTTAGTATCGTCCACGCTTCATCGTCCATTTGATCTTTGTTCCTTTTCATTTCATTATTAGAAATGCACCTAATATATTTTCACGTCTCGTGCCGGCGGCCGTCATTCATTCTTTGCTCGTGAGGCCTTTTTTTGTTCTCAAAATCGCAGCAAAGTTCATCGTCACCCGGCGACGTCAACGTGTGATTGTACCACGCCTTCACTGCAACCACCTTTATGTCGATATCAAAGCAAATCAAACGGCGACTGTTGCCTATATGCTGTGTTATCTAAGCACCATAAGATATCTAATCGTATGGTGCTGCATAGCCACTGCATCGCTTCATATGGTTGCTCAGCGGTTCCTGCTGTGGGCCGCAGTAATTAATAATCGTTAATGGAAGTTGTTGCTGTTATTGTCGTTGTTATTGTTGTTACGTAAAATATACTGAATTTCATCTAAAATCTTTGTGGCTACTCTCTTGGTCCTCATATACATACGACATAATACAATATCGGTATCATTGTCTATCTGATACCACCGTTCGGTATTGCACACATCGTGTGTATATCACACGTCTCTTCTACTGAAGCCTGTAAGGGAATCAGCAGTCGTGGTCAGGCCGGCTGCTTTGCAGGCACTTTGTGTGACTTGGACGACTACGTGTTTGTTTGTGTGTGTGTGTATTTTTTGTTGAGTAACCGTTTTAATCGTCCTTGACAATATCATGGACAGTTCCAAAGGTTGCCCAGTTTTGTGAGCTCCCTTCTATTTACCATTGTATAATCAAGGCATTCAATGGTGACAACAACACACGACCTTGGTGCTATGCTAGTTATACGTTACATCTATCAATTCAATTCCCGCACTAATATTTGCTGAGGCAAATTCGTGCGTATAATTCGTGTTGAGAGAAGGTGGACGGGTCTCCATAGGTTTTCGCAAGTCTACGGGTCAAGAACATGACTCCCATATTATTCTAGTCATTCATTCGCTGCTCAGATTGAGTTAGTTAGCTTTCATCGGCCATTGCCCTCGCCGTAAATTCGTTGATCAGATATATTGAATGGAATCACCTAGTAACAGATCTTCGCGAGAGCGTCAGATAACAAAAACTCGTCGAATGTTTGGTTGTAACCCTATTTCATAGGGTTTCAACCTCCGCCACCGATTCATGGTCGACCGTTAAGTATATCATGGAGCTTACCAATGTATATAAAGAATAATAATTAACACACCAAACGAAATGCGTAGTTTAAGAAGCGGATCATTGAGCAGTATTGGCAAGGAAAGTCCTTTCTGGTTCACGCATCCTAGTAAACAACATACTTGATAACTAACTATTCAGTGGTTCCGTTAGGCCGAAATTAGGTAAAAAAACCAATGAATTAATGGCAAAACGCAAATTATGTGTCGATTTAGCTGAACCAAATACAAGTGCATGAAACGACCGAATTTTCCCGGATTTAGCAGTCGTCATTTGCAATCGTTGGTCTCGGGAGGTAGAATTTTAGCTAAAATATATACGGCATATGATAGCTGTCGTCTGTTAGCATCTGCCGACATCGCTGACTGTCTCGTTGCCTTCGGTCCCCTTGGAAGTGCTTAACTCCAGACGTCAGTGCAGTAGCGACGCTGCGACTCCATCTTCTTGAAATACTTCTCGGCATCGGCAGGACTCATACCGCCCTTCTCCTGTAGGGTTTTCATTACGATCTGATGAACATCGCGCGCCATCGTACGGGCGTCACCACAGACATAGAAGTGGCCACCTCGAACACCGATAACGTCCCACACAAGATCCATCTGCTGCGCGAGCAAGTGCGTTACGTAGATCTGTAACAATTCATTCAGAACGTAATGTAGTTCACAGTGGGAACAGTGCCTGAATCGATTGTGAATCGTTCGTATTTCACACGCGTTCCCTGCCCAGCTCGACGGGTACTGGACACTGTAGAAGTGCTTGATTGACAGGAGTGTCAGACCTCACAATAACGAGCAATATACTCACGACAATTTCTTAACAATCAAACACTTTTGCGGTAATTCATACGTAACGAACTAACTGGAAGTGGTTAAGCTCATAAGGTGCTGTTCCACGTAAACAGCATTGGTTTGACAGTACGAAATAGTCTCTAACCCACCTTGTGGTCCTGTTCACGACTGAACGCGAGATACATCTTGCAGGTGCCATCTGCAACGTAACTCTCGAGTTCCTCCCGATACAAGAAGTCGTCGCTACTTCGGCGACAACCGTAGAACAGATGGCTATCTCCCACCTGCTTATTTTCTGTGACGCGCTGGTGTTGGCGTTCCTGGAGGAAGCCACGGAATGGCGCCAAGCCAGTTCCGGGACCTACCATGATAATTGGCACCTAATGAAAGATAAAGTGCAACGTGGTAACAGGACTCGTCAGAAGGGCCAAATCATAAGATCCTAGGGTCGACCCTTGGATTACGTTTTGGCACCGATTTCTTTTAATTACTCGGTAAAAGCCAAAAAATAACACAGTATATGAGGGTTTGTTGAGAAACTAACTGCCAACGATATCTACTGTTTAGAGTGAATAGCTGATCGATTTCACTGTCGAGCACATACCGTGGGCCGTGTCGGAAGCTTGAATTGCGATCGCCTCACGAACACTGGCAGACGTGTCTTCAAGTCTGTAATAGCCATCTGTCCGGTAGCTACACCATTGATGTGGCGGTTCGTCGGCGTTGTGTAAGCAATCTGGTGGCGACAAAGAAAAAATTATCCATATCAACGTTAGGCGGGAACAGTTTATGATGAAAAAACCTACTATAAGTCGTTCGTTTGAATCACTTCATAATGGTTATAAAAATGTATCGACAACATTTTTCCAGACCCCAATCATCATATGAATCGAGCTATTTTTCCTGAGTCATTCAAGTAGTTATCAGAATCCTAATCCAGCCATCATATCAATGCGCCTCAATTCACCAGTGTCAGCTGTTTCAACCTTCATAACACGTGATATCTCATCCATAGCTGTCAAATGGACATGTGCCTGTCTTATGCATGTCATCAGGTTACGCAGATAAGTTATCTCACCGTTACATTCAGGTTCATTCATTCTATATCAGTCTATCCGTTGTTTGTACCTTGACAGCGGTGATATGAACGCGCTCGGAGTAGACCTTCGACGATGACGAGATTGAGTAGTACCTGAATAATATCATAGAATTGTTATCGAAATCGAGCTGCGAAGCTAGATAGTACCCTGGAATCTATCTAAGAAATAAGTACTCTTGATTCTATATTGAATTCAGTCACGTACATAAGTTCAGTCATTTCCGACAACTTCGCTTGATTACTCTTCCATAGTTCGAGTTTGATGATGAAACATTATCAGTTTCTACGGATCCGGAGGTGAAATCGGAAGCTGGTCCTCGTGCAGACCGATTACGTCAAAATAGCTTAAAAATGAGCCTAAACTATATTTGTTACGGAATTAGGTTCTTATATATTGACGCCGTTTCGTTCGTTACAATTACCTGGGCTGCAGACGCGGCATAAACTCAAGCATAAGGTCAAGCGGTGGTTTGCACGATGGTAAATCTTCGAGGATGTGCACGATCGAACGGGACGATTCTTGCACCCATTTAGCATACTCGGCCTTGCCCTCAACCGTTGATGATGACATCAGCTGCAAGACGATGCATTTTCGATTAATGGACTCTGAATAGGCAGAACTTTTTGCGAGGCAAATTATAGGTTGTATGCCATTATCGCAGCGATTCGCTACCCTGCCCGGCATCAGGTTAACCACAAAAACACATCGTTTGGGTCCACGTTTCGAAGGCTTACTGCACTACAAAAGGCCCGCACTTCGGAATCGAAGTCAACGCTTCCCCCTAGAGGACGGGCCTGCCACCACCGTGGCGCCTTGCTGCCTCCTGGTCAGGTGCGTTAAGATTTCCAAGTAAACCTTGGTTAAAAGGAAAAAACCCTACGCAGGCTAGAAAAGGAATGAAATACGGCACACTACTTCCAGATGAGTTCCCGAACGTTGGATCGCACGAGCTCACCGAAAGCGATCGGCCAAATTACGCGAGACGCCTACGCCCCGAACTACGTCGCATACTGCTCGTCACGCTGACGCGGTCCCAACGAATATACCGCTTGAGGCGCGCACCCAGAGCTATGACGTCCGTAACAGAGTCGTTGCGGAACAAGAAACGTTTTTCAGATGTCCGAAGGACAGGTCAACGCTATCATCAACGCTGTCGTCATTCACAGCGTCCTTGATTCCTTGAGCGCCTGACTTATGTTACTATTTATAAGTATTCATTTCTTGAATAGGGGGTCAGGCGAGCATGACCTGCCCCCGGGGCGCAAACCGCCTCTCGTTGACACGTGAACACAATGGGGAATTCAATGCTCACAGCGAATATAGAGGTAAAGGTCGGAGGCGTTCGGTGAATTCCACCACTGGCAGGTGAACATGTCAGCAGATCTGGGAGGTTGTGGTCGCTCGAATCTCACTACGTATTGTAAACGCCTTCAGAAACACACGTACATTCACGTGCGTACACAGCCGAGCGTCACCTTAAAGCAGGAGACATAACTAATGGACTGAACGTCGTCATCCGTAGAGGTCTATGTCCACTACTTTGCCCCAGTTCTGCCGAAAGGGCGATATATGTCAACGCCGCTAAGGCGGGATGCTATTCCCGCCTGCTAAGGCGGGTTGCGTGTCCAGATGAATCAGCCATGTGTCCCTATGGCCTAAATGTGCAAGGGGTCACAGTGACGTGGGTAGATACTATTTCTATAATACCCATGTCGTATGTCGTATACCCCGACGTTACCTTGAGCTTGGCCTTGTCGGCCTCATTCGAGCAGTGTTCCGACAGTTCCTTGAGCACGTGAGTACGTGGCGGTGTACAGATATCAACGTAATAGCTGAGGGCGGTCCTGTACGAGCAGGGACATGGGAACGGATGCTTCTTTGAGCTGTCCTCGTCCGTATTGCGCAAAGTGATCACCTAACGGAAATCGTTGTTGATCATGACGAAAACGGAGATGATACAAAAAAGAACAAACAAATAAACAAGCAAAGACAACAACAGCGAACATTAAATAGCTATGCATAACATGTGTTTGGGCAATGTGACTGAGCAGCGTTAGGGAACGGAATTCTACCGTTCGAATCGATATGATCGATTATTTACAGACATAATTAGTAACGTAATGATCGCCAATATCATCTATATGCGTATGTCAGTGACTACTGATCGACAAGGGTAATTGGTTGACGATACACAACATACAGAATAATAATATCCGCCAAATGGTTGACGGATGCGATGTATTGCATGCGATGCCATTTATATCGTAACTGATGAGTGATATTTAAATGGCATCCCTTGATATAGACATAACTATAACATCGTTAACAATGTTCTTCGACGGGAAGAAAGAGTTCACACGCACCTGGTCAAGGTCGACCTTCAGCAGTTCTCCGAGTTTGTTCACGAGAGCGCTATCGTTCGTCGCGTATAGACCCATATGGTCGCCGGTCTCATAGCGCATCTTAGAGCCGGCAATGTCGAACTCCATATGAAGGCACGATCGTTCGCCCTTATACAATTCGCGTTTCTCGACAACCTCCGACAGATATGGATTCTTCAGATCAAACGGCCTGAAGTGTTTGTGACAAATATCACCATCATGTACTTGTCAGTTATTATTTCAAAGGTACTCCTCGGGAAAAAATAGATCACAGATTAAACAATGTCAAACTTGTTTAATTGTGTTTTGTAAATAGTCGTCATGAGAGACAGTGTCGTATCATCGATATTCACCGCTTGTAATAGCTAGTATACGATACGATCTATGTCGGTAAATTTCGACACTAATTTCTCGAATTATCCATGAAAAGAGTGAAGTTTTGAGTATGAACATTAAGTGACCTGGACTGAGGCAAACTCAACGACGTGGACGGTCAACATAGAACATTTGGTAGAATTTCCAGGTTGACTCTGGTCGTGTTGGTTGACTGACCCCGCAGGATCAGTCAACCAGGGATTGTATTGGAAAAATGTCCCTAACGCCGTGTAAGGTTCACTTACGGTCGCTGGTTAGTAAATTGGGTGAGGCGAGCCACCTCTCCGCGGTAAATCTTATCCTCTGGGAGAGAGCCCTTCTCGTGAACGATCAACTGATACTGGCGCATGCTCAGGTCTGAGGCTGAAACCTGTGAGGGCAAACAATTAACGATTAACACCACGATGGTCCTGATTTACTGGTAGGAACCCTATTTCCTAAGCGGCTTACGGATGTGGCCTGTGCGCCCTTTTGTTCTCGGAGGCTATTCTCGTATGAGCAGAGTGTGCATTGAACTTTAGCTAATACATGTCTTGTATTATGTCACATTTAGAGATTTCCTAATGTGTCTACTTGTTTACAATAGCTGTACCAAATTACCTCAAGTCCGAACTGCTCGCAGACGGACGCCCAGAAATCGTCCTTCCATGTGATGAAGTCCTCTTCAATGTTGGCATCGTCATCGCCCTCGCCAATTGCGAACACCCTAAAGCACACAATGTGGTCCCAGTAACGTATATATGTATACGTATATGTATGATATTAAGCCATATTTACCATATATTCGACATTTAATAACCGCATACGCTATTAGCCGAAGGTCATGTCGCCTTGACCCATGAATGTTGACATGAACCACTGTAAATTGTATTACTCTATGTAATACAGTCATCGTGGTGTACGAATCTGGCAAACTATCTATGAAAATGATATTCCTCTGAAATACGATTTGGTATCGATGCCATTAAATTAATATCTGAATGTTTCTTTGTCAGGTGCGGACGTGTTTTCGGCTAAGAAAGATCTCACTTCATCGGGGAATGGAGAGGGTCAAGGCTGAGAGGTCCTCAGCTATCCCTGATGTGGTAAGGTGGTCGCCAACCGTCAGTCGGCTTGCGTCATATGCGTTCCATTGATATGTTTACCTGTGCGAGCCGAGTTGCTCGAGTCGCGAATCGACATATCGTCCCATAGCGTTGTAGTGCTCGTAAGTCTTGTTACCAAGGGCAAACACGGCGTAGTTGAGGCCGGGAAGATTTACGGAGCCTTCTTGTAACCACTGATAGAATTCTTGACAGTTATCAGTGGGGTCACCCTCGCCGTACGTGGCCATACAAAAGATTGCCAAGTGGTTCGGGATGCTTTTCAGTTCTGCCAATTCCTCCTGAAACACATCAAACGCCAAGTATTGATGAAATAACTACCTGACAGGTATACTATATAGCCCTCCCCCAAATAACCCCGCCGGAACCTGACTTTCAACTGACGATTTCGATATCTGCTCGAAGCGAGACCTGTGGAAAATGTCGTCCGAGTCTACGTTACTCCTTGTTCGTAAGGTTCATGCGCGTACCATTTCACACTCTTCCGGATCGGCGACCATTGCCTTGAGTCCATAACGAGCAGCCTCCTTGGCGAGACGCGCTGCAAACTCCTCAGCAGTTCCGGTTTGCGAGCCGTAGAATACGACCACATTTCGTCCGTGTGTTTTCATCTTCGAGATGAAGCCTCCACTGCTCCGTTCGCGGTTCATTGAACCTCTGCATCAGCCAGTGAATGAGTAGATTAGTACAGCGTGTTCTACATGAATTTACATTTTACGTGACTCCGTTTGTGTGCCGACCTACGAAAAGTGGAGCACTTCCGTGAGCAACAAAAACATTCATTGTTGAAGGAGCGTCAGTGAGAAATCTGATCACAATTGGACATTTGCATCGACCGTCAGTATGAGACTCGGTTGTGGCTTTGTATTATCAGAACAGGCAAATGCGTCGATAACAACTTGACCATTGGGATCGATATGCGCCTTAAATGCTCGTTCTCCACACGTAAATATGGTGCAATACAATAACAGCTATTAGTTCAAAGGGATATGTCACTTGGCAGGGCTCGAACCTTTGGCTAGGCATACGGCTCTTATAGCCAGTAATAATAGTCAAGCCTCCGTTGAAGCCGCCGCGCTTATGACATCGTATAACATATACACGTTCATTGCATGGAGGCACTTACGACATAGCCATAAATGTATCCAACTCGACCACATAGCGTGCTAGTCATTCAATGTATCGTTATGTGATGTGCTATTATATCTAGTAACCGTCAATCAACGATTAATCAATTTCATCACCTGATTGATGGATACATACTCGATGGAGAAGCTTTTGATGGCACTTGCATCAAACGAAGATGAGGAGTCATCCTTCTTCCGAAGGAAGAACCACCAGTAGGCGGCTCCGACAAGGGTAACCAGGATACCGATGTCCACAGCTCCCATTGACAACACCGAATTTTCGACAGCCGCCTCAGCGGCACCGGCTGCCGCTGGATCCGACATCGCTGGGGGAAAGATTGATGCACGGACACAGGATATATATATGGGTGATGGGTTGATTGCAGTTGGTCAGGAGGTCTCTCCTATAGGGGTTGTGGTGGTAGGATACCGAGGAAGCTGATGCCGATGTTGCTGGGACTGTACGAACAATAATGTGGTGCGGATCGAGCGTTCAGTGCTGATATGCTCTCGGGTACTCCCCGAGTCAATCTGTGAAACAACTGAAATAATCTACATAGAACACATGGGTCAGAATATTAACATTTAGCATTGTGTAACGTGTGTACGATACGGTGATATACAGTTTATACAGGACACACATGTGTGGGTCGATAGATATCTCTTATGAACACTTTATTAAAATGTGTGAATGGACAAACACTAAAAATTGTGTATACAGTATACGAATTTCAGGACAACAACACCGGGAACCCGGAAAAAGAGACGATTAAAGCTTTTAAAGATTACGATATTTTCATCGAGCCGCAATAATGTTACTTGTTCCTTCGTTGATACTTTTCTCGAAACTTAACCAAACCAATTACTTCAGACATATCTTTAACTAGTTGTTTGCACTTATTGACCACTAATCCCTGTCCCCCCGGCGAGGGAACGTCATTAGGTCTCGATGATAGCGTAATCTGTCCTTGCTCGTAAGCGTGATCTGCGGCACGTCGTTATCTCACAGATTCAATATAGCATGCTCATCGAAACGTCGATTAAGTCTAGCATATATATATATATATATATGTACTCCACGAGAAAACTGTCTTTAGGCTCAAGTGTGCGACGACTCTTTATCGTGGTCCTTGTCTGTCCGCCTGCAAATGACGCAACGCGTGGCTCTAGCACGGGCTAATCTTTGCCACGTTTTCGTGTTGAGGAAAGCCGCCCAATTAGTGTTTATTAGCAATTGCTGCCTTAACGACCTGGCGCAGAATAACAATCGCCACATCACCTTTTTACTCTCATCTGTACAACGTGTAGTGTCTACGGCGTCTCATATTCGCGTGACACTATCGGCGCGCCGCGTATCGACCATACAATGACGGACGTGTTTCTATTGCTCCCGGGAAACGTCTCGTTGGTCCAGCCTAGTCGCTGATGAACACCACGCAATGGCCGCGGCGCATGGCGCTTACCAGGCTATCTAACAGACGAAATATAAGTCGGGGACATTGGATTCGGCGGGTGCTTCTCTCGACAGGTGGCCACAGACCATGTGCACAGGCTACATTAGGACATGTGTGTGTGTTCTATCGTCGGCCGTTCAGCCTTAATGCTGGTGTGTCTCGTCTTGCTATTTTGGGGTGATGTGTAGCGAACTAGTGTGAACTAGACCGATGAGTTGTCCTGCCATGCGTTTCCACCGGTATCGATAACTGCGCTCAACATGGCTTAATGCCTGAATGTGAGGCATAACTCGGGAAGTTCTACTAGGGTATATATACTTATATATATCACATAATGGTGGACTATGCACAATGGCGCAGATGGCGATGGAACATACATGCTTTCTCGTATTATATATCACAACAACACATTGTGATGAGCATACGCTCGTTAAGTGGATATATAACATGCTCTAATAATTAGTACTTCCGATGTGCTATCAGCAGGCTGATGTGGTAAGTCCTGCGGCGGCAATCGTTTTCTGCGGCGTGTTGAATCAGTAATTAATCGATAGTGAAGTCTCTCGAGATTAGTTGTAGCAATACGAGCGTATAGGTGGGTTTATTGAACAATCGCTGCGTGATAAAGATGACCACCTTGATTATTGATTATTATACAACGGTCTGGTAGACAAATACGGTAGTTCACGGTCATCCAATAATAATAATACCAAACTAGTGGATGTGTCCACTAAGTCCGTGGTGTCAACTGCCAACGCGGCAGAGCTGACGCAGCGACAGCTTTACAGACGTCACCCCCACGCCGTTTGATCACAAAGTCCTCTAGATACCATAGTTCACGGTAAGCCAAAGAGTACATAATCCCTTGAGCAGCATTTGTACTGTAGTAGATAAATCCAATTTTCTCTAATGAAATCATCTTATTTCCAAGTGTAATAATATTAACAATTGTTTGTGTGAGCAACGTATGGTCAAGATCACCTCATGATAATTGGGAGTCCCCATTTCCTATATTTCCAATCGTAAATACTCTCTGCGACACGCGAGCAACCACCCTCACACTCGGGGGCTGCCACCATTTCAACTCTATTCGACGACACGAAAACATCAACAAACGGCAATCGGCAAACTTCGACAATAGATTAACCAGAACACTCCGAGTCTGCGTTGCAAATCGTCCATCCGAATCAGCGAAATCTCAGCAAAAAAAAACGAGCCTGCCCAATTGCTGAGGACTTATACGCGCCAACGCTAAGTATAGCTATTCAAGCGTTCGTACAATGTGCAACCATGAATCGGAATACTCTTGCCTCCTAATAGCAATAATGAAAATGCCAAAGGAGAGTGTGTTTGTGATATTGTACTCTCGATAAACTCGAATCGATAGACGCGTGTCGAAACAATTCCCAGCCGATGACAATTCACGGTGGAAACCTAACTGGCCTCATAGGCGCAACGATCCCATGGGCACTCGGTGTAGTGCGTGTTTTCTTGGTCAACGCGACAGGAGACCGAAGCACCAGAGCACAGATTGACAGTTGTCCCCCTCTGTAGCACCGTCATGTTTCGCACCAGCATCCAACTAACGGGTTAGAGTCCTTTCATATTTTTTTTGTTTATGTGGAACTCCTCCCAGTATCACTTCAACATGAGGGAAATTAATGCGGTAAGAGAGACCCTTGTAAGCATACACACATATGTACACATTCGAGACCACTCTGCCACAAACCACACACGCAGAATATTCGATGCCATCGTATTGCGGTCTACGATGTTGTTGATGCTAGACTCACAGCGAAGTTTGTTGTTGTTGTTGCTGCTGCGGCTGCTGGGTTGGCCCGCGGAGTTAGCCAACCACCGAACCCTCTTTCAATGAATCGACCGAATCACGGGAGTATCCACAGGGCCTCACTGACACTACGGCGTCACTGCACCGACCAGCGAGTCACTGACAGACTGGGCGAGGGTGGCAGTCAAGCCGACCTTGCGACCGCTAAGTCCCGCGGGGAGGCTTCTTCAAGGGTCACAGCAGCAGGAGTGTAGTCGCCGTCGACCCGGCGGCGGCTCTTCGAGGCCGCCGCAAATAACCACGCAGCCACTAGACGTCTATATGAACGGAGTGCTTGTTGCCGATCTCCCGTTCGCCGTCAATGGCAAGCGGAGGGCGGGCGATTGCCGACGCAACGTTCAGCTGCGCAACTCCGCCGTCCCTCTAACCTCACTCAGCTCACTGGCTGACTTACTGGTTGCTTGCCCCAATCACTCAGCGACGGTAAACACACCGCGTCGAGGCCAGCTCGAGCGGCGGTGGTTGACGTTGGCGTTGGCCGGTTCAAGAGTCCGCGAACGGCGGCTGTTGCCGAAGGCCGTTGCTGTATTGCAGGCTGTGCGGTCGGTCCCGCCGTGCCGTCGCCTCCCCTCTCCGAAACAGGCGAGTGTAAAGACGAGAGTGCAGGCCAACGAACTAGGCGAGTTGGTCAGCCAGAGGGCCCCCCCCCGCCCGTTGTAACGACCGCCCAATGGCCGCTGTTGGGTGACACCCAACAGCTGTGACGCTGACGTCGCACTCACGGTACGTGTATCGAATAGATGGATTGTCGAAAACCAGCCCGCCCGCAAACGTGAATATAGCATGGACGCGCGGGGGAGGGCTGTGTAAGATCGTACTGGTGAAAATCTCAACCCCGCACTCGATGTCCCACGCGGACCTCGACTTCCAGCGAAGCCGTCACCTGCTGATTCGAGAATGATTCGAATGATTGTGCCGGTGTATGGTGGCACAATGGTAACATTAAGTATCGCAATATGTATGCATGTTGCTTATATGTACATGATAAGTAGATGATAATTCAATTTGAAGAGACGACCAATTCTGTGACGAAGTTGACCGTCACAGATATATATACACGGTAGTGAACAAAATTAGGATGATTTTTTTTTATTAGAAACTGTCTAATTATGTTTCATTTTCGTCCAGAAGGTGAACGGAGGACGGGGATAATCTGATTGGTCTGTGGATGACGGCTCATTAACATCGTACGATAATAACGATCATATCTCGTTGGCTACGTATACCAAAAATGGCACATGAAACACACACCTCTACGAGCTAACGACCTGCTTATGCCTCCGGTTGTGTAGATAGACATTGACAGGTTAAATTTCAAAATATTACGTAATGTATGGCCGTTACATTCAGATAGGTCTCCCGTGTCACACGATACCACACTGTGGAGGGCGTGCTATGCTTTCATCCCCTGCGATTGTTGCTCTTGAATACGTGAATTAATTCTCTATTTCCTATCAATGGGCACGTTTAACTTTCCTGGGCTAAAGGCTGTTTCCATGTATCAAATTGGTGGTCTAGAATTGGGTTGAACTTTATTTGCAAGGGCTGAAACATCCTTCGGTACCAATACCTCCCTCCGCTAAACGTCTTGGCCGCGCCGCGGATGGGTGTATACAAGGAAATGTTATCTGCAGCATCCATCTCGGCGAGTCCGCCTCAATAAAACCGTCCATGATTCAAGTAAAGCTTAACAGTACCTTTGACCAATACAAGAATTTGTCAAAGCGGCAACAACAGCAACAACACATTCGAGAAATTTCACTGCTTCGACGCATCTATTCAATTAATTAGACAACTCTCTCTCTCTCTCATTAACCATGACCAACTATTCTACTGAGTCTAGTGATGAAATGAATGACAGCCTGGTAACGACAAGGCAGCTTGTTATTATGCAGCACGAGACGAAGTAATAATACACATTGATTCGCTGTTGCAGAGAGGACGAAGATAAATCAAGATTTTTTTTCCTACAGCAACGTAGGCCAAGTTATCAAACTCCCCTGGAATAATGCCACACTCAACGGACACTGAATCTCAACTGCTGGCTTTGCTCAGCTGGATGCGTTTGACTGTACAACCACTACGGCGAATATCGACGTGTGACGCCTGTGGCGTCGCCGTGACGCGGTCTTTAGAGAGACCAATTTGGGAGTCCCGTTGGCCTTGGTGACCGCCAGGCGAATCAAACCGGAATGGAGAGACAATTTTGCAAAGTCACGCCTCTCGATGGACAGGGCGTAGTCCCTTAGTCGATAGCGGGAAGATAATTAGCCGACTCGAATTCGATTGTATCACGATGTTCGATAAATACGCCACTTAGTACAATGGATTGTTTCGATGGGTGGCCCCACGGCCGCGCATCATGCAAACGAAGTAGTTGAAAATAGTTAGGGATCTAGCCAATGGGAGAATCTGCTTATCAACTCGGTCATAACAACTGAACTGGGAGAAACAAGCGCCCTTAGAAATAGGCACCGTTCATCAACGACTCAGTCACACAGGTATAATTGTCTGTAATCACTGATTACATACATTTTAACTAGAGCAGATCTTATTTCAGTCCCTATTGTCTAGTGAAACCTGAAAACGCCGTTTAAAACGTCACTGAGCGGCGAGCAGACGTATAATTATAGCAGTGAATAGTTCGTACACTGCTCTCAGTTGATTTTTGAGCGCCGTCCACAAGACTGGGACAGTCATGACCATGCCGAAAACTCCGTATCACCATCGGCTGTCGTAAAAGTGGCATCCGGGTAAATGGGCTCAGCAAGAAGCATTTGTTTTTACAACAACCTCTCTCAGCGTTCATACTCAACGCTGCGCCGCAAACCTTGTCGTCGACTTGTACGTCCGGCAATAATACTCACCCACAGCGACCCCGAGGCAATCAATCAATGATCAGCCATTTTTCACTCCACTTTGCCTGATGAACTATATGTGTATGCCCCATTGAGTAGTCGATGCGACGTGGCTCTTTCGCTGCGGTGATGGGAACTATTCATTTCTGATGATACAATAGCGAAAGAAATAATTACAACGTCGTTCATAAAAAAAAATAAAGCTAGGAGAGAGCTCAGTTGCTCCTCTTGGAAGATGACTCGATGACTATGCGATTTATAATTATACCAAATTATAAATCAAAAAAATGGATTTAATAAAATTATATATATATATATATATGGCGTAGATGACAATTGTATCCATCGAAATCTGTATCTGCGCAGTAAGTTAGTCGGGGAACTGCGACAGCTGTAGTTCGGTCTTACATGTAAATCACCAATCGTATGCATAAAGCGAATCTAAATATAATAGGAATCCACTCAATATTTCACGGGTTGCATGTTGATGCTGCTGGTCGAGTTTCGCAGGTTCGGCCTAACGAATTGTTATTATTGTTTATTATTGTTTTTTATTTATTATTGTTTGAATATTAAAAAAAAATCAATAGTTTGTGTCAAGGACACACACAGCCTGTCCAGGCACAAAGTACGGCGCAAGTGCCAACTATTCTAGTTGTCGGCTGGCAAAGTGTAACCGTTTCCCAGTGAAAGGAAATCCTTGGTTTGAAGGTAATCTCCGGAGATCAGCGATGGTCTGTCTCAATTTCTACCTCACGTTATGCAAGACCCCACGAAAGACGATGATTGAACAAATTCATTGCAACAACACCAATAACAACAGTCGTAGCTACCGTAATCTACGCCCGGGACACAGCGTCCAGTGGGCAGCGATGGATGCCAGCCATCATATTCAATGTAAAGCAATCCACAACTACACAACATGTCAATAATCCTTCACTATTGAGCATCGTCAATAACAACGTGATAACACGCACTACGCACAGTCTCCACTTAATGCGATTTGGCATATGCTGCTGGTTGCTGCTTGTTATACATGTATTTATCTAATTACCTCCGTTATCTACAGTCCTTCTAGCAGACCCCTTAAATGATGGCGGTCGCTTCTGTAACGCTCTTTTTCTATGAATCTATTATACCATTGCTAGCGGCAAAAGTATCAGTCAGCTGTTAAGTAAAATGTTACTATTCTGTAGTGATTCTATGCCATTACGCCGTCGCCGAACAATCAGCCGACCAGAGAGCGAGAGAGAGAGAGAGATAGAGCAAGGAGACAAGTATCAGTTGGCGACTAATGTTTTGCCCTATGCTGCGCGTCTCTGTGTATTTCTCGCGCATGGCAATCATGCAAACAGCACATACTTGAATATATGAGTCTGTATAATAGTGGACAGAGTCAATCAGAAATATACGCATACAGAATGCGCCTTTGCTTGCATCGGATCGAATGTACAAGGAGGACGCGCACGGGAGAGCGGAGAAGGGTGTACTTGAGTGGACAATTGCGCCACCCCGTTGCAGTCCGCTTAGCGTCGCTCAGTGGCAAACAGAGTCATCGGTTAGAGAGAGACAGAGAGGGAGAGAGTCGGTGGTCCAGTTCGGCCATACACTCTCCATAGATTCTATTGTGATTCGGTTCGCTGCTGTGGCGGAGAACGGAGAGCTTTCGTTGTGTTTGTTCGCCGCACACCGCCGCCGCCATCACCCTCAAAAAGGAGCACTTAGCAGACACGCAGAGACACACATGCACACAGCATTGAGAAGATTCCACCAGTCGGATCGCTCGATGGAGGAACCGCGCATCTCGTTCCATGACAACGGCGAGACCATCGAGTCCGTGAGGAGGGAAACTACCCAAGTGCCGAATGCGCTCTCGGAAATCTGCTACAGTCGCGGCAGTAGCAGCAGTAGTAGTGGTAGCAATAGTGATCATTGTAGCTGTTCCCATCGATATAGAAAACGACGCTCACACGGACTCACGCACAAACCGTCGACGTTGTTACATGGCAAGAGGGCGAGAAGGAACACGAAGGCCTCGTCATTCTGAAGACCTTGACAGTGGCACAGCAGTGCTGCTGCTACTACGGCTTCGTCTGGTGCTCCAGACGCTGCCGTTTGCGATCAGCAGCAGGCGGCAGCGACTCCGCTCTGACGCCGTTTCTTGTGGCGGTGAAAGCCATCCTCCCCGTGTCGTAGTTGGCATTTGTTGTGGCGATCCAAGTGGAGGGGGACATCGAGGGTTGCTCCATCGGGTAGCCACAGGCTGAGCGTCGGACCAGCTAAATGATGTGATGACGGCTCCTGCGACGCAGACGAATCAGGGAACGAATCGCTTTCGATATTGGCGATTCCGCTCCCCGATGTCATTTTCAGAGTCGCTGCTGCGCGGCGGTTATGAGCGTATAATAGCTAACTCGTACAGTACGCGCTGCAAATAAACCCAATCCAACCAATGAGCACTGCAGAGGTAGGTGCTTTCTGTCGCTTAGAAACAATTGCGAACATCACCCTTTGTCTTTGAGTTCAATTTGAATTCGAATTCTAAAAATGTATAGCGCTGCTTCGGCACGATGGACGCGTAGACGTGTAGCATAATTATTTGTACTGGAGAAGCCCCTACCATGCGTAGTAGATCGCAAGGAACCGAGATTATTTCAACAAAATGGATCAATAGACACTGATCAATAGACATTCACCACAAGAATAACTTGTAGCAGACAAACACTGACCACAAGCCTTGCTCGATGGAGCATTCGATGCCAAATCGAATTGTCC
Source organism: Stratiolaelaps scimitus (assembly GCA_019614645.1). Lineage (NCBI taxonomy): Eukaryota > Metazoa > Arthropoda > Arachnida > Mesostigmata > Laelapidae > Stratiolaelaps > Stratiolaelaps scimitus. The sequence continues at coordinate 4,529,567 of JABWDB010000016.1, forward strand.
CAGCACAATGTTACGGTTGATAGAAACTTTCCAGAGATTTTACCTTTCTAGTGACAGCTTTCGACTATTCTTACGGAGGAAACCCCAGTGGCGGAGGACGATTCCTGCCGAATTGTGTGGGATCGCTACAAATTGACAGTAATTTTAGTCTCTAAGCAGGTAAGCTACATTTTGCCGGACATGTGTAACTGCAATCTCCGATCCGGGAGTCATTGGACTCGTGGATTCCGTACACTCTCTGCATTTACACCGATTAAGTACACAGCAATTTATCGGAGGTATAAGATGTCAGAAAAAAAAAGGTCAAAAATAGATGAATATAAAACCAAATTTCTCCAAAATACGAATCAACTAATTCAGCCGCACGGACAGAAGTGTTGTTTATTTCATTAGATTCACACAGCAGGCTAATTAATCAATGGCGAACCGGGTTCGTATATACTATATTCGAAAAAAATCTGTCACCCCCGTAGTGCTACACTCGACGGGGCACAGTTCAAACTGTTCCAAGTGACACCATTGTCCTAAGTGTGGTCATATGAGGAACGTGTAAAATTCAGACCAAAACGTTGTTTTATCCTTATCGTCAACGAGGAATCAAGCAAATCATCAGTCACGTACGGTGGCTATTTAATATGCACATTATCACAGAACGACAGCATATATTATTATATGTTTAGGGTCACCGCCCAAAACTTTCGAATATCATCACACATACTGCATCAACGCCGACACTGCGATAATATCGGGTGTCGATATCCAAACATGACAATTAACTTTTACTGTATCAATTGCGGTCAATTGCACACGCACTTACGAAGTCAAGCCACCGTTTGTGTCTCGTTGAGGTTGTCCATCTACTCTCAGTCGATGCACTCTATAGAATAGGCAAGATCGCACCTTCAATACGGCCGCACCACGCACACCGAGCACAATTGACGGAAGCAGAAAGAGGCAGGTGAAGGTCCCGCCTCTCTAATTATACAATTAATAATAATAATAATAATTATTATTGTTATTATTCACACCTTTTTCCCAAGTAAGAGTGGAGTTACCGGAGCACCGTGTCACTGCGATTTACCGGCCGTAATCGCTGATTGGCCTTAAACAACTTTCCGGCCCCTTTGACGCTGTCAAAGGGATCAAGAAAGTGGTGGGAGTGAATCTCGCCCTTTTTTTTCACTCGTCGGCCGGTGCGGCCTCTGTGAGGCAGCAGCGGGACAAGCAGCGGTGCTTCTTGTTTCACTCGGTCCTGGAGAGTGGCGCCAGTTTCAACAGTAATTGCTAAGTGCGGAACAAGGTCCTTGCGCTTCCCGCGACTGGGTCCACTCGCGTGAGAGCAATCACAGACAGACACTGCCGTTCCGTGCCGACTGCGGCGCTGAGTCGAGGCGCTGAGTCGAGGCGCAGCGGCAGCGGCGTCGGCGGAGGCGAACCAGCAGCACCGGCGGCGAACCAGCAGCAGCAGCAGAGCGCCTCAGTGTCTATGCCATCATTTCTCTTTTCTAGTGCGCTATCAATGTTATTTACGCGTCGAACAAAACGCTTGCTGGCTAGTTTGCACGCCTGCCGGCGCGTTTTAGAGCCACTTGAGCGGAGTTAAGCCGCTAAAAACGTCGAGAGAGAGAGAACAGGTAAGGGTCGCAATGGATACTTGAGGCGTTAACAGCAAAGGGTATTATTCGTAAGCAGCAGCCGCAGTACGATAGCTCGTAATGGTTTGTGGGGTGGGTGATTGGCGACAACGGCTGACCCGCGAATGGAGCATCAACAACGCTCACCCTGTCACATCACCTGCTGAATAGCTGAGCGTTGGCCTGCCAAGGTCACTTTATCCAGGTTTAGGCCGCGTCCAGTGGCCTAGGCGTCGTTGCGACATAGCTGTTTAGGACAACTTTAGCGATGGAGCGGCGATGCCGAGAATTGGAAAGGTCCAACGAGAACTTGCCATTGGCTAGAACGTGCACCTGAACAAATAAAAAAGACAGAACGGCGATGGACAAGTCAGGAGAGGGCGGCTGGAGTTTCGAGCGGCCGCGCTGCAAACAGTTTCCCCGAAATAGGAAAGTTGATTTGCATTGGATAATGCAATTAAGCGGTTCTGCTTATACGCTGCTATAGCGGATTACATGCCTCCGATAATAAGAAAATCGCGCACTGCACAAGCTTACCAATGGGATTGCTATTGAGTTGAAGTGATCTCGAATATGAATTAGTGTTCGAAATATGAACGAGCATGGTTTTTGAGTGTGGACCACCATAAATGGAACGCTTATCGAAGTGTTCGCTCTGAATGGACCCGTACTGACAACATACGAACGATAGATCTCCGATAGAATGTTTTCGGACACATTTCTAAAAAAACATGAAGATAAATTTCAAGACAGCTGGTTAATTTCAACGAAAATGTATTATTACAGGGTGGTAGCAAGTTGTAACATAATGGTTGCCTCAAAATTTCGAGCACGAAACAAAGCGCCCAGAATCCCAGTTTGACTGTATACTCGATTGGTAAAGCACTTTTTGCGGATTGCAGTCGGTTGATGGTCGACACGAACTCGGTAAACAAATATCAAGATTGTGCCGTGTTAACAAAATTCTATCACAGGAACACTTAAATCTCAGCATTTCGATTTCAAGGACCTTCACTGCCCTTCTAGAGATTACCTAAGCTCCAGCATAAGCCTTTAATTAGGATGCTTTCGAAAGCTCTCCCCGTGGTGATTTTTTTAGCTAATTGCACGGCAAACGTCTCGTCCAAAAGTGCGTAATGAGTAACACACGTGCAAATCCCTCCGCTAAGCCCCTGACCTAGGACCAACGAGCTCACGTAAGGCCAAACCCAATACAGCACTATAATTGAAACTATCAATGCGGACACGATTTCTTAACGAACACACCTCACCTTAATGACAGCTGACAGCAGACTATTGTAAATCGAATTGGAATTGCAAGTGAAAGGGTTTGATATGAGATGAGAGCAATGTTTTAAATGACTGTGCAGAGGCTCGATTCATCGGAGCAGGAGCAAAAAACATTTCACTTCAAGGCCTCTGACCAGTGAATCATTTTTTTCATAGTTAGGTGGTGGTAGGTGTCTCTCCGTTTCAAAGGACATTTAATCCGAATTAAAAATGTAATAGAGTGATGCGTGGTGTGATCGTTAGAAAACAATAGTCACGTTACTCCTCGAACTGTGGATACTCATTTTAAGCGATTTCACTTATATAATAATAATACATTGTCTACATAATTTCGTTCAAGTACCTACTATATACCGATGTGTGCTTCGGAGAATTCTGATAAGCTTAGAGTAGAAAATGAACCCCGTGTGAACCTCTTCGCACCTGTTTCTTGGTCTAGTGCATTGAAGACATCTTGATACAACAGAGAATCCCACATGAAAGCACACCTTGAAAGCTTATATAAATGCAGCGCAGAGCAATTTGATAGAGTGGTATTTTGTGGTCAGAGACTTTACATTGTCACATTTTGAATTCACATGCTTCAATAATAAATGAATAGTGAGCATACGGCCACCAATGTACGCCGAACCTGAAGAAAACTGAACAATGTGTCTAGTGTCTCGACTCTTAGACGAAAACACGTAAATACACAACTGCTCCATCCGTTGGGTACGAGGAAAGTCTGCAGCTGTGAAGCCTTGGCTTACCTTAGCCAACGCCGTTCAAGCTTGCTAAAATATCGCAGCATTCAGTGACACTTCAACCAGGCGTCTTTAGGACGCTTCTTCACCTTCTTCAGCTCACAGCTGAGACCAAGGACCCCCAAGCTTCCATTATAATAATAATAATACCCCCTTCCGGGAGGGAGCGTTGCAATGAGGATAATTCTCCAACTTCGCTTCCACTTGTACCTTTCAGACATTAGATGTTCTAGCTCAATTTTTTAAATCGTTTCATCCAGGCGTATTAGTGTTATACATTACAACGCGCTGTACCGCGTCGCCTTGAGGTGGCATATTCAAATTAATTTTTAATTGTTCGATTGATATTAGCGGTTAATAATGCTAGTTCAATACACTACAACGTACGATATATATATATATATATATATATATATATATATCACAGACGGTGTGTGTGTCTTCATCCGTAGATTTATAAAGGAAAAGATCGGAGGGTAATATTCTATGGAGATATGACATTCTGACCGTCACCACTATTCGCATCTGTACGAGATTTCTGCATAGCACTCCTTCGACTTCGGCGAACCAATTCATCCATTGCTACCCGAGCAGCGAATGAACCCGAGAACAGTTGGTACCAGGACGACTGGTATGCCTTCAATAATTTCTACAATACACCCATAGTGTTAGACATGAGCTGATCAGTCATCAGACAGCGAGTAACTCCACAGACGTCGCCACGACCGGCTAGAATCACTCACTCATCCATCTGCTCACCTATTACCACTGTGTATTTACTATTGCGCAGACAACGCGGTGAGCCGCGTAACTGAACGATAAAAGACCAGAAGTCCTTCGCCGGCCGAGTCCATCCATCCCATCGCCCCACGGAGTGGTAGTGGATACAGGACAACGAGAGACAACTCTTTACTCAGCTGTGGGCCAGTCGCAAACGACTGATTCAGCTGGTGAAGTAGTCGTCCGCTTGACCGGTCGCTCGGTCAGTCAGTAAGTGAGTCAGTGTGTTGATTGATCAAGGCATCTTCTTTCTACTATCAATGTTTCCTCTCGAAGCGAAAGACGATGTCGTTGACGTGATACCTCTATGCAATAATAATAATAATGATAATGCATAGCAAGGTCAACTGAGACGGCAATCATCTGCTTACGCAATGGAACGCGATCGTTGATTCTCGATGAACGCCATCCAGGTGGCACTTCGGGAGGAAATCATAACCTTGTCGTAAATGGGGACTTGTTTGAGATCTAGGAAAGAAGACACCTTGACCATATTTCCGTGATGGTTTCGTGATTAGTAAAAGTCGTCAGGGACTGAGGCGCTGCGGGGGAAAGAGCGGCGATGGTCCGATGAATACAGCATTTGCGAGGAACCTCGTCGAAGCTTGATGCATGAGATCGTATTTTGAAAAATTAGAAGAAGAAAATAGCAGAGCTTGCGTATTGGTAATAGCTGATTTGGGAACGATTATTTAGTTCTAGAAGATGCAGGTACAGTATAGTACTACTGTATTTTAACAGTGCATTCAAATGAACGCCACGCTGAAGATGACATAGTGAAAAATAAAATAGTTAATTTACACACACACCGACGTCACACATATATAGATATATATGACAAATACAAACAACAGAAACGGTCGAAAAAACATGACGCCTTGTGACGCATGGTAGGCAAACATGCCAATGTGTCGTTCCAACGGCGGAAGGCATTAGTTAAAACGAATGTTTTATCTCTGTTTGACATCACATTGCATTTGATAGTATAATAGGCATGACATCGTACAGTTTCAGATAAACGCCCTGCTAGGCGAACATCCTCGATGAGCAAAACAAGCGAACGTAATTCGAGGTCATCATGTAACGCCGTAAATAAGACAAACAATCCGTTTCGAGACCTACAAATGAATCAATATGACATTAATGTTTCTCTGCGAACATCTCACATTTGGCTCAGTGGCCCAACAGTTCGTGTCCGTCACGGGGGTGGTGAATCAACAAAACAACAACAAAAAAAATACGAACCTTCCTACAACGACTTGCATATAGAAGAACAAAGGGAGAGGCGTTGCATGACATCGGTACGATAGGACAATACGACATTATGCGTCATTCGTTTACCCGGTGTTGTCGGCCGGCCACTACGATGATCGTTGCCGCTTCCATAAATAAAACGCGAACATCACTTACTTACTTAATATCTATACACGTATCGGCAATACGGAACACCCGTATGAACGGCGTCCGCTCGGCCAACTCATCAGAAGCAACGGATGACCCTGTATTACATAATAACATGAAGTGCGTAGGAAGGGACTCGGCTCGGAAGACTCGAAAAAGAGACGAGATTGTACAGTTTTCGGCGACGGTAAGGGACCACTAACATCGATGGGGTTTGACCGATGTCGAACAGTCGATCAAGTAGCCGCCGAGGCGGTAACTGTTAAGCAGCAAATAATGTCACTGAGCGCGAATAATTGTCGAGCAGAGAGACCAATGCAGCGAGGAAGTCCCCCTTGTCAGCGTTGGCGATTGGCTGGACGAGCCACGCAAATGGTGAATCGATGCATTGGGAAGATCGGTGACGTCGCCCTGAGACAGACAAATGTCTAAAGTGTACACGGCGGCCAACTGCTGTCAACAGCTCCGCCACCGTTACACAATGCTGCTACGCCTACAAGCACCAGCATAGAGAGAAGGTTAAGTTTCTGCATCACTTAGCGAGCTATACAGACGGGAACGAGGAAGGAAATTTCGCTAGCCTTGGTCAGGGTATCTTCTCCCTTGGGATTGTCTTCACACATCTATTTTTCTGGCTAGCGTATTGCATTGAACGGTACAAGGAAAGCCGGCGTATAGGTCACTTTCGGCATTCGATTCCATCTCATTTTGAGACGTATGTATACAACAATGCATAAACATCTGCAGCTACAACGACACACAGAAACATCTGCAGCTACAACAATGCATAAACACGTGTAGCTATAACAACACACATAAACACCTTCAGAGTTTCAAATATGCCATCAAGTAGCCGCACATTGGCCAAGACTGACACCTATTTGGATCCAACAACGACCTAATATGTAGACGATCCATCGTGGGTCCATTGTTCGAGCGTTTCACGATACAGCCCCCCCCTTAACGGCCGCGACGTGATGCGTTCGAGCACAGGACATGCAGTTAGTTTATCTTGTCATTTTATCTAGCATTCCCAGTTATCGTCGATCAATGAACTATTGACCGTGAACATGAACCACGTCTCGTCTGGGCGTTGCCGAGATTTTGGAGTTGTTGAAACGAAGGCGGTTACTCGCAGAGTAGTAGCCAGATGTGAGTGCGTATTGACCCTTGAATGCACAAGGTTTTGATAAATCCGTACACTGAAAGCCTACCCAAGCCTTAAGAAGGTCCTGGTTCGTTCACTGTTCCTTGAAGTTGCCCTGAAGCCTGACGGCACTAAGTATCCAATTCAGCGGGCAATTAGGGTCGAGGACAGCGTCAATAATAGCCTCCAACTATGGGAACATTTCCGGACTGGTTCAGCTTTCGTAGCGACAGATATCCACCCACCTGAGGAGTAATGAGATCCCATGGCTTATGATGATGCTTATAGAAGAGACAAAACAAATCTTGTAAGAACACCTCGCGGAACATGCACGCCGAGTTAGAAATAATCGTCCTCAACCCTGCCACATTTACAAGAGACCCGGCTTAACTCTTCGCTAATTCGACGTTTACGTCCACTACCTCCACTTGACTATATTAGTTCTAAGTGAACCGGCTGCGACCACACACCTGAGCTTCACCTCTAAGGCAAAGCTTTGAGGAAAAATCTGGCAGTTCTCCTGCCAATCCTCTAACACGAACGACGAACTTAAAATGCCAGAAGTAGAGTTACAGTTAGCGAAAAACAAAATACAGTAAACACATATGTACATCGGGATGCATAACTCGCTCGTATTGGCCTGAAATAATGCTTGGTCGTTCATTTCCCGTCAGTATTATTATGCTAAGCACAAAGTTATTGTTCCTACCACTATACTTTCAGTTATTTCTTATATTATGTACTCTATATATTATATCTTATAAGTGAATATATATATATACCTTATTTTATAAAATACCTTATATTGCGTTAGGCTGTCATATTTCGACAAGCTCCTCAGCCTTAGTGTGCTCCTTATAGCTTCAATAATATGACCTGCACAGGCCATGGTTGAACCTTCTCACGCTTCAGGTCAGTCTATCCATACTGATCAAAGCAAAGGTGGCCCCGACAGGTCCTCATAGTAATACCTAAAGGTTAAGAGCTGAGGCCTGTCAGATAGGGGAACAGCTGAGGGTCAGCTCGAAAAACAGTTTATCCATACTGATGAGATTTTGTAAACAACTCTCTTAAAATCCGAATTTCACAAACGCGCAATATACAACATTTAACTCGGTATGGTGTCCAAGAGAAATTCTCAAGGCGAGAAAAACAACACGTTATCGCAGAGCGCACAGAACCTCTCATTTCAACGTGAATTATCTGAATATATATGAAAGCTAGCTTAACAGGCCAAGCTAGCCAGTCCGGTCAGGACAGCACCCGTCAAGATATATGTTTGGCCTACCCACACTCAATCAATGAGTTAAGCAATTTCGACGAGGGCGACGCCATCCCACATAAGTCCCCCGTCACCCACGATGTGAAAGTTGTCAATAACTAGTCGCCACCGGCCGGCTATTACAGCTTGATGATTAGGTAAACAGCAATGGCGACGCGCACACCCGCACACCAAAATGGCCGAGACAACGAAGCCGAAACTCTGGTGCTCCTCAGGACGCCGTGCTTATTATTAATATTTCATTATCATTATTAGCATAAGTATTCACAGTCATTGAGGCGGGAGTCAACAGACGCCGGACGGGAAGGCATATCACGGCGGCGAGTGTCTCACCGCAGATTCATCACCAGATCAATGGATCTGTGTGACTATCGAGCAAAGCACGCCAACGACATCCTGATGGAATGATGGCAAAATGGTCTCTTCGTCCCTTAGTAATGATGCAGGGTGCAAGTGACTATAGAGGAGGTCCGCGCGACCGTCGCGACCGATCGACCACGTCGACCTTGATGCCTTTGGTCCGGCGCCTTCGACACCGAAGAAAGATTGTGGTCCCCATACAGCAAAGTTCTCTCTCTATATATCTATCTATCAATCGATGTATCTGTAAGATGTTAGATATATTTTTTTTCTGTATATCAATACCATCGTTCTTGTTGCGCCTTCATTTTCCGTTCGTTGAATAAAAATCGACTATATAATGATGACGGCGATAGGAAACGTATGAGGACTCGGAATAAACACAGTAAGAGTAAGTGCGTGAGATTGAGAGGAAATCTCTGTTAGAACAGAGCTCTGTTCTAACTAGCTAACAGAAAGCCAACATCATCAGCAGGTAGAATCATCGTCGTACCTGTGTATGAAATGAATTGTATTATATTTCATTAATATCTTGCTAATGTGTGATTGTTACTATGATTATGACTTCGTTCGTTATCATCATCGCCGAATGAGATCAGCAATTATCGTCAGTTAACGAACGCGCTGTCGAGAGCGATATAGACAATAAAGAACAATCACTACCGAAGACTGTGACCTGGGGACTGTCAGAGATTGGGATTAATATTGTTATAATCAAATTTCCTGCAAGTTTGTCCTCTCGAGCGAACGGTACGCGAACACCTAAGATGTAATTATACGTTAGTATTGGGTTCGGTGGAAATTTGCCAAAGGACTATAAGCAACGACCACCCAAAGAGCAACGTTTTCTAGTGTTGTACCGGTGGCAATTAACGCGACCTATCTCAGCGGGACATTCATCTGATAGGGCTGAGGCCGACGAATCACATGAGATTGTATTTACTCATCATTATGACGCACTCATTAACGATGAGCAGCAAAGAGCTGATGTCTTTTTTGTTACTAATCACAAGTCTTGCTTGTTAATTGCCCAAATAACTAGCATGATTGGTTTGTATGAAACACATAATATAGGTGCTTAGGGTCGTTAAGCAGCGCAAAGACAAGCAAATGTCGTGCAAGGCCTTTGTAGTTTTTTTGTAGTTGTTGTGAGAGAGATATTGCGCACTTGTGTTCATTCAAGCCGGCAGGGTTCGAACATTTCGGATACTGACAAATGCCGAATCCCTCATCTTTAGCATGATGTACCACTGTAATTGCATGGAAGCTGTCATGCAAAATGCTCTTATATAACGGACGAAGGTGTGAAGTTTCAAGGAAACCCATAACCCTTGCAGACGTAATTATCGATCGACGTTATCGATTTTTGCAGCCCGATTTTGAGGAAATTGGCCCGCTACGAAATACGATTCACATGGGCTTACTGGCTTCACTATACAGCCTTAGATAATGACATGATGAGAAGCTCTCTTTCTCGCTCGCTCTCTCTCTCTCTCTTTCTCTCAAAACATTTGCAATGTAGACGAGTAGAACAGAGTGAAGAACATATCTGTATATAATAGCTTATATCAGACTATCATTAGCTTAGTGGCACGAAGCACCTACCTGTTGCTCACACGAGTCTGAGACGACCGCAGCACATCCCCTAAGTGTAGACGTGTGCGCAAACGTGTGTGCTGAAAACGAAGTCCCAGTCGTTGGAGAGAACAGCAACTTTTTCACCTGAGTGTAACTTTAAAGTCTGCCGCTTGTGTAACTCTCTGCCAATTGATGATGTCAACTGATTGCAAGCCACCATCAGGCGGACGATTATTCGCTATCGGAGATTCGTGTCCTCATCACACACTTCGAAACACCACATACAATAGCGTACACAGACACACTAAATGGCATTGGCTGTTGCTGTTGTTTCCGCCTCAGTCGAGGTCACTGAGTTCGTCAGACCTCGCTGAGCCAGTCCGCTGATCTTCTTTCTCGATTAAATGCCGCGACAGCAGCAGCAGTAGCCTCCGCGAACGAAATACCGAGTAACTACAGGTGGACACGACGATGACAGTCGTGCTCCGCCGTTTGATTAACCACGACGACCGCCACTACTGTCACTCGCACTGTCAACACCACCGAAACCTCGATCGAGTGTCCTTTTCGTTGTCACGAACAGTGACAATCGTAACGAGAGAGCGCAAAACGGAACGTCCTTGTACTCGTCTTGTCCTTCAAGCTCCTCTGTGGCTCGGCCTTTCTCCTACTTCTGGACCAACTCCGGAGGATGTCGACGAGCACTTGCGCGTCTTCGCTCTTTACGGTATAGAGTCCACCACCACCAGCACCACTGACACTACTACAGCAGTCACCCGCTATTGTCGAGGGTGTCCGACCACAGCTGGCCTCCACTGGCGCCGTCTCCAGGACCACCAGACGACGACAACGACGACTCGGCGATTGCTCGACTGAGCTGCGTGCTGTCTGTCACACGCACCGTACACTCACTTCACGCCTGTGCCCGCTCTCTCCTGGCAATCGGCCAGTCAGTCAATCAGTCAGTGTTCATGCAGCCACTTGCTTGCTTGCCCCGCTGACTGTCGTTGCAAGTATCGCAGTGGTTGTCGTCGTGACAGACGGCTGGCTCAATTTGCTACACCCCACAGCATCCGCTCCAGCACTCGCTGGTCGATGTGGTCTGGCTCGTGCTAGTGACCAGTGGCCGATTCAGGGGCCTGCTTGATTGTCAGCAGGCACAACACCATCCACAGCAGCGGCAGCAGCAGTTGGTCGCTCAGTACCTACTCAAGCAGCGGCGGCCACAGCAGCAGTATTAACTGCAGACGGAAGTCTGTCCCGCAGCACGTATCCACAGCCGATCGGTGGGACGGTTGGTTGATCGTCGTCGTCGTTGTCGTCTTGTTCGTTTCGCCGCAGCCAACTGCATCGGCGGGGAGCAACAAGCGCCAGCCGTAGCACACGCTCGAGCACAACAAGCACACCCAGGGATGACGCGGGGAGGGAGCAGCGTTCGACAACGCGATGGCAAATACACACACTATATCAGGATCAGCAGCGGCTCAAGCACGTCACCAGAAACGGGGACAGCGCCACCTGACGGCAACAGTGAGCGTTGCGGGGCCGCTGGCGATTGCCTACAACAAGCATCACTAAGAACACTTAGGAACGTCCGTCTCGTGTCTCGTTTGCGTTGTGCAGGCGGCAAGGGAGGGCAGAGGCGTCCTCCGAGGACGATGCTCTCGTGCTGGTGAAGTGCTGATATGTGCTGCTAAGTCAGCTAAGAGAGGGAATCTTGAGCGGGCGCGGGTCATCGTCACTAAGATTTGCTCGGTTTTCGCTAGGACTTGAGAAGACCCTGATGACTCTTGGGAAATTCGACATTGGAGACATCTGACGATGGCAGACTGATCGCCGGGTGGTGCTCCAAGCGTAGATGCTCATACGAGACAATAAAGGAGATTCGCTGGTAGAACAGTATGTTACGAAGTCGTCGAGTCCGCGCACCAACTTACGCTGACTGGATGCGTAAGTAGTCAGCCACAGGCTTGCAATTGGTTGCGTGGCATTGTTGAACTTCGACAATTATATATTAATTATCTGTAGATGGCGACGACGTATTGAAAGGTCTATTTTTTGCATTTCAATCATTAGATGATCATTAGATGACACTGCGCCACAGTGAGAGCCATTCTGGTAAGGAACTATCCCGTTCCTTATCTAAATGAAGCGACACTCTCTGTTAATCACGTGCGCTATTACGTAACCATTGACGTCGGGGTTAAACACTCCTTGAGGATACGTCAGAACAAAGACAGCTATAAAATTTCCGGGTTAGTCACTTATGTTGAAACAAGGAAAAGTTTCATTATCATAAAGTGACTGTCGAAGAGGAAAACCCTTAATCAACGGAACCGGCTCTAGACGCTCGGAACTTACGGACGCAGACACATAAGAGTGTCTAGGATTTGAGGTAGCGCAAACCAGCCGGGGAGCAGGAGCACAAAAGTAATCTCATGCAAGAAGAGTATTCAGACCAGTAGCATTTACGTGCTCGTCAAATCCGATGGCTGGTTGTCACGCGAGATCAGAGAGATCAGTGGTCGTGTCCAGATTACTCGATCATAACATTCGCTTTGTCGTTTGATAGTTAATTGTTTTGGAACGAAGCAGAAAAGCAGCGTAGCCATCCATTACATTATATTCGAGGCAGCTACGGAAGCTTATCTCTGGAATACTTGCTTGTGAATACACCATCCTAAGGCTGTCGTATTTTCAGACGAGCAACTAAATCATGGCAGGGCTTGAATCAGGGCGCTGATTCAGTGACTCCTCGTCGACAGCGAAGTCGTGGGATCTCTCAATGTCTGTTTGGATGATTTTCGCAAAAATCAAATTGCAAAGGTCCCCTCCTCACACCTTAGACAAATTGCATAAGTCCCCTAACAAATAGCGCTAGGTGTAATTGGCTTCGTGAACTACCCGATTCGAATTTATAGCGCTCTCCAGCTAAAATTGTCCTGTTTTAACACGGCGCACTTTCTGGCCTCTCTTGTACCCCTTATACAGGGTGATCATCTGTCAGTCGCTGCTCAGTTATTAATGAGAAGTGGATTAATACTAACTAGAGAATGAATTCATAGTGACTGCAAACCCACTGTTGCTCAAGTAAACCACTTGTAATTATCTTGTGCAATATAGACTTTGTTATATGTTTGGAAGGGTGTGCCAATACAAATATGTATTCGAAATCGTTTCGTCGTGTTTGGAAGGTATATCACCTCGAAGAACCTTGTGAAATACTTTGGTGATCGCTCTTTTTATCTTATTTTTTAATACGAGAACTTAAGCGTTGTAATATTTCGCAGTTCCGTCAATAAAGAAATAATTGAATTGAATTGAAGTGCATAGTAGTTTTATAATCAATCACCATGTGACACATGCACTAATTTCAATTACTGCTCATAAGTAGTCCAGGTAAATGCCGAAATATATTCAAACCTTGGCACAACAGGAGTCATTATATGTAGACAGAAGGTGGAGTGGTTCTCATATTACAAGCATTAAGGTTTCATTTGAGAGATTAATGGTTAATTAAAACTAGTCATTAGTGAAAGTCATAGTTCGGCGGAAGTAGATTGTGTTAACGATTGATACATGACATACATTGGTGGCTTAAGGCAATGCCTTAGCATTGCCTTAAGCCACCAAAGATCAAGGGCACAGCAACAGCCAGCCGAGTGGCGACAAGGTGCTACCGGGAAAGCATTTTAAAAACTTCTCCATCTGTCAGGTTAACTCTCCGATACGTGGATTAGGTGATCTTAATATTGCCTTGGTCTTCTTAAACATACAATTGAAAAAGCGCACACTTATAGTAATTCAGCTATTTTTAATTTGCCTGGATTGCTTTTCGTGGACAGGACTACCGCCACGATCTAGGATAGTTAAACAGCAACCTGGCAATAAAGGGGATGAATTTACATTAATACGTCTGCGAAACAACCAAAAGGTTGTTCCACGTTGGTCCACGCAGGCCAGACATACATGCCAATTAACGGGCTCTTCTCCAATAAAGGAAAAATGAAGTCACAACTAGAAACTTCACCTTCCAAAGAAATGTTACCTACGGCGGTATTCCCAAAGCAAATGAGCAAACGAGCTCTAATTCGACAAGTATCTATTGTACCATTCCATGTATTATTGCCAATATCAGCAAATTCCTTAGTTACTTCGTCAAATTATCCTCAACAAAATTGCATGTTTCCAATTCTTCTTTTCAAAATATCACTGATTATACCGCACAAATAAATGGGGTGATTTATTTTTGGATAATGTTTGATCTGTATTAATTCCCATAGAGTTCAGTTAAATCGATCGAGGATACCATGTTAAGGGTGGGTGGATGAGTTCCGTGTGGAAAGCTGTTGAGATTAGCGTATCAGTGATATTCATGCGCACTAAACGCAGTTTATTTAATAGCACGCACAGTTTTAGTTCCAAATATATTAATTTATTGTAATGTATTAAAAGTTGTAACTGTTTTTAACGAACGTGTTTATAAGCAAGCCACACCATAGGGATTTCCCTTCTTTTCTAATGCAAGTTGCCATAGCAGGTAATACTGCAAGTACATTTTGCCTTTGTCCATCTAATCGTTGTGGTAAAAATGATTGATTCTACACGTTCTCATTATGAAATGGCCTACCTTGCGTAGTTCCACATATCCCGAGACACAAAAATATAATTGTCAGAAGTGGGATTCGAACCCACGCCCGGAGAACCGGACTGCGACCTGAACGCAGCGCCTTAGACCGCTCGGCCATCCTGACCACACTAATCTCGCAGAGTGATATTGCTGTCTCGGGAAAAACGTTGTCAAGGAGAGTTTCACCTTACAGAACATTCTGACTTCACAGCATGACATATCGAAGATGAATAGAAATAGACTGACTTGATCTTGGTTTCGGCCTATTGGCAGCCTTTCGACAGGTTCATGAATGAGCTAACCATCGAGGAGTTGCTTCGGTAAAGCATGTCACGACAAAGCAGGGTCTCATTGAGCTCCCACCCTGTCGAGTGATTCAAACTAACCAGCAGCTTTTGAGCGCGGTTTGGCATCAACTGTTATTGTGTTTTTGCTCCTAACCCCACATTTCCCGTCTCGCCTGATCGTTGTACTCTGGGGGCGATCTGCCCCAGAGTCTGCCTTGTCCCGTCTCGGTTTATCTCTGCTATTGTTCTAGCCGAACTCGCTCAGAATGAAATACAACACAAATCATTTGCTTACATCACATCTCATTTGTAAGATTTATTATTACGTGACTTCTCAGTTGAAATGTCGAAAGTGATCCCCGACACGCGGGCGACTTCTTCATCGATTTCTCTTCTCTAGGGACATGACAGGTTTGATTGAGTTGTATCTGTTTTGTTTAAGCTTGGCGCATCGTTGAACATTAGTGCATTGTTTATTGGACACATTGACCGACAGGCATGCTACATGTCTGCTTGTTCTCTTTGCCTCTCGCCGTCTCAATTTCTATTGCGGTTTTGACTAATACCAGGGTTGCCACGACGTTCAGCCGACTTGAGGACTCGGCATTCGACTAGATGCATTAGTATCAGTTTTGGTCCGTTGCCCATTCCATGGTCAAGTGTCTCATTGTCTCATTGACGTCACCCAACCGTTAGTTAGTTAGTTAGTTAGTTGTCGTAATGGGTATCACCCACCGTAGCAATATAGAGATACGAACAATCCTTAGATAATCGTGCCATCTCACACGAGGTGAGGCCCAGAGCAATATCAGTCCGTAACCTTTCATCGGGTGACTCCCCAGGATCCCGTCACCACTCCGTCATTCGTTCAGTGAAAACAACCTTCGACCCCCCAAGGGCTATGGCTGCGTGCACATAGTCATACGGATGGCAAAAGTTGACGATACTCTTTCTTTAGGCGAAATTTTATTAGTTATGATTATTCATAATAATAATAGTAATAATAAACAGAACGAGATCTATCAAGTGCGGTGTGTCCGATCCAGATTGGTTGTGCCCGACCCATGGTTCGTCTGGGCGTTTTACCCAGGATGCGGTCACTGGTCTTCGTGCGAGCCACCAGCGAGGAATAGACACATTCGACGGTTCAGCTCAACCAGGGTGAACAAATCCTTGGGGGACATCCGTCCAGAATCCAGCTGAAAGGAAAATTGAACACCAATGAAGATAAAAATGAAAAGCTGTCCATTGCTGTTGGGTCCAAACAGTAAAGTCATGTCGTTCGAGGATTATATAAGAAATACAAAGTCAAACACGTATGTGGCTGGCAAGGCTTATCGGGTGTTTGTCAATATTTGAATCCAGCGAAATGTCGAGTTAGTTAATAGTTCAACGGCGACTCAAGATAGTATATCAACTCATGGAGTTCAAAGATTCTATCGGCTTGTTATATGCAAGTTTTTCCAAGTCCTTTCTTTAAGTGTAGAACTCTCAACCGCATTCTACAACGTTGGAACTATTTATAAAGGTTTGTTTGAGTTTTTTCTCAAAGACAAAAGAACTTATGATGATCAGTCAGTTTAAGTTTAAACGAACTGTTTCGGGTCGTCGTTCCAACTGGTACCACAGAAGGAGAGAATCCTTTGCCTGTGCCCCACTAGTCCGGTAATGCATTACACATCTAAGGATCCAGCTGAACAAAGCGAAAATACCATGCGGGCCAGGAGTCATAAAGTGGGTAGTGGTGAATTTTGTTGGCACGTTTTGGCGTGCGTTTACTCGCCAAGCCGGTTATTGCAGCCTCTTCTGTGAGAGACCACTTATATTGCAGATAAGATCTGAGAGCAGTATCGAGTTCATTGGAGAGCTTCAACGGCGACTGTGTGAGGTCATTCGATAGAGGTTGTGTGTAAACACCACCTACTTGGTGGGTTCTCTTACTTCAGGCGAACTTGAAGATAGTAAACTGTGGATAGCTGCGCCGTGCACAAGCAAGTGATTATCAATTAATGAGATAGGAGAATTAATATATAATAATCGTTGGTTCACTTTGGTAAGTTTTCAGCAAAAAAAAACCGCAAATAAACCGATGCCATTCCACCACACAATTTCCGAATCACGTTATTATTTGGGTGGTTATATGTATGAGCTATTCTGATCCTTTCTCCCGCAAACTCTCGCGTACGTATATACGAAAAAGGTTCAAAATTGGCATCTTTCTTTTTGGAGAGAAAAACTGTTGACTTCTAATGGGCTTTTGGCTCGGAACACAGCTCCGAGGTCGGAGTGTCAAATATTTAGTTACAATAGAGCCAGGAATGAAGAAATTACCAGAAGGGAATATCTTAAAGGAAGCTGTAACTGCAACTTTTGGAAACTTCTCAATGTTCGAAGATTACTCGTGATTACGCCGGAGTTTTCCAAATTTACTATCACAACTACAAGCGTAAGATATGCTAGCGATGGACACATTACAATGAGACTGGAATATATAATATTATGGCGAAGAGGCATCGAATACAAGGCGGAAGGCCTTCTTCGTAATGCCATAGGGAAACTTCTTCTTGTTGATGGCTTGCAGTTACATTCAGATACGCATACTAATAGTCCCTCAATGTGTTTGTAGGACAAAATATTTTTAGTCAGGTAACTTCATATGCAACTTTGGGTAGGAAGGTAAACTTATGGGTTAAAATACACCGGATCGAATCACAGTTCTGCAGAACCACTGTTCTAACCATGATCTTAGGTTAGAGTTCATTCTCGCTGTACATGTATAGTGGGGTTCGACGGTCATACAAGTGGTTTGCAAGGACCATCAGCTCTTCAGCCTAGATTCAACAGGTGCACGAGTATAAGCATATGGAACGTATGTTTACAATGAAAAGGTCTGTACTATACATAGATCCACTCACCTTGCCGTCGACGTCAACCCCGCCGACGGCCCTCTTGCCGTTGGTCCAGCCTCGGCTGTACTGGAAGGTCTGTGCAGTGCACAAAGCCACCATGGCCACGAGGGCAAGCAGAATTGCGAGGCCGGACTTCATGACTGGATCTGGAGTGACTACTAGCCGACACGCTCTGCAAGGTGGTCAGGGGCACACTGAGTGTACGTTGGCCAGGCGTCGAGCTTTTATACACCCCCTTGGGAGAGGGCGAGCTAGACACCCGATAAACAGAAGAACGGGCTGCTTGCCTCGCCTGGGTCTATTTGCCCGTGACGTCACTGGGGTGTCCACCGAGCCCCCGGTGTATGCAAATGAGGTATCACACTATTTCAGGATGACAGCAAGAAAGCTAAAAGCAACAGACTCAAACGAAAACATATCTTCATTTGTATCAATGCCACTAATACGATGTACGATGAGAGTAAGAGAGAGAGAGAGAGAGAGAGCGAGCCAGACGGGAGGGTATACTCAATGTCCCTGTTAGTGAAAGAATATCGGGCACACCCTTTGAATACGATTACGTAGGAGCTCACGTATGGTCGGATGATACGGTCTTAAAAACGGAGCAGGCTATGCTACAATTACCAATTTCTCGAAAATACCTTGTTTTACCATCATCACCTGCAGCACAGGTTCTCATAAGCAGTGAAAAATGTGGACATTTCCACCTACCATATATATATATATATGACGCTCTATGCACGTCCAGTTCGGTGAAATCTATCATTGATTTGATTGCCATTGGCTGTCTGTGTTGTCATGTTCCCCGTCCATAGCAGCTTCGCCACTTTCCCGGATGTTATTAGGCCGAATTGTTCATCTCCTTTGGTTTTTGTTACCCTCTAGTTCCTTCGATCGGCAGGACGATTCCTTCAACCGATCGAAGCAGAGGCGGCTGTCGAAGAGCAGCTGTCTCAGTTGCCACATCCGCCTACGTTAGCCGCAGACGTCGTGGCTCTCATTGCCAACTTTTGTTTTTAGCGAATTAACATAGAAACGAACAGTGTCTTCCTCCCTCGGGAGGGAGGCGAGCTCGGATACGAAGCCAGATTGGTCGCGGGGTTGAAGAAAATACGGGGGTTGTCGGCAAACGACAGCAGAGAATGCCGGTAGCCAAGTTCTGTATAGCGAACTCTCTGATATAGTTTGTTGGCATCGGGAAAACACACACACACGCACCCACGCTCACATTGACCTAAGCACTACGACGCTAGCGTTACGCCAGTCCCACCAGGACGAAGAGAGTCGGCGACCGTAACAAATGCAATACACACGAATACGCTAATAGGCTGCCAGTCAAACTCAGATAATAGAGGATAATAACTAAATATAAATATATATATATATAAATGTAATTAGCAGATTTGACATTGAGGCCCAGGCCGCGGTTTGGGAAAGGGAGACGAGAGTATTAATATGTCGACAGGCATCGTGGTAATGGGACAGACGAGGATATTTTTAGCCATAAGGTGGCGGGTTCAATGGCCACAGTTTTATTTTAGTTGTTTTAAAAATGAATCTGTTTGCATCCACATCGAGTTGCGTAAATACGCGAGCCTTTTCATTGTTCCGTACACGTCCCTGTGATTTATTGATGATGGCTGCGATTTGTCGGCATTTTGCCGTAAGCGAATGACGAATCTGACCTGTGTTCTAGGTTGTATGGACCCTGATGCATACGTCGTACTCTGAACAATCTCATTATTGTACTTTAGAATATATTCTATTTTAGTAAAAAGTCATTCCCTTTGTGAAAAAGGCACCTGTATGGTCGTTTCCCGTCGTTTGATCAGCGAATATGTCGGTTTCCATACTTATCCAGCCTTCGTTGAACTTCTTCTGTGCTATTCTATTGCCGTTGTGGGGTGGTACTTTCAAAAACGTGATTGAAATCCTCTAGGTAGTGCCTTAAACTGTTGGATAAATTCACTTATGACCAGAAACCTGCAGATACTAGGTGCCGGTGGTCTCGTCAGACAACTACTCAGATGGATACATGCTTCAAAGGGTCTACATTCAGGTGATCCGAGATATTATGCATAGACAGATAAATGAAAATCATTAATTAAAATAATATTAATTAAACATGGATTAAATACAATTTGAATCTCAGTCCCTCATTGTTTTACTGTTTTGCTCTTAGGACCGAACTTGGGTCCTGCGGTCGCATGGTGGATGAAGGCGACACCGCCCGGCCAGACTGTACCAGCCGCCACCGGTAAGTGGACGAGATACGAACCGAATCGTGGAATAAAATAGCCTGAAGGGGACTATTCTCCCACGTGCCTACTCGGCTGTTTGGCATTGTTTCTGCAGAAAGTGAAAGTGGGTATTTGTGACAACGTCAAAATTGGGCATATATATATATATATATATAGTGTTGTTGAAAGTTGAACAAATAAATTCAATCATGGTTTGTGGAGACATCACATGGGTTTTTTTTGTATTATGCAAAGTTGGAAAACCTCAATATGTTACAAGCATGTGTCTTTCAGAATAGGTGGGGACCTTTTGACCTCGATATCATTAGCCAATGTCTATGCGCACCCGATGATCTCGAGTCCCATGCGAGGAGTCATTTTTTCGATCAAAATACAAAGCTGTCACTGAGAACACTAAAAGAATATATAGTCCCTCGGGGACGATAAATGCGTCCTGGTTGAAACGGCGGAAACGTCGCTTGTGCGATGCGAAACAAACAAATAGAACTAACACATATGAGTTAGAGCGGTGCTCGAAGACTGCGAGTTGGATTCCAATAGACGACGGTTGCTTCTCCGTACGCCGAGGCTAAAACATTTTGTGATCTCCTAAACGGTATTTCCTAAAACATCTCCTAAACGGTAACGACCATGACCCTGTTGGCGACGATGACAACGAGAAGTTCTTAATGATGTTACTCAGCATCACGCACCCCTTCCCCAACATATTCGATATAGTCTCCACGGTGCCAGGGGCGAAGCGTTTGACGGGGCTGTATGTGTTGAGAGGTTTCAGCTTTTGCAGGAAAATACTATAACGCGTGCAACTCTAACTAAAACGAGCGGCCAACGTTGGAGAACTCAGCTTTTCGAGATTGAGACAATACTTTGATCATCATTTGCGAAGACCTCACAAATGATCTTTTATACTATATAATACAGTCAAGCCCTCTACTCTAGGCTTGCTTGTTAGCGTCCAAAAAACAGCTTGCTCAGTTCTTCAGATTAGTTGGTGGCTCATTTGAGCTCGATGTCATTATGCCAAGTGTTTCATTTTTTTAAAGGTGAGCGTGCTGCCCTGGTGATATGCGTGACAAAACCATGGCCGGCCTTCCCCGTCGTCTCGAACCATTAACAATCTCATTAGCCAATTTTATGCACATCGCACCGTGTCAGAATCACCACGTGTCCACTGGGTTCATTGGCTTGTATGGAAATATCGTCGTTCTCGATCGTAGTTCTCCCCGTAATCTGTCACGACCTCCCGTCCCCCATAAGTGGAGTCGTTTTTTTTTCTATGATATATAAAGTTATGGTCGGTAAGTCCATCTATAGAGTTTCCAGGGACAATAAACACGTCCATGTTGAAATGTCGATATATATATACAACATATGCTATAACTATGTCGCTATGATCCTATAATAGATGCACACATTCATTTATTAATAAAAGTACGTTGTCATTTATTTGTTTATTTACAGTTTTCGAGTTGTACAAACGACAAGTCGAAACACGATGAATGAAACCTCTTCGACACCAATATATATATATATATGTTCATGATGCGGTCAATCGATGTAGACAGTGACTACGGACTTTCGGACATCTCTTCTCCCATTGGCGTTTTATTTTTTCTTTGTCACGACGTGCGTCTTCATTTTTGCTCATTTACTCTGGCCTCGAAATTCTCATTAGTTTACGTGTCAGATACTAATTGTGAGTGTCATTAATTTGACATTTTTTTTTGGCGGAGTACGGCTACGTCAGCTTGGGCTCCCCCGCGCTCCGAACAACTCCGGTTTGATTTTATATGAATTTTCTTGATTTTCTTCTGGCTCGGGTGAACATTTCGTTTATGCTACGTACATTACAGCAGAGATCGATATAACATTTCTCACACAATCCCTATACTAGTCGTTCTATGCAGGTGACGTACGATCGCGCATGGGTGATTATCGTCTCACTATGCAAATATTATATCGCGTCGTGAGATTTCCCGCTTCTTTGGTTGCTTTCGCCATATCACCCTGTAGTCATTTTCGTACTGTCATTCGCAGGCGCGTCCTATTGGCAATGATCATTGATTGACACTAAGAGTTACAATAGAAACTCATCTTTCTCTTCCTCTATGAATTATAATACTAACGAGAACTGAGGAGAGAAAGAATCTGAACCGAATCTCGAATATTCTAGGGTGGAACAATTTTTTGCGGTTGAATATACATTTGTATAATATTGTCGCGGAGAGAATTAGTCAAAATTATACTGTAGATAGCAATTTTGAGCAATAAAATAATCAAGCAAATCAAAATGCAAGCAATGCTAGGTAGAAAAGTGTAGATAACTAGTAATGCAAATGGCTCAACAGAAATGATTTATACCTTGAAGATGTCCAGCAGGTTTCATGGCTCACACCATCATGTATACAAATGATAACAACGTTGAAACACAACCTTGTACTCGACTTCGAATTCACTTGCACCGTCAATTTTCATTAATTTTTGTTTTGCTTTGGTCCCTTGCTAATTAATAAAGTGCCAATCGTCATCGTCGTCTGAACTCGTTACGACTTCCCAGGACGAGTCGAGGTCCCCGTCAGACTTGTCTTCCTGCGGATCCTGAACCTCAGGAGCATTGTGGTCGGTGTCAACGCTTTCGTCTTCTTCGCTGTAATCCTCGTAATCGAAGTCAGATTCGTCGAGCGCGCTGGCCGGCGGAACGTAAGTCGTCATCCGTGTGGCCGCGTACTCCTGAACGGTCATCGGCACTTTGACGTTGTCTCGGGCCGCATCCAACACCGAGTCATGCACACATTGATGGGTATATCGAAGAAATTCACTGTCTAACCAGGGCAAAACTTTGCGTTTACGACACATGGCTGCCGCAGACAAATTGACCGGCACGCATGTCAGGTCAGGATCAATGAACAGCTGTACAATCGAGGACAGGACAGTTCGGGCGCCCCAAGTTGGATTCCAATTGCGGTAGATTGACCGTTCGAACGGCGGCAATTCAAGGATGGGAATGTGCACTTGGCCATCAGATCCGATGTTTGGATGAAAGATCCGCGTTATAAAACGGACGCTTGGAGGTGAATAAGGGTAATCATTGGGAAAGCTCATGATCATCTTGAAGTAGCCACCCTGATATATTGAATCAGGTGGGCCGAAAACGACAGCCAGCCATCTGTAAATATCGTTGTCCTGGGCCAGCTGCACCGTACAGCCTTCGACCCCTTCACTGCGAAGACCTTCCAAGTCCCTTGCAACACGGTATACGGAATAGTTGTGCTTCCCAAGTGTTATCCGAACAGCGTTCGGAATTCGGAGATCTCCCGTTGGCTTCATGTTGAGTTCGCGTTGATTCATGACGCTCGAGTGCACTGTGTTTTTTTCGTCAAGGGTTATTTCGGTGGTGGCGTCTCTACGCAGTGATCACGATGGCCAGAGGAGTGCGGCGCTGTTACGCGAAACAGAATTAAGAAAAGATCGATGTTGACCTGAAAAATCACCTGAAGGCTGGACCCGACTCAGTCGATGACTGGCGTCCACACAGCACAATGGGCGCAAATGCACGTGGTCTCTATTGTGGTTGCATTTCTGTACTTGACGAATATATAAGCCGCTTCCAACGCTGTGGTGAGTGAGTAGATTAGAAAAGGAAAGGGTCAGAAAGGCTTCAGACAATTGTGAGTTCATCTCCCGCGAGCGTCAGCAGCAGCATCAACAGAGCAAGAACCCGCTGATTAGTGCTGTTTGTTGGGGGCTGAACTCAAAGCGGTGTGACGGCGAGAGGAGACTTGCCTGCGAAACTTTGGACTCTGAACTCTGAACTTGAACTCTGAGTCCAGCCCCCCACATACACCACTAATCAGCGGGTTCTTGCTCTGTTGATGGTGCTGCTGACGCTCGCGAGAGATGCACTCACAATTGTCGGAAGCCTTTCTAACCCTTTTCTTTTCTGATCTACTCACTCACCACAGCGTTGGAAGCGGCTTACAGATTCGTCAAGTACAGAAATGCAACCACAATAGAGACCACGTGCGTTTGCGCCCAGTGTGCTGTATGGACGCCAGTCATCGATGAGTCGGGTCCAGCCGTCAGGAGCGTCCCGAATCTGTTCTAAATGCATGCGTATGCTAAACTCAATTAACCGCATAGGGTAACTTTATCATACAACTGAAATATTGCTTTCGCATTGCCACGCACGCGACAAGGTCGGCCAGTCATTATCAATGCGTCTGTGAGTGGCTAATCAGAGGGGGTAACACTTTAGTGTGTTGGCGCAGTGGAAAAACTATGTTCTCTCCAACATTGAAGTCGCCACACTCAATGGCTATTTTCCGAACTTCATATGCTCGTGCTGAACCGTGAGACCTCTCAATGCGAAAAATACTTGTTCGGGCATTCGCCAAAGAGCAGTCCTATCGGCATCGATTAAATGCCGATTCGTAAATGTGTGTGGCTCACGCCCAGGTCACTATTGCGAATCGAAGACACGCAGTGAACTAGGCAGAGTGACCCCGTCTGGTGGGCAGAGGGAGAACTATGGCCCCGATCAGAATTGGCACCAACAGGGGTTATGAATCGGCTCACTATAATACAATGATGTGAAAAGGTTATTCGGCTTCGCGTGGGCGCACGCGAAAGAACGCCAGTGTCGATTATCGAATTAACAAAGGGAAGTGAAGGTTAAGGTTCATTGATTTATTAAAGGAACTGCAATTGTTACAGTGCTTAGGTTCTGTCATATGTCACGCATCGGGGCTCGGGCCTGTGTCTTTTTACAGCCATAGACCTAGCTGTTCAAGCCTCCGCAACGAAAACATTATTCTCAAAAAACAATTCAAAAATCCATATGACATATATAAATTAAAGTCCCATGGACTTCCGCTTTTTATATGACGTGATAACACTTTGTTGATATAAAACAAAGATGTATTTTTCAATCACAATAAAAAAAGGTGTCGTCTCGATTCGTACCTTCCAGTAGCAGGGTTTTTGAAAAATGCAATGCAGTTCCATACGATAGAAATTCGCCTTTATTCAACGGCCCGTTTTTTCACCAACGAAGTGTTACGAGACGATATATTATTTTTGTTCCGCATAGTAATTGAACTGAAATAATTATGTCTAAATAGGCAAACTATCAGAATTCATGTAGAATTTTCCATCTAATAATAGCTTATGTTACTGAACGGTTAGCTTATAATGTATATTTTCATAAGGCCATTACTTCGGAGACAGTTCCTTTGCCCTGAAGCGCCAGTTCTCTGATATTCATCAGAAACCACCATATCTGGGTTTGATTATTTTCCTTAAAGAGTATCGTGGTGTCACCAGCATACGGGGCTGGCTATGTACCTGTTGCAGGGCTCTTTTTTGACCACGGCGCTGGGAACTGCCCTTGATGACCTCTTCCTAAGATTCCGTGTGGGTCTCTACCTCGTGCCCCTATGATCGCCGCTCGTAGCTGCGGCCGGTGCAGGAACCATTTCGCTGCGAATGTCCACCACAGGCCTATCGTGCGAGCACAGCGCAGATCGCTAGCCGCGCGACACGATGATCAACAACATTGCTCGCGAGAGCCCTCCGCTCAGCCGGTATCCCTTGCACAAGTGAACCAATACTCTAGCGGCTTTCTGTGCCATGCCACTGTGCAACATTTCTCGATTACCCGTTATCGCGTGCGAAGCAGCAGGCCAAGTTACGAAGCTACAGTGAGCGACTCACCTTTGTTCTCTCCTGCCTTCGAAACCTTTGGCGGTACCTGCCCCCCCAAGGCCACAAGCTGGTCAGTGTAGGCCACAGTCATGGAGCCTGACCTTCCATCGGAATGGTGTTCCTCTTAGTAAAGATTTAACTCTATTTACAAATCTCTGAAATTCTCAATGAAACGACCACATACAAATGTTCCTTGGCGTAGGGTAATATCAGCAAGTTTATTCAATTCAATATGGCATATTCTAGGTGATTGGGGACCTTGAGAATGTTCTTCTACTCATATATTTATCTATTTATCCGCGTATGTGTGTGTGTATATAGTTACGTGGTTTGTATTTTTAGAATATAAATATTTATTCCAACCCAGTAGATAGAGACGCATCTCTACGAGAATAACTAGTTTTACATATGAATTAAATATATTATAGTAAATAAAGTATAATGTTCCTTTCGAACGCCTGGCTGGCCTGTTCTATTTGATCGGCATTTTAAACGCCCCCAATCAATGAACCTATGGCTGGCGCTTCGCACAACAAATGTACGTGCACGTGGATCACTCTTGTTTGAAGATGCAGACCATGTAAGGCGGCCATGTTTAACATAATCAATCCCTAATCCTCCTCCTCCCATAAAGGCATCAAGGCGTATTCAACACACGCAAGCACGCTTAATGTGAATTTTCATTCAATCCTACTACGTGGAAATACTGGTAGAGTCGTACAAATATATGCATGCATCGTAACTGCGGTGGGATACCTGGAGACATTATGCTGCTCATGACTCGTTGTCAGTCCCTGCCCGCGTTTAATAAATACTTATTCTCATCTGTTGAGATACTACTTAGGTTGCGAAAACGGCGCCGTTGTGATGGGAAACATCCATTCGCTCTCCCTCACTTAAGTTTCTGAGCTCTCCACAGCCACCCGAAGATTCTGGTGGATATACAACTCGATGTTGAACTCCTTCACAACGTGTTCCCAGGTGGGGAACTTCTTCGGCGGTTTATAATGACCTCGACCGTCGTAGTTGCCTTCGACACCGAGCAGGCGGTACATGACGTCAGTAGCGGCAGCCGCCACCCCGTCATCGGTGTGACGGTTACCCAAGAAGTAGTCGTTACCAGGATACGACAGGTGATCCCACGCCACCAGCTTGTACAGACGATGCTGAGAGAAGTCGTCCTTCCCCTCCTGAAACATGATCGGCATCGAGAGTTGAGGTTTGAGGTGAGTCAGATACGGTCGAACCCTGTACGAGATATGGCCAAGAGTGGTGGTCGCTGATTTGCCCTTGTACGGCACAAACACGACGCAATCAATATGGTTCCAGCGGTGATGATTCTCCGATAGAATACCGAGCACGGTCTTTTCGAGGCAATCAGGGAGAATGTCGATAAAGTTGCCAGCGAAAAGGCCGCACCCAATTCCAGGCAGGGTCACCAAAGCTTTCTGCTCCTCAGTGGCATGCCCATTGATATAATCGAAGACAGGTATCAATCGTCGACTCATCAGTGTGGCGTATCTATCACAGCTAAGTCTGTTGTCTTCGTCAAGAACTTGCTTGAGGTCGGGCGAGTTACGATTTGACAGCAGAGCACCGGGAACGAATAGTAGATGTGCTGAAAACGGCTCGTCATGTGGTATGAATTGTGGATCGTGGGTACTCCATACGCCGTTGTCAAACACGGTGACTTCGATAGCAACGCATAGATCGCCCAAGATGGACACCTCCTCCGGCGCCCAATCACTGCCATTACAGCGCAGCTGCGACTCGGCGAAAATGCAGGGCTTTTTTGTTTTGAGGAGGAGCCCTATGAACTGCTCCGTGGTGAGGTCAGTCAGCGATACCCCTTGGAGTTGCTTCGCGAGGTACGCACCGGGTTTCTGAGGTCCAGCCTCGAGGTGCTGCTTATAAGCAACGATTTTACTCAGACTCTCAGAAGAAAGAAGTACCTCATAATTGGGCTTGCCAAGTTCGCACATACTGGCTAATTACACTTGCGTTGGGCGTTCGGGTGGGTGCCGATTGAAATTGCCTAAAATACGCACATATGTGATTCGGTTAATGTAGTTGCTATCTAGACAGTGGTAGATCGGGATCGAATCGAAAAAAATGTATGTACTAATCCGAGTCTTTCTCAGGTTCCGAGTTTTGTGAGCGCCTTTCAAGCGTGATTCATGCTGTGAGTCAGGAGAGAATTTCGAACATTCGGCCTGCCATGGATGCGGTCAGGTTGTCTAACTGAATATGGTTTCGATAAGGGAGTCACTATTCTGGCTGACAGACAGAAGGGAGACCCCCGATAAATCAATCTCAATCCGACCTTATCCACAATATGTACTCTGGACGTCCAACGTCCAAATTGACAAAGAAGTGGGCGGACCACTGCGTGTGATTTACCTACGAGCCAATTGTTCGCCAAGAAATGATCGCAAATGGTTGTTTCCGCAATTGCTGACTAGACCGCCTCTATAGGGTCGACTGTGAGACGATCACCTGGTCGATTAGCCTTGGTCTGGTTAAGTGTAACCTTCATTGGCAAGGAACAAACAGTTGTTTGCAACGAGGAACAATTTCGAGCCATCAGTTGCCGCTTTTCGTTGTACGACAGAAACTCAATAGTATCAACTGAAGCGAATGCAAAATCAGAAAGGGTGCCACTGAACAAATGCGTACGGGGTACCCAGTTCAATCAGATTGTAAGACAAATTCTAACGGCCAGGCCTGTACTCAATAACAACCTCAAATAGTGTAACCGGCGTTCGAATCTTTAACCCCATGGTCTAGTTGTAAATGCAGAATCGTTGTGATAATGATGTGTCGATAATTCTCCCGATAATCAGTCCATATATTAGTTTTCCGTTATCGAACAGTTGAGCCAATCTACCTCATATCTCGATAGTAAACTTGTCGTCGGTTCTTTGGGATGAGAGGCACAAATGCACAGAGATGATTTGATAACTGGCCCCATTGTTCAATATCTGTCTGTCTCGATATTATCGATTCCTCATTTAGAATCCAGGGTTCGTTAACGATTCAAAGCTCAAACCGGCGGAGCAGGTCCCTCAGACTTGCATTTTCACAAGAAAAGTGTCAGGTTTATGTTTCAAAAGAAGAAATGTCTAGCTGAAATCCGTGGAAGGTTAGTTAGCGTGCACGGCCATAATGCCGTGAATCGACGACAGGCGTGCCGCTGGTGTGCGCAGTGGATTTCAACGGAATTTGCTACTACGAGATTTGGGGCTCAAAAAAGAATGAACTCTGCCCGATATCTCGAATTCTTGAAGGGACTCATGAATAATTGGCATGGCCTTAGGAGGCACCGAGTGTGGCTGCTCGATGACAATGCTAGGGCACATTGTAGTAACAAAATTACGTCCTGGCTTAAGGCCAACAAGCGATGGCATCACCCCCCCCCATTCTCCCGATTTAAGTCGGTGTGACTATGGTTGCTTCCACCGATTAAAGAGGGCTATAGATGGCAAAAGGTGTGCAAACATCGATTTGCTCCGAAAGGCCTTAAATAACGAAGTTATAACTGGTCGTAGAAATGGTGCATACCTAGCCGTTAGAAGGCTGCCAGAACTCTGGGACCAGTGTATAAATAAAAGAGGTGCATACCTCCAGCTCATACTAAAAAATATTTGTTTTAGCTTACTTAGTTTAGCCGATATTGAAATGAATATCTGTCTCATTACTTTTGGGCCAACCTAATGAAGATGAACCTTTTCTCGATATCGGCTGACTCTCATTCACAGAAGTGGCAGAGGCTGTAGCGCATATAATTCTAGGTATGAATTTGCTCAAGTCGAATCACTGTATCTACAGCTATTGAATTGTTATTGCACCAGTCCCACTTTCCAACCTTACCTCTACTACCTTTGCCGGTCAACTATCTCAAAGGGGTCTGCTGCTTTCTCCCACCGCTGGCGGCTTATTCACGTTGACAGGATACAACGATTTACATTTAAAGGAGTCCGCCTTATGAAGCAATGCTGAAAGCAGTACTGTGGACATTGTTTAATGTTGGCTGTGGGTCAGTGCGGAAAATTTAGTATACACCGAGCAAGCTCTCCGGTCGCGCTGGCTTCCACGAGTAACGACAAGTCTATGGGAGCGAGTCAACTATACACTGCCACGACAACTAATCAAAGTTGATTGATCAACTATCAGTGTGCCACTTACTGTTAAGTTTACGCTCCGCTCCGCGTTGTCCAAAGTTTGAGATCAGGTAGCTGCCACAAGGGTGAGACAAGCACTCCTCTTCCAATGGTACAACAACAATAACATCAACAGAAAACCGCCCCGATGCGAAGTTAGGCCGACGGCGCCTAGATGACGGCCGGGGCGACCGGCAGACGATCGTCGTTGGCGTTTTGGCGAGGAGGAGACTAAGCCAGTATTGTTGGTGTATATTTCTGCTCATTGACTACCCAAAGCTAGCTCCTGGGCCTTTTCGATGTCTCTCGGCTTCGTAGGGATGGGTTGTGCACGAACACATATACACACGACACAGGACGGCGAACGGAGGAGGAGAGGGTCCCGGCGCGCGATTTTTTCTTTACCGCAACTACCACTACGGGCGCAGCGGTAACTCGCTCTCTGTGACGCTGAGCAATCGCCTGTCCGTCTGTCACAAAGCTAATGCTAGTTCAAATGATGACCACGGCGCGGTAGCAGCAACCAGCCGTTGTCAAGGGAACGTTGGTAGCGCTATGGACGATGGTGGGGGCCCTCCCCGATACCAAAGCTAGCACACGGGACTCACGGCGCCACACGAAGTGACGCCCGTCGACTACTCCGGGGATAGAACGAAGTGCGTGTGTCGGGATACGAAGGACTGGAGAGGCGACGGGTTGCGAGCTCGGATTGGCTCTGTGCCATACAACTGTGCCGTTGTGTAAACGTACGCCGGATAGTTCTAGATACATAGAACCTTTTGAACGTATTAGTTGAGCATGGTGTGGACATGACTTCATGGTCTGCTGGGTCAAGTATAGTAGAACACCCTCTGATCGGATTGCAGGCGAGAGTGCTAAAGGGGAATCCTGTGTGCATGAACAGCTCGGCGCGACGAAAGTTTTTGGGGGTGAATTTGGAACATCGGTTATAGGAAGAGATGATGCGTCAGTTGTGATGCTCCGTCTCTGAGGACAAACCACATTAAATATGCGTTCAGCGTGGGATTCGAGGAACACTTTGCGAACCACGAACTCATTAGCAGAGTTTGGAGAATTCAAAGGCAACAGGTGTTAGGTATCAGGAGGGAGAGGATCTGGCGAAGACGCCATTTGGCAGTCCCCCTCTCAGAATCCGGAACAATCGATATATTAGCGAACCATGGACATATTAAACACTATTGCTAAAAGCTCTATTATGGGCTAAATTGTGTGGACCTTTCTTTTTAGCTAAATACATTGGCAAATAGCCTATATCAAGTCGATCACACCATATCCGATCTGTTTGATCCTGTCTAGCTTGGTGCTGACTGAAACAAACAACAACATTTCCAGAAACAACCTCAAAGCATGCGTTCCATTTTACATCGTCAGACATACTCACAGTCACTTAGGCCTGCGGCGTTATTCAGAAAAGTTTATAGGGATCTTGTTCACACAACGATTCCGTAGGGGAGACTGGGGCCCATTGAAATCAATTGCATTTTTTGTTGTTATCATTGTTTTGTTCGAATAACGTTTGAACGCATCGATTGAAGACTGCATATTTCTGTTTCTTCGTCTTGCATTGTCAGTTGTCTGGGGCAAGGACGCCCTCAAGTTCACTAAAGATTTAGAGAGATGACTATTCTGTAGTGACCTCAGGGTCACGATCAACGCGGTTTTTGATACAGCGCGAGACGTTACAACCACCTGGACGTCAATGCAAAAATTATGTTGGCTCGGGCAACACTCCACAAATTGTTATAATAATAATAACAATAATAATTACTATAATAATATATCATCAATAATATTAAACATAATCATTATGTTAATATTTTCTCCTTCTTGTACAATATGTGACGATAAACGTTAATAATTGTTTCGAAAATTATTATTATTATTATCCCTACCTTAAGGCTTATGAAATGTACTTTTAACCAAAATTGTCTAGGATATTACTAGCGATATCATTATGCAATAGATAGATACCATGCTAATCAGTTACGCAGTTTTATGAATGAATATAAATATTCATTCCGACCAAGTATCTAAAGCTGCGAGGGGTCTCTATGAGAACAACCCATTTTAGATACTAATTCATTATATACTTGTTAGCTAAGTATATTTATTATGTATGAATGTATATGTACCCGCTTCGAACGCCTGACTGATCTCCCCTTTATAGTCAGCATAATTAAGGCTCTTTTTGAAATCAGGTGGCATCTGTTCTCTTTCTCTTATGACTGGAACGAATCTCTCTGTCGCTATTGCAAGTCGTTGAACGATCCACGGCTACCCGAAGATTCTGGTGGATATACAACTCGATGTTGAATTCCTTCACAACGTGTCCCCAGGTGGGGAACTTCTTCGGCGGTTTATAGTGACCTCGACCGTCGTAGCTGCCTTCGACACCGAGCAGCCGGTACATGACGTCAGTAGCGGCAGCCGCCACCCCGTCATCGGTTTGACGTTTACCCCTGTAGTAGTTATTGCCCGGATAGGACAGGTGATCCCACGCCACCAGCTTGTACAGACGATGCTGAGAGAAGTCGTCCTTCCCTTCCTGAAACATGATCGGCGTCGAAAGTTGAGGTTTGAGGTGAGTCAGATACGGTTGAACTCTGTACGAGATATGGCCAAGAGTGGTGGTCGCTGATTTGCCCTTGTACGGCACAAACACGACGCAATCAATATGCTCCCAGCGGTGATGATTCTCCGATAGAATACCGAGCACGGTCTTTTCGAGGCAATCAGGGAGAATGTCGATAAAGTTGCCAGCGAAAAGGCCGCACCCAATTCCAGGCAGGGTCACCAAAGCTTTCTGCTCCTCAGTGGCATGCCCATTGATATAATCGAAGACAGGTATCAATCGTCGACGCATCAGAGTGGCGTACCTATCAAAGTTAAGTCCGTTGTCTTCGTCAAGAACCTCCTTAAGGTCAGGTGAGTTCTGATTTGACAGCAGAGCAGCGGAAACGAATAGTAGATGTGCCGAAAATGGCTCGTCGTATGCTTTAAATTGTGGGTCGCGGGTACTCCATACGCCGTTGTCAAACACGGTGACTTCGATAGCAACGCATATATCGCCCAAGATGGACACCTCCTCCGCTGTCCAATCACTGCCATTACAGCGCAGTTGCGACTTGGCGAAAATGCAGGGCTTTTTCGTTTTGAAGAGGAGCCCTATGAACTGCTCCGTGGTGAGGTCAGTCAGCGATATCCCTTGGAGTTGCTTTGCGAGGTACGCCCCAGGTTTGTGAGATCCAGCTTCGAGGTGTTGCTTATAAGCAACGATTTTACTCAGACTTTCGGAAGAAAGAAGAACCTCATAATTGGGCTTGCCGAGTTCGCACATACTGCCGATTAAAATTGCCTAAAAACGCACATATATGATTCGATTAATGTGGTTGATATCTAGAGAGCGGTAGATCGGTGAAGAATATATGCACTTCATAAAATCTCACGTAAGAGTCGAATGCTTAATTTGTCTGTGTGTTAGTTGCACAGGCAGACCTTTACGTGCGATTAATTACCTTTTAATGTTAAATAAATAGCTCCTTATTGATTCGTAATAAAGATATTACAGATATTTGTAGCCGCAAGTTTTCACTCACACCCATATAGCCGTTACACTCATGGCAAAAAGACGATTGATTCAAGCTGTAAGTCATGAGAGGATTTCGAATATCCGGCCTAAAATAGCCTAGCTGAATATGGTTTCGACAAGGGAGTCACTATTCTGGCTGACAGACAGAGGGGGAACCCCGATCAATCAATCTCAATCCGACCTTATCCACAATATGTACTCTGGACGTCCAACGTCAAAACTGACAAAGAAGTGGGCGGACCGTGTGATTTACCTACGAGCCAATTGTTCGCCAAGAAATGATCGCAAATAGTTGTTTCCGCAATTGCTGACTAGACCGCCCCTATAGGGTCGACTGTGAGACGATCACCTGGTCGATTAGCCTTGGTCTGGTTAAGTGTAACCTTCATTGGCAAGGAACAAACAGTTGTTTGCAACGAGGAACAATTTCGAGCCATCAGTTGCCGCTTTTCGTTGTACGACAGGAACCCAATAGCATCGACTGAAGCGAATGCAAAATCAGAAAGGGTGCCACTGAACAAATGCGTACAAAGTACCTAGTTCAATCAGATTGTAAGACAAAAATAGAACGGCCAGATCTGTCGGCAATAACAGCAGACTCAAATATTGTCACCTGCTTTTGAATGTTCAGCTAACTTTAACTCCATGAAGCCGTAGTCTTGGATGCATATGTTTCTTGTGGCGGCGCAGAACAATCGTAATGAGTCAATCCCGAGCCCTGTACTTTGCACCTTTCTCATAACGAAATCTCGGCTAATTTGAGATTTGCACAAAACCGTTATCGTGAGTTGGGTCTCACACAAAATATAATAGATACCCCACAAGATTATTTGTTCGAAATCATACCCTTTCATCTGGTAGAGCAGCATATTATAATAGTTAAATCAGCGCCTGTCTCCCTTGATCTAACAAGGACATTGAAATCTTTAGCCTTTTCGAAATACGCCCATTATGCATATGCTTGCTGTATCGAGTTTCATTGACTGTGTTGAGGGACGTCGTACAGCCTTGGTGAGCTGTGCTAATCGTATCTCATCGATAACGATGCATCAACGACATACATAACCACCCTTGTACCACCAAGGCAGTGTCGCTATACTGTGGTTAACATATGTAACTGCTATATATTATAAGTGGATATGAAGGCACCTAGAGTCCACCCCAGCGGAACGCCAATGGTAATCACACTTTGATCTCATACGGGATTTCCAATGCCAACCGTGGTGCTGCAGTCGGAAGAGTATGACTGAAGCCATCTAATAGTTGTTTTCTCTCAGATGCTAATGAATTTAATTAATAATAATACACTTTATTCAAAGGTTGGCTGTAATACAATACAATGTTCGCCAGGTAACCGAGTGTCAACTATGAGTCCACTTAATTTACGTTTTGGTTACACGTTGGTGAACAACGTACGAATGTCGTTGATAACGACATTCGCATCGATGTTCACATTGGGAGCGTCTATGCTGCTGACCAAATGTATACAGGAAACATGCACCAACCTAGCCTACCACGATCACATCGAAACGCTAAAATAACCTGTCGATAATTCTCCTAATAATCAGTCCATATATCAGTTTTCCGTTATCGAACAGTTGAGCCAATCCACCTCATCCCCTGACGTCGGTTCACTGCCATGGAGGCACAGATACACAGAGGTGATTTGATAACTGGCCCTGTTGTTTAGTACCAGTGTCTGTCTCGATTGTATCGATTCTTCATTTAGAATCCAGGGTTCGTTGACGATTCAAAGCTCAAACTTATCGCGCTTAGAGAACACCTCCATGTTAGCACTGTATCATTAGAACACGGAATATACCAATCAATCTGTATATTATAATAATTATAATTCTACCCTCAATTGAAATATATAAATACATCATTACGTGTAGCAACACTAATTTGATTCCAGGTACCAGTTTGCTCGAGTCGAATTACTGTATCTACAGTTTTTTTTTTGAAAGGAGGTGCAATAACAATTCAATATCGACAGCTATTGAATTGTTGTTGCACCAGTCCCACTTTCCAACCTTATCTCTACTACCTTTGCCGGTCAACTCTCTCAAAGGGGTCTGCTGCTTTTTCCCACCGCTGGCGGCTTATTCACATTGACAGGATACAATGTTCGTCCCTTCTGGCTCTGGCGAGTTACGACAAGTCTATGGAGAGTGAGTCAACTGGCACTGCTCGGACAACTACTCAATCAGAATTGATGCGAACTGACCGGCGGAGAGCATCAACCGGCGGTGCTTTGTTGACAGGGAGGCTGCTCGCAGACGATCGTTGGCGTTTTGGCGAGGAGGAGCCCTAGCCCAGTATTGTTGGTGCCTATTTCTGTACATTGACTAACTACCCAAAGCTAGCTCCTGGGCCCTTTCGATGTCTGTCGGAGACGCAGGGATGGGTTGTGCACGAACACATATACACACGACACAGCACGGCGAACAGAGGAGGAGGAGGAGTGGGTCCCGGCGCGCGATTTTTCCTTTGCGACGGCAACTACCACTACGGGCGCAGCGGTAACTCGCTTTCTGTGACGCTGAGCAATCGCCTGTCCGTCTGTTGCCAAGCTGGTCCAGATGGTGGTGGTAACGGCGTGATAGTGGCAACCAGGCATTCTCAAGGGAACGTTGGTAGTGTTGTGGACGACTACGGGGCCCTCCCCGATGCCATGGCTCACGGCGCCACACGAAATGCCGCCCGTCGGAGTACGGTAGCTGTAAAGCACGGTTTGCATGCGGAGTACCGTCCGTCTGACGGAGTCCGCCGACGACTCCGAAAGCAGAACGAAGTGCATGTGTCGCGATACGAAGGACTGGATGGGCGACTGGTTGTGAGCTCGGATTGGCTCCGTGCCATACAACTGTGCCTTTGTGTAAACGTACACCGGATAGTTCCAGATACATAGATCCTTTGAACGTAGTTATTCAGGTGGTGGACAACACAGGGGCGAGCCTACATGTGTTCACGTTATTAACTACTCCCTTATTAATTCCTCACCTAAATAACTCAGGGGAGATACGGAATTTATTTTGCTACAGAAACATTGTTGGTTTATTAGACGTTTTCTGAGCCTATAGGTACAGTTTGTAATGCGGAATAAGTTCGACCTCGCAATCGTGTGCATGTATATACGATAAAGAGTTCTCGTATGAATCGTTAATTCTGGCCTCACTTCATCTACAAAGTCATATATCACATCTGTGTACCCAGTGGTCGAATACTAACGGAATGCTACCTAGCTGGACCACACTGATGGACACTTACCCTTTGTATGTGCCCAATGGACACATACAAAGGGCGGATTCAGATAGGGGAACAGCTGAGGGTCAGCTCGAAAAAACAGGACACTTACCCTTGCGACTCGCGACTCACTGTGCACGTAGTCTCAAATAGCAACCCAAGTGCACAAGCTGCGCAACCGGCTCTTAAACCATTGCCTCAAACGTAACTCTGAACATTGAAATATCACAAAAATAATAATCGATAAAAGCACATCCGTTAGCCTTATTATTCCCAAAATGACACGTAAGAAGCTGGAAGATCGCTAATTGCTGCTCATTCGAGTTGAGAAACCTCGAACACATGGTATCAGGCCGTATTTCATCATTGGCCATATGGGCTTTTGTTCGTTTCGACTGGTTGCAAATGGCGATCGGTTACAAGCGCACTATACCTATCACTATACCTCATATCAATTAGTTCATAAATAAACAATTTGATCCCTCCACCTCACGCTATAACAGTCGGATGCAGTGGACCATTAGACAGATATGTCAGATTAGCCCGTAGACATATGAGGTTCATTGAGAATCATGCACCACTCCATATATAGGTAGCCGCCATCGCTGTCTCCGTAAACTGCGTAAATGCTTTTACGTGACTCGCGTACGATCAACGAAGCTCGCCATGCAGGACGCTGATGAGGACGCTGCTTGAATGGCTGCATGTGTGACATCTAAGCCTGTGTTCCTCGACGTCTGGGCCTGCTGAACATGGATGCTAGCCATACCTTTAACGTGAATAATATTTGATCGCGAAAAGTAAGAGTACATTTGCGATTAGACACTGCCAGTGGACATCAAGCGTCACAGAAAACGCGATCTGGGTTTGTAAAGGGCTTATCTGCGCGATAACTCAACCGCTAATTGTGGTATTTCATCCGGCAACCAGCTTTGCGTTGCTCGAAACTCCATATTGCACTTCTCAAGCTGCGTTTCCAGTGAACTCAATCGGCTCTGATCGCTGATGTAGACAGGCGTTTCAGCAGGCGTTGCTGTATGGTAACTGATTTGTATGCGCGTCTCGTGTCATAAACTGGAGATATCGAAGGGTGCAAATGTCGCTTGGAGTAAACAGCAAGCAACCACAATATAAACATGTGCAGTGGCGTGGAGGTACAACTGGGCTTACACCAATGCAAGGTTTAGAATGCAAAAAAATGGGCTTCCATATATAAGAACAAGTAGATTCTCAGCTTAAACAAATTCTGCACTTCTTCTGCGGAGTGGCCAGATATCTCAAGAAAACGAAACACATGTAGTCCAAGTCGAGCGAGTTGAGACGCCTCCAACATAATTGGAAACTCACGTAAAGGAAGGCTTCATGAGGTAGTTAGACTAGCGGATTAGCAGCCCTTTAGGCAGTATACCTTCAATAGTTTCGTAGGACAGCAGCATTCCCCGAAAACAGCTCATATCATACATAACCAATGGCGAGCAAGCCTGAACGTACAATAATCACAGGAATTGTTATTGGCGAGGCGGGAGCTGCTATCGAAGAAAATCATTATTTTTGTTTTTTGAGCTGACCCCCTTATAATATACCCCGTTATAATAAATTATTTTCAACGCATCTTCCCGAAGATTGAACACATTTGACTGTTGAGAACGACGGTGCATTTCGTGCCGAAACACCATAGCCAAGCATCGACTTATTCTAGTCGCCCACACGTATTGCATTGCCTATCTCGAAATGTTCAGCAAATAAGATACCGGATGATATATAACTGATCTCTATTTTGTCGAGTTGTTGACTGGTGCCCCCCACGTAAGCGGTCAGAAGATAGCAGATAATGCTGGATTGGCATAGAGTGTGGCACCGTAATTATAACGCAAAAATACGTTTTAGCCAGAGGTCAAGCAGCAAGTGGTATTGGTTGAGAAGGACTGTACACGCTTAGCACACAGCAAACAAAATAAGAAGCTGAAACTCAAGGGCCCGCTCACCGAATGAACAACCTTACGGGACCGCATTCGCAGTATTGATGTTCAATTATCATACATTTTCGAACTTGATCAAATGTACTGCCTTGGAGCAACTGCTTTGCACATTGAATATACCGCCTTGGAGCAAAAGGATTGCAACACTCGTATAGGGCGTCTGCAGCTCGAAATATTCATTCGGCAGCCATTCCGTGTTCGTGCCTACTTTCTGATTCGGACATTAGTGCTCATTTGTACACACCCGTTTAAAGATAACCGATCATCCCTGATCATTTTTCTGCTCAGTTTTCGCTTTGGCATAAGAAAGTGTCGTTTTAAGTCGGCGAGCCAAGGTAGAACGCGTTCTGCGAAACTGCCCGTTTTTCGGGAACAAAAAAGGGCTAGTATACAAAACTACAAAGGCATCATTTACGAAATTCATTTGAGACGACGATACGAAAGTGAATATATAAGAATTCTCGAATCATGAGTGACAATGTTGAAAACCAAAAACATGAGTTTACAGTGGTTGAAGTGAACATCACATTGGTACTTTCATCACGTCGAGTCTGCGATGGGACACGTATGCGAGTGACACGTACGAGTCTAGCAATATATCTAGCATAATTTTTATATGATTATTACTCGCTATTCGAGGCAATTTATTCAAACATACAGTAGTTAGCAAGTATTATTTCGCTATTTACTCGCTATTTAGTTAATCATAGTTTGAAGGGACATAAACATTTACTCATTCCGCACTGATGCATCCGTCTATAGATTGATTGATAGATACATAGATATCTACGAAATCGACACACAACTGCCATACACCGACGTTCCTTCGTCCTGACAGCCTTTGACGGACCTCATTCATTGCTCGCTGTCTACTCTGGTTTATATATAGGGTGTCTTTCCGAAAAATAGCTTCCTCTTCATACTGTTATTCTCTTTGCTTTCGGACATGTTGTTCTCTATTGGTTATTCGGGATTCGGATGTCACCAAATGTCACCATTTTTGCAAACATGCCCATGCAACTCTGTCTGCAAAAGCAGTTTCCCGTTCCACTGGTTGGAACGGACCACGTTAATTGTCCGCCACCTGTATCCACTCGGCGGCGTCGTTACCCGCGATGACTTCATTGACAAGTCTGCTTTGGCATTTTCTGGACATAATCGTTTATCGTTTCTGTCGGTCAGGCGACAAGTGGATAGCTCAGCAGTTTAACGTCTCTTGGCTGGAAGTTGACCACCGGCCGGTATCTTAGTATCGCCTCACTATTGTTAACCTACTGTAGCCCAGCAGTGTCCGGCCACAGTGGCGTCAGCTGGACCAGATGACCTGAGTGAGTGTACGTGAGTTCTGCCACAGTCCGGTGGCGGCTGAAGAATCGCCCGATTGTGTTTCTTCTGCTGCTGCTGCTGTTGTGAAGTACTATTGTGCGCATAAATACTGACTCTTCGACAGACGCACGGACGGGCCAGCACAGGCAGCAGCAGCAGCAATAGACCCGGACGCCGCCGCCGTCGCCGAACTGAATATGGTCGATTTGTGACCGTTTGCGTTGCTCTTCTTCCCGCTACGAAAACATGCAACATGTCTGTTACCTCTCTGCAGTCTGTCAAATGTCTGCCCGCTTGTATGTACGTATGTATCCATGTGGATGGCTTCTCAAGTCCAACGGGGTTTTCGTTCTAAACGACAATAACAAGAACAACGCCGCTCATCGTGGTCAGCTGCTGTAAGCCGCTCGGCCCCAACCTTGACTGCCCTTGGTGTTGTTGTTGTTGTCGTCCTCGTCGTCATTTGGTTGTGGTACCAGCTCGTGCCATTTGGTGTTAGACAACGTTCAGCCTCTGCTAACGCCCAGTTAGTGCAAACGACCCATCGATTGGCCACGTATACAAGCTGGCAAAGCAGCAGCAACAACAACAACAACAACAGCAGGAGCGCTACGCGTCGACACATACGTTTCGTCAAACGCTTGAAGTCGAGGCGTTTAGAGAGAAACGGGCCAACGAACACGCGACATCAGCAATCAGCGGACAATAAAGGGGCGGAACCCGTCCAAGAACGCGACGAAGTCACTCTGACCGGGAGGAGTTCGACTGATTGACTGGCCCTGTAGCCACCGAATGCTCTGGCAACGATCCATGTGACGCATACGCCACAGTGTCACGATGGACCCATCGGAACGCGCGCTGCCGGGCAGGCGCATGTCGTGGAAAATTGTATATGAACATATTTATATGGGACCCCTTGCAATGCTCATGACTCGCTTGTTAGCACGCGTACACATTCGAGGGATTCTGATGAGCGCAATTTTGTTGGGCGGCCCCGTCGCCAAGCCTATGGAGACTCCGGGCGGGGGGCGGCGGTGGGTGTCCACGGGTCTCGATAAACGAGGAGGTCGAAGAAGAAATCTGCTTAGTGAACGGCGAGTTGCATCTGTCTGAAGACAATCAACAGGCGGAACAGTGCATATTGATTCTGTCGGCTGTGCAGCTAACAACGGCCCATCCCTACGACGGTATAGGATAGGACAATGTTTCGCGCGTGATCGGCCCAGCAAAATTCGCTAAGATGCCACTTTGCAGAGACAACTTGGTCGAGGGAACGAGCGAATGATTGCAGCTACAGAATACTGGATTACGCAGCGTTTATCGGGCAGAGAAGCCCCCCCCCCCCGCCCACGTTCATCCGCTGTAAAATTCGAGCAACAGACCAAGAAGAATAGGTATACGCAATATACGTTGCTCGACGTTTTTTTTAATCTCAATTTCCCCCGGTCCCCCTAAATACCCCTCGATATCGTCGTGTGCTATTGTATCAATCGGTGTTGGCGTCAAGCATTGTTATTCGGCCGGTAATCAACTCTTATCTTTTCCCTGTCTGTAGCTATTTGTGTTTGTGTGTTTTGCGATCAGACAACGACATGATATTTTTGCCGGCTCGACATGATGTCTGGCTCAACCACCAATCATCATATTTATTTGACGTCGGTGTGCGCTGACTGCTTGGGAGCCCTGATAGTGGGTGGTTTCCGCCTATTGCTGTTATTTATTCACTTTATTTGCACTATACCCCATCTCCCCCTCCCCTTAGAGCCCCGGGGGTTAGCCAACTGACTCATTCAAGTGCGTTTTCATCCGTCGGCCGTTACGAACAGCTAGATCGACACCCGCACGATTCAT
The DNA here is from genome assembly GCA_019614645.1 of Stratiolaelaps scimitus. Classification (NCBI taxonomy): domain Eukaryota; kingdom Metazoa; phylum Arthropoda; class Arachnida; order Mesostigmata; family Laelapidae; genus Stratiolaelaps; species Stratiolaelaps scimitus. The sequence continues at coordinate 4,571,744 of JABWDB010000016.1, forward strand.
GCCAGCCGAATTCGTTCCACTAGTCAGAAGTGTGGAACACACTTTCGGCTAAATAGTTTCGGGGTATCGTGAAACGAAATCCCATTCTAAAAATATACAATACTATACATATATGCCTTATCTATTAATAATGATGCTTGAGCAGAAATGATTTGATCGCAATTTCTATCTCTTGAGTAGTTCATGCTAAATGATCATTTAAGCGCTCTTGCCATGTCGAGTGACCTTGTCTTCTTTTTTTCGCTAAAGATTTTTTGCTACCTTTGAAACGGGGCGAACCCACTGTACTGTGTGGTGATATATATTTAGGCATTGATTTTGCATCATACAACGGGGTGCTAGAATAGCGGCGCTTGATGGTGGAATCAAATCGAAAAATGCCAGTGCGTTTCCGTACACCGATACAAGAGTCGCCGTCTATCGCACTTCTCGGGACTCGAACCAGCGATTGTTCACTAAGGGGCAGACAACAACGGTAGTTTGTTTGTCTCTGTGAGTTTTATTCGATGTCGGTTTCAGATTCGATGTATGGATGAGGCATATCTACGATTCGATGTACGCTTCCCTTCAACATATCGCTGCTCATATACGAGTTTGATTAGCTGTGAGTAGGTTGTTATTCAATTTTATGTATCATGATGGTGGTGTCAAACAGCCAGTACACTGTGATTTCTAGCTGATCACATGAAAGCCATGTGAACAATCGGAGCAAAGCAGATCGGCTCATTTTCGTGGCAACGGTGACGAAATCTAATTCCGACTCTGGGCTATTTGCCTCTCTGGCCGGCAGACGGCAACTTTCATTCGTCGAACACAACAGCCAAAACAGTGGAACCGAGAGAGATAAAGGGAGAGCAACTTGCTTCGCTGTACAGGATTAACACACAGGTAACAAGCTTGCATTGTTGTCATTCAGGTACGTACCTCCTCATGTAATGACTGACTCGTTTCAGTACAATAGAGGGCAATTGTTGTTGCTGCTGTTGTTGTTACTATGTTTGGCATTCCATAGAATCAGTTGCTGAGGCTTCCGTTGTTGAAACTATCCTTACATTGTTATACTATAGCATATTCTTGGGTTTTTTTTTAATTTGTGGGCTCGCTTTAAATTGCAGAATTTAATATCACATCCTAAAGCATCAATTACATACCTCCGACGTTCTCCGATCGACGATTGCCATGTGTACTAATTACGCTTAAAATTAGACAATGCCCAAACGGAATTCACGTGTTGTCAACGTCGAAGGCTTTCAACTCAGCTTGCCACTTCAGTGTTTCTAATTATTTTTCTGGAGTGACTTTCTTGTGCCAACCGGAAAACTGAAAGATCGCCTCGGTGCAGACTCGTCTCAAGCACAATTCACCGAAGTACACCACAATAACAATGGCACATACGTCCACACGGCGTACCACATGTGCGCTCATTGTTGTCATAATATTATATTGAAAATTCGGTTCATTTCAAGAAACCAGTATGGACCTTCACGCCGAAATACCGCATCGAGGCGCAACGAAGTACTGCGTATTCTTGTTACAGCAAACGTCGAATACTGGTCATGTATACACAAGCGGCGGATCCGCCAATCCTCGCAATCGCTCATTCACGCAAACGCAAGGGCTGACAACGGCAGACGCGGCGACACCAACAGTAGACACTAACGCCGTCAGCGGTGACATCACAACGGACGTTTTGTCCGTCGAGTATTGACTTACTCGTTTATGATATGTTCATTTATTTGTCTACTTTTGTGCGCAGAGAACGGCTGACAACGGTCGTGTCCACGCACATTTTCTGCCAAATCGTTCCGACACCGTCAGCGAGTCACGTCGCGCGCGGCCACTGGCAGAGCCAGCCACTCCCGGTGACTCCGCGGTCGAATTTTGGGCCCTTCTCCCCCTGAAAAAATGAAACCTTTCAAAATGAAAATCAGGGCTGATTCGCATCGCTTCCTACCCTATGCCGCCGTCTGCAATAGCTGCCGTTCAGCCTCCCTATTCATCCAGCCTTGCTCACAAGGTGAAGGTCTCCAGTGACGACGCCATCCGTCGCACGCTCGTTCGCAACGTCGAACAGAAACACCTTTCTGCCCCGAGCATTGTGCGTTCGGGTGTTGTCCCGAAGTGTTACTGCCATCCACGTAAGATGGGAGTGACGCGCAGGGAGGTGTCCAGCAGAAGTGGATAGACCCACAGCATATTGCAAGAAACAACAGCAGCAGCACCACCACCAGCACCACCAAACAAGAACAACAAGCAACAACAGTGACAGCGGGCATCTTGCTATCCGAGCCTTTCACCTCTTCCTACCGACGACTCTCTGCTTTGACGCGAGACAAAGCATCGCATGTACGGGAAATAACCTGTTACCGTTGCTGAACTTGTTGTTGCTTCTCATTCGATTTTTCAATGACTCGCGTATTCTGCTGCGATTCCACTGGTTGAGGTGGCTTTTTGCAGTTCTTGACGCACAGTTCGACTCGGTGCATGCTGCTGTTAGCGCTGCGGCAGCTGTCGTTGACGTTGCCGTTAGCCTCTCGATGATTGTTGTCGTTGTGACGCAGCTGCTGACAAGGGCATGCCGAGCAGAGCATCGCGCTTCGGTCATGATTGATGTGAGTGCTCTTCAATGGACACCATATCAACAAGTAGTGCACGGCACAGGGTTTACTTAGAACTTCAATCAAAGCGTAGCCAGCTGATAAAGGGAGCTGACGTCCATGCGACGTCAGCACATGGACCAATGCGGATCACTGGGGAGCTGCTCCAGCCGATGATGCTGGTTCACAAGATGCTCCCGTTTATCATCTATCTGTTTGCTATCCGCTATCAGCCACAATGGTGTATCTCCACTAAACAAAGGTAGGCCAACAAGTGCTAGCAACGTGATGTTGTCTGGTGATGCTGACTTTGGTGGTGGTGGCGGCGGCGGCTTGGTGCGTCCTGTATAGGGATTGAGATGAACTGAGCGGGCAATTGTCCACACGGACAAATAAACGCGATTGGAAAGGCTGTCTGTCAATCGTCTTCAACGCGAACATCAGACAGATATGTTTGACCAGCCCATGTTGAGGTCCGAGGTCACTGCGGTTCAGGCGGAGACTCTTGTACGTATACCCACCGACATAGAGCACATACGCATTGATTGTGCGACATGGGCATGGCTTGATTTTTCTGGTTTGTTATCATATGGACTTCGGCATTATTTGGAGTTTTCCAGGCGTTAGCCGCTTTCCGTCATTCCCGGTGAAATGTCTTATTTCATTGAATAATCTTGTACGCCACTATGAGGACATATGCAGTGATGGTCACTGTTTTGTGGTCGCCGATGACGACGAAAATGCGAACCGGAGTCGCCAGGGAGAATTCGACGCCAACAGACACAATCTGAAACATTCGTCGAAAATTTCAAAAGGCAAAAGTCCTAAATGGGATTCTTCCTCGAAATTGAAGATTGAAGATTACGCCTACCGAAACGTCACGCATACACTGTGATCTTATAAACCAATGTACAGCTGTATTCGCCGCAATCATTCACATATCATTGTGCTAATTTATTCTATGCCGTTCAATCTGACCGGGGCTGAGAAGTGTGTGTGTGTGTGTGATAGAAACTATTCTTGGCTCTGTTCATTTTGCATTATTGTACATATACAAGGCCTGCTATTGTGTTGTTAATAAAGCGGGCGCACGTGCTACCCTACAGAACAGATGTCGTTGTCGAGTAAATGCGCAAACACGCGCCAGTGGTGTCCAATAATCCTGATAGGAATATTTGCGCACATTCGTAGGGTGGAGCATTATCCGACAATGTCAGATTGATTCAGCCATCATTTGAACCTGTCGGTATCGCCGTTCCCTGCAGATGTTTGTGGATACAGTCGACGACGTCAGCCCAACTACGAGTTAGTTTAGCGATAACATCGTCCCGGTCTGGGAGGAGAAAATTCGCGTCGCCATGAACCGACTCTGTCATTTAGTGCGACTATTTATGTAGCAATTAGCGGTGGATTGGGCGAATGGGTCCATTCGCTTTCAGCCTCAATGCACGGTCACGTTCGCAGCACAGAGCAGTATTCCTTGCCTTCAATGGGCTTTGTGCGCCCCGTGCTAGGCTACCCCCCCCCTGGTAAATCTCACCGGGGGAGAGGTCTATCTTCAAGCATTCGAAGCAGTGATAGTTTTTTGCCCAAAAAATCTTTTCTTTTTCTCAAATTTCTGGTTGGTATTTGTTTTCGGCTAGTCTACATTATGGACGCGTTTGATATTTAACGCCGTTTGAAAGATATACCTTTGCACTATACATAGTTTGTCAATATGGCTATTGGTTTCAGGGCATCACAGCCTGCTCGAGACGTGATAATCTACAGCGAACTGGTCGTGAAACTGAGGTGAAAATTAGCTGTGAGTTTTCATAGCGGATATAAATGATACCTACACACATTCTGTTAGTCACGCATCAGCCTGTAAACCTTGACACACTCGATTTAATGCTTCCAGTCAGATTAGACATTATTCAAGCCTTCGCACAATATTTCTATAACGTTATATATATATATATATATATATATAAATATAAGAGAATAATTTTATGCGTTTATATGTGAGCATGGGAAATAATACAGGAACGCATTCAAACGAATTTTTGTGATAGTCTGAGTTTGATGAATGTCACCTTAGTCGTAGCAGTAAACCAGACTATTCTGATGTATAATATATATATATGGTGTCGCTGTATATACCCTTTATCGCTACAGTCTCACCAGCGACAGCAACCGACGGCCTGTGTCTGCCTCCAATCTATCTCGTCCCCGTCTGATTTTTGACATCAGAATCACCCTTTAGATGCGGGAGCCGACGAAGGTACGACCAATTAGTGTCGCGTGTTATGATTTTATTAGGAAGGACATCGAGTGTTCCCAGATATATGTATAATCGACGGCAGATTGCCATGACAATCTGCTCATCTTCACCAGCGACCGTCTATCTCGGCAAACGTGTGAGCCCATGAAGCTAAACTAAGGAAGAATCTATATATGCGTGTTTGTGTGTACACGCGTGTGCCACCGTCGTAATCCAACCTTAGTCAGAATTGTTGCCGTCGACCGACGGAATTCGTTATTGTCTCTGTTTGTCTGTTGGCGACGAGTGGCAGCGGCTGCGATTTATTTTCATGTTGCTTAACCCGACCCCGAAGCAGCCAAGCCCCCGTGGCAACTTGTCTCTTCAAGCGTCACGCGCACTACACATCTCCCGCAGCCGTTGCTGAAGTCCAGATACCCCCCAAGACCCCCCCCGTCCCCCCCGTCCCTCCTTACGCTCTTCTTAGAAGTATCGTTCATTCTCTAGATGCGCTTGATACTGAGTAGCGGGCAGGCGCCTTTCAACCGCATAGTTGCTGCGATTGCTTCGGCTGTCTCACTGCGCTGTGCCGGTTGGTCTGACACTTCCAAATGGCGTAACATTATCTAGTGGACAGACGATGTTGGCGACCCCTAATCTCGACTAGACCAGTTGATGCTCCGGTCAACACTAATGCCCAGTCGTCCCGATGGAACTTACGACGCATTCACACTCACTATCAAGATTCTGCCTTGCCGTACGTGGCTGGTTCGGTGGTGGCGGCGATTCTGATCGTGAACGCCGTTACGGCACGGGTTATGCTATGACTACAGAAGATAGATTTCGATCCACTACTATAGTGTGGCATTACTGCTGCTGCTGCTGCTGCTGTGGCTAGCCCACTGTGCTCTGAAGGAAAGAGCCCTGACAGACTGGTTGGCCATGTGTTCATGTATACCTACCTCGCTGCGTTTGGCATTGTTTACACTGAGCCGCCCTCGTGAACATCTTCGGTTCTGGTAGAACTATCAGGGTTAATATATGTTTTCTTCGCTAGAAATAGAAACAATACGGTGATGATGCTTTTCTTAGTTCATGTCGCACTGTTTTCCATTGAAAAATGTAATTAATCTGTCGTGACTCAACGAGCAGATAGACTGAGGATAGATGAACGACAATCAGTGCTGATAGTCACACTTAAACGAAATGACATAGATAGGCGATGGTTTGATTGAGGACGATATCATTTGCACATTTGATAATAAATAAAATCATAACGAACAATATCTGATGGGAGTTTCAACCTGGCTAATTAATATATTATATATATATATATATATATATGGAGCGAGAGAGAGAAATGTATTCTAAGCATTGTGAGTTAGTTTTGGAACTTATCTGCTTTACCGAGAAATCGAACGCTCTTTAGTTAACTACAGTAAGTCGATGTTATACAAACACCTACTGGGCGTTGGCCTCATCACAAATGTGCGCAATCGCCAGGTATACGTTTGCGCCACCAGCCCGAGCATTGTCTACTTCGGAAAGTGCTAACCTAAAAAGCGTTACGGGGGTTCGCCAGTGTAGAATCCCATGTGCAGTGACTGTCCAAAGTATTTCTCGACGACTTGATCCAAACGAACGGAAGCCCCCACTAAAATGGCTGTTGGTCGCTGGTCATGCTGCTGCCGACTGCAGTTGCTTCTCTATTGCACATCAGTAGCTCAGTCCAATGTAGCAATGTGTTCATCGGGTTACAAGGACGTCACCGGTAGCAAGAGCCGAGGTATCTGTTTCATCGGTTCAGTTTCAGATACGCACCGAATCGCTGGCCGAACATTTGTACCGGCAGTTCGCAGCTGTGAATTCACTTGGATGGCACGCAGTGGCAAGATCACCGGAAGTCTCGTTAACAACCGTCCACTTTGATCGAGGTTAACAGCTACTGACATTACGTTGTCATTCAGCTGAACTGAACGTGAAGAGCACGGGCCACCACACAATATCGATGCTGTCGTATAGCTTCGTACCGTAATTCAAATATAGACACAAAGATATAAATGAATACAATTATATTCGATGAGTGTCAGTGTGGATCACATTCTTTTCGAGAGCAACCTACAGATCCCCTCTGCGAAGTCAGTGCTGGATATACCCGAGGGTAATACGGGAAGAAAAATATATGTACCGATTGAGCGGACAAATCTTGTTTAAAGCAACGCGGAAATCGGTTGTACCGTGAATGTTAACTGTTGGCGGTGAGTTTGCTAGACAAATTGATATTGGATAATGCTTAGTGAAAGACTACCTGATCGCCGAAATCAGAAGTTGCTGTTTCTGATAATACTCTACATAGAGCTTGAACGCACGCCGAGAAATTCAGAAGCTCCGTTTCTAACCGCCCCCTGCTGAATAAACGGTATCAGTATTTAACTTTCGAGAACTATTAGATCAGGCATCAGTGATCGCAGACGATTTTCACAGCAATCATAAATGTATAGATATATAATGACAAATAGACAATAAATAATATATTAATGCTTTCGAGCTATTCTCTATTGAAATAGCAAACGATCTAAAAGTCAACGGACGATTTCTGCAAATCGTTCCCTTCATCGCCGAGTTCAGTCATACTATCGCGTTTTCATCTCTGTACTATGGCGCCAGTATAAATAGAAGCGTAACCCACTGACTGACCGCTGCTACATAGACGTGCCGCTTAGTGTCCACTAAGCGATGTACAACTGAACATTCTGACTGCCATGTTGGTTACGAAGTATTTCAGCTGTCGAGTGTGACAGGTTCATTCTGTAGTAGGTGTACGCCGCTGACCGCTCGCTACCAGATATCGCCAGATATCGTTTCACTACGGCAGAGCTCGTCATAAGCCACCACTCGACCCCGCATCTGGGCGTCTGGGTGGCAAAGACTGCGTGAGTGAACATAAACGCGGAAATGTCATTCAACCCCACAAAAACGGGGTGACATTTGTCAATTGAGCATTTTCATCCTGAGACTGAATTGACGGCCCCTCAACACACGTCAAAAAACGAGAAGGACCAAATCAAAAACAACAATTAATAACAATCATAATAATAATGATAATACTAATAATAACATATGCTCACGGCGTAGCATGACGTCAGTTCCTGCTGTTGCGGCACAATGAAAATGTAATGACGCATTATATAGTTATCAGTTAACTGGGAACGGACAGCCGCAATCTGGGACGCAGCTGGTGGACGTTGAGAAGATAGGCAAAAACTTACACCACAGAGGGAAAGAGAGAGAGAGAAAGAGAGATGGGATTCTCATCTAGTTACACGCGCGGGGGCAATCCACCCCGTGGCTCGTCTTCAGATTAATATAACAAATACAGACACGGGTCATGCTTCCATCTGGGCGAATTCTCATGAAGCCGGCCCATTTATACCGTCTTCACCCCCCCCCCCCCCACCTTCAACGCCTTATAACAGTTAACATGATTTTGTGCGATGTCTATGATACTGTCGGGGCCTACCGGGTTGTTCACTATTGATTAATGGCCACTCTGTTTAGGCACACGCAGCGGATTACCGCGAGGAAAAGGTGTCGGACTAACTCGTAACAGTATCTCCATCATATGATGTTGCTGCTGTGGACATGGCGGATAATGTAAAGTCGTCTAAGGTCTTCTCGAAACAATTGTTTTTACCATACACCAATACCAACTTCCCTCCTGAATCTCGGTGACAACCATTCTGATTCCAGGCCAATTGAGACAAGTGGCCTCATGTTGTTTCTTGAGCAGATTCGTTTTGACTTTTATGCCCATTAGGATAGCAGAAGATCGGCGCAGGATTTGGCAATCGGGTACAACACTGTTGGCAGAAATAGAGCCAGATAGATTTGTCTGATCGTTGCTGTCACGATGGCGAGTTCTAATGAGTTTTAAATGGCGGCTCTTGCTGTTTTGTATATGCTTTGATATGCTTGAATGTCCATGCTATTTTCAGTGGCATTTAGTTACACGCTGTTGTTTAAAAACATTCTAGGCTAGTCTGTCCTTTTTTTAGCCTTTTTTCTCAGATAATATTATAAATTGTCAACACGCGATGGCCGACTTCGCGTGACCTTATTCTTTGCTGCCTTCCCGGCTCATGTACTGTAATACGTGAGAGATGCGCAGCTATTAGTTGGATCTGAAAGCCGGCACAAAAAAATCGATATAAGCAACAACAGCAGATATATATATATATATATATATATAATGTCCTCATATGCTGTCCATGCGACCGCCGCCCCCAGGCAGCGCGTCACACATAGATATACTTTATTACAATTTTCCATGTTTATTTCACATCTCATGAGAATGTGACCGCTGGAATTATCATAGCGCTCAAATACTCGATCTACGAACACTTACACTGCGGTTCCTGATCTCTCCTTCGATTGTCTCGGCTTGTCATTCATTTGTGTTCGTACGGCTGGACAATGTCATTCATCAATTGATATCGCCATATCTCTACACACACACACACACACAAACGTACACACGAGAGGACGAATACGGTGAATAACCATTCCCGTTCTCTTTCTTATACTGCTTCTCGTTCTTCATCTACCGCCACCACTATATATATATATATATGTTTTTCTCTCTCTGCGAGCTGCCCTTCATGTGCGTGTCGTCAACAATAGAATAATATGTCTACAATTTAATGGGTTGCGTTAGGGAAATCACTTCATGGCGAATGTCAATCATCCACAAATCCTTTTACGGAAAGCGAGCCAGGAGACAGGATTACGCTCTAGATATGATTATATATCTTCAACTATATGTATTTTAAGAGTCAACCTCTCAGTACGAATAGTTATGGCGAGTACGAGACAAATGGACAAATGCTGCGCTTCATTTGATTTCAGTTCCCGACAAGAAAAAAAATGGGTGCGACTCAGCCTCGGCTCTAAACTTTAACCCTTGACGCATGACAATCACTGAAATTTGGGCGTTTCTGATTGAACGTATGAAGTCAGCTTCATTGTCTAATTCGTGGCTAAGTAGAGTAAATGTGTATATTGATTGTATTAATTAGTTGAGCAGTTGCTGTGAGCTGACGCGATATCGCTGCGCCAGAACAACAATTTTCCATTCTACAATAGTGGACGCCACACGGTGCCGCAATCCAATTTTAGCAAATCGAATAAATTAGTGGTGGCCTAACGGCTGGCGTCATCTGAACGGACACAATTGACCGTTGTCAACGAATTCTGTAGACTTGCACGTCTCTATCATTGCTGGCCGCGATGCTCTCAAAGCAACGCGTTCGATTGGGTCCCGCGTGACATCTCAGGAAACAACGCCTAAATGTACCATATTTTATTTATATATCTATCTTTCTTTAAATAGCACCGACTCCACTAGGAATAAACTCGAAAATGAGACACAGTCTATGAATGATTAAAATGGAAGCACTTTCGCTGGCACGAAGTTCTCGTACAACTGAACGACCGATGCACGTTTCTCGTCGACTCGACTCGGCTAATTTCTCACCATATATATAATAGTATAATATACTGGACGTTGCAGGGTGGACAGGTCCGACAATCATCGAAACGTTGACAATGATATCAGCATGTGCAAGTCCACCTTCAACTCGTATAACAACCATTACATAATCTAATTATATCGCTATATAACAATACGATTACATAGTCGCACAGACGGTCCCCCCCCTGTTACACTAAAAGCGCAAACAGTCATTTCGTAGATATGAGGCTTTTTCCTCTCCATTCCACGAAGTCGTTCAGCTTAATTTGCAGCTACTTTTGCCGTCTCTCTCTCCTCTCTCTCTCTCTCTCTCTCTCTCTCTCTCTATATATATATGTGTCTTTCTCTCATCGTCATTATCAGCGCCACCGCAATAAGAAACAAATGCGTTTATTCACTGTCGCTTCTTCAAGACGCTGCCGACACCTGCACCAGCAAACGTCTCGAGAGATTTCCCACGGGGCCAAATGACTGCCGGCTGATCGTCGTCCGCTCAGCGGTCTGCTCCTGGCAAAATCGTCCCGATTGCAGCGCAACGCCAGCCGAGTCTCGAAGCGCAACACCGGAAGAAGAAGAAGAAAAAGTATTCCATCGGTGGAAAACTGTCGAGACGTCGGCCAATTCCTTAATGCTGACCGCTTCCCTGCAGCAGCAGCAGTATGTGTGCATTCGTGATGATGCATCACTGTGGAGATGTGTATGGAAAAAACATCGGCGAGCAAAACCTTACAAGTTCGACTAAACAGAGTGGTGGCGTCGGATAGTCCGATGAGCAGATTGTGGATATCTGACCTGATCCGTTCGTTGTGTCACGAGACGAGAAGGTGGCAGCGGTGACGGTTGGCATGGCATGGGCTATTACCACCTCATCTCGTCGGACTTTCAGAGGCACAGAGGAGCGTCTCTGGCTATCGCGGCAGGGGTTAAGTCCGCTGGCTGTTGGGTCGCAACATCACAACAACATGTGGCGGTTAATGTGAATGCACAAGCATGTGCGCGGACGAATACTGGAATCGATTGATTACTGCGGACGTGTTCCGTTATCTGGGATCTGAGAAAAAGGATGCCTAGCTATCTTTATCTCTGCAGAAGGAAACTGTCAATGACTGTCGAGAAGAAAAAAAAAGGTTCATAGCTTTTTGTACACTTCTATAGTAACAGCCGAGCAGAAAACTGATTCCGACTCAAGATTGCAAAACGAAAAGGGACATTTCGCAACAGTTTACGGTTACGCAATTTTTATGACGTCCCTCAAAAACGACGGCAACCCACAGAATGGCTGGGGGGAGGACGGCTTTGGACCAAACGAGTAGAATATATAGTTTGATCGTTGCCACAATCAAAAAATATCAATCTATTGATTTTTAGCGAATGCCAAGCATATAAAAAAAACAATTGTCTATAAACAGGTCAATTGAGGTGATTGAATGCTGGGAGCTGCCTGATCGGCGAGCCGGTCAATTGTCGAGATGCTCTTGAGGAAACCTGGCGCACACCGCAGACTTATCATTATCACTTATCATTCAGCTGAGGATCTCTGAGGGTCACTCGCTTTGCAGCAGGCTGTCTGAGGTTTCGGCACTCGACGTGACGGCGAAACGAGATCTGAGTGCTGTGTGGTTCTTCTGTTTGTTCATCCGCGTCGCTTAGATATACGATAGAACTCTGTGGAAGAGATACACTCTCAGCAGAGGATGGTGGTTTTAGCAGGCAGAGGCGTTTTGTCATCCACGTCAACTCCCCTGCACTGGATCGGCCCACTTTCATGGAGATTGGAATGTCTCTGGTAGTAACCGGGCGTTTGAACAAAATTTCCTCCTCTAAAAAAGAAAAGATATACGATAGAACCCAGTTACTTCGCACATAATTCTATAATAGAAACGGACCTTAGGAAATGAATTCGATGCCAACCGAGAGAGGATGCCCCCATTCAATCTTCGCGCCACCGGATCACGTTTTTACAATTACTAATTTACGTTTCATGGCTACTACAGAAGTCGTTCAGACGGTTCAAAATTCGTATCTGTCATAGGGGACAGAATTTACGGTGTTTGTTGTTTATTTTTTCTCTATCATATAATAGATTGTGTGTGTAGTATCAACCATTTTTCCTCAGGGTTGACTTGTCAACGACTTCATCTGATACCGCCCTAAACGTGATACTCCGTCGTTCGTTTCTGTGAGCATTTGTTCATTGATATCCTTTATGTGAAGGTATTCAATGTTGGCGTGACGCACAGTCTTTTCATCTTGGCAGTGATTGTGTCTATTCGAATTTAATGAATTCGATCCTAACTGTACGCTCGGCGTTTCGGCAAGTTGCGAATAATTGTGCCGTATTGTCCTCGAGCGACATTGACACAAACAAGCAGACTGTCGAGTTTTCTTCACGTTTTGCAAACGCCACCTTATCAAATTGCTAATTAACTCCATTAATTGGGGTTGCACATGCAGACGGGTTGTCTCTTCAACCATTGTACGAAACGAGTATTGTCCAGACTCCTCTCTGTCCCGGCCTTCCGGCGGTCACCTAGTCACTGTCGTCGTCCTCGGACAATACCACAACTGTCTATCGTAGGCCACTCATCGATTTGGCTGGAAGCCAACGTTGGCAATCTGATCGAAATTCGTGTTGTACATTTTGCATTTAGTGATGGACGTTCTGTGCATATTGAGACGCGTCACTGATCATTTGTACACTGCATGGAGACAATGATGAACGATTTATGACGATTATTAATACTGATACGACTACTGGTTTTATTGACGCTATTGTTTCTTTCGATTGACGTGAATAGATCGAGTGAGTGCACAGGGGACATCATCTCGATGTGGTTGTCTTCATTAAACCTGAATTGCTTATTCCAGATAATAATAATAATAATAACACTAATATGATAATAGCATAACGTGCTAATTTAACACGTCTAATAGGCCTGCAATTACGAGCAGATATACATAATCAGTATATTCTATATTCAAATTATATATATATATGTTTAACTTGTACAAAGTCTCGCGTTTGACCAATAGCAATGGTTTGTTATCCAGTCATCATACAGCATCATCATGACCATCTATCATCAAGACTATCAATTATGTCTATTTTGTTTGTACTACAACAACAACAACATCGGTAGTTGCGGGACACTTCGGATTAAAACGAGTTGTATAGGCGCCTTAACTTCCTACAGCATATTCGACACAATCCATTTGTATCTGCCACTCGTAACTGCCCAGTGCGCCTGGTTTCACCCGATTGCCTTCTTTACTCAGCCTGTCACGCGAGACGAAGTTAATCAACTATTTACGACTAAGGACGTCGCCGGAAAATGGCCAAGATGCGAGGACCCAGTTCCCAACACATACAACACGTAGTGGCTGTCCCACACTTGTTTCCCGTAGCAAATTCGAGTTTCTAACATTCGCGCAGTACTGTGCACGCTGTTTGACAGCACAAGACGAGTATTGTTTGGCGACATCGAGGGTCGGCGCAAGATTACTGCCTGCCGACTAATTTCCCGACCAGTGCGTCGACAAGTTTCAAATTGTTTAATCAGCCTCCCGAGCGTATACACGTCCGCTGGGCAATAGCGCATTGTGTGAGACATGGATTAAGTGGCAGTGTTGTTTTTGTTGAATTTTCCTTCTGTCTCAGCTGGCTTTCTTTGCATTTCTCCCTCTCTGTTGGGCGTCCATTTATTTTTTCTCTACGGCTTTTGCTTTGTGAAAAATTCACATAGTTTTCAAAATTAAAAGGTACATGTGGGAAGCGGTTATGTATGCTTAATGTCGTGGTGGAATTAGAATTTGACTTGCTGGCGCGAGCGACTTCTTGCCGAAGATCGAATCCACTGTGAGAGATGGTGTTTAGAATTTTTTTTCAGGTTCGATATATATAGTCGTGCCCTGTATATTACGCGCATATTAACCTTGAATATTGTCGAGTGAATTGTATTGCTTCCTAACGAAGCTGGTTTGGGTGGCCGACGGTGCCGTATATAGCAAGCAAGTTCAACCGTATAGAATCTCCTAAAAAATCACAAGCATTATATTATATATACCAGAGTTTTTGCCCCAGTCATGTCAATAGTATATAACGTTGCATATGCATACGCCAATTTTGCCTAAGTTCTATCTACGAAGGGATCCTACAAGCGATTGAAATATAACTAGACGTGTTCGAATATAACGATTTTTCCACACCACCATCATCTTCACCATCATGACGATACCTAAGAAACAGAAGCTCCGTCACTGTACATTGTTTACGACGCAGCGTCAATTTTGTCACATAGACAATAACAGCATATCCCTTCACAATTCAGCACAGTGGGCTTCAATGGCCAACGCAGAATAACAACGACAGATAACAGACACTGAGCCGCCACAATCATCACAGTGCAGAGCCGGACAGTCAGTGGCGGGCTTCGCTCGCCGCAGCAAGCCTCTGGAGCAAGCCGGCTTCTCGTTGGCTTGCTTGGTCCAGCTATTTGCCTTCATATCTGTCGTCGATCTATAGTACGAGATGTTGTGTGCTTAAGTGTCTTGAAAAATACTCTACCCCGTAGGGTAGGTGTGCAATGTAATGCCTCGATGGCCGGCCGGAGAATACACTCGTTGACGAGTCAGGTATAGCACTCCCCCTTTGGCTGGCCCGTGCCGAAACGCTCGACCAGAATAATGCTAACGTAACACACAATGAGAGCGTATCTAGCAATTATCATAAACGTTTAGACCTTCAAAAATATGGACGACATCGTTGAGACATCAGATACGAACGGATTCCCTTCTAATCGCGCGTAAAAACTGCCGCCACTGCTAAATCCATGTAGGCTCTACATCACAGCCGACACGAACAATGCCGATCGCTGACAGTGGACCAGAGGCTCTATTTCAAACTTGGCGAAACACTATCGCGGAGAAGTGTACGATTGTAATCACGAATATCTTATGACAAACGCGACAAACGCTGCCAACGCCGACCACATGTGTATATATATAATACTCAGCGTAGCTATGTCTTCCGGGATTAATAATCATAACAATGATCATCGCTATGATTTGCTATTGTTAAATCATTATTATTACTATGATTATTATTACTGTTCTTATTATCCAATAATAACAATAACGATGTTGGCCGTAGCAATGATCTCTTTCCAATCTTGGAACAACGATACATTTTGTAACACACACACACGCACACACCACAAACTCACATTGACGATCGTACGCACAAGGGGGAATAAATAGATACTAATGATCTTCTGTTCGGTTGCGATCTATTTTACGCCAGTCACCTTTGTCGCTCGCTATTTTAACGATTTGAAAGGGGCGAACATGAAATAATGTGTGTGTCGGTAAACGTCACGACTTTTGAACGCTAAATAAAAGTTGTCATTATTACCTGATCTGCGGATCATGTCACGAACGGCTTTCATCTTCGGAGGTTGGGTAGACATATTGATCGACTAAAATAGTGTTTTACATAGTTCGTCAAATATCACGTGGTCTATTGGGAAGGTCTTAAGTAGTCAAAGCCGCCGGCGAAATTGGTGGATTTCGACACACGATATGCTAATATGTCGAAGTGTTCAACAAAGAATTACGCTGACGCGAGACACCAAGCGCGCCCGCGAGCGCTACACAAAATGATTTCGATAGAGAAAAAATAGAGGCAATTGGAGGAAATTTGTTATTTTCGCGAGCTAAAATCATGCTGATATCTCGTTACTTATGTCATTATGTCACGATTCACAAACGGACGAAGGAACGTATGCGAGTATCTGTGTGAACGGGTCGGGTATGCGTTGTAGTTCGATCGATTGAGGGGTGCCAGATTGATTTTGAGAAAGTGGATACCTGTGTCCGTCAGGACAGACGGACGACGTGACACATGCATCGCCGATGGGGCCCTGTCAGGCGGGTAGTTTATGCCATGCTCGCGACAGCGGACGGCTGGTCGAACAGCGTGCGTTCCTTGGGGGGAATGATGCGGAAAAAGGAGGAATTAGAGAAGATAAGACGGCGGGACCTAGAAGAGGGCTGACCGGGAGAGGCTTCTTCGGGCACTGGACCGGTTGTAGAGGATCTAGCTTAACTAGAGGCATCCTCCCCTTCCCTGGAGGACTCTGAAGACATACTGACTAAGTGGTTCCACGCCTTTGGGGAGAAGTTAAATAAATAAATTAATAATTTGTTACAGAGTGAAAAAAGGTCGATTTTGAGAATCGTCAAATTTAAGAATACTTAATTGAAGAAATTCTACCTTTTTGCTTTAAACAGGTGTTGTTTGACTAAGTGACTATATTCAAGAGATTCAATGAAGACTTGATTTTAAGGATGAGCTGGTCAATTTTAGCTGACCGTTGGTAGAACCGCAGTGAATGTAAATTGTTGCTGCAGACAAATATAGCTTTCCCTACAGAAATATATGGGTGCACGTATCGGGTATGCATGTAGACACTGATGCTAGTCAGATGCTATTACGAAGACCACAGGATGTGAAGACATTAGGAAGATGCTTACTGACATGGATTCATGTGTCACTGCCCCTCTGATGAGATCTCCATGAGGTCGACGATCCTAACCAAGCGAAACATGCACTGTCCATAAGGGCTCTATCTAGCTATCGACCTGAACCTTTAATGTGCACTAATATGCATAACTAAAGTACATCACATTAGCAAAAGGCCAGAGAAGGCTTCCTCCGGGCATACCTAGTACCTGCTAGAGAGAGAGAGAGCAGAATTTCAGAAATTTGCCTTTAATTCGAACAAATGTATTGTACCTGATTGGCAGGTGTGGGACCCTTGTGTCGAACTCTCATATGCGATGATGCTGTTGTGTGCATTGCAGCGTTAAGCGTTTTCCAACAAAACCCTTGATCATCATCCAGATCGTCGTCTGATGACGACCACTCTGAAGACCCTTCATGATTCTGACAGGACAGCTCTACCTGCCGTCCATCTTGAACACTTTGTAAAGCTTTGTGTATCTAATGTACACGTCAATGATTTGCACGGATTCGTTGCGCGGGTCGCGAGAGGGGGCCTAACCTTCAGAAAACGTTTCTACTGTGAGCAGAACAACAGATAGCAGCCCGTCGATATGCGGACGACCCAATATTTCGTGTCATTCAGCTGTGGTGTTCATCCACAATTCAGCATTTATAACGGTGCTCTATGCATGCCGCATATGGAGCACTCGATGCTCGCAGCTGATACTATTATGACAGCTGGTCAGCTCGAAGAAACAGCCAGAAGGGCTCTGATAGCAGCCGTCGAACAATTCATTCCTCATTCACGGGCTCCGCCTCCTTGCCGCCCGTGGCGTACGGCAATCCAACATAACAAGTGCTGGTTGCCCGCTGAATTAGAATACAACGGAATGATAGCACTCGGGAGCCGTACAGCGTGGACACTACGGGCGCAACATCTGTGACAAGGGGACGGATGTGTGATGTCAAGCGGTGTGAAAGCTAGTCGGTTCCCGAGCGCGAGGGCTGATACACTGTAGCCGATTGTGATGCGCATCAGCAAACCGATGATGGCCTGATTTTTTACTCTTGTCCGATCAAGGTCGTACAAGGTCACGCCCGGCAGCGGCGGTAGCAGCAACAATGGTATTAGCAGCAGCCGACTCTCAGTCCTGTGTTTTCGTGAAGCAAACAACATTTTTCACTGTAACCACACAGCCGTCGGTCAACTCGGCCTCTGGAAAGAAAAGCTGCCGAAAGTGCCAAACAGGGGGTTGACATGGTCGCGTCACACGGGTGATTTGTGACGGCCAATATTCAAGACGTCCATAGACACTATGCAGCTGACTGATGCATCCAATAGAAGCACGTACCTGTATGGGCGAGCTTGCATACGGATAAGCGTTATTGAACGGTGAATCACCAGCTCGTGAAGGGTCACCTCGTCAAACTTCGAAGCAAAGAGGCGAAAATTCTGACCACTAGCCATCATCGTCCGCTGTTCGGGTCAACCTGCGTGACTGGGTCAGTACGTATGGGGGAGCACCCTACGAATGAATAAGCTGTGAATTTATTTAATCAATAACCTGTTATTCTCGCTATTCGTATCGATTCTATTGTGTATGCGTGTGTGTGTATTTTCCCATAAAATGCATGTATTTATTACAGCTTTTAAACCTATCGATGCCGCCAACTGTGGTGGTCGTGCTGATGCAACACGGATATAGTCTGCGTATTATTAGCGTGTCTATGAGTTGGCGTAATGGTGAAGATTTCAGTAGAAATAAGCTGCGATGTGAGGTTGGAGTAGCTTTAGACGGAGAGCCTAATTAATATATGGATCTTGCTGTTCGTCACCCGTCGGCAGGGCTGTCGAAACGTAGACACGCATCGTTATACACCGTCTCGCTTTTGTTGTGTTTCACGGTAGGGGAGCTAAATTTGAATTTTGATAATTTCATTGACAAATCTACAAGTAAATACCGCATCGATTCGTATGTACCCTGTAGGATTCGAACCGGAGACCCTCGAGGGTCTCAAGCCCTCGGCGTTACCTCCACGCCTGCACGAATGATAGAAATATTACGATAAAGAAGGCTAACTTTTGTTGCTCCCGTATATAGTTGACAACTGATCATTACTAATAAATGTATTGCAATCGTTCTATTATTCTATAATATGACTAAACAAAATACAAATAACTAATAAAGTTATTAGATTTTATTCAGGAGATTCTGGAGAAAGCGAAGAACAGACGAACACGTCCCCTGATATCACGCGACACATCCCCCCATGGCATCACAAAATAGATGTGTTGAAAATTATCGACAATCTATAATTAGCTTGTAAGCGACACATTGCTTCTACAAATTACGGAACGTTTTTTTAGATGACGTGTATGGATGACGATTGAAGGTGAAATATAAATATTTTAGTAAGAAAGTATTTTTAACAAAAAGTCATTAATAAATAAAGTGACTATAGAGATAGGTCAGTGTAGAATTTAAGTTTCGTTACTGTAAGCTGTCGTCTGTAACAACCGTGCTAATATGTGATATTTTTGTGGGAATGGGCGGTACTCTAGCGATTTGTCCAGCCATAGGCAGCTTGTGTCATCTAATTTCAGCTCACAGCAAATGTTGCATCTGCTGTGACAATGCTCCAAGTAGAGTATCTCGAAGAGACTTCGAGAATCATCAACCATTATGAGATTATTCTTACAAGAGTGTGTGAAACTATAATACGCTATATAATGAGGGGGATTGTAATTTTCAAAGAGCAAACAAAAATACTGACACGAATCTAAAATATGAATAGTTTGTTTGTACTATTTATTATACTATTGTGCTAAGTCTTATTTCGCTAAATGGCCACCCAACAGATTTGTAACCGCCCTCTACGGCTGATCCGCCAAATGCAGTTGTTATATGTCGATTCCCGAGTCGTATCGAACGTGTCCCAAACATATCGCTGGCGTCTATAACTATCCGTTTTATGACACCTGGCCGTTGGAGACGCCGAGGCCGCATTGATCACATGTTCCTCATCTAAAAATAAAGTACTCGTTAAGACCCCGACGGCTAACCATCGCAAATCGACGATTTGTGGCCAGTACATATGCATAGGCTCGTAGAGATTAATACCGAGTCATCTCATTTCGGCCACCGAAGAAGACCAGCATCTTCGTGCGGGGGAAGAGCTGAACATCTTCGTATTTCTTTTTGTTTTTCATTTTCTCGCTTGCGTTAGCTCCGGGACAATTCGCAATTCGTACCACGAGCTCTTCTTCACGACCGCTTGAGTGATGCGACCGCCAGCGACGCCCACGTATACCATCGAAAAACGGTGACTTCCGTTAAGACGACGTATAAATGCCCACTGCCGGCTTTTAACGATGACGGCACGTAAAGGCTAGCCGAATACACATGCGGTACTGGCTGACACGGGCCACTTTAGCGCGGTTGGTTCAGATTTCGAGCAGATAAGCATTCAAAGTGGACTTAAAGCCACGAATATAGTTGTCGAGTGAGATACCGCTGCACGGTGTATCTATGATCCCGTGTTCAGTGTATTGAAGTAGCGCTTCGGAGGGTAAAACCCGACTGTATTTACATTAGTGATTTATAATGTTGTCGTGAGATTTGTAAGCAAAATAAAAAAAAAATATATATATATATATAATATGTATATCGCTATAGTTACTCATGAATTGTGTTGAAACTATGAACGCAGCTTTACACGATTTTTGTTGATTTTCGATTATTTCTCATAGAGAGAATGCGCTAGACAGGATGAGGGACTATACCACTCGCTACCTCTACGTAGACCACCTGATAAAATATAATCTAATAGAAAATCCAAGACAGTGCAAAGGTAGTTTATATTTTTTTGTAATTGAGAAACCAGCCCTAAGGGCGAAACGATATTTATTTGATTAATTAATTTATCAACCATAATGAAATAGAGGAGAGGTGTTTGGTGTCCAGTTCTGGATCTCAAACTTCGTTTGTCGAGTAATTTCTCTAACAAATTAAATAAGGATATCACTCGAAGACGATATTCCTTTGTAATAAGGCGATGGTGTTCTTGCCGAGGCCTATATGACAGAGGTATTAGGTGGACATTACGATGGATGTGTGGGCAATTTTAACCTTTATATTAATGGAAGTCCTATTTGACTGAACCGACAGCTTTCATTTAGGACGATTTCCTCAGCTTAGACCACTTAGGTTTTGTATGCAGCCTGCCGGAATCACTACTTGCTCTGCTTGTCAGCCAAACTGTATCGGCATAGCGAAGACATCAATCAAATATGTACCCGACTTTTGATTTCAGCGTACAGCTTTGTCGGACATATAATAGACGTGAGCTGGAGTTACCAAACTGTCACAGAGGGATGTTTTCACATGGTAAGCAGAAGGACCGATTGCGTTTTTCCACTGTTAATCGACACTTACAATTCTCTGCTGGCGGATTGCGGAGAAACGCCTCCGGTCCCCACAGCATCAAGATAATTTGATCGCTCCTCAAGAATCCTTTCGCTCTTAGAGGGATCCGCAACATGGAGACGCTAGCTAGGCACTGATCTGACGAGCTGTCCTCACGAGTCGCTCATGAGGTGTTTCCGTCTCGGCTGTTCATTCAGATACGACCTAAGGCCATCTGTGTAGCCCGTCCAATTTGTGCCGCCACCCCTGGGTCGCCTTTCCTTCAACGCGGTCAAATGTTTTATTGCAACGTAGCCCAGATGGTGCCGTGGGTTGAACTGCGTCTGATCGAGAATGGTGCCATACGGCGACAGCTCCTCCGTATGCCAGTCGTCGTCTGTTGACGCCACTACTCGTATATTTGATGACACGCCTCATTATATTGTAGTCGTCGATCGAGACGAACAGGACCCACAACTGGCTGTGTTGCACCGGATGAAAGTGTTTATTGTCAAAGCTGTGAATAGAAGGACGCTATGATGAGAAATATTCTTATTTCTCATTACAGTCTCCCTGCGACCCGCCTCCATCACCACGAAGGATGCGACCATTCTATGTGTGGTACTGCCTTTTTAGCAAGAAGTCTATGGAGAGGACTGCGTACGATGACGACTCGTCAATAATCGTAAATCAATCAGTCGATTTGCTTCATTGGGGTCCGCGCAGAACCTAATGTCAATTGACCCTTCAATCGCAGGCAATAAGCAATAGCCTTAGAGTATCAGTAACAGGAGTGAATGTTGACAAGATCTTGACAGATACGGCCAGACGACTCAAGGCCACACCGGGTTCGTCGCTGTCTAAAAGCGTCGCCGAATGTGGACGTTGTCTGTTACTAACATACAGTATTTGTATTTAAAGCTGAACTGACGAATCCTAATCGATGTATAGCCATGTAAAATGAAGGCGAACCGTTCACTATTGTTCTTTTGCGAGGCTTATGCCTTTGTTGATCATGGCTCGACGATGTTCGCCCAACGCTGATTACGACTGTGAATGTACTGATTGTTCAACTATAATGCATATTACAATTGTCGAGTTGTCTAGTATCAATAACTATATACTTGTTTTGAATATTTATTTGTTGTAAACGAGTCAACATTAGGAGGAACGACAAAATGTGCCACAGACGGGCAATTTCGACTAATGTGTTTTTGTGTAAATCGCAAACAGCTTGTTAACATGTTTGGTCGCCCTTCGATTCTGCGCGGTTGAAATCGCCATTTTGGAACGAGTTTGAGCGATATATATATATATATAGATACACAACGAGTTTATTCATCATAGCGTGACTACTTGACGCTAATTCTCTCAGTGTGGCCTGTTTCAAGGGCATGTCCGAACTCTTCGGTGTCCTTCGATCAAATGTAAAAACAAAACCTGTTTAGCGCGTTGGAGAGCAACCGAACTGGAATATCGCGCTGAGAGTATTCTGACACCTGGATACTTAACGTTGGCAACATTCGTACAAACAGAAGTGCTAGTCTTCATCGGTCTTGGCGAGTGACCATGGAATAGGCTTTTACTACACATTACACAATAATTTTCGCTTACGATTGATTCTATTGGTGTTTTCTTTGTTCCACAGGCCTAAGTGACTGCGGTGTCAAGTGAACGTTGAATGCAAACACTCTTAGATACAGATCACGTAATCACGACGCACGTTTCGAATGCACTGCTTTTTGCTAAGTGTTAGCAACGCTTGGATGTGATTTGGTTGATGAAGATTCTCATTTTGCTTTCAATGGCAGTCTGGGCAGCCGTAACGGCTAAAAGCCAGGGAGCGTTGTATAGTGTAATGCTGCGGAAGGGAAGAAGACGATTCAGCAATTAAATTAGCTAATTATATATATATATATATGTATTGCCAACAGTTGAGAAACAGGTAGCTCCAACGAACGAATGAGTTCCCATCGTTAGATAGAGCGTTGCAGCAGTACCATTTTCTCAAAAAGTTGTTAATTGAGAACTCTGTATCACGCCCGGACGTTGACCAGTGATCTTAATTCTTCTCTCCCACCTAGCGTCCCGTGATAGATACGTAACGGCTGGATATAGAGCACTTTTTGACAGACTCGTCACGCTAAAGTGATAAATTACGAATGAACTGTTGTACACTTCCCATAGTTCTGTCAATAGTCTGTTATGTAGGTTTATTTGAAAATTGCAATAGCAGGAGGATGATAGCAGCTTCGTCAAGCTGTGACGAATTTTCTTGAAGGGTTATGATGGTTAGAGAAAGTGATTCATTATAGCTATACTGCGATACCTTAACGTCTCAACGGTAGTCCATGACTGATGTCTAACTCGACAATTGCATTGACAGGTTTCATGAGAAATCCGGTTGCTTTGTCCTACGAAGATTGAGCAGGGTTTAACGGTTGCATTATTAATATTATTGTCATTATTAAGCCAGGATACCCTAATATTAACGCGCAACGCGAAGGCCGGTCCCGCGGTTTTCTCGATGTGGCTTGAGCTCTGTTGGTACAGGCGACTGGTGACGAAGTGTGAGGATTCTTCTAAGATTTCTATACTAAATGTTAACAAATACAGCTGACTATCGATAGAGAAATAACGAATTTTATGCAAAAAAAAGTAAAAGTTACTCTTTTTTAATAAGTAGACCGAATATTGACCCTCCATCTCAGGCAGTCGTTTTTCCGGAATAATAAATCTGTGCTAATTTGTGTAGATTTAGCAATTCTAAGACACTCATTTTAATTTCATGCGTTAAAAAGGTCAACTCGTGGTCGAGGTAGTTATCTCCAGAATACGTTATATGCCATTTACATTAGTGTAAAGTAAGTTTAATAACTAATAACGAACTGCAGTGAACGCGCTCCACGGCCCGTGGAGCTACTAAGGGCTCGCCTCCAATAATCATAAATATCTGAATCAAACAAAGAGAGAAACCTTTAGACTAAATGAATGACCTACCAAAATATTACGAGTTCGTACGAGTTTTAAAATACCCCACCTCCAACGTGATGTACTCGAACGACAAATCTATACGTATGCACGATATTGTACAACAGTGTAACATATTCACGGAGACTTCAACGCTTTTTGCACAATACTGCTGTTCTTTTTTTTAAACCTATCCACTAGACGTACTCAGGATGGGCACCACCACTGTGTTAGCCGTCGCGATATCGTTACTCTCCTTGTTGTTGCTGCTGTTGTTAGTCGTTGTCGTCTGATGGCTGTCGTCAGTGGCCAGGCTAAAGGTAGGATCTGGAGAGAAACCTTTTGGGGCCACTCAGGACTCGCGGTGATGCTGCGGTGAAAAAACAATAGTCGGCTCGTGCTGGTAGTGATGAAGGGCCCCCTCGCCCCCCCCCCCCGACTTGCCAGCTACGCTGCTGAGTCAGAGGGGGACACTGACTGAGCCGTTGGTGCGTCTGGCAATTTCGGGACTTTCAACGGGAAGCGTTTGATGTATTATAGTTCATGAGTGTTTGTATATATATATATATATGTGTGTGTGTGTGTACCTGCTTGTGCTTCTCCGTCTATGTCTGCTTAAGTGAAGCACAAGTGACGCGGGAAGTGTCGCGCCGTAGTCTTAATGAAGGCTGACAAACATCCCTGGTGCTCTGATGACGCTGGTGGTGGATGACCTAACCGATTCGTGGTAGTTCCTCCGGACGGATGCACGATGATAGCAGTAGTAGCGATGATGATGGCGGCGGCGGTAGTGTAGCTTAAACAACTGTGGCAATGGAAAAATACAAATCTATATATATATATATATACATTGTGCGTGCTCGGCGTCCGGCGGTTTAGGTGAAAGTGATCGCACAGAACAATGGCGCTAGCCGTGGTGCTCGCAGCGTTGACCACAGCTGCGGCTCCATCTATTATAGATCAGTTCCAGAGTGGTTTCTAAAGCTGTATGAAACCTGGTGGACAGGGAAGAAGATCAATAGTGAAGGTGATGATGACATTATGTTTTCAAGTTGTTACTAAATTATAATATGTACTCCACTTTTTTTTATTATTTTATTTATTTTATTTTTTATTCTTTTATTTTATTTATTATTTATTTTATTTATGAGGAAACGGAAATACCTACCCCGCTTTCCCCATGCCTCCTTTTTTTTTATTATGGTACCATTTTTATTTTCTAGAAACCTCCCAATGAATGCCGTATCAGCTGACAATTAGTACGTCAGTCGTCTCAGTTCAGCTGTAAAATTCCCAATATTCTGCTCGTAGATAGAGTACGTCGGGAAAGGCCTTACCTCGTAAACGCATTACATTAATAGCACAATTGTCCCAGTCACCGTTGACGGCTTTAGTTAATGATTTACGAACGTGTGTGGTACTATCGTAAATGGATTCAAACAGGTGACGTTGTTCGTTCACATATGGTCCACGTTTAAACAGCAGGTATATTATTATGTGGTGTATATGAAGGTGTGTGACGCGCTGGACTCTATGAGCCTGATGTCTGAAACAGAAACAAAGACAACGCGCAGGGTTTACTACTAAATGGGAATCCCATATATATATATATATATATATATATATATATATATATATATATATATATATATATATATATATATGGAGGGTACAAATGTTGATTTAAAACCATACACAGCAGATACGTGATTTGTTTCTGATACCGATCAAGCCTATAAGCTTGTTACTAAAAATCATCGTTCGTTGAATCATTCGTTGAACAACACAGAATTCAACTAGCGACTCTATCATGACCAGCCATTAAAGAAGCTTTCTATAGGGCTGATTCAAACGGCGTTAACGGTCGTTCTTATTGTTATTAAAAATTCAACGATATTTGTTCTCGTCGTGTCTGTGATAAAGGAGCTTGACGAAAGACATTGCACAACTTACCTTTGGCACGTGCTAAAAAGATTGGTTAACCACAATAATCGATTATATATATTTTTATTCAGAGCTCTTTTTCCTTCTTCAGATTCTTTCGTTCTATCCATGTCGTCTATGCCGGCCGTGTATCCCACACGCACTCTGGCCCAATCCCGTTGATGTCCGCATGATCGAGTCACCGAGCGACCAAGCAGACACGATTTCAACAAAGGAGGGGGTATTTTATGAACATTGTCACCATTGCTCGGTAGTTATTGTACTTAGAATCCCATTTTACCTCGTCTCTACAGAACGAGAGAGAGAGAGATGGAGGAAGAAAGTTGAGGATTTTAGCATCGTGGCTTCGCTGTCATCATCACAAGAACAAGATTTCGACAAGCGTTCTGACAGAGCGACGTTTGCTACAATCGAGAAATCAGCGCGCATACAAATAACTGGTGCCTGCTTTCATACTAAACGTTTCACTGTCGAATTGGTTCTAATCGTTCGTTTGCGTTTCCAGATGCATTTCACATCATCTTTTCTCATTGGTTAGAATTAGGCAGAGGTTCGGAAATGAGATGGTGTAATATGATGATTCTTCCTAAGCTCTAGCGTATAACCCAATGCGATACTATTCATCGTTATTTTGCCGTCCATTCTAAATCGCCGTTGGACGCAGCAAATGAAGACGGGCAAGAGCCACTGAGCTGCCAAGACTGCAGTTGTCAACGTCTCATTACGGATATCGTTATGGGTCCTGAGATAGGGATTCGATGTATCACAGCTTCGAGTGTATCACGCACAGTTCAGTGTCTACGCAGTTATTTCATTTCTGACGAGAACAACAATGGCGCCAGCACATTCAAGCAACACACACGTGCACGCACCCTAATTGTGACAATTCATTGTAAGAGAGAAAATAACAAACATGTTGTTCTGTGAGTATTCTACCACCGATAAATCTCAGATCGATCATCTTGACGCAGCATGTCACAATTGACAAGTACTGTGGCTGGCAACAATTGTTGTCAGCTGAAATCAGTTGCAAGAGAACGCCGGCGCCCGTTCAAGGGTGGAAGACGAAGATCTCATCAATGATTTCGTAATGTATACCCTGTTGTAAGCTGGCTTTAACGAGTTCCCATGAGGATAGTGCGCTCCATCCATTGCTGCCGAATCCAACTGAACCAATGGACACCAATCGAATCTTGAGCAGCGGTTGCTTCTGGTTAAGGTATATTAGGTATGATATTATTCCCTAATATAGCTTTCTAATATTAAATTCTGCTATTCCCTAATAAAAAAAGTATAGCTGATACATCTAATCACGATCAATAGAGATTGCGTTATGCCATATGCACAGTAATGATTTGAGAGTTCACCATGTTGTTCATTTAGCTGTACGAGTACCCTCAGTGGACACAGAGAAATGCAGAGAGACAGAGAAACGAGGCTGAATTCTCCCCAACGATACCAATTACTCGATTTGATGTTGTCGTCATCTCCCCTTAAGGCCCACCTACGCGGAGGCGGGGATTTCGCGCAAATTGCGTAACTGTATCTCCCCGAGTGGGCACTACTTTGCCTGCCTTCAAGTCTGTATTCAGTCTGCCACTCGTTTACGGCGTCGGTCATCTGGAGAGCGTCGACTTTGTATCCGACGCTACAAACCAGCGCTGTTATTCCCTTGCAGAGGACTAACAATTCGACGGCGCTCAGCCAGCGAGCGTATCCTCCCTCGTACCAGCTAAGAGCTCGCCTCCATAGATAACTACTGTTGTTCCCGAACGTCCCCCGAAATGCGCGGCCGTTGCTGCCTTTGTCATTCCCTCCGCCGCCAGCGCCAGCGCCACCACCAACACCATCATCTCTTCAAATGAGCCACTACAACACACATACACACTTCTGTCTCGGCGTATCAGCCCCTGTCCCTCTGTAACGTGTCGCTGATGAGCGAAAACGGGCTTCGCCTGCCGGACGGCCCCTCCTCGCCCAACGAAAGACGCAAGCTGTCCGCGCTAAGAAAGAAAAATTGAGAGCGAGAGAGAGAGTGTGAAGAGAAGAACCGTTATGGTGTTAGACGGATAACGGTCGTTCCGCGCACTTGGCATCATGTCCCCGACAATGTAACGTGTCCAACGTCAGTGTCTCCGTTCGCCCTCAACGGCTGCTCGTTCGTTCGATGTTATAGCACACGTTGTTGGCCCTGTCATTCGTCCCCGTAATCTGTCAAGTCGTACCGCAGCCGCTAACCAAAATCCACTCCCGTGTCTCGCTCCGTGAATAGTGCCGTTTATCATGTAAAACATACGAATATCGTAGTACGTACCTATTTGTCGCGGAGTTCGCCCTGTACGCGAGGAGTACACGATCTGAGAAGGAGACCCCCAGGAGAACGCCCGGTGGCGGCCAGGAGTTAAACGCGATTTGTGTTTGTTCTGTCAGCGTCTCATTGAGACAGTACTAATCGTCAAACAGTCCGGACTCGTCGCTATTTCTGTGAATTCGTTTACTGTGGGAGTTGGTGTCTTGCGAGAGGATACGCCGTCTACGCTTCCGGAAGACGTCTAGCAAGCGTGAAATAAAAATTGTAAGCCGGTTAGGATACGCAGCTCGTGTAGTTGAACTTGGGTAAGTGTCGTTACTCATAGTAAGGGTCACACTACTGCTGGATACGATTCCTTATGATAGTTGTTGATTGTACTAAAATCGTTCGACATTTATACACAATGGAACGTGTATATTACGTTTGACACTGATGACGATAATGGCTCCGATCGACGAACGACTTCGGGGCAGATTTTTTTACGAGGGAACAATATAGTTTGGATTTTCATCGGCAGCTTCATAGGTCAATGGGGTTTCGCATTCGCTCTCCAAACTCGTATGCGTTACAACAATTTCGATACGATGAAATCCGAATCAGAACGAGCTCTGTACGACGGCTGAACCGAACATCTCAATAATCTATAATCCATTGGAAGTTTATGCTATTGTAAAAACGTTGAATATAACAGAATGAAATTGTACATTGCAGTATGTGTAATAAGTATCATATAATAATATAAGTATCATATAGGTCCCCATTAGTCAAAGTGATTTAAATCAAATATAAGTAAACTTTTTGTCTCCAACAAAATGGTTTTAACAACCTTTGAAGTTCTTTATCAAACATACTTGCCGGTTATTATTATTATTATTGTTATTAATGTAAAACTTCACCCAATATAGCTTCAACTACCCCAATACTTACAAAAAAAAACGCCTTTCAAAGGTGTCATTAAAAAAGACTTGTCCTAACAAATGTGACTACTATTTCTACAAAAGGTCCAGTCATGCTCTCTCAGAAGACCAAACATGCTCAAGTCCCAAGTTAATATTGCACTACCTCTCAAGTGACTCAATCACTTGACCGCAACGCGATCACGGGTAACGCCAACACGGAGACACCCCCTCTTGTCCATGATATTTGAACGCCAGAGCGTCAAATTAGAGATGATATAACTTGAAACGTGTTAGGCTAGATATCACCGCCATCATCACGAACACCTGCAGCACTCGCTTGAGCATCATCAGACGTGATCACGATCAGTGGGCGGCAGACAATGAATCGTAGCAAGGGAAATACTTGCTGCATTGTGAAGTCAACCACGGTCGGGGAAGCAGGACCATGCTGATACCAGCGCATGCACGCGCGAAGTCGTCATTCTGCTGCAGCCGCTGCCGCCGCCGCCACCGCCAAATGTGAGAACATTTGAATTCAGCGACTCTTATTATATCAGCCGTGCTGCCGAATCCAGCCGAAGTCACCCATACAAATCTTGCGAACGCGAAGCTAGAGAAGCTGGAGTCAGCCAGCGCGCACTAATTCAACAACACTGTAAAATGGAGCCGCATGAATGCGACGGGGGCGAGCTGTTAAAAGCATCAACAACATCAGGAGCAGGGTAGTTGGGAACACGAATGGCCCCTGTCATATGCCGACGTCATATGAGGTGGAATGATGAAATACAAACGCCGGACGGAAGAAGAATACAAAAGTAAAGAAAAAAAATAAATAAATAGCAGGATCTCATTACGGCGCGCGCATCAATCTTTGATGCGTCTGTGTTCGGGTGGAATCATACCTCCCGGGCAGTGGTTACATGGGACAAAGAAGCTGCTGACGGTGGTACTGACGCCGCGCGGTGCCGGGCTCACGCCCGCCGTAGTCAAGCCATAGCACACTGTCAATGCTTGACAGTACCGGATTACGTATCGCGTCATTGTACTATGAGACGTTTTTATTATTTGATTGGCAAATTATGAAACAATATGTGGTGCAATATCCTCAGTGTTGGGGAACCCCTGCTGCCTGCAGTTGACCTGCCGTGATTATGTTAAGGTGGAAAAAAAAAGCAGATACGGATTGAGTTCACTATGACTATTGACTGATTCGTCGTGCATGGCTCTCCTAAGAACGATTTTAATCTGTGTTTTGTACGAGCTTAGCTAATTCGAACGACCTGAGCTGAAGCCATGCCTATGTTGGTTGGGCACGTGCGACGCCTTAAACGACACCTGCGATTATATTGTGGTCAAACAATAGGTGCCTTGTTCCTGCAGCCATCCTAACCTCGGCTTTACCATATGACATTATGACTACAGGATATTATTCGGGGATACGACCGATTCCGAGGTACCGGGATCGATTCTTATGTTTCGGCAGTAGAACGAACTTGAAGGTGTTATACCACCGTTCCTATAGCAGAACTCGCTCAGTTAAACGCATACATTTAATAAATCGCAGGCAGCACCGACCTGTAACGCTCTTAGGACTATAACAGCAATGGCATCATGAAGAGAGTGCACACTTGTGGTGCACCGCAATTTCGCCATGAATTAACATTCTGAAAATATACATATAATTTTCATTGTCTAATTCTGCGGTAGGTACCACTGCTGCGCGTAGCCAATAGCGTTGACACAATCGTATACAAGAGTGAAGGTAACCATTTATCCAATCTTCATGTTGGATCGCGCGTCACATCGATTGAATGTTTTCGATGTAAATAACATAAATTATTTACATTATATATATATGTATATAATGTAAATAGTTCTGCGGCTTAGTCCTTAAGTTGACATGACATGGCGCTAGTCAACGTTCAAGACGTTGATCTATTTCTGAACGTTGTAAAAATCGTTGAAACGATCCCTCGTCTTTCAGTCTCGAAAACAAATACTCAACTTTTTCAAGTTCAAGTTTATTTCCAATATTTGTCATGCTATCCCCGCTCCATTAATTCGCCCTGGTAGAATGATAACAGTTGACTCGTGTAGACAAAACAATGCAACGGTGAAATACCCACCCCTCGCCTCGCCGCACATCTCACCACTGTATATTGACTTTATTACTCAAATGCAATGGATTTTTCCTATCATATCAGAGAGGAATCACCACAGTGTATTTTATCGCCACAGTGATCGATTATGACGCAGTCGTCACACCTCTTGTCCCGAGTCGGTTATGTCACCACAAGGGTGTCAGCTGTCAACACCCTTATATATCCATATAATGTATAATGTATATTTTTTTATGCGCAGCCCCCTTTCGTTCTGCGAACTTCAATCACGAAGGATAACTCTCAACACGTTCCGTTCGTACCCCGCTCTCTGCCAAATCGGACGTATTGTACATATATTATTCTACAGGCTGTGACTATATATACCTCGATTTGTCTGTGCTAGCTTGTCGCTCCAACAAGAATTGAAATTCGTCTGCAGCGGACGGCTATTTGTAATCGACTTTTAAATTCGACGCACAACAGACTGAAGACTATATGCATTAAATAAAATGAAATGTATCATTGTAACATCACCGAATGAACGGTGAGAAAAAAACAATGGGCAATCTCAACAGAACAGCGTATGCAGCTTAACTCTACACATTCACAGTCAGCCACCTACGCGAACATGGCATAGCGTATTATGTATCTACAACGATAGATTATTCGCGCCTATATTGATCCAAGCCGCGAATATATCAGCTGTCTGTTAGAAAATGCGGCATTTCTGTTCCACGAGCCCGCGGTGAGTAGCTATGATCCATTCTGCCCCACCTAATGCAGGTGCCGCACCTGAAAAAGCCGATTCAACATCGGCCCCACCCTCTCCCTGCCTATATCACAGGAGCGTTGAGGTCGCCCCCCGTCGCTTGAAGCCATTAAGAATTATTGTTTCCTGCAAAGAAAACTAAACGAAATGGATCGATTGCTAGCAACAGCATTGTTCAATATGATTTTCTTTATCTTCCTCTTCTTATTGTTATTATTATTATTATTACTATTTTTCATCTTTTCTTTTCACTTTCCTTCTTTCAATTTCAACTTTCACCTAAATTCAACGAACGACCCCCCCCCACGGCCACACAACGATCGAACCTTGTTCGTATCACATATTGGCCAGCCGCCACAGAATAGAATCCCATGAAATGCGGTCGCTCTGCAAAAACTTGCAGGGGTCAGGTGCAGTCTAGCTGTGACAGGGCGACACCAGCAACTGCTGCCGTGACCACGCCCAGCAACACGGGGTCCGCCTTGTTTTTCCTGCGCTCGGCGTTAACCTTCGCCGGCGTACATCACGTCGACATGGATGCAAACACTGGATAGCCAGACGAACAAAGAGGTGGCTTATGTCTTCAGGAACCTGCTTACTTTATTTCCACAGCAGCGATAGGCTGTTGAATGAATGGAGGTTGGTCGACAGTGAAAACTTGTGGTGATTGTAACGCGCTACTGCAGAGACCAGCGGAGAATATCACGACTTGAAACAAGGGTGTGACACAAAATAGAATGCAATCTGATAATTAATCTGCCCCAGAGAATGAGATCAGATATTAACAAGCGGGCTGTCATCAGAGTGGTATTATTATACAGTATGGAAACTTTTAGAAAATTGGCTTCGTTCGCGCGACTCTTTCAAAATGTGAATAATAACATATATTATACAACAAAATGAATATACAAGATATTCGAACGCCTGATGTGTTTGCACGTTCGCTACTACTTCGTGTGCAGTAAATCTGGTCAATAAATCACGTATGGAACGCTAGTAATCATAAAAATAATAATAATAATCGATCTATTAAAAGTAGTATTAATAAATGACAAATACAATAAAGAGACCCGTGGAGAAACAATAACGAATAGCGACCGTCTCGTTTCAGTGGCTACCAAAATTCGAAAACTAGTGATCCCGAACGGACAAATTTTTTCAATTTTTACACAATACAGAATTGCGACAAAAACACCTGCGAAACAGCCCATATGGGATGAAGCAATCCTGTTCATTGGCTTATTTTTCTCCAATATGTAAGTGAACAATGCGAATCATTCAGTTTCACTGCATCTCAATATATATGATACATAATATTGATATACAGGGCAAGCTTGACAGTAGTTGTGGTAAACGATTCGTTGCCTCAGGACGTCTTGCTCCGCCTGGACGGGTGCTCTACCGAAATGAGCTGGGAATCTTCGGTAGCGTGAATGAGAATGAAATTATAGTTTAGTCTAGAAAACTACAACAAGAAAAAGAAGACAACACTACATCCGATTCTAGTTCGTTCCCATCGCTATTTTGGCTCATCCACATTAGAAATAACAAGAGTTGTGCCAGTCACTGTTACTGTTGTTTTTTTTTTGATAAATTATGATGATGACGATTATTATTATTATTATGATAAAAAATATATTATTATACCTGTTATTGACTAACGAATTCCGAGCAATTATCTACCTTATTCACTTATCTAGTCATTCTGCCACGGAGATGAAGAGATGAATTGTGGAACAACACAAAAAATACTCGCATCGCTCTTTACATGCGGCCGACACGGATCGAACTCCCTCGATGCGAGGCATGTTCGTATTTTTGTTCTCGCTTAATTTACATATGCGCGTAGCTATATTATTATTGTTATTATTGCTGCATAATGTGTAATATCTGCTGCGTTATGTGGCTGAACGGTTTCTGCAATAGATGTGTTGGCCAGAGTAAATGCTGACTCACAGCCAACGGTAGAGGTACCCGTCGGCATGGCTTGCGTGTCTCCGTGTAAATGTGCTAGTCTCTATGTACCTAGCATCTGCTCTTCGAGTGACCTTAGTCTGCACCTTCCGGTAACGGCCCGATATTCGCCGTTTTTTCTGGCATGGCAATAAAAATCCGAGAGAAATACAACAGTTTGTGTTGCATAAAGCGAGTTAAACGATTTGAGCCGATGTGCTTGACATCAACGTCTCCGAAACCCTAAACGAACCGAAGGCATTTGAACCTCAGCTGTACCAATCATATGTTGCCTCGCAACTGTGTAGACAGGGACAATTCCATGAGGTACGGGTCTGGTAACGCTCATTTGAGTGTTGTTCTTTTTTTTTAAAATAAAATAATTTGGTATTTATTAATCATGACAGTAATGTTGAAAGACAGTGACGAAATAATCGCCAAGGTGAGCCGAGGTGAGTGGGTGAGGTTTCTGCGTTAATTTTTCGCACACCAGCAAATATACAATACCCCGCCACTAGATATTTGAGGAGCGAACTAGAAGATCGTCGATTTCTACCACGATTTCTGTGGTAGAACGCCGAAGTGTTGCTTCGACGAGAACGCATGCTCTGTGTTCGGTTTGTGACGAAACTGATGATCGCTATGAGTCCCTTTGACATTGCACACAGCATTCATAGAATTCACCGTCAAAAAAAACGACAAGCTCAAAGTTGTCGGGGTTGACGTCGTTAACGACTCATTTCCATGATGGGTAGTCGTTGACGACTTTCCAGAATCACTATCGCCTTGTCAAATCTCCCGCCCGTCGTTAAGTAGGTACAACGTGCAATGGGTGTTCGACAGCATGCCGTTATACCAGAATCCGTCGACGATGAATGACCAAACGCAGTTGTTGTCGTTCATGGGTGACGTCTACGAGGCAACAAAATCGCATTCTACATAGAGAAACGGCACAGTCGCACCCGGGCGTTCGTATGTGTGTGTATGTTTTTTTTTATATAACAATATACAATAGCATCATGTTGATGATGACGATAAGAAGTGATTAGTTTCCCGGGTGATCAAAACTTTGCCGTCGAAGTGGATGATGAAAAGACGCCTTTCTTTGAAATCTGCTGGGTCTTAGCCGTGATAGTATATTAGATCAATAAAGATCGCATGGTTATCGGGCGAGGCCAGCCACATGACAGGGTGGGCATCAGCTAAGCCCGAAACGAAGTCGGACAACAACCAGAGAGAGGCCCAACTAAGGGAAGATACACGACCTGCCACCGCGCCACCTGCCGCCCGGAGTGAGTCGTGGGTGCGTTTCCAGTCAATGCAAGATCGCACAAATTATGTAGAAAAAAAAACCTACAATGCAAATAAATGGACTGTGTAATTCACTCATTCATGCGCAATTATATATGCGTAGACTGATCTGACGACTGCTGAATGATCTTTTGGAACCCGGCGGGAAGCGTTCGTCAACTGGCGTTGACAATACTAATGATCAATAAATCGAATTTCGGACCGTTCGAAAAAGTTCGCTCAGAAGTTCGCTCAGGCTTGACAACGGGAGCGTTCAACGATCCAGCCTTGTCAACAGATATTTCTCTAGCGCTGCCCGTTAGAATTTCTAAACGAAGATACATCTTGACCAATTCTTGACTGTTTTGTAATAGAAAAATAGTGCTTTTGGTTTTGTTGCTTCTTCAGTTATTTACACTGCTCCACTTATGTCTAATGTGACAAATATAATCGAGTCACAAAGATCACAACGGCCTATAGTGCTTTTAGTGAACTAAGGAGGTATGCTTCGTTCAATTATATTGTGTAACTATATTGTGGGCATTAAGTACTGACGACAAGCGTACGGCATTAACTGAGCGAGCATGTCCCCGTTAGCGACCGATATCCAGCGAACGAGTCTAATATACGAATGTGTACTGAATAATCGCAAGCGCGTTATCTGGTAAATGTCGCACGTAAACGAAACTCTCATCAGGCTGCTTCAGTTCCGAGATCGGGAATATGATCGGAAATTCACTATCACTTATCATAACGGCAATTGATGATTTGCAAAATATCAGGTGTTTGTTAAGTAGCGGTGACGTCAGAGAGGAATCGATCTGCCGTGTGAGTTTTTCCTTTACGAAACAGTCGGGCGACGCAATCACTAGAGCTCGATAGAAATAAACAACCAACTCATTTGATTCGCATCGATCGGCTCCTGTTGCCGACTGTCGAAATCTCGTCCGATATTAATATCATCGACACGACAACGACATTATATGGCCCGTACGAGCTACGCGTCTAACTCCCGCTCGTGGGGCCGATGGACGCGGACAGTTCGATAAATGTTACCGAGCCCACACTGAACACCAGAAAAGGTACGGCAATGAAGCATAACATAACTGACCAATAATTATAATCATTCGAATACAATAGCGTACGATATGTCCGCTCGACATTTAATAAGATTGGTCAGCTTTAATTTGTTTTGCGGTAAGGCGGTTATCAGCCGCGTATCAGCACTGAAAATAAATCAGCTGCAATTGCCATGCGCTGTTGTTTTGTTTTTTGCCACAACTTCCAACCGATCCTTGTTTATATAGAAAACAATCAAACAAGAAAACAAACAATGATTATATCAGTATTAGCCGATAGATCGGCGTAAAATTGGCGAATTTGGCCCTGTTCGACTCTAGTGATTATCTAAATCCCGCTGGTTCTGCCGGGACTTGTCGTGCTGTTATCGAAAGCGATGATGACAGGTCGATAGATGAGAAGGTTGGGTGGAGAAGTTTGGCTTGGTGTTCGCGCAGGGGGCTTGCAATTATTAGCTCTGTTCGGATGCTATCTGGCAACAAACTCGCGTCTGTTCAAAGGTAATGAGCGGTATGTCAAAGAGGTAAATGAATGGGTGAATAAACACTTTTGACACTGATCTGTGACACATTCAAGCGGCATCTGAATATACCGAAGAGGCTGGAAGATCGAAATCAGAAATTAGTTACGCGCACTGATCTGGTGTATGAACTCGATCGACATTCGTTGTCGCCTGGCTCCGATCGCTTAATGAGCTTGATTAACAAACGTGTACGTACTAGACTATAAGAAAATACATTATAATCTAATAAATGCTTATAATATAATAATAATATATATAATAATCTAATAATACATGGTCGAGCCATAGTCGACCTTCCCGAGGAAGCTACTTCATCGTAATACACCAGATGGAGTGCCATTACTCGATTTCACAATCGAGACGAGTGTCCACTTTGAGGCGATTTATAGTCAGTCTCTCTCTGGTTTAAGTCACTATACCGTCAAAGAGGAAGGTACGCATGACGACAAGCACGAAATGTTTGTCGAGGCAAACAGTTAGCAACAGTAACAATAGCAACTCATTTTCATCTGTGAATCCTCTCACAAAGCAAATAGTTGACGCAAGCAGCCTTTCACACGTGCGACAGTCAAATAATTTCTCGTTTCTACATATCATGGAAACGCAGAGTAGGTGGTAATCTATTGGCAATTGTCATTGACGTAAGATGCCGTAAAGGCTGTACATGTTGTGCGCATACGCGTGAAGAATCGTATCCTTGCGGAGTCGTTCCCTTGTATGTAGCTGTTGATTGCAATGATGGTTGTTTCGTGTATGTTCTGCCCCTGCGCAAGTAACCGTTCGTCGTCATGCAACAAGCGCAATAGCACAATTACAATTACAAAAAAAAATAGCACAATTACAATATTAATTAATTGTACAGATAATGATACACGCATATATAGTGAACACTACATTGTGAAATTAGGTCCCCGAAAACTGATTTAGCGTAGTACAGAAGTTGTTTTCCGAATGCTATTTCTACCTCTGTATATGCCCGCAAATCGAGCAATTGAACGAGCAGGTAATAATTAATAATTTAGTATCGAATATTTCTCGTGTATCTTGATCGCGTTTTCTTGGTAATCGCTATGTATCGACACGAATGTCTACCCGCAAAGTTAACTATAATTTTGCTCTAGCGATCTATTTAGACCTGTTTTCTTATTGTCAACTGAATTGTGGCCAGAATTCGAGCCAACAACTGAGTCTCAAAGATTCTGTAGCTGAACATCATATCCATTACTCTGAACGCTCTTATGGTGCAATCAACGGTTGAAGCTGTATGCCACCCTGTTATGGTATCTCGAATAACGAATGTCCAAGACCAACTGAGTATTATTATATTACTATTATTATTATTAATTATACGACGGTAACCACAGACGAATATAAATGCTGACAGCCGAAATAGCTGATTGGAAATAATCTGTTATAGTAGCAAGGTAATTATAAAATTAAGATTTACACTACATTGCAATGGGGCATTTAAGCGTTTTTAGTTATACTGTCAGTGCCATGTGCATAACAAGAATAGCTTGAAATAATCGTAATAGCACATAAATGATAATCACGGAAACGAAACAGTATACGCCGCTAATTGTCGCGATTGAGGCATTTATTCAGCAGTAACTGCAATTCGATGCATGCTGTCTAAAGCCTTACCCGGTTGATTCGCCTTTTTGTATCTAGTGATTCGAACAGTGAGCTCGACTGATTTCGATTTGAATAGAATCTTGAAAGAGAACTTTATGTATCAATCAAATTTCATTATGAAACTCTCAGGCCGTCATTGCACACCTAAACCGATTTCAAACCGCGCGACACGGCTAAAGGTAATGATAACAAACAACATATGACAACTGATGTAAATATGCATACAGGGTGAGACGAAGTCGCCAGTTACAGGTACGAGGGTGAAGATATGGCGATATACAGAGAGAGAGAGGAAGAGAGAAAAAGGTTCATGGCTTCAGTTAGGGAAAGAGACGACGCTACAGTAGAGGCTGCTGCAGCTGTAAACCCACTTTTTTCCCTCACGGGCACGAAGCTTACCTCTATAGCCTTGTCCAACCCTGCTCACTGTCAGTCTACTTTTTGCCCCACCCATATATATATATATATATATATATATGTAGCATAAAAGTTGACAGGCGTCGCGACACAGTCCACCGAGCATGCAAAGACAAACGTCTCAATGACCTCCAAAAAACAGTTCACAAGCGAAGTTTGCGCCAGAATTTAAATCACAGCAAAGCGGTGCCAGCGACACCGGTAGCAGTTTTCTGCTGCATACGCTCACGCTGTAACTACTCCACTCGCGATTAGCTATTCACTTGAACAGCGCTGGCTCTGCGCCCCCCTAAATATTATGGTACCTCTGTTGCTGTCGCCACTGAAGTGGGTTCCGCTGTCCATATGCGACATGGGGCCACTTTGGATGACGCTACACACTATGTTGGATTCCCACCGAGGGAGACATTTCACATCTAAGTCGAGAAGATGATTACAATGTATCTGCAGGGTTAGATTTAACTATATATATATATTATACATTCAAATTGTTTCTCTGGCAGGTCGGTTACTACAAATGGACATAGGACATAGCTCCCCAGTTTCGTTTTGGCGATTCGCATGAAATTCATCATTAGATTATACGTATTTACGGACGATGCGATGCTGCAACAGATCGCTATGCATGCAATATCAACATCGGGGTGGGACGTTCCACTCAATGTCTCCGAATTGATATTCCTGCAGTATCATCATCATTAACGTAATTACAATTATCATTGTTGTTGTTATCATTATTATTATTACTGTTACAACTGTAAGCAGTTCCACCACAATGCTATAATTTCATCTATCACTAACATCTACTTAGTCGTAGTGGTGGTGGTTGTACAGGCGGTTTGTGGGACTTTTACACATTTATCTCAACGGCCGCTGAGAGACTGCTGACGACTAATGCCCGGTACAGTCGCCGTTTTCAGCGCTGTTTATGGTATCATCGCTGTCGTTGTTGTTGTTGCTGTGCTAGTGTTGACAGAACATAGAAATTCTGACGAGTGCTGATGGCGATGATATGAGGACCATTTCGTCGACGACTGCTATATACAGACAGCATGCAAACGCACAAAGAGGCATTTGTAGGCAACAAGCAAACAACCCTATGTACATACATGGCTGGGCAGACAGTCGTGTCGTCAATCATACATAGGTTCTGGTGTTCAGCGACATTCTCGCGAACGGCTTCCTTACGCGAATGGGCGCCAGCGGTGGGAACGACCTTCGGGGGCGACTGCCACAGGAGCTTTTCTTTTCTTTCAGCTTTGGGACCGGATGCGAAGCTACGATGTGGAGTGCTCAAGCGACAGCAACAAGAGATCATTCATACCTGCATGCTATTGGTAGTATTGGTACGTGGTCACGTAGGTGCGTAAAGGGGGAAAGTTGTAGCGGATAACAACGACAGCAACAGCTTCGTCATGTCGTCATTCTGTTGCCGTACGATTGCTGAACGCCGACGAGCAACTGACCAAGGAGCCGAGCCGAGGACAGCCGTCTCCGCCGTCTCATAGCGATGCCAAAATGATATTGTGCTCACAGTGACCTTGCCGACCAGCCATAGTATCACGCAGACAGACACAGTCGCTGAATTGTGCCTTCGCTGACGGAATCGCCACGGCCACCGATATCAGCAGCAGCAGCAATAGTCGCTGTGTCGTCTCCGTCATCGTTGACAACGTCGGGATCCAGCATCTTCAGTTCAGTAGCATCCATTTTGTGCGAGGACAACGTCAGCATCGGTCAACTAGCCTATTCGAAAGTAGAGCGAGGAGGGGCTTTTTTGCTGGACAGTTCTACAGAACGAAGCAGAATTTGACGCAAGAAAGCGAAGACCAGCCGTGGAGTGAACGTATCAATGGAAATGCGGATGATAATGAAAGGGAAATATCTGTTAAGGTTTTACATGCGAAGGGATTAAGTCAACGATAGCAACGTGTGTGCCAGCGGCGGTGGTGGCGGTGGGGGTGGATTCCAGTGGTTATTTCAAAGGGGCAAGAGGACATGAAGTGTCCAGACGATGGCGAGTATTTGCCAGGAAGCAACACTGGGCTGGCTGGGCGAGACTGGGGGAAGGCTTTATCGGCTAGCTATTCAACTATTATGGAATATCCAGAGGTTAAGTATTGAGAGCTGGGACGTGGGGGAACAGCTGAGGGTCGGCAGCATCTTTTGAACAGGATAGTGAGTGGGTCGATTCGAGAAATATGTTAGACGAATATATTCTACATTGTTTAGTGATACGAACCGGAATTTAGGCGTTGTCTACATCAGCAGAAATGTCCACCTCGCTCGAGTTTTACTAGCGGTGATGTCAATGCTACAATCTTGAGTTGGTAAATGGTAAAAAAATGGTAAATGTTTATTGGTTTATTAAAGGAGCTGCAATTTTACAATGCTTAAGCTCTCTTATATATTGGTGTATAACAATATTATACATTTCATTCACTGGCAGGGTAAAGGGGTGTGCGTAGTTGTGAGCCGTTGCCAAGCAGTGTCGATAAACTCGCTCCACAGTTAAATACAGCTAATTCGTTTAAATCAGTTGCACCCCTACTAAGCACAAGGGGAATTGGACTTTATTATTTATTAGGCTATTTGCGAGCTTAACTAACACCAACAGGTTGGTGCTCTACAGGCTTGGTACACCCTGATGACGTTGCCGTGTATTGTTGAAGTAAGAACTCACTAACATAGAAACACGGAAACATCTACGATTATTTGAACAAATTGTGAGTTTGATGTGAACCGTCTGTATTTCCCCATATACATATATATATATATATCTTGTGACTGGCAACGCAAGTACTAGTGGCAAAGCTGCGATTTGTTCTACAACAGACTCTCCATTATCTGTCTCTCCGTACCGAAATTATATCGGTATTACTGTTATTATTATTATTATTATGCATCGTGCTAAGAATTACAATATTATTTATTATTAAGGCTCGCACCGGCAAAATACGGCATATTTAAGAGAAAATATCCATCGATATACATATAATCCTCACTCATATATATATATATCGTGTAAGCGACTGTTCGTGGCTGGAAAACATTTCATTGCAATCACCGGGGGGGGGGGGTCAACACAGTGGTCTTTTCTTCTTCGTGGTTTCTTATTGTGATGGTAGTAGTAATAATAGTAGTAGTTGTTGTAGTTCTATTCGATCAGTCTGGCTCGACCAGCCGCAGTAACCGTTAAGAGAGCACAAAATGGGCTCGGGATACGGTTGATATATAGCGGCCAGGCTGGAGGGGTTGGTAAATGTAAATGCTGACGACAAAGAAGCGAATAATACCTCGTCAAATAACGATACCACAGGGGCAACTTCTGCCAATAACACACACACATATATATATATATATACTAGTCCTGTGATATTTTAGAGAAAGCATTATATAAAAAGAGACGAACGCACAACTTTAGTAGTTTACATACTAAAGTGTATGTATGCAAGTTGTCGTGCTTCAAGCGGTGATTTTTGTCTGGCCGACAGTGTGCCACCACCACCGGATCGAAGTCGACATTTGATTTTCTACGAAGGAGCACAGGAAAAACAGAGCGAGGACATTAAGCGTTTGATCTGTCCTTATATCGTGCTGTAGCCGTTTAAACTTTGCTCACGATATTTCACGCAGTCGTCGGCGAAGCAGACTGTTCTATATAATACCGATATACCGATATATATATATATATATATATATATATCCAAAGCATAATGATGTGGCGACAAAGAATGTGAATCGACTGCCCGCTGAATACAATTTCTTCGCTTCCACCCGGAAAGACCCTGAAAATTGCCGCACCTCTGGGCCGAGTCCAAATATACCTCATATATATTATATATATATATTCGTGTATATTTAGCATATAGCAAGAGCACAATACAGTATCATTGACAAATCAAGTCAATAATTCGCTCCCGTTAAACTAAAGCGGGGCCGCTCTACGGCGGCATTAATTTACTGCGAGACAATAACAGAATAAGAAAATCCTTAGCGAGGAGAATCTGACCAAGAAGACCAAAAGAACTACTGGATGATCGTTTCGCGTTTCGCTGCTTTTCTTGAAATTTGCAGCAGATATACGCCACACCTGCATCAGCCAGCCAGCAAGGGAGCCACTTTTCAGTTCAGAGTGTAGCAAGCCAAGTTATATGGCAAACAATGAACGAATGAATCTTAGAGCATTTTTTTTCTTTGATTGTTGATTAGCGTTCGCAGACGCGGGCGTTATAACGAACGGGCTCGCTGTATGGGGCTTCAAATATAATATGTATATATAATTTAAAATAGATGCTGGTATTGACTGACTACGATTCTGATGTTGACATTCGCTATTTCGAAACGGACTGAGGGTAGACTAAAGCGGGAGCATACATTGGTCATTT
Organism: Stratiolaelaps scimitus; assembly: GCA_019614645.1. Lineage (NCBI taxonomy): Eukaryota > Metazoa > Arthropoda > Arachnida > Mesostigmata > Laelapidae > Stratiolaelaps > Stratiolaelaps scimitus. The sequence goes on from JABWDB010000016.1 coordinate 4,615,302, forward strand.
TATCCGTGATAGTTTGAATCATTCATTATGTCAACGGGCAGAACTACGTCAGAGCTGATACGTATCAGATCAGAGCGAATGATCTATACAGATTCCACAGAAAAAGCTCTCATTTTAGGTAAGTATGTTGACATTCGACCACACAACGTAACATTAAACTGGAATTTTAATACCCACATAATCATGCATGCGTTACATGGACGATTCGAACGGCACTCTCACACACGGAGGTTCTATCTTGCTTAATTAGTGGTATATCAATAGCTAAATATCGTACCATGACTCAATTCATGTATCTAATAATTAGATTTGTTATTTTAATCACGGCTTGAGTGATAACAGGAGAGTGCTGGCAATGACTTCAATTGAAGTCGCAAGACCTGAATTCGCACGTCCATGCATCATCATTCAACTATCGAATTTTAATATGTGTGCGTGTATAAGCATTGCGCCATCTTCCTCGTTGAGCCGCTTTGGACAAAAATCCCTGCATCTTTCACATGACCAAAGTTGGATCAGCATTATCGAACAATACGCCAATTCAAAAACGATCCGTCAACACTCGGCTACGGAGCGCACCTGATGGAGGTGCATTCTGTTTAAATTGCGCAACGAAGCTGGATGAGAAGCTTCATCATTGTATTTCATTATGCAGCCGAGTGGTCACAGCAAGCGAGAGGCTGCATTTATTATGCAGCACAGACTATTGTGTATATACATCATATATGGTACCGGAAAAATATTAAAATATATCACTATATAATAAGAATATTACAGACTTGAAAATTAATGAGACAATTTGTGTTTCGCTTCGGTTAATCGAGCGAACTTGGTCCTCACCCCGCACCAATAGTAAGTACTTGAGCCGCCGCTTACATCAGATTTGTACAATTCAATGACCACACTCACACACAGACCCGTACGCAGTTAGACACAGCCACAGAAGCTCGTATACATTTTCATCATTGTCCTGCATCACTATTACGAAGCATTCGCATTGTTGAAGTGAATACCTCTTCCAGCGGGGGCTAAATGCGAGTATGTCATTTACCAGAGCAGCATCAAGATTATCACAAAAAGATATCGTTTGAGATACAACGACTGGGCGAATGCATGAATGAAATCGCCACGGCCGTTAATCTGATAGACAAATTCGATTATCCCCAGCTCTCTCTCGATACCTTTGAATCTCTCTCTCTCTCTCTCTCTTCCACAACAATGACTACACTTCTATTAGTTGTTGATGACACTCCTGTTGCTTCTCTTGTTGTTGTTGTTATTGTTGTTGTTGCTGTTGTTGTCGTCGTGGTGGTGGTGGTAGTGCGCGATATTCAGACCGACGGTGGCCACCACGAACAAAAGCTCCCCTGCGCCTTTGTGCCGCCTGGAGGTCGTTGATTATTTCAATGTGGCGTCAATGTGCGCACTTGTGCTCACAAATGCAATATAAATGCGAAGTCTAAACAAACGGTCTCATGTTCAAAAACGACGGGTGTTTATGGAAACGATCAAACGGCAGGCAAAGAAAAAAATCGAGCCGAGACAGACACAGGCCGGCAGAGACGTACATACACATCTTTATGATGAGACACCCATCGTGGCGGTTGACTTTGGGCACCGAGGGTGTTTCGGCTGATGGCGTTTGTGGTAGGGTCGTCACATACAACGAACTGATCATCGATCAGTAGCGATTGTCGACAAATGAGTGCGTACCATATCTGTGAGGGCATAGCCGCAGCCCGAGTTACGAATGAACTCATGAAGCTTGCTCAGCTAGACAACAACAATAGCAACAACATCGATAACCGACGACGGCAGTTTTCAGCGGTGAACTAGTGAAGTACGCGAGGGTTGTTCTGTTTGATCAGCTGCTGGTTTGGTTCTCAGCGTCGATCTGCCACACGTACCCACATCTATCGCACGTGAAGGCCGCTATTATCACTGTTACTGTTACACGATTACATGTATGTATGCGTAAATTGATGGATGGATGAATAATGCTGGTTATTCTTCCTCTTATTATTATTATTATGACCGTTATCGTCAATAGAATGAGCGGACGCAACCGTTAAGCTGAGATCATAAATGTCGCACACAGTCGGTATTGAGGTTTCTCTATTCATCAGACATCTTTCAGTGCTTAGCATGTGTTCTGCCATTTCAACGAGAACTATCCGGCACACCAGATGCTACCAAGCGGTGCCTACACACCGCGCTAGGTACTCAAGCATTCTGTGTGTGTGTCTGTATGGTCTTGCGCGCTCGTAGGAGATCTGTTAGGCAACTGCAGATTCGCCTGCAGCGTCAGGACGCCCACCGCCGCCGACGCAGCCGCTCTGAAGAACAGCTCTGGCTGATGAAAACAAACAGTCGCCTTGTGTTTTGCGCCTACTCCGTTTATTTCGGTTACTTGATCCACTTTTTACACCATTTTACCTTGAGGACCATCGTTATCAGCTGCTGACTGCAGCTGACTCGCTCTCTGCCTATTATCGCCTTCCACGTCCTCGGCGTCGGGTTGTTACACGATGGTATAATAATATAAAAAAAAAAAATATATATATATATGTATAATTCTTACGAGAATCGCGCTTCACCCCAACGGCGCGCCAAAGTGGCTAGTGAACGTATAATAAGCGCAGCGCATCGCACCCGTTCTGCTGGTCACCCCTCGGTGTGTCCGTCTATCCCACCTGTAAGTGTCGCGTATCGCTCAGCCGCAAACAGAGAACGAAAGCTCACTTATGTAACATTAGTACGAATGGCAGAATGACCGAGATGGCGGCAGGGGTAATTTTCACATGCAACGGTCACCGTCAGAAGCGGCAACAGCAGTCGTAGCAGCAACAGCAGCAGCCGTAATACAACGGCAGAAATCTGTTTACAGAACGCGGCGTCATCAACAACGTCGCGTACATCGCACCGACAGCCCGAGCCGGCAACCACCAACATTTTGTAACTCCCTCCCCATCGTCCCGAGACGAAACTGTCCCCTGACGAGCGATCGTGCGATAGATAACAACACTTCACGGACAATCGCTACACTTTTGTACACTCAACCAACCACCCACCCGCCCCCCATCTGGCCCAAGCGTCTCAACGCGAACTGTGGACGGACGTGAGCTAAGGCCACCAGCAGCAGAACCACCACCATCACGATGAGCATCATCATGATCATCATGGTTAAGGGTCCATCATATCTTTCGTTGTTTCTTTCTCAGCATTTACGATTCCCTTTGCCCCGCTAGCGTCGCTCCGCGGTGGCAGCGGCGGCTGGCGGTGGCGGCGTGCTCTCAACTTTGTTTGTGCTTGTGTGTACGGCGTTATTTGGCAGATGTGTTGGTGTGTATGCAACAATTGTACGTAAAGAGCGATACCGTATGAATATATACGACTAGCTACCTACCTGCTATATGCCATGTTGTACGAGGCAAATTATTTCATTTTTGTCATTGCGCTACTGCTGCTGCTGCTGCAGGACTCCTTGGCTTTGGTTCGCTTTGTGTCTCGCGCTGTTTTGCCTTCAAACAGATCCACCTTGAGTGATCTTTCGGCTTCGTCTTCGTGTTCGTCTCGGTGAGATAGAAGGGGGAGGGTGGGTTTGTTTGGAGAGTTTAATTATAATTAAGTTCTTATTACGCAAACGTTGCTGACCACAACAACAGCAACAAGAGCCGAGTCAAAAACGAGAAGTCCAAGTCAAGGTGACAAACAGGTTTACTTCGTCGTCGGCAGAGACGACCAAACAGACACACATATTACGCACAAATTTAAACGAGACATTGATATTATATATATATATATATATATATATATATATATATATATATATATATATATATATATTATAAGTAGCAAGCGTGGTAATGATCGTCGTCATAACCATATGATTTCATATGAAACGAAGCAGACACAGTCCGGGTCGGTCGACGGTGGACAGGCCACACATCAACTTTATCATAGCAGCTGGTTATAGTCAAAATGGAACAGGTGAAGTCAGACTGGTCAATCAGGTCGCTAATCGGTGGCTAACGAAACACATAGAACACCTTTGTTCGCCACCAATGTGAATAGAATTAAAGTTCATGAATGAACAAACCAATGTGCCTGAATGGGAAACTTCTGTAATCTTGAGCTGATACGACGCTGGCGCCCGCCGGCCAGCCATTGAGATGTTACGTGTATATATATATATATATATATATATATATATGTGTGTGTGTGTGTGTGTGTGTTATGATCAACTGCGCACGATCCGTCATATTGAAATGAATCGTACAGATCCACTTCGGTGATGATGAGGAATGACAATGCAACGAACGTGATTTGATTTGACCACTGACAAAATGCACGCATTTAATCACATAGATAGTGAATCTTATTTATCTTAGTACAATATGGTGTTGGCTGGTTGCTATAGTTTCGAACGTAGGCTGAAGGTTTCGATGGTCAGGACCTAGTTGAACGAAACAACACCACAAGTCCCTCTTGTGTTTAGATCGCTCGGGATCTTGTTGATAGGAGCTCTGTACTGCCAATGAAGTGTAGGGAGCTTACGTCGGTTGTCTGCCTGCCCACCAGCTTAATCACCGTGCTGTTTACAACGGCCAGGGGAAGATGGGTTATCTGTCTGACCGGCCAAGTATCATAATTTCTGATTAGCCCAACTCTGACAAATAATGCGAGCAGGCCAATTCCGTCCTTGTGTCCGCGTCCCCACAACGACAGCTAGCAGTATTGGCAGCTCGGCACATTGTGTCCCATCATACCACAGCCGGTCGACACACTCAACCTGTTCATGGTTAGGTCGCAGAATGACGAATATGACGCAAAAGCTGAACAATCTCTCAAGCGAACTGAGACGTCGAAATTCTCATGATTCGTTAAAGTTATTCCCCTTCGAAGAAGAATCACCTTAGAAAACAGATGCTGGTGGGTTGAAGGATAGTCCAACAACAGTCGAATCTGCGTAACTGTCGTAAGCGGTTAAGTTAACGCTTGGATTCGTTAAGTTATTTTAGTTACTTTGTTTATCTGGAGCTGTTTTACGGCCACACGATTATAGTTCACGCCCACTAACTTACACGGGTATGACGGCTTTGGGAAGCGCTCCCTTCGCGCGTTCCCATGGAAAACAGCTTAGGGCTATAGGAAAAGCATTTCTCACCATCTTGCCGAGAATAGAAATAATTCGAGGCAAAACTCAAAGGAGCCACACAATTATCTATTTCGCAAAGTATGATATCGATTCGTACCAGTAGTCATAATAGTCTCATTGGATGCCGAAACTGTTTGTGCCGCTATGACGATTGTAGCTTGTGCCAAGCAGTTATTACCGAAATGTTAATTATTTCCATGACACTTCGGGCGGCTTGCCATCTCTCAGTCGCGCTGTACTCACGTTCTTTGCTGCGTGTCCGGGTATTTCATCAGATCAGCACGCCGTCACGATTCGTCAAGAAAACACATATTGCTGTTGTTAACTTCAAACGTCCAGCTGAACGACTAAGAACGCGGTTTTTGCAAAGGACTACGTATTTCCAAACGGCTATATATATTCCACTATTCTAGACCTGCGTCCTGATTGTTACAGTGGAGCTACTAATCTCGCCACTGGTCTTCCGAGTTGACAGAAGATCATTGTGTGGAATTGTGTTTGTAAATGTTGACGTCAACGCGATGTCCCTGTGTGTGCGTATGTGGCTTTTTGTCAATTCGTCTGCCTTGTACAATGTCACATCTAAATTCTGGTCTTGGTCATTTCTGGACCTGAACTATAGGCTCACACCAGCATGTGCATTATGCTGTAAGCATGTTAAATTTTAGTGGTACTACAAATGCGTTGTACTGTTCTTTCAGTGTAGCAATAGTCCGAAATATGCCTAGGTTTTATTGTTGTACTAGGCGGGGCGGGGAGCGGTGAAACCACCATAGTGATCATTGAGATGGGGATACATATAAATTTAATGTTTATAATATTAATATACCAGGCTCAAAATCCATCAGTTGAATTCACTGTACTACAGTTACGGGCTGACGCCGAGCATTAAACTAGTTCACTCAATTCACGGTACAACTGCTTTTCGGGGTTGCTTCATAAGACAGGCCCCTTTAAAAAGGCAAATCCGGGGAATCGAAATGCCCGTGCGTGCACCTACGTGTCCCTCCTCCGATTGAAAGGTAGGCGCGCACGCGTGCACTACCAGGCCACCAGGGTCCTGACGAATCCACCGAAATAGCGTCAAAAGCTGCTTCATATTTTGTGTCTAGGATGATAAAGTGTTGATAATGTTCACATCGAGGTATTCACAAATTGATCGAGTTATGGTTGGATGACGGTTTTGACGTCAGAGAAAGAAGGACTATGATCGATTTGAGCGCAAAGCAGGTTTTTTTCGTCCAATGTTCGCTCTCACGAGTTAGTTATGCCAATAACAAGACATACACACCGCTTTTATAGGAGAAACGATACCTCACATCTGGCAGAAAGTCAAACAATGATTAGCCACATGTCAGTCCCATAGACGATGCATGACATCTAGGGCGAACAGTTACGCCAGAAATATACTGTCTAGCTAGAATTCAGTTCCATGAACGCCAACGAACTGTGACGTACATGAATCACTGGTAGGCTAGCCGTTTCGAATTACTCACCGAGTTTCACATGCAAGTGTTAGAAGAGAACATGGAATCCGACAAGAGCTTGGGTGTATCTAACATTACGAAGACAATGATCAACGTCGTGCACAGGAGAATCCCCCATTCGAACGAATAAATGGAATCGCCGAAGAGGAGCGCTTAAACAGCTTGAGCCACAGCTACAAGCGCTATGTCTTGCTCCTCGTCTAAGCGGTACAAAGCTTAATCGATACAACGATGCAGTATCACGGGACAGCTCTGTGGCAGAGAGAGAGAGAGAGACGGGGCTGATCTGGCATAGGCAATGATCAACTCAAAATAACAAAGTGTCAAAAATTGGTATCTGAAAATAGTGTTCTCTTTGCCCGAAGTTCTATGCATTCTATACTATGATGTAACAGCTGCAGGAACTATTATGGCGAATGTTTCTCGACATCGACCGAGTACTTGGGTGTTATCCAGGGCGAAGGGTGCGACGTCTGATCTCCTTGTTGACGTTGTTACAACTCGAAGCAGTCGTGTGTGTTTTTGATAGGTATCTACCACTATTGGCTAAGCTTCAGTCGATTATCGCCGCAACGAATTAATAACTCTTATATTCTTGTTTTCCAGACCCGTGTGCCGTTTCTAGGCGGCTCGACAGAGTGTGATGCAAAATGAATCCCCCGTCGAGTAGAAGATGTCTACGGCTGAGCGGGATGCTAATTGTCACCTTGGGCATAGCTGTCACCGCGAAGCAGGCAGGATTTCCGCCAAAGGACAAAACATATCCAAATTACAGGATCGAGGAAGGTACGACGACACGATCGCCCCCTAAGACTACTGCTGCTGCAGCTGCTACATAAGCTCAACTGGATTTTGTATCGTTGCGATTTTTCGCGTCAGCCCGTTCTCGCAACGACCCCCGGTCAGATCGGTTAATCTTAGTCCCCCTAGGAACTGTCCGAGCCTTACTCACATGGCATACGTATGAATGCAATCGAACGAATCGGCTAGACATGGCGCTGGTTAAGCCTGTGCGATCTGTACAGTGCACCGCGCAGTTTTACAGAGCGATATGTTATGCAGCGTGAGGCGCGTCGATGGTAGCTGCGTTTTTTATTTGTGTTCGAATTAAGCACTATATCAAAGCGGCCTGACGATATTATGATTAGATATAGCCAGTATACGGTGTTCACCATGTTCCTAAATGTAGATGTTCTCGTTGAAGACGACAACTGGCTGGTGTTTAAACGTACGATTACGCTCGCGTATATGCTGCTGCTATTTGAAGGGCAGTGGACACAGTTAGCGGACGAGACCCTGACACAGAAGTTCACAAAACTCTTTTTCAAGACGCAGGAAGCTGCCGCTTTTGTCCACCGCTGCCAGCCCGGCGCCGCCGGACTCCAGCACATAATTGGTCGTCATTGTTGGCTCTCTCTCTCTCTCTCCCTCTCTGTTGTCGAAAGATGTTGAAATTCAGCAGCATTATTTGACGATGCTTAATATTACAATACTTTTTTTTCTGAATACATTGATTTGCATTCAATGAATTATGCGTTTCTGCATCTATTTCGTACTACGCAATTGCAGTCATACTGGCAAAGACCAACGCTTGGTGTTGCAGATATCGTTGCACACAGATAACATCTAGTACTGCTTACAAATTGTCTTTTGGCTGCTTGAGGTCATAAAAACTCCTTTTTTTATTTTGGTACTGACAGCCGTCGATTCCGCAGCGTCAGTCGATATCACTAATATGGAATATTGTGCGGCAGCTTTAATCGAATTTCGGGTGAACTTTAGCATGAGCCACCCTGCTCAGTTGGAAGTATAATATGAATTCATCAGCCCACTTATGGACATTTATGTGATCTAATCTTGACGCTTACTCTGCTGCCCGAACTATCACTGCCGTAGATGGACGAGTCTGCGGTTCACAATTTCACTTGATTATTTTATTCATTTATTATTTCGATTTGAAATACCGCCAACGATACCTCATGGCGTCCGCGGCTGTTGGCCGCGGTGTCCTTGGGTACTGCGATGTGGACTATCTTTCGAATAGCGGCGGTTTGAATGTTCAATAGCTAAATTAATAGAATTATTATCATTATTATTATACAGCTATTACAGCATTATCGAGTGGCAACGAAATTCATTGTTTTCCCTGTCCTTTATGCTGCTGACTCGCAGAGGACGAACTATTCTGGTTGGAGGACGCGACGAAATCATTGAATGAAAAATTGGCCCAAATCACGAATACGGGCGTAGCGAAAAATGTCGTCTTCTTCATTGGCGACGGCATGGGCATGTCAACGGTCACCGCCGGTCGAATTTATAAAGGACAGCGAAGAGGAGCGAGCGGCGAGGAAGCACAACTCGATTTCGAGAAGTTCCCCTATACTGGCCTCTCTAAGGTAAGTTCGAGATGATGACACAGCCATGAACGGCGTAGGGATATGACTGCTTTCGCTAGAAGAGAACTGATGTACTTTGATGAAATCGAATATTAATAATAATAATAGATTTGCCAGTAGGCTTTGTCTTCACAATTGCCCTGATGCCAAAAGGTGTTATATATTTGTGAAACCTCAGTGTCGGCTTTTTCTGGTGCTGGTTCGTTCGCGATCAGATGGCCGTAATCATCCTGGAGGACAAGAGGCGAACTACAGAGACACTATGGGTGTACGGTAACAGGGGGGCCATTAACATAGCTAGCACAAATCAGATATCGTAGACGTGAACAGCAACAGCAGTAACAAGTGGAACAAAAACTGGCATATGACAAACGGCAGCGTCTGAGCACTGAGCAAAAAAATCTGACCCAAGTGCCATCAGATAAATTCAGATAAAATCCCGGTGGAATTAGATTAAATAAAAGACAGAACGCAACCGTGTGCTATGGACAATAGCAGATGAGAGTTGTCTTACTACAATACTTAGTGATGTAACATTACGACTTGTGATGCTGACGATGTTTGCGTTGATCACAACGTGCCGGTGTCGACACCGGCTGGCCTTTGTAGCGGTCGGACAGGGATCCGGCATTGTCTTGAGGGGATTTTGTAGGGTCCGCCATGTAGGCGCCGGTGCGAGTGTCAATGCAAATGTATGGTATGATCGAGACGAGATCTTACATCATTCAACACCTACCGGTGTTCTAGGGTGAACTTCAACATTGAGAACATTACAGCTCGCGTATAGAATATGGGATCGCACGCGACGTTACAGGGGAGCACGTGTGTCCGTGGCTAGACCGCGATAGGAAAGCATCATGGAATTATATGATACATAATATTGAGGCTTGTTTTTGCCGGCTAACGACCTCTTCGTGGCCTTCAAGTTGTGCGCATAACCTCCTTAATTAAATAGACATCCCCGTTACGTTATCATCGCTGGAATTGTTTATACACCGGCTGTCCCGAGCATGTTATTGTTTTTGGGCTATATACATCCACGATCCAGATTACACCATGCCAGTGTTCCCATTGCCATTGGTCAAACAGGTGGGATCCGCATATGCTCAGATCAGCTTTGGCGAACTTGTTATTGACCTTGCATTCAACGGGTTCTTCAAACATTAAGAGGATTAAGCCCGTATCTGTAGTTGGGTAACGACCCTTATCTATTCCTGCATCACCATGTGGTTTTATGATGACTCGAATATTTGTGGTTGATAGCGCATACACACACATGGATTGCTTACACTTCTGCACATCGTTTTCATGTTTATTATGAGACGAGTGGTATTCCCATATATTTCAATATAAATGGCTGAAAATTGTCCAGATATGCTCTGCCCACTACGGACCTTCAGCAATGAATATATATATATATATATATATATAAATATATATATATATATATATATATATATATATATATATATATATATATATATATAATATATATATATAAAAGTAACGAAGTATAATAGGTAGAACGGAACATAGAGTTAAATGGGTGGGTGGTGCAAATAGGCGAATGGTTTCATAAGAAAAACAGGCCGCGGTTCAAGGGGAGAAAATTAGGCCTAAATTTATGCATTTGTACATTCGGTATTTGTTTTGTGCATCTTATATGACACAATTGCGGAGTATAAACAAAGCTAAAGTAACCGTTTATTATATATATATATATATATAACGATCAGTTTGGCATACATACACAAAGACTCACACATGGCTATTACAGACGCGTATCATTGTTATTAGTTAAAAACCAGGCGCGCATCCCCAATGGGACCGCGGCGTTAAGCAGCTCTCGTCGACCCACCTCAGCGTTGTTTGTGCGACACGATGATTTGTGTTATTATTATTATTACCTGTTATCTGTTCATTATAACAGCCAGCACTGCTTTGATTCCACTGCAGTGTATATTGTTATGGTCGCCGTTGTCGTTGCTGCTACTGCTGCTGTTCGGGTTCCAGTCGCCTGACCTGGGACAATGAAATGATTACCGGGAGCAGAATACCCTCCACACGGCGACTGTAGACTGATTTTGTCATTGTCGATCTCTCTGATAGATCGCCGCTGATGAGAGAAAAACCGAGACGACACATGAAGGAAGAAATGTCCTACTGATATTAAAGTGTCGATCATCGTCAGGATGACACTGCTCCTGTCGCTGATGATGGTAATGGACCTCAGTCAGTCTCCTACCACTACTTCGAATTTTTGCCACCACTTCAGGTTTACCACCGCGACATTCGGAAGGATCACGTTCAAAGGCAACAAGCAGCAGGAGCCGCCACAGCAGCAGCAGCAATAGCTGATAGACAGAGACGGCCTGTTCCTCGGCTGGTGTCGCTCGTTAGCCGTTGGATGCGTCTCATTTGTACGCTCGATAGCATAGGGCTATATGACGAGCTTGGCTATTATTTGCACTTTGCGACAGATCGACCCCTGGTGAAGCTCGTGCTTGAGATGGTCGAATGATTCTCTCGCTCACCGCCGTTGGCTGTACACACACACACAGATACACACGCACATCGATTTATTCATTCGTCACCCCAACCCCCTCATGTGCGTCACGTCTCCCGGTGTCTCGAGCTACAGCTCTTCCGAAGTCTGCTGTTTCTCGAGGTTTTCATTGTTGCCGACGCCGCCGAGGTGAGCTTCGCGTCGGCAGGTGCACCTGTCGCGCTGTGGTGGCGACGAACGTCGATGTTCCATCGTTGGATGATGACGCTGCGGTGGAATCGCCGAGTCATCCAACTCGCTCGGGTTTCTTCTAACGATCCTGTGTACAGCGACAAGCCCAATAGCAGGTGTAACAATAATAGCAGCAGCAGCAGCGGGAGCATATCTTCTCTTGGTGCTTTTTTTTTCGCGCTGCCGAGGTTTTAGTTGCTGTTGCTGCTGCTGCTGTTGTTAGTCGTGTCATTGTCTGCTCCACTGCTCTTTTGCGGTTGTTGAATTGTCTCCCTCTGTCCGGTGTCCCTTCCTCACCTGTTTGCTCGTTCGAAACGAAGCTGCAAGATAGGGACATAACATGGGGAAGGGATGTGGTGTGAAATGCCAGATGCAGCACAACTTAGACATCTTCTCGGTTTGTTCTTCATCGGTGACGGCCAGCCAGCGCGCGATTCGCCGGTATCTCGAAGCGGCGTCGTGGGGATCAGAGGTCGACCAGTTACACTTGCTCCGGGAGCTTCCAGAGCTACCGGCACCTGGCTCGTACGGGGTGGGCCGTGTCCGCCCTCCAACGGACAACGAAGTCATCAGCCAGCTACCGGATGGCGTCGTTCTTTGGTGTTCTTGGCAGCTTTGTAGGCACAGCTTAAACATTAATTTCAGCTCCCCTCGTCGTCGGCAGCTGGCTTCGTCTCATTGAACGGGAAAAGGCGTCAAGTTGACAATCCACAGCAAAACGCCGGCCCCTGCCCGACCCCTACGCTATCACGCGAAGTCAAAGCTCGTAAATGAGAAAAATACAACAATCATGACTTTGTTGGAAGTGGAAGACGCCGCACAGGTACCACACACAGTAGCGGGTTGCCAAGCAGACGAATGAGAGCGATTTACTGCTCAACAAAAAAAACCTATACAAAGAGACAGACAGGTTTTCCTCAAAACTCACGTGGGCCTCCCCTTGAGAAAATGGAAAGGCGATGATTTGACGATGGGCAACGACGATCCTGGTCTACGTATGATGGTGAACTGCAGCCTACAAAGTAGGTAAATAAGGAGGCGGAGCAGAACAAATATACGACAAACGCTGACGCTTTATCCTATATCATTTGGTGTCTTAAAGCGGCTTGCGAAATCGCGGATTGCTCGAAAGAATGATTTGGATACGCTGGAACATGTAATAAATGCGCTACAACGAGAATTTTGCATTAGGAAGTTACCTTCGCGTTGCGATTCGAGAAGAAGCCTTTGAATCAGATATGTGGTTCAATTTTTTTCCTTTGAGACTGCTACATGTATCGCGGATGAGTCGACCGACAGCCGGCGGAGTCTACTTTATCAGCTAGGGCACTAGGTTGTTCTGCTGAGCTCGGTAGTCATAGCGTTAATATAGAGGACTCGTTTTAGTTGTCACAGACATGCGTGCTGATGATAATGCGATTACGTGATCAACTCAGGCTGATGCCACAGTGTGTTGTGATCATCTTTGTTTGCAGACATACGCGGTTGACAAGCAGACCAGCGACTCGGCTGCATCAGGTACAGCGTACCTATGCGGTGTGAAGACCAACAGCGGTGTTCTCGGCGTCACCTCAAAGGTCCGAAGAGGTGATTGCAACGAAGCTCTGAAACGAGAGAATCAAGTTCAAAGCATCCTCGCCTGGGCTCAGGCCAACGGCAAATGGACCGGTTCGTTATCAATGCCACTCGTAGCATGTATACAGAGATATATTATACATCCCCTAATTCACTGTTGAGTATAGCACCATACCTCCAGCCGTCAGTGCCACGCGTGGGAGACATATGCAAGCATGTGTTTGCTTGATAAGCTGATACACGCAGGTTTCGAGGTTTATATATATGTTTATATATATCGTGCATGAATTGGTTTCAGGTCTGGTGACGACCGACAGTGTGACTGGTGCATCTCCGGGAGCGAGTTATGCTCATTCGGCTGATCGGACTTTTACACATTCGGTGCCACCGGGTTGTCATGCGAACGATATTGCCACACAACTGATCCACGGAGATACGGGTTCGCGTCTTAGAGTCATCTACGGTGGGGGTCGCAGTGATTTCCTTCCGACAAACGTGAAGCCTAAAAGCGAGCGGATGATTGATGGTGACCAATTGCCCATTAACGCGGAGGGGCACAGGTATAATTCTACAATCATTTAGAATAATTGGGATGGGGAGAACTTTTGTTTTAATTAGCGATAATACTAACTTAGGTCAGGTCATCGTTCGTTGTTTATCAAACTCGTGATAGAGGTTGCCAGCGGGGTCGATACCTTCTTTAAAATCATGCGCAATGTAATTGGCGTTATTTATTTTCACACCTATTCAATGGCCGTTTCTCAGGTATACCAGCCATCTCTTTTTAAATATAAGTTCGCTTGAGCGTAACTTCCGAGGCACTGACGTCTCTACCGTTGCTTGACGAATCCCATCTCAATAGGATTATTGTATCTATTCTTCAAAGGTGTATACGTCACCGTGAATATATTTAGGGGCAACCTTCAATCTAGCATTGATATATAGTTCATTATGATTATAAGCAGTAAATCTGAATGCGTCACATTTCGAAGGAGTTTTTCAAAGCGAGGCCCGCAGACACCTCCACAATGTGTATTCTTCATTTAATCGATGGCAATAGGAATTAATCGCATCCGACAGGAATAAAAATTACTCGAGATGGTCGTCAATTCGGTAAAGCACGAGCAAGCTTTAAGGGTTACGCCTTAATTTCTGTCTATGCAAGAGAACTGCTTTCGTGAAGTCAACGCTTCCCGTGTGAACTATCATGGAGTGGGTTATTCACTTTTACAGGAAGGACGGCCGTAATCTGATCGAGGAGTATTTGTCAAGACACACGGAGGACGATACTCGGGCAGCTTTTATCTGGACCCGTGAGCACCTTGACCAGGTTGAAGATCCCCGATACGCGGCGGACTATGTGCTTGGTCTGTTTGCGCAGGATCGAATGTCATACGCACTGGATACGCTCTATGGGAGCAATTCGACGAACTCCGACGAACCGTCACTATCCGAGATGACTCTTTCCGCCATGAAGATGCTATCGAAGGCTCCTAGAGGTACTGTGTGCTGAATGCCTTTTATATATATATAATATATATATATATATATATAAAAGCACTTAATTTCAAAGGTATATTATTACACGGATTGTGTAGTTTTTCGTCCTAATCAATATTCTGCTCATTCCTTCACTAAATTTATGGACTAGGTGGCGTGATATTCTCCAAGAGAAGAGATCATTAATACACTTTTTTTGCCGATATGAATTTTGGTTGTATGTTCCTTTTTAAATCTCGCCGTGGTTTCTATAATATTGAATATATTTTCGGCTATGGACGGCTGTTTTAATTCCATTTTGTTTTGAGTAAGGCTTTGTCTAAATCATTTACACGCTGGATGATGTGTGTGATTTTCACATTGTTCTCCGTATATATATATATATATATATATGGAGCACGTTCCTTTTATTTAATCCTCAACTGCCATCGTGGCGTTAATTACCAACTGGTTGCCTGCTTCATCGAAATCCAGTTATCTCTATGTATCAACAAACAAAGGAATCGATGTTTACGAAATATTTGGTGAGCCGTCATTCATACCATAGAGGAGAGGAATTCAAATGTACAAGCACTGGCAAACAAGGCTTGCAATATGCGATACAATAATAGACTAACTCCATCTTGTGGACATCTAGGCTTCGTTCTATTTGTCGAAGGAGCCAACATCGACGCTGCGCATCACGTCAATCTGGCAGCTCATGCACTCGAGGAAGTCTACCAGATGGATAAAGCAGTTCGCGTCGCCACGAAATTTCTATCGACGAAGAACACCCTTATGGTGGTCTCTGCGGATCATTCACACCCATTTACCATTAATGGATATGCCAGCCGAGGAAAGAGTATCATTGGTAGG
This sequence comes from Stratiolaelaps scimitus, assembly GCA_019614645.1. NCBI lineage: Eukaryota > Metazoa > Arthropoda > Arachnida > Mesostigmata > Laelapidae > Stratiolaelaps > Stratiolaelaps scimitus. The sequence continues at coordinate 4,631,010 of JABWDB010000016.1, forward strand.
TAATCACGCAGCTTTTTCGACTGACCACGTTGAGACTATGAGACTAGACGTCTATCCTAAGTGTATTGGCATAAGAGAAAGTTTTGAGTATATATCTATCTATCGATCTATTTATCTATGGATAATTACTACAAGTATTGGATGTAACACCACGCTGGCTACTTTCTTAGGTACTTATACAATACTTGTGGAAAATACCAGTGTCCAATGTGTGCAGCGTATAACAGGGCAAGGCTTGAATGTACGATGCCTCAGTTATAGCTGCACAAAACGGACAATCTCGAATTGCTCGCCCCTGGCAAAAAAAACAATATCCAACTATCGGCTCGATGTATACACGATTAGTAGAGCGAAAATTTCGTTTTTGTCACAGGCAAAACCGAGAACGGTGGACACAGCATCCTGAGCTACTTCTCCGGACCCGGAGGCTTCTGTAAAGCGGGCGAGCCCGAAGGACACCGTTATCCATCCATGGTCAATATTTCCTTTGGAGTGCACGGCGGTGAGGACGTGCCTGTGTTTGCGATCGGACCCTGGGCGCATTTGTTCGTTGGAGCCGTTGAGCAATCGTATCTACCATATGCCATCGCCTATTCGGCGTGCATAGGCCCGTTCAGTCATCGGTGCGCGAAGAACGATGCGCCATTGACAACATCGGTGAATGTCAACTACATCCAGGACAGGTGGGCCAGACATGAACAGGAAGAACAGACGAGACCAAGATCTTGACTGACAATCGCTCGTAGACAGAGAGGCCACTGATGAATTGATTGTTTGCTCAGACTCTAAATGTGCCTAAATAAATGTCAAGCCAAATTATGAATGAATGCATCTCACGCCTGCACAACATGAGGGGGCGAACAGTTTCAGGAACGCGTTTTTCCCTTAAGGAAAAACAGCCGCAAGCCCGATGTGCTATTGCTCAAGGTGTACGATGTCTAAGGCGATTGCTCATCATCAACAACATCGTTTGGCGGCTAGTACCAATGAACGCCCCCGGGGGTGGTAATAATCAGGGGGTTCACGTAGTTTCGTAAGTCTTGCATTATATTTGGCTAAAAATTCGTCGTCTTTGCTAAAGAGTTATCCTGGCATTATTCGCCTACATATCGTCTACAGGATCGGCCTTTCTAGCCATTTGAGCATGTGATCGCCATTGGAAAGAAGTCCTCCTATCGACTGCAGTAAAGTATATTACTTGTCAGAACTCTTGTTTCGATGCTAAGATTTCCGGGGTACGGCGCCGGCGATGCCTGACTACCACGTTGTGATCCTAACGTAGTAGTTTAACTGCACGGTCTCTTAATGCCCGAATTGCGAACCCGACATCGGTTGTCTAGTTCTTTTCAATTTAAACTTCAAAGCTTGAGATCGTAAAATGACTAGCTCCAAATGTAACTCGTTTCGCCAAACCTGACTACGTATTTTATCTAGTGACATATAGCTTTCATCCTGGACTACTAAGTAATCCGACGCACAGGACATAGGCTTCTGGACGTCCCGTTAAACTCTTCCTTTACTAATCATAGTGATTTTGTATAATCTGTCTCGCAGAATGGTTCGACCGACAGAAATCCCAATCGTTGGAGAGCCCCCAGTACCTCATCGAGTCAACATCATTTCCCCCAATCAGATTGAGTTCAGCAAGGTCCTACCAGTTCCTCGACAGGCTCTTAGTAGTAGTGCAACAACACGTCGCCCTACACAGGCCCATCCACCTGTGCCAGCTACTCCGAAGCCTGTAAGGCTTCAACGATTCCCGATAGCTGAGGAGCACCCGGTGAGCGGCACATCGACGCAGCCTGAGACAAGGATCGAGGTAATCATCACTAGTGCGCATGCACAATACATTTTAAATACCTGTCATATATGATGTATTTATAATCATCAAATTTCTTTTTATATTAAGTATTTCGCAGATGATTCTTGTTAAACATTCCTCGAAGATCCACCACATGTTAACGATAATACGTGGCATAAGTCCAACTCAATTTAAACAGTGAGACAAATGCATAGGAAGCTATTTCTGATTAGCTATCGAAACAACTTCCCCGTTAACTAATTAACCAACTATTGTTGTACTCGTAAACGTAAACGCTACTGGTGAACAACAATAGCTGACTGATACCTAGATAACCACATTCGTTCGTTTGCTAATTCCTTTGTCAGCAAACGGAACGACTCCGCGGTGCGAAATCTAGCGGTCACCGCCGATCAAGTGGAGACCCCTTCCGTAAGCAGTTTGGCAGAAAAGAGATCCCTGTACGTCAACAGCGAGGAAGGAAATCCAGCCGCAATCCCAACCTTGTGGCCGCCTCTGAAATCGCCGCCGAGTTTATGCCAAGGTTCGGCTCAGCCCTGACCGGTGAGCCATCACGCGCTCAATCCCGAGTGGACGACGGTCCCATCGAATTGATCGACGATGTGAGCGAGATCCGACGACATACTCTGGATCAGACGGGAACGACGACGACGGCGACGCCGACAATCGCGACGTCAACGTCCACCTCGACTTCGGTCGAAATCGGCGAAGATTCTGCTACGGTCGAACCAACGGGGGCCCCTTCAAATGCCGGCGATGATAGTCTAACATCAGCGATGCGGCGTCGAAGGGTGGTCAAACTGTACGTGCCTCGCAATGGGAAATTCTCCAACGGTCTGGAAAAACGATCGGGACTTCTCCTGGCGAGCTCGGCCGACAACTGAATACATATTCGGCAACTTGAGCAGGCCGTCACACCACTGTCCCTGACTGTCGGCTACCAAAACAACACACACAGGACACAATGCCAAACACGACAACGCGAGTTCCTCGAATGGATAACTGACTTACGGTGACAAATGAGAGCCGACTAGTTGGTGGTGGTCGTCTCGCTAAGTCGTTTGACAACAGTTTCTACTTGATATTCGCTACCAAATTTTTCGTGGATTTTTGTACAAACAAGCGCCCAAAGCCGCCGAAATACCTGGACACAACATACGCACGTACGCTAGTAGGTCCACCGGTGGGTGGGACAAGCAGGCCGCGAAGGCTTAACCTAAATTTAGGCTCTGACAGGACAAACCGAGACGGTCCGAAAGCATCATATATGCAGACTGTCGATGATTTTCATCAATGAAACCACGAACCAATGCGGCGATACGAGGGACAGGATATCGTATACGATTTTATATGAGTGTACATATAACCTCTATGGTCTACACAGCCTCGTCTAATGCCAATGGGACATAATAACGGAACACATGGGAACCCGATGGCGCGCTGATTCGATCGCTTCATCTGGCTCCTGTGACGGTAGTGGTTATATTAATTAATCATTCATTTGCGTGTATTTATCTCGCTACATCACTACTCATCAAAGTGGCCAATGTTATGTTCGAGTGACTTTGTTTTTTTATTGGTTGATTGTATTTTATTTGTTAACATCATTATTTGTTTCTGTTGACCTTGCAACTATGATGTCCGCTCTATCTATCGACGGAAGTTGTTATGTATAAAGTAAAATGAATAAACAACATAAAATAGAAATGTAACTACAGTCTGACTCGTATTTCTGACTCTCTTTCGGTGTTTACAATATATAAATATATATATATATATATGGAGTAGATTGATTGAATATACCTTTTATTGAAATCCGATAAACGAATGTACTATCACGTCCTCAGGCAGAGCTGAGAAAGTTGACACAACGAATTTCACCTTCGCTAATCGTAAGAAACCAAATGAAATCAGTAAGCCAAAAGGTCTTCAACGCGGTATGACTTACGATACGGAGTCGCCACTCTCAGCGTGTCGAAGTCAGAGAATTAGTTTTTTGATGATGCCACCTTTCAACAATGGGCTTCAACAGCATATTCGTCAAATTCTTGATATTCATTTTTGCACTTCGCTTCCCTCGACGAACCATTACAACGCATTAATTACGACAACATTTCAAATACGATGAATATAATTTTATTATATGTATATATATATATATATATATATACTAGAGTAGGGTTTATACAAGGTATGTTTTCGGAATTCTCAAGTCGTTCATCATTCTATTCTAGCCTTCAATTAGGCAATGGCCACTGAAATCAGATATGCAGTTATAGTCTCTGTACAACACAGGCAGGCAATATCGACCAACTCCGCTCATGTTTGATTCTTTGTTCCCGAGACGTTCACGTCTACTCAGCATTAACTCGAATAGCTCTACATCTTTTGCGCATTGTCACTCGGTTTGCTTTAAAAAGTCCACCGCTAATATCCATTACACACTCGGGAAGCACTATACATGGACCGCTATCGTCTCGGGTGCGTCCCAGGCTGTCCAATCGATAGTTCGCGCATTCATGGACAGTTGCTTTTTTTTTCTTTGTCGATCTCTTTCCGTTCGTGGTCTATCCTATCATTGTTTTCTAGTAGTCAACTCTCATTGTTATTCACATGTAGATTTAACTGCGGCCTGCTTCGAGACGATCGTCATGTTTTTATTTTCCCCTCTCATATGTTGGTGTTTCTCTGCGTGGTTCTCTTTTTCTATTGTGTTTTGTACAGTACACGTGGATTATCCTATGGAAATAGATGCAGTCATGGAAACATTTCGTGCTTGTTTGTGTACTCGATTTCACCTCTGTCACTAAAGAGGAGATTATGATATCAACTCTCCAGGCGATTACGACCGTGGCCGTTGATTCTGCCTTAGCCCAAGCACGCAAGCGTCGCAATAATTACAATTTACACAGCTATATATATATATATATATATATATATGATAGCACACATATCGGTCCTAAGCACACCGTACAATGAGCCGTGCGGCAGCATTCGGTTGTCCATTTTTGCAGTTAGCTGACAAAACGCTTGATTTTCTTGGTGGTTCTCCATAAAAATGAACTGACAGAATAACCTAAGGTGAGGAGAATAAACAATAAAATAAAACAAAGATCACCAGACGAGCCAAGCATCCCAACGCTGAACGGTTCCTTCGCCACATCTCGGCCCATTAGACCGTCACACACTACCTAGATTACGGTAAACCTTTCGAAGATTGAAGTAAGTAGCCTTCATTTTTCCAACGACCAGGTCGAGTTCTCAGCATATACACCAATGGCGATAACACACAATGGGAATCACGATCATGCGAACGATGCTATGCTTCAACTGGCCACTAGCGATTCATCCACTAACTAATGTTGTACAGATAATTGCAACATATGTAATAATATACAAAATGGACGCCCATACTTAAGCTCTATTGTACTTACGAGAAATTTAAATTAAACTTGAATTGCGAATCTCGAAAATGATGTCCTCCGCCACTCAATGACGACAATAGCAACATTATCCCCTAAATATTAAAGATCATAATGCTAAAATGGAAATGCTTCTACAATTTCACAATCTCCGACTATCTGCGTTCAGTCATATTTCTGCCCCTTTAACCTAAACACATTATATATATAGGTATACATATATATATATATATATATGTGTGTGTTTATATTTTGTATAGTGTTCAGAGCGATGACGGGAGAACGTCAATATCAATATAGTGAATTAGCTTTCCGTTAGCACTAAAATATTCAGCTATCACTTGAAAAATGAACAGTGCTCGGGCATGTATGTTGCTGTCGACACCGCTGCTAATGTCGTGTTGGATGTTCTCCGACACGCGTCTCTTGGGAAAAATACACAGGATGTTTTGCCTAGCCTTGGATTCTTCGATGGGTGGCAACTCCGTCTGCAGCAACAGGTGCCACCAGCCAGCCAGTGTTAGCGGTTCAACTCAGTAACACGGAAGATATCGGCAATTATCGTCAACTAGCTAATCTGTGCTGATCAGCCAGATGACTCATTAGCATCGGCGAGAATAACGTCTTAGTGGCTATTAGCTGTCTAGAAGAGATCCGTCTATGGCAATTCCAGCGTCTATCCGAAGATCTCCATCGGGGCGAACCGGTACGAGAAGGACACGTTCGGTTCCATCTTCCTGGTTCACCTGGAGAACCAATGATCATGTAGCCAATACACGCACAGTCAACAAGCGGACATCGAATAGCGCATCAGGCGTTGGTCAAGCATACAATAATAGTAAAAGACGAATGCGATTTATACTACGGCTCACGTATTGAGAAAACTTTCTGAGCCTGCAGGAGATGTCAACTGTGAACGCTCTGAGTGCAACTTGGAAAAATATCGCTATAAGTAACGTAAGACCAAAATGACTCTTAATACCTTTGCTGTTAGAAAAAAATGTAATAGGGAGTATTATTATATTATACATATTTAATATAATTATAATATTCGATATAATATATATATGGAGTATTGCCTTGACATTATCACAAACCTTTACGAGGGTGCTACTGGCGAAGCTCTGGGGATCGACACCTTCCGGGATAGCTATATGATATGCCTGTTCATTGATCATGACAACCATCGACGGTCCAGCCCCGCCGACGCCACCAGGATCGGAGACATCTGTAACATTAAACGGATTACCCGAATTGATATCAACGCGCGCTCAATTTGTTCGTTCAACTCAGCGAGATAATAGTATTCTTTGATACAAGAGATCGACGATTTCTCGAATTAGATCAGCCCATACGCCTATCGTCGACAACACACACGCCAACAAACAGACGATCAACGCCGCCGTTGACATATCGAGTAATTGTCATCGCGAGCTCAATTCGCCGCGCGCTGTCTCCAGTGGTAGTTACATACCGTGTTCTTGCTGATCCTGGTCGTGAGTATCGTCCCCTTGCTCCTCGAGCATCAGCTCCGCCTGCGTTCGCTCCTTGGTAACAGCCCCCGATTCTGCCACGGTTCCTAACTGTTCGATCATGGTGGTGCCCGAATCTTCGAGTTGGACGCCGGCATCAGCGGCTGATTCGATGGCGCCGTGTGAACTCGTCACATCTGACACCATCATCTGTAACGACGGCGTTCATTATAACGATATACGTGTTTAATGATAAGTAGGCGCAAGTATTTTAGTAGTTATTGCTATTATTGGATCTACTGCTGCTGCTGCTGTTGTTGCTGTTGTGTCTATAACGAGCAAGCTGGTGGTTCTGTGGGTATCAGTCTTCTCCAATGAAAAGGGGTCTGTCATTCTCCAGGGCTATAATAGGCGTCCAATGGCTTTCCACAGCTAAAGCCTTGCCAGTACAGGCCACCACGTCGACACGTAATAAGCGTGAAACTGATCAAAGCTTTAGTTAATTTAATCATTCTAACCTTTTCATTATTATCGGCCACTTGCTCAACAAGTTGGTGGTGGTGATGCTGGTGGACGTCTTCATTTGATTTGCCCACTAGGGGTTCACCGTCAACGCCGGTCTCCATTGCAGTGACATGTCCCTCGGCCTCTTCGGACTCAGTAGTCATCACGGTCCCATCTGCATCATCCTCAATCAGCTGTTCGTGGTACTTCAGAATTTTGTACTGTGTCGTCCGACCCTTGTCCTCCACTTGGAGATGGGTGACATCATCGCCCGCAGCCGCTCGAAGTAATTGGACAGCGATATTTTCATCGATCTCATGAATACCTTGAAGTTAACGAATTAAAATAGCGTTATACACCTCACGCGTGTTGAGGAGCGTGCGTTACCCTCGGAGCATTTCGTTGAAGGCAGTTATGAACGAAGCCAGGTTGTTGATACAACATTCTCTACTAGCATCTGTCTCTAGCTCTAAACTACATCAATCAAATTCTTGTCACGAGCTTAGTGAACATTTACGGCAAATCGATATGCCTAGCCTCACCTCAATTCACAAAACTAGTCAAATGTTACCAGAACATGATGTTTCAGCTGTGCGTTTTGATCCAACCGCTGCGATTTACTCTTCTATGTTCAGTGTCTTCAACAAAATAAAAATAAAACAAACAAATCATTGTATGTTTAACGCAGTTTAACTAACGCCAACGATTCCCTCGAAATACCTTCTCGCCCGCCTTCGACCTCCAGGCTAAACAATGTCCCGGCCTCCTGTAATGTCATGACGGCTACGCCTCTGTTGAGGTCCTTTCGAATCGAGACAACACCCTCCTGACCAGATGGCCCCAGGAGTGCGATACCTCCTTCAGATAGGTACACATTCTCCTCGCCGCTAAAACATTGGAATAAAACACGTTATTGCCAGTAATGAAGCGCCGTCACAAAGTTCTCGTTACGTTTAGTGACCGCGGCCTGGTGAGGGTTTAACCAGCGTTATATCAGATCAATTTAAATACGGCAAAACTTCGACTTCATAAGATGCTCCGAGTTACTCACTTAGCCCCGTGGTGACCGCCTGGCACTGGCATAATAGGCTGTCCATTGGGGTCCACAAAGATTTGCTCTCCACCAGCTGTCGAGTTGCAATCGTGGGTAACAAATTCAGCTTCGGAGTCAAAACCCTTCAAGCAGCCGGAACAGATGAGACGCACTTCTGGAGCATTGGCGTTACCGCTAGAACGGGGTTTTAGTAAAGGTCCAAGCGAGCCCAACAGTGATCCGCCTGCTGAGCTCTCATGACTTTTCAGATGAATCTCGAGAGACTTCTTCTTGAAGAAGCCTCGACCGCAGATCGTACACTTGAAGTCACATTCACCACGATGCAGCCGTAGATGATTGTACAAGCCCACCTGTACATAAGTCATTTATTAGTAATCAGTAGCATGCGTACGAATAAAATTCCTTGGTGGTGCTAATCGTGCTTGATAGTGTTGAATGGAATATTGATACAATTCCCTGATAGTGCTAATGTTGAATTAGAGTATTGACTTACAGGTGGCTACTACTACACCAATAAATAAACGAACTCAAAAAGTTCACGCCGACATAATATCCGTACACGGATCAATTCCTAGTCCCTATATAAGAGGAATCGATTGAGGGCACTACCTGCGCCAATGAGGAATCAACCTCCCCCCCCCGCCCTTCCCTTGAAAATAGGCTAGATAATAAGAGGACCTTTCTCAGTATGTGTTTTTGTTGTTTCCATTACTATATACAATGAGAAGGAGAATACACCCGACTATACCTTTGTGCTTAGACGCCGGTTGCAACCCTCCCAAGGGCATGGTGTTGGCGGAGCGTGAATCTCCATATGCGCGATTAGCTGCTCTTTCTGTAGGAAACGCCGGTGACATTTGGCGCACTCGTGAACAACGCTATGCTGAGATAGATGTGACCATAGCGCTTGCGCTGAGGATGCCTTGGCGCCGCAGATTTCACAAATGTTGGCCATTTCCGGATGGGCGTTCTGGATATGGTTGCGTCTCGGGGCGGGCTGCACGAACAGTTGACCGCAGTGTTGACACTGATATTGATGACTTTCGGTCTCCATATGGCGCACGAATGTCGACAGCAGGCCATGCCACGTATGACATACGCGACAGCGGTAGTTACGAGGTTCCGAGCGATTGTGCTTGTCCTGAACGCGCATATGCTGCGTGGCGTGCTGCGGGCTCACGAAGTGCTCTTGGAGCTCTTCGCCATTATCGAAAATCATGTCACACATCGCGCAGAACTGCTCACCCCTACAGTATCGGACGAATCGGCGTCACAGAAAATAGCAGAGACAAGATGCGAGGTTAGGTTACATAAAGGCGACGTTGATCGCAAGACGTATCTTTTGTCGTGCTCAAAAAAACGTATTTTTTTCTGAATAGAAATCACAAGGCCCATAATGGTGACTATTAGTGCTGCTCAGCTGCAAGCCGCTCAAGAAAAACACCCTCTCCAAGTAGGAGGACTCCCTTACAGCAATACATTATTCTAGAAAGGCTGTCAAAATCCCCTATATATATATATATATATATATAACATCATGGACTTTCTTGTGAATTCGATTCATAGTGGAAAAAAATTATATATATAACAGAAATGATTCCAACTCACCGTTGATTGTGCAGCCTGACATGAACTTGAAAGGCAGCACTTTCCTCGAATGTATTCGAGCAGCTCGTGACGATGCAGATAAATCGTTTCTGCATCCCGTGCAAGTTGTGCATATGCAGATAGAACAGGGTGTAATTTTTGATGACTACATCACACAGATGGCAGTAATGGCCCACCTTGCTGGTAAAGCCCATCTGGCTCAGTCGTGCCTCCGAGGGCACCTCACTCCGATCAAGCATCGCGCTTGAATCCATAATGATCTCCGTCGCATCATTTAGAGGACACACCTGTGAATGCGGGTTGAAATATTTTCCACATCAGTTACATTATTAGCATTATTATTCGTCACGAGTTTGACATGGCGTTTAAATATCAACATGAGACGCGCACATTCAATCATATACATGGCCGCCTTAATCTCAAGTCAAAATGCTACCTAGCTGAAAAGGTTTTGCCTGAAGGCCCGAGAAACGAACCTGACTGGTAACTTCGGGCATTTGATCAGCCGACCGAACTGTCCTCTTCACCCACTTCATGTGAACGTGATGAAGGTGTTGGGCAGTTAGCTCGGCGTTCTTGAACGTCACATTACATAGAAAACACGTCATGGCGCTCTCATCAAGCCCTTCGGCGTCGTGGTCAGCGAACTCCGGAGAACCTGTACGAGGTTTACAGGACACGTATGCCGAAATGTATTATACATATGGACATATACGTGAAACATACAATGTAATGTGTCCTATTTTAATATTTAGACAAGTATATTCTATGTGCTCTAATTGTCGTGCTAATAGACGTTTTAGAAACCTCCCCGTTCCAAGTGCAATTAGTAGACACGCTCTCGACTACAGCCTGCGCCCTGCCTGGGGTGGCCGTCCTGATGAAATTCGCTCACTCATGTCTCTGATTATTCTATTTGCAGGAGAGACGTAATAAAAAAAGATTGCTTGGATGGCCTAATTCGAATATGTAGAAATGTACATGATTATTAAGAACGTGTAAATAATATTGTGAAATAATCATAATCAAACGATGCTGATGTCAACGTATAGTGAACGGTGACACTTAATTTTGACTTATTTCTTTCTACGAGAACTCAGCAGATGCAGCAGTTGCACTTCCGTAAATAAACCACACCTTGAATTACATCATTGTATTGTGGCTTTATCACGGCAGATTATTATTATTATCGCTATATTTCTTTTAATATGTTCGTGTGATAAATATAACTTAGTTACACTTGCACATGACTTACACTTATCTTCAAGCATGTGGCGTTCCACCTCTTCCTTGTCGGTGAACATTTGCTCGCAGTGGAAACACTTGAAGCTTGTCGATCCGGTATCATGACCACTTGGTCTCTTGGCCGGCTCTGACGTTTTCCGCTGAACGAGATCGGGACATTTGGCGATATGGGCAAGGAGCTCATCGTGGCTTGACGTCGGTTCTAGGCATTTGGCGCACGACCAGATCGCCGGACCCGTCTGAACAGCGTGGGACAGCAGCACGTGCTTGGTCAGACGCTCCCGTCCGTGAACGTACACTGAGCATACGGTGCACTGCAGATGGGGGCCGGGTTGTCCGTCAAGATGCCGTTGCTTGACATGGGCCTTAAGTCTGCCCGGCCTAGGTGTACAGTAGTTGCAATACTTGCAAACGAAAGTCATTCGTAAATGGGCAGTTTTCATGTGTTCGTGGTGCATCTCGAACGTCGGCGAGCCAAAGTTGCACGCGCCGCAGTAAAACGAACTTGACAAATTAGCCAGCTGGCCATCGTAGACGTGCCGTACCGACCGTTCATGCATCTGGGTATAGTGGTCTCGAACCTCAGCCAAAGTTCTCAATGTTGCGTTGCAGAACCTTGAATGAAACACATAATGTTATCAATGATGATATTATGTCGTTTAATTCTCTCTCTCTATTAGCTAAGATGGAAAATGAATTTCGCCTGTACTGAGCTATGCACGTGTTGTCATTAGATAATGTCACGTTAAGTGATTGCATGCCTCAAATGATTAGCATAGTATAATTACGCTATTGTTATTATATTCAACAATAAATTCGACGTAAGCGTACAAAACGAGCACAGACTTACTGGCAAGCAGACTTCAACAGTGTCTCCTCGGTGACGTCGTCAGGAAGACAAATGAATACAGCCGAGTCGGAGAACTCGGCCTTCGTGGCGATCGTCTGCACTTCGTGAATCACATGGTAGTGTTTCTCCAGATCGACGAGAAACTTAAACGTGAACTTGTCACGGCAGAATAAGCAGCGCAGCTGATCCTGAGACGAATGCATTTGCCTGATAAATGTTTTGTGCATTGAAGACGAGAAAACAACGGCGACTTTCAGTTGGGTGAGTCGAGCGAATATGAGAATGGTTTACTAATAAGCACCACTCGACACAACACACTTCATCAGTGGATCATGCAATAACAGATACAAACACAATAATATAGGGATTTCCCTGTATTATTGATGTTAATATATGGATATCGTCAGCAACGTGCAATGCCTATCATAGTTCACCGCACCTGAACAGGTAATTCCCAAATAGCCCCTCGACATTCTCCGCTTCCGTCAACGGCAGGTCACTTTCAACCAGCTGCACCTGATTGGGCAGCTTCTGCATTGAGTTCATGTCCGCATAGTCTGCCGTACAGTCTTCGAGGGAGATGGTCGCACTGCCACCAGCGGACGCTGGCGTTAATTGCGCTAATTAGTAGGGACACACAAAGCACAGAATAGCAAAAGGCTTAATTAAAACACACCGTTTGATAACGTTATGGCTATGAGCTCGGGACCACAGCCCTCCCTTCATACAGTTACATTAGTCTTTGCCGTAAACACATCGTTCGATTATGTTTTGATGCCGATCAAGGCTTTGGCCTTAGGATACCTTTCTGCTTGAGGGCATCGAGCGGTGTTAATGGGTCCTTCTTTACGGCGGGATGGCCTGCAAGCTGCTGTTTGGCCGTCTGTATAGGCGATGATTGCTGGATATCCTCCTCGGAATGCATTAACTACAGGTAAATACATCCAGGGATAATGGTTAGTGGTAGCATTTTTATTGAGGTTAATAGTAGATGATTGAATATAATGAATATTCTGGGGCAATCATTCGTAGTAAGATGAATCGTGGAATCGGAGACTGCCTTGAATTGTTCTCCTTGTCTACTTGACTTCCTTATTAATGAGAGGCCAATGTGTATGTATAACAGGTAGCAATTCGAACGGTCGAATCAAACTTGAGGGGATCGATGAAAAAGTTTATATAAATGATGCGATATACGTAGACTTCCATTGTTAATCTCCTAAGGCTTGAATATGTCCAAACCCTTTGGCACAACTTTACTACCGCCCAATTGGCATCGCCGCAACGCCAAGACTCGCCCCTAACAGACGCTACTCTATAGACTCGCCGTACCTGCTGTTGTTGTTGCTGCTGCTGCTGTTGATGTGAGTGTACGGTGTTCATTTGGCCGCCGGCGACGCTGCCGCTCGCGTTCGACCCATTTTGTCCCTGTAAAATGGCGGCGGTGGCGGCGGCGACGGCGGCAGCAGCGGTGCCTTGTGCGTGATTCTGTAGAATTGCCATCTTCTCGCGTACGTACGGCATCTTCTCATCGGCCCGCTCGACCGCCTTGTTACGGTCGGAGATCGCTGCTCCGGTGATCTCAATCGTCACCCCATCGTCAGCCACCACGAACAGGCGGCTTTTACGCTGTCGCGGAGCTGATAGGACTTTTGAGCGGCCTTTTTTACGACCCAACAGGCGACGCTGGTCCGATGTAAGGAATTCATAAGCGCTTGCACTTTTGTTAGCCGGAGGCTGAGGCGCCACCGGAACAATCCGCTTGCGAGCTGACGGCGTTCGATGAAACAGAAAAACGAAATATGATGAGTTTACATAAGTGTTTGTGTGTATTGTGAGTGTGTGTGTGTCCGATTTGAGGGACCAGCTCAGCCAGAATAGACGGCTATATATATATATATATATATATATATATATATATATATATATGTGTGCATATACAAACGCTCTCATATGCTCACCGTAATCACTGTTGAGGTAACTAGCGAAAAAAAAACCGTCTCGTCGCCTCGTACGCTGTTTTGCATCCATTAGATAATAAACACGCAAGTCTCGAGATAAGGCATACGATAGAAACTCCGACAACTCCGGCCAGAAAGTATAAAGTTCTGAGGAAAACGCCCTCACCGAATGCAGCTGGACCTCGGATGATGTGAGCTCGAATTCTCGTTGGGTCATATTCCTCATCCTCGTCGTCCGCTGGTTCGGAGGCCGTTCCGCTGCCAGCCACGAGTGGTCCTTCGTCAACAGTCTGAAATCAGTCAATGTCCACTATGAGGTAGTCCGTCATTGCGATCGATGGCTACGGCCTAACGTGTTTCATTGTTGATGTGCCTACAAAATCGACGTGAGACAGTGAAATGATTGAAGGCACCTACCTCTTGTTTGATGGCCTTTTGTCCGACAGCTCGAATCGATGCACTATCGCCGTTCTCGTCATTGAGACGAACCACCTCCACCTATTGAGCGTTATTCGAATCAGGTCGCATGTCGGATTAGAGGGTTGCCTTGGCTCCGGCGATTGCTTTATTCTACTTCGTCATGAGTAGTTCGTTCTAGACAAAGTAATTGTAAAACGGCGTACTAGTAGAAATTAATGATGATGATGATGATGATGATACTAATAATGACCAGCAGCACCACCGTCGTCATTGTTATTATAATTATTATTGTAAATTAATGACTGAATTGAATGAATGGCATCAATTCATTGAGCAAGCTCACCTGGAGAGTTTTTGGATCAGCACTCTGCATCACAACGATTCCCTGTGAGTTCTGTAGCAGTGACAATTGGTCACTATTAACAATCAACACCTGTAGCAGCAGCAGCAGTGGCAAACACAACGTCATTTAATACCTTGCACTAATTGTTAATTATTGTCCCCGCATCACTATAATAAAGACGGCGAAACGCTAAGTGTATACAGCTCAAAGACGTGATTTCGACGACAAGACAGCTGACAACTAGCGTGAAAGGTCCGGCGCAATGATGTCGTCACGTCGGCTAGGACCAGGCCCAGCTCAGGTAAAAAGGACACATTGGAACCAGGGCAGTCCTTGTCGATTCGCCCATATCCGACCATGTGACTCCAATCGGAGCGCGAGCGTTGGCAATAAACGAAAAATCCAAATTCTCATTTCCGCTTAGCAGCAGATCACTTACCTGTTGACCGCTTTCAACGACAGCCGAAAACGCCGACGGACTGATAGCTCCAACTCCTGCTCCTGTCGAAATAAACTTTGTGGCCTGATTTCCGGCTGTGCCCTGGCCAGCCGCTGTCGAGCCTTTTGTTGCGGTCGTAGTAGTTGACGTCGAAGACGTCGCGGGGGAGCTGACAATTGTAGCGACCGGCGTCGTGTTCTTCGAGACGGCAGCGCTCGAAGCCGCTGAAGCAGCCGCGGGCCGTTTCTAAATCAAATGTAGACAACGTTAATTAGTTCACTGCTAGTAAAATAAATTATGCATTTGTAGCAACAGCTGCATCAAAAACAACAACGACAACAACAACGAGAACAACAACAACAACAACAACGCTAATAAAAAAAAACATGAAGGTTATCAAGCTAAGCACAAGCCCTTCCAAAGCCTATGAGATTTCCAATAGAAAATCCTTCACAGCAAGACTCATTTACGATACGAACGTATACACTACAATCAGGAGCAGGAAGGTTACCATGAAGGCCAAGTGGAAATCGATTTGTTTATTGCTTAGACGGATAACATACGGCGCCAACAGAGGAACTAACTTTTCTTTGGAGTATGGATGGCACCACACGCTTGCTGACGGTGCTTGGAGCTTCGGATGGTTCATTTTCGTCTTGTGATGCCTCCTTTGCTCCTGCGGAAATCGTGGCACCACTTGTGATGGTAATTGCCGCAGAGCCTGAGGTCGGTCCCGGTCCGGGTCGTATCGATCCGGAGAGACGTTTAAGGAAGTCGGTGCAGGCTAAAATCGAAATGAGATACAAGTCGAGCATTAGCTTCATTGTGGAAACAGATACCGTACGTGAGAACGAGTTGCCAAAATTTCGTTTCTAGCCACGCTGGCTCGATTTACATGTAAATTTTTACCCATTTGAGTCACATTTCTCCACCAAAACCTCACGTCGAAGCGCCGCATGATAGCTCATATACATACTGGACATGAGGCCACGACAAAAGACGTAAGCGTTCTGCATTTAACCTAGATAGTTATAGTCCCCTCTCTCATAAGTAGGTGTTGATTTGTCTAAGTGATTTTTTTGCTCCTTTACTGTTGAAGATCGTAATCACCAATTGTTGCCTTCTCCGCATCGATCACCTACTCACCAGCTTTGCTCTGACGTTGCTTTCGAGGTCGCGCCGTTCCTCCATCTTCGCCAACTGCCGGAAGGCTCAGATCTCCAATAGCCTATGCGGTTACAATGGGAATGAAACGCAGGTTACATGAAATAACCGAGGTCGCGTATACGAAAAAACTTAAAGGGATATCGAAGATTTTGTCAAACGTCACACAGGCAAAAACGCAAAGTTCAGCAGAGCCTTAAGTTCCGAAGGGGACATACGTTGAGTAACACTATGTTCTTTGTTTATTCAGTGAATTCAAACAGCTGCTAGAACCTCGTCGTACCTTGAACACATCCGAATCATCTGTAAGCATCTCGCACTTGCGCATGATACACATCTCATTGTCGCCACCGGCGCCCCCGGACGAGGCCGCTTTCCCGGCTGCAGCGCTCGAAGCGGACGTCGACGACGCGGCGGCTCCGCGCGATGACCCAGAACTAGCAGCGGTTCGACCCTGTCGACTTTGACAGTGTACACATCGACCGCAATCTGAGGAGACAAGGGCGTATGATAACGAACAGATAGATATATGTAACTTAATATATATATATATATAACCTTGGGGCAATGGCCACCTTTCCCAGCACAGGTCATATGTCAGCCTAATACTGCTTCTTCGATTCAAGCGACTGATCCCTTCTCTATATCTCTCTGATACCATATATTTTTGAACCGATACCTTTTGGCCGACAGTGGGTGGAAGAAATAGTCTCTCACCTTCCTGTCGGGTACATCCATCGCATTTGTTACAGCCACCGAGCGCCTCCGCTTCCCGGCGCTCTTCCTCACGGCGGCGTTCCCTTTCAGCTAACTCGGCCTTTGAGGGTCGACCGCGCTTTTTCGGTGGCTCTATATCGATTTTGGGTAGAAATCAGAGAATCCGACCATTTTAATCTAAGTGACACAGTCAAATCCACTCAGCCGGTCGACCAACGATGAGTCGATGCCGATTCAAACCTGATCGGACGGATAGGCGGGAACGAACAACTATCACATAGCTAATCCAGTAAATTGACCATAATAATAATGTAAATGCCGCTGATTGATATGTAAGCATATTAATGGACCTCTTCGGGGCGAGATACCTTTAAGCGACTGGTCGGCCTCCTCGGCCGTGTTCTCACTCTCCTCAGCCTCCTGCTCAGCATCGCATCCTTTCTTATGTGCGATAAACTCCTCCAGCTCATGATAGCTCCGATGGCATCCGCCACATTTGAACAAATCTATATTGTCATAGGAAAAAAAAATATATATATTTGAAAAATTCACATTGCGCATTTATTCCACTGAAGTTATCATGTGATGCATTCGGCGTGGGAGGGTTGGTGTGATTATAAGGTGAGCACCGTATGAGGTATTCACACTGACTCACTCAGTCGATAATCGACATTTAGTACAAACACGTTTATATACCCTACAATGGAACACTAACATGTATTTAATATCGACGATATATCTATAGTGGCTGTAGTAACAATGATCATAATCGCGATGATGGGAAAACCTCATGTTTCCTGCCTATGCAGTCATCGATGCAAATAAATGAATTACTATTTTAGATGAAGAAAAGGCTAGTTTTATGCCAGTGCACCCATGAGGCACACCCGATATAATGACCCTTTACAATTTATTAAACATCTCATTGATACTGTGTATACACCATACTGATAGAAATATTCAAGCAAATACCACCACATAGTTTTTTTTATGAAACAACATAAAACTAACACTCACACTGAGTTCACACACGAACAAAAAACCAAAGCAAGCTGAAACTAAATATCCTCGAATTTTGAATTCGCATAAGAAATCGTCAAGGTTAGCAAATAATTGTACTGACCTCCAGCAGCTTTGCGCTTCTTTGGTGGCATCCTTGGTTAATGAATCCTTGGCTGAAATAAGAAAAAAAAATACAATAATAAATATATGACGAGAAACGATCACACCGACCTTAGCTAGTGCAAGGAATCAGGCAAGGTCGAAGGAAACAACCCTTTTTTGTTAAGAGGTTAAAGGTAAATCCTGCCTGGACATCAGGCCTCACACTAACGTATTTGCCTGGTAGTATCAGACTCTTACTGAGTAAACCCAGAACCGATTTTGACTTGGGGTAGAAGGAACCAACTAACCCTGGAGCAGTCGCTTATAGCTCAACTCAACCTAGCAACACTATACAGGCGATTGCCGCCTAATACAGTCTAATGAATTCGGCGATTCGCTAAATCTCTATGAGACCCAACCAATTGCAAAGAAAACTGCATGAACAATCATTGTAGACTACTGGGGGTGCGAGATTGTAGTTAGCACACTAACGAAGTTATGTTTCTTTTTCTAAGTAGGCACGCAACCTTTATACCGGTTTTCGAACTTTACACCATCCTCATCACCTCACCTCGGGCGAATTCGGACAGTTGCAATCGATTGACAACGGGTCAAAACCATAGCCAGCGTTTAATCATCCGATAATCAGCGGTACGTAAGAAGTAATTAACAAATATTTTAAACTGGATAGCAAGTATGAGTCAGTGCCGGCAGCATATATGTATTGCTTTTTATTCAGCTATTTGTACCGTTACTGTAGATTGTGGTAAATTTCCAACATTAACTGTTAGCTGTCGCGTAAGCTATCGAATGTATGCCCTGTAACTAATCCTCGATACAGCATCGCTCGTGTGAAATTAGAACAGATTTGTTACTATCCTCATCCGGTAGATTTAATATAAACGAAACATTCCAATATCGACGCGATGCTCCATACACTCAGGCATGTCAAATTAAATCTTGGCTTATCAAATGTAATTTTTCGACTTTTATCTCTCTCTCCATTGTTCAAGTTGCGTTTCAAATCTGTTTCAAATGCATCACACTCGTTCGCTTATATTTCCGTTCGACAGGGATCGGATACAGGATGTATCGGCGAACGCCGTGAATGCAGACGCACGTCAATGATTAGAGGAAGCGAACATTTGGTCAGTCACTTGTTGCTTTCAAACGCTGGATTAATACAAACGTAATTTTAATTCTGCCGATCGGAAATAGTTCCTCGGCTCGCTAAGTATCAATATAACTATAAACGAGCAGTGAAGATCCCACTGGACAACTGTGACCCTCTATCCCAGCTCAATTTTACGCGAGGCCAGCTCCAGTCATCACACACACATCAATGCGGTGTCCCCTTCGATAGATTTATTTCGTAAGATCTATATATACCAGCTCTACTAGCTTGCGAGTCGAGCAATGTCGTCCACCCATATCCCCTGTGCGAGGCCGTCGACGATTCGCGTTCGAGTGACAGAGTCCACGGCGATCTTCCAAGGGTCGCAGTGCACATATACGCAAAACACAAGAAGTAAAAGTCGTCGTTTAACACGGCCAACCCCGCCTCCCCCGAGAAGAAACCGGCTCTTTGAGCGTGTTCACAAGCCCATAGTGAAAAATGCAATGTACACCATAGTCGGCGATGCGATCGATCGATGGACCGACCGCTCGGCTGTTCCTTTAGTTACATTCGGCGTACCGGTAAATCTTGCCGGAGAATCGGAACCAGTTGAAAACGCCCGCCAAATACCGGATTATCCATAGCTAGCAATAGATCACGTAGCAAATCCCGGCTGGTGTCAGGATCGTATCGGGGCCCCTAGGCCGATTGCCCTGGCCGTTCATCGGGCACCGCGCGGCGTCGTTGTTATTTTAGCGAAAAGTTTAGACGTTCGACCACCCCCGGTACCATCGAGCCATCGCCAGCAAAAAGCTTTCCTGAGAAGTCCTCACCAGGGCGCTCCGATCGGCGCCATTGCAGGCAAAGGCACCGAGATGGCTACGGGCGCTCAAATGTCCGCGATCCGCACAGAAATTTAACAAGAAAAATCGAGATTTCTTGCACAACTTACCCACACGGTCGTCTGAAGAGATTCGGCGATTTTCACACACGAAATGTTCTTCAGTTATAGGTGAAAAAATTATTTCTTAACAGCTACGCTCCGTTTGTTTACAAACCTGTCCAGGGGGCGCCAGTGTGGCTATGGTGCTGCCGCCTTGCATAACTGAATTTCATTTCGTATCTCTATTTGTCGATTCGAGATGATGTGATTTCCTTCGACATTTCACGATAGGATCATCAGGCCTTGATACCTAGCAGTCGTCCATGAGCTAGCGCCGATCTGATCAGTCGTCGCTGACCTAGTGATAAAATCACGCCTGTGAACGAGGGAGTATTTCGAAATGTCGTCTTCGATGCATAATTGGCGCTGTTCATGAGTGTCTATGAAGATCGAACGGACAGCAACAATGGACACACGCTGTGCACACTCTTTATCTGAGGCGTCTCCGGTGCGCGAACTGCTTGACGCTAATGTGAATCGCCCCTGTGTATCTGACAAATGGCAAGTGACACTCGTCCCATCACGCCTGTTCGAAGCGTGTTTACGGAGTGTGCGTAATTCAGCTCAGAGACCGAGTGGATGACACGTGCGGCCGAGTGATGTTCGAACAAATTCTCGGTACGCCTTGAATTTTTCCATAAATCAAGCTGCTTCGGGTGAATAAAGAGATACGAGGATGGTTTTTTTTTTCGACAGTGTTCGTCATAACGCCAACGAAAATCCAACAACCCCGATGTTTTAATATTGGCTTTTTGGTTCATGTCAGTATTTATCGGCAATATTATTATTGATTGATCTCGGTGTCGTCTGTCAATGTGTGATCGCACAATGACACCGACATAGTTTAGACAATGGTCCCGTATCCCAATACAGCAAATGTTCGGAGTTTTATCTTTATTGTTCATGGTACGCCTCCCTCGGCTAACGAATACACCGTCAAGGAAAAGTGTGATGAGATGAAGTGTCACGGCGTCGGATCTCCTCGTCAGTGAATCAGTCGAATATGATTTGAATTAATACTTACCAGTATCATATTTATCGTTCGACTAATGATAACTCCACACATCGAAACGGAGGCACTCGATATCGTCTTTCATTTCCTCCGCTATTATAAGCATGTATTACATGAGGTGTGGCTAACTTCAGAATGAAGTCAGCCACACCTCACGTAATAGCCAACTTCAGAATAGCTTTTCCAGTATACTCTCCTAAAGGTAGCATGAGTGACACGCTAATGCTATGATACTAATTCCGTGAGGCGCGTGTCTTCATAGGCTCATCAAACGTCATTTTGAAAGCTGACCTCAATTGAGTGCTGTGCCTGATACAGGCGACTGAAATTAAATAAACAAGTTTATTAGTCGAGTGCAACTTTTTTAAACAAGCGCATTCATTGGGGCTTGGCTTGCGTATCAACGATTTAAGCATTTTTTGTGCGTACCTACCCTCGGATTATTGCGAAGGTAACTACTTTAGGTGATCCCGTAGGGGATACAAAGAATAATCGATCTGTTGCGATGAAAGGGAAGTCCTTTCAACGTAGTCGCTCCGTAGTCGTAATAAAGATGGAAGCTGTTTGACGTAGGCAGCATTGTACCACTGTGAACTTCTATGTAACTACATTTAATAATGTAATGAACGTGCAGCGTTCGACCATCTCGGATTTGCAGAGCCATTTTCAACAAGCGATGAATTAGACGAACGTACAGCATCTGTGCAACTAGATGATATTCTATATTCTTGTACATTACTTATATAGAATATTACTATTAGTTTTTGGATGAAGTAGACATAATACATAGGATGGAATACAAACAGACTTTCTCTCGACGTTGTCCACGATACGACCGATCGGATCTTTCAGCGTTCTCAAGGGTCACAAGCCCACTGAATCGACAGATTTGGAGAATCCCGATACTCACCTGAGTAGGAACTGTAGCTGCGGGCTATGACGATATTCACTACACATCGATGTACGAATACTCGTACAAAATAGTTGTTTGCAATAAAGGTAACACATTTTTTTTTGGCATTTTAAGAGTGAATTGTTTTATTTCTCAATTTCGTACACTGCTGTTCTTGCACGTTCAGCCACACACCCACCCGCCCACTCGTGTATTTAACGTATATGTTCTGAAGATGAAGAAGATCAATCGATCGATTACCTTTTTTGCCAATTAACATTGTGGTCTATCTAAAGATTATATGGATAGAGTGATAGATATTTATTTGTATGTGTGTGTGTCTGTGAGAGGGTGTAAAGGTTTAAATATGTACATGCGGTTGAAATTCATATAATAATAATGATAACACTTTACAGAAGAATTCGCATACTTTGCTGCATATAAATTATGATTCACGTGGCCTTACAACACAGCTGTCCACTGGAACGTCCATAGGCAAAACTGTCGACACTGAAACTTTATGCGACGCTTAATTTTGACAATGGCTATATTACAAGGGGAATCAGTAACCGACGCGGTGTCACTGGCCAAGTTGCATCTGGAGCTAGTTGCTTTCAACGAGTTTGTACAGCAATCCGATGCAACTATGAGAATAGTTCCCGTTCAACGGCGGCCGCCATCTCCTCGTCGACCTCTCCAATACTCTCGCCGTCCGAGTTCCATTCCTCGTCGCCGAGATCTGCTCCGTTCTCGCGATCAGGCCGGTCGAGGGCGCGTCTACCGCCGAAGTCATCTTCCTCGATGCCTCCGTCACCTTCGTCTGCTCTCCAGCCGTGTGGTGCGGAATTATCCTCTGTTTTAGCAAAAGAGAAAGAAACAACAAAAAATCACCCTTGCTCAGATCGGGCGAATGACTGATGCTACCGAGTAGTGTCGATCTGAACGCTGTAAATGTGTTTAGGACAAAGGTTCTTCGACAAACACGAGGCGTAATTTCAATGAATATGATATCCGCAAAGATACATATAACAAGGGCTGAGTTAGGAGAATGTACGGAACTTGCTCATCGACCTACCGCCATATAGGGCGTCCTCGTCATCTTCATCGTCGTGATCGATTGGTGTCCGTTTTCGACGTTTTGCTTCCGGCTGCCCACAAGGTCCGCCTTCATCCTGTCAACAACATGGTACGAGAGAGAGAGACTCATTATCCCATCATTACCTTAAAAGCTACTCATAATGCAATGCCATTTCGTGTATGCTAAACAGGATGCCTTTCTCATGCTACACAGGGGATAAAGCCCGGCAATATCCCCAGTGGGGGATCAATTAAACGTTAGATTAAGTGGATATAAAAAAGGGCGTCATTAAGTCGCCAACCTCATTAGCATCATCATCATCTCCATCGTCCTGTTCCTCGTCATCGTCGAGTTCATCGTCGACCTCCTTGTCCATCTCGGCCAGTCCTTCCCTTCCGATGGCTAACGAAGGCACGAATGCCTCGGGTAGCAATGCCTGTTGCTCGCCAGCGAGACGGGTGAGCTCGGACATTTCTCGAGCCTCCTGCTCGACCTGAAGGACGACAGCGGGAAATAATCGTAATAACAAGACGGTCACATCAAAAACGTTATTTCGGAGGAAAAAGCTCACTGACAGGATCGCAGTGGACGGACGACAATGACGGTATCACAAATAGAGACCGAGAGGAAAAATGAGCGCTTTGTCAACAACTTGTATATTCATATTTAGCACAACGGTTCGTGCCCACCTGTTGTCGCGTTTCGGGACTCATTATGGGCTCTAGGAGACGTCCGGCCCTATTGCGCCGCCGGCCACCCTGTGGCTCTTCCGGCGGCACATCCTTAAGCGGGAACAATTTCTCAGATACATGCTCCCAGCGTTCCGCGCAGCACCACAACCACTGCGTTGCAACCACCTATATTTGGAATGACAGTCATATCAAATGTTGAGTGAAACAGCAGTACATGACAAGGTTACAAAATTCCGAGCTACGCGAGACTAAGCACAGCGTCGTAGTCAAAACAAGCTAGTGAACAGTGACGCTGACCCTGGATGACACTTGCGACTAAGGCAACCACAGGCACATTCGTTTGTATTTGTGTGTGTGTGTGTGTGGTTCTAATCATTGCTCGTCAATAGGTTTGGGCTCGTCGAATGGCCCCTCTTCATTTAGCATGGTGTTAATAAGTAGAAGCATATTCCTCACCTTTATATTGCGGAACTTGCGAGCGTACACGAGCTTGGCGGTTCCGGGTCTGGCGGCTACAAGATGAGTCACCTCCTTGCTGAGGTCTTTGTGTACACGAGCGCCGAGAGATACAGCTACCTGATAGATCTTCGCCACTTCGGGCCGCTGGTTCATCGGTAGACATCCAGTGAACACTAAGACAACGTCTTTGAGGACTTTCTGTCTGACGTACGGAATCACGGTCTTGAGATCGGGGATCCGGGATGTCCGACCAGCGCCAGCAGAATTACCGTTGCCCACCTGGCTACCGCCAGCATTGCTATCACTACCGCCTGGCTGTAACGACAATTTCGACCCGACCTGTCAGACACACGGAGAAGACGGAGACGACGCGATCTACTCGAATATACGATTGTATCGTATCACAATGCAGCTTCTAGATATGCGCTATCAATTATCGAGTTATGTTCGAGCTATTCTTCGATTTGGGGGACATACTGTTCATACGATCGTTTCGATGCATATTGCTAACGTTGATGATAGTTACGAATGACGGTGCTTACCTTGCTCTGCATTTGTTCGTAGAGCTCGAAGAAGGCGCGATGGATTGTGGTGAGAATGTCTTCTAGGTACATGAGATAATCGTCAGCATCGTCGTATTCAACGGCTCCGTCAACCTATATCGATCAGTTGCGAAACAGGTGATTTTTGATAATAAAAACCGAAAAAGAACACACACACTTCAATCAGAGCAAATCGACACAGGCATAAGCTAATGAAGCAAACATTTCCATAAAAATGTTTCGTCACAGCAGTAACGCGGCACTGGGTCATTCCGTCAACTATGTCGGTTTATACATATTTCACTTACTAAATCAGCGTTCAGTATCTGAACACACCGTTGGAAACATTTGGGAACACTGAAATCTCTCAAGGATCGATTAACTCATTCAATCACCCACCTGCGAGCACGTGTGCTCGATGACGTCGCGCAGACAGGCCACCACATCGCGATCGGCCTGGGCAACGACAGGATTCCGAGGGCCTAGATAGGCGCTACAGCTTCCACCCTCTGAAGGCGGCAGCGAATGAAACTCCGCCAAACCACCTGAAATAGTAGGAGTATATTTGCGCCTGTGCTCAATATAGCCTTGAACAATTACAACATGATGAAAAAAAATCATGACACTTGTGTCTCTTAGTAGGCAAGTTGTTATTCGGATACCTTACTTGTGTAAATTTTATTAAATAATGAACTCTGGTGGAATATGCTTTAAATTTGTCAAATTTTGCGTAGCATATATATATATATGACGTTGAAAAGTTGAAAAAAAAATTCGACCAGATCTATCACATATATATTATATATATATAAGTATATTTAAATTCAAACTCAGCTCTAATTTAATAATAATTTACGGGAATATAATTTTATATCTATATAATCTCCAGCGTTCTTGTTGTGCCACTCACCAATCGGAGCGTTGATATCGCCGGCTCCCCGGAAAAACACGTACGGTTTGACGGTTACTAGGTTCGCGGCAAAATTCCACACATCTTCACGGTCATCAATGATAGCCACAAGTTGGTCGCCGCAAGGGAACAACGAACGGAGATTGGCTGTCTTGCTAGCCGGATGAAAGCACTCATCGCGGGATAAAATGCGGAACTGGAAGTATCGCTTCTGCTTATCGAGAAGCGATGCAATGTGATGTGCATACGGTCTCGCCCCGAACGTCACAATGTGTAATTCGAACAGCCGAGAAATCTAGGTAGGGTTCGGTACGCAAAGAACGAGAGAGCTTCCGATTAGCGATCACCGATCGCGGTAACTAGAGTATAGTAACGCGATCGTAGCTCAATGATTCCAAGATCGATTTTGGAATCGTTCCCCAGAGTCTCTCATCAATTTAACCGGTATGACGAAATGATGATATAGACTTAAGCGATGATGCGATTTCAAATCGTTTCAAGTTCGGTATTCGATAAATGTTCTGTCGGTCGATAACGTTTGGCGCCAAAACACTTCCAATACTACTTCGTATGCGATCAGTTACAGAAGACTAAACATTCGTTCCTTTAATAAACAAATAAAGCTTTATCTTTATCTTATCTTATCTTCACACCTGCCTCGTCGGTAGGAAACTTCACCGGGATCCGGTTCTTACCTTTTCGAGGAAGTGTTCGGTACCAGGTCGTATGCGTGTGTGATACCACAACTGTCGGTTTCCCGGCAGGGTGAAGTGTTCTACGCCTTTTAGTTTCGGGTGTATCATTTCGCTAGTAGTATGAACAAGGGTCTGATCCAGGTCCACGAGAAGGACAAGCTTACGCTGGCCTAAAAGTCGCTGCTCATCAGCCTGAAAAGGTGACAAGTACTTGTTGAACATGAACATAACGCGATCGGCAAGCCACTGCAGCAGGGTGGTGGACACGTCTGACTTGCGGAATTCACAGGGACAATGGTAAATTAGGTTTATTTATCGGTAACTTAAGCTGCAGCTGCAGTATCTTAAGAACGTGTATATGCTAATTAGTATTACATTACTAGTAGTAATTAGTCCTTTCTCTCCTCCCAATCCACATTGTGTTCCAGAGAGCGGTTCCTATCTTTGTCACGATAACGCATAAAACACACCTTTCCAATTGACTGTGAAAGCTGTTCATTGATTCGAAGCTCTGGAATAGCGTGAATCATCGAAACAGAGGCATCACCCGCTTCCCCGGCGTCCAACCTAAAAGTCGTTTTTAAAGAAAAAAAGCAAGCGTACATTGTTTAATTGATTTGTGTGTTACTCTTCTATATTGCTTGTCAGCCGGAACATTGAGGAATACACACTGTGAATTAGTATTGAAAACACTGTTAATTAGCATTGAAAATCCTCATGTCGTTACAGTGTTAGAATATGGAAGTCACACCTAGTCAGAGCGGGAGACCTGTCTTCGTCTGAAAGAAAAACCTATATTTTTCTATCACTAAAAAACACGGTGTCTGAGCACCGATATCGTGCTGCCGTCAAGAGCTACCACATGTTCCCAATGTATGATCTATAACTATCAATCGATTTGTTTTTGCTGGTTGCTCGACTTTTCTTTGCACTTCTTGTTGCTTTCACTTAGCTCCATATATAGTCACTCAGTTTCAGAGTGGATAATGCAATTATCGTCTTTGTCTCCGTATTTACAAAGGACTACACAGCTTTGATAAATAGGCCCGGTAACTTACTCTCGGAGATCTGCCCCACATTCTGCGCAGAGGTCCTTCATAACGATGGGATGAGCACATCGTTTCAGCTCCAACAGGATCGAACTGGAAGAGAGCACGGGGCAGGATAGCAATTGTACACAACACAGTAACAACGGGGTATTAGTGTCGACGATAAGAACGCGAATATGCGGGACGGAACTAGGTTGTTGTTTATAGGTCATTACCAATCAAGTCAAATGGTAGCAAGATGTTATATACCCATTCTCGATGACGGCTCCGGCCGAGACGAGAACTCGTGACACGATTCCCTCGAACGGACATTTTAGATTGACAGATCGCGGTCGAGGATCTCCCTCAGCCGGGGACCGGCTCTCTTCGAACGTCAAAAGGCAAAAGCCCTTATACAGTCGAAACTCCGGCTTCACCTGGAACACGACGCGGCATTTTAGTGTAAGAGACGTGCAGGCTGGCCATGCGTCGTCTTGAGAGTCGGCCCAAAACAATGACAAAGTTTGGGAGGGCAAAGATTGTCTATCGAATGGAAATAAATATGTCGACTGATGGTGCAATCCAGCAGTCCCTACGGCAAATCTAGCACAATGCAGTAATGTCAAAAATTATCTATTCAATTTTGGGATCGCGTTTTGCGTCCTGTATGAAACTCACCTTCATACGAAGAACCTTAATCGGTCCATGAGTTTTCAAAAGTAGCCTGTCACCGCTCAGTTCAACGAACGCTGTCGCGGGCTCCATCGATATCAAAGGCCCGCCTTCTTCTCTGTCAAATAAACACAAAAAAATGAGCACACAGTCAATTAACGTAACTGCCAATAGTATATTCATTCTGGGACGTATTTTATTTTTTTCCAGGGCGGACATTAAATAAGGAATAAACATTAATAATAAATATAAAAAAGTTCTGATAACAATACGTGCGTTGTTACGTGTTTTACCAAATGGTTACAATGTCGAATATTTTGATTTTATTTCATTTCACATCATTAAAACAAATAATAATTAAACTAACTCTAAACAATTGTAAAAAAACATATCACATGTAAGAAACACCTACAGCCAAATCATCATCATCTCCTTGTACCAGCTATTCTTGGCTTTATTATCAGTTAAGTTACTATTATAATTAAACGAAAAACCGACACACGTTGGTTAATTAAACTCTAGAATTGAATTACAGCAAAACGATTTCAGTTCGATTAGGGATTATGATCTGGATGGGTACCCAGTCGCCACACATGCGTCGAATGTAAACGCTGATTTGTCAATTAGCCATTCTAAGCACTGACAAGAATCAGAATAAAAGGGTTTGTCTACTTACAGATTGTTCACTCAAACGAGTTCTAAAAGCGCTACGATCTGAGGTGTTCGAAGTAGCATCGGACACAACTGCCGCTGTGGCTAAATAGCTTGAGGCTACCGAATTGGCAAGTTGTTGACTATGAATTATCCTTTACTTTTGCGGACCGTTATTAGCGAATCGAGTTCATCCTCGGCGGTAATAACACACATCGATATACTGAGTAGTCTCTAATAAGTAGATACAAA
The DNA here is from genome assembly GCA_019614645.1 of Stratiolaelaps scimitus. Taxonomy (NCBI): domain Eukaryota; kingdom Metazoa; phylum Arthropoda; class Arachnida; order Mesostigmata; family Laelapidae; genus Stratiolaelaps; species Stratiolaelaps scimitus. The sequence continues at coordinate 4,660,078 of JABWDB010000016.1, forward strand.
TATTTCTTTCTTCACTTATAATTTCAGCAACGGCTGTTAAAGACGTCCAATATTTTGATGCATTCATCCCGTTGTCTAGTCTAAGGCCGGAGGAATAGGCGCGCATTTTTGAATGTACGAAATAACCGCCTTGCATGTAAGCGTTTTATAATACCATGGGATACGTAAATGCATTAATATATCTTATATATAATATTTAATACAAGACGTTTATTACAAAATAAGTATTTCACTAATTAATCGTAGTCGTTTTTGTATCGTAATGATAAATATAGATTATTATTACAAATAGTAAAACTAAATATTCAATATTATCGCCAATCATTTATTATCAATTGATTACGTTAGCGCCGCCGTTAAGGGCTCGCACTGCGCAAACTCGAAATGTCCACCAACTGGACATGGACAGCACGCATTTGATGTTTCACTATGTGCAAGTGACTTTTACTTGATTCTGTCTGGTCTGTTCACGAGAAAATGCGTATTTTTGTAAAACGCCGCACAGGCAATTATTATGTTCCGGACACTTTTTTTTGTCTACTTTACTATGATTAGTGACCTGCTAGAGCTGGGTCCGAAGTCGATCTACAACTTTTTTTTATTTGAGAGAAGGAAATTTTCTTCAAACGCACGGCCACCACCAGAGACACCTTCCAAGCCTCCATGGACCGATCCAGTGCAGGGGGGGTTTACGTGGATGACAAATCGCCTCTGCCTGCTAAAACCATCCTCGATCTGCAATTTGAGTAATTCGTAGAGAACATCGTCGTATCGTGACGTTCGAACGCGAAAGTAATTTCATGCTGTCTCGTTGATGAAATTATGTCCAGTCCGGTGGCCTGGTGGTGCATTCGTGTGCGCACGCTTTGCAATCGGAGGAGAAACACGTAGGTGCACGGGTTCGATCCCCACCGTTGTACATTTGCATATAAAGGGGTCCGTCTTATGAAGCAATGCCAAAAGCAGTACCGTGTGGACGTTAAATGTTGATTGTGAGTCAGCCTGGAGAATTGATTAGTTGATGAAATTAGGTAGCACTAATTTGAATAATTCGATCTTATACAATGAAGTAGACCCTTTCACAAAATTAAGTCTCAGCATTGAAGGATGCGCTTCGTTCGACGCCTCAAGCGTTTGCATGCATTAGTTCAACATCGATACTGTGGGACAGATCAATAACAGCTATGAACAAATGGCGAAATATGTAAATATATATATATATATATATATATATAGTTTAGGCAATTCGTTCACTTCGAGCGGCGCGTCCAGCCTCTCGAAGCGAAATCAGCAAGTTTTCATAACAAGGCAAGATATAAACACAAACAATGAAATGATAACAGAGTAACAATAACAATTAAGGAATCTCTTCTGTTTTATACTTACAACACCGTATCTCTCCATCTAATAATTATCTCTATAATGTATGCATGTATGTATGCACATATTAACCCCGATTGATTAGTCTTATTGCGTAGTCTTAGCGCGGTATTAACAGAGGCGGTAAAAAACACCCACACAGCAAATAACTCAATGTGGCGCTAAATACAAATCACAAAGAAGGCAAATAAACACATCATCTTATCTAACAGCAGGTCAATAAATACGCCGTGGCTAGACGACACACGTCATCGATGCTTTAACGGCGGTTCATCGAAGTGGGGCGGTACTCCTTCAAACTGGAGTGCACTCATCGGACTGTGGCAAAATTCAATCTGTGACTGAGTTCTACGGTTCTGTATGGTTCTCTAGGCAATTGGAGAACGTCAGCATTGACACAAAGCTTTGGCATTTTTAGTTGTTGACCTCAGAAGCGAGGCGCCCAGACACCCAACGTTATGAAAAACGCCACTGCCATTTCGAGGTGCTCGCTAATGAAGACTGTCACGCAACTCGGACGCTTCAAGGGGCCGCGTCGAGTCTTGTCCGAAACGAGATCGCTACATCGGGAGAGACGGATTCCGAATTCTAAAGAGTATTGTTCGCAACAAGCCTCTTAGCTCAACTCAGTGGATCTGGCGAGCCATTTTACCTGGGCGGCACCAGTAACCTCATCGGTTGCAGTATCAAAATCAGTAAATCATGTTCACGTCCAATCTAGATACTACATATGTTCACGACGCGTGGCCATTCCGTTGAGTTTGACCAATGAAACATTATATCATTTCTCATTTACATCGCTAATAAATATGTTAGCGAAGAGCGTTGGCAAACGTCGAACTAGTCGTTCTTCTGTCTCGAAAAAAAAAAACAACAACAACCAGTTCCTCTTGGATCTGTCTCCTAGTGGCATCATACTGCATCATTGTTTGTTGAACGGTCTTGTCCCATCTCGCCCCAGCTTCTAGAATTCGCTTTTGCCACGTCAATGCATTAGCTAGGTTACACAAACAACGTCACTGTCCAACAGATTAACGGAATCAGCGATCCGGCCATTGAACCGAGTCGGAAGCGCGCCCCCTCCCAAAATGATTCACCACGTTCTCGGGGTGAAGTAACATCACGCATGGCTAGGCTGATGGTGGCAGTCAATCGCAGCGTCAACGTATAGGTCAGAGTCCGAACGATTTATATAGCGTTTAGATAATTCAAGTTAATTTAACTTGTATAAGGTACACACTTGTACGTTCGCTCCTGTCTCCCGCTTGCTGACATGAACTCGGTAGTCGGGTGTATAATAACAGCCTAACAGCAGTAACAAATACAGCCGTTAGTTGTGCTGCCGTACGTGGATGGGATACAACTGCATGTGTCGACGGGACAGGGGACCAGCCTGACCAGGCTATAGAACAAGAACTGAAGATGTAATAGCTGAGCTAGTTTACTCAACGAATCGAGACAGGTCGCTCTGAAGAGGCGTCCCTGACAGCTGCGTCGGCATATTGCCCTATCTATGAATCGACTTCGTATAAATATCGCCTCATTTCCTCGTCTGCGCAGTTCCACTTAGCCAGAGTCAAGATGGGTTACCTCCTGATCGCATTGGGTACGTTCTTGTAGTAGACACAAAGTGCGTTTCTTTGAATCTTTATTTATTTTGTTTCTCTTCTAATCGGTGGTGGATAGTTGTTCTTGTTGGGTTTGCGTATTGGTGCTGTTCTGCGTAAACCAGTCAGCGATTTAAGACGACTACGAATTTAACTCGAAATTGATTAAATCCCTGTTTGTGGAATATATAAGTGTTGAGTGGTTGGCATACCTTATGTGGAATCCTTGTGAAATTTGGTAAAGGATGGTGACAGTATATGCATGGAGTAGATATAGTCAGTTATTTGTGCATAGATATCTCAAACCGTTCTCATGGACCTCGTCGAAAGTCAATTGAATATCAGCTAGGAAGCTATTCTATATTACTCGATTCGTGATCAGTTAGATGTTCCTCGGTGGGAACGCCTTGTTACGTTGAAAATCTCCTGAGAGCATCATCAGAGCAGTGGTAGTGGTCGATTGTATTGTATTCCGTCTGGCTGACTCGAGTCAAACTTCATTACTATGCCCAAAGTTAACTCAGTGTACTCGTGAAGCGCTCTCGGACGTTCAAGTATGTCCGGATCACACGTGGCAGTGATCAGACGTCAAGCGTTAGCTGACAGGAAGCAGGAAGTGGCCCAGGATCAAGGATGTAGCACAATTCTCGATCTGTTTGATTCGCCTGTTAGTTGTGTTGATTATCATTATTAATTATTTTATTCTAACACCAAGGAAAATCTGTTGTGACATACCCCGCATTCCCTACTCTCAGCCTAAGCTATCCATTGAATCAAGAGGTTCTAATAATTATTTTTCTTTGTTGCCACCATTAACTTATCTTAATAAAACAAAATTATGCGCGAAGCTCCACCACTTTTTTCTTTATATGAAGGCTCTTCTATGCGGGATCGATATAAAGCAGGCCCGCGGTCTGCCCATATTCGTTCGTTCTCGGCCAGAAATGAACTCCTGTTTTAATTTCCTTTTTGTTATACGCTCGCGCGGGGGTTGGTAGCTGTAGCGCGTGGCGTACGCCGGGTTTCAAGGTCGACGAAGGTCGTTGACACGGCAGTTTGAGGTTTCTCCCGATTAAGCCCGTCATCCGCCTCTAGCCTCCATTTGGTCCGACGCGGACGCACATTGCTTCGAGGAACGAAGCCTGATGAAACTAAGTATCTCAATATCAACAACACGATCGTACCTTCGAGAGAAAATGAAAGGCTATAATGACCCTAGGTCGAGCCAACCAAAACAATGGACGATCGGTCTCGATAACCTGTTGTCGAATCTCGTTTCAGTCTAGCAGTGAACTAATCTCGTTGAATTGTTCAATACAAATAGATCAAATGCAGTTCGCATCCCGTAGACACGGAAGGGGGCTCTTGAAGCAACGCTACACAGCGGTAACCAGCACTGCTATGGAAAGATAGCTTGGGGTCAACTGTGAAAATAAGAGAGGCCCGGAAGGCACGAACAACGCTACGATTTGCGATTGGTTTGCCGATTATTCGATCCTTAGACATCGCACTTTGCTGGGATATGGTTAACAGTGCTTTGTGTTACACTTACATAGCTCTGTTGAGGAAAGCCTAGATGAGTCCAGCATGATTGACCGCCCGGATAAGGACAAAATAGGAATAAGGCAATGAATAATCCCCACTGGTGACCAACACTATACGTACAAGAGCAATTGTTTTGTCCCTCTCTTAATGAGCCCTTGACGCTATCCCACCCAGCGGCCATGGTGAGACCATGGTGAGATTTGAATCTGCGATATCCAGTCTTTTATCCAAGCTGTCATGCAGCAACGAACGAATGAGCTGAGACTAAATGACATATATATACATATATATATATATATAATTTTTTTTTTCCTTTTCTTTTTGGACCTTTGTCCTTGAGAACAAAGGAAAATACGAGTTTCATATAGATGCTGTTGTTTACAGATGGTGTTATTAATCATAATAATAATGACGCACCTTTTCAATACCCGACGACAACGTCTAGTCAACAGTTTATGTGGGCTAATTCAGTTCCCTGGTACAAAAGCTGGTCACACGATGAAAGGTTGTTCTGATGAGCAGACTTGTTAAGGACATACCGCATAACAACAGGCAAACTCGGTACAGGACACCGGGGAAGCATTTAACGTCTCGCGACTTGTTGACATTTGTTGAAAACATTTTTGGTTGGCAAAAACCGCGACGCTGATCTTGCCAAAATGATTACCCCACCTATCTTTCTAAGGTCCCCATAATGTCAACAAACTGCGTGCCCCATTAAAAATGTCCGCCAGGGTGCTCACTTCACGATACATCCAAGTCATTCGCACGAAACGTTTACGCATTCAAGCTTGCTAACCTCTGAGTTTTTTTTCTCGTGCAGTAGTATCTTATCACGAATGAAGATTTGAGCCAACATTAGTTGCATAGTTGAATGCATGTCTAACATGTGTATTGGGGTCATCACGGCGACGGGTCGCTCTTGCATGTGCAGGCTTCGCATTGGTGTTAACCTGTAATGGAACAACGAGGACGCCGGTCACGGGATCCACATCGGAGCGGCCTGGAGACCCAGGCGACTGGGATAAGTGCGGGTTGGCGGCATTGGACCAGACGACAGCAGATCTTGTATTCTTTGGTAGTGGACCGCTAGCTCCAGATTCAGAAGAGGAGCTAAATGCCGAATGTGTTAGGCTACGCTCATCACTTCAAGCCACTGAGCGGTACGCGAAAAACTGCACCACGGGACTCGGTGAGTGAGACGACGATTTGGCAACGAAGTTCAGCCAGTATTGCCCTTCCATAGCTGCTATTGTAGCCTGTCAAGATATTGAAGACTCACAACGAATGGAGAAGGTGACTTCTGGAGAGAGAAAGAGAGGATCTATATATGTATATATATATATATAATGAAACTGAAGAGCTCGCACATTCCATGTTCTTTTGACTTTAGCATTTTCACATATATGAAATATATATATATATATATTCTACTGTGCATACGCATCGTAGCCAAATATAATCTAGTACAATAAATGACATGTACAAAAGCGGATTGATAGCTTGCCCTGCTGGAATTGTAGTTCTATTTATTGCCGCTGCATATTTTGCTGCACTAGCTTATTCTTCATATCAGCGAATTAATGCTTTTGATTAATATATGCTTCATTAATTAATGCTTCTTGTTGCTGTCGTATTTGCTGTCCCGTGCCGTTGTCGATACACCACCGTCGCTCTGGGCTGGCAAGGCCAGGTAATGATAAAGATGTTCGCGGAAGCCGCCGGCAAGGAACTGCATTACCACTGTGACGGCAAAGGCAAGGTAGAGTACCTCAAGTTGATGCCTTGCCTCGTCGAGAAAGCAGGTACTTTTCTGTACAAGTGCAACAACCGTTACTCCGGACACCTTCAGGCCGTTGTCGAGCAAGATAAAGCCGACAGAATTCCGCTTTCTTGCTGGTTGGTATGAATTCGTATTTGCTCTGTGTCTACTTCGTATGCCAGCGAACGCTTTTGGCTATCATTAGTCCATCCAATAATCCATCTCTCGGAGCAAACATAGAATATGCATCTGGAAATATATGCATTCATATAACTACGTTATTTGGCCACCTGATTTCATACTGCGATCTCCGAGGTCTGATGATTTTTGGATTGACTAAAGTAGTTCACTGTTTGGCTTATGTATGTATGTCCATTCGAGCAATAGATACCAAAGGTTGCTGTCTTACCCTTTAATCAGTATCTACATACTCACTGATAATGATACATAAGTTTTTGCTTATTAAAATGAAGCAACCTATCGACCTCAAATCCTCATGTCCATAGAGAACATCGAAGTTAGTAACAAGGTCTCGGAAAGGGTGACGCTAAAATCAATGTTAGCATGGCCGGCAGAGGAAATGCGAGCTTGCTGACTAACTCTTCTGTCTTAAACCCTATTTCTTTGGGAGAAATGTGGGATATATAGAACATAACATTTGCGGTTTATTTCCGGAACTGTAATTTTACAATGCTTAAGTGTTATATATATATATATATATAAAACTAAATGTATTTTGACATTTTGCATTTTCAGCTATCAGGCAGTATTTGAACGCTGCATTAAGAAGGCTGCCAAGAAATGCGGAGAGGATCACGCCAAATTTGCGGCCAAGGTTTGTGTCTTCATCTTCGCTTCAGAGGTTTCGTCTCTCGACGTCGATTGGCCACGGCCACTGTCGACATTTCAGTCACACCCTCACGGCCGTTGGTACTGATCACGATTATTCTATGGGGCATCACATTTTTCCATATTACGTCAACTCTGTAAATCCAGAGATGGGGATTTCATCTCGTAACAGCTGCTCGAAAACGGTTCAAAAGTTCAGGCTGTTTGACGATCTGTGCAGGTAAAGTAAATTATCCTGGCGGATTCTCAGTCAGGCGGAGGCAAATAATGAATTCATGGTCATTTCATTCGTGTTGCAGGTAGTCGCTACTATGAGCGAGGAGCTGAAGGACACCGCCTGCCGTAAATGGGTGCGCGATCCAACCCAGTGTAAGACCCTGCCAAAGATCACCCCGGTCAAGAATCCGAAGTACCATACAATGTTGCCCACCCTTGTTGCCATCCTCGACTCCATATAGAGATGCGTCCTTAGAAATCCAAGGGGTAGCTGCGAAACAGAAGCTGTGCTTATTGTCTGTCCGGCACACAGTTCTATTCCAAATTCTACTTATGCACACAGAAAACAACAACGACAACATCTGGATACAGCAACTCGGTCTCAAGGATGCTGGCCCCGTTGTAACGCATTATTATTAGTTATTCAATAGGCGTTTATTGTTGTTGTTGTCTCATCATCTCCCGATGACAGCGGCAGTGATAGGCTGAACAGCCGCGAGAATTGCGCAATGACGGCGAAATGGTTCCTACCTGTTGAAATTAGCTATATGCCTATACAATATATCCACGAACCTATCGACGGGGCTTGCACCTTGTGTTTTTTTATTCGATGTCGGATATTGATTATAATTGTGCATCGCAAAATAATCAATGTCTAATTAATAATTAGTGAAACTGTTGGGGGCGGGGTGTGAGGCCGAGTCTTGGACTCATTCTCATGGTATTTGATTTGTAGCTTGAAAAATCACATCTGATTTATATACTGTTAGCGTCTGCATTGGCTATCAATAAGCTACGATAAGGGCAGGTTTCTCCGACAATCTAGCACTGACCTAAGTAACTTTGGTGGTGCAGACGATCGTCAACACCGCTGACCTCAGTCAACCTGGACATGGTCATCTTGTTTTGTGGCAACATATTGAATGACAATACCAAATAAATGGATCCGACTGACCCTGAAATATGTGTCGACTACTACACTGAATAAGAGATACTATATAGAGACTGAATAAGAGATGAATAAGATGTATGTTTAAGATTTCATTTCAAAGTGCTCAATTGTCCGTTGGCGTAATACGCAGATTTTATATTCATTGGATTGCTATTGTATACTAATACATTTGAATCGGATGGATAGCGACTAACTATTCTATCGAAGGAGAAATTGACGCCATATGTGGTCTCACTGCAGTTTATTTAATAAACGAATAAACCTTTCATCTTGCCCCGTGCGTCGTAGGCGAAAATCAGAACATGCGACTTGCTGCATTAGCAAACGGAATTTGAAATTTACTAAGCCTTTTATAACGCTTGCTGCATCTCTAACACGTTTAGGTACATTGAGTTCTTGCTTTGAGAACTGTACACAGGATATCGATACAACATGATTAATGGCGATTAATCGGTTGGTGTCAATGTACGGGTATTTTAGTGCTCTCTATCTCTCAACATATATATATATATATATATATATATAAGCCACTAAGGATCAGTGGGTTTCTGACTGATAAGCAGTTGAGGGGATTAACAGCAGCGATGGAAACGCTCGAACTAATCCGCAATCACTGCTTATTCGTTATCCTTTCTACGTCTGTGTCGGTGGTCTCCAGCAATATCTGCGAGTGGTCGCGTACATCGTCATGTAATCGATCGGCCAAACTGCCGTACGGCCTCTCAAAAGCTTCTCATCGATATTTAATACGGAATTTGAGTTGGTTTCGAAAAAAAAAACAACGGCGACCAGTTGCCTCTTTGCGACGCCAAGAGAGTCAGTTGAGCTTCGATAAGTGCCATTTTTGTTAGCCGCGGAAGGTCCGTTTTATGAAGCACTGCCCAAAGCTGTCCACGGACGTTAAATGCTGACTGTGAGTTAGCCGGGTAACATTTGGTCGGGCGCCAAATTTTACGATTGTGGCTGGGGCAGAATATTTCTTTAGCGTACGCTTTGAACGTCTTGTTTAGCGTTGGCATTACCCAGATAATGTCATCAACTTGTGTGGGTATCGCCAGCCTAATGTTTATGGAAATGCGATCGTGGTGAAGATTTTGTGCATGTATAGATATTATATATATATATATATATATATATATATAATATCTATACATGTTACACTCATTGAGTGTGCATGTAACTCTGTGTTGACGTCGTAGCGGTCAGCCACAGTAAGTGTGGTCCATCAATTGTCACGTCATGCATGTAATATAGTAATTAAATCCTTAGGAATTATTATCTATCTAGTGTAGTTGTCCAGAAGCTAAGCTATGATCACGTTTGTAAAACTTTCACTGACTCGTAATACGATTCTCAGGGGGATTTGTGGCTCGATGAGCTCAGAACAGATCGACCGCGGTGGCTTGGACGGGTAAGTCTCTGGCTGTCGGAAGCCAGAGGCCGCAGGTTCGAGCCCCGCTGTGTGACATATAAGAGAGCTTAAGCATTGTAAAATTGCAGCTCCTTTAATAAACCAATAAACATTTACCATTTACCATTTTTACCACTGTGTCGGCACGATTGGGCCGGTTCCAGCGGGAGTTGCCTTGTGATCCTCCTCCAAGACCTATTTTGTGGTCACGTACACAGCATTGAAAAATTAGTTGACTCGAACTCCACATGCAAAATGGCTAATTATGAGTAAACAAGGATTTAACAATCATGCATGGCATGGGCGGAGAGCAACGCGCTCGTGAAATAAGTTCGGTCAGTGACTCATGGCCTGGGGGAAAGAGGCAGAGAAATGTATTTGCTTTAAATCCCATAAACAACTAAATACATCGGTTTTTCGTCACAAGACGTACGGATTTGCAGTGCAAATGAGCAACGGTGGGGATCAAACCAGTGTGTGTACCTAGATGTCTCCTAAAGGCAGGTTAGGATCTCTCGATATGAACGATGCAGCGGGGATCATTGAACGAAATTCGTGTTGATCCCTAATCATTCCGGTATCGAAGATGAACTTATCGAAACCGAGATCATTTGAGCTCTACAGCGTGGTGACTGTGTGATTTGTAAGAAGGGAAACCACGTCTCGCTTTTGGCTCAGGTTGATTTCTAGGCCAGCGACAACCGTTTACTGATCATAGGTTTTGATGGGCCTAATGAATCTACTTGGCTCTGTTATGGCTTCGCGTCTGGGCAACAGAAGAACAAGCAGCAGTTTCGTCATATATATATATATATATATATATATATATATAATACAATCAGCTCAACCATCTGTTACATCATTAGATGTCGGCAAAGCGTTTGTTTGTTTTCCAGTCGGATGATCTCTAAGAAGGATATTTCTTGTAAGGATATTTCTTCATTTTGTACTGTAAGTTATGAGTGCTCTTATATACATATAGCAGTAAGCGTATTTGGAGTTTTGTCTTTGGAGTAGTTTTTACTTTTAATCACAATTCGATCTAAATTAGTCTTCAAGAGCTACCATCGACTCCAACATGTCGAAGATAATGCGAGTTGGATTCCCAAACTTTAACCGCTTCTTACAAATGCGTCGCTTAGATCACCGGATGCATTCTACTGTATAGAACGAATAAATCCTCATTAAGCGACTCAACATTTTCTACTGCTAGCCCATTGAACCATAATAAAAACCCGTACCCCACTCTATGCTGATTTCAGCCACCTCCACCGAGAGTATCTACGCCCGGATAAACGCGAACGTGCACGTAAGAAGATGAGCCAACAACAAGTCGGTACGTGGGAAGAGCCCCCAATCGATCGATCGATTGGTGGTGGCCCGTTCACCTTGCTTACTTCGTCTACAGGCTCACACCGCATTCATAATTAATCCGATATCCACGTCTTGCCAAGAGCACCGCTCGCTCCAACTAATCTGCCGGGACAGCACTGAGACGCCGGCCTCGATTAAGCTACAGCCGTCCACGGTCATAGCAGCGAGAGGTAAACCAACGACTCCAGTCGGCGACTATTCCTGGCGAGCCATTTCGTTTTTCTGTGGAACCCCTCTCCAAGTGGAGGTCGACTCACCCAGCTTGACAAGTCCCACCGCTACTGATCCTATCCTAACCTATCCTCACTTGGTTTCCCTTTCCATCAGCATGATTCGTTCTTCAAGCGCCCCCCGCCCCCCGTTGGCCAGCAGCTATTGTCTGCCCGCCTGCCTGACGCCATCAACGTTCGGACGTTCTCAGGCGGAGTCCACCGTTCGACTCGCCCGCCCTCTCCAACTGTTCCCGGAACAGGTCTCCCTCCTCGGCTCAAGATATACAGTTATATCTCGTTTGACATGCAGCACAACCAGCGTCAGCAAAATTCACCGAGTCCTCCCCAGCGTCCGCCGCCACCGCCCCCGACGCCGTCGTTCGCTGCGACGCGCCCGCCGGCCTAGTTCGTTGCGTAGCCGAGTCTGAACACTACAATGACGTCACCGATTCGTCCCATTCCACCTAGTACATCGGTGAAACCGGCGGCTTGCTAGCTGACTCGGTCGCTGGCTGAGTGACTCGGAGGCAGGACACGCACTGGGAATGATGGGAACAGCAAATCGAAAGTGGGGCGGTTGCACTGTGGTTCCTCAATCTCTCCCCCATTCATCGGTCGTTCCGTATCTCTTTCTCTCTATGACTTCGGCGAGGTCGGGACGAGGTCGCGCGGGGTCGGGCGAAGCGCAACTGACTGACTAGATGATGGCAAGGGGGTCACCGTCGCCACCGCCAGTAAATGGACGGAGAGATGAAAGCGGGCGCTTCCTTCATAACAGGGTCACTGGGTCTTCTGGGAGGAGGAAGAACAGAACGAATAGAGAATAAAGGAGATCCTCAGCAGCTCGACAGCAGAGGGGGGGCCAGGAGGCATACGGAGAGATACACAGACAGACGTAGGGAGAGAGCAAGGGGGGGGGGTGAGATTGGGAAGAGTCTTCCATAGGAATAATCGCCTGGGAGCGAGGAAAAAAAGGGTCTCTCTTTCTCTCTCCTTATATATATATATATATATATATATATCAACCCCCTCAGCAAAGTGGAGATGAGGGCTATGTACTTGGGAGCCCAACCTATAACTTAACGGTGACGACGCCCCGCTGGTGTATAAAAAATAATATATATATATGTATATGTATTTGCTATGTTGGCTTGAGCAGCCGGAGTTGGAGTATTGTATAAAAACAGAGCGCAGGTTTGCTCACAGATGTAGAACGTTATGTATTGTTTTTGCGACGAGTTTGACGAGTGCAACTTGCGGCTAGAATAAGAACGCCTAATATCCTCCCCTTTGGCGCCGGACGGTTCATAGGCGTCGTCGAACATATTGAATACCTCAAATACATAAGTGGTTTTAATTACCGCTCTTCGTAATATACTACATTATTTCCCACCTATCAACTCTTATAGAATATTATTAAGATACATAGATAGGTATATTGTTAATGTCTAACAAACATAATCCACACACACAGACACACATGACAGGATATGCCGAAAAAATTGTAGACTCTAAGAACACTGGTAAATGGAAATTTTTACCGCAAGCACCTTCGTATGTCACGACGAACTAGAATGGAAATCTGGCCTCATAAGTGCCGATACCCCTCTAAAACTAACAGTTATTATATTCGACAAACGTATCAAAGTGTTTACGAGACCGGGACTTTCATGTGGTGGCCTGTGAATGTCGCCGACAACAATATAGCGAGGGTCTATCTAGGCCAGACCATGTACCAATGTATTATATCAGGAAATGCCAATAGTGCCGCCTCCGGTATTCTTCCTTCGACAATTTCGAATGATCAAATATTTGACCATAAATCGACAGCTTCAACTGGATAGCGAACGCATCTTGTTTTGGTGGTCAAATCGATCAAGACATCGGCGCATATATGTTATCGTGGATATGCGCAATTGCCTGCAATATTCGGTGGTTTGTGCGAAAGGATTTCAAAGAAATGATCGTTTAATCGAAAGGGTTCCACTTAAGTCAACGAGTCGTTGACAGGCGCTAATTGTCTTCGCCAGCGAAGCAATGGCTCTGCTGAGATTTCCCAATGGCATTATTCGCTTGAAACAACGCCAAGCCGGTATAAACAGGAGTTCCCTTCTTAACGATCGTCAACATCATCGTCGGGCGGTTACTTGTGATAACGAGGTGGGGTCCAGAGTTTCATTCGAGATCCCGGCGTTGCCGAGGTAGATTTTCTGTGACGTATGGAGAAGATGCCCGGTCACTTCTTGTCGTCAGAGATAGCTGGAACGGTGCAAGGTTCACCACGAAATCCAACGATGATAGGCTTTCCCGACGTGACAAGGGTTCGACACAAACAAGGATGTATACATATATATATATATATTTTTTTTTTTTATTCCAGCAAGAATCTTCAATTTTCAGTTGAACTTTGTCTGTTTTTCTTGACAGTGGTGGCTGACACTGACGATGGACGATTCCTGGAAGGCGGCCAGCTATTCTAACGGGTCGTCATGTTGGCGTCATACAATTTGTAGTCTATCACTTCCGCAGTGTACATTGACACAGGCCGGGATTCTACGTGTTATATGTACCGCTCGCAATGAAGCCAAAAGAGGCAACAGCTGTTGCAGACACCACCGCTGCGCCTGCTCAATAGCCACCTCACTGTGCGGCATGGTGGAGCATTATTATGATAACGATTACGAGCATGAAAATTTGAAATCTACCCGAAATATCACCGATTTTCACAGCCGATTTTCATCTAGGCAGACTTAGCTGTATGGCTGACCCGATTGGAAAAACGCGGATATTTGATAGGCATCCCCTTAATGAGCACTGCTGACAATTTGCACAGACACTCGTAATTCAATGTTAATAACCTTTTTGTTAATGAGAAATGTTGCGTTTTTTTTTCTACCAGTATGCCTAATATCGTTCTTATGCCGCGAAGTTTGTAGGCGAGTTATAGAAAAAGTACACAGTCAAAATGCGATACAGTGCAATTGAAAAACAACAAAATGCTTAGCTTGTTTGCTGAAGCTGTCTGTTAAACGATCTAACATACCCCACTAAGGAATATTTCAGTATATTTCATTTTTAAGCGTTTTTCATTCTACGCAAAGCTGTCGATACGTGGGTATTCTCGGGTGGCCTGTTTTCGGAGGCTTCAATTTGGCTAAACCGGTTTAAACGTCCGGCCGGGTCGAGCACCTGTTCGACTCGGCTGTTAATGAGTTTGGTATTCACGGGCATTTGAATACATAACGTATGAATAACAACACAGATCTACTTCCCAATTAGCCGTAGATAGAGCAAACTGTGCTGTTCGTTGATTGCTATTTATTAACGAAGTTGATTTATTTATTTACTCTGAAAAGTATCCGTTGTATCACATTTCGAAGGATGTTAACATCCTGTGCGTGATTAGATGATCAGTGCACATCGATCGCTAACGTAATTGCTCTTAAGCGTGGTCACGTCTAGATTAACATACTAAGTAGGTAAGAGACTACTACCACCACCACAGCAACAAGGTATAGCCGTCTCCCGAGGCTGCAACTTGCCGCGTTGCGTCTGGCAGGGCTTTTCCGTAGGCGGTAATCGTATATTCTGCCTTTTGCGTTTAAACGATTCGACGATCGGCGATTGCTGAGGTGGTTTGGCCATTTTCTCCGCCCTCTACTTACAACATTCGGTTGTTTCGCAACCCTCGAGTTCAACTAAGCATATGTATAAAGTTCATTGTACATGTACTGTTTCACCATGAAATGATCGTATCACGACGTTAAGGTTGGATATCCCTTTGTACAAATGCTTGGAAGGGCGCCTATATATATATATATTTATGTATATATATATATATATATATATATATATACACACAGTTCACTGGTCCGCTTATAAAAATTGCCAGCCATGCGAAACGACTAATGGACCAATGTACATTATGTTTAGAAGAATAGGGCTCACGTGATCTTCCCAAACAATATAACATTAATAGAGGATCGTATATCCTGTTATACTGAGCGGACAACAACAACCGCCCTCGTCCTACGCTCCTGCCGGTGCGCTTAGTGATGTTGAACGACCCACAACTCCTCGCTGTGTGGAAATGTCCACATGGCATACCCTATACTCCTCCCGAAAAATGGAATCGCCATGCTGGCAAAGGTAATTGATTTTGTAATGTATTGTATTTTGCATTTGATCCTATACGGTGGCATCTAGTATTTTTGAGCCGATTCTCAGCTGTTCCCCGATGTGTCAATGTGATCGCCTGTGCTAACGGCTAATGCTAACTACCAGGTTCTGACAAGTGGGCCGCTTGATCACGATTTTCAGCAACAGTTTCACCCTGACGATCCTTCTCAGTGCGTTTGCTTCGCACAGATGCGGGCGTCATTCGAAGAAGTTTCTCAGTTTTTCCGATATACTGCAACTTCTTATTGCCTGAACTGTGGCGGCCTCCAATGTCAGCGGGGTCGACCACTGGATCTCCGCTGGGATCTCCACCGGCGGAGCCGGTTGATGGTTTATTTGCGTCGCTAATGCGGAACGCAAGATGGGTACCCACGCTGTCCTCGTAACGGCCGGCGTAGACGAAATCGCGAACCTGGTCCATTGGCAATGTACAAACGCAACGTACGAAGCATAGCATATATATAGCAGTTATTATTACCATGCGTGCCTATAGACTAGAAACGAAAGTTAACCGTACTGCTCGGGGAGCAATATGATCTCTTAGATTTGATCAGGTTTACGCACATCTGGCGATATTGAGTTGTATTTACCTTCAGCAGAGGTCTTTCGCTATCCGGCTTGATGAACGCACACTGCGTCGCCGTGATATCGGCAGAGAGATCCGTGACCCCTTGAAGCTCGATGAATACCTCATGAGAATCGAGCAGCTCCCAGTCGCTGCCCAGTGACATGTTGGACTCGCTGTTGACAATCGGGCGGTTGCTAGCCATTCTCGCGGTCCTGGAAAGCCGGTCCCGCAGCAGGACGTGTCGACTAATTTGATCCAAGCAGCAGATCGCTTTCAACAAACAAAGCGAGAGACACTTGATATGCGCTCTCGAGCTTTGTGTATGCTACAATATCAAACAATAATTAAGAAGGAAAATTAATTAGGGTTGAGTGTATGTATGTTGCTCTCTGATGCATACGATGTTTTGACACAGCTTGTTCTTTCATACGTGTTTCTATATGGGCCCACCCATAGAACTGTTCCATTCCCTCTTAAATACATATTTCAGGCAAACTCACAGCCAACGTTTAACGTCCACGGCACAACTGCTTTCGGCATTCTTTCACAAGACGGACAACCCCTTTAAATGCCAAGTGTGCCTTTCCAAGTGTCTGGATGATGATAATAATACTAATAATAGTAAGTAATGATCTTGTTCTTATTATCAGTAATGATCTCGTAAAGGTTGAAATTTCGAAGAACCATCGTTGGTGAAAAAGGCGCCGCTCCGTCCGTGATTTGTTTCGTTCTGCATGTTGAACCATTTCGTTAAGAAATTTCGAGAACCATCTCAGAATGGTTTAAACCTGCACCGAGACGGCCTTCCACCGAGGCGGTCTCTCTTCCCTATTCGCTGTTTTTTTATTAATGAAACTGCTTTTATTGATTATTAAAACAAAAAAACGCCTAGGATAACCGCTCGCGTGATTTTCACCTACAAACAATTATTAGCTCTTTCTTCATATTTCTCTCACAGCAACGAGTACAACTGAGTTAAAATCAAATATGTAATTTAGTTTCGTTTAGCATGGGACCGCCTTTTTTCTGGCCATCTCATGAGAGTATTCGAGCACATCTCGAACACTTACGCACACACGTTGTGCACGGCTCTTCGATCACTGGATCGAATCTCAAATGAACTTGGAACAATTCAGCCAAATTGAAACCAACGTCCCATACACTGAAGGTGATGCTCGCCTTCAACACATTGTCCATTGCAGGGTATTATCATGTTTCACTATTGCTTGTGGCTGCAAAGACGCCCCCCCCCCGGCCAACTAATGCACTAACATGATATGGTCTAGGTGCGTCTCATGCCGGATCGATATGTTGGAAATTGTTATCCGCGCAATGTAAATACAAGGCCTTTGTCCACAAGGCACTTCGACCCCTGCCGGCCGCTGAGTCTTGATTTTCAGTCGAAGATAACACTATCTCATCGTCTCGATTAGCGGGGCGAGATACAGTGCTCGTGTTACTCGAGTAATCTTAGCAGCCACAGCGGCGCTACAGTAGCCCTAAAGCGACAGCGGTGATTGGCTGGCACTGAGTTGACGGCACCTGTCGGTGAGTATTCACACATCACATGGCTGAAGGACCTCAATATCCGTTGGCAGGCCAAAGTGCTTTGGTATAATGGCGCAGGAATGACCTAAGCAAAAAGTTTTGTTTAAAAATACGCAAACCTACTTTGATTCCCAGTTAGGGGCATATTTTTCCTCGCTGTACGCGCGTATCTCAGCCCAATGTAAACGTACTTTATGTCATTAGTATCCAAATGCACCTTGTCAAGCTGACGAAAGTTCTCCGCTCATACGCCGCCCAGAAGCAGCCCAGCTTCAATTCGACTGACCGGCAGTCACGAGACACCCCTATCCGAGGCTTGGAACAGGCCACCATCATATGTCCGACACACAAATGGAAGGCACTTCCGGGCCGAGCTGCTTAGATTCGCATCTCTCTCTCTCTCTCTTTGCAGTCTTAGGGTCGGCCACAGATTTAATATGCGACCACGAATGGAATCGTCACAAGTATGAAAAGTACAGCCAACAAGGACAGCTCTTTTTATCAACAGCTACTAGAATTTTCGTTCGGTGTTCACTACACCACTCGACAGAAGATTGTCATAACCTCTCATATATATCGTATCGTACGCAGGCGATGTTAATACAACGTAGATACATGCACGATATCTCTGGGTACAGTAGCACAATTCGGCAGGCGCATAGAATCCCTTGGCCGTGACACGGTCACTATCAGATAGAAATCCGTCAGCCAGAAAATGAAAATTAATACAATGAAGGCTCTTTGCGCGATTAACGGCTAAATCGTTCTCTGTGTCGAAGTCAATTTCAAATGTGAAAGCTCGCCTCATTCTCGTTCGCCAACGTCACATTAATAGCAACCGTCTAAAATGATATAACGCGGACCGAATATGGCGACAGAACTGTGTTTGCTAATTATTTTGGAATTGAGTATTATTTCTAATTGGAATCGACAATTTGGTCAATGCTCGAGTTCGGCTACCAACGTATAACTGTTGAGACTTTTACTAAACGCGTCTATTATATACAGATATATATATATATATATATATATATATATATATATATATATATATATATCTATATATATACATACTGGCTTACAATTATGCTAAATTCGTAAGTCAGATGCAGATAGCAGTATACATAATAATAATCATGCTTATGTATTCAAACATACAGTACTTAGGAATAATAATAATCATTATTATTATTATTATTACTAAACGAGCCTATGGGGCTATTATCACACACAAATGGACCTTTGTTACGATGCTAGTACTCATTTGTTAAAAATTAGTCCACATTATTGTGCGGTCCATAGAATAGCGGTATTATCCACCGTCATCATGTCATTGCTATACCTAACAACGAATGTGCGGCCAGCTCAACGATATCTGCGCTGTCCCGAGGCACAGCTCCACGATCGGTATCGTCAGAACTAGCGATCTTCACGCTCATCAGGTGCAGGTTGGAATCAACCAACGTTCATGTGAGATCAACCTGTATAGCTCCTTCACGCACTTTGCATCAGCTGTTCTCACGACGTAGTCACGTAACTACTAGTGGTCATTTATTGCGCCCACTGTCATAAGATATATATATCAATATATATATAGTAGACGCAGACACACACACACACACACACAAAGAGTTGACAAACTTCTTTCTCCCTATCGATATTTTCGTGGCGTTTTTCTTCGTCACATTCGACGTCCACCGGCTCGCCACAGCGCACAGCACACAGCGGCCGGTTCGCGCTTGTCGTCTGCAACACGTCAGCTGTTTCGGGCGCTGTTTTGTAAATAGAGAAGAAGATATCGAGAGGACGCGTAGGTGGCCGGTGCTGATTGAACCGCTGCTGATCGCACGGCAGCACTGTGTTGATTCGACACAATCGACTGAGGCGAATATTCGACCCTGGAGGGGCAAACTCGATCGTGAATTTTCTCTGCTCATCCTTCGGTTCAAACTGTCGATGCCGGACGAATTCGAGCGCAGCAGTCAATGAGGAATCGTAGCTAGACTGCTCACGCCGTTTCCAGTGTAGTCAGCAGCTTGGTGGGAACGGAGCAGTGGGTGGCCGCCGTGGATATTAGATATCACTGTCGACCACTAGGTTATTGGAATTGCAGCAAATAACCGCGACAATTCATAATATAAACAAACATCTTGTAAACTGTTACCGTTTACGTGAGCTCCGTCAGAGCTTAAAGCTGTGTGGACGGGTTGTATCGTTATATATATATATATATATATTTATATACAATACTAACTCTAAATAACACGGAAATAAATTAAAATTTATTTCCGTGTTATTTCGATTGCGGCCGGCTGATGCAATGTGTCAATAAAAGCCAAAAAAATAACTATATTTCATTGAATTGAGTACATGTTCCTTAAAGATTAAAAACTCAACACCAAGCCAGTTTTATTAATTCTCTGCCTTGTTTATATATGACAGCTTTAGGCATTCGTTCGCGTCAAGTCATCGTTTGCTGCTATCGTCCAGGTTCCAATGATAGTTTCTCTCTTATGGTCATATATCGTTGTCATTGTCAACTATATATGTAGCGGTGTCTGACATCGGCCACTTTGGTCATTTCGATCTGCACTCCTCCCCCGCAGTTTAGGGGCAATCTCGGCCGCGTTTGAACTTCATTACGTAAACTGCTAATTACAACATATAGTAGAACCTTTATACAGATGTGATCATGACACACGCCGATTTCGTGCCGTTCACATTGCATAAACACCAAATCGTCTTAAAAGAAAGTTAATTAATTGAGACGTGCTGTCACAGATGCTGCACACACAGACACGTGCATAACCGTCTCATATTGTCGTCTATCGCCTATTTATCCCAATTTTGCGCGGAAGTTAGGCTGATTTTATAATAGTCTTCTTAGTTTGTTCGTCAGCTGTTTGAGATATCGCCAGAACATGCCACCGTAACTAACACCGTGATCATGATTGCAGTAAGTAGAGTCCGGCTGGCATCCGGACGCCGTATACTCGTCGACGGTTTTCGGTACGCGGACATTGTCTCTGGCCGCAGTACGCTGCGTCGAGTCGACGAGATCTCGAAGGATTGTGCTGTACAGCTGGGAGTCGCCGCGGCGGCTGATCCAGTTTCGGTACATACATGCCGCGTCGAAATCGGCCACCGAGTCGAGATTGGGATTGCTCAACAGTACGATGACGGATAAAATAATCACTTCGACGCTCAGTGTCGAAGCGTACGCGGCACCTAACTGCCAGCCACTAGCCTTGTTAAGGATGGACATGCACACGCGTCCATCTATATAGATATTCGGATGCCACATACGCGTGTGAAAGCGCAGATCGGGCGGTGCGTCAGGATACCTGCTTGGGAAGATGATCGTTAGCTTGAAGTAGCCACCCTCGTAGGGAGTGCCGGGTGGCCCGAAGATGCCAACCTCCCATTCGTCGATATTGTCGTCGTTTGCTAGCTTCACTGTAGCACCCTCAAGGCCATTGGTTTTGATTTGACGCAGCTCGTCATTGAGACGTTTGATGCCTGAAGGCCTCATCTTTATCAAGGCCCAGCTGTGCGCTCTATCCGAAGATACCACACGCAACGCCTACATAAAACACTATTCTCGAAATTAATATCGAGAATCAACTGCCGAGCACGACAGATGCGAGCTGTTGACGGCTGTTGCGGGCTGATTAAATCGGCTAATGTTCGGCTGAACATCGGTGGACATTGGTCTATGATACCTTGTATCAGATGCACGCATCGAGTGACGCCGTCGTTGTGATTTACTCTACGTTCCACGTACCCGCAATAGCAGACAACTGGACCTGATTTCGCCATCGAAGAGGACGACACGAGGATCGTGTATCGTTGTCGAACCGCTTGTGCTGTTGAACTGTTGATAAAGATGAGTCAACTGCTAACTGGAGTAAAAGCTAACGAGCCGATTCTAAAAAAACACTAGCAGTTCCAGTAGTAGTCGCTATATATATATATATATATATATATATAAATCGGCTAGTTAACTTTTACTCCAGTTAGCAGTTGACTCATCTTTATCAACAGTTCAACAGCATATATATATATATATATATATATATATCTCAAGCGGCGTTTCCTTATCTCAAATCTTCTCGCTAGCTAACGCAAAACGAAAGCCTAAAACGAGATAACGCAAGGGTAGCTAAATTCGTTAATGCGGTCTCCTGTCCTGGAAACACGAACTAGTCCTGAAAGCGCGATCAACTGGAGCCCTATCTGAGTAGACCTCTGGCGAAAAACAGACTACAAACAGGGCAACTATTTGTAAATTATTTTATAACATAGAAATAAATACACCAAAACATGATTAGAAGCTAAAAACGAAACTTAATTGTTTTCTGTAGAACAAGTAGGACTAGGAAAGAGAGAGAGAGAGAGATATTCGACATGTATGCAGAGTGTTAGAATGTTAAAGGAAGATCGCCTGCCGAGAAGATCGCCTGCGGGTTGCGCACGCACCAAAGTCCACTGACACATGAATGCCACTCGTTCGATGAGTCATATGATGCGTTTGTCTTTTGTCCTGCTCTTTTGAAAAGTGACAACCGTTAGTTAACTATAGCTGATGTTAAAACCACACACACACACACACACACACACACAAGTTGACCAAAGTTGAGCTCGTCATCAATCAGTTACTAACAAACCAATTTAGATTGAAAAGCTGTGACATTTTCATGGCCAGGATTATATGCGACAGCCCAAGTGAGCTTTAATGTTCCCATTAAATAGGCGAGTGCATAAGTATTCACTGTGTTGTTTTTTTTATTTTGTAACAAAACAAGCAAACAATGGATATCTCCTCCTTTAACCAGGTTTCGATCTGCTCTTTGTGCTTAGATCGGTGCATCATCTCCTTTCGTAAAATATCCTCGATCCTGTAATCCTTCAATAAGATACTATCGAATTAGAACTACGTCGATTAGACGAAATCTCCCTCTCTCTCTACCCACCTATTGCTGGATTTTCCTCGTGTTTATGTATAACGTTAGAAAATTTATGATTCACAATCTAAAAGAATAGAACGACAATATCAGCGATGTTGCCCCGGAATAACTCATATTGATTGTAGCAAAAATTACCACTAAAATAATTTTTTCATTTCGTTTGACATCAATCAACTTCAGAATGAGAACGTTGACGTCAGAAATGAATAACTCAGACGACGCCAGCGACAGCCTCCGCCTCTCGAACGATTGTTGTCCTCGTTGGCGGTTTCAACCCTTATAGCCCGTCGACGATTCGCTGTTTCGTTCATTGATTTCTGAACTTGTTCACCGGCATATGATTCCTGCCCACAGCGATCGAGTTCTTGGATTTGCAGTAGTATATTACCAGAGTGAGTGAACAAAGTGCCTTCGTTAATTGTGAACCTTTTTTGTGAATATTGTACGTTAAAGCCTATGTACACGAAGCATTAATGAAGGCGAAAAAATAAAAACTCAGTTATTCTCTCGGGACTCACAGCAGAATCGCTCATTTTTTTATTGCAAGTCACCTCCTACGCATGCGTCAGTTAGTATGTGCTAAGTTGGCTAGCTAACGTCCTGACGGCTACGTTTACGATATATATATATATATATAAGTATAAATTATTGTATATATAAGTATAAATTATGTGTATATATAAGTATAAATTATGAATGCAATATCGTATTACATAATGAATGAAAACAACCTCTAAAAGAATCCGGTTGAGAGATAGCCAACGAGTGACCTGTTCTCATCAGATCAGACAACGTCGTCAGTCCATTATTCAAGTCGGCTTTGAGCCCTGTCATCTTCCTGGGAGGGGGGGGGGGGTATTTCCGAGGTCACTTAGATTCTATCACTGCTTTGGTTGCTGGCTGGTCCACGTCAATTTAGCGGCTTACCAATTAGCTTACGTCATCTCTGCGGTTGCTGCCGTTGCAATTAGACGAGTGCATAGAAATTGCTATTATTGTCATTCGCTCTTTTTCACTCCGCGAGGGTAGTTCACCCACGAGATATAAAAGCTGCCCAAGCAAGAAGCTTCGAGCTTTGCATTGCTGGGGGGGGGGGAGGCACACGGGGCTGGGGGTGATTCACTCTGAGATGAACCGAGCTCGTCATAATTTTTTTTCTTTTCATCATTTCTGTTGGCCATGTTGTCACTCGACACGCGACAGCCATCGTTTGCTGTTTCCGATAAGATTTCATAGTGAACGTGAGACGTATCGGTAGAACGACAAACGGTGTGTATCACGCATACGAACGCCGCGATAAATGATCATTTAAAATAAATTATATTTAAAACGCTAGTTTGGACCTTATCCCGGCGATTCATTCGGCCTCTGATTCTTCAACCGACCACCCATTATCTGACACGTTGCTGACCATCTCCCACGTATCGTCACCTTCCGGCGGAACTTTCGGAGTGCTGCTGTCTCCTTTGGTGCTGCCGTTATCAGGTTGTTTCTCGATGACATCGAACACCTCAATGTCAGGCTTGTCTTCATCATCATCATCATCATCATCGTCGTCGTCGTCGTCGTCGTCGTCGTCGTTGACATTAGTATCCTCAATGTTCAAGGGACGGGGCAGCATCCCCGAGGCGAGATACGACTCAACTGTTGTTGGCACCACGACATTGTCCTCGAGGGCCTCCGCTTTGCTGAAGTCCACAAAGCTCCGTACCGTGTTTACGTACTCCATATCCTCTCCATTGCTTTGTTTCCATCTCAGGCAGGTACAGGCCGCTTGGAAGTTGGCAAATGAATCGAGGTTGGGGTCGTCCAGCAACGAGATGACCGAGAGTATCAGACTGCGCACAGTGCGAACCGGCGACCACATCTCACTCTGATCCCAGCCGCTCGAAAGTGTTTCGCCACTTGCATCGTGGGTGGCGGACATGCAGACCCGGCCATCTTCGAACACGTTCGGATGCCACATGGGCGAGGTGAACTGCACGGCCGGTGGAGAGTCGGGATAATCGGGAGGAAACCTCATTTCAAGTTTAAAATAGCCACCTTCGTAGAGCGTGTTTGGTGGTCCGAAAATTCTGACCTCCCATCGGAGCATGTCCGACTCGTCCGGCAAAACGACTAGACATCCATTGATGCCGTCCGTCCTAATGTTTCGCAGTTCATTTTTTAATATTGTAACCGCCGCTAGCATTGTGTATGCTTTGCTGTTCTGTCAGCTCTATACTGAACGAAAAAATTGTGGGCGCGCTTCGGTGAAGCCGCCAACTGTTCTTGTGTTACGGTCGCGTCATAAACGGTCTGCTGTCTCTCGATGCAGACGAATCGGCATGGACAAGCTATCGTGCACACGGGGGTTGCATGTATGTTATACATGCATTAGGTAGGTTCGTTCATGCGTACGTTCGTACAAACGCGTGCGCTGCTCGTGATATGATGTGCCACCCTGGGTCGATGAATCTCACCTGTTGACTCCCGCAGTGACAGTCGCTCAGCAAAGGAAGGTGGTAAGGTAAGGCTTTATGGATTTATTAAAGGAACTGCATAGAATGCTTAAGTTCTCTTATATGTCATGCAACGGGATTCTTGCGGCCTCTGGCTTTTTACAGCCAGAGACTCAGCCGTCCAAGCCACCGCGCTGACGGGAGCGGGACAATTGCCAATTGACATGTTCTACTAATTATTCCTACATAACTCTTCTTGATTTCTGTCACCAGCTCGGAAACATTAAAATAAACACGGCGTTCATCAGTGAACTCGGCAGCAGTTGTTTCCACTTCGGATCGGATTGCAACAGATATTATACTTCGAGCTGGCCATAGGTAAATTTCGGAATTTTCTCAATAGGATCACAAAAAAACAAATCTAGTATCCGATCAACCGATTCGCCTGCGATTTACCCCATGTTCAAGCGCACACGTAACAACGTGAACACACGCTTTCGCCGGGAATACACGATTGTATTTCCATTGGCCTTAGGAATATGGTGACAGTGCCGATGTATCTATCAAAGAGATTGACCTTCGTGCCACGGAGTATATCAATTAATATAATCAAGCGAGTCTGAATATATGCATTTCAGGTACGGCCGTTGGCATTTCGTTTACTGCCAGAGTCACACGAAGGGACTTTCTTTCCAAGGGGTGTCTGTCTTTGTCAGCACTTGAGCTCGCTTTCATGTCATCCCCATCATGCACAGGGTTCTGGAGAATGAGATACTTGATAGTCCAGACGAACTTTGCAGGCTGTGCTGTTGTAACCGTTTCGAAGGGTCAATAAGCTGCGAAAAGGCAGAAACGTCTTATACTCACGGGTCACGTTTCTGTGCTAACTGAAAGCTATTCAGCTGTGATATTTACATTTGAGGTTTAGGCAAATTCACCAAATTTAGCAGATTCTACTGTATGCGATTTCACTTGCAGCGCCCGCGGCTTGCAGAGTAACAGAGTAAGCTGTCAAAACGATCTCGGGGAAGAACTTCGTCCGATTCCTGAATTCGACGACATTTCGGGTTTTGTCCTGCGACGACTGGTTTGGAGGCTACAACGACATTTTTCAATATCAGCTACAATTACTCCTGAATTCAAATAAAATATAATCCAGTTATTAATTGATTAAATGAGTAAACAAACAGACAAGACTGTACCTACAGGTCTTCCCAGTAATTAATCCCTCCGTGTTCGAGCCCCTCTTGATTTCGACAACAGTTTGCAATCAACGTAATTAATTTACAACAATTTACAAGTACCACGAATCCAGGCTAACATCTTTGAAGTCGAATCCTCTCGGTACAGTGTTTTGAATGTTTGCACCGCCGGTATCCCCAGTAATCATACGGGCCCAAATTATGTATATATAGATCTAACCTTAAATTTAATTAGGTGTCTACTGGATTAGGAAGGAGAGGGACGCCGCTATTCGCAAACTTTCTTGAGACTCTCTATGCGTCTTGACTCTCCTAGTTAATTAATCACGGGTTGCGTATCTATAAAAAAGCCAGTTGACATGCGCGCTGGTAACAATGCTTGCTGTTTGATTTCTTCAGTCGCCGTTGAGAGATGACATTGCCTACAATCTCATTGACCTCTGTTGCACAGCTCAGCTGTCTATATTGCATGTGTTATAATACGAATCAAATATCAAAAGTAGAAGCGAATAAGTCGAATTGAATCAAACTCAGTGTCAAAGTTAAGGCTGCTGACAACAACAACAACAACGCGCATCTATTATATTCATTGTACTCAGAGCACACAGTGCAGAATGTCTTCGCTATCTCCGATGTAGACGATGCTCGATAATTGAAGAAAAACAACACCGTATTGAAATTGCTCCTTATTGTCGTTATCTTAGTGATCGTCGTCCAACTCGTTCAGGTCTTCCTTGGCTTAAATAGCCCATAAAGGCATACGCATGCGAAGGCGTAGACCACCACGTATGGTGGGTGCCACCGCTAAAAACCGAGATCGGCACGAGTCAAAGTGCGCCGCGTGTCGAGCGATAAACGGCGCCGCGAACGATTGCTGATAAAATCGCTTGAAACTAGGAAGGAAAACAAAGCCAGCCCGTCCGTTACCGGGTTGAGTTACTACTTAGCCCTTGTCATTACGAGGTTTTTGCTCTTTCAGACAGCCTACGTAGGAGAGATATACGGATGTGAAATATGCATTCATTAATAGACGCGTGTGAGTGATAATTGATATATTTTTTTAATGATTAATCTTAGAGAATCATACTATGTGATGGTAGTATAGTCTAGCGTAGGAACAAAGTGAAAAACTCATGTGAATTAATCACAGGAGTATTTTCGTCAAGTCATTTGCTGAAGGAGGACGGAATATCTTGTTTAGTAAAGAGGTTCAATTTCTATCTCAACCACATGAATCATTCAGATTCATATATTCTTTCTTATTTCGCTTGTTGATTTAGTGAGAATATATATATATATATATATATATATATATATATATATATATATATATATATATATATATATATATATATATACATATACTCTTTTCTTTGCGAACGGTACATGTGAAAGCATGGCTACTCCTCTGCTCAATATCACCTGCTTACCTATAAGCGATACGGACCATCTTATACTCATTTGCTTGTCTACTATCTGTTTGTCAAATTAGTATATTTAAATTGCAATTCTTGTATATTTCAATCTCACCTAGATATTCATATTAAAGAATAAATGTCACTGAGTTACAATTGTACCCAACTGAACGTCTTAAAAGTGAACCCAAAAATCGCCTCTGGATCGTCTCTGCCTTTGGATCGCTCCGCGTAGGCTGTCGCCGTGTTATCCAAAAGGACCATTGATGTGCCACTAAAAATTAGAGCAACTAATGATATCCCTATTCAGGTAGCAAACAAATCGTTGCGGAGTTTTTCTATTCTAACAAATTCTCTCGTTAGTTATTATTAGTCGCACAATAGGCGACAATAAATAGTCGTCTCCGAATTATGAGCGGAACTAATTAGCAGAAGTGAATCCGAAATTGAATCCTCCTATCGTGAGCAATCAGTTCAACGGTTGTTCTACTGTCAGAGTCTCCATTACCGTTAGGGATAATCTGTGTGGTCTCTTGCTTATACACTCTGGGCCAAGTTCAATGATTTCATTTCGAATGTTGTGGAGACCAATATTATCGCTGAGGTGACGTAAGAACGAGAAGCCTGACAGAGCAGATCAGATCAGGCTCATGGTGTCGACATTTATTAGGCCGCTTTAATTAGCAAAACATTTCGTTGCATAACCGACGATGTTGTCGGTTGAACGACTCAATTTACAGCTGCATTGTTCCAGTGAACGCTTCTTATTAATCGAGTACAACAGCTCGATTTCATTCGTGTCGTTGTCAGCTTGCCAAATGAAAATACTGCTGTCTCGTGTGAACATCTGGTCAGTATCTCACGACGCTATCAGATATATTGTCGCTTTGTTCAGCTCCGTTCAACGCAAAATTGCTTCTCGTCGGTCACCACTGACAATTTTCCCTCCCACTCCTGCGTCCTGTAGTGTCGCCTCATCGTTGGCACGGTTGACGAGAATCGCTCGGGCGCGATTGCCGCAGACCGCCTGCGCCAAGCTCATAAAAGGCTCTATTCGAGCCAGTTCTAAGCTAGGGTATTGGCGCGACTCGATCTGTGGTGGGAGTTACGTCAAAATTCGACATCACGCATAAGCTGATGCAGAATGACGCGCTGATTGGATGATGATGTTCTCGTGAGAGAGTGGTGGCGACCTGCTCCTTCTTAGTATCCTGTTGATATCCTGTCCAAGCCGAGCAGCACGAACAGACACCGCTTGGTCAGCGGGACTTTTGATGATATAGGTGATTAGAATAGAATTGGGCCATAGCGGCGGCCGCTACCGAAATACCCCACGGAACAGGGCGGCCGATAGATGGAGAGACGACTACACCGGGAAAAGCTTCCGCCCACGAGCTTGGTCTCGTTGGACGGGGTAAACCCCGCTTTCATGAAGAGAAAAAGACACCGGTTGTACCAGTCGACTAAGAACCGACTATTACGTACGTACGAGCGGCGTTGCAACTTTCCATTGAAGAGCAAATTCGCAAAACACCACTTCGTTACCTGCCAGAGATGTCTGCGCATCTTCAGTTCATTAGAACTTGTGAGGACGCGATATCCGGTCGCGATCCCGAATTCTGTTATTGCAGCACTGAATAGTTGACAATCGAAATAGGTGTCTGGCATACGCCGGCACGTTGTGCAATGCAACGCGGCTGCTCGTGACAGCCACCGTCTTCACTGCCGAACAAGGGGATTACCCCCAAGCCAAGTCAAGCCAAGTGTGTCAATAACTGTTATAGCCCGTCGTGTCTCCGATACGATTGACGATTAATGCGTACCCCTTAATTGTCATAAAAAGACAAGATCTCTAGGTGGTATTGCATGCATATTTTTAGGTAGACGTTACTATGTTTCACCTTCATTTATGGTGCGCAGGCAGATCGTTTGACTGCGTGAACGATGTTCTCGAACTCATTGACGACTGGCTGATGTGACCTAGTGCTGCTCGAGTGACAACAAAGTGAATATTAATTATAATAAAGGGAAACAAAGTCGTTTTCTGTCTGATACAAGGAAGATGTGATCGGACAAGTGTATACGATTGCATCTCAATTTTCCTGATATTGTGTCTGTCGTATTTATGAGAGCATCTTGAAGTGCGGGTAGGCACGTATGTAACGATTGAATGCGTCAGCAGGTTCGAACGTCGACAACGGGAACATAGATTCTTTGAGGATCCATTATTTGCCATTTGACTTAAGTAAGTCAAATTGATATTATTTTACGAAATTATTGTATGAAAATCCGGTCGCGGCATCTCACCACCGATTGTGGCGTGTTTTTTTGCCTCTTCTTGTTTGGAGAGGAGGACAATTTCTTCAAATGCACGATTGTATCTAATGACCTACTGCTGGCCGTTGATTATATTATAACAACAACGATGACAATGTTGGCGCCTGTTTTTTATGAACATTTTTTTAATCAATTAATCTGTCAGCGCACCAACTTGCGTAAATGGCGGTAAAACACAGTAACGCCTACCTAAACATATACACGTAATACTGCATTTTAATTAATTAATCCTGTCCGACGGGAGCCGGTGTCGGCGACGTCGGCATTGCCCCAGTGTTAAGCTAATTTTGTGTAGTGCTCAGAGTTGTCGTTTAATGTGATTGTTGTAAGTGTCATTATTGACAATGTATCATCCTCATCAACAGCAGCATCTGTCGCGACAACAGCCTCATCAGCATCATTAACAGCACACACGAATAACCGAACCGACAACATGGTGGATAATGACACGCGGTGATGAAGGCCCAAGGCGGCACTTGACACCGCTCCTCGGCTGTTGCAGCGGCGGCTGCTGCCGCTGCTCTTAGTGACGGTGACAATGGCGATCGTGCTTGTAATGTGTCGACTACGTGACGACTTCTGCAAGTACAGAAGTACTACTACTGCTGCTGCTGTTTAGGCTGTTTGTGGACAGCGCTATCGCGATGGATTGGTTCATCGTCCTCTCATCGTTTGCCAACGTGTTATCGTTCGTAGATCTCGATTGGTCTCCTCGCTGATGATGACGCTATGACGTCGCTGCTAGTCGTACTGCTGCGGCTGGCGGCGTCACGGGTCACCGGTTCGTGGTGGCCGCCACAGCAACAACAGGTTGGATAGATTGCTGGCCCGTCAGGCTCACCGTCGTTGGTCGATCAGCCTGAGCCCTGTGATTGTCCTTTGCAACAGGCATGAGTACGAGCTGGAGAAGCTATTCGTGCAGGATGACTCGAAGTCTCAGAGGATCGGAGAAGAGGTTTCTCTCTCTCCCCTCCTCTCACTCTCTGTCTCTGTGAGAGTTGGTGTCTGTTTCTTCTATGTGTGTACTCATAGATGAAGTGTGCCTTGCTATGTCATGTATACGAATGGAGTTAATAGCAAATTGGGCACAGAAGCTGTCGGGGTGGAGGTCGCAGATTCTGGCTTCTTCAAAAATAGCGGATAGCTGAACCATCAGATTTGAGCTCTTCCAACTCATCACTCATCTTTTTACCAAAGCGCTAAGCTTCTTAAAAGAGATTAGCGCTGTAACTTGAGCAATCGAGCGCGTGAAGGTTCGATGTTCCTCCATCGTCAGCCTCCTCCTCGGTACCAACTGAAAATAGACTCTGGCAAAAGCTTTATACGACGCACCCAGCGATGGAGGGCAGTTGAGGGCTGTACCACAGAGGCGCTCAACAGTCAACATCAACGATCGATTCGCATCGGAAATGAACTGGTCAACAATGAGATTGGATTCCGCTGACTCATTCGAGTTGTTCTCGCTGTTCCATTACACCGTGCTCTATTTGCACGCCCGTACAATAACAACGTTTAGTTGTGCGTCATAAGGAAAAACACCTACCTGAAGATACATATTAAATAGTCATTATGTGCTAGTGGGCACTTATTTCTTCTTTTAACGATTCGACGGGGCCAGCCGTAATATCAGAACATGCACTATGCGCAAGTAACACATAGATCGATAGAATTAAAAGAGTAGAAATCAAACAAAAAGATCATCACATATATGAAAATATAAACAATTGACAGACCAACACACTTATATATATATATATTAATAACTAAATATGTATATATATATATATATATATATATATATATATATATATATATATATATATATTATACAGCTGGGCAAATACAAACAAGAGCAATAGTAACAAAAACAACAAGAAAATATCAGTCGCTATCCCCTAAGTATTCTACGGGATATCCTTTATCGGCTGTATACTCTCGCTGGTCGTTGTTGCTGTTGTTATCGTTAGCGTTGGCGATATTGTTTCAACAGGATCAACTATTGTTGTTGTTGCTGCTGCGTTCACGTTGTCGTTAGAGAGGACTCAACAGAACATAAGACGAGCCGAGGCGAGGTAAGGCGATACGCTCAAAGAGTGTTGTCCCCGCTCTTGAGATTGCGAGACGCGACGTAGACACCGACGCCTCGACGAGGCTGTAGAACTTAGATGGATTGGTAGACAGATTCGTACAGATGATGATATATCGATAGATCATAGGGGTGTTTCCCTTGCGTAAGCACAACAGAGCCCGAGATGAGCCGCATTTTTTCCCGCAATCCACCAATAGTTCCTCTCCTACCGCAGCTGGAAGCGGTACGCGTAGTCGGCGGATATATATCCGCTTATATCCGCTTCCAATGTGTCGCATTGGCTCCTGTATCCCTCTACGCTGACAGCAGGCACAAGCGCCACAATACACTATATACTATATGATATGATACAGTAGAACAACGGGACGGCTTGTGGTCTTGACACGTTAAGCGTTGTTCTACCTCCATCTCTCTTGGCTCTCTCTCATCCGTTCGCATTGGCGACGACGCATCTCAAGACGCTTCCCCCTCCCGGTCTGTGTATCCATATGAATCATCATTATGGACAACGCTGTCGCGCGGGCGTCTGTGCTCGTTGCGGTAGATGCCGTCGTCGTGAGTGTCTCGACCGTGCGGTCAACCAAACCATACGGCTTAGCCTAGCCGCAAACGCGCTCGGGACGGTCAATCAGTCAGTTGTCTCTTGGCGATGCCTTCGAGCGTGTTGTGGCGGCTGCTACTGCTGCTGACCCCCCCTATAACTACTGCTAGTAAGGCTTTCGGGCTGACTCTCAGCCAACATTTAACGTCCATGGTACTGCTGACCCCCCTGCTGCTTCTACCACTACTACGACTACTACTATTGTTTTGTCTCATCATAGCAATACCGAAAGGTTATATGCTGTAGTGTGTCACATAGAGGAACAGCTAAGAGGTGGCTAAAAAAAAACAACAAGCTGCTGCTGCTGCTGCTGTTGTCCTAAAGGACATTGATGATGTCACTGGCCGAGGCGTCAGTTGAAGATCGTTCGTCGTGCGGTACAGAGAGAGAGAGAGAAAGAGGGAGACCGGTCGACGACTCGTACATTAAGTGAATAAGCATTGATAGCAGGGGATGACGGGATCATCAAACGACGATGACTGCTTATGCGGCTGCTGCTGCTGCTTCCGCCGCTCCGGTAGCCAAACACGCGTCAGCACTAACCAATTGTAGCCAGGGCTGCCGGTACCAAGCGGCGTAATGCGGGTGATGCTTGTGTACAGTAGAGGTTAGTTTAGATAGCGGTTAGTAGATACGCGACGCAGTATCGTCGCCTGGACATTGACGACCGAATTGGTCAGTGGGGTTGCCGTTGGGGAAAAGGCTGCATCCGTTTGTACAGTAACTCGTTCAGAAATCGAATAGCTTAACATTAGATTGCTGCTTAGATAGGGGGTTGGTGTTACCACCGCTATAACATCTGTTGTATGGCTGCATTGGAGAAGAATGGAGATTGGGACGGATACAGACAACGTGGAAGGACTCCGATTATATTATATATAGCGGTGAGCTCGTATCGCATTTCAAGCCCACTGTAGTGTAATATCACATATCATTTTGAATCGTATACACACCATGTAACATGCGAATTGGGTATACTATGCAAATGCAGATGTGACTGTCCCTGTGAGTGGATAATCACCAGAATAACACACACACACACTCCGCCTCATTATAAGCTGATATACGTTTAGCTTTTGAAGAGAACTATTCAGTCAGAGTCAATTAATTAGAATAGAATTCTTGGTCTGAATTGCGTAAATCGCGCGAAAGCTATAAATAGATCCTGATATGTGCAAGGGATGTTGAGAAGCGACACGCAAGTATTAGTTGCTATACTGATCTATCCATTTATCTGCATATCTGCTGATAATTATTATATTGGCGTCACGGCCACTGTCACCGCAACAACAACAACCGCCGATAACGGAGATACGAACATCCCAAAAATACGTACACTCTCCATTTAGACCTGGATAACATTCATGGGTAGCCAATTTGGAGGACGACAGCACGACGCTACCGTGTATGCCTTAAGCAAGCAAAGTGTAGCTAAATGTATTCGATGGTGTGCAGGAGAATATAATGGACAACGCTCTAGCACGCTACACTTGATGACGAATATGATGGGGAACCGGTAAACCGGGATGTCCACCAAAGTTTGGATAACAACATATTGAAACTTCTAATCATCTAATCAGGGAGGGAAATAACATCATCCTGTCATCATCTACATGAAAGAATCCACGCCGTTTATAATCCCGTCATTACAGTCCACGTCCCATCCTAATCAAAGGGCAAAATAGAGCTGGAGCGTTGCCATCAGCGTTGTGTACGAGCGCGTGAAGGTGTTCAATCAAAGCACTTCACGCGAACCCCTAACACGTCAACCTTCGGATGGATATATTGTTGACATCGGTAAGCAGAAACGCGAATTCCGCGTATCCTACAGCGCGTGTAAACAGTAATATGTCGCTGACGGGGGTCACCTGTACTTTGCATTTGGCACTGCCCTCGACGACCTCTGTCTCTAACGCTTCTGTGTGGAACCCCGCCTCGGAGCCGCTGCCGTTGCAGCCGGGTAGCTGCGGCCGTTTCGGGGACCCTGTCGTGGCGAATGGCCGCGACATGGGCCTATATCGTGCGAGCGCATCGCCGGTCGCGCGATATCTCCGTGTCAAAGAGATGCCTTAATAGTCTCACAATTCCAAAGGACAGAACGTGAGATTCGTGTACAATCGCTGGGGACAGCATAGTGGCGTTAGTACGACGGCCTTCTTATGAAGCAATGCCGAAAGCAGTTGTTCCGTAGGCGTTCGTCGTTGGCTGTGAGACAGCACGGAGAATCGACATTACTTTCCTTGCAAGGGGTTGCTCAATGCAGGCCCGCGAAACGATTGGTGAAACTGAGGTCCAAGGCCTAACCACAGGGCTATCGGTGCCCGGCTAATTTCGATAGCAACAACATGTCCAGCTTCCAATACACGGCCAGATCAAGTCATTTCTCGTCAACAGTTAGTTATGAGGTGACATCGAGGCTAAGTATGGCATCTAGTAAATTGAATAGACCGCGAACTAAAGTTTGCTTTCATGTGTTCATTAAGAGTGCTTCGTCTTTGTTTAGGCGCTGTGATTCGTGTCAGCTGAACGACGAATAACTAACATAAAATACTGCCAATATTTGAAAAAGCATCTTTGGTCTTTCTCCCATTGATATTGGGAGGCGCTCAGCCTGCAACCGAATCAATTAGAAACGATCAATACAAGTGGGAGGCATTTGTCTCATTGGGATACACCATTTCATTTCATGAGCTACATTTGGCTGACATATTATTACCATCCTGTTTCTATCCAATGTCCTCTCATCTTGCGCCGTGGCACAACGTCTAAACGAGATACACGCCAGCATAGCCCTGGCTCGACAACGGGTACGAGGCTCCTTACCGGTCCGCAAGTGACTCTGCCTAGGGAGACGGTCCAGCTGAGTGCACCCCAGTTACGTCTTCAAGTGTCTTACGTGATGCGAGACTCTGCGTGTTTTTTTATAGATCCGCTGAGACTTAGTCGGTAGTTCCCTGCTGAGTCGAACAAAGCTATCCAACTGACACACAGTATTATGATGTTCTTTCTTTAACGCTATACACTCAGGCAATTATATGTGACACAGGTGACTGAAATGAAATTCATTAAAGGAATATATTGAAGCAGCGCGTTCCTTCAATGATAATCAATTATCGAGACGCGTCATGTCGATAATTACATTCATTTACGTGTGTGTGTGGATGTGCGTAGATACCCCGAAACGCCCGGCCTCTGGGAGCCTTAACAATAAGACCTAAGAAGGGATAATTAAATTCAGTCACTCCTTAATTTTTAAGGCCGAGGAGGATGGCCATTTACAGCAGTTGTAACGAATATTATTTTACATACGGAATTGTTACCGTATTCACTTTGTCAGTTTTCATCATTCAAGCCTTAGCAGGCCACCCGCCCCTCGAGGCCTAGACATTGCGCTCAGTGCGCGCGACCTCGGGTGCCTTGATAGTTTGGCCGCTATCTAAGTTATTATATTTCCACGTAGTGGAAAGAATCTATCAACCATGCGCAATTTGCATAATTTCTGAAACATATGAGCTCACGGGACAACCAGACACAGTGCGGTGATGTATCTAATGTACATACCACCGACAATACATCATATACATCACTGTACTGTAGCTACGCGTTATCTAAGCAATCCCCTAAATTGATCGCGCTTCAGCATATCGTAAGGTTCGTGACCTCGGATTGGAGGATCACTAACGGAACAGCTTTGGCACTTAAGATTCCCACCATACAGCTAGCAAACCCTTTACAGAGGTTGTTGAATAGCACACCCAATAATGATGGTGATCGTGGTTATAAGTGCCCTATAAGAGCGTTTGACAAAATGCGAATGGTAGGATCCACCATAGGTCTAACACGCGAGATGTTTCCCACGTGACCAGTCGATCATTATTAGTTCATTGTTGATTTGACAATCTAGAAAGAAAACGAACGTCCGCCAACTAACCAAAGTGCATTAATGGTATATTCATTATGGTAAAAGCATCCGTTGGATAGATGAGTTTTCTTTTACAACGCCCTGCTTGCTAATGCACTGACTCAAAACCGAACTGATGTGGGCTTATTTATAGCGCCGCCGCCAATTTGTCGAGCCACTTTATAGCATTGCGATAGGCCTCTTCAGGTATCTAGTCAGGCCCCGTGACTCGATCTTTGAGCATCCAGCTATAAATGGAATGAATAGGTAATGTTCGACATAATGTAGGATAGAGGCTATTCATAGCTACCAAAGCTATCCAATCCACAGTGGTATCAATATGAATATGAATAACGTCCCGGATAGGGATTGCTGCGTTCGCTTCCGGGGCTGTTACGACGAGGAATATATATATAATACGAACAGTTTCGTTGTTATGTTCTCGAGACGGGCAATTTTGTTTAAGAAAAACCCGTGAACGAAGTTATCCAACTGCAAATGATTTTCAAACGGACTCGACGTCGAGCTGAGGGTGGGGATTAATGAATCCAAAGTCCTCATTCACAGCGGATACGACGCCACTGACTCGTTGTCAATTTTGAATCTACCATTGATCCCCTTTGAGATTAGAAACGCTTGCAAATCACGCCGCCCAAAAAGTGGCCGTGGAACCTTCTGCAGAGGGAAATCACACTAATCAGGTTGTTTGGACGTGTCTCCTCGTAATCCGCCGTACGTGACCCCAGCACCATTAGCCACCCTCTTCACCAGCCGCCGAAACTCCTTGCCTACCGCCTGTTATTGATATAATATAATAGTAATTTCACTATTCGACTTCGGACCGTGGCCATGCGTCGCGTCGTTGAAAAGACCTCGCCAATAAATATAGTGTCCTTTTCACAGCTGTCACCATGTGTCTTCTGCAGATGCTCGTCACAATTCCGTCAGGGAGCCAGTCGTATTTTGCTGGGTATCTTCAAACGACGTCATCCAGCCGTGTCCCAGCCACGACGGGTTTCAGGTGGCACCACACCAGTTCCGTTTGGGCATTAGCCATTCGATTATGGTAATTTCGCATCATTGTTGTCGATCTTGATCTACTGTTGCAGCTAGTTTACCTTATTCGCGTCGACGCAGCGGTGGCCTTTGAACGGACAAATTTGCTCGGCGAACTGAGGAAAAACTGTTTGTGGTGTTGTCGTATGCAATTTCAACCCTGATATTGATGTGGTGATGCTTAATGACATGATGGGGATTTTTCCGGATTTGCAGGTTACAAACGTGATCAAAGCGTTGCTTGTGCTAAACTGCGGTATTATACGATCAAGGGCCTGCAATGGTGTGGCAATACCCTGTTCGGGATACTACACAAGTTTTAGTTGAGGGTCATTGTTGTCGATGGAAAAAGCTGAGAGCCTGAATCTACGAAAGGTTTATTGTGTAGTCGAAAAACGAATTGGAAAACTAAGCTAATGAAGCATACTTAGAAAGATTAATATCTGGATCAACTCCGATGTACAATAGGCTCGCAGCGATTATTATCATTAATCATCAAATCGATGGTTCGGACAACTATCCAACTGTTTGTTCTTAGGTCGGAATCAGCGGAAATTATTCCGTATATACACTCGTCACCTAGAAGTCATTTCCTACACGAGCCGATGTCCAATTTCGAGACATGCCTGAATCGTCGTGAGCTCGATAATTTGATAAATGAATGATATCCGTTGATCCAACCCAATGTAATAATTCTTCAACTTGCATGTATATATATCATAAGGCGGGTCAATTAGTTTCTTGTATGGAA
Organism: Stratiolaelaps scimitus; assembly: GCA_019614645.1. Classification (NCBI taxonomy): domain Eukaryota; kingdom Metazoa; phylum Arthropoda; class Arachnida; order Mesostigmata; family Laelapidae; genus Stratiolaelaps; species Stratiolaelaps scimitus. Next base: position 4,698,441 of record JABWDB010000016.1, read on the forward strand.
AGGAAAACGAATTCTTTAGGGGGAAAGTGTCGACGAATTTATTCAATTTATTCCGCCCTGAAGCTCAATGCAGCCAGTCGAGAAATTCCCAAGGGCCTTTAGCCCGTTTGAACGAAACAATGTGTCCATAGACCCGAAAATACTCCTCTACGACGACCTTAACGCTGCCAGCCGTATCCCCGCTACCCGACCTACAACGTTAGGTGTTTGAAGAGGTAGGGGTCACTCGATACCATAATAGATCTGAGGCATAAGGTCGAAAGGTATCTGTGTCTCATGAGACATCTCCCGACGGTCCTTGAGCACTATTCCATACGCTTCTCATAGATGTTCATAATTCGTTGCCGTTTTTGAATCTCCCACGCATTCGTTCGTCTTCGCCACAGATTCGACCCTTTGAATATATTGATTCAATCACCCACAGTCTCATACGATGGGGCGGATTCTCTCTAAACTCTATCTGACTTCCTTTTTAGCCGAGTTGCGTCACAACCCTTTAGGGGTAGTAGTGTTTATCGGCAGCGTGAAAGACGTAACGGGGTGCCCAGACGTTAGTCATAGCTGGACGACCAACTACTCCGCTTATTCGTGTAACATGCGGAATACCAAACAACAAAAAAGCCTCTCTTCGATCATCGTCGTCGCAAAGCTCGATGACAGTTGTTGCGGTCTATGATGAAGCCAGAATCCAACGAGGAAATTGGATATCGCCAGGGTAAAATGCATTGCGGTATTTCTTCCGCAGCCCTTACACAGAGGAAAATAAAAACAGCAACAGATATTCCACTACTACTGAAAGAGCAACTCGAGAAAAAAAAGGTCGAACAACAACAGGATGAGGCGAGATCATTTTCACTCGCCAAAGAGATCATGAAGCTATGCGATTATGAGATTATGATCCTTCGTCACAGGGGAGTTTTTAACGTATGCGGAACTCGGTGTACCGATCGAGGTCTACAATAACAAGCGTCCCGGTGATCTTGTATAGGCATACTGCTATTTATGGCAGCAAATGAAAATGCACCACAGATGTCTCTGTTGAGCAACAGCGAGCCGCGTAGGTGTCGGCGAACCAGCCACACAAGGGGGACCCGCCCAACGTCCAAATGAACACAAACAACAGCGGAGCAGGCCACAGTAAAAGGAGCTAAGGGGAGAGGCTCGCTCATGTCAACGGGCAGGTTCTCTCGAGGGACCTATTGACCCAAAAGCTATTTCTACCGCTCTATATTGCCTCGTTTGGAGGATGACGGTAGGGTATATAGCCTTTTGCTCCAAGCGCGAATGGTTCTATCCTCGCCGATCCGGCCAGCCGCCGTTACAACGATAAGTTAACCTTTTAGTTTTTCTTGCAGCGCAGGAAGTGGCAACTTCTGAAGGAACTTCTTCAAGCCGATTCCCCTGCCCAAATGAACACTGACTATTGACCGACTCGGTGCGAGTTGGAAGGCAGGTGCGCTTCGTATTGTCTCGTCTGGTTCGTTAGCTTCGCTCAAAACATTTGTTTACAACAGATTTCGGCATGGCGGCAAGGGAGTGGAGCTTTGTCAGCTTAGTGGTTGACGTAAACACGGTGGATTAAACCTTGAAGGCATTTATTTCTGGAGCTGCTGGCTCGCTTATTGCTTTTGGTGAGTGTGTTGATGTTTTGTTTCTTAAGGGAACCGTTCCTTAAGCATAACGCTGACAACAACGTGTCGGCCTGTGGCACAATGGAGGATTTTTTTTTGACTTCGGGTATTGTACACACCAATAGAGAAATGTTCTCGCCTTGTGACCATGAACTACTTACTGTTATAAATGTACGAGGAGTTATTCTCTCTGTATGGGTACTATTCTGGGTACGCACGTCAATTGGTAATTGACAGCAAATTTAAGGGCAGAAACTCCCATATATAGTATGCGAGTTGGTCGGCAACGTTCAAACGATGATTCTAGTCGACCAGATCAGGTGCCCATTCGAGCATGCGGTTCGATCTTCCAGGCCACATCGTTTAAGGCCCTTCAACTAAGGTACCCGCGGAAACTCGCTTATGTCTCACTGGCCATAAGAAGTGGGGCGGGTTCTCAAACGAATCTATAGTGCTCCCTTGTCTCGCGTTGATCGACGATGCGAGCCGCGCGCTGTATCAAATACGGTGGCTATCATAATTACCCACGTAACGAGCAGAAATAACGCTATATGAAGCCATAGCCGCGGGTGCCTTGCCACTGAGACGTTTCAGCCATTAACAGGAAACGGACGTTAATTCGATTTTGCAGTTAATGGTAGATTAACGAAATGCGCAGGCGGGATTGATCGGTGAACGCGCGGGCGGACCATCAAAAATAGGTATCAACATTCACTAAATATAGATAGCATAAAGTGGGTCGTGTGGCCAACAAGATAAGACCGCTGACAATTGCAGAGCAGAATGTGGAAACGCTAATGCTGCTGCCGCCGCCGCTGAGGCTACTACTATAACAACTCTGCATTAAAATCGACACACAGTATGCTAATGAGTGTAGGGATGGCAGACATCCCTGTTAAATCGATGTATCTCTCGTTAAGTGGTGGAGGTATACCGTTCATAGATTTCTACGTTGTCATTCGAAGTGAGACGCTTCAGCTTGTACTGAGCTGCTACATTGGCGGCGTCACTCCTAGCCAAGGCCGTGGAGCGTGGCGCTTGATGCCAGACGCTGACTAGCTCAGACGCAAATCTGACATAACGTCACAGCTTGTTCACTGGACACCTCGACATTTTCAATTCATGGACTAAACCGATCCTCGAACTGTGGCCCATGATAGTAATTTGCATACGCAGGCACACATACACACGAACAAAAGGCCGAACAAATTGTAAAGCCGACTTTTCTGCCGCGTACATTTCGCTAGTGTTTGAAAACAATGTGGAAAGCCCCACGTTGCCAACCCAAGGCGTTTTTAACTCCAACTCTAAGCTCATATATACACACACACACACGCATATATATATGTATATATATATATATATATATATATATATATATATATATATATATATATATATATATATATATATATATACATATATGTAGTCGAAAACGTTCCTCCAAGACCTCTCTGCGACGAGCACATGTTTCGTGAAGACTATTGTTGTTCATTTGGTTGTTTAGCGTTCGGTTGTTATTGCCACATGTTTTCTGGAGAAATATCTTGGTGACCTTCCCAAAGTGCAGTAACGTTTCTCAAAACAATCGAAGCAATTGCTTGTCAAATATTTCCGTTGCATTTCAACCTGTCGTTAATTAAGTCGTCTCAATCAATCCTTCACGCAACACCGAGACTATTTTGTCATCGCCATCTAGTTCGCTGATCAATTGGTAAGCGCACATAAGATGAAAGCTACTCGCATACAACCGCTGTGGTTCCCTGTTGAACAGCTCTGTCAGCTTCGTGGGGTATACAGCTTCGTCGCACATCTCAAACGCGCGACGGAACCGCGCCAGGAACGACACAATACAACTGCAGGGCCCTCCGCTTGTTGAAAAAAAAACACAACATGTTCTTCTGGCAGCGTGATTCGCTCCGCCAGTTCTCTCACTTCAGTGTTTTCTGTTTTATATATATATATATACATACGGGAACAGTGGACGGGTCACGGGAGCGTCAGGAGGGGCTTTGTCGCTGGATACACGCGATGGCTACGTATTTTGCGATTCTGCCGCGCGGTTTCTCACGTCGCGGTGCACCTCCCGTGTTGTTTTGTAATCAAGATTCACCTGGCTGCGGCCGCAGCCAGCAGACTGCAAGTCGCAGATGCATATGGTGTTACTCCAGAGGGAGCTCCTCCAGCAGAAGTGGTAGCAATATAAATATTGCAGTACTGCTAGAAATAGTCGTAAGGATAACCCACTATAGTACACTTCCTACTTTGATGCGATATTGGGCCGATCCTCGGCGCTTGGCCCCCGGCTGTTCGCGGACCAGCATGTGGTAGAACCCTCCGAAGGCAGGAGGTTAACATAGGTGAGTAGCCTGGAGGGCTGCGTACTTCCGTTCCGCACGGAAAACCGCGTAATCGAGGGTCGTATCCTAGTTACTATTATTCACTCATAGAATGTACACGAATACAACAGCTGTCGTTCTCTACGAGCGCCATTCGACAGCAACTAGATCTTCAGAAGATAGAAGTGCACTATAGTGTATCCAGCATCGTTCTTTCTTCTTCTTCTGAGCTGATTGACGAGATAACTAAAATATGTCTACTATCGAAGGCTTTCCCACGATACGGTCGACTCCGCATACAGCAGCAGCAGCGACACTATTTAACATCATCGCCCCCTACGTGTTGTGCCATTTGCCCGAAGCATAAATATAAAGCATAAGCATAAAGGAATAGTAGGAACCACGCCAAGAGCAACGTGACATCAGCCCACAGAACCTATATATAATATATATATATATATATATATATATATCAACCCGATCTCCATATGGACGAAGATGTACGCACGTGTGAGTTACGCATCGTATAGAGTAATCACGTGTAGTCTAACGAGACCACTGTAATACCTGTCCATGTTAGACCGCGTGACTGCGTTGCCAATTGAACGTTCGGCGATGTAAGCATTGGGTGAGCGACTCCGTTCCTATCCTTCAACAGAAAGCCACCTGGGAGAGAGGGTGGATACGAATTGATTCAAAGTTATTATTGAAAAATATTGTTCCCGAACACATCGTTATGCGTAGCGCCGTGAACGCAGACGTCTTGCTGCCGATGTCATAAGCGCCGTAGCGAAAATGTGCTTGTGTACGTGCGTATGCGACATCAAGCATTGAACTCTGCGCCTCTTCAACTTTCGAAGTTTCTGATGCGGCACAAAGCGAGATGGACAGACCGCATGTCGGGCTTAAGGCAAAAAAGAAATCAGCCAATATTGCTGATCTATGGACGATTAGGTGTATGGGTGTGGTATCAGATTGGACTTTCGCGTTCTTCTGCTGTTCAGCTGCTGACAGTTACTGACTGATGGTAGTGGGCAGCGTTTAAAGATGATGGCGAAGTATCGTCCGACGAGGCAGATTGAGGAGGCACTTTGCATTTTGCTTGCTTCTGACATAACATTGTCATTTGGAAGCAGGATAAAGACGGACACTTCTACTGAGAGTCACATAACAGTACACAGAGAAGGGCGGGAGGGGTTATCGCCGAGGAAATATATCGTACTCGGGGGTTAAAGAACAAGAAGCAATATGACGCTCTCATTATTGACTATTGACGGATATCTCTATATCGATTGTGACCCTACTATACTGTGGACGCTGACACGAGTCATGACGGATTCTCATTACAGCACGGGTTGTTCAGCAGTGACAAGCATGAACCATTAGCCGAGAGATACATGGTCATCTATCATTCACATCTGCACGAAGATTTGTCGGGACGGTGGGTGGTTTCAGGGGTGGCCGATAAACGATGACGACGAGGTCACAGCCTTCTCAGGACCTCTCTCACAGGAGGGCAGCTGATGGAGGCTCATGATGCTGGCCATGGTAGCGGACAGAGAAGGTCGAGTTAGCACTTTCGAAAAGGGTTCGAGTACACTCCACGATTTCGTTAGTGTTGGCTGAGCTGAGGCTTTCGAGAGAGTTTAATGCGGGGAGGACGGAGGCCGTCTACGAGTAGGTTCTTGTTGTGTCCAACTTAGCACGATTGAGCGTTATGGCCACTCGAACCATCTAGGTTTGTTGCTAGCCACTCTATTACTCAAGGGACAAGTAAACGAATCTTGTTGAGTTATATAATAGTTGCATATAAAGCAACATATGAATGCCACACAGTGACCACCCATTGAGTTTTCTAAGCAAGGACTTGATCGGCTTCGGTGCACAGGGTGATTAAGCGCAGTGCCCCCTCCCTCTCTCTCTCTCTTTTTTCATTATCCAGAATTTCTATGTATTTCTCGAACATATGTTGCTTCCTGCGGGATAAACGTGTACGAGTACTCTCCGTCGAACTCGAAAGTGCAGACACAGACGTGCGCTGTAATTGCCGGGGCTTATATTTGCTCTAATTTCATTACGAGAAGCAGCCGCTAATAATTCAGCCACATCATGACACCCGCCGAGTCAACAGAAACAGTTCAGTGAGTTCTCATTTCACGTATAATAATAATAATAACAACGTACCCATATATACGCCGCCGCAGCAACAGCGGCAGCGGGACACAGTCGCAAGCCGAAAAAGCAGCGACGATATTAATCGACCACCTACACCCGTCACCAGTTACCACCAGTACAAGCCATAATTATAATAGCCATCAACAGCAGCTCAACCGCTTAGACAGTTAGCAGAGTAGCTCCTTTATATTGCGGTGGCTGGCTCGTGTAAGATTGTCTCGGCTGTGGCGTCGCTACAAGTGTTCCCTGTTGCCTGTATGTCTATGTGTCTAGCTGTTGGTTGGGTCTGTCGACTGATCGGGTCCACCCGGTCATCGTCCGCCACTGTCTACGTACCACTGCCGCGAACACCTTCTAGCAATGGGCGAAAATCGGCCGGGTTTTTCACGTAACCCAAGTCGATCGATCAGGAGGTCTAGACGCTGGCCCGAACCTGCTAGAATATTATTGTTACTAATATAATGTTTGCAATCTGGTATCTGTCTGTCTGCCAGTGAGTCAGTGTGTCAGGTGTTCGAACTACAGCCACCACAATAACAACAACAACAACAACAACAGCGACAGGATTGCTATCAACACGAAATTTCCGCCTATTGTGCGGGCGCAACCTATATCAGCAGCAGCTGCGGCGGCGGCAGCGGCGGGGGCACTGATTACCGTAATGACGGGACGGTCAGCGGTTGGCAAAAGCTGTTGGCTTGTGGAGCTGACATCACACCAGCGCGAGCGTCGACAGCTGCCGGCGGTTTCGGGGTGTCAACCACGTTGCCGTCGATAGGGACGGGCACGCTTTGCGTGACGCTGTTACAAATACAGGGGGAGAGAGAGACTATTTTATGAACAACCACTCGAGTTTCGGTAATAGAACGCTACTAAAGTGCTACTGGGAGTGAATATAATCAGTCGGTATAAATAGCCGCTTGGCGTAAAAATCGTCCATTTGAAACACAGAAAGCTGTTCGATTTAGAGCCTCCGCTATGGCTTGATATGTTGAACGTAATCGATATTGTTAGTGCTGTGTGTTTGGCAAGAACATGGTAACATTTTGTAATATGTGCCTAAATTATGAACATATGAGATCTAAAAGATGAAATAGGGCGAATTGCATTGAAATCATATAAGCGCATGATATTCAAAAAGATTAACTGATTACTTTGAATGACGACGGAAACAGAGTTGTAGCATTCGTATTTAGAGGTGGCAAGGTCAATAATATGTGCGCCAATATAGTGTACTAATCAGTGTAGCAAGTTGTGATAATTTCAGATGAATTAACTGTAATTAGTAGGATGTCTCAACAACTGCGATGGGTATCGCCATCATGTGTACGATCAACGGCATTAGCAGATTTAACGAGGTCTTCCACCCAAAAATAATCCGTAGTTCGCAGCATCATCTGCAGACCACATAGCCCCTGGAGCGCTGATAGTAAAGGTATCACTAACAAGATCCGCTAAAAGGAGGTCTACGAAGCCCTTCGAAGCACAAAAACACGATCTGGTCTCGGCACCATGAAGCATTCATTTGTCTTGTAATACTTCAAATCCACCAAATATTTATACCCCGGCAGCTCTAGCAACCGTATCGGTCAATGTCCCTTATATATATATATATATATTATTTGTGGTCAGCACACACCGTTGCCAGTGAATAACAATTCAAGCTGACCTCAACGCAGCTACCAGTTAGGCGTCCATTGGGGCCACATAAAAATCAAACCCAAGCTATCAGTTGAGTGGAGAACGAGGGGTCTAGAATGAGATGTGCTTAAAGGTGATAATATCTTCGCGTGCTCCAGTCACCATTCAGCGAATTCGGGCACGTGACCCGTAGCTGCTATCCATGATCGCATCCAATCAACGATGCTGTCATTATTATTGTACGATCGTCTTTTCAAGCAACATGAATAGTAGATACCATAACGACAATGATGACCCATGAGCGACCCACGCTGCGCTTGTCCCGTGCGCGTGCCATTGCAATTGAAACGATTCCTTGCGCACAACAAACCTAACTTTGTTTTTTTACTAATTATGCCTAAGCTATAGATTTAGAGAACGTAATGAGGCGAATCACTAATTGGCAGAATGTAGGAACAAAACAAATAGCGCTGGACGTTGCCATTAATCCTTTCGTTGGCTTGGCGAAACCCATTCGCATTCATTGAGGCAAACGTGTCAGGTTTGTAATGGAACCTTACAAAGAATTACCGGTGATTTGACGACCCTGTATCAAGATCGTTGTAGGCTGTTTTGAAATTCGTTACAAAGGCTGGGCATTTCGAAGTACAAACTTAACGTGTATTACAAATATAAAAATATAATATATTTTTATATATTTATATAAAAATGAAACTCATTCGTAAAGTAGTTCTCTCTGAGGCAATAATGATAATAGGTAATAATAATTAATGATAACCTGGCTGATCGCGTCTCATGGCCTGTTCACATCGTGAATGAATGCTGAACTTTAATGCATATCGTTGGCAGATCGGGGTTCTTTTTATTCAGGCTAATTATTGTGTCTCTTCTGGAATTACAACCTCGAACGGTGACCAGTTCACCAGATGTAGCGTATTTCACATGAGCGACAGCTTTGATCGTTGCGGAACCGTTACGACAGGCGAGGAAAATTTCGAAGTAAGTGAAGCAACCCGATCTCAAACACAAAGTGCCATAGAGTAACAAGGCATGGCCACAACTACCGAATGAAATGCCCCTTCCCAGAACGTTGGTTAAGCGCTCGTCATTTGCAAAAATCTCCTCGTTCTACAGTCGAAACGGTCCAAGCCTCGTTTATGAAATCTTGGAACTAGCACCTGCCTAATTTGGCAATACCCATTTAGTGAGTAATAACAAACGAAGCAGCTCTGAATGAACCGGTGAGCACTACCGCAGCCGCAACTGTGACCACAGATCAATCCTTGAGCGTGGTCAGCTCAAAGACGTCTGTGTACTTGAATTGCATACAAATTACCGAGGGGTAGATGTCAAAAGGTATCATATTTGTACAACCGTTGAATGTGTGAACGTTTGCAACAAAATCTCATATATGGGAGTTCGCTTGTTTTGTCCTTTGTTAATCGAAGACCTCTCCAAATATCCCTTACGTCGCCCCTCCGTTCTCCTTTTGATCATCCTTGCCTCATCCTAATTTCTTGCTGTTGTTGTTGTTGGTGTATGCAACCCTTTTTTGCTTACATTACCTATATACAGAGATATATGCAAAATCCAGACAGACGCCATATATATATATATATATGGATACTACTATTATTATACAGCAGATGATTGAAGCAAACATAACACTCCGTCCCATTGATACGTGACCTAAGTGACCACCAAACCACACAGCAAACCCAGCCAGTCATAACCGTCACAACCGCAAGCAGCGTCTGGATTATCTGGTGGTTCCCAGATAGTTCAGTGTTCGATCGCCACCGCCGACCCCGTCGCTGTGTCATCATCATCACCATCACCATCATCGTTGTTGTCTTCTTCTTATTCAGTTATTCTTCATCATCGTCGCTTACAGCTTTTAGCAGCGGTACCACGTCTAGAGCAGCGTCTGCGCAACGTAACATGCAACAGACGGCAGGTAACAGTAGCAGCGGCAGACTTCTCGCCAATACAAACTAACTAACAAACTAACTGACCGAACGACCTATAAACAAACACACACACACACAAACAGCAATCGGGTACGAACGCATATGCTGGCAAGGAACAACACATGAAAACGTAAATACGAGACAGAGATCGAGAGAGAAAGAGAGAGAGAGAGAGAGAAAAGGTTTCGGCGCGGTCGCATTTCACGTTGCTGACACCGTGAGTAGCAATGGTAGTAGAAGAGGGAGCAGCAGCCGCCGCCGCCACAGCAACAGCTTAACACTAGCTATTATAGCTATCTATCTATATATATATATATCTAGCCAGTTTGTCCGTCTGCCGAACGCCGGCCCGCCCGACTGCTCGTCGCCAGCCGGCTGCTTGTGAGCGAGCGTTTGTTATTATACACGCAGAGGTGGCTCTCCCCGCTGCGTTTCGGGCGTGCACTAGTGGTACCCAGGAGAATTTAGTCGTCGTCGTCGTCGTTGTCGTCGACGAATTTGCCAGCCATGCCAACCAGCAAATAGACAGACGACGCAACGCTGATAACAGCAACTATGGCACGCAGCAGCAGCGGTAGTTGCAGAGGAGCGAGAGCGGTACGGCGGAACGCGTTTGCCTTTATGACGGCGTTTTGCATTACAGTAATAGTTGCGACAGTCAACGTAGTTCTTCCAATGGTGGTTGGTGGGGGCGGCAGCGGCGGCGGCGGTGGTGGGATGAGTAGTTGAAATAACATCAACGCGATGTAGATGACGGATTGACTGACTTAGCGGCAAACAGATGCTATTGATTCAATCACTGTAAAGTACAGCATTCGACGAATGTTGTTGCTGTTGTTACTGCTTTTCTCGAGATCAGCAGCAGAAGCAGAGGAATGAATAACGCAAGTCCTGGTAGCCGGTACCTCTCGATCAGTCGATCACCTCGATCTCGATCTCCACAAGGAGTTGCTGCAGCAGCAGCAGCAGCAACAGAAACAGTGCCGATGACAGAATCAGCTGAGTCCACTTATTCGTTACTGTGGCGTACGCCAGACAAAGAGACGACCCCACCTGTGGCGGTTGTTGTTGTTGTATATACATATCTACCACCACTAACAGAATATGGGACGAGTACCAGTGGAAGCTGAAGTAACCCCTGCCAGAACACGGATGCCAATGTATATATATATATATATATATATATATACATCTGGCTTGTTCAAACCACCGATGATGGAGCAGGCTTAACCAGCGTCGCACGCCATAACAATCCTGCAGGAATGATGCGACAACGACCAAAACGGATGCATCTGTCTTCTGAGGACGATGCTAAATTTCCGATAGAATTCCAAATAGGTGATGCTCCCTTCGCGGTACGCTCGTGCAACCTAAACTAAGAGCCTTACAACACCCTAAACAACCTATTTTAAGGACAGCTTCTTTCAAGTTTGTGTGTGTACCAATTAATGTATAATAATACAGAATTTGTGGTTAGTCGATTTAGCGAGGTCGAAACTCGGACATCACTCACATTCAATATTTGGGACATTTTCTACTTGACTAACCTGTGAAATCATGATAGATGCAGCTTAACTTATTGTTATGTCTGGTTCCTCTCTCTAACCTATGTATACAGTTTTGGATAATATACGTGATCCAGAGGCCGGAACGGCGTATCTGGATGATTCAATAACATTTTCTGTAAAATCATGCAATAATTATCAGCGAGAAGAATAAACCCCCAAGAGAAGAGGAAGACTTAGTTGCAAGTCGCCTTTTTGTCCCCAGGCTATACCGGCGACATGATCAGCATCAGTCATATCGTGTTTGTGGCCGTCATTCATTGGCACGACAGCAGCCATAAACTTAATTATCACCTGTCCTTAGCAGATACCTGCATGTTGTCCTAACTCGATCCAAGCTTTGATAGCCGTTAACGTCTATAGCAATACTACCAAATAACAATGTCTAGTTCTTTCTTCAACTATCAGCTGACTAACAGCTGCATCAATATGCCGGTGAATCCTGGTACACGTTTTATACTTTTTTTTATTTAAATTGATTACACCATGCCCTAGTTGCGCTATGTCGGTGTGACAAGATGCTCATTCAACAGATTTTCTTATCAATCCTGGGGGGATTCTGCCGAACGATGTTATTCGTGTTGACCTGTTGTGTATGGCCCTTTCAAAATGGAGATATTCGTTACAGATGTGACCAGCAAACGACAACGACAAGACAACTAATCGATCCTATGATCTGCAGCCATTTTTACTGCGGAAAACTCAATCGAACAGCGAATATATATATATAAAGCTTCATTCACAACCGACACATACAAACATGGATGGAGCAGCCCCCACGTTGCAACAGTCACAGTCCGTTAGTTAATCTCGTTACAACGGTTCTGCCCGTCTCTGAGGGTCACCGCACCCCTGGAAGTTAGCTTACCTTTGTTGTTCGCTTTAAGGAGGGCGCTCTTCCGACATTCGCGACAGCGTCGACGAGAGAGTCGAGGTTAGACGCAGATGCCGTTGAAGCTGCAGGCTACCTTCGTAGGTTTCCTCCCTAGATCTCATTATAATTGTGTTATCCGATTATCCTAAGTGACGAGGCAAAAATTTACCTTAATGAGTTTCAGCCCGCCTCAGCTGTGTGTGTGATACACGGTTGACTCTATCTACCGGCATCGCTATTTAGCAGGGGTTGCCACCGGCGGATCTTCCCGATTTCGTTCTATGTACAACACAAAAAAAATCTATTTCATCGTCGTCATCATCATCTCGGAAGATTTCTGTGTTAACATAATAATAATGACTATAATTAATAATAATTATAATAATAGTAATAGCATTCCTATTGGCCAAGGTCACTAGATAGTTCGGTAGAGGAAACGATTTTCATGTATGCTTTGCTATTCTGAAGTACACGATCCTGGCTAAATTGTTGTCCGATACAAGCAACAATTTGTTGCTTATACCTGAAATGCTCAACAATATATAGATTCATTCTGTGTCTAACACAAACGTGTGGTAACGATATTCTGGTCCATTCGGCGCGTGCAGTCGCCGCTCACCGATTTCGCAGTCAAACGTAGACCCGCCACCAATCATAGCAGTGACATTCTGTGACGTCGGACGACAGAAATCCACGTATATATATATATATATATGTATATATGAACGTCCACGAATTCCCGAGTCGTTTCTTCTACTGATATTGCAGGAACATGAAAATCAAAGTGGACGACTTTTCCACTGCTGCTACCGCCGCTACTATTCCGTAGCTATGATGTCCAGTTTTGAAAGTACTCGAACAGCGAACGGCTACCGTTACCTCCGATACACACAGCACCACTGAATATCTCAGTCTACGGCACAAACTTATATAGATCTCATCAAATTCAACATAGGACTAAGTTGGAAAAAAAATGGCATTAATTAACGAAAACGAAATGAGTACGACAAGTGTTTTTGTTGTTGTTTGTTTTCTTAACGACATAAAATATGTTTATTAGGACCTCATCGCCGCTTCATTGGCAGGCCGCCCTGTCAGTTCTGTAATTGATCAATATCTTCCACGTCTTGTACACACATAATTGAGATAGTAGCAGCATTAATACACTAATTATATTCTTTATCTGAAATTCCAATATACCCTCCTCCCACTCCCCGCAATGCAGCACTCAATGAATATTTACCGCTTTTCGTCATCCGAAAGCGCTGTGACTTTCCATTCGGATCATCCATCGCTTCCCCTTACATGCATATCATCTCAGTCATCATACACGCACATGTCATAATATATCTATATATATATATATATATATATATAGTTAGAGAGAGATTATATATATATATATGTATCTACCTACATTTATACACACATGATACAGTCCACAGTAGACCACACACCGGTACTACGTTCAGTTGATGGTCAGTCCCTTGTACTATATACGCATCATCAAATACATTGTTCTCGTCGATGAATCCATCATCTCGCCATACCACACCATTGCGCCCTTCCGTGTCTGGCACCCAAAGTCGAGGTCACTCTGTTGTTGTTGTTGCTGCTGATGCTGCTGCTGCTGCCTCTTTCTTATTCAGTCAGTGTATCTGCTTGACGCGGATTTTCTTTATTTCCTTCTAATATTCATTATATTCACGTCTCTCTCTCTCTCTCTCTTTTCTAGATTTATCTCGCGATAGAGCTAGAGAAATATAAGGGAGACTGAGCCCAAGTGTGTGTGTGTGTTTGTAGGAGAGAGAGAGAGAGATAGAGAATCACCACAATCACGCTTTCCGCCTAGATTCACACCGCCATATGGCAGATTGGCCTCTGACGAAGCGAAGATACGGAAAGAAACTAAACCTGAGAAGGGGGGGGGGGGAGAATTAACAGCACACTGCGAGAAGTGGCCACATTCATAATTCTTCGAATTTTATCTAAACATTTAGATTGATCGCTTTAGTGGACACACGCGACGTTTTCGATGCGGTAACTACTATATCTTTGGAGTCTACGACGATGATGACAATATTAAAACTATTAATAATGATAATAGCAATTTTTAAAATATTAAAAATAACAATGGAATGAACGAAATTTATAGAACGCGCGTAGATCATTACGCAGGCCACCTTGTGTCGGCCAAATGAAATCGTGCCACGCCATGTTGTCCTCGTCAAATTTAGCCGTCTGACTACGCAAGCGGCTACGAATCAAATTTCGTATAGGCATACCTTGACAGACATCACCTGGTCAGGTTGTTCAAGATCAGCGAACCCTGGGCTAGTTACCCTGTCATGACAACAACTGACCGTAGCATCGTAAGAAAATTAAACAGAAATGTGTGATCACGTATGTCCTCAGACTTCCTTCTGTTCCTGCTATTCATGGAATGGGGATGTATATATATATATAGCCAGATAGATAGTTGGACCTGTACAGATTAGAAACACGCGAGACATAGCGAGCGCATTAGCGCTCGCCGTGTTACCACAATGGGCAATGTAGCATTTCTCGGATTTTTCGTCATGTGAACGTCGAGGCGACATCGACGATGTCCGACCTATTCGACAACTATCTCTCTATCGAAGAGACTGCAGCTCAGGTTATTGTCATCAAATCCCCACATGAATCACAATATAACTCGTATTTCCACATCATCCACAACAACTAGTTCCTTCAACCGGCTTCTCAATGCAGTCGGTTATCGCCGACCCCGAAGATGATGACCACCCCGTTGGCATACATACAGAAAGACGAACGAACTTCAATAAAAAGTGAGATAATGATTGATAGAAAGAGAAATAGAGAGAGACAAAGGGATGAGAAAGAGAGAACTATAACAAAAATCAACACAGTTAATTATTGTTATTCCGTTCAACTCCTCAAGCGATATCATCATCGACATCGTAAACTGTCTTCCCGCCATAGTATGCTGTCCGTTTTTTGACTTCACCTGTCTATTGGGCAAAATTAATCGTCTCCGGTCTCTGCCAGTATCTCACCAGAGGTGACTACGATATCCTCATTCATATGTTCGTTCAGTATCTACCTGTATCTTCCCCTTGACTCGATTACCGATGAATAACTCCAACCCTTGTCAATAAACAGCTCGCACTGTTTCATACAATGCCTGTGAGGACCACGTGTCCGTCCATGGGTCTCTCAGTGTCACAAGCGGTTCTAAGCGCGCATGGACGTATGCGCTTCCGAGTCACATATACACACCCGAGACGTTCACATGGTCATTCACACAGATTCGAAGAATTTTTTCGGCAGCAATATGTTTTGTTCGTGGCTCTCTATTCGTCTCGATCGTGGCGTTTCCATTTGTTGTCTTCCTACAAAAAATGTCCCTACCTATTATTCCGTTCGATCTGTTTTTCATCTCTCGCTCAGTCGCATCAGGCTCACTCAGCAACGTTCGGCTATCGCAGGACAAGCATACACTTAATCTACACATATACATCACATGCTATAATATCACGTTATTCTTCGTCTAAGGCCCACGAACCATCACGATTAGCGATTAGTTTTAGTCGACGGTAACACTCGATGATAATTAAGATTAATTCATTAATCCAACGGCGAATAGGTAGAGTATCATGGTGCAGCAGTCTGCCAAACACTCTCTACCACACGATTCACATTCATTGTTTCGGCAAGCAATTCTGCATTTACACGTTGTTGCTTCTCCTCGCGCCTTTGCCCGCTATTGTCTCTCAATGCGTTGGCTACAACTACAACTCAGTCAATGTACACGGAACCGTTATGCTCGGACTCGATATCGTTTCTCTGTTTCGGCAGATTACCTGTCGATATTCTACAACTATTATGTGCCATTATATATAGTAGCATTGTAGAGATAGATGTACATGTAAAGAAACAATGAACGTAAGCGAGTGAATGACTCTACGAAATACTCCACATAAGACCGCATCTGGCTATATTCTCTGTTATAATCTCTGTCTCCCTTGCACCTCTTCCCTAAATATATATATATATATATATATATACAGCAAGTATACGCTGTTGTCCGTCATGCCACCACCTGCCGGGCCACTATGCTGAATTAAGATGCAACCGTCAACTCAGAATTGCCAGATTCCCGGAGAAGACACTGGGCTCAGACGAGCAGGGTGGAAATCGATTAAATTCTTGATAACTACAGTGATGAAATTAATTTAAGATATAATGAGAAAATACTGGCCTGCCCTTACCCGCGTTGGTACGGCAGGCGGCAAAACTACAGCAGGTAGGCCTTCTGTGTTCGTTTCGTGTGTGTTTCCATCGTGCCGGTCTTGCTCCAGATTATATAGTATGCATACGACGTCTACTTCAACGTGTACGTCCTTCGCGTTCACGGCGTATTCATGCTCATTTGAATGCATCTTATTCACTCTGTTCATCCGGTTTCTTGCAACTTTCATGGGTTTTTAGGCTAACAGAGGGAGAGAGAGAGAGAGAGAAATAACAACTTCCTAGCCTCAAGGTGAATCTAGGAAGAAGAGCGGATTTCACTGAGTACCAAGCAAACAACAGCATCTAACCTCAATTCGCTTATGAATCATCATGAATAGCTAGATATGAAACTGCTTCCAACCGAGTTACGTTGAATTAATTATCCTGACATCTTTCGTCTGACGGCTGTGCATTCGGTAGGCGGCAGGCAGAACAGGTTCCGAGTTTGGCTCGTATCCTCTCGTAGATTTCGTGTTGGGTAAATTTCGCCACATCGAATCCTATATATTTAGACATACATATGCATATATACGTGTATATATATATATACATATGCACATCTATATATAACAACGTAAAGGAGACAGCGAGTGCTTTCAATGGCAGCGTAGACAGTAGAACTGAGTCGTTAGTGTAAGCCGTTCGCGTACCCGGATGGATAGATGACTGCACGATTTTATAGACACAAGGATCTTTTGTGGCCACAGCTCCCACGATGCGACCCAATCATGCACGAGATTCGTCCTTCCGAGATCATCCTCCTGGATCATGGTCGATTTCATTCTTCTATGTAATCTTCGGTTAGCTACATGATAATCAATATCAGTAACAGTGTCATTGAGAAGGGGGGGGTGGTGGATGTTCAACTGTCTAGCACATGGCTAACCCATGTGCCATGTCGCTTCGCTAGACATTACTACATCCGCTCCGTCTGGCTAAAATCGTCGAAGAGCCGCGCAAGCACGACGCCGTGGTACGCGAAACGATAACGCACGATCAGGAATCGCGCGTGTGACGACGACCACGACGAACACAACAGCCCCAGCTGGAACTCGACTGCCACTCGAGTGCCAGTTCTCGCTGCGCGAAGGAGTCCGCATGCGAACGTCAAAGCGTTAGTTTGCGTATACATATCGTTATTCGTCGAGCGCACTCAGCGAGGACATCTCTTCCAAAATTTGACGTAGTGACAACCGACGAACAATCTGCGACAATTATTCCCACGACGCTGCCGTCACTCAACACGTTTGTTTGCCTTGCGAGCGGATCATCAGCGGCGGTCAACAGATGAAAGACGCGCAGCATATTTGCTCGCTCCATTGCCCTTCGGGTGCCGGTGTGGATCCAGACGGTCCAATGCCGGTAAGTGCCAAACCTCGGGATATTCCTACTTCGACTTTGTTGTTCGTCTTCTATTTCTAGTGTGGTGTGTTCTTGTTGGTTGGTTGTGTTTTTTTTTGGTTTTTGTGCTTAAAGGAAATTGCTCCCGAATCCGGCTGCGTTCTCCTTCTGGCGTTTGCAGCAGTGATCTAGTGAATTCGGATAAACTCCTCCAATGACTCGGGAATGAGGCCCTTGTAGCTGCGGTGCGTTGATTTCACCTTGCTAGCCGCTAGACATTTGAGCGTGATCAGTTCGGCGACCTTAATTCGGCACTCCTGATTGCCGCCAAGCATACGATAAGGCTGGTTGCCTTGCTTGTTCGTACGGTCGATGTGGGCGCCCGCGTCGAGCAACATCCGGACAATCTCTTCGCGATAGTTGACCCGAAGTGATGCCGTATGCAACGGCGTTGACCCATCCTCGTTCACGGCTTCCACATTAGAGCCAACCTGCAATAACATGCGTGTCGTGACAGGGTCTGGGAAGATGTGCTGTTGATGTTGATGGTTGTCTTCAAAGTACGGTTGTCGCAGACTCTCCACCTTGCCGACAGCCATGTGTAACAGGGAGTTTCCGTTCGTCGTCCGCGGATTAAGCACAATAAGCTTTCGTGCCATTCGTCGCAGATGGCTCTGCTGTGATGGTGACACCGCCAACACCTCAGCCAGGTGCAGCAAATGAATAAGGACTTTGAGCACTCGATCCCAGTTATCCTGATGTTTGCGGAACATTGGCCGTTGTTTCAGCTGCTCAATCGCCGCTGGGAAGCACTGCAACAGTTTCTCGAGTAGAAAGTCTACGTCACAAAATTTCACGGGCTCATCGAAGACGCCCGATGCGTGCTTATCATGCGCGTCGAACAGAATCTTTGTCAATGACTGCAGAGCGACACATGTCTCATTGTGCAATACGGTATCTTTCTTTAGCCGAATCTCCACCGCATACTTCCAGAGATCGATGCATCGTTGGTGTTGCATACTATCGGCGTAAGCTGCGCCTCGGTACATCAACCGAAAAATGGAATCCTTATGGGACGGGCCAAGTACCCGCTCATTGACGAGCAGGCTTTGCAGACGCATCTCATCCATGTCGTGGGCTAGCTCGTTCACGTCGTCCAATGTTCTGAAAGGCACTCGATTGAGAAACACTTCCTTAGGTGGATCAGTAATAATCTTCTTGATGTTATGCAGATCCCGATACTGCACCGCCCGACGCCAGTAGTCGAGCGCCATCGTCTTGTCATGGTTCTCGTCGAGGTAGGTTGCTCCCAGCAGCTCAAGAGCATCGGCGACCCGATGTGGTTGATAATCGAGGGTCTCGATTAGGTACTCGGCAATTTTGGCGCTTCCCTTCAGACACGCAGTCTGCAAGACGTCGTCGCCATGCTTGCTGCAAGCCATGTGATCAGCTCCATACGTCAGCAAGAGCTTCGTCGTTTCCACTCGGTCCTCCTGAACGGCGTAGTGGAGGGCAGTCTTGAACTGCGAATCGCGCGCATTAATGTCGGCCCCCTTGTCAATCAGGAACTGACACAGCTCGACCGATTGCACCGAGTTAATAAGACAGGTGCCGCCATTCTGATTCGGTCGATTCACGTCCGCACCCTTACCGACGAGGAACTTAACAACGTCAACGTTGCTCATGTAGCAGGCTGAACGAACAGCCGTCGAACCTGTATCCGACATTGTGTTCACATCAGCACCGTGCTCGACCAGGATGCGACAGACGTCGATTTTGCCAACGACCGCGGCGCACCACAAAGGCGTCACATAGTGCATCGTGCGATCAAATGGCACCTCGTAGACGCCGCGCTGTTCCGAGTTCGCTCCGCATATTTCCAGCAGGTAGCGAACAATTTCAATGACTCCCTTTTTGGCAGCCGTGAATAAAGGTGTACATCCATCGCGGACTCTATTCACCAGCTGGCTGCGTTCCTGCAGGGAGAAGCGCTCGAGCTTGTGACGCAGTCCTGCGCTTAGCCGACTACTCGGGGTGGACTGTCGCACCTCTACAATGACCTCCTTAAATATTTGGTCCCGCTGTTGACTGCGATCAATTTTGCCAGTTAGCCACATATTCGGGATCTGGCGGGATGCGTCGAATGATATCTTTACCCGTATTCCGATGTGCTACTTGACAATGGACGTACACACTCTCTGGGGACAAACGCACCACCTTCCGTGTCTGCGGGGTCGGACACGACGGCCCGCGGCGAGCCAGCAGCGACGAGCCAACAGATCGTTCTTTGAGAGAACGACGAAGATAAAGTTATCCCACTGTTCGTCTACGGGAACACCATCACTCTGGATACAAACACACACATACACAGATCGCACACACACACACTCACTCTCAGTTCACCACTAATGGGAAGGGAGTCGTAACAATCCTGTGTAAGTGACGATTTCTAATGAGGCTTCCCAGGGCCGAATGATGACCAGACTGGTGTCGATGGCCTGCTTCGCTCTCAAGGGGGAGGGGGCTGCTAATTACTAGCTGTGATCGGGATGAAAATTCGTCAACTCACAGCTCCGTCACGACGCTTGAATGCAGAGCAAGTATTGCCTTCCCCCAGCTGATCACTAACTGCTGCTGCAGTTCACTGATGGGATCCCTGAATGGACGCTGCTGGCTAGATGCCCAGCCAGGCAAGCAGGGAAGCTTCCGGTCGGATATGACGTCGCGGATCCTTTGAATTGGCCCGCGAATCATGTGGTTGTAATGCTTACATGGATACGACATTTAATTGTACATTATTTGAGCCTATTTCGATAACAGCGACAAACGACTCGATCTATGAATGTGGTGTTTTCCATTCGAATTTCTAAATGCCTCTACAAAATACTACCTGGTTGTGGGCGCCAACTTTCGAACTCTGTTATATGAATTATAATTATTTTCAATTATAGACACTATTCTTGCCGAGCGAGCCATGTAATCAATCAAACAGTATGCTGAATGATTATGGAAGACAAATATCGGTTCAGATTTAGTAATTCTAAACCAAAATATTCTGGACGTGACTTGTGTCCGGTAAATGGCTACCCAGAGCTAAACGGAGACATCGATGTTTTGGTGGTTTTCGGGTCCGGACCCAAATTCAGTGAAATTTTCCATTTCTGTGCCATTTTTGTGCGTTTTGTGACTGTAAAAGGTCGAATTGGAACTATGACGAAGTGACGACACACGCCTTAAGACCAGGGTAAGAGCGGTTTTGCAAGGGGAACTGTTTGTAGGTTTACGTCGCCTTTGTTGACATCACGAATTTCGGAAAATTTTCCTAGAAATTCAAGAATTTTCATGTATATTGCGACCTGAAAAGAAGCTCGATGCGGTTACAGAGCTGGCGCAAAAAGCCGTTCTTGATTTGCTTGTTCGAAAGTGATGTTTCGAGGTTATGTCTGACGGGACGTGCCTTCCTTATGGCGACGCTAGACGCTAAGGGGCACCTGATCATCTATCTCTGTTCAGTTTGCCCGATACGATACAGACTAATGATCAACGGGTGATCATTCAATTCATGTTGAAACACTTTTCCATTTGTCAAGTTCAAGTCTGTAGGAAGTTTACGAATCCTTGTGTGAAACCGTCGAAATGCGAGCGAGCGACTCACGCGTTCTACCCATCTTGCTCACTGCAAGCAACAGTAATTCGGAAGACAACAGCGCTAGATCATGAGCAATTTCGATTGGTTTTATGAAACGCCATATTAGATGAAACGGGTGACTGAAATAGATGGGCTCAGATGATTCTCATAGCACGTATTAGCAAAAATATTGAAGTTATTGGGTTACAGATTTTGTCATTGACTGCCATGCGACGACTTAGCTGTGTGTGGGATCCATGATACCTAGCTAAGCTATATTCCGGAATCATAGTCAAGGTCTTCGCCAGTCGTTACGGATAATCGCTGCCGCTCCGTCGGGACTGTGTACAGTTGTTTTTTTCTACATCGATGGCGATTGACCTTACTCTTGATATGAAGATCGAGCGACGAACTAACTGGCCGCAACGCCTGAACAAGAAAACACTGTATCGCTATTATGTACAGAGGCACACGATTTGGCGCGTAGGACAGTCGAGCCACACACGAACAGCTGTAGTGCTTTTAGGAGGCGGAAAAAGTATAAACAAGAGGCTTTTGATTACTTATAGCGATTTAGAGACGACACTTCGCATATATAGTTCGGGCTAATATATATATATATGATGTAGATAATACCGATCCACTGAAGGCGCGCGAGCAACAATTTTCAAATTTATGATGCAGGTGTATTGCACGATGTTTATTAGCTTCGGCCGTGACGCGTTACAAGTTTATGGTACAATGATTAGTAAAACGATCGATAAAATGGCACTTTAGCTTAAGTTGACCCATTTGCGGCCGGTGGAGCTGTGAGAGACCCCTCTGAAGGATCGTTTGACATCCAATCTTCGGGAAATACCGTCAGTAGCTTCGTAAGGTTATTGCAATCCACAACCCTTACACAAATCGCATTGGGTTCGATCTTCGCCAAGTCTTAAACGTGACAACCTCCCATAGGAAATTGTCGCAAGCGATCGATTGCCGTGGTATTGAAGTCCCGGACTTATTATATGTGTGTCATTTAATTCATTCATATTTGAGAGTGGTGGATTTCCCTCGGTGATTGCCGGCTTCCAATCACAAGGTGAAGTGGCGTCTGAGATCTGCTCTTCCTACGGCGTTCATACTTATATCCGGCTAATTTGAGGTCCCATTTCTGTCATCAGTCATATACATACGAATGCCACAAATACAAGATATTCATTTGCTCGTTTGTTTTAATTCTACCTACAACTAGAATATGACTGAACTTCTATACCTTATGTTCGTCGAATTTGGATTTTTTTCTTCGGTTAAGCAAACTGTACAATTTCAAACAGTGTACGTTAGTACCAGAACAAGCAGGACCACTGTTCATTCTCAGTGAGTACAAGAACAAAGGTTATGTTTGAATGTACTATATCGTTTGTTTGTTCAATAAAAATCTGTTGGAGGAAACCCAGATTAGTTCAGCAAGGCCCTTCCTGGAAGGTTTTCCAATCTATGCTGCATAGCGATGGTCTCTTCGGAACATTTAGGGTCGCCCATCGTGCCCGCTGGCTTCGCAAACTTCAGGATTGGCTTCGAAAGGGATTCTATTTTGTTAGGCTTCTCGTTGATCTATACGTACTGTAATTTGCGATTTTCTCGTTGCAATCATATACATTTAGGAGAATATGATCTTCAAAACCACGCGTTAATTAGCACAGCATAATGCTTAAGATGCATTATTCCAAGAGGTTGTATGATATATGCCTGTTTCATGACAACATGTATTTACTGTGTGGCACACTTTCTTTGCTTAACAAAAATAGCTTACAAAAACGTTTTTTGTAAGCTACCTGTAATAATAACACATATTGACTTTCGTCAACGATTCGGTCGGGAGTGAGCTTGTTGTGTCTTTTTAGCCGCTTGTATTCCCGGGGTCGCCTTCGAACAAGTTACAACTAAAACCCGTTCTTGGAGTCTATATTTATACCGTCCTCTAAAAAAATACAACACAGGAACCATTTGGTCCAACGTTATATAGTTGGTGTGGACCAGAGTTCTCCCCGGCACCACTGACATTTTTTTTTGGACTGTACTGTATAGCCGTGACCAAAGGTTGTCATACTTGTTTAGTTGGTTTGGTGTAGAACTGTGTTGGTTCTACGCATCATAGCTAAGTAAGTACTGTGATTATATACTCTTGAACATTCAGCCTGAACACCAAGGGAACCGCTTTGGAACAAATGCTTGGCGTAGAATAGAGTACTGTGGTTCCACCAGTGCCAGAAATGAAGCTTTGAAAAAACGCTCGCCATACAGCAAAGTTCATTTTAGAGGGGGTACATTGCGCTGGCTTCACTTCGATGTCGTAGAGGAGGAATCAGCCAAACATGAAGGAATCGTTTAGCCTGTGTATAACTGTTGCTTCAAAGCGATTAACAATGCTATCTAGGCCAAAGGTCAGATATTCCGTTCCTCGTGTATGAGACAACGAGTGGAATTTCTGAAGTTCATATGGCATGACCATCTATCTCTGTATGCTAATCAACATCACAAGAGTGTCGGAAAGTAGCTGAATTGTCAGAACACCTGAGCACTATGCAAATATCCTTGATCACTTGGCCGAAGCACAAGTTGTCTGAGATATTCCTCGAACCTTTATTTAAGGTGAACTGAAGGCTGCAGATGGTTCATACATGTCTCAAACTTTGCAAAGCCTCTCCCTTACGAAAAGCGTTCAGCTTGGCCCAAATTCGTATACTTGTAAATTGTATTACACTGCCGCCATTCTGTTGCAGTGGCCACAGCTCCAACTAGCATCCACCATACTAAATTACACCTCAACACAAAATAAATGACGAGTCGTCCGTTATTACGTGTACATTCAAAACAACACAGTTACATGAGACCTCACAGAAAGCTTCTTGTAGTAAACATTCGTGTAATAATTATATAATAATAACAGTAATCGTTCACAAATCACCAGCCGGACAATGTCCCGTAGGCCACAGCCTAACCAATAGTGTTATTACTATAATTAATTAGGAGCTTTCTGTGAGGTCTCGTTGTTTGCTGCGCACCAATTCGAAAAGGGTCTGCGCCAGCGTGCGCAGGTTAAAATTGAAAAAAAAACAGATTGTGTTCAAGTACACGAATATATTTTGTTAATATCCTTACGTGCCATTTGTGCAAGTTTTAGTTCAATAGCAAACCTGTAAATTACGATAATATTTGGGAGACGTACATTGTAGCGAAGCTGTTTTCTAATTTGCAATGTGTTACAGCTGAGAAGTTGCTCAAAGCTGTTAACCATCGCTGAATACTCTAGTGTGTTTCGTACACGGTTCAATAGTAATGCAAACGTGGTTCGATTTTTGCGTGACAATTTTGGGGACGATGTCTAATAGCTCCGAACTTACACAGTTCATAAAGTTTCATTTATGAATGTTCGGGTAATGAGCAGCGACTGAAACGTTCACAAACTGTTAAATGATGATTTTACGCTTAGAAGTTACTAATAAATATTGATTGCTCAATATTGGTATCCAAATATAATTAGAGTAAATTCAATTAGACATTTAACAACCTGTCGACAATGCGTTATTTCGTTGTTATTTCAGATGAGTCAGTTAATGTAAGCTCGGGGTCTGATGGATCTCCATCGCACCAGCAATTACATGATTGGAACAATGTGTGGGTAAGTAGCAGAGTTGAAATTTACACTAGCATGGTACAATTAACTGTTGTCCAAACAGAGCGTGAAGACAATGTCACATAAGATTTTTGTTTGTTTCTCTACGCTGCCGTGTTGCCGGATCAGCTCTCGGTGATTGTTAACAATTTTGCAAATAACATATTGGTTAACCATGTACTTTCCTGGCTTACGTACGAACGCTCGTTTTTTCTTTCGTCTGCTAACTTATTCATCATTATCTGCCTTTATTATTTGCATTTACAGAGGCGAATCACCATATAAGAGCGAACAGCAGCAACAGCTGATCGAGCAGGGTCTCATTCCGAACCCGCTGTACCATTCGCAGCATCCTACGTCTCAGCATCCACCAGGTGGCGATAGACATCACCTGCAGCATTCGTCTCAGCAGCAACAGCAGCAGCAGCAGCACCATCATCATCAGCAACAGCAGCAACAGACGCAGGCTTGCGGTCTGGTTATGGCGCGGCCTCTGACCGCGGTCAGCCCTGGCTGCGGGATTGCGCCGTATCCACCATTAACAAATGGAAATGCTGCTGGTGGCGGTGGTACCGGCGGGATTAATCGTGTAGATCATACGTTCGGTAGTGGGATGCACGCAGCGAACGGTCACTCGAATAGCACCAATATCAGCTTGCAGAGTCTAGCTGTTGTCATGGACGATTCGCCGATGAACGCGGCTCGCCGTCTAATCGGTGATCCGGTTGTGATGATTCCTAGCGCGCAGCAAATTGCCCCAGCTAACAGGGACACACAGCGTGGTGCTAGAGTACAGGAGGTGGTGAAATCGTCGGCAGAGTCCACGCAGGCCTATCCTGCGTACAGGGATGATAAACCCCTTGAACTGACAACAACCAGCAATAACAATATGTCTCCTACAGCGGCAGCAGCAGAACCCCAAAATATCAACGGCTCAGCCGTGCCTATGACGTCTTTACCGATAGCAACACCTATAACGACATCTACATCAGCAGCAGCAGCAGTAACAACGCCACCTACATCGGCCACTGGAACGATAGCAGTGAGTTCAGAATTACAACAACATGGAGGAGTCGTGCTTGGCCCACGCCAACCGAACGGCCGTCGACTGTCGCTAGCTGAAACCTCTCCGGTCGGTGGCGGTGGTGTTCGCGGTAGCAGCAACAATGGCAACCTTTCAAACGGTGGACTGTTTACTGTGCCGCTGACCCCACTCGCTGGCCGACCGTCGGTGAAGAGGTGTGCCAGCGATGATTGGGACGACGACGACGGGAGCAAGGATGACCTGAAACGAACCTTAGCGAAAGATGGCAGGCTACACGAATTACCGGCGGGCACCGGTCGACCTCCCGAGGCCATTTCCGAAATCGGCATAGAACCGGAGCCGGATCCAGCTCTGGCCGCGATGCCGCCGCAGCCGAAGAAAAGAGGCCGCCGAAAGAAGAGCGAAATCCTCGCTGCCGAGATGGCCCGACGGGCTGAGTTGGGCCTGATGATAGGGGGGAATCGCGAGCTTCGGGACGCTCGTATGAACGATGTTATCGGTGCGGTCATCGAGGATGTGCGTCGACCAGGACGGGAAAAGAAGCCCTATGATCCGTGGGCGAATCGCAAGGCTTCTGGCCGGTCCTTCGTTCAAGACGGCCCGTGTTTTGCGCTACTCGACGTGACCTCGAAGAAGTTCCCGAAGTGTAGCGCCTGCAGGGTCAATGACGAGGTGAGCGAGTGTCGCTTTAGTGAGTTCCGTAAGCTGCGATTCGTAGGCGATCTCGTTCAAGTTGACGGGTTTACAGATTCCGATGACGCGAAAGATTCGGATCGTCGCATTTGGATGACAGCAGATCTCAGGCCAAACGTCTCGGATTCACCGCCGACAGGGCCGCCAGGTTCTGATGCTGACCCGGATCAGGAAGAGGGTCACACGCGGCTGCCGACGTGTCAGCGCGATCCGCCTACACAGGGCGCCGCCGTGAACCGGCTCGATGAGAAGACAGCCGTTATGGTTCTGACCAACGTAGGAGATATCATGTGCGATCTCGTCCGGGAAGAAGCCAAAGTCAAACATGTAGGTTGAACCGCTGTCATGTTATGTCTGTCAACGCTTCTCTCAACGTTTCAATACACCTACCCAGTAATGGGTGTAGTCGCCACCAGAGTTAATCGATGTGTATCCTCACTGCTTAAGTAAATGGGTAGGGCTGTACAACAAATGTAGAACTTCCTATAAGAATGACGAGAGCCAAGTGTTAAATATGTATGTTCACTATATTTGCTTCCCACGTATTCGTTTGTATTTCTAGGACTACATCGACTGGATGCCGTCTGAAACAACTAACGGAGACCACGTCACGAAAGTTAAATGGCGGCGCGTCTACGGCGTCAGAGAGATGTGCGACGTCTGTTCAACGACGATCTTCAATCTGCACTGGACGTGTGGGCAGTGCGGATTCGTCGCCTGCATTGACTGCTTCCGCGCGCGAGCCAAACACGATGAGGCAATGAATCGAGCTCGTATTGCCAGTATACCATCCGAGCAGGCCAGCGATGCTCCAGGTGTAATCGTACATCAGCTAGGTGGTAACACCGAGCGGGAACATTGGACCACCCGAAGGAGTAAAGAGCAACATCAACTCTACTCAGATAAGGTATGAGCAGTAATGATCAATCACGTGGTAATGCACACGACTGCAGCGCGACGTCCCATAGCTAGATACAAGTTTTGAGGGAAAAAAGCTCAAATCATCTTCTTCTTCTGCTTTGCCATCGGGCGAACTTTTCTCCAGGATGAATTTCGGTGGCCGTTTTGTGGCAATCCGAAAATACAACGATCGCACTCCCCCCGAAAATTACTGATGACGCAGATTGTGCCCGGAGACATCCTCGAACGAGTCAACCAGCAGCAGCATGAGGTGAGACGCCGAAGAGGCATTCCCATGCGATGCGGCTGCGATGGCGGTGGCGAACATCCACAACCGACATCAACGGAGCAGAAGAGCAACGGGGTACCTGCTTCCACGGGAAAAACGGTAGAGGTCGACGCATCAAAGCCAGCGCTTACGAAACCCGCTCTTCGATTGGAAGCTAGGACCCGGCTCAAGGTTTGTGCTCGCGGTTAACATAACAGCATATGCTCCTGGAACTGGTGTTAGAGGCGTATGACTGCCTATATTTGTTAGGCTGTCAACACTGTTAAATAATAAGCTGTTTATCTATCTATCTATTATTGCAGTGTGATATTTTACACCTTTTACCTATTATTTTTTACGAGAACTCAAGCAATGTATGTTGCAGTTCCGTCAATAAACAGCAGTTTGTATTGTATTGTATTATTATTATTATTAATTATTATTATTATTATTATTATTATTATTATTATTATTAATTATTATTATTATTATTATTATTATTATGTGTTGGTTTATTTGTTAACTTCTATTCTGCTCGGCGTCTCCTTTTAACGTTTTTGTTTAGAAGCTGATGGCTCCAGCCGGCAATGGATTGTCTTTTAAGCGATTGCTTTTTCTGGAGATGGAACGTGCGACCGGTCGGAAGTCCGGTGCGAATTCATCTTGTGCAAGCGCAATGGCTATTCAGACATCTCTCAGTGCAGTGTCGGCATCTTCCACTACAACTACAGCAGCCGGTGTAACGCCTAGTGCTCGAGCTTCGGGTCGGGATCTTACTGATCTTCGAGTATTGGCAGATATGGCCACTCAGCGATCGTCTCTGGTACCCGACGTTAAGGTAATGCACGTGTTACACAATAGAGGGAAGCGAACATAATAGTGTCATTAACCTATCACAACACTCGGTGTAGATTGTCAGTTGATCATATTTGCGAAGCTTCGCGAGCACAACTTAGTCGATTTCTGCTAGCGTATCTCATCTGTTCTGTTCTTGCCGGTCTCCGCAGGTCGAGTCATTGGGAGCAACAACAAATCACAGAGCTACAGGGGACTTCGCAACGACGACGACGACGACCGAGAGCGGCTTCTCGCGCATCCATGAAATTGCAAGCGCGGTCCTTGAAGCTCGACTTCACCCTGACCAACGGCGACCTCTATGCCGTTTGCCAGTCTCGGCTAATCGGCTTGAGTCGCTCGCTCCGCGTGTTGGTCAAAAGTCCGAGGGGCGACGTATGTACGCTGCGCCTCACGAGTGGCTCTGTAACGGAAAACTATTACTATTGCTTGAAGCGACCCACCCACATAACCTCGAGCTATTTCAAGAACAGTGGAATCGGGGCCAGCCAGTTGTTGTTGCTCACGTATCCGAAGTACTCGATATGAACCTCTGGCGGCCGGACGCCTTCCTACGGGACTTTGGAGAACAGAAATCGACCTTGGTCGACTGCAAGACGGGTGCTGATCTTGGCAAGCCGATAGCAATGAAACGCTTCTGGGAGGGTTTTGAGTGCTTCGGCAAACGTATGTGTGATAAGAACGGTGACCACATGCTCCTAAAGCTCAAGGACTGGCCACCCGATGAGAATTTCAGCGAAGTGCTTCCGACACGATATGCTGATCTTATGGGTGCCCTCCCATTGCCCATGTACACGTTGCGGGAAGGCAGCCTTAACCTGGCTAATCGATTGCCAGACTGCTTTGTACCACCTGACCTCGGACCCAAGATGTATAACGCCTATGGATCCGCCCTCTTCCCCACAAAAGGTGCCTATATATATATATATATATAATATGTGTACATCTATACTCGAATACAATATTTTAGTAAATCATATTGGTATATTGGAAACTAACTATCTGCGCTGAAACACTTCAGTGCGCAAACTCCTACGGTTGACAAACTCATATTACGCATTATACCCGTCGTGGTTGTTCATGCATTTTCTCTACACTTTCATACTACCTTGCCTGTTTAGGGTGTTAGTGAGCGGTGTTTCGGGAGACTGTTCGGTGTAACATTGTATTTTTCTCTCGTTGCCGTGCATATCCGCGTGGATGTCCGCTATCCTCATTGACGACGATCAAAGGAACGACAAATCTGCATTTGGACATGAGTGACGCAGCCAACGTCATGGTGTATGTCGGCATTCCCCGCGACGGGAACTGCCAGCGTCACATCGAGGAGGCGTTACGAGCTGTCGAGGAAGCGGGTTGTGACGCGACTCAGATGAAGCGCGTCCGGGAAAAGGGTGCGAAGGTGGGAGCGGTTTGGCATATCTTCCACGCGCAGGACGCTGACAAGATTCGGGAACTGCTGAAACAAGTCACGGTAGGTCACGACCCGCCCGTAGCCATTGCGCAGCATGGACACATGATATGGAGAACAGTGAAGGGTTAATGCAGCCTGACGAAGCTTGCTTCAGTTCAACTAGTCGCTTTCACATTCAGAGCAAATTCTGTTACGGATGTCAAGAAATGGCAGTGGCGAATTTGGGTTCAACTGATCCGACTGCTACATATATATATATATATATATATATAATCTCCTCTGCGATTAATTTTATTCCTGGAGATTATCAATATTTATTATTTGTTCGTTGTTGCTTATTCCCGCATGATCGCATTCAACCGAATCCATAGGTCGAGCGAGGCCAGCGACTCGAAGCAAACTCCGACCCAATTCACGACCAGTTGTGGTACCTTGATTGCGAGCTACGACGCCGCTTGCTGCTGGAGAAAGGCGTCCGGGGTTACGCGATCGCCCAGTGTGTAGGGGATGCCGTCTTCATTCCGGCTGGGGCTCCCCACCAGGTGCGCAATCTTCATTCGTGCATCAAAGTCGCCGAGGATTTCGTCTCTCCAGAAAATCTCGCACACTGCCTCCGTCTGACCAACGAATTCCGGTTCCTCTCCGATACCCATACGAATCACGAGGACAAACTGCAGGTTAGTTCACCATTGGGAGTGTCCCTTGGCTGCTCTGCCATCTCTCACCATTGCTCTTGCCTCAGTGAGGGAAATAGCTGCTGTAATTCCACTCGTATGGATGGATACAAAGTAAATATCAATTCATTCTGTCGTAATGTCACTATAGAGATGCGTTTAAGCGACCAACGCGATGACCGAATTAGGAGTTCGACGCCTAAGTACGTGTGAGTCTCCGTAGACAGACAATTCCCTCTTTGATGAATGAGTACTATGTTAGACCTATAGTTTTCGAAATATTGGAGGCACCGGGGATACAATCAGTAAACTTTTTCAGATATTAGGAGAAAGGTTATCATCGTCCGTTATAGTTGAACCACGTGCAACAAAATTTTTCATGCAATGATTTTGCTTAGCTAACCAAAGGGGTAACGCAATTTCTATGTTGAGCACGCTTAACATTTGGAGAAGTTTGTACTTCCTTGTTCGAGATATTAAGAATAAGAATATATACAGAGGAAGGTGTTTTTAGATGTATGTCATGTTCAGCTTGTACAAGTTTTGTCCACTTATATGATTTAATTCCCAGCAAGTTTGCACTAGCTTGCTGATGAGCTCGTAATTAGCGCTATTTATTCACTTATTAATTTTTGCCCGTGCCGTTGCCTTCTCCCCTGTGTTGACATCTCACTTTCAGATTAAGAATGTTGTGTATCATGCAGTTAAGGACGCGGTATCGGTTCTCGACGAGGGCGACAGGCCGCATGCCGAGGCCTGCTGAATGCTGAGCCATTGACACGGGGTGCCGATACGAACAGACAGACAAACAAATTTCTATAAATCCCTAATAATAATTCAGTAGTACATGGTATTCATCATATCCATAGACACGAGTACACACGGCGACACAAAACAGACTTATACATACATACACACACATACACAGAGATGAATTAAGCGAACATCGAACGGATCCACAAAAAGAGAGAGAGAGAGAGAGAGAGAGTGAGTGAGAATAGGGGCCAATATGAATTGGAAATAATGAGATGATTTTGGTTTTTTCTTTGGAGACAAAATGTCGAAACACAGCTCCGACACGCACAGTGAAGGTACTGTAATTACTGCCGACTCGATTGAGCCCTCATAAATGTGGATAGCGCTCAAACACACATACACAAATATATATATATATATATATATAAAGGCTGTCACAAACTGAGAGAAACAGACTTCAAACGAGTCACACAACGAGTATCTGAAGAACGACTCCGACCGATGCAGTAGTAGTGTGGAAAGGTCCCCATAAGACACTTGCTGTGGCGGATTTACTGGGCTTTTGTGAATAGAAACGGATCGTCACTGACCTGCTAGAGTGAATTAGACTCGAGGTGAACAAAGTGAATCAGCTTGTTACTTATTAAAGATAGAAGCTAATTTTCATTTGGTTCTTTTCCATAGTTATCATTATAATGATTATTGCCCATTTATGTATTATACGTGAAAATGTAGTGACGATATGAAAGTGCATAGCCACCCCCTGTACATAACATGGCGATATACAGATGTACAGCACCGTAGTAATAATAATAATAATAATAATAGTAATATTAATAATAATAGTAATTTTTATTATTATAATGATAATAACAGAAGAGATACCTGTGACGGCCAGTGCGAACGAACGCAATTCACTCGAGAAACGCGTGGGATCTTGACGATCGCATGGGAGCGAACGAATGACGACCTTTGCGGTGAGATGACCGCAGCCAACAGCAACACACTGAAAAGTTCATAGAAAAAGGCTGTTGATGGAGGAGACATGCCAGGAAGAATTTCCATAGTTTTTCCTTACAGACCACCAATTAAATTAGTAGCGAACAAAAAAATTAACAGATCGCACAAAAATAGAAACTCATCGTGTTAAAGGCGAAAATGGACGCCAAGTTGTACACTACACTGTACCGTAGATGATAGGGTTTCGCTTCAGTGCGATCATTTTCTATTGTTTCAGTAATTCCAAGCTTGTCGACAACCTTTCACAGACGCTGCTCTTCATTCTGATGACCTCGAATATGATGAGCCAACTTTTGTGGCAAAAACGAATGAGGTTGTTTAATTATGGAATTGTTTCGTTTTGTATTTTTGGTCGATTAGTCGTCGGTGCTATTTCATTTAGTCGAGATCGAAGTCGCCAAATTGACGAGGAAATCTTAAAGTATCCCTCTAGCAGTCATTCACTAACTCGGTTTGTTGGACGCTTACTGTCTGACCCCTGACATTATCGTCAGCACGCTGGTGTCACCTTCTCAGAGGATTGTCCCAATAATTGCAACTCTACCTATCGGCCAGTGATTGACATTAAACGACCACTACTGGCTATTTGGCTGTAAATAGTGGACATTTTATTTGACGTGACGTGTACAACCATCATCTTCTGGTTAACAAACAGGCAGCATGGCTAAATGAGAGTGACAATGAGATCGACAGCTATTTATATACACACACACACACACACACAACCCTACACACAGACAAATTGAGAACATCACACGCACAACGATCATGGCATTGTTTGTTTTGATTTTTTTTTATTCATTTTTATCAGTTTTATTAGCTCGCTTATACAAAACTATACAATTACTGCCTACCATCGCAGTCCTGTGGCTTGGCCCGGCTGAAAGTCGCTCCCTCTGCGCGCGCCGCCTGTAGCCCTGGTGAGAACGGCTCTCGGGGGCGAGTGTATCCATCACGAGCGGCCACAAACCGACAGCGAACTTCAGATGCCACCTGACAGGTCTATCGACACAAGGCTGACTGGTGATTAGACCATAGGATCGACAGATGGGCATAGCTTCCATCGTTCTACCATACACTTATCATCAGAGGTCACGACCCGAAAGAGTCGAAATGCAGTGTCGCGGCAAAATGCAAATGGCAATGAAATCGAGGCTTTCCACCGAGATCAGTCTGGGCGGCGCTTACAAGCTCGTAGCCAGCATGAACGGTACTGAGATACGCCGACAAATCACGAACGATCGATGACAGGAGCGATTATGGCAAACAATTCGCAGTGAGTGTCCCTTATCAGGCGTTGGCATTCGCTTTGACGCTTCACGTTGACGGCCTTCTTCGTCTCTCAGATGATCGACAACCGCGCCAAGCGATTGAAGCAATTCGGCAGCAGATGAACAAGACGAAGAAATGTCACGCCGCTCTTCATTATAACCACCACCATCATGCAAACCTAGAACTGATAATAATTGTGCTCATGCCTAGAATAATTCATGTTGCTAACGCGATTATGTATTGATATATATATATATATATATATATATATATATATATATATATATATATAACTGAGAAATATCAGCTACTGCATTACGTTCTCTTCATCAGCCTCCCCCCCGTGTTTCCTATACCGGCTGTCAAAATAATCACATTCGATTTGTACGTCCTGATTCTCTCTACGCCCATCTGTCCAATAGTCAAATAGGTACTTAGCTAGATAGTACAACGTCAGTTATTTTGGCCAATGCAATACAGGCAGTCAATAAGTTCCCGATGGTCGGATGTCCAGTCCCCTAATGATTCTTCTGCTTCGTTATCGATTATCTGCAGTCTCGAAATTCTGCTTTACGGAACTCGACCCCTCGCTCTCTCTTTCTCTCTGTCTCTCTATAGACACCTTCGCATTCTGTACTATTGCTACAACGTCCATCATAAAGATCGGCAGAGTGTAGCGGTTTAATGATTCGCAGAACTGTCCGACCAATGAATAACGCGATGCGATACATCGGCGCTTGTTGGCCTTTACATTTCCTATGTAGAGCTATACATGTAAATTCATCCGAATTAGATTTACGCCCCCACGAGGCAAGGCTGAGTCGACAGCGTTTCCTTCTCCGGGTAACCTTGCTGGGTGAGAGCTGGCTGACCGGAGCCCACAGACATTTTCCACCGATGAAAGCAGAAACGACGATTAACCTGACCCTTTTGCCTGAACACGACATCCCCGTCTTCGAGATTTTCATTCAGCTGATCCGTGTGCACTTCACGCGGGGCAGGCATACTCACACAGGAGCGTACAGTCACACCCTACCACAGCGGAAGATCCATATATATATATATATATACCGAGTGAACAACAATAATAATAATGATACTAATAATAATAATATAAATATAATATACAGTGCGTGTAAGTTGTTTAAGTGTAGGTTGCACAGAGGGAAGGGCGAGTATATAGTTGATGTTGAACAGCAGCAGCAGCACCAGCAGGTGACAGTAGCCGAACCACAATGAACAGTGGAACAAGTTTGACGCGGTGGCCAAATGTGAACGCAAAGTGCAAATCCAGAATAGCCCACGAGTTGCTACAAACCGATCGGGTCCGCCCAAGATGCGTTCAGACGGCATCCGATTCGCCATCGGCCGAACGTATGTCATATATATATATATATATATATATATATATGTACACCTGCGTGCTCAGTACGGGATTGTCTACGAGCTATAAATATATTATTATTAGATACCCTGACCTCCTCTCTCTCTCTCTCAGCCTACAGAGTGCGTACACGCTGAAGCGATTGAATTTATCCTGCTGACAATTGATGATAATGATAATATGATGTTAATTATGCTGTATGCGAGAAGAAACTGCAAGAAATGATCAATGCACATAATAGAATACACAGCTGTCTCTGTGTTGCGTGTGGATGTGTGGGTGTATGTATGATGTAATATCGTGATCGTTCAAGCGATTACCGATGTTTGGCTGTTGCACATTCGACTGATGGATAAAAAGCGAACGTTTAGAAAGGACTTGGAGCCTGCGGCGCGATATTCTGACAACGTTAACGCTTCCATCACGAACGGGTGGAGGGAAAGATGGTGTGCATAGCGATCGTCGCGCCAAGTCGAAAACAACCATTAACCAAACGTAATAACAAACATTAGTTAACGAGAATATTACTGATAGAATTAATGATAATGAGAAATCATCACACAAATGATAGCAACGCTCCCCTCCCCCATCGCGTTGCTTGCCCAAATCTATATATATATATATATATATATATAATGATAATTATACATACGGAAACGAGAGAAGTAACAAAGTCCGTGACAATAAGAGAAAATCATTGTCATTTGTCGAAGAATAGTTAATTAGTTATTATTATTATTATTATTTTGGGTAGATCTCTGATCCCTCGGTCGTGTACATAGCGGGTGCCTACCTTTATTTAAACGATATCGATATGTCGAGTAGTCTTCACAAGTATGCTGGTGTTAAGAATAAAATATGAAAAATAAAGCTAAAACATTTATAAAGTAGATTGAAATTTTTTCTCCTAGTTATTCCCTGCCGCTCGGCGGGCGTAGGTTAACGTAAGAATGTTGTAAGTATCTAATTGCTGGTTGCATGATTCGTATCGGTTGCACTAAGCACTCCGGCAGCGTGGTGTGTCCATGGTTGGCTTCATAAACCGAACTTAATTCGGCTCCTATGAATGAATACGCCAATCGGCCCATATGAGTTCACAGAAATAGCGTGAATTAGTTTTTCGTTACTGGGAACTGGATTTAAAAAAAAACCAACAATAGCATCGAGGGTCATTTGGGTCTAGTATTTCATTGTAAAATAAAAAAATATATAACACAACAAACTTGGCGTACGTACACTGACAAGGGCAACTACACATGTACCAGTAATCAAATTCATATTCGAAATACAAGCGAAGGCTGTCAACATAGTAAACCGTAGTTCTTGGTTCATTTGATTTATTTCTTTGTTTGAGAACACGGGCATGCACCTAAGGGACCACGTAAAGATTCGGTGAAAGTTTGCCTTCGCAAGTCTTCTGTTGTATACATACACACTTGGGACACTTCATCAAAAAGCCTCAGCTTTTCATCAAAAACAAAAATAAGAAACAACCCTGGGAAAACAACAAAAGGAGAACAACTTTGAAAAGTGAACACATCCGCGTTCATTCTCAACGTATACAACAAATCCCCTCGTGTGATTTGTAATGGAAGTTCTTAGCAGGAAGGATCCTGCACACCAGTCCCCGGTGGTAGACTCGTTCGAGTAAGTCAGCGTCGGAGAGGGTCGTGGCCACCTGAGCTTGTGAGCAAGGTGAGAAAAGAGGTAGATTGTCTGGAGGTCGGCGTACATCTCTAGCTTGGCCCGCTCCGCACGGGATAATCGCGCAGTTCTTTCTACTTGTGAGTTTTGAGAGGAGGAGGCTTTCAAATTATGCTGTAAACATATTAATCATATCAACAGAACGCTATTTTCATTGAGCAATTATTTATAATTACATTTCAATAGTACAACATATAGAACGTTCTTTATTTTGCATTATTATGCGTACAGGTATATGCCGCATCGCCAGGCTTAAACCAACGACGCCTGGCTTTTTTAAGTTAGAGCCTCAGCCGTCCAAGCCACCACATGGTGGACATGATGGACAACGGCACACTAAATAATGAGCAATATATCTATATATATCCACGATAGTCGCAGAATAGAGCGATCTCGCGCGCCGTAATTCTATTTACTGATCTCTTTGAAATGTATGTAGCGAGGCCCAGAATAATCGATATATTCCCGCATGATCACCGATTCGGCCAACTTTACCAAGCAATCCCACAAAGAATATCCATCTCAAGCAGTTAGCCACAACTACAGCGTCTCGTACAATGGCCAATCTCTGTGCGCTGCGCGGCCATTGCAAAAAAATACGATCGCTTCAAGCAGACGATCGCGCTCTCAACGCCTCGCCTAATCGGTCCGAGATTGGCTCCTGCCCTCTCGTCTCGTAAGCGCCATTTTTGTTTTTCTAACGCGGCGCCGAGCGAGGGCAGGCCGCCGCTAAAATCGACGGATATCGAGCTCGGGGGCGACAACTGCCCACTCTGGCGGCGCTTACATCGCCGGACTAGCGCGACAAAAAGCAGCGAACGCCGAGTAAACCAACGGAGTGTTTCGTATTCCTGCTACTAGTAAACGTCGCTCGAGGCGCTGGTCTAGAGATTATAATTATCTATCTATTTATTTATTGCGTTTTCTGCTTAGCCGCCGCGGCTTGCCATCGCGGCTGCTGCTGCTGCTACTTCAACAACGACTGGAACGGCCGCCGCGACTGCAGCCACCGCCAATTTCCGATCGGCTGGGCAACTCGCCAGTTCGTAACCGCGCTCGTCTGGTGGACCTCGCTAGCTGATCTGCGAGCTGTGTTCACCGGCGGGGCGGCGCCACCAGCGTTTGTTTGGGAGTGTTAGCCAGCGTTAAGATTTTGCCACTT
The DNA here is from genome assembly GCA_019614645.1 of Stratiolaelaps scimitus. Taxonomy (NCBI): domain Eukaryota; kingdom Metazoa; phylum Arthropoda; class Arachnida; order Mesostigmata; family Laelapidae; genus Stratiolaelaps; species Stratiolaelaps scimitus. The sequence goes on from JABWDB010000016.1 coordinate 4,736,706, forward strand.
ATTATTATTGCTTGGTCCTCGTGTTGTATGTCCATCGGCCGTTCGTCGATCGGTGCGTTTTTCGGTGCTGCTGGTGGCTGCTATTATTTCTTCAATCAGAACGCTGTGCTCGGCTCATCGTTACCGCTGCTACTTGTGACGGCGGCCGGGACCAGGTATTTCACCGTACGGCAGTGACTCGGAAAGCAGTTCTGTGTATCGTGGTCGTGAAGAATCCTTCGTGCTCAGCCCCACGCAAGCCAGTCGAGGGAGTCGCACACGTCGCTGATTTGTAGTAGCAACAATAAAAGCAGCGCGCAATGAGTGATCGAGAGGTAAGTGATTGGATTCTATTGAAAACGCATCCGTCGGCATTAACACAACAAACAAAGGCTAACTCTGTCGAGAGTGCCCCTGATACACGACGGGGTATATGTACTGGACAATGTCGGTTGTTCTGTGTTTGCTGTGGAGAAGATTACGAGGGGAGCTGCTCTCCAAGCAACTCCCCAGTGCTGCTGCCGGTCGCGGTGGCAGCGATAGCCAGAATAGGGAACCAGGCGTAGAGTTCGTCATGTTCGCTACATCTTGCATTGTTTTTCTGCAGCGACGATGCGGCTTGCCGGCTGTAAGGCCGCCTTCGCGGGCAGAATGACTCTGGGCAACATTTGACATGACTTGGTACAAAACAGAGAAAACCTTAAAGATCAGAAATCTCCGTCCAAGACTATATATATATATATATATGTATGCGTCACGCGCATAATCAGAAAACCCCAATCGAGAAGGCCGACCGAGTTGAGCCAACCGAGATGGTCCTGCCCTGCATAGGCTTAACATAATAATCATAATAATGCACACGCGAAAGATTCCTGTCGAACAAAATATAAAATGAAATGAACGCTTGTATCAAACATGTTACCATTAAATGAGCCACCTGATGAAGCTGTTCCGTCTAGGTAGAACCGAGATGGCTGGCTCGATATAGCGACATTTCATTGTGTAGTGTTGTCTGCATTTATTTTCCGTTGTAGATCGATTGAGTAACGATAATCTACATTGTACTATTAGTGCCACTACCACGAAACGACAATGACCCAAGTGTGACCCAACAGGATCTGTTCACGTTGAACGAAGTTGTATGCAGACGAAGTCGGGACAATGTGCCCTTGTATTTCTTCGCCGCAGCATTCTCAGTGACTTCTATCGGCCGGATTGTCGGGATTAGCCGCTTTGGAGCAGGCGACGCTCGCTGCAGACCCCTCCGGCTGATGTTGTTGACGCCGCACACGTTTCGACTTAATGATGGCCTACTGTACGATGCGATTTATCGCCAATGCAGCCGGCAATTGTAATTGGCGATTTATCGCCTCGGCTTTCATTGCACTATCAGTGCGTTCAACTTTATTATTACTATACAATGAGAATGTTTCTTGGCAACCGTTTCAACTGATGTTAGATCTAGAACCTTGGTGGTGATCACATGTAAAACCCTGTTCGATGAACTATAAAAATGCTATGTTACCACTTCGCCTCTGATGGAACTCGCTCTGAACAGCTGTACGTTGCTGCTATAGTAATGATAATAATAATGAGGGTGATGGTGTGAAATATGAATGTCGATCTATACATTTCGGAGGGGATGCCTGCACCCTGTGCACATACACAATATAGATATTGCATTGATGTTTCGAGCTGCTAAAAACTGGGCGCGCCCTTTTGGACGCGCAGACGCGGTTGGATTCACAGCCGAAGAGAAAGCGTGTCTGTCTGGCCGCCGGCAGACGCTTTCAGTAATACCAGAGTCGGGGGGGGAGTGGGCTATTTTGAACGGCCGTCTGTTGCCGTTGCTGTTTCGGCAGTAGCGTACAAATCCACCGCGTTGCCAACAGATCGACGTTCGCACGTGTGCGTTGAATTGCGCATCGTCTCGACCCGCTTGGATCAGAGGCGAAGATCCCAAAAACGGGTTGCAGATGGTCCAGTTGCTATCTTCTAAATTACAAACATAGATAGTTAGTAATGCAGCAGCAACAGCCTTTTTTGAACCGCATCCGTTTCAAGCGGAGGTTACTTGGCGTTGTCTTGTCCTCTCTGGCCGTTTGTTTCAATTTGTTTGTTCCCACTGTTTATTCCGACTAATACATATATACATATATATGAAGTCGAATATATATATATATATATATATAACCGGAAATGGCCACTCTTATGTATTTGCTACCGGCAATTCGCGCCTGTTCCAAATGACGAGATTATCGCCGGCAAACGACCGATCATCTGGTGTTCACATTGTTCAGATAAACACGGATGGCTTTCTTATTCTCGCGTTTGCTTGTGTTTGAATTCGACAAAAAAAAGGCTGTTATTAGACGGGTGTGTATAATCTCTTGCAAGACACTACTAACTACTATTATTATTATTATTATTGCTATTATTATTATTACTTAATGGATATTTTGATGTTTGCTTTAATCGCATGATAATTAGCTGCTCATGTCTGACATAGAAACGGTACAAACACAGATAGCGATCTGGAGAGGAAAGAACGAAGCCCGATGTAAATGTCTCCTTGACCTTCAGCAAACAGAATACTATCGATATCGAAACAGCGGCGCCAGCTATAAATATACAACAATTTTTATTTATAGCAGGGACGGCAATACTTGAAATGCCGGCGCCAATCGGATACGATATCTGGTTCGGCGTCAATCGGGCGTTTGTGGTTTGACTTTTTTTTGTGGCCGCGACACGATGCGTTGACAGACTGCGTTCAGAACGTTGGGGAACCCAGCTCTGGGAACGTAACCAAATTAGACCCCTTCGGAGCTGACCTTGCTCCAATGGTTTTCTCGTTCTTTGTTGTACGTGAATATTTCGATGGTGGCATGTATTTTTAGACCAAAGAATCAGAGGCGACGTACGTTCGTAAATAAATCTCAGTGAGCTTCTACTGAAATTTGCACAACTCTTGAGGGTTTTAGCGAAAGTGTGACGTTCGCTAGATAATCTTTTGGAGGCTTATCCCTCCCCTTTTCTATATTGCGTTATACATATCGGTATCTATAGTGTATTTATAGAAATAATGAAACACAGTGCATTTGGTTATCTTTCCAGCGTTTGCTTAGGCTCCTATAGGGTGGCGTAAATTTCCAAACACCCTGTATGTAAGAGAAACAGTATGTCTGATGGATCTTAAAACGCCATAAATATGTTCAATGTGATCACATTCCTATTTGTGTATTTGACTTTACTGTGTTAGTAATATATATATATGTATATATATATATATATATATATATTGTATGATACTATTGTATCTATTCACTGCGTGTGTCACTCCAGTGACCCCTGCCATTTACGTCAAATTACCACCATGTGTCCTAGCAGTGATTACGATAGCGCTAGCTAAGACGTCACTCTAACTATTTCGATTCTCTATTTCGTTTCGGTCGACGATGATTTTCAGATATCCCCGCGCGACGTTTACGTACGTGGAGATTCGAGGTCGAGATCGCGTTCTCGTTCCATCCGTTCGGATCGTGACGAACGCGATGATCGACGCAGCCGTTCGAGAAGCCGCAGCCGTGACAATAGAAGAGAGCATCGCCGCGAGCATCGGGACGACCGGGATTATGGCCGAACGTCAGACCGGAGATCGTCCCGAAGCAGGTCCCCCATGAGCAGCAGGTACGCCTCCGTATTCTACGCTTCGCGCGTGTGGGCGACAGCGTACGCCCAGCCCGAGCGGCTACCACGCTACTCAGTCCGGCTCGAAGGTGGCCGTTTGAAGTTCGGCTCTTGAAGCTTGAAGTCGTTGAAGTTAAATGAAGTTTGAAGTCTTTGAAGCGGCTGAGGTGGACAGCCTACTGCCGTAGGGCAGGATTTCGTCCAGAAGACTAACGGCGGAGTGAGAGCGAAGATGTCAGATTGTTGAAGTTGAACATTTCATCTTTGCGCCAAAAAGGATTAGAGTGAATGAACACTATTAGAATCCTTCAGTCACTTCAGACACGTGTGGCTCCTGCTCTCGATGATCTCATTCTGAAGCTGAGGCTGTCTGAAGTCCGATTGACTCTGCTGGCCGGGTGGCGACCTGAGCCCCGTTTGCAAGATCTGAGAACTGAATATCTGCCGATCGATGATCTAGATATCTATCTAGCTATCCGAAAGAACTCACGTTCAATAAGACGTGCTTATTCAGGAAGGGGGGGTAGGGCTTTGAGAAGAGACGCGCAGGCTTCTTTTTAAAGCTTAAAAAGCTTTTTAGAGAGTTACCTTCAAGGGGTTAGCCAGGGGCAAAGGTTGAATCCAAACAGATGAGGTTCACAATTTCACACAAAGGTTCGAAATAGACAATGATGATGATGATGATGATACCCTGATAGACGAGCTGACTTCGGCTGCATATGTAGGGACTAAGCAGGTGTGTTATGTGTAATGTGTGGGGCTGAAGCATCGTCGTGATAAGAGAGAATCTAGAAACTTTGAATCAATCAATCACAATAGTGAAGTTTGTGTTGCAAATGGCCAACGGTCCTTGAGAGGGGAACATGCGTGAGCATACCCTGTACAGCAGAAGCACCCTCTCTCTCTCTCTCTCTCTCTCCCTAGGCGTTCTATTTCTAAGCGAAGAAATCAAATGTGGTTCTGGCTTTAGCGAAGATCCGACTTTCTGCAGGTTGTAGAACACTGTGTGTGTGTGTGTGTCCTTGAACGAAGAACGAACATTAAGATTCGAAGAACATTTTGAAGTCGAAGCGCATCTCACCTTCTCTGCATGGATGGGTGAGACAAATAGTGAAGCCACACAAGAAACAGACAAAACTGAAACACACGAAGGCTCGCAACGAAATCAATGAAGACCGAAGGCTTTGAGAAGTTCAATATAGAAAAAATACTACTAGGATGTTCCACTCAAGAGGAGCTGGATCAGACAGAATTCTTTGGCTGTGAAGAGTAGCAGGATGCTGGCGAACGTACATATTACATACGGTACTGTGTCTACTCCGTCAGAGTATAGTAATTGTATACGAGTTCAATTTCATATCAATCTATCTGTGTTCGGGAAGCTCGATATTCAGTGCTCAGCGCACCCGTCTCAACCTAAACCCGTCTCAGTAAATGTCTAATGATAATCATATGATCACTCACTTGTGTATTCGTTTCACCACCATTTTAGCTGCCATTTTCGCTTCTAGTGTCACTTTGTTCACAATTCACAATTCCTTCCTTCATGCCGCCGTATATGTCACTCACCTAACCAAAGATCGCTGCAGACTCTGCTAACCCAAACGTGAACGAGGAGTGTGATAATTTGCTAAAAGTCCTCTACCACTAACTAAAACGATCTGCTTGCGTACTAACAACGGGTATCAGTGAAGGCCGAGTCCTGGTCGAAGAACCACTTGACGAATATGGTCGGCTCGTTCGTTCGTATTTAGACAACACACGCGTGTCTGTTGTATCGGGTCGACCTTGTACCTATCGAGGGCAAGATGAGTGTTACAGGATTAGGTGTATAGTGGAAACGATCTAACATATAACCTTTCCTCTCCCGTAACCATCTCGACTCGGATGCGTCCGCGATCAATTCTGCGGTTTGTGCATTTCGTTCCCCTTCGGCTGTGCTCCGCGCGGATGACATCCTTGTTGTCCACGTACAGGAAGAGGCACGTGGGTGATCGCGATCGTCCAGAACCGTCACGTTGCATCGGCGTATTCGGCCTATCGATCTACACCAACGAGCGTGAGCTGCGCGACTTCTTCTCCAAATACGGCCGAGTGCAGGATGTCCAGGTTGTGTACGATGCCCAGACAGGACGCTCGAGGGGATTCGGATTCGTTTACTACGAAAGCGATGATGACGCCAACGAGGCAAAGGAAAAAGCCAATGGTAAGCAAATCGATAGAAGGAGCAGATCTGTAGATCTGATTATATCATATGATCACTATCACATCAACGGACTCGATACCTTACGGTCCCACCTCCCCATCATCCTACTTGACAAGTATCATTGACGCATGAGCTCTGATGCGTATCCATGCAACAATTACGGGTAGTGCTCACACTTTACTAACGGATTAAGTGGGATTTGTGTTTTTTTCGCCCAAAACGTTGACGCAGGTCTAGAAATCGACGGGCGCAAGATCCGAGTGGACTTCTCGATCACGAAACGGGCACACACCCCAACTCCCGGTGTATACATGGGCCGACCAACGCGCCGACCGAAAAGAGCCTCTGGAGGCGGAGGCGGCGGTGGGGGCGGCGGGGGCGGCGGCGGCGGCGGTGGTGGCTATTACGGTGGCGGTGGAGGTGGTGGCGGAGGACGCGACCATCGAGGCAGCGGCCGACGTCACTATACGAGGTCGCCTTCGCCGTACCGGAGCCGTGGCGGTGGCCGAGACCGGTATCGAGAACGCGAGAGGTCGTATTCACCAAGGAGGTACTACTAGACGTCTCGGTGGTAGTACAGGCAGCAGCGGAGCCGCGCAGAGCAGAGCAGCGAACACCGAGAAACGCACCGTATGACGCTATGACTTGAGAACCAACTCAGACATCACACACAAACACACAGTATACACCAGTCACACATCATTTTCGACTACTCGTCGAGGTAGAGCGGACACCGCCCTTCAGCCGGAGCTTGGGAAACGGCCCGAAAGCCAAAAAAATAACATATAATAAAATGGGCCGGAAACAAATAAACACAACGCAAGGGCCCGCATTTGCCCAATTGATCTATGGTGTGAAGAAATAGGATGGCAGCAATGATGGGCGTGTGGGTTGGTTGGGACAAGGTTGGATTAGGCAATGAAGGTTAGGTCGTATCGTGCCTGTAAGTACGTTGCGAGTGACGAAACGAACGGGGCGTATCGACTTAGGCCATGGGGTGAGGACATTCACGCCATGGCATTGAGAGGAGCCGATACTTGTGGAGACGCGGGCATTACAATACACGCGTGGTGGCAACGAGGTAACGGGAGGGGCGTAATCGGTCGCGAGGCAAGATCTCGCCTATTAAGTAATTAATTACCGGAAGGGTTTTTTTTTGTTGACGAACCGATGACAGACATCCAGATGTGGAAACAGCTAGCATGTGAGGGATAGGAGTACCATCCCCTGAAATTTGAGTGAAAATGGCTGCACGATGAAAATATACAATGTGTCTGCATTGTAGAATCAATCTGCAAAAAAAGGAGTACCTCGCCGGGAGGGGAATTACGTCAAACGCATTTTGAAGAGAAATCGCAAGGCAATCAATGGGAGGCTGATGATAACCATACGCTGATTATGGAAATTACGATAAATTGTGTTGAAAGAAAAAAAAAAAAAAATATATATATATATATACATATATATATATATATATATATATATACATATATATATATATACATATATATATATACATATATATATATATATATACATATATATATATATATACATATATATATATATATATATATATATATATATATATATATATGTAATTGCCTAGAGTAGGAAGCGCATCTTCTCATAGGTCTGCTATCTGTGGGTTACGATTAATGATAAAAAAGAAATAATGAACCTTTTTGGAACGAATCTACAACAACCCCTCGCCAAACTGCTTGTGGAACTAGGGCAAGAATTCGTTACAAGTGGGATAGGATGTATAATTAGTGACCGTCTCGAATCGCGACCCCGACACCATTTTATGTCGTCACAGTCAATCAGAAATCTAGCGATTCCTTTATGTGGACACAGTGTTAATACCTTGGCAGATCTTGATCCGCAGAAAAAAGAATATATATATATAAGAACACAGCTTGTATATAATTACTGCCGCCCGTTACAATTAGCCCTAGATGACAACGGTCTCTCGATTACGTAGACATTGTTTGGCCGTTCGCACATCCATTTTTCTTCAGAAAGTATTGATTTCTCACGTTTACACTTTTTCTTGTGTTAGGTTTTCGAGTAATAAGTCAAGATTAAAGTGAAGACATGTCATTGTTGAAGATGTAGAATCGAATATGGAAGAGATACATTTGCAATGGCAGCATCTATATTATGAAGAATATGAGGCACCAATGAAGTCCGCTTTCACTGTGCTTGTGTATATGGGTGATGTTGAATTTTGTACGAAGTTTGATGAAGCTAAGAAGGGAACCGTCCTCTGATGAAGACATATAACGAAGTTGACGAATGGAGACAACCCCTTGTGTGTCCCGCGGGGCCGCTGCTATGAAGCAGTTCCAAGTTCCCTAGCCAGCTAGAGAGAGAGCAAAGTGGATGAAATCAATTGTGAGGTCGAACTTCAAATGCTATGGAAAATCCGGTTTAGGAACAGAGCGAGAGAAAGAAAGAGAATCATTCATAGAAGTTCAAATGTAAGTTAAACTCTGGTAAGTCACTCCGATTTTGTGGGTTACGTTGGATCTAGTTTTCTGCGGGGTGGTGGCAGGACACAGCGAAAAAAAAAGAGCACAAAGAAAACACAAACAAATAGACAAACATATAATCAACGAACAGACGAAATCCGATCGTTTCTGGGCGGCGGGGGGCAAAGTCTAACCCATAGATAGAGCAGAGGCCATGATGCGCGTCGGGGAAGTTTCTACGATTAATACGCAAAGATCGAGGATGTATAGTTACAGTGAAGAAATTAATAAATAATAAAGACTGACTGACGAAGCGAGGCTGCGCTTAATCACTTTAGTTAGACTAGATAGAATTTGTAAAGGCTTTATTGGTCTATTAAAAATGAACTGCCATTTTCACAATGCGAATCGACGGTTTTTAGCTAATTTTTTTTTAGCTCCTAGCTTTTTATAGCCAGACACTTGCTACCGCTCTGACGGTAGAAGATCCAAATAGGTCTGGTAGCATCGGCGAGAAGTGTTCATTAGTAGTTGAACGTGTGGAACATCGCGAGCAGTCCGGTGCTAGCAGCCGATTTCAACGTGCTAGAGAAAATCGTTCGAACACTCCTCTGAAGGCAGAATATTCCGGAATTTGAAGAACAATTGTATTGACGAATGACAACCCCTTGTGTCCTGCGGGGCCGCTGCTATGAAGCAGTTCTGAGTTCCCTAGCCAGCTAGAGAAAGCAAAGAGGATGAAATCAATGGTGAGGTCGAAATTCAAATGCTGTGAAAAATCCGGTTCAGGAACAGAGCGAGAGAAAGAGAGAGAATCCTTCATAGAAGTTTAAATGTAAGTTCCAGGCGGCTGCGCGTATCGTCTCGAAAAATCTCTCCGAGGGTAACATCTCCGGTGCTGCCCCGGCCCTGTGCTCTACCGACTTGGCTACAGACTCGGCTGCCCTCGACGCCCTCAGGGCGAAGCACCCCTCCGCCCCTACTGACTGCTTCTTGACCGAACGTCGCCCGCAGATCGACATTGCCCCAACGTGAACTGATGAGGTTCTTGCGGCTGTTGCCTCTTTCTCCCCAAGCGTCCCGTCGTTTGGGACGGCACGGTGGCTGACACTCTAGCACCTTCTTATGTCAACCGCTGTGCAACCACCCCAGGTTACGTGGTAGCGCGCGCGGAGCGGGCCAAGCAACGGAAGTACGCCGCACTTCAGGCCACCCACTTCTTTTCCCCCCTTGCTTTTGAAACCTTGGGCGGGCACGGACCCCTCACTGCGAACTTCCTCGGAAGGCGTCTACCATAGGCTGATCCGCGCCACCGGGGACAAGCGCGCAGGATCTTTCCTTCTGCAACGTCTCTCCCTCGCTGTGCAGAAAGGCAATGCCATCGCCTTCTTCGGGACAATGTCGGCCTCGCTCCCCGACTAATCCTAATTTTTTGAAGACGGAACTTCGGTATAACTAGACTTAACTGGTAGGAAATCCCTCTCTCGAACACTGAACCGATGAAGACGTTTATACTTAAAATATTTTGCATTTCAATGTGACTCCTGTGTCTGTATGGCTCATTCGATGAGTATTGAAAATGTTTTATCGTAGTTTCTGTTGTCGCAATCCATCATCAACCGTCATAATCTATAAAAACTACAATAAAATGGTGGTTAAATATCCGAGTTTCTCTCGACGATTAGCACATCGATCACATCTGCCGTCCCGCAGTACTTACGGTATTACCTCGGCTGCATGAACAGGACGTCAACGGGAACATAAGCCTGCTGGGAATTTATGGGCTATCTCAACGTGCTCGTCAATATCTGATTTCAGTGAAGCTCTCCGCCGCTGAAAGTTAGGGTGCACTTATATTGCATATTATAACCAGTTCAACGTCCGCCCAGTCCGCCCATGCTAGTCATTTGGAGTTTCGGCATTTCTTTCAGTAAGTGATAACTGGACTCTCAGCAGCAGATTATTTGCGGCTCAAACGGCCGGCATGTTGACTGTTCCTATTTCACGTGAAGTATTGTGGATTATATATTTTCAGTTTTTTGGACTACAATATATTATGGTAAAATGAGGATATGCAGTTCCACTCGACAGTATAATAGAATTAGACAATATTAAAAAAACATCCATATATATATATCTATATATATATATATATATATATATATTGATGGCATTATTCGTTTAATTTCAGTCAGCTGTGCATGCCACGCTCCCTCAGGCGTCGTTATACGTACGTTATACCGCTCGTTGAGAGTGGCCACCTTTCTCAAGCACAACACAACGTGTTCTGCACATTCTGTGTCGGTTAGCGGACCAGTCAGTAACACACTTATGTAACCAATCGCTGTGACCTCGGCATCGACAGCTTGTGCTTGTTGTTGCTTCTCTTATGGACTAGTTACTGCGATATTTAATGGTTGAAGTGTATTTTGTTAGTTCTTGTATGAAACAGCTATTCGTCGAGTGTACACCCAGCAGAATTCATCCAGTACGATCCAGTTGAGTAGAGGCGTTTCAAGCAAGGCTGTGATGGCTTTCCAACTAAAAAAAGAGTTACGCGATCTTCAGCAAGGCACCGAGGGCTTCAAGGTGAAGCTGGTGGACGACAGTAATATCTACTTATGGGAGGCCGCGATCTTCGGGGTGCCGCGGACGCCCTACGAGGGAGGCTACTTCAAGTTGCACATGAACTTCCCACCGACGTATCCGTATGAGCCACCTAGTTTGCGGTTCGTGACGCCCATATGGCATCCAAATGTGTACCCGGACGGCCAGATCTGTATTTCCATTCTCCACCAAGTTAATGGGGACACGACATTTGACGAGGACTCGAGCGAACAGTGGAACCCTGTGCGAAATGTGAGGTCGGTTCTCCTGTCTGTGATTTCGCTGCTGGGTTCGCCCAACGATTCATCTCCTGCTAATGTCGACGCCTCGGTCATGTACCGTCGTTGGGCACAAAGCGAAGGAGCGGACGATGAGTATGCAAGAAAAGTTCGACAAATTGTGAAGGATTCGCAAGTGGACGCAGCACGTGACAACGTCACGCCTCCGAGCACCATTGAGGAGTACTTGGCCACGGCAATGCCGGCAGCCATGCAGTGGTGCGACACAGACAGTGAGTACGATTTCGAGTCCGCTGACGACTACGCTTGATGGGGACGAGATTTCGACGCGTCTTAGAGAATCGACGTAGACGACGTCGCTTAGAGAATCCGTGGAGAACTTATAAACTACTAGTGTAAACGGCTGGAAACACAGCTGTTGAGGCCACACCTATCAGTGCGCGTGTGTGTGAGTGAGGCTATTTGTCTATATGTTAATAACTGACAACTGGAAGATTCAGCGAGAAGGTCAGGTTGGCCAAAGTTGGATTGCTCATCGTGTCCATATAATGATTTTTGTGCAATGTCGATTCTGCGAGTCTGCTTCGCAAAGGATCTCGACTGATAGTGTAGAGACGATCTGACGCCAGCGCGCCTATAGCAAAAGCAGTCGATCAGCTCCTTGAACTAATAATAAAGATGAAGAAATGATGCTGATCAGATATTCGAAACACAAGCAGGCGATCTGTTACGCCTATCGATTTGCCTGCACATGTGTGGGTATTGCGATAATTATTATTGTTACTGTTAAACGCCTATTTGGTTTTCATGACTATAATGATCTGTTATCAAGCATTTTACACATCCAGCTAACGGTCGAAAAGAATCGTTTCGCCAATTAGCTTTTTATGCGTATTGAATCTTTGCGTTATGCCATGTCTATGCATTCATTTGTTGCTTAGCGATAGCGTTTTTTCTTCCTCGGATCGGCTGTCGACGGAATCAACGTCCCGACAAATCCTACGAGAGATATGCAGCTAATGTTCTAATGTGACCTTCTGAATGAATATTATTAATACACGTTCTTGGGGTACAATTGTTGCCCACATTAACTATTAAAATAAATTATACCGAATACCGAATGGCTGGTGGTGCCAAAGCGTCACGCTTTTGTTTTTTTTTTTCGAGTATAATAATAATATTTGCTGTGCGGAGAGGCAATGCCATCGCCTCCCTCAGGGATGACGATGATAGCCTCAGCCTGACGTTCATTTGCTAAGTAAAATAATTACAATAATAATAATAATATAGCTCAATTCAACCTTTACCTTTATGAAACTGCCACAATACACGTTTCCAGCAGACGCCCAACGGGTATCGGGTATACTCCGCTGAATTCGAAGGCATTGAGCAATCATTGGTTGTGTACTGAAGGTTGATAGCACAGAGCGAAACAGATATGAATTCTAGGATGGGTACTTATGAATGCGTCACCAGCACCTTGCAGTGGCATTGCTCGTTGCACGGCTTCATATCTAATACTTATTGGTGATTCATATATCTTTCTATTTCGAGCCCCTCTATAGACCACTCGTATACCACCATGTGGAGTGTCACAGCGACGACTGGTAATAGAGATCGAATATGATTAATTCAACCTGGCATTGCCTCTTTCTCAAGGCCTGTCATAAAGAGAGGCGATTCCGCATCATCAACCAACTAAGTGCAAGTGAATTAATTAACAGCTGCATTATTTCGTTAATCACAAAAACGACGGACAATTATCGAACCGTGCAAAATACATCCAAGTGTTTTCGATCGCCAGAATAATCGCCTTTTTGGTCAATATATCATTTATTGTTGATATATTATTATCTTAATTATTATTGACACATATCATTTTCTATTGTGTCGTCCAATGAGAGCTAGCCCGCCGCTTCGGAATGGCCGACAGCTCTGTCGATATGGTCCACTGTGAGACGACACCAACTTAGACCAGCTGTTGTCGTTGTTTGTGCTGCTAGCTGTTAGCTGTTTGTGCCCAGTAAACTTTAATTAAGCGAATTAGTATTATCTTTAATATATGACAAAGCGTCTTTGGCTTGCAATGTTCTTCTGCCTTCTAGCTATTCTGCTATCAGCTGAAGCGGCTGAAAACTTCTCATCTTTAGTAGGACGAACCACAACGACATTGTTTCGAAGTTAAGTTTATTATTCGAAGACCCTCGAAACGAAAATGGAACAGCTTACTTTTATACGAATCTAATACTCTCAAGAAGTTCATAGTTATTTCAAGCAGCCAACGCCGTCTACTTTCACTTCTGGCTGTGATAGATGTCAAAACGGCAGTTTTTTTAAATCTGTATCGACCAGGTGTATTAGAACATCTGTCATCATCTGTCGGAAGGCTTCTCTTTCTGGTAGCTCGAACGTTCTGCTCAGCCCCACCGCCACAAATCGTGGTGCCTCATAGAGCTCGTGGACGAGCTTGTTCTTGGCCGACAGGTAGAGGTAAAGCTTTATTGGGTTATTAAAGGAGCTGCAATTTTACACTGCTTAGCTCTCTTATATGTCATCATCACGTAGCGGGACTCGAACCTGCGGCCTCTGACGTCCAACAGCCAGAGCCTTAGCCGTCCAACCGCCACCGCGCTGGAAACGACGAGGCCTAAGACGTGCCTCAAATAGGTGGGGCTGACGCGTTAATTGAACGCCTAGATGTCAGCGTTGAAAAACTAACTAAACTAATTAACTAACTGTCATTGTAATTTCCTTTGTCTGACATTCATACGTTTCAAATTGAGGTTCATTCAAGGTAACTGCAGTTTCCACAATGCAATCAAGTTCTCACATGAACAAATGTCGAGTTGTCAACACTAACATTGCTATGGAGTGTCGTCTCGGGGTGGCGAAACTCGTATACATTTCCAATGATCCAGCTAGCGAAGACCCTCACGAGTCATCTCGCTGAGCAAGCATGACGACGACGACAACTCGGATGACAGCTGTTTTCAAAAGCTGTTTTACGTGAACGCGTTGTATGTATCGATTATGCGCTCAATGATTCCTTGAGGATCGTCACACCGATCTGGCGCAGAATGCTCGAATGTTCGATAGCGTCATTACAGGAAGGATCGCTGCCATAGGCCGCTTGCACAAACCTCCACACAACGTTCATATGTTCGTGGTCTGCTCGATGCTGTTGTAGTGGCACCGTCTGGCTTTGCGTCGTTTTCGGGTATTACCCGTGTTGTCCACAGTAGCGATCAGGTGACTCTGTAAGATTGAACGAAGTGCTCAGTGCGGTCTCCCGTGATTTCATGTGTGCCGGTGTGTTTAATGAAACGCAATAATTCTCGAGCGACATGTCTAGACGACAATTCGCAAACATGCCCGGCAAATGTCTGTTCAGATCGGAACCTCTATTCCCCGTACGAGTGAGAAACGAATTGAAGGCGATAAAGGAGAATCCCATCGAGGGGGTCACTGTCAACCTGGCTCATGCGTCTGACATCTACGAATGGGATGTTATCATCGCGGGCCCGGCGGGGACACCTTTCCTGGGGGGCTATTTCCTATTACGGGTTGAATTTCCCAAGAGCTACCCCATACTGCCGCCGCATCTGCGCTTTTTAAGCAAGATATGGCATCCGAATGTCTTCCTTGACGGCGAGGTCTACTGCTTCGATCCGAACGCGTGGTCTGTAAATTTGACAATGAAAACTGTTCTCCTTCGACTACTGTCGCTCCTCGAAGAGCCGAGTCCGTTATTCGAAGCCAATACGCGCGCATTGGACACGTACAATCGCTGGATCGGTGGCGTGGATGACGAATACAAAAAGCGCGTCCAACTTGCCGTAGACGCAACGCACCTCGACAAGCACCGGATTAATATGGCAATGCGACCTCCAACAACGATCGAGGAGGCCTCATAGAAAGTGCCTACGCTGCAGTTGACAATACCATCCGTTAAAGTAGATACCATTAACAACATGATCAACATGTGACGACTCCACTTTGACGGTGGCGAACTGCTGCTTGTAGTTGTACTAGTTATAAAAACCGTTGCAGCAGTTAGTACCTATGCTGTTCAAGCAGAACGGTGACATAATGAAGATCCGTTGAAGAAAGAGAGAGATCCCCGAATATGAAAATTTCCGAGAAGATCCCCGACTATGACCGCGGGAATCAACGGGGTTAAGGTTATCCCAGGTCATGCATATAGGAAATGTCCTAAACATGTCAATACGGCGCTCCCTCTCTACGAGTGCGCCGTGCGAGTGATTGATATGAAGGTTCTTGTTCTGGTGTGACATAAGCATTTGAATTTCTCCCTCTAATTCCAGCACGACACTATAGTCACTATGTGTTTTTCTTGGATAAAGAACAAGGTAGGAGAAGGGGGCTTTGATAATTATTTAATTAACAATAGTAATCGTAGTGGCATTAGTAATGGCAAAACCCTCCTTTAAAAAAGTAGCAGTAGTAATAATGATATAATAATTATTATTATTCTACACGAAATGACGCAGTGACAAAAAATCTAGTATTTGCCTGCAGACGACAGATATTTTACTAAATTTGCTAAATCATTAATTACTTCATTTTATATGTAGTTCACAATTTAGTTGAAGGCAAACTCAATATGAAGATATGTACATATGTAGACGGATAAAGATAGTACAGATCATCTTCATTAAACCTAGAGTAGATGCACTGTACCGCGTTTTAAGAGTGACTGAGTAGTAAGTATATATATATATACATATATATATATATATATATATATGTTATTATAAATGCGATATGTACATAACGATATATCTGAGCTGTCCGGTCAGTATTCCTGCTTCTACCAACTGGGTACTCGCTTGTATTGAAGATAGGTACCTTCATTTCAGAATGATTCCTATGCAGTGTTCGCCAGAAAGCATACGTGACTGACATGTGCTCACGTGTTAATTAATCTGACATTTATGTTACTCGGCTTAAAAAATGTTCCATTGGAAAAAATAAACAAGTAATTTGAAAATGGTTTTGTTTGAGATGTCCTGCGATCATAGCTAGATTTGTCCAATCGGGGCATGTTATGGAATTATATGGCACAGCTGTTATTATAAGTAACCCCTATAAAACGGAAATGGGCAATGTATATTTTTGTTTCATACACACACTTTGTTTCAGAGGTCGGTTTAACAATATCTGAATTGGCTGCTATGTGTTTGCCAAGAAGAAGTCATATGTTGTGAGAGAGCTACCCCTCACGTAGGGCGCGAGACACTCCCGAGGGAAATAAAAAGTCATTTTCACAAATTGTTTCTTAGCTATGAATTTAGGTATGAATTTAGGTAAGACATTTATGCCAGCTCTGGTAGTCGTCACCGTCAGATCAAACATTGCACTCGTTAGCATGAGAAGATGTTTACCAATACAAATCTATGTACGCTTATCTATATTGTCAAACTTAGTCAATATTGGTATGATATTCACTTCCTCCCTCGTACATCGACATCTAAAGGCGACGCGTCTCCCGAATTAGTCCCCCACTGTTTGCAGCCTCTCTTTGTCCAATTTTAATCCTGGGTACCATACTGGTGCTGCGCACGTCATAATCGGTTCAACATAAATCGTAAAAAGTTTAACCAACAGGGCCGGATCGTTCCCTACGAAAGTAGCACAACGTCCGTAACATGATCAGTATATTTCAATGTGGTCGAGGTAATTTCTCCTAAGTCGCGCATTGTGTCGGCACAGCGCAGAGGATGTCTACCAATTCGATACACATGTTTGGGATTCCCGCGACCGAAGTGTAGTACCACACTATTGATTCATCCATAGTCTGGTCCATTTGAGAAACTGATCTAAGGCATTTTGAATTTGCGCCCTCTCATTGTCCGAGTCACCTTTAGAATAAATTTTTACCTCATCTGCATATATCTTAGAGGATATGGGTTGTGGTAATATATACGTTGTGGAATGTATGTAGTGTATGTATATGTACATTATGTACATCAGGGGAGCTAATATCGTTCCGGCCTGGAAAGGAGGATGGAAAAGATCCATCTACGAGGTCGAAGAGAGACGGGTGGGGAAACCGTGCAGAAATCTGGACTCGCGGTGTCCTTGTGCGCCGCTGACCGAAATGGAGTCCCATAAAGTCGGATTGCCTGTCGTCTGCCCGAGTCCGGTGGCGTGGTGCATCCGCATGCGCCTTGTAATAGAAGGAGACACGTGGGTGCGCGGGTTCGATCCCCACCGTTGCACATTTGCATTTAAAAGGGGTCCGTCTTACGAAGCAATGCTAAAAGCAGGAGTACCGCGGAAGTTAAATACCGGCTGAGAGTCGGCCCGAAAACTTTTTGTGTGTCGTCTGCTGCTCAGTGCCCGGCGCGGTTAGCCGCTACTGAATTTTAGTGAAGGTGGAGCAAATCCCAGAGGACGTCGTCTTTGTCGAGGGTGTTGTCAGTTGTCGTCGGCCCGCCCTTGATGTCCTCTCGTCGCTGCTGAGGTTGGCTGGCTTAGTCTCTAAGAACTCACCATTTGCACTCAACGAGGCCTCTACCGGGGGCGAGGAGCCAGAGGCAGAGAGGACGACCACCCCCGATTTGTCTCAGCCCACCCCCCGATCTGTGGCTGTGACTGGCCCGTTCGACGGTGAACATCGCCGGTTGGCGCCGGCCGGAAGGCTGTCAGTGGCTTATGTGCACTGTAGCGGCAGCGTCGGCGGCGATTCTATCCACAAGAGAATATCTAGCGCACACGGCTCCGGATACTCGGGCCACCGGCCGCCGTCAACAGGCAGCAGAGGGCAGCCCTGACGGCTGCTTTGTCCTTCCTTTCTGCGAGCTCTGTCGATCGCCCCACAGCGGTTGTCTCCGCCACCCGCTAACCGCGGCCGCCGCCGCCGTCGTCGTCGTCGCTGCTGCTGCTGGCCAATGCCGGCAGCCTGCTAGCAGCGGTTCGACGGCAATGGCAGAGCGCGGCTCACGGCTCAGACACACGGCTCCTCGCTCTCTCTCTTTTTCTCCAGATCTCTCTCTCTATCTCTCTCTCTCTACAGGAGCACCTCTCCCTCCTACCGTTGTCTGTCTCAGCTGTCCGAGCTAGCTTGAGCATGTGTGTCGCGAGCGCAGATGAGTATGCTGTAGTGGACTGGGTTGGCTGACCGGGAAAGCAGGGTGTTAGCGGCTTATCTGAGAGGAAAGACGACGACGACGGCGGTGGCGGCTATATGAAGACACGCTATAGCCTCTATATATGAGAGGTGGTATACGCTTCCGAGCTGCGAGTGTATGTATGAGCAGCTCAGACAGTGAATTGCAGTCTGTGCTATACGGCCAACGGCGAGAGACCGTGCCACCGCTAGACAGCGACTAGGAGAGGGTAGGTATGCACACTGCCGCCGCCGCCGCCGCCACCGCCGCCACCGCCGCCGCCGCTGCCGCTGCTCCGACGGCTGGATGGTTGCTCGGTCGGTGGGATAGCCAAACAGACAGACACGAGACAGGACGGGGCAGGTGTCATTCGTTCTGCCACTGAGCTTTGCCCGTTCTGCTGCTGCTGCTGCTACGGCTGCTGCTATTGCTACTGGAGCCAACGAAACTGCTAAGCCGGAAAGCACGCAGGCCAGAAGATAATGAGCTGATCAGATGACGGCAGAGCCAGCAGAAGAATCAGCAGCAGCAGTGGTCTCTGTCGCGTATCTCGGAGGGACGAACGAGAAGTGTTGTATGCTTCGTTCACTGGATACTTACTGCTCTACTACTTGATACCCGCCTTGCCTGTCCTTGTCCAGCTGCAGCCGGCGGTGAGCAGCGGTAACGAGTGCGAGAACAGCGGGTGTTTCTTCCTCGGTCTGGTGTCAGCGAACCGGCCGACCCTGGTGGCTGGGCCGTGTCCTGTGACCACCCACCAATAAATACTACAACAGCAGTCGTCGAGGCCACCGCTGCAGCTGCAGCAGCAGAAGCTGCCGGCTACTGTTACGAAGCGAGTCGATCCTACTCGACCGTTCGCCAACTGCCACTTTATCTACGGGGGCTGCGACTAATATCCATCTGCAACATTGCTATCATCAGTATCTCTACCACTGGACTCTACTGCCTAGTTCACGATTTGATCGGTTGCGGGTGCTTCTGTGGCGTCTGGGCCGGCTACAGGCGTTCAGCAGCTATTGTGGTAGCGCAGTGGAGTCTCACGGAGTTTGGGTTTTCGGTGGCTTCGTCGATCAGTGGATGGATTCCGTCTCGTCGCCGTGATTGTACGATCAGGCCACTGTGCGACAGTGGCAATAGACAACGGTGGTCACAGTGGTGGCCCCGAGGGTAGAGTCGCCGGAGACACAGAGAGACCGAGAGAGGAACGAGCAGCGAGACCCCTTGTTGACCCCAGCGTCACCCGTTCATTGTGGTATATTTCGGGGACAACCTGACCACCCGATCCAAGCAGACGTCGTCCGATCGACGCCGGCCTTGGCCCGACGACCAGCGACGATCAGGGCAAACGCGAGAACGACAAGAAACGGACAAACAGACAGCCAGCAGCGAACTCTGATCATCTCTGACCAGTGAAAGTGCCGGACGGCCCTGTGCAATACACCTATCCATCTACCTGTCTATCCACGATCCATCTGAGTGTCTTGTGGGGGTCTATATCGTGTACCCTTCGTCTGCTGTAGTGCCCGTTTCCCTGGTGGCTCTGTATCTTGTATCGTGTCTGATAGTGGCTGTCGACCTGTGAGCGGTCTGCCGCAATCGTCGCTGTGCTTCGACTTGTGTTGATTCTGCTCCGCCTGTGGGTGGGTATCCCCGGTGCTGCTTCTCCCTGCGATTACGAGCATTATTGCCCTAAGTGCAACAACGATCGAGTTACGACTGACGAGACGTCGTGAGGCATACGGGACAAGCGTGAACTCGGTCACCACTCGCGACAGCGACGGCTCAACAACAGCAGAGACAAGAGTAGTAGCAGCAGCATTATCATCAGCGTAGTTTTTCTCGTCCGTCTTGGCTCAGGTCGGGTCCATCTCCCAGAGCAAGCACCTCTTCTGCTCCTGGTGCTGTTTGCCCGACTCGGCGGCCCGAGACTGAGAGGGCTCCAATCCACCTACCTACGGCATTCTGCTCTGCTGATCAGACGAGGGCCTGGACTTTTCCCAGCGCCTGAACACACGATAGTCGCCCACCTTCCGCCGCCGGTCGGTCCGCTCCAACTCTTCGAGACTCTTAGCAACTTCTGGCCGTCGTGGTCAGCGACCGACGAACGGCGCGTGGAGCCGTTCACAACAACTACTACTGCTGCTGCTGCTGCTCAACTAGCAGCATCCACGGCTGACCCCACACGTTTCGACCTCCCGCGTACTATAGATTCGGGTTCGGCCCATTCTCGATTTTGGTTCCGGTGGGGGTGCGCTCTCTGTTAAAAGCAATCGTACGTCGATTGGTTCGTGTGCGTGGCTGTGAGTTGTGTTGTTTTGTGCTCGGCCGTGCTTAGCCGGATCTTGAGTGTGGTTACGTTCGTCTGGTTTCGTGTGGTTCTGTCTACCTGACTAGACTCGTAGGTGGAAAAGGTTTCAAATCCAAAAGGGAGGCTACGGCTTTGCGGAACTGTGCAGTAGTGAGGGGCAGGCCATGTCCCGTTTCGGGGGCTACGGGGGTCCTCACACGGCAAATGGGGGTCACTTCCACCACCAAGGACATACGCCGGCACCTTACGCGGGGTAAGTGGAACGAAACGATTGCAATGCATAGACAGATATATTGATGTTATAGATAATAACGGCTCCCACAAACGGGTGCTACATAAGCAGTAGAGTCGACACATGCCGGTGTAGAATTGGCATGTGCAAATACCATTCGTCGACATTCGAGGCAGTTGTTAACGCTGTGGTTAGCTTGCATGCATCCATACCGCTAGCCGTTGGCTAGACTTTACTGCGAAGACTGAATTAAAGGGAGACAACCGGACGGGCCATTTATGGCTGACTCTCTCTCTAGGCCTATATGTATCGAGATGTATATGTATATATATATATTTACGTTCGTGTCGCGTCGGAACCTTTCGGCGTTGGTGAGCCTCTGTACCCCAACGGACCATAACGAGATAAGCTTATAGTGTAATGAGATCAGTGAGTAACCCAAACAGTTCCGCCTCAGCCAGCATTGAGACTGAGAGCTGTGTGCAAGCCTCGTGCAAGTCTGCAACCGTGTATTCAATCCAGCAGTCTGTGAAAATCCGCCTAGCTCTCTATGCATGGCTGCATCGCGGCAGGCTTGGCCAC
The DNA here is from genome assembly GCA_019614645.1 of Stratiolaelaps scimitus. NCBI lineage: Eukaryota > Metazoa > Arthropoda > Arachnida > Mesostigmata > Laelapidae > Stratiolaelaps > Stratiolaelaps scimitus. The sequence goes on from JABWDB010000016.1 coordinate 4,758,159, forward strand.
TTGACGTGGGCATAGGCGTCCACACTGTCGATGAGTCCCGTGCCACGCTGAGGCAGTTCGAGTACGCGTGCAGGTGCTTTTGTTACTCAGCAACCCCTCAATCCATAGAGAAACGATTGTATCGTTACAATCGTTTGTCCATGGATTGAGGGGGTCATCGCAGTGCGCACGGAGCTCGGAAATCGCACGAAGCATATACAGCGTGTCCATTGAGAGGTAGTCGGCGAAAAGCTGCTTCATTAGTTGTCAAAGGCCAGGCATGAAGCTCGGCCACCCCGACAGGCAGACGACTCAGCCGCTTGCTGGCCTTACGCGCGCCTGGACAGCCATCTAGCCGGCTCACGGACAGACAGACGTGTACCTTCCCCGTCGCCGGCGAGCTGCAAGCAGCTGAACGCTGCCCGCAGGATCAGCTGGGCCGGCGCTGGCCGCCGTGAAAAGGGAGGGAAGCACCGGCCGACCAACTGATCAACGGGCCCGAGTTGCCGTCATCGCGGCGGCGGCGGCAGCGGCGGCGGCAGCGGCGGCGGCGACCAGCTAGTTCTTCTGTCTCCTGGCTAGCTTCGGAGCCGTCAGTGGTAGCAGCGCGGGCGGCACGGCGAAGCCAGGAGCCGGCCACAGCAGACAGCAGCAAAGAGACGGAGACAGACAACAGCGCCCCGTAAAGGGAAGAGTGTGGAGCGGTGTTGCCCCAAGGGATGGCCCCAGCCCCGCTGTGGCTGCTATTCGGAGCTATGGTGCGTTGTCCGGAGCTGCAGCTGCCGTTGCTGCTGCTGCTGTTGTTGTTAACAGCAATGGAAACAGCGAGCGTCGGCAGAAAGCAGCCCGGGGGGGCAGGTGGCATTGTTCACCGGCTCAGCGCCCGCGCTGGTCTCCAAACAACTGATGCAGGGGCTGGACACACAGCGACGGAAGGTCTGCTCACCGACCAAACAACCATACACTACTACTACTACTATGAAGAAGAAGAAGAAGAGGAAGCCGATTGGATTTTTGCTTTTACACAATTTGTGTTTTATGGTGGTGATTACTGTTGACGTTGTTTTCGTATATCGTAACATTCTCATATATATATATACACACACACACACATTGCTGTTGCTTGGTTACGTTCGACGGAGGCGTAGTTCTAGCTTGTCCCCTGGCGACAAGCTTCTCCTGTTGTTGCAGAGTGCCATGGTTAACGACCTAAGACCTTCGAGGGCCCCTTCCTCTAGCGAGAAACCAAGATGGAAACAAGCCGTTAACCGATGCTCGAGGTCACGATCTGCGTACCGCTGGGTCAAACAAACACGCGTGCACTCCGATCGTGACGTCGCCGATGGAGGGTACCCAATTCACACTGTACTATCTCTGTCGGGGAGGGATGTTACAGTAGCAGCATCAGCAATAATAGTAGAAATAGCAGTAGTCATCGTGGTAGTGTTTTAATAGTGGTGGTACCCGCGCCAGCAGAAGCAGTATAGCGGTTCTATGGGCGAGTTAGTCCGCGAGTATGACCTTGCGAGGCTGCTCGCCTCCACTTATGGTGAAACCGGTCAAATTGCTGTCAGACTGGAGGGCCCGGGCGGGGGAGATCTTTTTGCCGTTTCAATATACGACGATTTCCATCGATATATGAATCTACGAGCGAACAAATGAACGTATCTCTCCCGGTCCCTCACTGTTCCTGCTTCCGTTTCGAAGGCGTCCCGCTTTCTGCCCCGATTTTGGCTATTTTGTCGCCCCCGAATGACAAAGGTAAACGTGTTTAGCATGGACAATCGCCGGGCCGGGTCGGCGGTCACTGACTCGACAGTGCCGCAGGAGGTGTGGGCTTTTTTTACGTGGGTTTGCAGAGCCAAGCTGATGGCTGACAAGAGAAGGGCCTACTAGAGCAGGGCATGAAACATCCGAGGTTGAACTGTTATATTATAGCGTTGCACATTGCGGACGACAGCGATAGCTAACACAAACCCTGTCATAGGGCGAAGTTGCCATGCTGGAGCAATATTTGAACTATCTGTATTTACTGTAGTACGCACATCTGAGTGGGGCATATAGGTATATTCGTAGCGCTAATGATATGGGGACTCGAGTGAGGGTGTTACATCGCATCGGGCAAATGTATGAGAGATCATAGAGAATCAGTATAGATATGCAACTGTGGAGAGCAGGCTGCCAGAGCAGGGCCGTCGAAGTGGTACTAGTGGAAATATAACAAAAAATTACTAATAGTCCATAAAATTCCCCTCGTCTATGCCTTAAGCGCTATCGCCCTGCCCGGTCTCTGTGAAGGTGCATCTGTGTGTGCTGGTGTTTCTCAGGAGGGCTCCATCACGTGTGTGTCTCTCTCCAAGCCGAGCGGACGAAGTGATTTTCTTTGTCGTTTAATTGCTTACTTTGAAGCATTTCCACTGAGTCGTTCGTAGCAGATTACACCTGGGCTATTCCATATCGGTCAAGTGGTATTCGACTATTTTGGGCGTGTCACAAATGCCCTTGACACAAGAGGAACCAATTGAAACAGACGAACCGGGTGACACAGTGGGCAGGGGCGTAATAAAAACATTGTTAACTGGGTACGTGAAGGCAGCCTTTGTCTGCGTGCTGCTCCCGAAGTCGTGAACCAACCCCACCCAGTGGTCGATTCGATGTACTTCCATTATTATTAGTATTGGCCAGGCTTCACTGAGCCGCGCCCCAATTCTAATAGTAGTAGTTCCTCTGTCGATTCTGGCGCTTCCACATCCTGTTTTCCTTCTGCTCAGCTCGAACGCCTGAGTCAATTTCTCCTGTTTACTTGATACATAGACCTGCCTGTCACCGCGTCTCGTACAGCGCCATGTTGACTGTCTTGTGATTCGCATGTGCAATGTCTTCTTTGCGAGTGCTCGCCGGCAGCCATAGCGAACAAAGCGGTAGCTCTACTCTCAATTAATCGTAACAATGTTGTTAACAAATCGCCCCCTTGTTATATCTAGATGGAAAAAGACCAACAACTCCTCCTGATCACTTGCTAGCTTCTCCTTTAGATTCTTATATTGTTGTAGAAAAATTCGCATCATCGTGGTCAACACCGTGTGAGCGTCACTGTGGAGAAGTTTCGCAGACGGTTGCAGCAGTGACAGTACAATCATGTGGAGTGCACTCACACATCGAACGACTGAGCAACTAGGCTTCGTGAATCAGTCATCAATCAGGTGGAAAAAAAAACCATACCGTTTTATCGTTACGTCTACCTAAGAGCTACACTACTAGAAGACATGATATGTCAATGTTTCAGGCGACTCACCCCTGGAGGCGTCGGTGTCGGCGGCGTAATTCGGCCTAAGCTCACTCATACCAGATCAATTTTCTGTTTGACAGTTTTCTACATTATAATCATTATAGTCATCGCAATGATCGTCACTCCAATGACAAACGGGTTATTTACTGTCGCTAGTGGACGTCGATACCCCGTTTGAGAGTACCATGATTAGGTAATTGAGGTATGGACTATTTGCTCGAAGGTATCTTCCGTTTGTCTCCGCCTGCGGTCTTTGTTACGAGGTAAGCCCGGCACTAGAGTAACATATGCTTAGCCTTCTATCGTAGACATTTGGCTGAAGTTGACCTTGATATATTCGTTCTTGTTGCCTTGCAGAATGTATGACCGTTTCGACCGAGGCTTCGATACACGTCACCCCGGAAGCGGCTTCTACGGCGAGTATTATGGCAGCTGCTATCCGACGGGTCCCACGAGCTATCCAGGACCAGGTCGCTACGAGCCTTATGGAGCACCGCCTGGCCGACTTGGCGCCGACCGCCGACCTGGTGGAGGGGTCCGCCCCAAGGCCACAGCAGGTGGTGTGCCGAAGGGTGCCGCCAGCAATCTCAAAAGTAGCTCATCGAACTCAAAGAAAGCCGGTGGTGGCCGACGACCCTCGGGTAAACGCACATCGGCGGTTCAGTTTACAGCGTCACGAAGCCGGCTCAAGCCACCGTTCGTGATCTCGCAGTCGAAATGGGGTAACAGCAATCGTTCGTCATGGATATTCCCTCGTTTTGGCGACTACATCGATACCCAGGACACGCCGATATGGCTTACACCTGATGATCTCGTTACGAAGTTTGAGGTGCCTCCAGACAACCAGTATTGCCCCGATTGTGGTACGTAATTCTCAACAGATGGCCGCTTGCGTGTGTGTTTAGCGAACCACAATGATAAAGCAAGTGAACCGAAATTTCATTAGAGTGTTGCACAACTTCCCATCCACTTTAACAATACTCCTCGTCGTCAACAAGCTGTAATCCCTGTACCAACAGGAAGCTTCGTTTACGGATGCGCAGAGACCTCGGACGGAGGATGTATCCTCAGTCAACGTAGAAGGCTTCATTTATCAGGGTCAACCAAAAGTGTGGTCCAGCTTGTTCAAGCTATATTCATGGCTGGAAAACAATCGTATATTATACTAATTAGTAGAACGAAGAGCGATATCCGAACGGGTGCCTGTATCTCTGCAGTCTTATACAAATATCTCGTCCTTGCATTGCCGCCAACACAAGGTCAATGCACATTTAACAACGAACGCCAGACTCATTATAATTCCGAGCGGTGGCGGTTGTTGAACAGTATTACCATCACAGTAATCCGTCACGCATCTTAGAAATCCATCATACCTGCACACGTTAGATAACGCTATCAGGTTGTATCTATGCAATGAAAATCTATACCTGAGAGTACGGGGTACCTTGGTACATTAAACGTGAGTTGGTCGTAGAATTTCGCTGAGCTGAGATGCCTGTCCTTAGCATTATGAACAGCCGAAGCTTATACAGCATCGCTGGCCAAAATTCCCGACACTAACATAATCTGTGCATTTTAATCAATACGTAAACAAGATTCAGATTTAGAAATCACAAGAAGTACGACCCCGATTTCTCGGCGGCCAGAACTCAAACAAACGAACTCCTAGTTTATATATATATATATATATATAGCGCCTATAACGACGTTATTTATTTGGCCTTTTTTCGCCATTATCCGTTACATGGTTCGTTTTCAGGCGTTCTGATCATCAACCTGAAGCGACATAAAGCGTCCGACATTCACCGGGAGAAGTTGGAAGAGAAGCGAGGCCAGGTTGCCAAGTGGAAGCTGGAGTTTATGGAGCGTAAACGCAAATACGAGGAGCGCAAGGCGCAGGGTGGCAAAGGTGACGATCATCAAGATGACAAAGACGCCGACGAGGTCGATGAGGACGGAAATGGGGTCGAGGACGATGATGAGGTACGAAATCGCTGCTGCTGGTACTGCTGGACCACAGACGGTGGCAACGATTGCAGGGCATCTTTGGTTGCTTGTCAGACCGTGGCGAGAGGTGTACATGTTGTATACTCTTGATGGTAGTAGTAGTGGTATTCAAATTTGCGAAACAAAAAACACATACATGCACGAAAATGATGATAACAACAATGTTTGTTATGCGCGTAATTACGTTTGTTCATGATGATGATTCTGCTATTATTCGATATTATGTTCGTGTGTGAATACGTCTTCTCTATCCTAGGAGGAGGATACAGGTGAAGGCGACCTTGAGGATGACGCTGCCGCCTCGAGAGCGGCGCCCGGCTCCGCCTGTGACGAGTCGACCCGAAACAGTCAGGACGCCCTAGGCATTGGAGACACGATCCCCGCAGAGGAATTGTCGTCCGCAGCCGTCGCAGCTGGAGGCGTAGGAACCAATCAGGAGAACGGGCAAGGTGATGACGACGAGGCAATGGACGAATCAATGGAGACTGCTGAAACGACTTCAGCCAGTGGGCAACATTCACAACAATCGTCCACCAGCAGTCAACAGTCGAGCTGTCCGACCGACACTACATCAGCGTCGACGACGTGTAATGGAACCATTGATGCCGCAGCAGCGCCGGCCTCTACCACGGCCAGTAGCAGCAGCAGCAGCAGCAGCGAGAGCGGTACAACGCAGCTGCAACACTGATAGTATAGTTGATAAGGAAGAAAGAAAATCACGAGAACTCAATAAATTTACTCACCTGAACGACGCACGTATCCGGCATATGACGAAACAACAACAAGACTGAAGCATTAGTGCGCTTCGCAATAGCACACACACACACACACATAGAGACAAACACACACACAAACACATGCATATACAAAAATCAAATACAAACAATGGGCTCAAGGAAATTGACGAGAAGCGAGCAGTGGCCACAACAATAGCAACACAAATTTCGACTTAAGGAACGATTCAACGTGGGGAAACGTTTGATTACGTGTTGATAATAATAATAATTATTATTATTACTATTATAATTATTATTATCATTATTGCACATAGACGAGACAAATACAAGTGTGGGGTGGGTATGCGATATGTTTGATTTGTCGGGTACACATGAAAATGGGCGGTCGAAACGCAAAATCTTTCATTTGATTTCTGAAGCAGTCAACGGTCAGTCGAGTCGATATCAGTGTATACTTGAAACAATAATGATGAACCGCTTAATGAGGCTGGGCTTTTCGGGTCTCGCGATCACAATTCGAGAACTGAATATGGTCGTAATGACTATCGCTTGTCGAGATAACGAACAGTATCCAGCCGTTGGTCTGTGTGGGCCTATAAATCGGCTGATGATTGAGATCGCTATTCATTCAGGGATGGCTAGCGTGGGGTGACCTCAGCTGCATTATGCTAGGTACTTCCGTCGGACGTTCATCGATCTGGCCGATACGCCTGTTGGCTGCGGATGCTATTATATAGAGCATCAATCACCGCACATGCAAGATGGTGCATAATATTTACAGCGCCTCAGCAAGAGACCACTTCGGGTTCTCGTAACTAAGCTAACGAACAACAGAACAATACTAATTGACGCTTGTTCTGTTGGCCGCGCCATGATCTGGGTGCGGCTTGCGTGTGTCTCATTTTTTTTTCGTCACCTGTTCTCTATGAGAGCAGGAGTTTATACAGTGCTATGAAGCATGGCTCTGTATATCACGCTTGAGTAATGGATCTCGAAAAGGTGACGAGGTTTCGGCCAAATGAAAGATCACATGATGGTGCGACGGGATAATCTTCTCGCCGATTCATGTCACCGTGGTGTCGGGTGTTTATAGGGAGCGAGCGAGGTGGTGATTGGGAGCGGTAAATTATATATGGATGAAGGCGAAAATAAATGCGGTGGTAATAAAAATGGGAGGACAACAATGCTGTTGATGATAACGTCATTATTATGATCATAATGACCACGATGGTGATGATGATGATTATTATTATTTTTATTGTTTATACATGATTTTATTGATACTTTGCTTGGCGTAACCACCACCATCACCACAACAACAACAACTCTGACACTATGAGTAGTGATGGTTATGAAGTTGGGCAGCGACACTTATTGCTCGATTTGACAAGTGCTACATCGGGCTGGAAAATGATATGCTCATGTGTGTGTGCGTGTGGCGGGGGAGTCGCGCATGAGTTTAGCTTGGACGCAGTGTTCAGCTATTCTGATCTATTGAGATTTACCGCTGAACAAAGGCGCGAACCATCAGCTGGTAAGCCGTACCTGCATTGACAGGAAGAAAGCTCTGCCGATCTCCACTGGAGAAGCGATCTATCCCGAATGTAAACAAACTCACTACTTAACTTCAGTGCGTTTTCTACGTGTCAGAAATTTCGCTGCGGCTGATCGGGCTGTCGTCGAAGCGGGGCACGGTGTTCATTTGACAACCTGCTTGTGACTGAACCCTGTAGCTGATCATCGCTCGGTGGACTAACCGAACGAATAGCCTTCATCAATTGTCTTCAGCACGTGAAGATGAGTGCTGTCATCGTAAATATATATATATATATATATACATGCGCATAGTAAATGAAGAGTACGCCGTACTTCGAAGGTTACGAGATACATACGCTAAGATAAGGCGTACGAGAGGCTTGAATGATTGTCATTTCGTTACTTGCCCTGAAACCGATCGTTCACCTTCTCTTGACAACTGAAGCTTCTGTTTCATTTTCCGTTTCAACCGACCTGCTCCCAACTGAAAGCTTTGCAACTTTACGACCGAGCACGCGAGGGCGTCAATTCGTTAAGGAGCTCACGGATCAGCAATTAGCGTCGAGTATACACGGAAGGACATCGATTTGGGATTACATTGCGCATGGCGAAAATTAGCTCTAATTAACCTCGTGCTTACCTAATTGACAAATATCCTAATGGCTGTCATTTTCGGTAATATTCAACTTACGAGTTTAGCTCGTCTCGAACCGAAATTTTGGTAATACAGTATACAAACAATTAAGTCAATCACCTACGTTATTTCTCTGCTAAGTGTTCACAGAGCGGGAGGCGAACACTATGGATGAGGTTCGCGAGTCGAATCTGCCAAAATGGCAGAGTGAGATATAGTGGTCGTCATAAATGTAATAATAATATACATTCGTATACAAAGAAAACTTGAGGACAAAATGCGGTCAGACAAATAGCACGGCAACGAGCAAATGCCGTAACATGGCCGGGCACACAGGGTGCACAATAGGAATGAAGAAAAAATGAAGATATATATATATATACAATGCATAACAAGGAATATATGTAATCATATAACCCTATTTATATGAACGGCATATAGAAATATATATATATATATATATATTATATATATATATACAGGTACACACACACAGACACGCCGTTTCATCAGATAGTTCCCCTCGTGTAGAGATTGACGTCCGTGATTAACAGAAATGTTCGGCTCGACTGAGGATTGATGAAGCAACGGACTTCCCCTCAACAAAATTCGATGCAATCGAGTTCCTGCTAGTTCCCCCATCTGAACAACGGTCGAATTAAACTCTGCCACTCTCCACCAACTCTGATCAGACAGCGGTGGTAAATCGAATAAGAAATAAAATCTCAAAGAACAAACACATTAATAGCATAGGAGAGGATACAGACGGAGCATCATATCAATGATACCTATGACAACCCCACACATATATATATATATATACGATATAATGATGGTGATGAAGTTAATAATAATAATAATCAAGATGATATAGAATATAATTGAATAAGCAATCTCCGCCACGAATTTCGAGGAAGGCGGCCTGCTAAGCTCGGTTGGTTACGAACCGGTGATAGCCCTCCCCGTTCACCTGTTTACCGCAACGGGGGTACAGAGAGATGCCCAGATTGTCGAACTCCGGCATTCGGCGCTTTACGCGACCAACAACAGAGCATCAGTGACATCAGTCGACGAGGAGAAACACGACAGTTTGACCTATGCCGGTGTTGATGTCACCTTCTACTAAACAGGGACTAGACTCCCTTTCTCGCGGGGGAGGTGTAGACGGTGGCGGCGGTGGCGGTGGCTCAACCCGTTCCAAGAGAAGTTCGCGTTCCGACGAGGCGATTTATTGTCTCGTTTGGATGAACTGACAAGAGGGTACCCCAGCGAGAGTATAAAAACATACTTACTAATTATTTCACATTGCTCGACTAGAGCAGTTACGGCGTGTGACAATATTATTATTATTATTATTACTATTACTAATTACAATTTATTCATAGAGTAATATATACATACATAGATATGTCAAAATAATATGATAACAAGGATTTGCATGTGATGCGAACGGTGGCAAGAAAAGGAAGATGTCAAGGTGAAAGAATCGACGATGCCCATTTCATTAAGTTGGATTGTTCATGTGAACAACAATGAGACAAGAAGCTGGCCGAACTATTATCAGCTGAAACAGCTGATAAGAGATAACGTAGATACGAGATAGCCTTTGTACACCCTATGGTGGTAATAATATTAAACAACGTAAAACGCTACTGATACTAATTATAATAATAATAATAATAATAATTATTATTATTATTACGATAGAAATGATGACAGTTACTATTGATAATTATTACCACTACCACACTACGATCTATATGATTACCGTCAGATAACAAACCAATTGCGAATAACTAATAATAAAAAATATTAGCCTTTATATTACATTGATACATTTTCATGGCTGATACGTTCCACGCTGAAGTGAAGTCGTACAACCTAATATATATATATAATAATGACAAGACCCTGACATAGGAGGTCGGTGGCATGGCATTACATAATAATAACAATAATGATAATAATAATAATAATAATAATAAGTGAAAAGTGATAAGGGTAATGTGAACGCAGTTATATACCGATCAAGAATAGTAAAGCAAACGTGTGCAATTACACGAAAAGAAATAGCTAATAAATAGTCAACCGTAATAATTAACAAGCTAAAGCTGAAACAAACCGGGGGAAATCTCTAGTGCAAACAATAAATAAAAAATAATAATAAATAGACAAACAAAAACATCACTATATAAGAAAAATAGCGACATGAATACTTAATTTATTGTAGCGGATATAATTTTATATACATATATATAATACTTAAATAAACAGAAGCAATCAGTAAGTGAAGAGCGATCAACAACACCGTTACTATATATATATATATATATATATATATATATAAAGTGGTAAGACGCTATTGCTAGTATTATTAAGTATAGGCGAACAAGTAACATTTTTTTTGTGGTGATTGCAATTACTAACTCCGCTGTCACGACGTACTATCAGTGACAAAGAAATCGCGCCGAGCTACAAAGCGAGTTGATAAAAGATGATAATAATAATAATAATTATAATAACAGTAATAATGAACGGGTTGACAATATCGAATCGGCAAAAGACATAAACATGAACCGATTTGGAGAGTGGATGAATGGCGCAGATGCGAGAATTCTAGCCGATCGGAACGCTGATTATCGCGGATTGTGGGACAAGATGCTGAATTCATATTATAGTGGTACACAACGAGTATACAGGATGATGAGTATAGTAATAATAATAATAATGTATTGCTTAATTAGAAGATCACAGGATATTTGACGCGAAACGTCTCTATTTCTTTCTCTGCTTCTCTTTACCGTTTTGCCCAAAACGCCTTTGACGGGAGCGTTTATTTATTTTATAATAGTTGTAATTTGTATAGAAATTATGAGAATTACGATTGACAAGACAACCATTGTTGCCATTATTATTATTAGTATAGGGGATATGCTGTGACGCGTTGAAATTGAGAGACGAGTCAAAAGCCTTACTAATGTATTAATTAATTAGTACATACACGGAGATACGACGGAAAGAGGCAGACTTAATAGAATAAACGCATCTATCGATTATTTATCAAAGCTGATTCACATAGAATATAATTTAGATAAGACAGCTGATCGGGTGGAATCTATCTCCTCACATATGGGGGTGCAAACACAATGGGGCTCAGTAGAATTCAAATGATTCGAAGGTTTTCGATGTCACACAAGTATTGAAGAGATGATCATTTATCTCTCACAGTGGATATATACATATATATATATATATAGATGCCGCTTATCCGATAAAACAGAACAATACACAACAACAACAGATGTAAAATATAAATAACAAAATTTGAACAATCAGTCTCGTGGAAGCTATGACGAGTTACGTACAAATATACGAACGAGAGAGGTTTGCTGAACGTAGTTTGACGTAGACGTCATGAAGATTATCATGATACACGTTGGCATCATAGTGAAGGCTGGGATTCGCATCATCAAATAATCTACATAATCATTTCTATATTAATTACGGTACATACAGAAACTAGAGCATTGAACAGAATGCCATATGATACGAGTACATAGATGTCAGAACAAGCTGAATATATATATATATATATATATATATATATATATATATATATATATATATATATATATATAGTATTATTTTATGAGGTTCTCGTTCAATTCTCGTAAATCTCAGTCTCGCCCAATACTCTTGGTCTCTTTTTGTCTCCTTACGAATTGACGCGTCAATTTAATAAGTTCGACCTCTCTCTTTCTCTCTCTCTCTATCTATCTCAGAAGACCACGATGCAGTTCCTTGATTCGATAGAAAACTTGTAAAGTGAACCGTAAAATAAAGCAATCAGACATCAAGATCATCTCTATCTCACACTGACTGAAGGCGAATAGTCCAATACAGACAACAACAACAACAACACGAGTGACGTTAAACAAAATTCAAAATAAACTGCTTTGTTAATACCTCCTAGTGGGCGTGTATATGCTCCCCTTGGGCTATTTGTAATTTTTTTGCAACCGTCGGCAATCAATATAAAGAATCAGTCAATTATAATACAATGGAAGACCTATTAATCATAATAATGATAGAAATGATACGTTACGTAGACGTCAACGAAAACGACGTAGAAAGTACATTTGTTTCAGTGCGATTAAATATGGTAACGATTACAATAATTATTATTAATTATTACCATCTAAAGAATAATATTATTACTAGCAAAAAAAACATCAACAAGTGTATTTATCACCATGCTAATTATTACTATAACACAACAAGAAGTTATTGCAAATATATGGCTATTATATTATACTATTATTCATATGAAACTAGAGATCGTTAGGAGATAATCAAAGGCAAATAAATATTATATATATATATATATATATATATATGATAAAATGAAGATGATGAAAATAACAACAGAAACAGGTGACACGTTAGCGGAGTGTGTAGAGTGTGTTAGGATAGTTAACAAAGATTAAATAAGAAGAGAGAAACCAACAATAGTAACAAAAACAACAGCAACAAGTGGAAACAGTATGAGGAGAAGGCATACAAACTAGCTGATGACGATGATGACGATATGCGGGGCATCCAACAACAAAATTTACTTGACAAACTAATAGAAACGTCGACAAAGAGCTAGTTCACCAGGGTCGTTTTCGCAGCGGTCACAACGATGCGATTGCTAAACGATCAACCGTCACACAGCTGATACCGATCCTACGAGATAAAGATGCTCACTGAGCACGGGGCAATGGATAGGAAATATAATGGAACAACGGTCTCGATTCGATGGAACATGTAGTTGGCCGAAAAAGTATTTTGTTTCGCCCGAGTTTTCTATGCCACTTACGGTGAACGCAGGAGGACGGAAGAAAATGATGTGGATGATAACTAAGAATAAGAATAATAATAACAAGGACAATAATAATGATATTATTATTATAATAATGATAATATACGCGTTGAGTATTTTACATGTACAATTAAATACATATGAATGAATAAAATCAATAAACATCGTACTGTAGTCAAACTGTTAATTGTGTGTGTTTGTTTTGATCTTTATGCTTACTTTTATTTGCCGCTATCAAAACTAATAATTCATTAAGGAACGAGAGAAGCCATCGTCTTCAAAAATACCATCAATAAATAGCACTGTCAATTCACGAGTCGTGAGCGCAAAGAAAAAAACAATGCATATCTTGTTATATATATATATATATATATATATATATATATATATATATAAATGGTGGAGGTTTATGACGGGCTGGAGCCCATCGGAACTCATTTGTAACATCAATGTAGATTATCCTTAGAACATTCAACGCCAACTTGGGGACGAATGGAGGAAATGTCTCCGAAGACCAATGCTGAGTATGATGATATAAATTCGAAACGTTGCTGGCGTTCGTTGTTACCGTCAGTCGCATGTCGGCAGCAGATATGCAAACCAGAGCTAAACTGCTTTCACTACAGCTTGATTTATCTTCCAGATATGTCTTGACCAGAAAAATAGCAACTGACTGACATCTCTCTCTATTCAACGCGATCAACCTAGTCATTATTTACCTAAAGCAATTCAAGTCAGAGTAAACCACGAGAGATCGGCTTTGTTGGTTTTACTTCCGGCTTTATTTCAACATTCAGCTATAGAGCTGATCAATTTCTACATTTATTCAGCATTGACCACTATCAAACTGATCTTTTCAAAGTCTCATTTTCTCTTTCTCGTTCTTTCTCTCTCTCTCTCTCTGACTTTAATTTCTGGCTATAATACAAACCAGAGTATGACAATAATCTAAAATTCGCCGTAGTAGGTCCGGACAGACGGAGAGGTCCCCCCTGTAGCTTAGTCCTTCGTCACCCTACGAGTCTGCTCCGTATATAGCCACCCCGCTCGCCGTTCTTTCTAGGGTTCTCGTTGACAAACCATACTAGACAGGAATACTTGGCGCGGGTCGTACACGCTCGAACTGCATAACATCAGGATCATAGTACGCATGCATGCGCCAGGATTTCAATTCGAATGGGAAACGATCCTCAACCTCCGTGAGCTTGATTCCGAGGTCGCAGATCAACCGGAATCGAGAGTCAATCACGTCGGTCGTATTCTCTCGTTCTAGGCGTTCGAAGGTCAATCTAGGACGTTTTAGCATGACTGATTGAATGAACAATATCTGCAATGGAAATAAACAGACAAATCGAAACGATGAACAAACGCGAACTCAAATAGGCGACGTCACGCCATCCGCTTTCTAACCGCTTATTTGTATTTATTACTAGTCGAAGTGTGTGGCAAAACGTGAGCGTGCGATTGATTAATAGTTGTTACTGTTCATTTGCTGAGAGAAATGTATGTGTGAATATTGATAACGATGATTAGATTAATATTTGATGTAGCTAGCAAATCTGCAGGCGTTATTCAATTTGAAATAATCCGCAGCACGTCTCAGATTCATCCGGTACACATAGGAAGATGCTTCTCCAAGAGCCTGGAGATCTCCATTAGGTCGTAGAGTATAAACGTGTCTGCATTTTAACAAATAAACTCAGTAAATAATCTACTAATACACGCCGTTCACGATCTGCAACTATCGTTTCAAAAGATTTCGAAGCACGTACGTGTCCTTGAACGAGGCAAGTTTACTTATCTTCATTATGATACATTTTGCCAATTTACAGTAATGGCAGTATCATGCAAATGGTGCTCTATTCTTAATTTTAACCCAACGGCTCGTAAGAGTCAACGGAGATTGTTGCCTCTAACGCTTGGGCTTGGTTGAGCGATCTCTCCAATGATTTCAAAGTCCACAAACGTAATTTGCGGAGGCCGTATCATCGAACTTGTCAGCAGGGAAGACGAATCTTGAATTAATATCAAATAGCTGGTAACGGGCGCACGGTTGACAAGAGATATATATCATACGGTTTGAGATGAATACGTACCCTTGCGAGGAAAAATGGGTCTAGACGCATATCGAAGCGAAAATAGCCAGCATCAGGGCCACGCCGCATCACACGAAACATGTAATCCACCAGCTCACTTAGTTCGTACATCTTCGGGCCAACAGCTTGGTACGTCTGGGTCGAAGGGGATTGGAAAAAATCATGGCGAAATTAGCACAGTGAAATAAGCTATAGTAGTTGTCTGTTTGGCCCAACACTTTCGGTGTGCACCCATACCGCCGTAATTAATTAATGCTAGGATCTACAATACTGTCGGATTTCCTCCCTTGGTTATTGGTTAGGATTAGAGCTTCAAGCGGCGGAAGAAAAATCGGTCGAGTTACCTACGTAATATGGCACCGATTCGCCCGACAACTAATCCCACACCACGGCAATGTAGTTAACAACAACGGTTAGATAGATCGCTTCCTTCCTTCAGACAGTTTAAGTGTCAGCCATATACAGATTGTATCGATACTATACTAAGCACGACTTTGTCATAGGGGATGTGGCGTGAGGTGTAGCCCCGACGACACCTCGAACCCCGGGGATCGAACAGCTTCAAATCCCCCAGGTCACATATGCATTAAAGTGATATGAAGGTAGCTACCAACAATTTTCTTCCAGGGTTAGAAAAAAAAGCATGATGTTCATAAATTTCAAAATTCCGTAAAAGGAAATTATGATCTCGTCGAGACGCGCACCTCGCCCTCGTGTCCCTTCTGTAGGATGGTCTTGACAACAGCCTGAGCCACGTCCGAGACAAAGACGGGAGCCTTGTAAACACCTTTGCCGTTCCCCCACAAACAGATCCAGTTATAGTAACGTCGAAAAAAATCGACGTAGTAACGAAGGAAACGATCGTTCGCGCCATAAATATCAGCCGGCCGGAAGATGATCGCGTTAGGGAACTCCTCACGGACAGCTTGCTCGCCTTCCCATTTCGTGGCGTGGTATTTCGAGGGTCCTGTGGATCGCCATTCGAGACAGAAAGAGAGAGAAAGAGGTAGCCACAATAATAAATACATTATTATTCGAAATGGTTGCAGAGTTAGCATTGCCCGCGCTTGGCAATGCAAATGCAGATGCAAAGAACGTCTTGCTTTGAGCTGACCATCTCAGCTAACGGGGTGATGCCCAGTCTTGCCTTGCAGGCATAGAGTTCACTACTGCGTGTATAAAAAGTAGTGCTAGCTAGCTATTCATATCGTGAAAGAGACGGTGATTCCACAAAGAGAAAAAGGGTAAATTTCCACTTTTCAAGATGCATGTTTATGTGGACATCGACACAAATGTACAATAGAACGAATTGGAACATCAGCTCACGGACCGCCGGAGGCAAACCGATCGACAGGCACACTCGAAGTTGCCAAGAGTCTCAATACAAATTCGAGGAAGTTCGATCGAAATTGACCAGATACATACGCAATGTGTATCGCTTTGGATTCTCGACGGCGTTTAGGGCTGAAAAGTGAACGAGCTTCTCAACGCCGTTCTCACGCGCCAGCCGAGCGATCATCCTGGCCCCGTCAACGTTAACATCCTTGAATGAGAAATTGCTTGTCTCATTATCCTTGCCAATCAGGTTGATGACGACATTTGAGTATTGCATCGCCTGGAAAAAACGACAATAACGAGCAATATTATGACATACTCGTTCGGTGTACAGACGTACAAAGCTATTTGAAAAAGGAAAACTGAAATCACACCGAATTTGCATTGTTGCGGTAGTGTTTGTCATTAGGATCTACCGAGCGGAGGAAGCCACTAACTTTTCCAAATCTCCAGAACAACCAGGGTTGCCAGGACCCCAGTCATCTGAGGCAGACACAACGATGATTTCTCACGAATTCATAATGATATTATTATCACGTTCATAAAGGTGTCCATCCTCAGCCGAATCAACGGATGCTGCATTCTTCTAAATCGTCACATACACACACACACACATCTGATTGGTGTTCTTCCGCTTTATCAACTTACCTTGGCGACACTCATCTCATCCTTCAGATGAAACGGATGAAATAAGATCTGGCCAAGATCTCCGGCAAGCTTCATACGCGCAACCGAATAGTGGTCCCCCCTGTAGGGAAGAATCATCATTGTCCCGCATTTTCCCAGCGCGTTGACAACGCGTTGGCCGACCAGACCGGAATTACCAAAAACTGTCGCGACAACTCCGTTGAACGACGAGCGGCCTCCAGTTCCCTTGCGGATGAGCTCCAACCTGCGAATCAACGTAATCAACGACCGGTAATTAGTAATTTCATCATCTTTACGTAATTTGGCAAGGCGTAACAAACGTAAGCTTTCCCCTTACGTATCGTAGAGGACACGTTTTTCTGCCGGATTTTGAGGTTTACAAAATCTATTTTTAGGTGTGAACTAGGCGTAGGTTTGACAGGATTTACTGCTAATTAACCGAACACTCAGCCGGCATTTATTTTCAACCGGCGTTCGACATATGCCTGGGAGCCTGTTATTAACGTATATTCTGTCGAGAATGATTTTCTGGGTAAAATATACCTAGACGGTGGGGACGGTTCGTGAAGACTACTGCTTACCATATAAATTATGAGCGGCTATTTGCATAGCTCTTGCGAGCACAATTGAATTGATTCCTCCAGACAAATTTCAATACTAATTGATAACCGCCCACAGTGTTCATGAGCAACTTTATGCCACACAGTATATAAACGGTAGAAGATATTAAAATCTTACAATTAGAAATATACTAGTAAAAAAATAGATTGAATCACAAATGAGGAATGGCCGCTGCACTGAAGTGTAATAATGCTAATTTGCATAATAATAATATTCGTATCGGCCCCAAATTACAATGGCACATAAGCAGTATCTGAATGTTTCTGAACATTTTGGGAATGGACCCTCATATATAACCCCCTGTATGACTGATCTTTGGTATCACACTTCGTTACGGCTTCGCCGATCTGTCAGAAGATCTCTTGCTGGACTTCTCTGGGTCTTCTCAAACAGAGCCAGTGGCGGCAAGGCAACCATATCAGCAGTTCACTGTAGCTACCAGCCTTTAATATCTTAAATTTGTTTCAAAAGTCTCCCTTTCCAAGCCAACGCCGACATTCACCTCAGCTACGCTACCTATGTGAATGCTCCTAACTATCAAACGCGAACTATGGAAATCGAATGTTCATAGGGCGATCAGATACTTTTTCTTTGTATATGAATTGGAGAATTCCACGTGCTCACTGTACTTCACATCGAAGGTGTCCACCGCAGTGATGTGCGACTTTGCCAATTAAAAACGAAACGCCTCTGCGATTTATCTTCCCACTCCTGGAGAAGGAGTGGTGGCGTTTTTCCTTTTGGATTCCCTATCGATAACAGCGATGTTTGTCAACGCTCGCAGACACCGCCGGGCAGCGGTCAACATTTGCCTCGGCCAACCTATATCGGACTATGGCTGCGAGCTCGCGCTTGGCACTGATGTCGGTGTCGAAACGTCTCTTGCGTTCACTTGGACAACGTTCATGAACAGTAGCATTGATCACGATATATTCTATATTCGGTCGATTACGATGTAGGGAGATTGACACCGAATAATATATAGGGAACAGTGTTGATGAACCTGCGTGCGATACAGTTACAATCACACAGCATTACAGTGACTTCATATAGAGTAGACAGGGGAGCTGTCGATCGACCTTGCTACCGCACGAACATAAATGTCTTACACAGGGAGGTAAACGGCTTTGTCGAGATTTGTCACCACGTGAAGATGTGACTGCGTTCTTGAGCTGGCTGAGAAGAAAATATAGCATGGTCGAGCTGAAGAACATATTGCGTATGGCTGATATGAAGCTGCTTAAAGTCATAGTGAAGGGTACGCAAGCAAGGGTGAAAAATCGGACAACTGTTTTCCAAGGTCGTACGTGCGCCAAACTTTACGAACCTGTCACCCTTGGTGCCGAGACCCGAGCTGCTATCCCTCTTGGAGACCAAGCTCCCCAAGGGGGCCGTCCAGGAGGACCCGGAGAACACCTTCGTCCTCACACACAGCGACATTGCAGTGTTCTTAGTTGAGGTTAATTCGCGGAACAGGGTTCGCGATAGTCGTGTCTCTTCCGACCACAATCTACAAAGGACTCCGTCGCTGAACCGCTGCCCCAGGGTGGATAGTGGCGTCCTTCGACTGCAGTATACATTATACTTTGACAATTCTATAATCTGGTAACGCAATACCACTAGCCAGCGCAGTATTTTCAGTGGAATATATTGTATACCGGCTGTTCATAGTTGAGATCTGGACTAGTGTGATCAATTGTTACGTTGTTGATGGCCATAGGCTATTCCCCGCTACGACATCCAAATAATAATGATCGGTAGAAGAATCGAAATATTCTATTATTTTATATTTTCTCACTTTGTAATGGGTGATAAAGCAAAATTGGGTTGCAAACGTCCAGGCGCAATTGTTTCGCGCCTGTTAGTACCCCGTTTAGATCTTTAAAGCTCGGAATGAATGAAATCGCTTGTTTATAAACAAGGGGTGACTCCGAGAGAGGATAATAACGGACTTTGCTCGCGCATCCCGGGACATTCAAAGTGTAGCAGATCACCAGGTGTTAAGACGGGTCGGTTCACCCCTGTCTTCAAGATCTCGCAGATAGCTTAGGCGGCTTTCATTTTCGATCAAAAGTCATACGATTAGCGAGGAAGTATTGTACTCTATGTTAGAATATATATATATATAGTTATTGTATGTTAGTTATAGTTAGTACCTAAAAGGTTAAGAGCTGAGGCCTGTCAGATAGGGGAACAGCTAAAACAGTAGTTATAGTTGTGTAAGTAAATTAATCAATAATGAATCCGCAGTTCTTGTTTGAATACATTCATTCACATTATGTTTTGAGTGCAGAGTATAAAAATATCAAGAAATATCAGCATTACAACACGTTAACTAAGTTCCAGCATGAACCAGTAGCTACTGGAAGAAGTAGTACTGTGTTATGTATCGTCTCCACATTTCACGACCGAGTATTTTGTATTACCGATCTGATTAATCACTTGATCACTCTAGCTGCGGTCGATATGAAACACCAGCATCCACGGCGGACTGAATTGAAGTAGATGAAATAACAACAGACACGTGGGAGCATTCTTGATCTCTACCATTCGTGATCTATTTGTCTTCCAACTTCGTAACATTTCGATGTAATAATAACCGACGTTAATCACGTGTATACGGCGCCCCTAATTTCATAGTGCAGCCGGTCCACACCGAACATCCATCTTCTGAGTTCATATTCCGTTGTGCATATTCCAACTTCCGAGTTGGAATATGCGGAGGTGTTTTCACGCGAACTAGCGAACTACCTGAGTGTGCTGACCTCGTTAGACACGCGACAACGACCGCAGTGTCTCAGCGTCGAAACTTGATTGGAGTTTTTCAGGGATAAAGGGTCCATAAAATGGGACAAATTCAAGTCTTCCGATGTTCGTCATACAGCACACGTATATGGACTACGGCACAGGGCAACTTCAGAATAAGACTACAATATTATTCTCATGCATAACGCAGCTCTTGAACGGGATTTTATTCGGCAGTACAAACATGTTTTTTCCTAAGATCATCGATTTGTTGTTGTATCGTACACCGTCTTCTTTCCATCCATTTAGCCATGCAAGATATTATGTATCCGTTCTGGCTGATTCTCTGCTGTTGAAGGTGATATGAAATTGCCACCTGTGACTCTGAGCGAACTCGACTAAGTGCTGCTTACAACTCGAATCGGTCATGCTCTCCTTCGATGGAGGTTTCACCGTGCGCGCGATGTGGTGTTCTAGGTGTTACGCGATATACGTGCAATCTGGACATTGTGATAGCAAGTTTTCACACCGCTAACTTGCCGGATTATTTGTATTCATTATATTTGAGATAACCTATCTTAGGTTAAGGCTATTGGCTTTTCCCCATATTCATCTAGGTAGAAACGCGGCTACCATGACAACGTGTTTCGACCTCAATTGTAACGAATCGTAAATTTTGTTAACGTGTCGTTCCATACAGCTAACTGATAGTAACACACAATATGACACACGTAATGAGAATAGCTTGTTGTGCTTTATTGTCTCTGTGAATCGTCCCTCTATTTCTTCTCAAATTCGTCCTTAATCGACTTCAACAGCCCGGGCTGACAATAGATGTCGGCGGCCGATTTAGCCATGGCTCTCGCAGCAATAATTGTATTCTTCTGTGCACCGTCCTTCGCGACAGCTTCAGTGAACGCCTGTAAGAATCATTTCAGAATCGACACGGTTTCGTCAGGAGACGCAACATGTAAATCCTGCTGCTTAGCGGATGAACGAAGCTCATCTAACGGGCATTGAAATATTAAACGAACGGATTGCTCAACAAAGAACAACAAGAGCTTCAGGTGCGCGCCTAGGTCACGCACACACAGAGATTCTTCACAAGCAGAACGTGAGGCATATAAAAAAGCAACCGGCTAAGAAGCGCGTGAGAATCTTCCAACGCGAGACGACAAGCCATCAAATCGAGAAGAAGACATACGACAGAGTGATTGGGTCCTTTGGAGTCGATGTGGAAGATCGGCTGAATTGTAGGCACTGTCCAGGAAACATTGCCGACGTCAGAGGATGCCACGAACGTTCCCAGTTTCTCAGCGTCATCGAATTTCATTCCTAAAATGAGCACAGATACAATTAATGACAAACAAATACGTTCGCAACAATTCTTCACACATCGTAGGCGCTGCGGTGGACCAGTGTGGCCAGAAACGCGAGCCACAAGCTTCTCCCTGTTCCGAGTCCCAGCTATATCTGATTTGACTGTACCTTTATTCATTTGGTTGTTGACTCACCAGCCGCGATCTCTCGGACTACCCCCCGGAGGCCTTACATTGACTCGAAATGAACCGAGATTTTTTTGGAAATAATACATTTTCATTCGATCGTATTTTCGATTAATTGCCACTTCATGATTGGCAAATAATAGCAGAACGTTATTCATTCAGTATAAGCGATTTTGCAAAAATTGCAACGAGGGCGCAATATTACTATTTTATTTGATTGGTTGTTTTTTTTTTGAAAACGCGTTGCCTCAGCCGGCGTGGAGCACGCGACTTCATATCAGGGTCTGATGGCCGCCCGACAAGCAGCTTTCGACAGGTCCTCATAGTAATGTCTATAAGGTTAAGAGCTGAGGCCTGTCGGATAGGGAAACAGCTAAGGGTCAGCTCGAAAAACAGTCAGACAGATACAGTAGCAGAGATAATATCGACGGGATATGTCCACCCCGGGGAGGTGTGGACTTTTCGTAACACATTTCTCGTGGTAACACTGCCACACGACGGCTTCAGTACCCGGAAGTGTTCGTCCAACGGGAGACGAGATGGGAGGAGACCCCCTACCCGAATAAGAGTCCGTTACAACAGGTCAGTCAACGGGTGATACAGGCAGTACCGTAGCCATTAACGTGTCATACCATCTTTTTCGCAGTGTTGCTGGTACAGTTTTGCCAGCACCGAGTTGCTGCGCAGAGGAAGGTACGGTGGCTGCTGGCGTGTGACCTTGGACTCAGTGGCGCTCAGGAGGGCTCCGGCCTTCACGCAGTTGTCTACTCGTCCACCTAATTCGTCGATTTCGGCTACCGTTGGCGCCCGATACATAATCGAAAGTGACGCGTATTCGGGAACGACGTTGGCTGCAGCTCCGCCATTTTTAATGATCGCTGACGAGATCACATCAAACATCGCGCAAAAACCAGAAACAAAAAATGAGAACAAGCAACACTTAATAATTAGACAGATCTTCCGTTCTTCAATTTGCTGCGATCGTCATAAGGTAGCTGATTCTGTTGGTATTTGCTAGTAACAAAACAAATCGTTTCGTGAAACGCTAGCGTTTCATAAAAAGCCTGGATTTTACTAAACCTCAACCGTAGTTATATAAGCAATAGAAATAGACGCTTTTCCTTGTTCTCTCTTTCTCTCTGTCTTCAGTCGGTTGTATGGCCATCGATGACGGAGACCCTTACCGTGCACTTTACAGTTAGGCCTTAGATGTTGACGTAGCATCGCCAGCGCGTTATAGCAGCTGACAGCTGCGTCAAGGGCGTTCCGTCCGTCCCACGGATAGCCAGCAGCATGTGCGGCTTTGCCATGGAACTCGGCCAACAGAACATTGACGCCGATGAATAGCGGGGTCGCCTCTGAAATTGAGCCACATTATTACACTGTAGATATATAATATAAAGTATATATATATATATATATATGCAGAAAGGCGCAGTCCCCTATTATATTTATGCAGTAGGTGACTGCACCTTTTTGCTGTCGGGCATCGAACTCCGTAGTCTGACAATAATCCGTTATATTTAATACCGCCTATTACCGTTAGCGGTATTGGCAGGATGAACCATCATGGCTAGATCGATGTCCTTAAATGCCCCTCCTTCGATAAGCTTCTGTTTACCGCCGCCCGATTCTTCGGCAGGTGTCCCCAAGACAACAAGCTGTAAAACACACGAGGGCAGCGATAAAACACAGTAACAAATATATATTTAGGTAGGCCGCACTCCGTGTTACCAACAACGGGACCCTTATCGGATCATAGAATAGGTCGAAAGTGATGTTTCTTCGCTTCAGCTCTCCTGGCTGGGGAATTATCCGAAACACAAAGCTCATTTGAAATTAAATTGCAAAACGTTCGTCTCTCAGGCCTGACCTTTCCTTTAATGCTGGGGTTCTTCTCAAGGAACGCCTTGATCGCTATTCCAGCGGCATATCCCGCCTCTGCGATCAGGTTGTGCCCACACGCGTGGCCCACACCTGGCAGAGCGTCGTACTCACACATCACACATATCGTAGGGCCACCTGTACGGCAAATCCATCAAATAGACCATACACACGTTAATAAAAACCCTTAAAGTTTTCTGTTTAGCTTCATGGGTGAACCGAGCTCAGTCTGGTAGACATAATAGCTACTACAACTCCTGGTTACAGAGACACGCAGCGTCCCATAACATCGTCAGAAAAATGAACCGTGGTCGATCATCCCCATCCCTCCAGCGAGGTCATGACGCGGCAACGAGGTCGGTCACTTCTTATACACTATGGCTTACACGCCTTTCACATGTATCGCTGGCGTTACTCGGTGAACAGTAATAATGATGATCGCATATCAATTAAAAAAGAAACTGCACCTTTTTAGTTTAAATCTACGATTTTGAGCTGAGTAGGTGAGAGCATTTGAAATTAGCAAATGACATCATCACACACTGAGGATACTGACTCGACATTGACGCGCGCGGACGGAGAATCGAACCCGGATCCCTACTTTGCCGGAGAAGCTACCATAGCATGAACTAACTTGGGGAGACTCCGTAAATACAGTTTTCGTTAAGTTTTTATGAGGGTGGGCTCGGCAATGCAAATAGAACCGAAATAACTTTATGATTACTCGAGAAAATAATCTACGAGGAAGACCTTTTTCGAATGACGAACACAAATACACCATTGTCAATTTTCTGCTCACAACATTGTCCAGTATTGTAGTCAAAAAGCGATCGTAATGTGGCAGCTATAATAATTTCCATAGAAAAGTGTAACTGGTGACTCTTAATAGAGGATAACCACAATCAACAATCAGGGACCGTGCAAAAAATGGCATATGAACTAAACGGACCGCTTGCGAGCTGAATGTGTACACCAACTACATCAGCATAGCGCACAATCATCAGGAGGCCCAACAGAGCTCTGTACCCACCTGGCGTTTTCTCAAAGGTTGCCCTAAAGGCAGTCTCAACCTTCAGGTAGTGGTCGATCACGGTGAATCCTTCCTTTTTCAGCTTGTCCACGAGGTAGTTATGGGAGTTGTGCTCGTCAAATGCCAGCTCGGGATGCGCGTGGATAAATGTCGATACGGCGAGAAAGTCGGCCGCTTTTTGTGTAAACGCCTCCTTAATCGAGCTGTAGTCCGGGACCATATTGACAAACTGTCAATGAACGATAATGATCTTCTTCGTTGGAAAAACCGGATTCTCTCGAAGCAGCTCGGTAACGGTTACCCCACCTGAGACGTGGATAAACATCGAACGTTAGCTTCAGAAGACCAAGGGGTCAGATCCAAATGCTCTGCTGTCGGATCGATTCGGTTTTGGCTTAGGTCCTCCGCTTTGCAGCTTGAGGACTCCATTCACTGCGCGTTCAGCTATACCAAGGTAATAGGACTGTCGTAGGTGCGTATCAACAGTATTCTATTGGCAAAGGCGGATTAGAATTGTTATAGGGACTCCTGGAGCGAGTGTGACGAATAGTGACGCGTCACTTCTTTTGCAATTAGGATCGAAGCATGAGAGGTCCGGTGATTTAACCCACAAAAGTTGATATCTCCCTATACGTGGAGGTGTTGGTACCGCAAGCAACGTTCGCTTCTGAAGTCACTATAGAATTCAGACTGAATTCAAGATAAAAATGGTCTTCCGTATCTCCGACTCGAATGAAATATGGCACTCCCATGCATATCTGTTCGAGCTGAGGCGATCGTATCCGCGATATAATTGTATAATACTCGACGAGTGATGTCTATTCCCTCACGCATAGGCACCTTACTGTAGAGGCGTTCAATTTTTAGATGGGCTAATTATAATAACAAGAAAATTCTCGAGAAGTCTACCACATACACCGTTTATATCTGATTGTTATGCACCATAGAGAGTGTGGTGATATTATAACTTTATGAACGAGACTTTATGAACAAGTATGTGACAGATCAACCAATGTAGTTAGGTCTGTCTGGGAAGCCCATCTACTTACTTAATACATAGGTATCGTACACTAGGAGCGATTGTCATGGATCTACAATAGGCGCTCACAAATAGCCGTTCGAGCGAATATATCCCCTTGAACTTCTTCAAGGAATGAAAAAGTTGCCCGGTCGCTGTCCACCGCATCGAAGATTCGAAATCAGCTTCGTTATTAATTCATTTAATTTAGCCTTCAAGGATCCCGGTTAGTATATGTCAACCCCCGGTGGTCAGGCCAGCTGCTCTTAATTGACGAATAGTGCACGAGGCCACATTACACCTATACCAAGATCCCTCGGAGTGTCCACATAGCGGTCCATTAGCTCGATCCATTGAGTACGTTCGACGAAGTACCAGAGGCAAATCGGGAGAGGACCTAAGTCAGTAATATCTCAGTTCAACAAAGTCATGAACTCGACCAACAAGTTCTGAGTGAGGCAGTCATCAAAGGGTACCCCATGGGATCCAAAGCACAAAATCATTATTTAATAAATTACTCTATTATCCTTATAATTTCTATCTGATCTGATTAGCATTATTGCTGCTCAAGTTTTTGAATAAATTGAATGCCGACTTCGCTGTGCGAGGCACCGCGTGTGTTGAAGCTGGCCAAATGGCTATACATTGTTGAAGGATTTATAGGATTCTGTGAAAGCATAATCAGGCACACGCTTGTCAGAGAGCGTGTTGTTGGAGTGCTATAACATATCCGAGACGTTGAAGGACCACGGTCAATGTGAACCTACATTTACAGTATGGATAAATTGAAAGCTACCATTTAATATAAAATATTTATTGTATCCCGTCTAATGACTATAATTGCATGCACGTTTACTATTATAACGTTAGCTCAATAGGTTCCATAGCCAAGTGGCTGGTCGACAAGCTCCCATATATATATATATATATATATATATATACATACCCGTGGATATGACTAAATGGTCGACATTAGCGATCTCAACACTCGGAAGAGCACGGGTTGAACTTATTGTAAAGTATATCATATTGATAGGTCGATGTCGTGATTTCACACATGACACCTGTAGTGATTATCTCTCTTGAATATACGTGACCCTACTAGAGCCAAACAATATATAGTAAGTAATTAAAATATGAACGGATATCGATTGGCTGCCCTACCCTTTAAATAATAATAATACGCCCTTGTTGATAATATTCACACAGTCACATACACCCGACATGTGAGCCTCATATGAAATATAGCTCCAGCTTTACGATGACACTCGTGGCGAGACCTCATCACTTCAGCCGGGATCGTCATGAGGGTCTGTTCACACGCAGGTCTCTCCGCTGTTACTATACTGACAAGTCTACCCTGCTATAAAGATAAAAACAGCAGTAGAAAATCTTTGTAACGAAACGGGCACTGTACACTATAAAAAATGTAGCGTAGACGTTGTAAATGAGTGACCTCTTTATCGAGATCAGTTGAGAGTAGAATAGAGCTACGAAGAATAACGGAACGGCATGATTCAACCAGGTGCGAAATACACTTCAAACTTCAAATGTGTACAGATGCCTGCTGCCAATATACTCGGCGGCACCAATTTACAAATGAATGTTTCAACTCACTGGGGAATTCGATTAATTCCCGTGAACTTGTTCAACATTCAGTTAATTGAGCTACGAAGCTCTTTGATCCGTATCGGCGGCTGGTCAAACGTCACAGTGCTAACAACTAACGGGAGCTTCAACACGAAATGATCTCGAGACAACAACAGCTACCAGTTGAGACTAGTGAGGTGTGATTGAAATACTATTTGCTATTCGATTTTGTTTGACGATACCAGAGTTATAGCAATGAAACAAAGGACTAAGTGATAAATTTTCAAGGCGCGGAGCAAGGTTCAAATCGGTCGAACAGTCGTTTTGTTCCACAGTTACCAGCTGACTCACGTTTGTGTTGAGAGAATTTCCTCTCTGGGAGAGGGGGTGAACCTATCACGCCGCCACAATCTGAACGCACTTGTGCCCGCTACGATTATGAACTACTGATGGGAACACTTTAGTTAGTCAGTTAATTAACGGGCTCGACAAAAGTTATATATATATATATAATATTCAACGAAAACTCATCTGAGTTCATGTGTGTTCATTTTGTCAAGTACGGTGTGTTTCAACTCATTCCAGCAATCAATTAGAAGTCGATTTAATGAGATAATATCTTGAATATCCTGATAGTATATCCTGCCGTGCACGAAGGTTCCGCTATAAAGATCCACCTATTGTACTGTGCGGCCAGCTTATCTGTTTCGTGCTCGTTTACAATATGCAATTGCAATCCTCGATTTCAGGTTTTGCTACACAAATAGGAGATGCCCCTATGTGACGTACGGTTGTAATGGTACATATGTTCATTAGGTGTTGAAAGAAACAAAACTACTGCTATTGCGGTTACTCAATGTCACCTACTGCACCTACAATGGTTTTGTTCTTATAAATAAACAGTAACTTGAATGTATGACGGTTCGATACTCTATCCACATAAATGGGAAGTGGCGGTAAACAAAATATTTTCTCTATTTCAATTTATCTGGTGACCACATTCAAATTTCTAGCTAGTAGAACACATTGCATCCCCAAGAAGGTTTGCGGACACAATAGCGAGTGTCCTTATTTTTTTTTAAAAATTAAATTAGAGTTTCGCTCATCTGAACAAATACATTACGTATGTCATAAAAACATAAATATTATCGTGTAAGAAGCTCAGGGATATTATCGTGAAGGCGTGAAGTTCACCTCTTCGTATAAACTGACACTGATCAAGCTTGGGGGGGGGGTCAGAGAGTGCTAAGAAGAGCATATTGACATCACCTTCGAGGAATTGGCGTCCACTGCGTCCACTTAATCTGGGTAAGTAGTTGAGTCTTCGACGGCTAGCACGTATACAGCTAAGCCCGTATAGCTACACTGACACTATCATTAAGACCAAGCAACAATAGACTGTGGAAGAGGCAAGGTGGACTCAATTGAGCGGGCCGCGTGTGAGCACCGTTCCGCTTGACACCGATCAACGGAGAGACACTGCCGGTGGTCTACACATAAAGCGTTGGAGTCCATATCAAGGAAAAAATAGTTCGCCCTTTCTCAATCAGCGCGCTTTCACCACGGTGATATCACAATCGAGTAGGAGTAAATATGGAGGAGCCTGCCTCTGCTCGAGAACCCATGTTACCGAGGCGGCTAGACAGATAAACAGCCACAGGTAGAAAGCGGGACCCTCTACACTCGATGCTTATGGAGTCGACACGACCTGGAGGGACACTCGACTTGGAGTGCCGTGAACTGCAGTGACCTTTCCAATATAATATGAGTAGTTAAAAGCTAACCCCACACTCAACGGTACCTCAATATCGTGAGGGTGTGAGAGATTGTCTCCAACCTGCTGAACAGTAGTCCGCTTTGTTGCACAGGCTTGTAATGACTGTTGAATTAGGTGTTGCATAACAAAAAATAGGTAGTAGAATATATACAATGGGTTAGCGAACACGCGTTGTTATATATACCGTTGCGTCTTAGGTTCTATCCACGTTGTAGAGGTAAACGAAAATGGAATGACGTAATGAATGGCGTACCATAACTATAATAACTGAAACATCACCAGAGGACTTTCTCGTAAGAATTGTCGCACTTTCAGTGTACTCTGTAGATTCGATACCCAGAAGATGCCTGAGAGTTCAATTAAATCCATGTGAATGTATCCGGTCTCGACTGAAATTATAGGACTCTCAGTGCAGCGAAAAATAAGTTGGCAGTCTTGTTCATATATAGACGCGAAAGGGTCTCTTCTCTTTGACTTGAAATGCCACCTGTGGGAGCGGTTGAACCAAAACCTGTATAGGTAGCACTTACTGACAGCCACCCGCTTTTTATTATAACCGGCCTCATGGTGATCTTAGTTAGTTTCCGCTGTTTGCCCTCCGGTCTTGTTCTACTTGAGTGCACATACCAAACCTTAACAATATTCGACACTATCGGTCAGCTTGTTTTTACTTTTATATGAAGATCAGTTACAAATATCTAGGCACGACCAAAATTCGCTAAAACATATACGTCTTTCTTCTGTTGTAATGTGATTCGTTTAGCTGTAGCGGATGATCATCAAGAAGCGGGGTGCATGCGTTCCGGAGAAATGTTTTGACTTGATGAATGGGTGATCTCTTTCAGCAAACACTGCGCCATGGAGAGTGTCCTGGAGGTGAATAATCCTAGCCCTCTAGACCACTAAACAAAATTAGATCAAGAAAAAAAAACAATGATACTATTTGTTCATACGACAATATTCGGTTGTTTCTAAATTCAATTGTGGCTCAAGGTGGCACCGTGTGCGGAAGAATAATTTCACTTAACTTAATTATCCAAGTAGCTTTCATCGCTTGCGAATGGCCCTGTTTCATCCACATCCACGCCATTTTCTCGGCGTGGATGAAGCACTCTGAAACTAGCATGACAAACACGGTCCCGGGATTAGCCTCCCTCCACCCCGAGGAGCATCGAAAGTCCAAGAGTCCTCTACCGGGTATATGATACGCGCGTTTGTCCACCGAGTTTCTACCCCAATATCGCGTAGGAGTTGAGCGCAGGATTGAATTTGCAAACAAAGCTCGAGTGCTATTTGCTAGTCTTTAGTGTATTAACCCCCATGAAGATAATACCTCCGATCTCGATCATGAACTTCATACTTCTATAACAATGAATAGTTCAGAATCGGAGTTAATATCTAGGGGGTGCGCCGCCACGGTACACAATAGATAGCTACGAGGTTCGGGAATATCATCCCCCCCTTGTCTGCAAAATAGACGGTTCCACTAACTAAAAACATGTGATTTTTGCAAGTGTTTTAATTTGTCCTGTTCCCGATACCATTGCAACAACTCTACCACGATGATATCCCACAGTATCCCAAGCGCAACAGTAGTGGAAATTCCTTTAAAGTCCTAAACGATAAATGCTAACTATGATATCAAATGCGTATGTTTAGATTAAATGCACTGCACATTTAGCCAATCTCGTATGGAAATAATCAAGTAATAAATGCACGCTACGAAAATACAACAACGACATGTCTCGATTTGTGTGAAATATTTATTTCCGTTTCTTCTCGTAATCTTGGTGGACATCACTTTAGCTCTCTGAATAAGAAATGAATAATAATTATATCTGACACGGGTAAATTATCAAACAATTGATAAGAAGACAAGAAAAACGTGATAAACACCACACACCCATTGATTGATGATAATGATTATTACTACTACACATAATGCGATTTATACAAACGAAATAATCGAACGCGGCAGCGTATAATTCATATGTACAAAGTAACACATATTCAATTTGGTCCTTCCACTATTTTTCTCTCGCTGATCAAGGAAGTAGTGCTGTTCAAGGAAATCACGTGAGATTCATAATTTGCACTGCTGCTCGAGACGCGACGTCTCCGCGTCCACCGTGCAGCAGCAGCAGCAGTGGCAGCAACCCTCAATGGAGAGCGCTCATCTTGCGCGGTCCCCGTTTTGGCGGCGATTCGATGACGTGCAAGCAGCCGAACGCGAGACGATCTGGGCGCAATCGACAGCTCAGAATTCGGGTTTCTTGCCTGAGAGGTCCTCAATCTCCTGTGGAACGTGTGGTTTATTGTGTTATATTCTTGTCCATATCATTTGTTCCATCGTTCTCCGAAATCACGTTATACTCCTGATATAGAAGAGAGACAGAGATTACGCGTTGGTTCAACGTCGTAGCCCCGTACGGCGCCACACAGAATACAACAGGCATTGCGGTGTCGAAGAAGGGTACACATTGCAAGAAGTTGACGGCAGAACAACATGGCCGGGTGGTAGAGACATCGTCAGCGTGTTTGAGCGTCGCCGCATCAACCACCCGATCGACGAATGGACCCACAATCCGATTATCACCCGGTGATGTGAGTCAGTCAAGTCACCAGCATCAGCAGCAGTAGCACACAGACACATGGCGCCATTGTTAGCACCGTCCACAAGCAGCGTCCATTATTCAGATAGGCAAACAGACATACGAACATACACATAGAGACAGAGAACAGAAAACCCCATAAGCAGACACGGAAAATATATATATAGTTTCGTGTTAATTAGCACTAGCTAGATGAATAGCACACAATTTGTTAGATATCCATAATTGATGGATCGAACGTAACAGAGCCACCTATTTTTCTAAATATATACATATATATATATATATATATATATATATATTGGGAGGCGTGAATTAGCACAAGCGGTTGTTAGTTAGCAGTCGGAACGAATTATTACAACGTGTTTAGTTAGCACAAAAAATAGCTGTCATGATTGATTCGATTGTTAACATTGAAGGTGGGACTGAACACAGCGTTAGTGGTTAGATCTTTGACGTAAATGATTAAGTAAAAAGACTATGCCCATAGCGTGAACGATGATAACGATTAAGTTAAACTGCACGTGGCATCTGTTCTGATTATATTTCCCGGAAGCATGGCGATTAGCGACATGAGCAAAAGTATCATTCCTGCTGTGGATGGGTTACCTTTATGAGGAAGTTTTCAAGCTTCTCGTAGGCTTCGTCGATTTTGTCGTTGACAATAACGAGATCAAAGTTGCCCGGCTCGTCTCCGTACTTCAGCTCAACAACAGCTTGATCCAGGCGTCGTTTCAAGCTTGTCTCACTCTCGGTGCCACGATTTCGGAGTCGTTCTTCGAGAATCTAGACACAACAAGGAGTAATCAAAAGCACAGCTGCTGTTCGTAACTTGATTCGGGTCGCGAGGCGTATATCAGATTTGATACATGTGCGTGTGTGTGTGTGGGCAGTCTTGTATTCCACGAGGAACACATATCATAACGCGGACGTGAATTCGCGTGGTATCGCTTCCGTGATAGTGTTGGGGTGATACCCTGTTCTATGGGCTATGCAACGACATGCATATAATACAAGATATGCGATGATGGGACTATAGTCATCATTATCAAGTTGTTAAACCAATCAGACTGACAGCGTCGCACGAGAACATTTTCTTCACACGTTTGATCTATAGTACCTGCATTGAGGGCGGCTTGATAAAGACGTATCGGGGGTTGAAGCTTGTTCTCTTCATGCTCTTCACCCCTTCGATCTCGATGTCGAGGACGCAGATTCGGCCCTGTTTGATAACGTCTTCAACGGCACGTTTGCTTGTACCGTATTTGTTGCCCGAGAACTGGGTGTACTCGATAAAGTCACCCCTGGCAATTGCCTCGTCCATCTCCTGCGGCGTGACAAAGTGGTAGTCCTTGCCATTGATCTCGCCCTGACGAGGTTTACGGGTCGTATCTGCGCAAAAATGACAACCGTTCAGGTGAGCTAATCTGAGTTATGCGAATCATTGATATGGTTATCAGAAATATACAGTACATATCTGGCACACAATACATACAGGTTCTTGACAGATGCATGCAAATTTAATCGTCGGGGCAGCGGTACTTACGGGAAACGCTCAATATCATCCATTTTCCGTGTTCGTTAATTAGACGCTTGAGAAGCGTCGACTTGCCGCTACCGGATGGCCCACAAAGGACCAGTGGCCGGAACGAGGACATCTGCACCACCGAAAGGCCTCCTAAAACAGATTTAGGGAAAACAACATTAGGACAAACATTAGAAAAAGACATTTAGCACAAATGAGATTAGCTGTCAAGATTCGGCTAGCTATCGTGATTGGCAATTCGAGCATCTTATTAATGAAAGGTGATATTTCACGGCGACAATTCAACAGAGGGTTCGGTGATATACAAAAATCATCGCCTCCGGGCTGGTTAATTGCCGGGACTCCTGTTTCCTGTGGTTAGCCAATTGATTCGTGATGTCATTTCATAATGACAACCCGAGACCTGACAGGTGGACCAGTCGGCGGGAGACACCGGCCGACACCGCCGGGATGACATGAGATAATGACGTGGATGGTGACGCTGTGGTGCGGCGTAGATTTCTTGGAAACAAACCTGAGATATCATCATTGGACACGCTCACATTAATAGGTGAAATATCGCCATTCTTGACGAACAAGTGACGTCTCGGTAACTGCTTCATAGGAGGCAGACGAATGAAGAGTCTAAGGGCACTTCTTCCTAGGATATACGATGCACTCAACGTAGAAACCATGTCTTCAGCCACGCGTGCTAATGTCAACGACAACAAGACGACCAAATAACGAGATGCTCGAACAGGAGCCCGTCAATCGTCCGAACAAGCAGTTAGGCTATACGCTACACACGAACTCGCAATGTATCCACATCGAACCATTTGTTGCTTGTGGCACGCCTGCGCCTGCCACAACACGGTACCACCGGCTTGTTTATGTTCGTTCACGGCAGTCGACCGACACAGTTCTCGGCCAAACGGAAGTGGTAACAACGAAACGAGCTAACGGAAGATCGTCAACTGCTCGAAGTGCGCGAGACACCTTCT
Source organism: Stratiolaelaps scimitus (assembly GCA_019614645.1). Lineage (NCBI taxonomy): Eukaryota > Metazoa > Arthropoda > Arachnida > Mesostigmata > Laelapidae > Stratiolaelaps > Stratiolaelaps scimitus. Next base: position 4,792,592 of record JABWDB010000016.1, read on the forward strand.
TCACCCACGTCCCAAAATCTCGATCTTCATCGACCACTTTGCAGTGTGTACGATTTCGATCGAGAGCGATCATGTACCAGGTCTCGCCAACGATTCTTGTTTACCTCTCCGACTACTGCTGTTATCTGTCAGGTCCTATAACAGAATCACCGCCGCGTGTACCACCAGCATCTCGTGCGAGCGGGAGTCTCTGTTCATCACGAAATAGGCGAGGGTCGACACTGAATGTCAACACAGAGACGGCACAGATGAAATCAGGAGAGCGGGCAATAACACGTCAGCCGGCACGTCGGCCTACTCTCTGTGTGTAAGCAGTAGTACGATTGGCGGCTGAGTAGGAGCCGACACAACCGATTGGTTACTATTGCTGCTACAGCGGTGTTCGCAACGTAAAACAAACTTCGAATCTGGTTCCAACACCCGCTCGGCCCTAACCAAGCTTCCAGTTTCTTTCGCTTGTGCTAGCTTGGTACGAGACTAAGATTTAAAAAAAATTGCAGCTGAATCTACAATAGTGGTGTTAGTCGATGAGCTAACGCTCGGTATAACCCTTCCTGGCCATCGATACTCGGTATACATGACATGGTTACACGGGATATGTCACGACAGTTCCACTCACATAGATTCGCGGTACAGCAGCAGCTCAGCTGGCGCCGGACATAGGAAAGCAGCCATTCGACGATGCTCACGTACGAACAAGATAATTTAGTCATTGTCGATATGAGGTAGTCGCGGATAGGCGGTGACTTTCGATTGATTCGCTACTGTATGATACAGATCGCTCAGGACGAAGCCCACGAACACGGATAGCACTATTCCGTGAACTTCCCCCGAACTTAAGCACAACTTAAATCGAAGCCACCTCAACTTGACTAGCGTCTGAAGATCGGCGTCGCTTCCGACTCAACTCGGCACACAGTGGCCTCCTCATCTGCGGTATTCTTTCGTGTCGAACGCGATTTTCAACAACTATCGGGAGTTATCGGGCTAACCGCTGAATGGGCACTACACATGATAACGATCACAGACACGTAAAGAACACAGCATATATATTCCGGAAACGACAGCACACGCTGACGTAAAGACGGAAGTGACGTCACGCCGTTAGAGAACTACACTTTACCGATATGCTGCACTTGCCGGCACTGTGTATTCTCCTCGAGCCGACGCCGTCATCAACCAACTTCGGCTCTCATTTTCCAACCTCTTACCCTGTATAGTTTAGTGTACGATTAACCAATGGCAATAAAATCGTTTCCGTTCACATGTATCGCTGTCTCTCTGTTTCTAGCCTGTGTGTGTGTGTGTGTTTATATGTCCACTGTGTGCCTACTACCTGAGGGAAGTTGATACTCCCAGAGTTCGGCGGAGGCGGCGGCGGCGGCGGTGGCGGCAGCGGCGGATTGAGCGTTTTACCGCCGCGGTTCCGACTTGCCACTGGCGGCTCAACCGAGCGACCAACCGAATCCCAGTGGAGCGAAATTCTCCTGCCCGATCCGACTGGGCACAGTCATCCGCTTTTCTCGTCAGCTGTTAACAATGAATCAGACGGCTTGATCTGAGCTGATCGCAACCGTCTGTTGATGTGGCCCCCTCTCAGACACGAAGGCTCTGCTGCTGCGGCCATTGCCGCTTGCTTGTCGGCCAGTCCGAGGTTTCGCCCGGTGATGGACAGAGGGCGCTCCGCTAACACGAGCCGGCTAGTTGATACCGACGGCGCGAAATGTTCACGGTGTAGAGCGGTTTGTTTAATTTTGCTATGAGTGATGATAGCATCTTGATCCCCGGGGGATTTGGCTTGATCTGAGAACTTCTTCCGAGGTTCGTCTAGAGCACCGAAATGCGAAGGGTGTACGCGATTATACTGTGCATGCTCGAGTTGTAACGGAGGCTGATGAACGAGTCAGATCAAGTAGCGTACCAAGTGAACAGGGCAGAATCATATAGAGAATTGAAGGCAACGCCTTTAAAGCTACGTGCCCGTGATGGCTGGGCGTGTTTAGACTTGCTTTAATAAGCTTGCTATGGGTTACATTTGAATGTAACTGTGGCATTTCATACAGATTTCATCCACTTAGCATTGAAAGCGTGTTAATATTGTTATGCGCTCTTGTGTGCCGAACTGGATTCTGCCAAATGCTGCACAATGTCACAATAAAGTTCAACAACAATAGATTCAACACGGACGCAGCGTAAAAACTACGTGGCGACGGGGCTATTACCCACCGCGACACCGAATGCATACGACATTAGCAAAATATAATGATCCTATGAATACATTTTCAAAATGTCGCGCCTCGAGCAAGTCAAACTCCCGCCCCTCTGCGGCCACGCTGGGGGTCTAAAGTCGAAGAAGTTAGCCTCGTTAGCTTCTCAAGGAACGAAGTGAACGCGTCCAATTAACAATTGGCCAATTCACATCGTTGGCGAGGCAGAGCTGGGGGCCAATTGAAGCCTCAAATTTTGGTTCGGTGGCCGTATAACACCAATTACACTGACTTGAGGGCAAAGTTGAGAGCTGTTTGTAACGCTTATCAATTTGCTAGCGTATTGTACTTCATCTCTGCCAGCGAATAGCGGTCTCGCCAATGGTGAAACACATGCCGAGTTTGATAAATCGCTTTGGAATGCCGTTTACAGCAGAGAGAAATGGAGATAGGACGAGAATCGATTGGTGATTTTCATGGCTTACAAATAGACAATGTAGATTCCTTATTGAAGACCTAAGGTCTCTGCTGCAAGGAAGCTATCTGAATAGCTAGTGGATTGTGGTTGTAGTCGTCTAATAGACTGCAACGGGCATTTACATTTGTAATTTTATCCGAGAGATCCTAGTGCTCTCGAGAGCTGCTCCGAGCGAACCTAGCATCGTAGAATGAGTCAATTTCGAGTTTTATGGATACTACAGATAGATAACTGTTAGGGCGTTTACATTCCATCGTCACTAATGGTTTTCAAATCCTTTCGAACTTAACATGAATATTCGCTCGCAAAAGCGTTCACTTATGCTCTTTTTAGGTAGAGAAGTTGAACTTACTCCAACTTCGCTGAAATCCTTCCAACACGTAGACACTTGTACTTACTATGTGGCAAAATGGCTGTGCCAACGATAACAAGCCACGGTGGCTAGGTTGTGTGTCTAGGCATTGGTGCAAATTGCACCATTGTAGAAAGAGGTCGGCGAGAGAGCGGGCGAGGAAGCATTTAAAGCAACGGTACTATTATTACATTATAACCTATACCGCCTGCTTATCGCCCTCCTGTCAATTCCCAGCTGCTGTGGATTTTCCCAGCTCCATGCGACGCGGCTTCGACAGGCGTCATACAGTTCCTGTCGCCAGCGGCCCGAGACGCTGGCCTTCTGCCTCTACCAAAGCGACAGCAAAATCGACGCCGACAAAATCCAGCGATAACGTTCCCCGATCCCGTTCTGCCACTAACAGATGCGTCTACCGCGTCCGCCAACTGGCCAGCAGGAATATCTGCCCCGATGTTGACCAGTGGACAGGTGGAGCACGTAGAATCGCCAGAGACGGTTGGAATAGCTGGCGGCGTTCTGCAGGTATACTATCGTCTGCACATAATCGTAGAGCAATACATTAGCTTCATGGCGTTGGCCAGACGGCAGCATGACTCTTGTGCGCCACTCAGACCATATGGACTGTCTCCAGTAGTCCCGAGTGGCGGTGCAAGTTACCGACGGTCGGGGCCTTAGCGGGTGTGGGCTACACAGGGTCAGGCAAATCGCGTAGAGTTTTCTCTGCCGTCTTGGCTCGTTATGCGGTCAGGTGTTCGACACTTAACCTCATGAGACAAGGGGACCATATGGACATATAGACTATGGCCACATGTAATACACTTGTCGAGTTCGAACAGCATTATTCAGTGAAATTTCATTGGGTTTGTCAAGGAAACAACGTCATATGGAACGGAATCCATTTTGTTCATGTGATTTTTAGTTCTGTGGTGATGTGTATGACAGTATATACATTACCTACATTCAATATCTAAAAGAAACAATCGTCTCTGAGCTGAATTCGAAACGTGTTTGTAACCAATGATCATAGCAGTTTGTGTGGTTCATCACCGTCGTCACCACGGTTGCCGTCAACCGTTTCACAGGAACAAGGACATGATCTAGCCTAGGTTTCGTCTGTCACGTTAGCAATTGTCGAGAGAAGATCTACTCACCATCGATGATCCGCATGGTGAACTGTTGCACTAACGCCCGTCGCTGCTGAAAGCACCAGGAGTCTGGCACAACACGCCAGTCGAAGTTGACCAGTTCAAACGTACACAAGATCGACAGGCACTACCACCACCACTACCACCAGTATGGCTTGTTGCACTGAACCCAGAAGCAACGGAGCCGTGTGGTCCAACAGGGACGAAGGATCAGCTGTCGTGAAAAAATCGAACGTCGCAGCAACCACGAAAGTCTCGAGCGAGCGAGCGATCGAGCGTGCCCTGTGGTCGCGTGGCAACTGTGCCGGCCGGTCGATCTAACCACAGACTGAGAAGACGGAGAAGCAATGCAACTCGGCGGATGCTAGACACACGCAAGTAGACGAACGCGCCGCGGTGGTTGTCGGTTCAAATCGCAGCTCGGACACTCTCCTCGAGAGGTCGATGTAGACTGTGGTGATAGACGGTCGCGGCAGCCATATTTATAGACATCGAGACAGCGAGCGGCAGCCTCTTGCCCATTTTCTTTCTCTCTCGCATTTGGTGAGCACCACGTGGTAGAATGTAGCTAGCTGGAGATACAGCGCCACATAATGGCGATCAGCGCCACTGTCGGCGCCACCACCAGATGCAGTCGCAATAGCAGCGACACCAGCACCAAGAGTCTCAGGAAAGACTGCTTCGCTGTACCGCAGTGAGGCGTACACGGGCGAGACAACAAAACGGGCATGGCCCCCTGGTACTGAGCGTGCTGCAACCAATACGAGTGTATGAGAGATTCAATCGATGGCCGGACAGTAGGGCTCTTGCTGTCGGCAACACGGGGCAGCCACCCTTGCCGTTAGCCTGCCGTGGGTTGTCGTCTTTAGAGGTAGCTTGCCCGCACCTTCGCGGTGTGTTCACCATCGATGCGATGAAAGGTGCCTTCGAGCAGCCCAAAGACGAGAACGGTACCAGCTACCGGGGAACTGGATGTGCGAGCTAGCTAGGTATACAATAAAACTGCAAGAATACAGAAATAGTGACAAGCTGCTTGGAGAGCTCTGCTCGTAGCTGGCATGGCCAGACCCGATGGCCGGTAATGGTGGCGGCGGCGGTGGGGAGTTCATCCGCCGGTCGGCTCTCGCCTACTGGCCTAATGGCCGCTACCATTAATGGCATAGATTGGTATTGGCCAGCAGTAAATGACTGTGAGCAGTTAATGACAAAGAAGTGAAAACGTACCCGTCACATTAATTGGCTGATTATTGTTGTATTTTCGGAAACAATAATGCGTTGCGCGCAAATTATAGTGACGTTGCAATGTTTGTTGTACACTTTGAAATGCAAAATGGTCATATCTATTCAGAGCAGATTGAGTTGTAATGCCCCGGGTACACGGGCTAGTTGAAGGTCTGCATATACACTTCAGGTTGCTTGGTCGGTTCAGCTCTTGAGAGCCTTGGAGATTATATATATATATATATATCCGAGTACCATTTACAAGTGTGTATAAATAAGCGTGTAAAAGTTCATGTGTTTAGGCCCTTCGAATAAGCGGACAAGGTCGTCTACGTAGCTATATCGGTCTCGTGATACTGAACGCTATGTGGACAAAGAGATATATAACGACCCAGCAGCGAAGGTTGCAAATGATATCGGCTTGATTCGACACTACTCAATGCTTCCCTTACGACTATACGCTATATGCTCTACGCTGTGACCGGTGCTCCGGTGGCTGATATTTCACCTCAAGGCAATACGAGACAACGCTCAGGTTGAGTATTTTTGAATGGGAGGTGGGGGATGGTCGACCTTAAGGATGGTCACCTTGCTTCTCTTCTTACGGTTGCTCTAATCCATTAGCATTAGTGCCTGTGCGCAAGGATCGATTAATCGATTTTTGACCGATAGGATGCGGCAGCCATCAACGCATCAGCTAACTCTCTTCACATTTCCTCTTCTGTATATATTTGATATTATCGTGAAATTTATCCGGCACTTCTGGATGCTCGAGGCCCATCCGTCGTGTTTGGGATTCGTCCTCTCAGCGATTCGATATTTCTCAATCATTCCTTGTACAGAGGCACAAGCGAGCAAGGTCAGCGGGAGGAGCACTGGACAGTGTGCTGGCAATATCCTCTCTGCGCTTGCTAAGTGTTGCTGATTGATGGATAAAAAATATGACATTAGTCACTATCAGCATAGCATCGAGTATAAGGCAGGCATAGCTTTCGTTTCGCTAGTCCAACCAACTTTGTGTCCTTCCGTCACGAGCCGGCCTATTTATTAGAACGAGAGGGCTATTTAGCAAGCGGCTGATCTCCCGTAGGATCTCACGCAACATGGCGCAAGTAGCAATCCTCGAGCAGCTTTGTCCTTCACCCAAAATCAAGAAGGGAAAGTGCCATATATAGGTTCAGGCAACCAGAACACACTGGGAGGTACGAGAACGGTACAGAAAAATCAGCGAAGGTGACAGGTCCTCAAAGTAATACCTTAAGGTCAAGTGCTCAGGCCTATCAGATGGGCCAGCTCAAAAAAAAAGACGAACTATAATAGATTAGCCTAAGTGCATCCAAACATCACTCACATATCATAGCCATATTGTGGGGTGAGCTGAACAAATCGTGTGAAATGCAAATTCCGCCAAACGGTATCATCAATCTCATTAGTTAGCCGCATTGTCGAATCTTAGATGATTATGCTAATGATTATGGCGATATCTTATAGAAAATAATGTGGGTTGTCCACACATTCACAGAGATACTCGCTCTCTATCTCTCTCTGTCGAGATATATCTTATGTGGTATCTGTGACATGGCTTTCAAATGATTTGCTTTCTTCCTATTAGAACGAATAGTCAGTGTAAGCATGAACTCGATGCCTTGCGTATGCGACAGGTCATGTAATAACGTGATTAGCTTGCTATTAGTTAGCAACGCATTTAGATCTCTTTATAATATTCATCACAATATGATTTCGAAACGGACAAATCCCGTCAGATATGACAATAATAGATACCGTTGTTTCTTACTTGGACAGGTACACGCATAGGGGTATGTTGATAAACTTAGTTATCACCTTGGATTCGACGGTTAGAACATTTACGACGCTTCAATATGAAGATGTATTAACTTAAGCTTGAACCTTCTCAGAGCAATTTCGGGATCAGCTATCATTACTATACAACATAAATGATGAAATAAACACTTTGTTTCAAAGCCTAGTAGCAATACATAACGTTATTTAAGTCGTGGACATGTACACGACAAATCAATGCGATTTCATGAATGAATCGATATGGTTCATTATATATATATATATATATATATTATATTAATTATTGCAGCTGCCTTCATTATTAATAGCCATTCATTGGGAATAATAGTATACCTTTGAAGTGAAAGGTTATAGTGTTGTAATGAAGTGCTCAGAGTTCGATTGTGACTTCGCCCAGCTCGTTACGCCATGCAAAGATAATGTAATCCATGAAATCTCGGGAGAGACATGAAATAAATCCTTGATTGGTTTATTACCGGAGCTGTTTGTCAAAGCAAATAATTCAAAGACGAGTATATGTAGTACCACGTGAACAAGGTCAGAAAAAGAATTAGGCCAACAAAGCGGGCATTGTATTGGCGCGTTCGTTTTTGAAGAGTCAATGGGATGACACGAAATCAAAATCGATCACTGCACAAGAAATACAGATTCTCCATTCAGAGAATGTCACATTTAGCCAACATCGAGAATAAGGTTCTGCAAGCTCAGAAATATGTATTCTCGGTATATGGACGTCGTAAAAGACAGGCAAGCAGTAGCTGTTCCGGTCTTGCTGTACAAATATCGACGGCTAAAATAGAGATGCTAACTCGACAGTTTTCATGTTCATGGAGAAGGGGTTGCGTTTCATTGGCCATTGAGCGGGCTTGTGCCAGTGGATTGCCGGTTAACCCAGAGCATTAGCCTCGACCGGCCCCGACACTAAGGGTATCCTACTATGTAATTCGTTAATTCTGCGATTCCTTAATTCTGCTGCATAATCGATTGAGTAGATTCACATTTAGCACACTTTGTGACCCCGTTGTCGCCCGAACCATGGAACCACCTATTAGCAGCGATGATGACGCCCATCAAGCAGCCCGCGAGACGAAGCGTACGATTTGTTGAGCGTGGCCAGCGTTTGACCTTGACCTCTGTAGCAGGTTACTCAACCAGTCTCCATTAAGGTTGATCATCTTTTACGCATCTATGCCGTAACAACTGAATAGAAGAATCAGCACTTAGGTTTGACAGCGGCAACGATGAGGTTCGCCAGATTCGGCTGGATTTTGAACGGAATATGGATGACACCATTGTTCTGGAGCGCCCGTATCGAAACGGGGTCCACTTGATACTGATCACACGATACCCTCGAGAAGACGAGATACTTAATGAAAACGGCGTTACGCTTTCACGAGGAGAGAGAGAGGTTAGGCCTCTCATCAACAACGATGTGCGAATAGGCAGTCTTGTAACCCCATAATCATTGCCGAAGCGATACGTGCTGGTTTCAACCTAACAAAATGCAACTCGGACCAACCTACAGATGAGTATTATAACAATGATGTGTAAGTATATAAAAAAAACATGACTAAGAGTGATCTCCTTCTGGCTGTTCTACGATTGAACGAATCAGCAACGCCCACCCCTGCATTGTTATAATTGCCTATGCCGCAAACACTAGCAGCGATATTCTTGTCTGCGCCATTGATTTGCACCGTAAGTGAAGCGGTTGATCCGGAGCATACTTGGCGGCGCCTTGACCCGACTGGATTTTTGGCTAGACGTACACCAAGACTCTCCGAGTACCATAGGGTTCGCCCGGCAAAAGGTAAGGCTTTATTGGCTATTAAGGAGCTGCAATTCCACAATGCTTAATTTAGCTCTTTTATATGTCACGCGGCGGGGCTCGAACCCGCCGCCTCTGGATTTCGACAACCAGAGATTTAGCCGTCCAAGCCACCACGCCTGCGGTAGATGCGAGGGTTGCCATACGCCGACGATGTAAGAGACCTAATGGTTTTTAGGTACTCTCCATCGCGCAACCCCTGGCGGTCTGTTAGTTGTCGTTGTCAGTTGAACGAGATGTTGACTTGGCTAGTCAGTGGTCACGCACAGCATTAAATTGAAAATGCCCTCGGCGCAATGACCCTCACCAGCGAAATCGCCACATCACACAATAGCACTAACTAGCAGCGCTAACTCCCCTAGTTATAATATGCGTAGATAGACAGAGATATCACGAAACAGAACATCGTGACCATGTGCAAATGGACCGAATGAGAAAACGTCATTCAATCGAAGCTGTGGAGGCCAAAGGAAACTAGAACAGTTGCCCACACCTAGGCACCGTAGCTCACAGATCAGACAATTTGTCAGCCATCGACGATGCAACATAACACATTGTATAAGGCGTAGCAGCACCAACAGAATGACTTCGTCTCGGCCTGGGAGAATAGGCAATTGCATTGGCAAGTCTCTCATACGGAAACCAAGCGGCAAGCTACCTGTCATTCTAATTGAGCCCAGCAGAGGTTTGCACCAACGCATGCTGACGTGTGAAAATAGGTACGGCATAGGTCTTTTCAGCGACAAGGCCAGTTTATTCTGAGATGCAGGTGCGCCTTCCCCAAGGCGTATGCCTCGCCCTCCTTCTGTACAAGTATAGGGTTTAAAGGGAGGTGAACTTGCTGTGTACGATAACGCCCCAAGCAGCGAGCTGGAATCGATTGGCAGACTGATGTGTCGGTACCAATTCGCTCGACGCTGTGAAAGCCATGCAGATGTGAAAAAACGTGTTTCATTATTTGTGTGGACACCGAGGGAAAGCGCTCGTGATGCCGACAGTAAAAATATACTTCATATACGATTTAATGAACTGACATCCTTTCGCTAATGTGCTTTCGATCAAATCATCAATTTCTTAGTTACTGTTATTAAGCTTCTTGTAGAGTAGCAGCGACACTATAAAACACATTTGTCACAATTGTCACGAATGTCGATTTCAATGCAGACTCTGCCGTCCTCTGACAAATGTCTCGGCAATATATACAATGCGAATGCTCCTTTATTCCAAGCACATTCATTCATACATACAGGTGTTTTTTTCAATACAACCAATACGCTCGATTTGATATGTCAGCATGATTTACGTGGCAGGATGCATGTACGCACGCTGACCCCCATAGTCAGCTAGCGGGTTCATTGGGCTACCTCATAGGCGTTCAGCCACCTCTCAAACAATTCGTCCGTAGTCGCGACGGATGTCAACAAAAAAAAGAGCAAAATATTGAGGCATAATTAGTGTTGTTATCATTTATACCGCAGGGGCAGCCTCTGCTGCGGGGCTGCACCGTCAGCTTCGCGTAAACGGCTATCTATGTACACATGTGATTATACACATCGGCAAGTTTCTCGCTGCCGATACTCGACGAGACACCAGCGGCAGCAATAGTACTGCATGGTAGGGAATAGGGGGCTGGCCCGAGGTGTGGTGCTGCTGCTGCTGCAGCAGCAGCTGCGGTCTGTTAAAATTGGCCGCTGGGTTCGGCCATACACTCGCTCCGTCATTAATGTCTGCGTAATTAGACACCTCCTCGAAATGATTGCCGTCGCACGAAAAGGATTGGCGACTATGACACCTACGGCTGCGGCCGCCGCCGCCGCAGGTGTCGGATTCATGGGCCTTCTTTGACAGCACTTCTTCGGCATCACAGCCACCATCAGCCGCAGCGACGGCGACCACACCAGCTCCCCCGCCCCTCTCTCTGCCACGAGTCCTGTTGCTGACGTCCACTCGAGAACTGATATGAGATGGCGAGTCGACCACCGGTAAACCGTGCATCTATTTTTTTTTCGTTCATGTACACGACATGAAGCAAATGTCGATGCGGGGCGGCACGGAGGCGGCCGCGCGCGGGGGAGTTGTAGACACAAGAAAACGAAGTGGTGCTGACGACGAAGTCCAATTGATACGTACTTTCGGTGGTGGTGGTGAGATCGACAGGCAACGCCGTCCCGCCGTCACGAAGAGTGTCAAGCGAGCCTCGACGTCCTCTAGTGCATGAAGAGGCCAGTTTCATAGGGGAAGTCGAAGGCGGGAAGCTGCGATAGATAAGTGAATCAACAACAGCGTACGCGTGACCGGGAGTCGAACGCCGGAATATGTGGTGGACGTGTCTCTTGCGGCTCGTGTCCTATGGAGAACTGCCGCGAGCTTCTCGTTGAATGACAGCTACATAGCAGCTGGCAGGGCACTGCTAGCGAGCACCCGAACAATACTGCTTCCAAAGATCACCAGAGTTACATAGATGACACTTCTTCACGCTCAGTTTGATGTTCAGCCAGAGAAGTAGAGCTACGAGCGCGATGATATTCTACTAATAATAAAAAGCGTCACATTCGGTTCCTCTCTCTCTCTCTCCCTCTCTTTTCCTCTTGAGCAAGTGTCGACTTACACGAGCATTGAAAGTGCAGATTGGCTTTCGTCACAATTTTTTTTGGTCTCGAGAGAAAAAACGCGACTATCTCTCGCAATCCCCAAAAAAAATGTGGTTGTATACTAAAAGATCGACATCCATAATGGTGAGCGGACAGGTACAAAGAGCAGGACGAATCATAGGGGTTTGAGGTTTTCTTTTGTTCGTTTTACTGCAGATATCACTCAAGATAATGACAGATGGACATTGTTGCAGAACCCGAATAGAAATCACGAATCACTAAACAGCAATGTCGACAAAACGACATCAGATCGTCTCGCCGCCGCGAAACATGGAGCGTCAATGTAGCTTTGCTCGTGGCTGGCCGCCATCGCTTCTCCCGTCCGACGTTTGTCACTACCCATCGGTGTAACGGCATTACTACGAGCGATGCCGGGCGGAGGAATAAAGCCACATCGTTCATTGCGGTGACGGTAGGATTTGAACCGGGGACATATACCATAACAGGTGGTCGACTTAACTAAGATGGATACTGCACCTTATGAAGCAATTCCAAGAAAGAATTTGTACCGTGAACGTTAAATGTTGCCTGTGGGTTAGCCCGGAAAATTTATCTAAATACTGCGACGTTGTCACCCCAGCCGCCGCCGCCGCCACCAAGAAGAAACGGACAATCTGGTCAACTCGACATGTATATATATATGACACACACACACACACAATAATCGCCTACCGAGCCAGTCACGTGTATAGCTAGAGCCGGCCTGTGTAAGCTGGCGAGTAAGCTACACGAGGCCTCTCTATTTTTAGAATCAGGCAGAACGGGGCCGGCATCGTCACCATCGCCTCCGGCTGGTGACCTACCCGACGTCTATTTTTCTCGTCTTTTGTAAATATTTACCATAGAGACACACCCGTTCCTTTTCTTATATAACGCGCCGATGACGCATTTCTACGATTGGCAGCGACAATGACAGTTAAGCATAGCGTTGAGGATAGCGTCGTTTTCCGTAAGCCACACTTCATAATCGATATGGTAGATGGCTTGTATTTATTATAAATATTATATAGCCCCTTCTAAAGATGGACCTTCAAGTTTATGAGAAATTCTTTTTGGACACATTCGACGGTCTATTATTTGCTCAACAATTCTCCACAGCTAATTACGCTGCTTGCATAAGTCTTCGTATCATGATGCGCATCTTGATACGCTGCCAGTTAGTGTAGAAGATACGCGAGAATAGGCAAAACGTTGTGATATAATAGTAGATAGCCATGTCAGACACAGAATAATGCATCTGTGGCATGGTTTCGAAACGGATTTTCATTTACCTGTATAGCCCATGTCGGCTTTAAGTTTCGCAAGCCAATGCTTGGTCTCCAGAGTAGATATGGCGTCAAGCTTTAGCCAAAGCAACGAGGTCCGGTCGCGAAGCGGTCCGGACAACAGCGTCTGAATGCGATGCAAATGAGTCGTTCGTTCTCGACAACTCTCGTAACTCTCGCGATCCTCGGCCAACTGATATCTTCCGGATATCGTCCGATAGCCCAAGCTGTGACAGTGAGTTGTTGCGCGCAAACTCGAACGACGCGTCGTAAACCACGTTGCGACTCGCAGTTGACGTTTGAACTATGTGCGATCTCTTGCTTGACAAGTTCGTCGTCCTCCGTGGGCTCCGTTTGCACAACGGGTTGATGCACGATGCAGCCACCAAAATCGCCACCGCCACTGCGGGGAACCTCGGCTTGATACCGTCAGGTGGTTCTGCGTTTCAACGAAAAGTACACAAAGCTGTGCAGGTTATGGGACGCACGTCGCACAGCTGCCTTGCCGAAGTTCATTACAACGGATCTTACGAGTAACGTCTTTACCCAACAATAAGTGACTCCTGACGCTGTCTGTCCCACCTATATAGCGGCGACATCGACGGCCGGCGGCGGCGGCGGAGCGAGCTGATCACTAGCACCTGCAGAGAGTGTGTGAGAGAGAGTGAGAGTGATTCCCATGGGGAAAGAAGTCCCCATTCCCGGCTGGGAGGGGTCACGCTTCCAGTCACAAGCACCAGTCGCACTTAACGAATCTATCAGGTAACACTGTACGCGAATACATTGACTGCCGCGGATGAGGCAAAGGCATGAATCCCTTTGCCACACTACGAAACGACCGGGAGGGATTTACTGTAGTAATTCCCGCGTGCTCAGTACGTGACTATTGCGCTTGCCACATGTCCACTGTGGACTCGACCGGACCGGTCGAGTAATCGTCCGTCGCGTTGTAAATCACATTCTTAGTCAGTTAGACTGGCGTGAATGCAGCCAAGCGTGCGCGCCTTGTTCAACAGGGCAATATCACGTGTTGGCTCTGTGCTCGATTTCGGAGGGCAGCTTTGAATTGACATATTGACGAGTGAATGGCGCATTTCTTTGTCTCGCGTGGCCTTTGTTACAGAATGATTGTACTGTTTCGCCGTGGGGGTATAGCTCAGTGGTAGAGCATTGGACTGCAGATCGAGAGGTCCCTGGTTCGAACCCGGGTGCCCCCTTGTCATTGCTTTTATATTTGTTATTTCAGGCGCTCCGTGAGTGCTTTTTGACCGTGCATGTTCTGTCTGACATTACCTAAGAACCACTTTATTAGGTCACCAAAGAAATAGGGACTAAATTGGTGTCGAGGCTTTTCTTGGTGCGTTCTTTTCCTTTTGTTTCCAGTTTGACTTTAGCGAATTTCTTCACAGTCGAACTCGTGTAATCTCCACTAATCGAAGTTTCGAGGCTTCTGTCATTTAAGACTTATTAACGTCGACATTATGTGCACCAGGTGACTGCGCATACTGAGCATATGTAGGAATTTTAATTCATTTGAGGCGGCAGCTACAGCAATAAATCAGGGTTTCCTCCACCATCCTGTTTACCACGTTGACAACCCAACCGATGTCGACGACTACTACCTCGCAGTCTTCATAATGGAATTATCAGTAACAGAACACTGATCAGCTTTGTAAAGCGTCACAGCTGATTGCCAATTGTTCCTCCATAATATTACGTCGTTGATGTAAGCCCTTTCATCCAGAGCAGTGCTATGCTTCGAGCGATCGAGTCAGGTCAGCAACGAGCGTATCTTCCTGCCACAGTTGGCCATCTGCCAATATGGTCAAATTTCCAAGCGTCCCCTTGACGACGGAAGTCCTGTCTGAGCCCAGGTGTCGACGGCTGGCGCTAGTTGCTGTGATTGTTTATTTGGCCGAGAGATCATTGGTACCGCGTCGCGATTTTCCATTCGATGGCTACGACGTCCACAGCTTGACGATTGTGTCCCGAGCTGCGTACGATTGCTGGCGTTGTTTATACTGCTGACCCTATAAACAGAGCTGCTGAGTGGATGCTTTTGCATACAGCACCTTTGGTTGAAAGGTGGCCTGTTTTGATTATACTCAATTATAGATGCAGGTGTTGACGTCCATTACTATTTAGCCGTAGGCACCAAGGTCATTGCTTTTCTCCAGTCGGTCGGTTCAAACCGCGAGTGAGGTCCCCTTTTTACATATTCCAAAAACATTCTTATTATCAAGATTACGATGCAGGAATTAGGTGTTTGTACAGGAGTAGAGAGTTTACGTTGTGAATGTCTAAGTAACGAGCCGCAGTAGACAATAACCTTCGCACTATATTGTGCGTCGGTATTAGCTCGCTCGTGAAACCCAGTTCTCTTGGAGAAGCCAGCGGGGACTTCCCGACACGCTGTGCTACTTTCAAACGCTGAAGTCGAAGGGCAGTGATGCCCTCAGAGACGGCATCGGCGCAGTAGATATCACCAAACAGACCGTGGCATGAAATACTGCATATACACGCGCTGCGTTGAACAAAGTTCTAGCCTCGGTGGATAGCTCAACTGTAGCAATAACAACTCGATTGTTTGCTCTCCGGCAAAGTCCGTGTTGAGAGTCTTAACGAAATTATGTGCTAATAATAGATTGGAATCTTCGTTTTGAGCCTGTATCAAATTAGCATGATTTGTTAAAATGTTCATACAATACACACTTATCCCAAAAGTACTTCATCAATATCATTATTAATATAGCATTCAATGACCTTACGCAATAATAATTATTAAGCAGCAGCCACTATATATATATATATATATATATATATATCATAGTAGACGTATCAGCTAGAATCTGTCCACTCTCGCGCTAATAAAATCATCCTCTGTTATTGGCGTATCAATTAAACATCGAAATAGGGTTAACTTTAAACCCCGATTCACACACCCCCCACTTACATGAAATAAGCGCATTGTCTACGGTTCGCATAAGGCAGTAATTTATGATTCACATGATTACACCACTGTGTATCATCTCAGTTCGAGTCGGCCATTGACGAGCGTTTATCGTTGACAAAGGCGGGGCCACCAAAGCGTTCCCATTTGCTGAGCCCGCCTGTCCCATTTCCTATTTCCCTACCCTGGATATGCCCATTCCCCCACCGGATGGAATCTGTGTCCGAGGAAGAAGGGTGATGCAAAATACCGTGAACTCTTGTCATACGCATACCACTCCTTCCGCTAGCCTGTTATATTGTAGCTTCGGCGCACACAACAGGCCAAACGTAGCCTCTGTCGGGGCACAACCCTCAAATGTATTATGCACGCACAATCGAGATTTAGTCGCATCGACTCGAACAAGTGTTGCTTCTCCTTGTTCCTCTCGTTCGCTCGCTGGGTCTTTCTTTGTCTGTGTCGCTCCTCCTTAGATGTCAATACCGGCTGGCGATGTCGTCTCGTCAGCTTGACCCAGTTGCACTCCCGTTTGGCAAAAGGAAACGACGCCAGCCGTCGCCACCGCCGCCGCATGTCAAACCATTCATTGGCCTTTTGGGTGAACTCGCTCTTGCCCAAACCTGGTAGACCTACAGTATCTTCGAGGCAGTGCCCTGCCTTGCCAGGCTCGCCTATCCCTAACGTGTCGGCTGGGAACAAGCCACTTTATACGAAGGGGAGCGCTTGAGAGCGTTCACTCTGTGTTGGTGCTAAGGTCACGTCGATGGGAGAATGTGTTGCATTTATGATGTTGCGTACCATGATTGAAAGACGAACGATGATGGCGAATGTTCCGTCAAGACTTTCACCTATCCTCAAATACCTTTCTGGAACTTCCCCGTCTGTCGTTCGTTGTGGGATTCAATAAGTGTTAGTCGTACGAAACGCTTAAATAGATCCACCAATGAATAGGGCTCCCTTGTGGAGTCGTCGGCCAATAGAGGCGTGAGCGTGGTAAACACTGCGTCAGATTCTACCTAAAATGTCGTGTCGGTAAATTCAAAGTGCTCGATTGTGACCACTTTCAATACTATAATTCTGTATATATAACCTCACGTTTAACCCATAAAATGTCCCAGAGAAAAAAAAACATAATTGTTATTATCATTAACATATTTATATGAGGTCACATACTTTCAGTCTTCGAGCATCTGTATACTATTGTACACCGTTTGACTTCGCGTGAAGACTCTTCGTCCAAGTGAATGTGGTAATCAGATTTTACACGATAGGTTAGCCGACGATATTCAGCTTATTCACCTCGAAGATTAACCTGGGGCCCTTTCTCTCGAGCGAACTAAGCCTGCTTCGAGGCAGTCGTTAGTTTTTCTTGCGAAACCCTCAGATGGGCATAGATACCAATCAACATATCACTGAATACACGCACCCATTTATTCAGATAACAATACAAAGGTATACTTGCATCTGGTAGAATGCGAAGAGAACAATTTTGCAAAAAATCTCTTCCAATCATCGTCTCACTTCTCGGTGCCTACCCCTCAGTGACTGGGCTGCTATCGAACTGCCTCATAAAAAACAAATGCCTTTGCTGTCAGTTCAAGATTTGCTGACAGTTCCTTTCAACTTGTGAATAATTATCCCTTGTACCATATGGGCTCCATGAGATCGTACGTGATCATGACTCATTGGGATGGCTCGGGGGTAGCTGACGACACTGACGATATATACTATCACAAATCGAGGGCGTTATGCGAAACTGTATTTCCTAGGAACTAGGTCGGGGGTAGACCTTCAATCCACTATTTAAGGGTAGACATCTTGCAAAATACGATTTACCAAATGCTAGCAAATGTTTATATTTACCTACCACACAAATGCCACTGTGCAGGGGTATGTTCAAATATTAGCTGCTTCGAGATGTCAATGTGATGATCCCATGTGTTTGTGAACGGCAAGATAACGTCTCGCATACAAACTCGAGGCAGATTCCGTACGTGATGCATATATTTAGACTGTCATGAATGGGCAAGATACACAAAACAATCAGGATCGTGACATCACCTGACCTAGTCGTTCGTCATCGACTACAAGATTCATCCATCAAGAACAAGATGCAACGTGACATCAGTGGTCACAACATTGCAATCGACAATTCCGCCGGTGGCCCTATCCGTCGCCTCATCTGCTCTCGCAGTCTATGCTTAGATTACTACTCAATTTCTGCTATTTGACAACAGCAACAGCAACAACATGAATAAGAGGCATCGTCGACATAGTTGATGTGTACGCCTTCCAATGCATCCCATTCCTCCAATGCTAGCGGTCAGCTGGACACGGGTTTTTATTTAGCCATTGTTCAACAGTGCGATGCTTAGACGGTTCGTGGACATCCCCAGTAATAGGTAGGCCATATGTTGTCAACTGATCCATATGACTCAGTCGGTATACGCCAACGATTTCTAGCTAGTTAACATATTGGGTCGAGCGATTAATTCCTTGGAGCATCAAGCATTGTCCGTGTAACATGTAATTCGAGGCACGTGCACCAGACCCGCATTCTGAAATTACAGCTAAATGTACATCGCCTGCCTACTCATATATCATACCACTCATTCGGATCGACGGAAATCAGCCACGTAGATCATGCGCCGATGGATTTTTTTATTCGCCGGCTACCACTTGTTCAACGAACTAACCCATATATTGCTAACAGTGAGTCTTTTACGGGCAGCTACGCCTTCGCGAATCGGCGTCAACAATAAGCACACATTTGTTTATTATTCATGCTATCGCATCAGTTCAGTTGTATCGAGTGGAAATGTTCCAGTCAACAGACACGCATCGATACAGAAATAGACATCATGTTACACAGTGGGCTCTTACCAATACTAAGCGATTATAGTTCTCTATCAAGCCACCCTAATCTCTCCGTGACTCAACCAAGCAAACCTTCCAGAGGGAGACAGTGAGAGAGAGCGAGGAGAGAGTGCTCTGACCACCACCATTCGAGGTATTTGACATTCACGTACATCGCGAGAGACCAGCATGTCATGGCGGTCATTCGAGAATACCCTCAATGATTGCAAACCGTCGAACAAGAAAATTCTGTTCATTGTACTCAGCGTGACCACAACTGCCATATCCAATAATAAAAGAAAGCATAGACCTCCAGCATGCCCACGGACTGGTTCTTGTCACTATATGTAGATACGAGATGGCTCTGTCAAGCATCGAGGCCCATAGAACGAAGCATTCGCGGAGGGACTGAGTGTGGTTTACTTTCTACCCGAATCGACACGGTCGTCGATGTCGACATTCGACGTTCCGCAAATCTGCTGCCCGCTGTGTCTCGCCGCTGTTCGTGCGCTCGCTGTATGACTGCGCATGCGTTATCAAGCGCCAGCTGGTAATCGCTAAGCAGGCACAGGTGGCCTCCTCGCCTCATCGGGTCGTACAGGCACACCGGCGGCTGGCAGGGCCCGCCAGCCAGCCAGCATGATGAGGGAGAGACGACACTGCTCGTATAAAAGGGATCTCCTCACGGTGGCTCCTGGTTTGGCAGTGCTACTATCGGTTGTGTCCGGTCACGGTGCGTGATGATTTTTTCACATTTTTTCGCCAGTTTTGTGATGTGCACGGTCTAGAAACGTCGTAAATGGGTGCGCTCGATCCGAGCTGTGATTTGATGTATTGTGCAACGCGTTTGGATATGTTCTTGACGATTTGGAGGAGTTCTTTTACCTATGACCTTTACTTGACCTCTACGACGCATATGCGTATGAGCGGTAGGCGTTTCTACGAACGGTCAGTAATAATTCGGATATAGCGGATTTGGTCTTTTTACGCGGTTGTCGCAATTTTTCGATTTCTGCTACCAACCAGTAGCACTCTACCCTGCTGTTAAACCCACCTCTAGTCTTAGCAATTTTGCTCAAATCTGAGTTGCGGATATGCTATCACAAAGAGTCTGGATAGCTCAGGGGTAGAGCGTCCTCTAGCAGGAAGGTCGTGGGTTCGAATCCCACTCCATACGACAGTGTACGTATCCTCAACGTCTCAGATTTCGTACAGCTTTTTCTCTCCCTCTCAGTCTTCTCGATCTCCACAAACGATCGCATCTGGGATCCTGTTTCAATGTTTATTCTCTGTTAATCGTAATATTACTGTGAATATTCAAGTGCATGGAAATATCTCACAGCTCAATATTACCAGTATTAGGCTTAATTCAGTTCTTCATTTTGTATATATATATATATATATATATATATATATATATATATATATATATATATATATATATATATATATATATATATATATATATATATATATATATATATATATGATTCAATAAAATGCGCTTCAATATTTTTAACTATTCCGAACATCTAACCAATCTGATAGCTCTCGTCGATGTTGTATAGTCCACTTCTATAAGATCCGATAGCATAGGTGTGACCACGATACCTATAAAGCGATAATTCCTGATGTCTATCAGTTGACTATTTATCAGCTGATGAGTGGTTCGTTTGATTGCATTGAGCTCACTGAAATAATCCTTCTTCGAGCCGTCTAGCAAAACAGGACGCCAACAGGAGTTGCCGATCTCTTCTTGTTTGCACCGATCGTCCAGATAAAGACGCCTACGAGACGTTCTTGGATCCAGTTGGCTGCTCAGTTTACGCCGTAATGACGCTGTACGATTACAACAGATACGCGGCCACATGACAAGTCGGACAGTGCGGCCTTCAGGTGCCGTCAATATAGACAGGCAAGCCTTATGCATTGCTTTTTAATGTTGAACTGATTCGTCTGAGTACATGACACAGAGCTAGAGCTGGTATCATTATTGACAAAAATGGCAACACCAGCCCGAGATGGCTTCCGACGCCGGCAGAGGCGTCCGAAGCTATTCTCACTAATTAGCGAAACACGAGGTAGCAATTACGCAATATCTACTACCATGGTTCACGGGATAACTGATGAACTTATGTATCTTCTATCTGCTTGTTATCTCTTGGAAGATCATGTTTACTCGCAGGTGCCTTTGTTTGCGGCCGTTGTGGGTCAGAGTCTACCTGGCATATATCAAAAGGCAAGTACATTCAGGGGGTGTATATGCCGGTGCCAATAGTAATTTCAATGAACTTAAGCATGACTCAAGGCTAGATTAGGAAAAGCCTAGATTATTTCCTCGAGGACAACGAAACACATGAGAGAATCCGGCCCACTATCGGGGCCATAATATATCTGCTAAAATTCACATTTCCAAATCTTTTACTGTCACCCACAATCTGTCTCAGAGAGGGAAACTAGTGAATATCGTTTAGGTTAGGTTGGCAAGGTAGCTGGCCTACACGTGATTAGGCTTAGCAAATCGACAGAGGTCCTTGATATTCTTTCCATCAATTAATACAATGTGAGTAACACATATATAATTATAAGAACGCAATAAGAGGCGTGCTACAAAATCACGTGGCAAATTAGCGAATTAATTGTGGATAAAAAAAAGCTCATGTGAAATTATTCTCTAAGCAAAACATCACCGTTTGCTGGATAGCTCAACGCACTTCGCATTCGAGGGAGCTAATAGATCATTTTGACGCTCAGCATTCACCGGCGAAGGATGATTTTCTTACACAGCTGCATTCGACATAAGCCGCATACATTGAGCTGCAATTTTTCTAGGTGTATGCGGATGTAAAATTCCAACAATAGTATCAATGCGCCACGTGTCATTGGCCTTAATAGGGCACAGTGTTGCCCCATGATATCTCGTATCCCTTAGCCATCGGCGAGATCCGATAGTTGTTGCCGTGAGAGGAATCGCGCATGTGCAGCCGTCATACGTGTCGCCAAAATTCGTGACACTGATTCAGCTGAACAGTTAGCAACAGTCGCCATCTCATTGAGGAGCTCAACGATTCATTTGTTCAGAGGCAGTCAAGGAAGTTATTATGGAGACGTGACGATGCGGGAATCTGATGGACGCTTTGTATTTGCTTATGGGTATATATCTTCATATTTTTCGTCGGGCAAAAATAGCCCGTTTAGGTATGAGATAGGTTCTTTTTGCCAAGCACCATTATGCATTGGGTTGTCTGCAACGTACTGTTGGCTTTGGCGGAATCACCACCGGATCACACGCTACCACTGTGTGATTCGAACGTGAGGTCACGTTTAACGCTTGAATCTTTGCGGACACACGAAACGTCTCGAAACATACGCTTGCGTTTGACTCAAATATACCACACATATATACTGCATATGTATGAAAACCCTAGATGAGATGAAATTTATCGCCGACCAAGTCAGATCTTGAGACGGTAGTCACCCGTGAGGGTTTTTGGTCAAATGCGTGTACATGCTCTATGTCATAAAAACGCAGGATGAGCCATCGACAAGTAACCAACACAACCAAGAAAACCGCCGATCGGAGACGCCACTAGAGCTTGTACCAACCCCCAGTGTAAGCCGCTTCTCGACTGCTTGGCCTGATGCGTCGCAATGTCGACTCAACCGTGATGTCGCCTGATGTCGGCTTCTAGTGAGGAGAGCCTGATTTGCCCATCTTGTCCTATGTTGCTCTCAGATCTACCTCATTCGTCTTGCTCATCAGTAGAGTGTGTTGTTCAGGTATGCTGGTTCCCCGACCGAGTCCCCTGGTTCTCTGAGCAGCCGCCTCCGAGGTGGGCCTCGAATTGGCCAGCCTTCGCAGAGAGCTGTTTTCGTGTTGACGAGGCGGGAGGACCGTTATTCAGACCACGCGTCGAAGGCTGGCCTGAGTTGTCCACCTCAGAGCAGCGAATATGGCCTGCTTCTCCGACGCTGTTGGGCGCGTCGCATAAACATTAGCATATACCGCCACATAATCATCTCTAGCGAAGCGCACTACTTAGGCCTAATTTGTGACGTTGATAAATGTCGGATAATGCATATATATATATATAAATAAATAACCGAGACAACTCTTTGGCACACCGCACAATGCTGTGCCGTCAACAATACTTATAGTTATTATCCAGTAGAATAGTATACGAATGGCGTATGCCGCGTTTAATTTCACGGCCATTTCATTCGACCTTGGGAACCACACCGTTATGTCTCCATCTATCGAGTAGAAGTTTAATCGAGTCAATCCGGACTGAATGCAGACTGTTCGATAGCTACTATTTGGAAATTGTTCCGTATGAACACATGTGTCTGCGTCGTCAATAAGACATTTAGAGAAAACGGACTAACAATGAAGCGGTGACACTATCGTCACTACACAGATTAGCTACACAATACCTCCGTTCGAACAATAATAAATATTATGAGAAGTTGATTGACAAATCAAGCATCGTGTCGCATCGGATTCGAACCAGAAACCCCGTGGTTTTGGATCCCCTTGGACAATGAACATCCGGTCGTGTACTGTTCCATGATGACGTGCTATCTTCAAGGCTGGCCTACACTTGGTAAAGCTGACGAACCTCATATGTGATGCGAAGTCAAGCACGTGATAAGGCCTAAATAGCAGGAAGATGGCCTAGTGCCTATCGCTCTGAGGCGTCTCCTAGCCCCGACGCCGAGGGTTAGCCCATCACTGGCTGTTTGTAGCTCGAAATGCCGAACGACCTCCCGGGCTGATCAAGACCAAACGCGTCCCCGTTAGGTTCGCGCCCAGTGGTCGACGAACGAGGTGGGCCAGCATCTGAGCAGAAATGGCCATGGTGTTCTAACCACCCGACTTCGTAGCAGGGTCTTCCGAGTTCGCCGCCTTTGAAATAGCCAGTATAAGCCATGGGTGGATGAGGCGACCATCGAGATTTCATTGCTGCCGAGTCGGTAAACGCGTCAGAGTCGATACAATTTTGGGCGCCGTGCCATCGTCATATGATGGTGCCGTGTCCAAGCTGCCGAGCTCGCGCGTCTTTGAGTTGTCAACGTGTGGAGAATTAGAACGGGCTCATTCGAGGGATATGCGACAATTGCATATATATATATATATATATTATTTTGGTATATTTAGAGTATCCATTTTGTAGCAATGGCGTTCACGGGTCCCCTTTTTGATATCCGACTTATGTCAATATTAGTATTATTATTACTGTCGTCATGATCACAGCTTTTATTTTTGTCTCTTTTCTCTCATGCTCATTTTGTCATCATCCTGTATTTTCTTGCCGTCGTGGCATTCTTCTGCTTGCTCCAAATTGTCAGCCTCTTTTACTGCTATTATTATCATTATTATTTGCACTATCACCGTCATCTATCCATCTATCCTATGTCGATAAATTCTGTCCGTATTTCGTGATTTACTATCGCTACAACAGCGATCGCTGTGCCGATTTCACTTGTCAAACCGCTTCGGTCAACTCTCCTACTGTGGTGATACGAAGCACTAAGAACCGATTTCCACTCGGGATGACCTGCTTGAGCTGGCTTGACTCTCTGTTTTGCTTATCTAGGAATGTGTCACAACGTGGTGCTGACCGCCGACTTCCACAGGTTATAGTAACACAGCAGCGTAAAGGCACTTATTGATGGTGTCCAGCCAATCACATGTTTACTGTGTGTGTGTGTGTATGTGCGCATGTGGATATGGCAATGGCTGCCATTCAGAAGAACAGACGAATACCATTAATCGCACGGATTCTCTGCCAGGAAGAGGCCAGTTGTAAAGTTTGTGGCTACGATTCCTCACATCTGCAGCTTCTTCCGGTGGAGTTCACACTCTAGCCAGCAGAGGTGTTCAAGCTGGCCACAGTAAATGAGCAGACATCTGTTTAATTTATTGTAACTGTTCCGCCTCACGAGGGACGTGAATAGAACCAATGCAGAGCGATTTGACAGTGCGTGCGTCTATTTATCATTGGTGCTATGAAGCACAGAGCCGTACACAGATCGAGATATTGTACATAGCTGATTTAGCCTGAGAACGACGGTGCAGTTTGTAATGTTTAACTACCAGTTCATCGGTTGTCCCGTGCGAAAGCCAGCTTGGCCGATTTGAGTCACCCGAACTATGTGGCGGTCTTTGGTTTGCGGCCTCTGATCTCTCGTTTATCAGACATTTCTCGGTACTTACCCGTATGGTAGATTAGCTCAGACTACATTTTGCTAACGCTACCACTACTAATACTAACATCTGACTCATGAATTACTAAGAACGCAAAATAGCTCATATATTGTAAACATTACAATTGGATATTCGCTAGTGATAGCTTTCGATAGAATTACCAGTCAGTACGAAACGCTCTAGGTTAAAGAGTACATTATGAATTCTCTCCAGCCCTTCTAGCTTAAACTTAATAATAACAGACGGCGAAACGTGAGAGTATTTACTTTAAATTGGCATATCGTCCAAATAGAGCCTGTGTTGCACGCCACGGCGTTTGCGGATTGCTGCGGTAACGCGAAGTGAAATCGATAGCTGACGTTGCGAGCACGCCAGCGAGCGGCAGCGTCCACCGTTAATTACGTCTTGTGACTTCCCTGCGCGTCCTCAGCCTGGTGGCTACCATTGGCACAAGTTTCCACTGCCGTGTCCCCACTACCCATTCGCTTTATAGAGCCTGACGCTCCTAAAATGACCGACACGCTTACTGTGCCTAAAACACACACATACCCCATAGGTTGGTGCATAGGGATGAAGCGGCCAACGAGACAGACTGGAACAATAATCATAACGTCGGCTGACGTCTTCGTTGTGAATGACGAACAGCGGGGCAGTCAGCGAAGCACAGCCTTCGAGTGACCGCTTCTTCGGCTGACCATCACCAGTCAAAAACATTCGCGTTTCCGGTGGAAAGTTTCGCTGTCCCGAGGTGAAGGCCTGTGCGGCTTTGGTCTATTTTTGATTTCGGAAAAAGTTCCGCTTGCGAAGGGCTGTTTATTTTTTGTGTATGTCATGCTTCTTGTGGCTGATGTTGCGTATTCGAACGGACAAATGTATTGTAAATTGCTGTGTTATGAATATTATTATGGTCGCTGAATGCGTCTCAAACGAAGGCGAATTCGGTCTGATTGAAGCTTTCAAAATGTTGCATTTTAATCAACCATCACATAAGGTGGATTCTCTTTTCATTGTGGTGGCTAGGCCGGTCACCCTGACATAGCCTATAAACGAACAGGCATGAATCCACAATCGCAAGCAATCGTAATGACATTTCTTAAGAAAGAAAAAAAGTCCTATGTGCACGGGTTCGATCCTCACAGGATGCAAATTGGTCCATTCGCGGGCGTCCTACAACCGGACGATACACGTAGGCGCACGGCACAAAATAGCTCATCGTATCCCAAAGAATAGGCCCTTATAAAAAAGCTATGCATTAGGAGGCACTTTCAGGAAACGCAGCCAGAATCTCGACCTGTGCATAGCTGCATAGATGAACTATCGTTCGTGAATACATGGCAGAAACAATGTCGAACATTAAATAATATTATAATAACAATGCATGATTAAATATATAGCGGCTAGTAGCCAGGTGATGTAAGTTCCAAGTGTAGGTCCAGTGAGTTCTGTTTGGAAACTTCGGTGCGGCCACAATGCGTTTAGTATCAGAGCGCTCAGTAAAAACGATTGTACACCGCCTTGTACAACACACAGCGTTTGTTCCATTTCCATCTCATTTTTCTCATCTTTGTCAATCATCATTCTTACCAAAAGCTTCCCCATTTATCGCGAAACAGTGGTCGTTTCCTGTTCGCGAAGATATCTATCATAGGATGATGGTGTATCATTTGTCTATTACCAGTCGCGCAATGGCCGACGGGAGGCCCGAAATGATTCGCTTGAGAAACCATTTCTGCGGACGTCTATCGGCTCGTCTCGTCAGCAATGTGGCGTTTTCTAAGACGGTCATCACCGGCGACAACAATAGCAATAGTAACAACAACAACAGCAGCAGCAACAACAACAATAAGAACAACAACACCGACAGCAAGAACAAGATGAAATGTCAGATGAGACCGCGCAAATATATTATAGCTAGCTGTGAATTTAGGCAGTACACCAGCAGATTGTTTATTACTTAGTTATTTAGAGGGACACCGGCGGCCACAAAGAGATGAAGTGCCATCTACCCCGTTCTCGGTATGGTCTCGTGTTTCACACGTGTGCTATACACAAGTTAACGTGTGATAAGGCCCAGTCGTAGCAAAATCATCGTCGTTTAGGAGCCGAGATTGAGACTAGGAGCAGCTCGAGCTGTAGATGTCACACAAAAGCGATGTCACCCGCTACGCTGGCCGTCGAAACCGGTAGAACGAATTGGTGTCTGTTTGCATTGACGTCCGAATTCTACCCAGAGGATACCTTATCTGTTTTTGGTTCCCTGCCTGTGGCCAACGTGCTCTGCAGCAGGAGATGTGCCCACCCTCGCGGGCACGAATCCATCCGTCGAGCGATCGAGGACAAAGGTCCCCGACGACCCATAGCGATGACCACCGATAAAATTGAAGCCAAATGAGAAGTCAATGTACATGCGGGGCAACCGTTTCATAGTAAATTTATGAAATCGCAGCCGAGCGAGAGTTGTCGTAGGCCGACTGACTTACGGTTGGCGAAATGCGGCGTACCCACAACTCATATGTGAAATTGGGAAAAAATTCATTTTTCGTCAACAGCATTCTGAAACGCGGCCGTACCGCCAAACGATGTGAGAGCCCTAAGCGTTCTCTCTTCGGTTTATCGAGATGGCCGGAATAATCAGCTGCCTCGCAACGCGAACAGCACATTTTGAAAATAAAATAGCCGTTGGAATTATTAACAGAACCTTCTTAGTATTTGTGCTGCTGACTTTGGAGGAGACAAAATTGTGATCGATTCCTGAATTGAAACTCAATTTACACTTTTTGTTCCCAGAATCCACTAGAAGTTTCCTCGTTGCCCCAATCAGGACTTTCGTCAGCTCATCACCCGTCACCGGATTGAGACGGTCAGCTTGAACACGCCCGCTAGTTATGGCTAAATTGCCACTCCTAAATGGTAGCCTGGCAATACCGAGAACGACGCTGCATAAGGGGCAGCGGTGCGAGAAATTCACAGGCGTCCCGCTCAAGCAGCGACCCGCGTTTGTTACAATGCCCTCCAACGACCGAATCAGCACTTTAATTGTCACGACCCACACACGCGTCCGCCAACTGGCGCTTGGCGCTACAGCGCGTTTCGTTCCACTAAAATTAAGTCCAGAGATTTACGAGGCCGCCTGGAGTGGATCAACTGTCCCTTGTACCTTAGTACTTGCACGTTCCCATACCGGAGACATTTCCAGGCTGGGATTACTTGTCCGTACACACATCGACCGACAGCCGACAAATAAGGGTGGGGGGGGTGTTCTTGTCGTTCACAGGAAAAAAAAAGCCGAGGATGGGTATCATCACCACAATAGGCCTGCTTTTCTGGAAGAACTGCTCGACGCTAAGCACCGCCGTCACCACTTCTTAGGCGAGCCCTTAAAAGCTCAATGATAGAGTGCTCCTTCCTCGGGCAGTATTTAGATACGCTTCTCAATGACCCTCGTTGACATCTGACAGTTAGCGGACGCTTTTTGCGCGCACTCATGTAGACTGGGAAGGCCGCGTCGGGCCGGGTCTTGTCGTTCAATAGATCGTTTACGGTAGAACGGTATCACGGTTTGACATCCTCGCGCACCGTTACCATCAGTGGTAATGGCAGCCACAACAGTACTTCTAAATGGCATGAGCGAACTTTACACCTATTCAATATTTACCCGGAGGAATAATCTTGTCCATGGTTTCGTCGATAACCTCAAGTGGAGCTCGAGAATAGTGGACAATAACAGCAAATCACTGTGCTGCCGCCACATGGTGCCTACTGCTGCTTGGGGAACGGAGGGCCGCGCCGGCGGGACTCCTTATGAGCGTTACCTATAGAATCTCGATACGTTGTAGCATACATGTAGAAGCTACTCGAATTGGAATGGACATATATCGATGGACGAGTGTGCTCCAATGACCAGTGAGCTCGAAAGTCCAAATGAAATACCTTGCTTTCAATGGTCAACACACCAGTATATATATATATATATATATATATATATACATACATCCAGAACTATAATGCTTGCGGCTGTTACTTGATACATATCCGATTCAGTTACGTTCGAAAGGACACCGTAGAGCTTGCGAAAGATAACGATGAATGCACCATCAGTGACTTCATGCCCATTTCTATCTACCACACCCTCACAATGTTTATGATGATATCCGCCACAGCCAAGTCACCCATGTGCTATTGTATATAAATCATACCTGTAGCATGCCGGGTCAGCGAGAGTCCAGCACCCAGGAACACCTTCAGGTTTCACTTGACTACGATCGAGTTGACAACATGTAACCTATCTTACCGCTCTCAGCAACGTCTGACATTTTGCATATGCTCGCCTGTATTTACAAAATAATTTACCTAAGTCTCACGATGTCACGGTGATAAAAGGCGTTGTCAAATAATCAAGGCTTTAAATAGCCTCCGTTTTGCAAACGCAAAGGTTGCGTCCGCCAACCGACATAGCGGATCGGTTCATCTGTTGAGTTTTGGCGCCCTGTGACAGCAGGTGTGGCAGGATTTCCGCCCACTGATGATATTTTGCTAACATTTATCCACCGAATGTTGGCGGCATGTAGTTGTTGTATTTGTCTCTCTGTGTGTGCCTCGCTGTGTTACGGAATCCTGTGACGGCTGTGACGATTACTGGCCATCCTAAGCCAAGCTTTTGGTGGCGTTTCATCCGTGGTCATTATCAGTGGAGCAACAAGCCCAGCAACTAATTGGACATAATTAACTGTAATAGCAATGATAATCATTGCCATTATGATTCGATCGGGTGGTGGCTGCGCCGAATCTTGAAGGCCGACAACGATTGAAATGTGACGTCAACATAAATCTATGGAACTACGATCGACAGCAATTGCCTGTGATGATCTATATTCATTCTCTGGTCGTCACAAAATAGTGGCAACAGACGATGGACAATCCATTCGAATGCCAATTACGTTGACGCTAGACCGCTGTTCTGGGGAAGAGGTCCTTCACTATTATGGGTTTCCTGTTGTATCTCTGTTGGTTTTTTGCTCCGTTGGGTTTATCCGAAGAGAATGTCCGGTTTCCAAAGGTAGAAGAACTGTCCATCATTATATATATATATATATATATATATATATATATATATAATAAATGGAATCTCAGCACAATTCTGAGCATGTTGACGTATACGCGGCAGTGCCCGCAACAGCAAGCCAATTGCGGCGCTAAACATCTCTCCATAGAATAGTGTACTCTGCTTACCGTAAATACTTCGTATCATCATTTGAATTTGAAATCTCAATCCCCTGCATGGCACACACACACACATATCCAGTAAGCAGTCGAATGGCAGTAGACAGTGTAATGTGCGTTCTTGCATTTAATATCTAGTTAAGTATGTTTTTTTTACACGACGTTGCAGTTAAACGCATTGAGGGTTTTCACTTTTAGTTATCGGCTGCGACAGAACTCTATTTCTTTAGAGAAATCAAGGAGACTTAAGCCTAATACATGGCTTATTATTATTATCACTATACAAATAATAATGCAATAATAACAATCATAAAAATAATAACGACTTACGCTGTGTTGCGAAGCGATCAAACAGAACGGCAGCAAGTCTCATTATGGTGCTGTATTCCCTGATTTGTTCCAAAACACAAAATCCCCGCCAGGCGGGACTGCGAGACAAGGAGCCGCCGTAGCGGAAGTTTTGTGCGAAGAGAAACTCCTCTTGATACACGGGCATCATTGAGAAAATGATGTCTTTCAGACGTCTTCCTTAAAATATATGCGCACAATGTGAAGCTGGTTATAGATTCGACGCAGTCGGAGGAGCTGGACTTCCACTGCGATTTCACTGGTTATAGACAATCGGAACAATTACACGAATCCCACAAATGCACACGACGTTATCGGGACACCGTTCGGGGGCACTACTCAGGCTCAAGGTTGGCCTTAAAACGATACGTTGGTCCTACGATAGAGCCGCCTACAATAGGCACTAGTGGCCTGCAACAATGTCGCTGTGTACCCAATTACAAATTGGACGACTTCCGCTGGATCGAAAACAAATCTGTCATTGACACTGGCCAACTCGTGAGTATCTGCATCGTCCTCGAAAAGTGAGTGACGCTTTACTCATTGCCCCACCGGCAGCCGCAGCGAAGCCTGTCAGTTGGCTGTAAACTTTATTGGCGAACGGAACAGCCAGCAGCCTGCAGGATTCCCGTGCCGATGATTGTTTCTAGTGAACGTAAATGAGAGGAACTCCTAGGGTAACAATCCAGTCCCCTGTTGGATTTGAATGGAAACGACCCATGAAATTGAACAAGATCCGAAATGAAATGCCACCCGCGACAACTCTCAACGTCGACGACGCGTTTTGAAAATAATCGTCACGCGTGTAAGACATGTAATCATCACAACACGCGATCGTCCAGTCAAAATGCGATAAACTCAAAATCGCATTCGAAGCTAGCTAGTCGACCGAAAACAAGCTTTACATATTTCATATATGGCGCTGATGGAAGCTTCCTGATGCTAGCTCGCTTTATGTGGACGTTTGAGGTCCAGCCGCTTACCTATTGCTTGCCTTGTATTTACAGGAAATTTTATAAACCGTCACCAGGACGATCCGTAGCCCCGTTAAACGACTACCCTTTGAAATGCGCCCCATGTTGCTATGTTTTTTTTTCGCAACGTTTCAAACAGCTATCCGCTACGAGGTCAACAATTGGCCTGGCTGTTTCATGCAGCGATTTACAGTCGACAGTCTCTCAGCGAGCAAGGTGGTGTTTCGCTAATACATAATGATGTCAAGCGAGACAACTTATCTACGTGCGATATATATATATATATATATATAATATTATTTATGAAATTTAAAGCGGACGGTATCATTGCATTCACTGATAATCATATAGACAGGTATCGGATATTTGACAAGTTGTTTGGAAGAAAGACGGATACAAAGAACAACAATAGCAGCAACAGATGCTGCTGTCAATCTTGAGTACACACTGAACATTTTTCTTCCGGATGAAGATTTTGTTCTTGCATCAATAATAAATCGTATGAAGTGATGTCACATTCGAATAGCATAGTTCTTCTATTTCCGAGGTTATATTGTTATTTGTAAATTGCATGTACATTTGTATTAAACACGAGGGTTGGGGGGTCAACGTAGATAGAAAAGTTGAGCAAACGGAATGGGGAATTATGATGGTTTAGACTTCGTATTAAGGTATTATGGCATCGATCAAGTAATGTGTCTAGACAAAGAGTGGTTTTTCGCCACTGAGAAGTCTTTGAGGTGGGAAATCACTGAAAACACGACAGGTGCCAACAGGAATTGTATCAATTTTCCAAGGTTCGGTAGCACTGCAAATTATTTTGACAAAATTTAACACCCTTACCGGAAGCGATATGCGGTCGTATCCAAGGCGATTCGAGTTGGAGGTCGCACGACTACACTCAGATCGAATCACTACGAATTTGTTGTTAAACACAAGTGTAACTTAGTAGCTTAATAGACCAGGCGGGCCTCGGTCAATCTATAACCTTAATACTTAATAGTCCTAAACAGGGTATACGCGCAAGCTTTGGAGTCGGCCTGGCCAGTCGTCCGTGACATGAGACGCGATGACTTTCAGTTCACAGTCAGCGTTATTACGAAGAGGGTGGTGCGTAGGCTATCTCATCGTCCGTCCACGCCGGGTTACACGCAGAGTCGTGTGAATTAGTCAACCGATCAGTGACGATCGGAATCGAATCGCCACAGCTCAGATTCCCACTGATTGATCGGAGAGGAGGCGTCATTTTGTCTGGAAAGGGGGCCAACCGAGGGATGTTCGGACGGGCCGTGTCCAGACAAGTATTAGCATATATATATATATGTATATATATATATCGAGCATTAACGACCCCATGTATTGGGCATATATGTATATATATATATATATATATATATATACATATATGCACAATGGATCTGATGGGGTCGTTAATGCTCGATTGGACACGACGCCATCCCTTTGTGAACCACTGAAATGACGACGCTGTTCGTTCATTCGTTTGTCAAATTTCAATCACAGCTTCACATCGTCACAGGAGAGTGCACAATAGGGAGAGAGGGGGGAACTGCAGAACAATGACTTTTCCACTGCAGAACGACTTATAAATGCTGCCGTCCAATAGCACAAAAACAGATGAAAAGTTCAATCGCCGCTGAATGTTGATGGAAGGCTTGATGTCACCGCAAGGCATATTTACAAAATCAGACGGTCGTTACTCTGAGAAGGGCCCAGTCATGCAATTTTCTGCACAGGTGTCGTTCGCTGATGACCGGGCTGTTGGTTTGACTGAATAAATGACTGGAATATAAATGGACAAAGACGCACTTCGAAAGAAATTTTTGCGTTCTTTTGAATTATGTTGATTCGCAAAGGCAACTTCACCGTGTTTTCATTGTTCATGATTGTGAAGTTAGAATGGCAATGGCCTAGTTTATATGGGAAGGTAACGATGGAGTACGAGATATAGCATCTGAATATGGGTTTAATATATGTTATTTCTATAATAGTTTGTTTTCGGTGCGCCTGGAACCCAGCGAACGGTTCTAGCTCATTGTGGACAATCTGTGGCCAGGCGAGACACGTGGCACTCAGTACGAGCCATAACCGTACAAACAGACACTGAACATTAACTCATATTACGAGCAACATGATCACCTGATCGGCTCAGATCCGTACATGCCAAGGTGTGGTTACACAGAATACCAAAGGTACATATCAGCCTGTAATAAGAACGTGGCACGCGTGAATCTGGAATCTGCGAGACGAAACCGTCAAAATCTCAACTGCGGAGTCCCATAGCCCATATCTAAGACGACCACTTGCTTTAGCTATTCAGCAAGATGCAAACGTGAGCTTGAACGTGCTCACCTAAAGGGGATCATCTCGTGGTGGCTGCCAAGGATTTGGTATACTGCAAGAATAATTTCTTTTAAGAACGGAATAAATGTGTTACACGGATACCACCTTTAGATGATGGGAGCCGAACAGTGTCGAACTCGCCGAAAATGAACAGCAAGCTTTGTAGACTACCGGCGTTACCGACTAAAAGTCCAGGTTAGTTTTCAGTTGGAAAACATGGTGGTGTCTGGTCGCATAGGGAAGGCCGGACGTGATTGTCTCGGCCTTTCGTATACGAAAGCCTCTGCATAGGTAGCCTGTCTCTCTTAAGCTTCCCTCTATGCCTTCCAGCTCGTCGCAGGCGCAAAACGCATATTGGCAGGTGTCCATTACACGCGTGTCAATGTGTTGACTGGAAATTTGAACGTTCACCTACGTGGTCCCGGATGCATCTCAGCTATCAACTTCGTCGACATTTAGCCTTTAAATCAAAAGGCAAATCCACAAAATAAACAAACATTTCACAAACGATTGTCTGCCCCCTCTTAGCAAAAGCGGTCTTTTTCTCCAAACGCCATTTTTGTTTTGCCTAATGATGACGATGATGAGGGCCATTTTTGATTATTCATTTAATTTAAACTTATCAGTCATGTTCAATTGTAGCCTCCCTATCGTTCTGTTCCATTGATAGGAAGAAGATGGACGCTCAGTCAGATTACAGTCCACGTAACGTAAAAGCACGCCGCGAACGTCGATCAAAACGTCGACTATTACGTACTGACACAATGCAACCGCCGGGCTCCACCGCGTCCCTCATTTGATGCATATTATTTATGGTTGGGTGATTTGTAGTGGCGCAATTTATCGCGTGACTTTTGGAATAGCTGCAAAGACCCCCGCCCGTCGCCGAGTGCCACTTCAAAATAATAGAATAATAGAAGTGGCACCCGATACATTCCCCTTGGTAATGTTGCATCTGTCATATGCGGTAATAATAATTCGCTTGGTCTGTGCTGCTTAGAGCATGGGAGGACTATCGCACTGTTGCGTATCGTATACGATACTAGCACGTCTTTATGGCGTTCGCAGTTGGTTAGTTAGCAGCGGCGTATAGACAAACATATACTGATGATTGCTATGAGCTGAGCTGTCGTCTGTGAATTATTGACGAAAACGGCTCATATTGAGAGTCCAGCGATCCTTGGTGCGAATATCGTTTCTTGGATACCTGCTATTGCTGCTACTGCTGCCACGTAACTGCCTCGATAATTATTGCATATTTCAGGACGCACAATCATAATCAATATCCGGCATGGGAAAGACAACTGTCTCCAATCTTTCTTGGATTGCTCCCATATGAATTAGGACTGTCTCATATCACCGTCATTAGAAATGATGTCTAAGATTCGGTGTACGGAAAGCGATTGAGTCTTCGTTGACAGTTGGCAGACATATATGATAGTCTACAGAAGAATCAGCTGTTCGATTTATAGTCTATCAGACGGGGAGGGGGCTAAGCGGCACCGTCTCTTGTTTTGTTCCGATCCACAACAACACGATTTTTGGAAACGCATCATTGCAGTTGTCTGAAACGGCTGCATGATTCTTCTGCGGCTGTCAACCCAACTTCATAGACACCACCGAATGAGGGCCTGCTTCCTCTGTCGAAATACGGATTTCTAGTCAGTCATTATTTCCTTAATTGTCTTCTGCTTTTGAATATATATATATATATATATATATATATATATATATATATATATATATATATATAGCTCATACATGTATTCAGCTACAGGTTCAATGGATATCAAAATTGTTGATCCTAAAGTTCCTGTACAGACTACAGAACAAGATCGCAAATTTACTTACTAAATCGAGTTGTCCCAGCCAACAGCAGTCGTCCCTGCGCAAGTCCTTTCCTGGACACGCTCCAACTGAAGGGTTGACCGCCCGCGACGAGCACCTCAGTGACAGTGAGGTGGCTCTTTGTTCCTCTAGGCCTCGCCGCGCCTTTGATAGATTCAGCAGAGGGGTCAAGCAGTACTCAATATTTCGACATTTTGTCCTGTCGTGCACCGAGTGCGTTAACTCATCTGTCGACCGACGTCTGATCCAACAGAGGTCCTCGGGAGGGGGTATGTGGCTTGCGGTTAGTTGAGAGGTATCATTGCGTGTCCTCACTAGATGCCGTGTCTCGACAGACATGGTAGACAATATCGGTTGCGAAAATGACACAAGATCAAGGCCTGTCGTTGCGGTTGAGGCAAGAGGCTTATTATCGATAGTGCTGTACAGCTTGCTATCATTAGTAATTAATATCTCGGCTACAACTAAACGCTTGACCCCTCATCTTTGTCAACGGCAAGGTGCCTTGAAAGGCACCTTGCCGTTGACAAAGATGAGGCCTTGGCAAACACCGCTAGAGAAACGTAACCGATTGCGGGGCCACATATATGTACACTATGTTGATCTTGTTATTGGGTTGATATATGTTAGCCGACCCCATTCTGTGTCACATTCGATTGAGTCCAGGAGAACTGTAAAAAGGTCCGCCAGGTTTGCCGCCAAGTATATATATATATATATATATATATATATATATATATATAAAGACAAGCGCCGTTCCTTCAAAAATAGCACCAAGCGATGCCCTGTTACCATGTGCTTCGAATACTTCGGGGCGAATTCTGGGAATATTTGAAAATACGGATTGCGGAGTATATAACATGACTCTATGGTTTATCATGTCATTCGATCAGGCACAATCGATCGAATACCTCTTTGACGTTCTCTAGAACACGACTCGTGAATTCCGACCACTCTCGAAATCGGGCGCGGCAACTGACTGTAGCCATAACAATTTGCGTACGGGGTCATTCACAAAGCAAACAAATAAAGGTCATTGTCGGCTTCGGATAGAAGATACATCAAAAAGTTCGAAATATGCTTTCAATGAATGACTATCCTGTCAAGCTATTTTTGCATCTACATTGAACATTTTTAGTCACCCTGTCATATTATTATTATCATTACTATCATGAATCGCATAAGACATTTCCTGAAAATAATAATAATAATGTGTAGCGCTTGCAAATCTGGTGGGCAGGCTAGGCTGACTATATAATATATTCTGTCCGGTTCGCCCATTAGCTCGCTGTATTACGGAATGACATTATCTCCTTACCCGAATCTATATATGAGATTCTGTGTCGTTCGCAACCGCAGGATGATTCAATGAGCCCTAACAAATCATCTAAAGCCATGGTCTGTTATATCACGTTATCGAAATCATCCGCCTGCACCGACCATGGGCACAAGGTAAGAACATCGCTATATATGATTATGAATCTGTTGCTGATCGCGGATCGGCGACAACATTAAGCGTAATCAATAAATCAAATACGCGGTACGACATTCGTTTTTTATTCAGCTGGCGACTCGATTCGTTGTTCGTTATACAAAATTTACGAATTTTAATAATTAGCCGAACACGCATGTCTGTTACACATTGATTCTCATGTTGTGGCCAAGAACAAGCTAAATGGCTTCCGCTAAAATATCAAAGATATCGACCGTCCACTCATCCTGCAATCCTTAGGCAGTTAACGATATATGCGTCCTGCCCTTATAGACAACGAGCACCCGTCACCAAGTGAGAGTTCCTATGCTATAGCGGTCTTCGTTGGGTAAATTGTTGCCTGCGATGTGTAGACGAGCATAGAGATTTCTTGCAGAAAATACGTCGGCGCATATTTCAATGGATTATCACCAGTAACTGCAGGTGTTGCAATCAATCTGCATCCGGTGGTACTGCATCAGTTCGAGTTGGATTTTCTTCTCTGATACACGTGGTCTACATTGTGCAGTGTTCGTTCGAAGGTCAGATTGAGGTCGCGATGGAGGTGACCCTTCATGGAATCATAAGGTTGTGCATCTGGCTCGTGTCACTCGGAGGCTTCATGTACCAGGCATCGACGATGCTTAACATGTATTTTCTCTATCCGTTCTCGGTTACCGTCGTCGAACAGCTGCAGAAGGGCATTTTATTTCCAGCTGTAACCATTTGCTCCGAGAATTGGTAAGTGATTAGTGGGTTATTTGATGAGGCGGCAGAGGCTTTGCCTAAATCGTTACGCCGATACGATCTCAACCACGAACAGCTTCAACAGGGGCATTTCTTGTACCAGCTTCTTATTAGAAATGTAACTACCTTAAAGAACGCTCGTTCTATAATTGTTTTTTCGAGCTGATCCTCAGCTGTTCCCCTATATGACAGGCCTCAGCTCTTCACCTGGAGGTTTCTATGTATAATACTTTCGAGGTTAACACTCTTTCTTAAGAGGTACTCACAAGTCTACGGTAAATATGAACGACATTGAATGATACATGCACCCCCTTGGCTAGGTTTGGTGCTTGAGTAAGCTATCAATAATACAAGCTGTAATTCGGTCGGGGTCACAGGAACCTACTATCAACTGTGTCATAAGTCAAAAGTGTTGCGTGTTTTAATGTTATGTTTCGACATTTTCATCCTTGTAACAGGGTTAATCGTTCCCGGCTATGTGCCACGGCTCCAGATGCATGCGCCGAAGGCTCTCAAAACATGGGCGCCAATAACTTCAAGATCGAGTATGACTTCGATATGCAGAACGATGTAGCCCTTAAACCGAACGAGGTTATGGAATGCTACATGCGGTCCAATGATCCAACTTGTCCAGCGTTTACCTGCTTTGAAGCGTTAGTATCCGTTTAGCCAACAGATAACAATGTCTATACAGTTGTCTGTTTCGATTTATGGTCGAACAAGAATTTAAGAGTTTGAATTTGTTGCCAAGTAAATGACCAGCTACGAATGCAGAAGTTCACATGAATGACGTTCCTACGGCGATATATATATATATATAAATATATATATTTCATTTTCTTCTGGTTTCTTCGTGTATAAATGCCGGTTCTTGGTAATTTCAGGGTACGGCGATCCTATTATCGTCATCCAGGACATATGTGCTACACATTCGATTTGCTTATCACCGACGACCGCAAGGACGCCTACCTTGCGTGCAAGTCTCCCTGGACCTGGGGTGTGCATTTTGGGTCGACACTTATCGCCTTCACTAATGATCATTATTTATTATATTACAACTAATTTCTGCAATCCACGCATAGGATAACATGCAGAGGTTAAGCACAGAGGCAAAAAAAATCAGGAAATTCATATAACTGAAGTTAAGTTCGTTTCCCGATGCGCAAGGGTATGTTACCTAGTTCACCTCAACGCCATGTTATTAGGTAAAACAATAGGAGACATGAATATTTGTTATCTTATTTCAAGGCAGTAGGTTGTGAGTCTCTAGTACGAAGCTATAGGCAACTTGCACTGAGGACTATTTTAAGATTCCAATTAAAAGAAATTAATTAGCCCATTCATTAACAAGCCTTGAGTGAGTTGGTACGCGTACACATACATATGCCCGCATGCTTATCTAATCAGGTACATTCATACGAGTTGTAAACATGCCTCGTAAAATATCACAACAACTTACTAGATTCTTCATTATCGGATACAGTTTATTAATGACGTCCTATTGTCGGGGATTCAGAGCTGACACTAAATGTGATCTGGAATCCGGAAAGAACTATGGCGCTTCAAAAGGAAAACAGTTATCCGGTTCTTGTCCATCGGCCGGAAACTACTCCTCCGGACAAGCTGGCTTCACTAATTGCAGAAGCAGGTAAGAGGCAATGTGCATGACCTGCACAGGCTTGGCTGGGATAGGTTAGGTTTGGCTGGACTTCGCTGGAGGGCAGATTCACAGACAGCGACCTATAGTGGATGGTCAAGTTTTGCCAATCCTGCCTAGCGACTTCTGCCTATGGGCGGCGCTAGCACGGACATGTGTCAAATAGTTTCCCATATCATTATAGGAAAGAATTATTATTATTTCCCATATTATTTCAACTTCCTAAATTATACGGAAGTTACTTGAATGAAGACATCTACGAGCAAGTATCTCGCCAATGGAGAAATGTAACCGATATTTTAGGAAAGATATCCAAACGTTGGATAGCTTATAAGCCGGATTTTATTCCTTGATTAATTATGCGTAAGGGACAAACCTATTACAACGAAACAGCATAATTGGCCTTGCTTTTATTCAAATGATAGCTTTATTCGTGATTTGTTTCTATGGCCCGTTTCGCTAATTTGTTCTAAATGAATTACCATAGTCAGTGCTCTCTGTTCTCCAGCATGACCTTTTGACGAGTATTCCATACGCTGACCAAGGGAACTATAACTCCGATTGTCTTGATATTGCCATATCTCATCACTCCGATTCCGTATCGATCTTCAGGTATGCTCTACGTGCTATCGGTGACCCAGCAGGCTACAAGACGTCTGCCACCACCATACGCATCGGCTTGCAGCGACTACCTGAAGGACGGCGCCACTCTGGCGCTCGGCGGCTACCAGAGTCAAGATGTTCGTTGTCTAGAAAACAAATGAATGCCCTCTATGAAACAATATTTGATATTTGCTCAATGAGACGTACATCGATCGGGCATATTTAAGTTCCTATTAAACATTACGACTATTATCGTAGGAACATCAACGAATGTCAAATGTTTTCTTTAATTCGGTCTTTAACAAACAGGTTGTCCTAGCTATGCAAAGTGATCACCCCCGCCGGACGCTTTGCTTAACGAGTTCACTGATTGTTATGACGTTCACGTTACAGACTTGCATACAAAAATGCCGCATGGATTTGGAGCACCGTTTTTGCGGATGTATTAGCCCTCTATACGAATATTCGGCATTCTACGGAAGGCCCGCCTGTGATCCTCAACGCAACGGTCAGAAGCGATTCTACAACTAAACTGGACAACATGCATCGATTATATTAATTGACTGTCTCGATTTTTTAAATAACTAAAAAAAAACTTTGCCAACGGTTGTAGTTTAATGACGATGTCATCGAACGACGACAATGCTCTTGTATGGTATCAATGGTCAAAAATTGACCATTGCTTTTGCTTGTATGAAAAAAAGTATCGTATCGCGTACACATAGCCAGCGCCATGGGTTTTAGTTCCTCACTAGTAAACGAGAATAATGGGAAATAAATATAAATGAAAACAAATTAATATAAATAATGAACCGCATGACACAGTCGATGCCCGACAGGTAGTATTGCATGCAGATGACGCGAACATAAAAATCTTTCAATTTTTTTCCTCCGTTCTTTGCAGAAAAGTGCCAAGACGAACTCGAGCAAAATAACACATTCACCTCATGTGACAAGCGTTGTCGGGCACCATGCGAGTGAGTTTTTAGGTTGGAATCGATATTCGTCAGTTACTTTTTCGTTTCCGAGGATGGGGAAGGGAGCATCATATACCCCATGTTTTCCTCTGAGGATGCTGGTTTTGGCCAAATATATATTTGGGCCAATCGTATCAATCAGTGGCGAATTGTCGAATGACCAATGACGAACAGTTCGGAATGAGATGGGGTGTACAATCTGTCAAATAAAAGTAGCAGAAGCAATTTTGTAACAGTAATCATTCGGTTTCAGTGAGACGACGTATGATGTTCGACTCACCGGGATGTCGGTGATTCCTGTGAGTTGTCGTTTGAACACTGGCTCAATTATTATTTAATAGAACAACAACAACAACAAATTAACGTTGCATTATCGATATAGCTGATAGTTTTTGGGAGATGAACTTTATTAACCCTGTCAAATATAGTGGGAGAGTTTGGAGCTTCAGTTTTGCCGAACGCTCTATTAAGGTAAAGGTAAAGCTTTATTGGTTTATTAAAGAAGCTGCAATTTCACAATGCTAAAGCTCTATTATATGTCACGCAGCAGGACTCGAACCCGCGCCCTCTGCCTTTCGAGAGCCTCAGAGACTTAGCCGTCCAAGCCACCGCGGTGTGGTTTAGACGACCATTGCTGCGGTTGACATAATAGCTATTAAGTTATGCGTCGTACAGCACTGAGCGAATTCGTTTTTTGAACTGGGCCGTGTGATAATTCCTTAAATTCAAACAACCTAACCCAAGTTAAAACAGATTATGATAATATTGATTTTCTTGATGGTGAATTCATTCGCAGGAAGGCACCAATGTTGGGTAAGTACTGAATTGATTATTCTAACAAATTTTAGAAACGTATATTTGTCACATGTTATCGAATGTGCTCGTTATATGAATCACCGAATTTGTTTTCTAGCTCTGACGTAGATTGGAAATTCAACAGAATATTTACATTAACCTGTATACCTCTTGGCGTTCGATTTAACAGCTTTGACAAGTTCTTCATCAAGGTGAAGTTCTCCTCAGATACGCAGAAAATATTCCTCTATCAACCCAAATTATCGGTAGGTGCATGTGTCGCAAATAGCTAACATCATTGATATACTATTGAATAATGCCATTGAAATTAATATGTTCGATTATCAACTTGTTAAAACCACCAAATGCTCGGATTACTTAATCACTAATTAGTGGTACTATTTAAATCATGTTCCTTGAGGCGAACGATCGAAGCAGTTTATTTTTTCTTGCTTTACGATACATCAGGCCTCCGAACGGCTCTCTCTCTCTCTGGTCCACGGTCCAGTCACCCCCCATTACAGGTGACAATTTACTGTTATCACGCCAACGTAAAAACGTGCTCACTGACGTTACTTTGCTAAATTCGCCTATTGCAGATCGTAGAGGTGTTTGGATATATGGGTGGTTACCTCGGCATGTGGTTAGGATTCTCTTTGTTCTCGATTCTGTCCGGTTTAGAGGAGAAGTTCCAGCTGTTTCTCACCCGTCGAGCAGAAGGATTGAAAGGTTTGGCAATGTGAGTATGACAAGACATTCGTACAACAGTCGACAGCTTGTGCTCCGCGAAAAACGGCACTTCCATTTATATGATGCCAAAACTTTGTATTGTACTGTTTACGTAGAAAACAAGATGTGCCCGTGGGGCCAATTGAGATGTGGGGTGTTTCAAACGCACTGCGGCAGGAATTGCAGCATAATAAACCCCAAAGTTGGGCGATAGCTCTGAAACATTGCAACACGCGATTTTAACTATTTTTTGTGGTATTGTCCACTGTTTGGTCGCATAACCCGTATAATATGATCCTTAAATTAAGCTAAAAAATTGTTTTTCGAGCTAACCCTGAGCTATTCCCCTATGTGACAAGCTCTTAATCTTCGGAGTCCTTTATGATCTTTCTTATCTGAAGAGTCTATTAAATCAAGCTATGCATAATAATATGCGTGTTCGTTTTGATCGACAGCCCGGCGCGAATTAACTCCAAGAAGGATCCTCTTAATGAAAACAACGCGAACGAGACTTTGAGGAAAAGGTTCATGGTCAGAAATTGGGGTAAGTCGGCTCGCTACTAAATGCTGTATACCGAATTTCTACTTGATTATACATACAGGGTCGGAAAGTCAAGCAACCCTATGGGATGGAGCTTCCACTTGAACACTTCGCATAGTGTCTCTGTGTGCTTCCTAAAATCAAGAATTATTGACGATGTGAAATTTCGTCACTTACTTGAGCGCTGTAGAGAGCTAGGGAATACA
The DNA here is from genome assembly GCA_019614645.1 of Stratiolaelaps scimitus. Classification (NCBI taxonomy): domain Eukaryota; kingdom Metazoa; phylum Arthropoda; class Arachnida; order Mesostigmata; family Laelapidae; genus Stratiolaelaps; species Stratiolaelaps scimitus. Next base: position 4,836,054 of record JABWDB010000016.1, read on the forward strand.
CAAAATCTCGGCAATGACCCCAACTAGGCTTTTCGCTGTTGCGAACCATTGAGAGTAATTTCCAAGCTGGACACGCTTACAGACCACTCACAGCTAGGAACGAAGTCACCAAAGCGGTACCGAAGAATTGTCTAACCGCATGTTGTCGAACTTTCAGACGGAATATCAATCGGGCCGGGTGGAGTTCCGCAGTATTGATCTCATATATCATAACTATCAACTAATATGGAAGAGGTGGAAACAATTTGAAAAATCAGTGAGTGAAAAACTCGTTCCAATGTAATGTTATCAATACGAGACGAATAGAGAAGAACATTGTCTCCAACAATGAGAAATTAAATATACTCATTATATCACTACACTAACGCCATCCGAGAATAGCTGCCAAGCGACAGGTCACTGAACCGCGCGCAGATCCCACAACGATAGCTTTCAAATGAATTCTCCTTACACGAATAACATCTACCTTTCAGTTAACTCGTAATAAAGACTCGGTCAAATCTGCATGGTGGCTTATTCTCTTTATTGCGAGCAGGTTTTCATTTTTTATTTCGGTCGGTTGATTCCTTGGTTACTTGCCTATTTTCGGGGCAGCGTTCAGCATTTTCCTAATTTCTTCGAACCGTGACCCCCCCAGTTTTGTGTTCCTTTTCAGCTGGTGACCTCTCAACAGGATTAGTTGCATATAAATTCGAAAGTTTGCGGGTTTGTCTAGCACATTTCACATGTGTTTGCTGTCAAAGAGACTCCTTGTGTTCGCCAGCTCATCGAGTCTCTCGGGAGTCCTCTGCTGTTGTTGTTGCTGTTAATGTCACCGCTCCTGCTGCTGCTGCTGATGACATCGAGAGCTTTGTCCAATTTTGTCATTTTGAACAACGATTTCTTTTCGTGTCTTCGTCCGTTTTTACTCAATTCTTCACGAAATCACTCCCTTCTTTTCATTAGCGTGAATACATATATGATATTATCACTTTTCAAACCTCTGTTGGTTCTGTCGCAATATATTGCACGTAATGTTATCACTTCGTTTTATTATTATTTATCATGAGTTATATTTATTTATACAATATGTTCATTGTTTTCTGTATTTTTCCAAGCGCCAATGACCCTGTATGCTCTCTTTACAAATCGTGTCTATGTTTACTTTTACTACAAAACATATGATACCATATTTCGGGTCTTTTTTGGAGTTTACAAGCGGACAGCAGTGCAGGGTCAGAGGTTGACAATTTTGTTTCGTCAATCTCACCTTATATCGTCTCTCTCTCTCTGTCTCTTTTTCCTTGACTAAAAACCATTTTCAATGGAAGTTTGTCTGTTATACAAACCATGTGGTGTAATGATACTTCAACTGAGAGAGTTCTACCATGATTTCGTTTTAGTCTGGGGCTTGGAAATCGTCTTTACTATCGCGTAGCAGTGCAGTAACGGGTACGGTTAAAGTCACTTCAGGTTGTTTTGGGTTGACCAGCCTTCTATATTTCTTCAGCTCGCCGATGGTAGTGGGCGTACTGGCGTACACCCTGCTCTTCACAAAGCACCCGCAGAAAAACGTCCAGCGAATGGGTTATTGGGCCGTATATTTCCGATGAAACCGTGGATGGTGATTGCCACTGACAAATGGTTCATGGTATGACAAATGGTTGTAGCCGGACGGCGCGACCTGCCAAACTGCGGCGGACGCCACAATCGAGCTGCCCCAGCAGAAGTTTGGTGGGCGCGTGATCTCCGAGAATGCAGACGTTCGTTGGCCGTCTCGTTCTGGAGATCTGAAGCCACTGGATTTTTTCCTGTGGGTGTCGTTTTGAAGAGCTGGGTGTATGCAAACTACCATCGGCGAGCTGAAGAAAAATCAACGGCAGGAGATGTCGAAAAGCGTCGGGCCGGCCGTCACCCAGACATCATATTTCTCTCACATAATCACATACAAGGTGTGTTTCCAATAAAACTCGAATTTTCACCGAACCTCGTCTACATTGTCTCTTACGTCAACCTAAAACCCTGAAGGGACGTTTACCGCACCCGTTATTTTCCTTATTTAAATCTAACTTCATCTTGCTGCAACGAGCGCAACAATGCGTTCACAGGCGGACCGAGATAAATTACAATAATCGTATATTTATTCAGTTCTTTCATTTTAGTTACGTGTGATAAAAATAATAATCTTATATGCCTATCATATATCTAGATATTAGGCATTCCCGTAATCCCCAAAAATTAATTAGAAAACAATATTAATTCGAGGAACAGCTTTTTCATTGTAATGTAAGTAAACATGGAGGCGGACTATGATTAGTAGCCGTTTAAATCAATCGAGTACATTCGTTCATTCGTTTAGGTCCATTGACAATACTCCACAGTTGTATATCTACCTGCCAACGGTTATATAATCACAAACGGTTGTCGTTATTGTTTTAGAATATTCCTGCTATTATATTTTCTGATAATCATAATAATAAGAACGGACATAATTTGCGTTATCGAGGTGGGCATAAAATCCGTCTGGCCTTCGAGCAGGCGGCAAGATCAAGTGCAGGTGAGTCCAATAATGTGACAATGTATACACCCCAAGTAAAACCGGCATAGAAACAGTGTGTCCTAGATAGGACAAGCAACAGTTGAAAGCCATGATACTTATTACGTTCGCAAAGAAGAACTACTCTCACATGAAGGCTGAGAGAGGGCATTGTTTGCTAAAAAGGCAGATAATTACGTGAAGAGTACGATTTCCTCAGTACACAGTAAGTGGCGGGAATTACAGTCGGCCTTGAAAAGGCCATTGTCGAAAATTGGGACTTCGGTGTAGGTAGGGTTGCCTCGACCGGAGCCGATCACAATAAGTTCGTCACAAGGAGCCTAAATGTTTCAACGGATGAATTCAGAAGCGCTCCTGCTTATATGTTCGGTCATGTATTCGTTTATCACTAATGTTGTCTTATTATGCTTCGATGCGCCCTTCTCTAATGATATATTGTAATTGTAATTCTCAAATAACGAAAGTGTTACATCAACAATGGTTTCTTGACGTCCGCCACAACGTCCACCTACGCGACGCTCAGATATCGAGCAGAATAGCATCTCGGCTATGACAGTATATCAGCACCAAAAAATAAAATCGTTCTAATTCATTCAGGTCGAGGTTGATCATGAGTCTCCTTATTGAATTCACATCCGTATCAATCCCGGATAGAGTAATCAGATATTATATATATATATATATATATATATATATATATATATATATATATATATATATATATAATGACTACTTTAGACTTCTCTGCATAGTAGCCGATTTTAAAAATCTCTCATCTACCTCGACCACATCAATATATTATTCGAAACGTCTTTTTTACAGCTCTCTTGAATTGCGCAGCGAGAGAAAGGGAGATCGAGGGAACTCACAACGTTGCTGAAATGCCCCCTTACATGAAATATACTCACAATGTGATGAAGGCATTTGAACAGTATCATCCTTACCATAAGGTAATTTATATCGGATGCGCTTAAGAGATTAATTGTTGGAGCTTGAAAACTTGAGAGTCATGCAAAGTCCAACGTCGTGTCCGTGAATGTGAGCAGTGCCCTGCATAAATAAACACGTCAACGATACCCATACATGATACATACGCATAATAGGCATCATATTGACTCGCGGCATAGATTTTGGGGAGATGGCGAAAATCAATGCAGGCCTAGTTCGCGAACATCAACAATTAGTACTAACCATGATTTCAAAAGTATATATATAGATATATATATATATTAACCGGACATCCCGCGACGATGAGACATGGTTCGGGCAACAAGCGCTTTTTACAGTGGGCGTATTTGACACAAACATATGCCGTAGGTTACGGGTCACAGTAGGTGATTCGGTGTCACACAGGTGGATTATATGTTAATTTTCACACTCAGCAACAGAGTGGACGATGTGGAGCGTTGCTTCTGTTGCACGGTAGCGTTGTCGCTTGCCACTCTTGTTTCGAGAAGTTCGGCCAGGTTGTTACATGAGTAATTGTTGTACATGTGATATACAGTAGGTTGTTGAGGTTTGTTTTTGTTTGAGGTGTGAGGTTGAGGCAAAATATCGCTGATTCAAGGAGGAACCGCCCCACCATCGGGTGTAGTTGAGATTTCCGACTTCCTGTCGTCGAAGCTGTCCTCGCTGGCTGCTAACAATCAGAGTTTGTCATGTTATACATAGAAATGAGTACGATATTGTTTTGTTAGAACAAGCGAACGTGGGAAAAAAATAACAGAAATATCGGTTAGGTTAGTTGCCCTGCCAGGTTAACATGTTCCTCCTGCCGTTGCCTTTTCCAGTGAAGTCTGACGTAAATACAGGGGTCGAGGAAAATGAGGACATTCTTACCAAGCGTATGCCTATCAAAATATCTGTGGTGTGAGTGTATATATATATATGCAATACTCAGCATGCAGGTATCCCCATAAAACGGGCAATATTGCAAGATAAACATAGCCACTGAAGGTTGACTAAGGAGGCAAACTTTCATGCAGAAGCTATTCACGAAATCGCAATCCACAAAAAATGCATCATCGTACGGAAGAACCTTTTCGATTTGACGTCGTCATCACCTCCTGAGTTATCGAGTTTATCGTCTTCGCTGTCGGAAGGTGGCCTGTGAGGAGATCTCTGAGGATGTTAGGATGTTAATAGGAACAGCGCAGCATCTTTTTAGCAAGCCCCCCCCAATCTAATTATCGACTCTGATGGATCAATTCAACACAGTTGATTTAGCTTGTAATTGTGAACTGAGACAATGAGCGAATAAGTGAATCTAATAATACTGATTGATGATGATAAATGGTCACACACACACATAGTATGAACAGAATATGTAGAGGGCTCATTGGATAAAGCATGAAACAGCAGACACACGAGCTTTTACAGAATATCACAGCGACCATTGCACACCGCTCTATGAAACTTCGAGAACAAATTTTTTGTGTGTCAATCTGCAAGTTATACTTTGTGGCTTGTACAAATGTGTCGTATCCTATCATCTCGAATAGGGAAAAACGTGTTGTTCTGTTCTAATATAAAGCTCAGACAGTAAAGTCAAGTGGTATATGGGCTGTGCTCGAACATAATGCATACTATATACAGTAATAGCATTATGACGAGACTGCTTGAAGATATACATATCTACAACCTATACATCTAAAATAAGAATACATCCTGTGTGTTAGTCCTCCTTATATATATATATATATATATCTATATATATATATTTGTATATTTTATATATTTCAATATGCACCATATATTTTTCTTTCGACATGTTGTTTCTCTATCCCTCTCTCTCTCTCTCTCTTTCTCCGGGAGCTGCGAATAGCACAGTTCTTCAGTGACACTATGCCGTTAATGATACTGTATCAGTTCGGTGCATAAGGCGCCCACGGTTCACAGAAGAGTCCACCACTCACGGTTGGCTAACGACCGCCAATCTCTGCTGCGGCTGCTACTGTTGCTCGAGCTCTCGAATCATCTCGTTGTTGTTACCTCCCTCTATGCACGCTGCATTTATCGTCTCGTCTACGATGCGTGTTCGTCATCGCGGCGGTACTCTGTGTCCGTCCCAGTACTCTGTAACCATTGACCCTGCCTTCCTACGATGTGATTGCCTCCAGACATCGCTACATCGTTCGATTCGATGGTAAGAGGATGTTCGCTTCAACAATGTGTGCGCGCAATGCAGCTGCATAGATCGGTAACATACGTCTCACGAGAACGACGATAGCATACAGCAGGTGGGCGCAGCGTCAACGCGCTGTCGTTAACTTCCACAAAGGGGCGTGTGGCCGGCGACTGCGGGCCACACCGCCACGTCTCGCTCAGACGAGCCTACGTGCCCACGTCATAGGTACAGGGTTCATTTTACCCCCATTCGGTGCAAATTCTCTCCCCATGTCCAGCGGCGACAATTGGCAACTCGTTCACATAAACTCGCATTACAAACAAGCGCACGCATCATACATCATGGTGAAATATCGACGTGTAGAGACAATCGGTCCGTGGTGGCGCCATTTCGACGTATTATGTGAAAGGATCGTACAAACTGCTGGCTGCTAATAATGATGATAATGACAATATCGTGTGCGTTCGCCGCGGCGAGGACGATCGTATAGTATATGTTTGTGTTCGTGTTTATATTAATAAAACTCCACAATTCTCTGAGTTTTTTCCCCGTTTAAATTCGCATAGGGCTCGTGCTGTTTTCACATACACAACTCGTTGTCATTAGCCGCTACAGGCATTTGCAATTGTTAGACTTGGTTCACCCAAGAGGTAGCATCTAATGGATGGATGTAAGAATGAATGATTTTTGTATGATGAGGTCTACCGGACCCGACACAAATACGCACGCACAATGCACGTTAAGAATACGACTTATGAAAATAGCATCTGTATAAATTCAGGCGTGCGTTACGAAATTCAATTGTTGTCCGTCAATCTGTCCACCGAGCAAGCATGTGTATGTATATATACAGTCTACGCTTCGCATCTATTGTTAACATCACATTGAACAGATGGACAGATAGCATAAGAGAGAGCGAAGCCGACGTCAAGGCGAAGCACGACTTTAGGGGCAGACGTCGCGACAGACACAAGTGTGATAAATTCGTCATTCAATAGATGAAGATTCTCATCGACAGATCATTGGTGTTATTTCGCAAAGGGAAGTGACGGAGTAATCGTTCAGTTCAGTTGAATATCAGAATAAAATTTCATATATCGCAAATATATATATATATTGAGGTATGCTTAATACGTTTCGATCGCTCTGTTCAGTTCGGCTGTGCTCTGTCGTGAACGGAATCGACGTGTACGCGACAGTAACTCAACGGTATTGATATGTATCTTTGTAAGAACATAAAAATACAATGGACGATCGTAATCGAAACGCAAATAGTGCGTTGTTTATTAATATCGCATTTTCATGGTGTCTCCTTAACATATATATATATATATATATATATATATATATATATATATATATATATAATGTATCTGTGTGTGTGTATATATGTGTTGGTGATTATATCGGGTTGAAATTTATGGGCGCAGTGTCGTCGTTGTCTCTTGGCGACATCGGAACAGCGTCGTTTTAGTGCTTATCAACAAATCGAGTATCCGTATTACTGTAAAATAATTACTGAGTTGGCTATCATATTGTTAAATTATACGTGCATATCTGTTTGATTATGATTGATTATTGTCGGCTGGTGAGAGCCAGAGAGGGCAGCGTACCAAACGGGTTTCTCCCCAAGAATGGACACAACCAGCTGAAATTCGATGGGTAGGTGTCTCCGATAATGGATATAGGACATAAATAGAATCTGTTTGGCCACAGGCACAAGCTGGCCCATCGTGTCTAGAATCCATCTGAATGAGAGATCAGTTGCTGCTCAACTGATGAATGGACATCTCGTTCAAAATGATGACCTCAATTAAACTCGAATGGGTTCCCAATACGCTGACGGTGACACGAGGTGGGAGAAAATGCGTCTCATAGACGATAGCAACGGCTGAATATGATGTCGCATTGTATTATATTAAAATGTTTACTTTACGTAGATACAAACACAATGAACTCACGTCCGAAGACCATACGTCATATTATTAAACAAACAAACAACCTGGACACACAAATACACATATTCTCTCTACTCATCTATATATATATATATATATATATATATATGCACGTGTCTTGTGTATTGTAAGAGAATTAGTGCAGTCAATATGTGCACGACCATATACTCAGGACGCTGTTCCTGTCTGTAGGAAGCTCCATTTGGCTCCAGTTTCGATGCTGCATTCGCTTAAGCCAGCTTACGAGGCATATCGGCGGGTTTTAGCCAATCAGGCCAAAATATAATTGTGAATAAAAGTGCTATGTGACTTCTTGATTAAATGGAATGAGAAATAATCAAATAGCATAAATAAATGGCAATATCTCGTTGTTGTTGTTGTTGTTGGTGTTGTCGTTGTTCGTGTGGTATGATATCGCTCTTGTTGGGAGACATGTCCGTCTGTGTATCAGCTTCTGTTATTATTGCTAAAGGATCATAGACACACGTATTGCGTATATGAGAAAGCCATGGGTGAAAATGATGTAAAAAATTTGCAATATTACTTGTTGTGTTCTTATATATATATCTATATATATGAATAAACACATGCATACGCACCAAGGAAAAAATCCCGGGAGAGTGTATGAGAAATTGTGTGATCGTAAAACAATAATATCGTCTTTAATGAGTTCAACGAATGTCGATCTCATTGAACATGAAATCCTCGCAGGCGCGTGATATCGACAGAGGGAAAGGTAATTAATGCACACAACGTGGATAATGAGATTAAGGGGATGTCATCGAAGGTGTCATAATGAGTGAATCAATGAAATGCTTAATACATTTGATGATTGATGGAACAATTAACAGTTGTAGTAATAATAATAATATGATTATTATTATGCTTTTTAAAAATACATTCTACAAATAACTAATCAGTCCATTTTGCGGACATTCGACGTGTAAATTTTCCAGGCTACGTTTTACGGTCAGAGCATCCACAGCTAACTACGGTGGTGAATGTGTGCGCACGGGACGGCTTTGTGTAAATAAACTATATTTGTATTTTATAGTATGTAATATATCATTGTATTTCGTCGAACATCAATGCTGCGACCAATCTGCCATATTGCAGGCGTGCGTGATCGATATGGTGCATTGGCGAGTCTAAAACGAAATATACAGTTGGATCCAGGCTGCTTAGGTCAAAAGTCGCCTGACTCATCTACTCTTGTGAACATACAAGAAAACAGCGACACTAGAATGCATATTCACCTGCTTTATATATATATATATATTCGCCTGGGTGGATATCATCTCGGCATCGTAGAAGCCATCGGGTGAAAGGCCAAAATCGTTCAATCAATCAGCAATTCTTATTATTATTATTATTTTCATGATTTGATTCAAAGCCGGATCCAACTGTCGCGTTTGCAGGTTCGCCAGGCAGCAAGCTGGAAGTCGTCTAACTGTTTCAAAATCTGGGGGATTATCGGGGCCCAGGCAGGTGGGAAGAATGACATGGGTTGATTTGCTGGTTGCTGCTGCTGCTGCCGTTGTGGCAGCAGTCCACAAAAAATTCAAAACCCACCACCCCGCTAACGGGTGGTTGCAACTGTGGGCAACAGTCTGGCTCTTTCACACAGATTCTACGGGGCTGTGAAATTCGCTGAGCGCCTTTATGGGAGTGATGTTCTTCTTCTGCGAACCTTTGCGAACTTTTGCGCGAACCTCCTCGGGCTTTTCGCGTCTCACCAGAGGCTTCTTCTCGGGAGCCTTCATCTTCCAAACCACGATCGGCGACTGCAACACCACAAAAGTGTATTGGCGAATTAAGAGTTAAATTGCATCAATAAATACCTGCCTATGATTTTCTCAGGGAACTTACATTATCATTATGATTGTTACTATTCATGATCAGTACTGGAATTATTCGTTATTACTCGTTATTATTATTCATGGTACATTGTGCCAAATATCATTATCATTTATTATTATTGTTATTATTATTATTATTATTATTACTAATAAGAGAGCATTTTGCAATAGGTGTCATTATTTCCAAATGTGTCTACTATACAAGATGAAAAAATAGAGACAACAAATGATTGCGACTAAAGGGTTCACGTACGGTCACGATAGCTCCCTGTCGGGGATACTTAGTGGATGCGACGTATGATGCCTTTACGGTCAGGACAACGGCATTCATGAGATTCTTCGCGGCCTGAATCAATGACGTTGCGCTGTCCAGCTGTAAAATCAATATACGAGCTAATTACCCTCTGCTTTTGTTCTCATATCAATGAAATGAGAGTCAATTGATGGCCATGGAGGTCGTCTAGATCAGTTTGAGCCTAATTAAATCGAAACAGCAGCATGAATGAAGACGCGCGGACATTGGAAGATAGAGGGAGAGTGAGAGAGTAGAGATTTGTTAAGGCAAGTGTCAAACTGGATGGCAGTAAGATGAATTTCTGTACGTGATGGACAACGGGCAGAGGTGATCGATGTTGTTTTTCTTTTTATAGCGGGTGTAGACGAATAAATGGTTTGGGGTCAAATTAATCGAAACTAGCGTCGTGTAATTAGAGGAGGGTCATTAAGTTATCTATTGATAATTAGTGAAATTGAGAAGGAATGAATCGATGGGTAATAGTACCGCGGATTGACGACGATAGTACAATATCGGCAGAAGGCAACATTACCGCGTCCAAACGATCGGAGTCAAAACCGATTTTTTTGCAGAAAAGAAAACATGTTAAACAGTTACACGTTTAGCCGAGACAGATGCATTTGCAAAGGCAACTTTACAGCGTAACCGTACCCCGGAGACGATGAGGTTGCCGGAGATGTTTTGTACATCGGCCTTGACCTTCGACGTAATATTCAACTGGTGACAATATAGGGCAATGCGCTGTAAATACGCGATCAGATCCTTTTTCGTGTCGGACGCGATCGAAGCGATACTTCTCTGTTCGGAAGGTTTCGACCTGGGCGGCGATCTTGGCCTTCTCCTCTTCAGACACCATCCGATAAGCGTCGCGGGCGTTCGAGACGCCGGTGACGTCGGGATATTCGTCGACGTCGTGTGCTGACGATTTGCTTCGATTCTCGTACGTGTTATCCTCGTACTCGATCTCTGTCTCGGAGTCAAGTTCTTCCGCACTCTGGAAATTTCAACAAGACGAAGGCAAACTATTATTATATCATCACGTACCACGACAAGTGTATATACAACTCGTGAGAAATGAGCTCGGCTAATCAAAGGCATTATTGCTTCGACGGCGAATGACACATTGCTGCTGCGAGACAGTAAATAGCTTTTGGTTGGAGTTAATCGTACGTTTAATACGTTCGTTTCGGTCGAACTTGAATGGGAGTGACGAGGATGTAGAGCTTTCAGCGAAGCGTGAACAGTGCGACGGACGGAAACCAGAACACTATGGGTAGCTGCAGTAAATGTTTAGCATCGAAGAAAAACATCCGGTAGCCAGACGTGTGTAACTGTCTCTGCCTATGCTCTGCCTACACTCGTAAGGCAGGCGGTAAATGTCTATTGATTTATTAAAGGAACTGCAGTATTTACAATGGTTAGTATAGCTTGACTGTAGTGTTTAACTGGAACCTATACAATTCATTGGGAAAATATGACATAAATAGAATTGCCATAGGCATATGAAGCACTCACCCTGTTCATGAGTACGGTCCTCCTAATTTCTCTGACGCCGTCATACACTAACCTGTAGAGAAAAGAGATATGGTGTACGCCAATGCTTGGATTAATGTTCTCTAAATCTTGAATCCAAGATTAACTAATGCAATGATGATTATGCCGATGTAGGAAACAGTATAGCGCTCTATTAGCCGTATAACTTGATGTGTCAGCTCGTGTTTGGCTTTGTACGTTACGGTAGAGAGAATCTACATTTTGAAAACGGCACTTGAAAATAGCAAATGACATACACAAGCAAATCATCCCCTGTGATTGGCTGATTTTTGCGTTAGCGCCGTTCTCTTACCTAGAGGCATCAATAAAGTCGTTTTCATCGGTTGACACGCCCTGGCTTAAAGCAGTCACGGCGGCGTCCACCTTTTGTGCAAAATTCGGCATGACTTGTTCTCGAAGGGCCTGAAAGCAGTAAACATATCTTTATATATATATATATATATATATATCCGATAAAAACGTCCCGTGTAGCATCCTGCTATCAGAAGGCTGCGAGCAGATTCTGGCTGATTCGCATCAAGTTGGTGAGAGTGTTACCTGCACGGCTTCGAGGACCCTTTCAGTATAGATGCCGGGTTCATAGTTGTCCATCTCAGACGTGACCACTGCTGCAACGCGTCGGGCCCGACCCCTGATTGCGCCTGCGACGCGATCAAGGGACACGCCGTCACCTTCCTGCAGTGCCAACACACATTTGTTCACGTCTTCCAGAATATGATTCTCTGCAACACACACACACACACAGCCAAGTTCACACCACAACGCAGAGTTAGACAGAGCCGTTTCTCAATTGGCATTCACGATCGTTGCCGGGGGCAATGACAGACAACATGCTCTTCTCTGTCAGATACATCGACATGTTCGAAATGTAAATGACGAACCATAGATGGTAACCGATAGCCACAATTCTGTTTAGAAGTGTCCCATATGCACGTAATCCTACCTGACACAGCGAGGAAGTCGTCAATCGTTGTGATGTCATCCACAGCTTCAGTCAGAAGTCGCACCTGGTTCTCCCAGGCGGCGCGGAACGCCTCGACATTCTCTTGGGCTACTTTCGACGAAGGACGAGATGCCAGGATGCGCGCCGCGTTCACCACCTAAAGATTACAATTTTCCAAGTGTTTTTAGCTAATTACCAAGCTAGGTGATTTAGCGAATGCTGTAGCCTCACTTCCTATTGGCAAGAGCCATGAGCATAATGTTTGTAAAAGATATTATATCGGTTTGTAGCGTATATTGGTTCCTTGGTTATTTTCACCTCATCGCTTCTAGAGTTGGCCCCAGCTGAACTTAGCACTGCATTATGTTAATCCTGTCATAAGATCAGCCAGTTATTTTTCTAAGAGCATGTGAATATCCAATATATATATATATATATGTATTCCTCACGGGGCTCAATCAATGATATATACGCGAAAGGCATATCCAGCATAGCATAAATTTATAGGTACCTGCGGGCACAGTTGTTCGATGTGCTCTGCAGCGTGGCGCACCATCTTGACGCCGTCCTCGTTGCTGGACATCGAGCAGGCCAGCTGGGCCACTTCGACAAGTTTGGCTGCATGCTCTTTGAGCAGTTGTTGACACTCCTCGACACGCACCTCATCACCGGCTCGGGCCGCTTCGACCAGCAGCTGGAGCGGCAGATCTGGCTCAAGGAACTCGTCGCATACGTGGTCAACCACGGCTTTACGTAACACCCGACGTAAGTCGCGCGTCTTGTGAACCATCTGCTCGCGAGCCTTGTCCAGACCCTCGGATGGGGAACGGCGACCTGTAAACACGGTTACATGGATTTACACAAAACACGAAATCACAGGATACATACAATGTTTCGTGGGGTTGTGAGCGTCTTCATAACCCATGTTATTATTAAAATTGCTAATTTGGACCAAACAAGGAGGACAGTCAAACAACGAGTCGTTTTCTCGAGGTCGCAAGGTTATTCTTGAATCTCACTTAAGACACAGCATTTAGACTCCCGCTTGTTCTCTCTCTCGCTCTATCCAGTGCATTTTCTCTCTGTTCTTCAGATAATCCGATCTCAATATTAAAGCTCTCCGCTTAAAGCGACTGTCGGCAACAGACGTGTAGCCATTTTTGGCTAACCTGTATTTATCTGGTATGAGGGCGTCTGGTTTTACTATTATTGGCAGCCAAGCCATCAGGCCACGGCCAAGCCGACACCAGGATGACGGCAGCAACGAATGTTGTGCGAGGAACTTATAGCGGTCGCATATATTTTAGTCGGAGCGAGCTCAGTCCGATGGCTGAGAATTATCTCGAACCAACAATGATTATAGCTGCCGTCTCTCTGCGACCTTCAAACGACAACAATAGCGTTCGCGAGAGATCGCACGACTTCTAAATGACGCCCGGATGACTGTTAAACAGTGGGCGATCATCTCAACGTTTACTTGTCCTTCAATATCTGTTTGCTGGCTCCTGCGTATTGTAGGAATACACGCACACTCCCAGAAAAAAATCAGGCGTGTCGCCGTCAACGGAACCGCTATTTAGCGAAGCCACCTAAAACGAATGCTAACACTCTCAATTACACAATCACCAACACGAATGATTATCATAGATATAATGAGACGCCAACACCCTCTGGTCTAGCCATTGTGTATGCACCTATACAAACTATCCAATGGTTCTTCTCGATTTCGTCGCAGAGACGCTTGCTTTCGCTGTCACCGTTGAAACCATCCCTATAGGCTTCTCATCGTATTCCCAAGTCTAAGGGGCTGCTATCAAATCACCACCCCTCTGGACCATTTGACAAAGTTGAACGTTTCCGGCCCCCGTTTCAAAGTTGCCGGCCGTGACGCCTCAGTCCTTCCGTTTTCCCCTGGTGTCTCTCCACCGTTGGGAGATTTTTTTCCTTTCTGTTGACAACAGTGGGCAATGTGTTTCGTCCACTTCGCTACCACCAATCGGCATGACGACGCCGATAGGCAATAACAGCCGCGTCATAGAGTGCTACTGCTGCTGGTGCTGTTCAGTGCACACGCGACAGAAAACCTTCGCCAGGTCGTTTGCCTGTTGCGGGTTGGCAAGCAGCAAACCTCTCTGCTTTAAACCCCCTCTCTGTGGGATTTTCTGCGTACTGACACTACCGTCACCTGCTTGCCGGCATCTTTTACTCTTCAATCAGCAAGGAATGGGGGTGGTCACACCTCTCTTTCCATCCGGGTGTGTGCGACGCATGTAGTGGCAGTAGATATACGTATTACTGGATGTGTCACTAGGCCACATCCTATCACACACGCCCACTTTTTAGCTTACGCCTTTATAGCCTTCCCGAGGCCACCAGCCAACCCAGTGGCTCCAACACTATCCGGTACTTCTCTCACCTCATAGTGGAGGTGGCAAGTGCAATCTGAAACCCGGCAGGGAACTGCAGCTTCTGCAGTATTCCCTTGCTATAATACCCTAACTACCTACGAACCGACGCAGCTATCCCATCTACACCATGGTGGAAAAGGAACACCGCTGGCCGGCCCGACCCTCTGACTTGCCGACGTCATCCCATCCGGAGAGACGGGCAGGTCGGAACCAGTTAGTTCCGTTCAAACTTTGCCCATTAACGCTGAAAGTCATGTCTCACTTTTCTTCGTTCGCTTTTCAGCGCAGCGCATCCCCCCGTACCACCACCACCACCAAGCTCCGCCTGCGTCACAATTTCTCGTTGCTAGCTTAGGTGCTTGGCAGCTAAAACCAGCCCGAGACGAATAAAATATACTGGACGAAGTGGACTCCTTCGTCCAGTATACAGAGAGAGGAGAACACATCTAAAGGAACGAAGCACGGGTAGTGTCGGTGAAGGACCCGTTAGATCGCAGGGAGGAGGGGTGAGGTTAGGTAAGCTGCGAGATAACTTTCTTCTCGGCATACGTTACAGTTGGATATATCAGCATATTTATTATATAAATAAACATTTATACAATAGTGAGGTATAATATTAGTGCTGAGGTGCGATTAGTGTGTCTGTGTGTGTATTGGTTCATTGTTGTTCATTGATTCTTTTCATACCTGCGTTGGCCATGTACTCGGAGAGGAGGTCCTGCAGTGCCTGTCGGACAGCGTTACATTCAGCCACGATACGCTCCCGTCGCTCGTCGCGCGTACAAGCCGAATCGGCCATTAACGCTGCCCCAGAAATGATTGATTCGAGACATTCTTCGAGCGCCGGCCGAGTGCGCTGCTCGGAATACGTGGACGGATCGAGATGAATTCGCTCCTGAAATCACCGTCAAGGCACGGTCACAGTTCACAAGTCGCAGAGCGGGGCATACTGCTCGGCATACAACTCACTGCGTCGCACTAGCATATGTATATACACACAATCTAATACAGTTATTGAATACGATACATATATATATATAAATTTTTTTTTTAATTTAATTTAATTACAACGAAACCGCAGAATTAATAAAAGCAAATGCGTCCGTCCGTTAACTGTAGTTTATGCGTATACTATCATTCATGAAATTCATATTGCGTCAGTTACGTGCACCACGCAGCTACGGTGTCCAATACCTAGCACAAATATTATACTGCCATTTTACTCGTGGATTCTTATTCAAATATCACCTTAGAGTTTCGGTGAAAGGCTTTGTTCAGCTACTATATCAACCGTTTCAAGCACGTTAACGACCTAACGACGAGCATTTCGGCAAACAAGACTACCGAACTTTATCGACTACCGAACAGTAAGTAAATGCAAACGGTAATTCACGCCAGCTGAGGCCAGTCCTTCCACCGTCGCTTGAATCCAACTTGGAATAATGGGAAAATTTTCTCTGAACTCGTCGCTCGTTTCGACGATAAACCTGCGATTTACATAAGACAACAACAATAATAATAATAGTCATAATAAAACTAATATTGAAGTGAATAAGCACAAAGTCTCTTCTCGCTCTGTCCATTGACCGTGCTACAATATACACGTGTCGCCTGAACCCAACAAGTTCACTTCTCAGCAATTGGCTACAGAGTCTCGGCTTGCAACCCCGATGACGAAGGCAAACGCACACACAGTCTTAACACGATAGTCTCTCCCCCTTAGTGCACATTGCCATCAGACGCTCCCGCTTGTGGTATCCACCCAACATCATTGCCGTTCTTGCAATTCCTTCAATAACTCGTTCTCTCAGTCAACATCTCTTCTCTCGCTCTCTCTCGCTCACGGCGCCTGTGAATCGTCGGTGCCACTGAAGCCAGCCGCTGTAACTGGATTGCCAACGTAATCACAGCGAGTATTATACAAACACCCAAGCAACCACCGAACGGGCGGGATAGCAGACTACTATCATCAGCCCGGCCACAGAAGCTGCATTCGGCCAACGGCACGGGACCAGAGGCATCGCTGCGATAGAGACCTGCTCCTGAAACAAGACTAAATCACTTACGAGGCCCTGCGAATACACACACCCACGCACACAATGACGCCTTGGAGTAAATCAGGACAACGCGATCCAGCGACGCGGGCAGCACACGCCCGCCCCGTCAGCAGATTCCCTCGGCGAGGCGAAACCACCAGTCGGATAAGCAAATGGGGAACAGGCATCGGACCAACGCGGTCGGCGTCAAACAGTCGGAGCGCACCGTCACAGTTAACTAATGCAATATAATCAGCAGGAACAACATCGGTGACGAAGGGACAGAAACAAAGTGGATACGAACCAGCATCGGTAGCTATAGTGAAAGTGAACAAAAAAAACTCGAAGGCTGTTCTATCTTAGTTCGTCATGTTAGGACACAGAAAAGAAGACCTACATTGCGAATAGTGCGTGGTTTTTTGCCTTCGGAAATAGCAGGAGGTAGAAGCGGCAAATGGCATTGAACAGAGCAGCGGAAGCCTCTGTATACCTATTCGCCTGTTGAGCCTGCTGAGCCTGAGCAGGCACACAGGCACGCTCAGGGATAGCTAGCCTAGCACTGGTGGATACCAAAGACTGTTGCGTGGTAGTAGTAGTCTCATCGTGGCGCGCAGATGAGACCATCTGACTCGTTGGCGATCAGCGGCTTTAATTAACTTTGACAGGAGTCAGTTGAACGGCAGAACGGTAGCAATACATAAGAACGAGAGATTCGTGCGGTGTTAGCAAGCAGCACGTGAAGCGGGGGACCCGACTCTCATTAAGGGTCATGGGAACGAGTGCATCACAATTCAAACCGCTCCATGGCTAATGGGTGACCCACAGCGCGCTGTATGAAACACGTGTTTACTTTAGCGGTATTTTTACTGAGGTAGACACTTCGACACAGACAAACGAACGCACACAAAGACAACACACGTAACCGGTATCGACGCTGATTCCACCACTCGAATCGAGGCCTGGATGTTGTGATTAGAAGAATCGAGGTTTGGCAGAACAATGTTTATGCAGGTAATACTATATTGTCCCCTGGGATGGTCTAGTGGTGAGCGTCTTGGACTGCTAGACCGGAGGGACGTGTGTGTTGGGTTCAAATCCTGTCAGACGCGGAGAATCTTTGGAGTTCTTTATCATCTTTCTTTATCTGAAGATTCTCGCCATGTACGAGTGAGGTAGATAGAAATAATCAAAGGTGGCCCCGACAGGTTGTCACAGTAATACCTAAAAGGTTAAGAGCTGAGGCCTGTCAGATAGCGGAACAGCTGAGGGTCAGCTCGAGAAAATAGGTGATACTATATTGTATGCGGATGACAGTATGAAGCTCAGAGGCGGCGGACCGCCATTGATTTGCAACGACAATCTCCTCCCAAGAAGATTTCTTCATTTTTGATTGCAGCGAACAATAAGGCGTCTAACAGACGGCGGTTTGATCAGCGATCGTACGAAGAGACTCAGTGGACCAGTGGACGGCTGCGCCTTTCGAGAGGGACTCCTCACGAAAGAGCACATCACCTCAAATCAACAATTCAAATTGGCGGGCAGAACAAATGTAAACCCTCATCCTTAAGCAGAACATTGGCTTTTTCGTAAAGGAAAGGCTTTCTTCTGGCTCGTAGCGTTCTCACCAATCGAATGGAGGACATTCTCGAGAAGTTCCAACGAAAATATCTCTCACTCACCGAATTTCACTGGTGATAACGAGCCTGGCAGTAACGAAACGACTCGACGGGAACTTGTCACCGAATCGAGATTGGGGTGTATGGAAATTTCGATTGAGCAATGGCCTCGCCTTGAATATTCACTCTACGTAAACTATTCACTCTCTCGGGCGAAATACCATGTAGCATGCGGGGACAAACGCCAAAACAATCAAAGTGATAGAATCCCTCGTATCTTTGGTGAACCGGGATGGTACAAATGGGTCCACGCAATGTTTGTCCATCGCGTTGAAAGGCGTCACAAATAGGAGCCTAGAGCGAGAGCGTGATTGGTCTCTGGGACGATCATAATTCTGATCGGATGCAGGGGGCGAAGGAAAATATTACCTATATCGAACACCTAGAATATGAGGTCGAGACCTACATATTGTCTCTTTGAACAATGAGCTTTGTAAGGTTTCTCTGCTGTGTTGAAACATCACTGGAAAACACACACACACACATTTAATTACAAAGGCCCTTTTTGGGCAAAAATACATAATAATAATATTAATAATATGGAATAATACGGGTAGTTACGATCATGGAAATATGTTTGATCTAATAGACCCGACTTTGAATTTGTTCATGGAGATATTTTTGCAATTGAATGGGCGGGATGACAATCTGCAATCAAAATTAGATCTCTCACTGACGGGTAATCAATACATTTCCTCAATCCTCACATATGTCGAATTTATAACGGCGGTGCTGTATTTGATTACAATCCCATCGCAAAAGAAAAGTAGAATGATCCATATATATGGATAGTTCTTATACGATGGGCTTGTAATCAAATACAGCATATATATATATATATATATATATCACTTAGTATAACAGAATTAATCACTTCTCGGATTGACGTCCCGCTAACACAAATGGGAGCGCAGCCGAGCAGACTAATATCTGTCACCTTACCCGAAAGTCCACCCTCCAAAACGTTCGCGCAGGCTGCTCAGCAAAAAGTCATTCATTCAATCGACTCCCACCGCTAAGCTTCACTTGTGCCCTCCTGACAGATAACGTACACAAACACCGCCCATAAACTCAACGCTAAGGTCTACTTGTTTCGGCTGTTCGATGAGCGATTCGGGGAGGGCGGTGGTGGAGGAAGGCAGAAACCCACTGTCTCACAGCGAAGGGTCAAATACTTTTGGGCGAGTCCATCTCTCGCGTCGCAGAGGACAAAAAAAAAGAGTCATCTACGCCCTGCTCCAAAGAGGAATAACTTCTCGGATATTGCCTCCGGCTGAAAAGACAATCGTCTGTCAACATCAACCAATATAGTCCGGTGCCAACACTCCCCAAAGCGATTGCTCAGAGGATTCACGCAAAGCCGATTAAAGCGACGATGAGCGATCAGCTCAGTTCAAAAACCCGGTGAAGGTAGCAGGCCTCGCTGCTGCATGCAGCTAGCTGTTTCCTCAAACTCAAGGAACTTTGTTGTATTTTAATCGGTTTAGAAATCTGAATCCAAGCCGACCCTATCAGCGAATGAAACAGCAGTGGAAACAAGAAAACGAAACATGTAATCATCAACCGAGAAATGAATAAAAATTATTGAAATATTTACATCATCTTTAGAGGCGAAACATCATGAATCGTAGTCTTTATCGTATGCTCAAGGGTGCACTTACGTCGAAGTCGTCGATAGCGGCCGCTAGTTCACCAGGTCCATCGTATTCAATCGACGCGCCGAGCGGGCCACCATCACCATTGGCGGTTCCGCCGTTCAGGCCTGAGTGGCGTCCCTGAGCCACGGTGTTGATCGCGTTGACTGCCTCGCAAAACTGTATCGAGATAGATAGTAAGAACAGGCAAAAATGAATGTGTTAAAAGCACGAATAACTAATATTCCCCTTTCACGATACAACGAGAAGAGGTGGCTAGGAGCTGTACGGGGCCTTTGATTCGCAGGTTTGTGCGTCAAACAAGAGAGCTGAAATGGCAGACTTACAGTAGAATCAGCAGCGTCCAAATCAACAGTACCACACGTATATCTTTATGACTGCGATCACGTGTCAGATGCTTACAGACAGAAGGGGAAAATTGATTTAGTGTTTATTTTTATGACAATTACATAGTTTCTATGGATACGGGTAGCCTGGTGGTGCATACGTGTGCGCCTGTCCTGCAACCGGGGGAGAGACACGTAGCTGCACGCACGGGTTCGATCGCCACCGCTGCACATTTGCATTGTGTATACACATATAGTGAGTCAGTTGATATTGATAGAAGAGTCATTAATTAAGGAACCGTTGCTTACCGGCACGATTTACACAAGTATGATAGTGATATATATTGCTACGGCTGACCTTCATTCAACCCATCGATCCAGCTTTCAGCAGAGCCATTGTTGATACATACTGTATAACATTGGTATATACGTTTGACGTACATAAATTTGACTAAATTTGTCAAATAATATTCAAATGTTTACTATGGGGAGTATTTGTAGCTCAACGGGACGAAAAGTTGCATTTTCTTATAAAACTCTCAGGTGACATGCACAAATAATTAGTAAAGTTACATCACTACAACTGCCACAAGGCAAAAAAAATTTATTCAAACAGAGATCTCACTTCAACGTTTCACCTATCAATAACGTACGAACCATATATCAACATTGCGAACAAATATTTTGTGAGCTTGCAGAGCAAAATCTCATAGATATATATAATTCACTAGAAGTCGACTCACGACTGCGCTATCTCAACATTTCATGAATACGTTAGCCCATTCGATGGCGACCTCTTTGACGCGAACTGCACACTAAAATATATATATATATATATATAACATTAATAAAGTGTTTTATTAATGGTCGACTTTCAAACGTTAGTAAATTCAATAACAACATTTACACGATTTCCCGACGACGAATGTCAACGATATCGTGGTGATGGTGGCGGCGGTGCTTTGAATTTCTGACCAGAGAGAATCCTACGAAATGTGTCAACATCGTGTATTCCTTCAATAATTTAATGTCGTCTCATCGTTGAGTGCATATAGGCGGATATGTTATCTTCCTCTGTTCACGGCCCGATATGACATTTGCTATGATCACATTCATGATTGTATCTTCATAGAACGCACTGAGATATTACGTTTATATCATGCATGTATCGCGAAGAAACTCGAGACAATATCACTGCGCTACATTTTGTCATGGGGCACTCTGATATTTAGAGATTGAAAACCTCTAAATATATCGCATAACGGTCACAGTCATCATAAGTAGGCTCCTTTAAACCTCCTTATTTATAGCCCTCCATAGTCCGTATCCCCTTCCTTGTAAGACGTCATAAGTCCGTAGTGATTGCCTCCATGAATAGAAACGGAACAGTTCTGCGTAGGAAGCTCGCACCATCGGGAATGCGTATGCCATGCTACAGGGGAATTCTACAATGGGTCGCTAAGGTCCGGGCGCAAAAAACTCGTTCGAACCGCGGCTCACTCGACGATATTCCTATTTCAAGCAGACGTCCACTTATTAGTCAATCAATCAATCTATCCATGTTAGCCAGCTACCCTGCCCAGAAACAGAGGCCAGCCGGAGACGATTGCCGGGGCTGATCGAAGGGTCTGCTGATTGCTCAATTCAGGGCGCTTCAATTGAATTAGGGGCGGTAAGGCATATGGGCAAACTCCTCAGGGACGTCATGAATAATGAATACGCCTTGGGTATTCGTTGTGCCAAGGAGATGAAAATAATATCGTCACCGTCAACATTAATATGTATGCATCTATCTATCGCTGTCAGTGGAGCATCGACATGACCCGCCTGAGGAATATAACGGCCGACACCCAACACGAATGACTAGTGTCTTGACTATGGACGATCAGACTCCCGAAGCGGGAGTTGGTCCGCTCACAGACTGGTCGACTCATGCAAATCGATTCATTAGATACCAGAACAACGTCAATAGAATCTATTGTATTTCGGAGCAGCGTCATACTCCTCGTAGAATGGCGACCTCAGGGTTCGATAACAATTTCATGCGCGCACACGCTTGCAGACAACGAATCTAAATGAATCACTCGAAAATTCTACTTTCTATTAAATTGACAGCATCGAAGGATTTCCCATATTACAATTTTACCAACAGATAGTATTATTCTCTTCCTGCAATCATGATATGTTCAATAGCATGCTCCCAAAGACAGCTCAATTTGCTACTACAGTGAGACGAATACAAGGGAATAATATTCAAAGGAATCTGTCTCGAATCTCATTCAACTTCGACTCCAGAAGCAGAGCTAAATCAGGAGCACAATGTGACCTTTACACGGTTGAGTTTACTTGCGGAAACCCGAACTTCGTTTGCGTGGGTGTGCCTTCCAACATCAACGTGTAAAAATCAGACACATTTATCGACGCATGAGACGTGGTAGAAATGACATCCAACGAACTGAGGGCACATATTGAGAAATTCCTTATCGGAATTTACCTCCTCTACAAAGCAGTCCATATCGGGGAGTGTGACTGACTCTCATGTGATTCCCCCTTTGACATGCTGGGTAGCGACCGCCCATAGTTCCCGAGTCGCTCGATCTAGGAATGTATTCGTTGTGTGGTGGAGTCGAGACAACGATTCCAATGATTAGAGAGAGGGACTGCTATAGTCTCCTCCCAGTCAACCTGCGCATGTCTCAAGTACGCGAAGCTACGGCTAACAGCTAATAGCTGGTTCACACAAGACTTGCTAGTCTTTTAGGCCTTTTAAAGGCCGCGCGTGCAATCCAAGCAGAACGCGAATATTACCGATATTGCATATCTCCCGGTGACAGTACCGACCAGGACAACTTCGTGGGAAATCCTCGCACGTAGTGACGATGGAAAAAGAAGATTAACTATAATGCTCAGCTACATATAAGTAGGTGGTGTTACCAACCCGTTTGATGACGTAATCACGATTCTCCTTTGCGGCAGATAATTCAGGATGTCGTACGTAGACCTTCGATGCTGTCAACAGCATGGTTGAGTTCTTCTTGAGGATAGCCCGAGCCGCTGCGAGATCATCTCGCAGGCGCGGGTCTTTCAGTTCAGCCTGGCGCCGGGCCGCCTGAAAATTGAACGTCAGATCACACGTCGTGTTTTACTATACTATACTAATAATAATAAACTTCAGTTAAACTTGACATACGATAGTAACTCTTTGGGCCAGCGAGACGCCGCTGCAGGCTTTTCAGCCAGATACCTATTTCAGTATTATTCCTTTCCTATTATCATTATTATTGTATCGGCGTACCACGGATACTCGTGGTTCCTGCCTGCTGCTACTCGTCAACCCACTATTTTCATACTTATTGGCGAAACTTACCTGCTGTATAAGAAGTGATGTATTGGAGCCCAGGTTGCGGAAAAACTCTACGAGCTCGGCCTGTGATGTCGCGGTTCTGACTCGTTCCAGATCGTCCTCCACCGCCCGAAGGCTTCGGAGCAGTCTGTGCACGTCGACCATGTCCGCCAGGATCAGCAGGCGCGTGACTGCCGACAGCAGGCCACGCGCGGCCCTCACCATGGCGGCCCGCTTCATAGAAGAGCACGGTTCCTCAGCAAAATGCCGCGCACTCTCGGACATCGCCGCGCCGGCATCGCGGACCTCTGCCACCGCCAGCAGCATCTCATCCGCGATGTCGGAGTTCTCTACGGCGATTTCCTCGCCGCTCACGATGAAGTTCTGTGTTGCACGCTCTACCGCAGCGACGAGCACATGCGCTCGCTTCGACCGTCCTCCTACCTTCTTTGAAGGGCCCTTCGTGTTCACCAGGGTCGTCACTTGCATCACCAGAGGCTCGAGAGTTTTCTCAACCGACAGCGTCTTGATTTCGAGGTTCTTCGGGTCCCAGCGGAGCCTCATGCCGGAGCCGTTTAGTGGCGAGCCCCCGTTCGACGGAGGCATATTTGGCAACCCATCACCGAGTTCGCTCAGACTCATCATTTTCTTGCTTTTGTCGTTGCTGCCGATGCCGCCGCGGACCGCTATGAGGTGGGAGTAAACGTCGCTGTCCTGTTCAGCCTTGATGTCGTCCTTCGGCGTTGAGGCGTTGTTCGTAGCCAGCTATCCCTAGACCCCACCCGGCGAGAATCAACGGATAGCTCCAACGTCGACAGAAGGACAAACGCGCTCTACCCCCAGCTAACCACGCACGGTTGGCTCGTCAACGAATAATCCGATGATACATTTGGCTTCGTCGCCGCCACATGCAGGCGATACACCTCCAGGTAGCCCGCAATTTACGAAATCACAAGTGGTGCCGAATACCGTGGCGCGACGCGCCACCGAACCGAACTACTGAACTAACGACACTCTCGCCGTTCGGATGGGAGGGACACAACGACTAATGTTTAACAAAATCGCTTGGGAATAGTTACGGGTTCGATCAGGTGAGATTCGCTGCTTGATAATTGATTCGTTCGGCGCGTCGAAATTTCGACACTCGACTGCTGGGTGACACTGGCAGGACTTCGGATGTGCGTGGTAAAGGTGCGTCTCTATTTCACCTGAAAGATGCAATAATGACAAAAATGAATTCATCATCACAATTATAAATTAGCTAATCCAAATAAATCGATTAGTGCATATACTTGCCAATCGACCTGGCGAAGTTAAATGAGGCATATTGTTTTGCTTGTTCAATATGACGTATCAATTATTTGGCAAAAAATTCATGTGGAAAATCCAGTAAACGCTCAAAAAGGTCACGGAGCAGACGCAAGACAATTAAAGCCATCATCGTATCTGCCGTCTCATCTCGTCATGAGACGCGTGCCTCGGAATACATGACCTCTCTTGAACAGTGATCTAACAACGAACACTTCGGCCCGCTAGAGTTAACAAGAGTCACTTTGGTAGCCTGTAAGGAGAGACGAGGCTTTCGCCGCTCCCGTGATCACCGTGCCGCTTGATTATATGCTGAAGGAGCACATTTACTGCTTTTACCTAGAACTTTTTCATGTAATGCCTTGCCCCAATGGGACTACTGAGCCGCCAGGTGTAACAATTGTGCTATGCACATATACGCTTACACTTGTTATACTCCCAGTAGATATTTAGACTCTAAAGCCATGAATTTCAGCATGCCAGCGACTAGGATTATTCGCACTAAACTCAACTCTGAATTCGGCTCTCGGGCACCTCATTAGACGAACAGCATATCAATAATCAATCAATCACATAAAACCAACCCTGATCCCCAATCTGTAGAAGAAGCTGATCTTGCACCGTGTCTTGTTGACACAGCTCATCAAGTCATGCGTTTGTATTTCAGTACACAAAACGAATACGATTTTGTAGAGCGTACAGTCGCGCGCGGTACGTCGTCAGAGCGTACAATCTTGTAAATCGATTATTTAACGTTCACCTCAATAGTGATCGTATCGAGGGGTGGCGACAGCGGCAGCTGCTGCAGGACCCACTGCTTGAATCCTAACACGTTTGTGTGTGCAAACCTCTCAGCTACTATGGGGAGTTTGCCCAACTGTCTATCTGCTCTTACGGGGTTATAAATAATTTACCCAGTAGCAGCAGCAGCAGCGGCAGCAATAGTCTTTGGGAGGGTTTACTTCGTTCTTTGTGTTCAATTTTATTTCGGTTCGAATCAAGAAGACAACACGAAACTCTGACTTCTCTAAGCGTCTGCGTGCGCCTGAGAAGGCTTGATTTTCGGAGAGACGCTTTCTCTACCACCTCAACAGACAGACGGCGTCACGACCCAAGTTATTTTATGTGACTCGTAGATGACAGCCAAAGTGGAAAATCCTTCAATAGGGAATAGAAAGGTATCTGCCATACGCTGACATAAGTTTGCTTTTGCTTTCTGATTCGCAAGATCCGACGCCGCTGCCTAATACGAGGTTCTCCAGACACACCGGGCTTCACCGCATTCATTACACCTAATCGAGCTAACATCACGATAATCCATTCAGGGTATCAGATGATGCACACCTTTATCAGCCAACCTCGCCCGTTTCAGTTCACCGCCACCGTCCCGGTAAGACATCATACGGCTGATACGTAGGCCGAACGCTTGGACGAAACCTGCTACACCGGCTATTAGCTGCGCCGCAACGGCTGACGCTCACTAAAACTTCTACAGTTGCCAGCAGCAGCCGCAGCAGCACAATTGACACGATAGCGCTACAATGCTGCTGTTGCCGGCACTTGACACCTCGTTGCGTCGACATTTCGCTGCGGCTCGCTTTTCGTCGTCCAACAACGACGCCGCCGCCGCCGCCGCTGCTACGAAGCCCAAGAACGAGACAACGGCCTCAAGGGCCACATAAGCATAAGCAGGATGACAGCAGAGGCTGCTGCTTCTAGTCTAATAATAATTTCATCATGGTAGCTCGTTGGTGCTCCCATTGCTCCCGTCCTGGTCGTACTGCAGCTGCTGCTGCTGCCGCTGATGATGACGCCTCTTAAACGCGTTGCTGGTAGCGCCAGCCAGCGAACCTAGCAAGCAGCGTCAGACCGCTTTGTTTGCGTGCCTTGACACCGTTTCGGCACCGAGCGGCGACGCGAGTGGGGCGGCGACGACGCGAGTTGTTCTTTTATGTATCAGCAGACTTTTACGTTCGCTCGCTCGTTCGTGGTCGGATGTCAGCCAGTCAGACGGGCAGATACAGACGATGAACTAACGCAATACTGATAGTTACTGATTACAGTATTTTTATTATTATTATTGTTATTATTATTATTATTGTAATTATAGTGAAGAAAAAAAAGAAAATTATGCCGACGAAGAATCACAACAGAAGCAGCAGCAATAGCAAAAGTGCGGTGGGCCAGCGGTTGTGTACGGCAAATAATAATGTTAATATCCACATAGAGCAGCAGCAGCAGCCGCCGCCGCCGCCGCCGCAACCCTGACGCTGACACAAACAACAATAACAGCAAATGGTGTAGCCACATACAACATTCACAGGCGAATGTTGTTGGCCAATGTCCTGCTGCTGCCGGCACTGCGACGGTCCAAAGTCGAGCTGATAACGATAATAGTGGTCAGATCACCGTGGAGTAGTTAGAGGATCCGCAATAATATCATAGTCATGAATACCACTAATATGATCGAATGCAAGAAACTCAATGAGACATTGTTCATTCAACGAGTCGGCATCGGAGACCACTGTAGTATTATTATATACTAAAGAAAATCAACTATTTTTAGAGCAGATCCCCCCGAGCTAAGGACGCTTTGCTATGGCCGAAGGAGGCTCCAAGGATCCGTCATAAGAAGGAAACGATCTCTCAGGCGAGACGAACTATATTATTGGTCAAGGGTACGCCTTATTCATCGATATTCTTCTCATCCCTTTTATCTCGCTTGTTTTTTCGGCCTGATTTAGTCGGCCGCGCAAGGTTAACTTGTATCGGCTTTCTCCAACAGACCTACATGACGGCAGGTCTATGATGTTTCAGTAGGTTTTGAATCGGGCAGGTGTTGTTCCTTGGCCCATGGCTCAAACGACAGCTGGAATCACATCGATCCTGCGCGATTCGAACCGGAAACCCCGCAGCTCGGTGACGACAGCTCTATCCCCTCATCCCGCGTCCCCGTTTACCACTGCCACAACTGATGGTGGCTGAATTCGTTCCTTCCATTTCATTTCGACATATCGCTGTCTCTTATTCTAGCTCACAGTTGATGCACTCCCGCGAAGGTTGAAAGCTGAATAGCTATCATTCAATGGCGACATGGGTAACGCGGCCGCAGAAGCAGCAGTAGCAGCAACGACAAGAAAACGACAATTTTAAATGCGGCAAGCGACCATGGCCAAACTCGGCCGCCTCAGCAAAATGAAATGGCGCCACAGTCAGAGCGCGGCGACCGTCATCGCTACCACCAGCGCCTGCGATACTTCCAACATAAACCCTACCATCCGTCACTCGTGGCGTCGTCGTCACCACTACCCACTGGTGTTTGCACGCTGCTAGTGGTGGTGGTGGTGCTACTGCTGCAGCTGCTTGAACTGCCGCTAAAATGACAATGAACGTCTCGAGCCTACCACTCGCGTGTGAGGACCACGGGCCGGCGTTAACGCCGACGCCGGCGATCCGTAGTTCCATTGGTCGCTATGCTGTCCGTCGGCCACGGGACGCCAACGGTAAAAAGGACAGCAACGCCAGACGCATTAGTGGGGCTCCCGCAACAGGTGACGGTAGGAAAACGACTGCTGAAGCAAACACCCCAGTCAGGAGGAAGACGCAGCGACACCATTGCGAACCGCAGCAGCAGAAGCAGCCGTGCACCTAGAACGCACTGGCACATTTCGTTGCTTTTGTCATCCGCCGTGTTGGCCGGATCGTCGTCGTCGTCGTCGATGTTATCCATTCAAGCGGTAGATGACGGCTGGCAGACCGAATCCCGCTGGACCGCAGCGTAAGATGGTGTCGCCCGCAGACGTTCACAGTGCGGCTGACGGAAGGAGACACAGGGAATTCGTCTCACGATAACAGGAAGACGAAACGATTTCGAATGGTGTGATACCGAATGCGGCCGATAGCAACATGTCATATATAGACGGATACAGAGGTACGCGGTGGGTAGCATGCGAGCGTTGTCGTTGATTGATGAATAAATGACAAGGCATTATTTGTATCTCGGTTGAGGGTATCATATAATCACAGGGTGGGTACCGATGATTGAGCGGGATGCGACATATCGGCGAGGGTGTATCCCGTGAGAATGGCCGTAGTCGACATTCGATCGGCGAGCGCCAAGTCCCGATGAGGATCTCGTAGAAATTGCATCGTGGAGAACATACCGAAAGAGGGTTACCGACGAGGACACGATAGAAAATAGAATATAAATGAAAACACTCCCAGGGCGGTGTGTCTCCAGGAGCGATTTTTGCACGTTTTCACGAAACTGCCTATGGTCGTTTGTTACTAATAAAGTTGACACCTTGACGATCTTCAGGATCGAGATGCAAGCCACGGAGAGCTTGAACAGAGATCCATAATGTAGACGTAATCAATGATATGAACCTTTAGCCGAAATAGATGAATATCATCATCAGACTGTTCAAGCGAAAACGAAGTTCGCCGGAAGTTCGCGAGATCGATTTCGATCGATTAAACGAGTTCCTATGACTATCGAGCAACTGTTTGTTCCATTATATCCTCCCTCAGCAATGCTATTTTGTGGCTGGCCATTATTATAATGATTTTTAAATATTCAAATTGACGTTGAGTGCATATCATGTATTGGGCACTCTTTCCAGAATCTCAGAATACCATTTGGTACGAAGATAGAATGATCGCGGGGCAGACGAAGGTCCAGCAAGTCACTCAGAAATGGGATGCAGCCTCTTTCAATGGGGGCGTATCGGGAGAGGTTGTTTCGCAATGAAGCCCCAGCGAACAATTTGGCACGGTCCCAACTCGCGGGGGTTGCCATTATATTTCTACCTAAACGAACCCAGTCACATGTCAACCGAGAAATGCGCTTCATGAAGCCATTTTACGAGCATGGCGCTCTTTCTATGGATGGAATATCTCAGCTGTCAAAAAGGAGGTTTTTTTTACCCTTGGACTCGAAACAGGATGTGACTCTGAGAGCTTATCGACGCCTGCGAACCGATTCGGCAAATTCACGTTCGCTCCACTGCGGTTTCCTGGCTCGGCATATACAGAGTACAATCAGATGAAATTGTAGCAACGACGGTCACCTCCACAGAAGACAGGATGCTCATATAATCCTTACATTGCGAAAAATGAAGAGGACATGAAACAAAATGACTGCATTATTCTCTAGGTTAAATAAGTCAAAGGCTGGAATTCGAACTATGGACCTCCAGAGGCAGGTTTCACATACCCCAGGCTGTCGCGATATTTTTCTATATATGCCAACTTCCATACGTGCACCTACACATGTGTCAAAACTTTCCACATGATCGATACTTCTCAAATAGGCTGAACCTGAACATGAATAACACGAGCGTATCGTACCAATGGTATTAACGCACCGCTGTCCCCTCCTGTCCGATGTTTCGATCCGCCATTGCCGTATATATCCCGGCAGGAATACGACCGTGCATCGCCGGACGCATTTAACAACGCGAGCTACTTCAGCTGCAGCCACAGCCAAACTTATGCCAGCGTCCAAGCAAGCGTGCATTGTTCTGCGCTCATTCATGGTGACGTCGACAGTATTTAAAACTTGCATACGCATATACCACTAGCACGGCAGAGGAAACCTCAGAGAGCGCGGGTTGAGAAGGGCGGAACACCGACGCCAAAGGCAATTAAGCAGTTTTTACGTGCTCCATAAATGGTACAAGGGGAGCGTAAGGGTGGACGGGAGCTCACGCCTCCTCTGATTCTTGCCCGCGCGCTTGACGAGAACTCCACATCCCTCCCTTGCCCGAGTCCTAGTAGAATCCAATCCACCAGCCAGCGACGACCCGAGCGTGCATAGCAAGCAAACAAGTGCACTTCTGACAATGGCTGATTTCGTCGGCTGTTGCCCGTCGAAGTTTGCTCTGCGAAACAGCTGCCCGCTGTTCGGATCGGATCACGTCATCTGAACGGATAACAGCTGGTGGGGATGACTGATGCACTATTTGCTGTTCGGTTGTCACAGCGGAGGCAACGGGAGTAACTGTGCTGGCAAACAGCTCACCCAGTGGCAGAGACCAACCCTCGCTGAGAGGGGAGCGTGGTCACTCAAGGATCTCTCACGTAAGATCAATGCTCGTATGGGAGGCCAAGAATGGCCAGATCAATTGGGAGCGAAGAACTTCTGCCTGATTCTTCCTCAAATGGGCGATATTTGCATATCGCCGCTGGCCAACCCTTCGTCGATCGTAGCTTCCTGCTGAGGCCCTATCTCAAAGCGTTTGCAGCATTCGAGTTGACGTTTCGACCGCAGGACGGTTAGGTCCTGCTGTTCCACTCTCTGCTAGAAGACTGTTGTAAGAGCGTCCGGATCATCGTGCCCATTCATTGGAACGCCTATTCAATGGCTCTCTATCATTTCGTATCCAGTGTATTTGTATCGAAGCGATGTGGCACATTTATTTGTCCAGCTCTCGCACGTATCGGGTGTCAACACAACCAGCTGTCTTCGGCGTCTGCTGGTCGTGTATCCGTAGAGGCCGCAAGAAGCTCGGATACACTGTGGCATAACACACCCTACCGAACTACAGTGTCTATATAACCCAGCCTAACGCTGTTGACAAATATGATACCAACCTTAGCATTTGCTGTCATAGTTAGCTAAGCTGGGTAAAACCCTGGATGGATTGATCAGGCCGTCCAACTAAGCAGTAAAACTTCTGGATGAGCCCATCTGACCTGAGGGAAATCGGCTAGCTAAAGCATTACTCACAAGTGTCATACAACGATACAGGTCCATACACACATAGTTGGTTGCAAACGTAATCATTCGTCATCTTCTACCTATTGAGCATAGTCAACACATCAAGAAAACGAATTTCCCCTCCGTACCGCTTCCTTCATCTGCATAATTCGCTTCTTTGCTTGAGCCACCATATTCCATGAATCATATATATATATATATATTTGTGTATGTACATATATATAAGGTATGTAAAATGTATATTGTATATATATGTATGGCGCATGCAGCACCAAGTTTTGAGGAGAATGCGATTCTCGTCACCATGCCCGCATCCTACTCCATAGTCACAGACGCCGCTACCTGCGGCTGCGTCGGAACGCCACCTATTTGCGATAACGAGCACAAAGCGAGATAGTCGCCGCTATCTGACGTCTAGTCAGCCACTGCTGGGAGCAGGGATGACAGGCAGAGGGAGGGAGGGAGGGAGAAAGAGAGAGACCGACTCTCTACGAGAGTCATCCACGCCGAATCAAGGATACGAACGTGCACCGCTTCGGCCTGTCTTTTTTTGCGAGGGCAGGATGCCTGGTCGTCGCCATCGCTGCCGCCGTCGTCGTCCTGCATATCAATGGGATCCTGCTGTCCGCAGTGCCAATGTGCCTTCTTTTAGCAACATAGGGACAGACAGCGAGAATGATCCTAGGTGGCATCGCCAGCAGGTATGGCCACCTCGAGCACGAACAGTCATTGATAGATAGAAACCTCTGGAGGTGGTCTCTGCTTTCTTCCGAATGTTTTTCATATAGTACAGTACATTGATCGGTGCACACACAAGAACGGCTCTTGGCTAATGTCGTGCTACAAGCTCTGAGCTAATCATTTCAGGGAAATGCGTTGATATTGTGTGGATGCCAGAAGAGGCTGGCAACAACTGAACTATTGAAATATCCATGTGCATCTAATTATTTCTGCTGGAGGTGTTTTCACTTGAAGTATGCACACCTCGGGAATTAAGATAGCTTCGTATAGAAACTTTTTTTTCGTATAGAAACGATTTTGACACGGATCCAAACCAAGATCCAAACACCGATATCCAATACATTGATGGTATATATTCACGTTCATATTTGATGCTATATTGTATTTAATGTTTTTTTTTATATAGAATACATAGCAAATTTTACTTCCAGCACCCAACTCTAATAAAAATATTGCCTGCTAGAGTCGGCCCAGAAACCCTCTTGTAGTCCTTACGATCTCAGGTGGTTCATTGCAGCACTTGCTTCAGTTATCGATTCACTCAGACTCAAGTTGTTTCGCCCTCACTGTGCTCCGTTCACTTGGATGGGATATTCCGTACAGGTGTGATCAAAACAACACCTCCCAAGGTGTCAAATAGAAAGTCGTCCATTGACAGTGGCGACAACGAGAATAGCCAAAAGCAAGGTCTCGGTTATATCCTCCCCGAGTCTTTGTCTAAAGAGCTACGTAGTATATTTGTTCGTAGCGCCATCGATAGTCCTGTACGCAGAAGGGTAATTCGATAGATTAATCCTGTCAAGTAACCAGGTGTCCTGGCCAACAGTGCCACACACACACACGCTGATGTTCATACCCCCACGACAGTTAAGAGGATTACTAGCCATTATCCTTTTATAGTCGAAGTACAGGGTTGACAAAGGTAAGCTACATACAGATATGGCCTGCGCGATTGCCATTGCGATACTGCTGGATCGCTAAATTTCCAACGATTGAATTGTAATCTCCTCTGGAGGTAGAACTCCATGGGCCATGCATCCGTGTATATCATACAAGTCTTTATTCTAATCCTGTCAGAGAGTTCGTCGTTCGCAAATATCGCACTGCGCGCCGCGTTAGTAGGGAATTCTTCCATCCGCAGCTAATGGGCTGTTTCCTGTCGCTCACTTATACTACGAGGTCTACTACTATTTACAACTCGAACCATTTCCTTAACTCGTCACGAGTCAGCGAATTCGAGATGGGTACGATTTCTCGTAGGCCACCCCGCCACCGATTTGCGTATGTAATATATACATATATATAACAGCGAGTGCAGTCAATGCTGCACGTGTCAGTGGTTTGCGGGGTCGCCAGTCCCTCAACGAGAATGAACGCGAAATCAGTATCAATCGCAGGGGTCGTCGAGGGATCATAGTTGCTCCGACGTATTCTCCGCGAGTCGACGGATGTTGCCAAATTGCCACCACACAGAAAACCATCCTTGCACTTTAGGGGAGAAAGGTGCGCGGACCCTTAGCTTACTCTTGGTTACCCTGACAGGTAACGGTAACTTTCAGCAAAATGGGGCGCCTACGACACAAGTGGTACAGACGAGCGTTCTCACCACCCCAGTGCAGTCAGTATTCAGCACCCGCGGCATGTTCCCCTGCACAGAAGCTCTTAGCAGAGTCGCGCCGTTCACGCCAGGACGGTTAACTCCATACCATCGACAGGGTTAGCTTCCAACACGAATCGCAGGCAAAAGTAAGATGGCGAAGTGGGGTGAGAGGGACTGCGACCACAAACATAGTCGACAACCGAGAGAGAAGTTGGCCCGGACGCAGAACGAAAGTCAAAGAGAACTCTGCGTACAGCGATACAGAGAATGGTTATGGACGCAACGCCCGAGCGCCTTTTAGCCTTCGTGCCACTTGACGCTGGGCAGTGACTGGCTCAGTGCCACGCCAAGGAAATCCACATGGCCCACAATAGCTCAGCAGCCACCCTGCTCGCTATTCTCTACCCTATTTCTCCGCAGGTTACGACTATACAACCGAGTCAGTTTGAACAGCACGTCGCCGCCCGGA
Organism: Stratiolaelaps scimitus; assembly: GCA_019614645.1. Taxonomy (NCBI): domain Eukaryota; kingdom Metazoa; phylum Arthropoda; class Arachnida; order Mesostigmata; family Laelapidae; genus Stratiolaelaps; species Stratiolaelaps scimitus. Next base: position 4,870,609 of record JABWDB010000016.1, read on the forward strand.
GATCCCTCTACGGCGTACGTGGCTCCGGCAATCGGCCACCTATTCTCTTAAGGCCAACACAAATGTGTGTGAGCCATCCTGGACACGGCACCACCATCCCGCCACGCGACACAGCCCCACCACCCAGTGGCGTTAGCTAGAGACAGCGAACGAACCATTCGCCTGGCTGGCCATTCGTGAAGCACCTATAAAAGGACTAGGAGTATTAGGCTGTTCACAGTCAGTGGCAGAGGAAAGTTTCATACATCGTCTTAGCGAAACGAGCGAACTCGCAGTCGTAGGCGAACGAAACGACAACAGACAAAACAGAAGGACAGAGGAGCGACCCCGTCATATGATTGGTCTAAGACATTCAGGATTCATCTATCAGCGAGTAAAACTATACATAGTGCACTATGGTATCTCAGTTCCATCAGACTAGAAGTGATCAACAGAGCACTGGTGCCCAAGGCTCACTACCTTGAGGTTAGGCCGTTAGCTTGTGGGGCGATTCTGCGTTCGAATGGAATCTCGTACGGGGTCTCAATATTCCGCGCTGTGCATGTCTGACATGTAAAAGCCAATCGTTGAGTCTCGCTGTGTTAAAAGCATAGGCGCGAACGACTCCGAACCAACAACAACTTGAAGGTGTAAACATGTCGCTCGACAAGGTGAGGTCGAGAAAGGAGACACATACGATCGCTGGTAGCGATCGACACAAAATACATCCAGTTACGGGCGTACGCATGTACGCGCGTATACAAATGTTTCCACTAAACGACCTGGTTGTGCAGAACCGGTTTTTCGAGTCATCGACGATCTGTACTAACACAAATGGCCAATGAATTGATATGGAACGAATTGTGTGTGCTGAATGCGCTTTGGAACCATCTCAAAAACGGCGGCCATCTCCATCAACAAATTGTAGCAATAACATCTCTCGTTAATCTCAACAAAAGTGATTAATAAAGTATAGCATGTTGTTGAACCAGCACAGCCATACATACCTGCATAGCGCAACTTGGGTAGAAACCTGGACGTCTCCCCACAACAACAGCAACAATAACTTTATCTACGACAGCAACTACTGCTACTAGTACTTCTACTGTTTAGTCTGCATACTTTGCTAGTTGCTTGAGACGTGGCTATCATTCAGACATTGCCCATTGCCAAATGACATGCGCCCATCCAGTTTGAAGCAGTAACAACGCACAGAGGCTTCGTTCGTGTCCAGCAACAACAGCAACAACAACAGCGACGAGATGGGAATTATTAATCACCCTTATTACTGCTCCACCCCACCCAGCAGCTCCTTAGTCGATCTTCCCACTTTCGTTCTTTGCTTTGTTCATCTCGCGCCCTTATGGTCGTTACCAACCGCACTGCAGAAGTGACTATGCAGCTGTTCTTGTTAAGCCATACATTTATATATATATATATATATATATATGGACACATAGATGGACACAACAGACAGACATAATGGTAGACATTCATTCGTTGAGTCCACAGACTCAAGCGCTCTCTCCTTGTCCGTGGCCAGCCAGCTTCTCCTTCATTTCTTCATTTCAATGCACATCTACATTTACATGGATGTAGTTGGATATATATGTGTGTACATATACTTATATGCACACACACACACATACACACCTACAAGCACATTTATTCAGTCCCCTCATGTCCAACATCCTATGCAGAATATCGGTAGGGAAACAAGATCGTATGCTATCGTGTCAGCGCTGAGGGAAGTAAACTAGCGAGTTTTTCCTCTTTATTCCTCTTCGCTTCCATCTGCATTGCGTCCCTTTTCTCGCATTCGGCACAATTCGGCTTCGTTCTTCACTGTCGGCGAGCCTTCACTGAGTGTACCTCACGATGGTCTTCACTACGAAGTCGACTAAGCGAGGCTAGCATGCGAGGTCAAGATCGCGGGGCGAATTCGCCTCAGCGTCGGCTTGATTCGGCCAGCTCCTTCTCTGCTCCTTAGCTTCGTTCTCCGTCTCCTCAAGCTGCTCAGCTGCTTAGGCGGCACCGGTGGTTCCTTCACTCGATCGGCCATCAATTGCGCTGAGTCATCATGTCATTTGGACCCCCGTTGAAGCGAGTCGACCATCCGTCCTCGCCAGACCCCAATACACTACGCACAATGAGTGCGCAGCACCACCCCCGACTCGACCCCCTCCCACCCTACCTCACTTGCCAGAACCCCAGTTCCCCTAGGAGTGCTACTTAATGTTCGGGCGGAAGCCGCCGCTATAGCAACTGCTGCAGACGCGAGCCTGCTGCAGCTGCAACCGCCGCCTATCGTCAGCGCGCCAGAGAAACTAGCAAATCTCATAAGGTTGCCAGCATCTCTTGCCGACATCCGCGGCAACGAGAATGAATCGGCAAGCGAGCTAGATCGCCGCCTTGCGACCTGGTACCACACACTACGGCTACAACCACTAGCACAACTCAGGACCATCGCAGGAGCACATATCCGATTTGCTGTCGGGTGGTACACAATACTCCCCGGTCGGTGCGCGAACCTGCGACTGGCGGAAGGCGAACCAGCAGGACTTAGGGAGCGTCCTTAGAGCAACCTTAAGGACAGGCTCATGCAGTAACTGAGGTCAAGAAGCGTTCGCTCGTTGTTTGGCCTTTTGGCCTTACCTTTACATAGAACACAGACGACTTAGAGAAGCACCAACAATGTTCTAATTAGATGAATAGAGGAGGCACTACCACGCAAATCAAGCAACGGCGCAATCAAGCTTGCGCGTTCACCACCATTCTACGAACGACATGTATTTGCCACTTTTCAAAGTTGGCAGCACCGCCAAACGAAAGCCACGATACCACCAGGTGGGTGCCGAAAAATGTTTGTTTTATCTCGGTATATCGGGTGCTTCCTGGCGCACCACAAGAAACAGACAGAGATGACGATATTTGCTACCTTTTAAAACATCGTAGCTCGATAGTGATTTCAAATGGCAGACGCCGTGTGCATGTCAGACCCGGACCAGGCTGATAATAATAACATTCATTCTGTATAACATTTACCTCGAAGCAATACTGGCTTATTGAAGACAGGTCGGTGAAAATGTACTTACTAGAATGACCCTCAGCTGCCATTGTGGTTAGCGAAAGCACAGTGCCACCTTGGTCGTCGATTTGTCGACGATCTCGGCCAGCCTGTTGACCGGGCTAAATGTATAGGCAGTGTTTGCATATTCTCTTCCTGAAACGTCCCGCAGGCTGGAAATGTCCATCTTGCCCTCTTCGGAGAGAGAACAACTTTGAACAACTTTATAGCTACATAAGTTCACAGCAGCATCTTTTGCACTCACTCGATGCAGCTGAAACCATTAAACTATTAATGCATTATTGTCTAATTAGGCGTGTTCAGGAAACAGCAACAAAATCGCCTTCCGAAGCAGCGAACCCATATCACATGCGTACATATCATACTCTCTATGCTAACTTGTATCTAGTTCAGTCAACTGAATTTAGTTGAATTCAACAAAAACAAAAGCCTGTTTTGTGTTCGCCAACGCTTTTCAGAGTCGGGTCGCCCGTGGCAGATTTGGTCGCTGTCCGACCGAGTACGTGTGCTAATGGTTCTCTCCATATCCACGTACGGCTACAACTACTAGTACGACTAATAGGTTCTTGTACAAGGACGGCATTGGGACAATTGGATATCTATGTACTAGACAATGCGCCTCTACCCAGCGGTGTATTGCAAACACTCTTGTCCACTAGGTATAATTCGATAAAGTGTACGCCTATACGATTTTAGCTTCCAGCGATGATAATCTCGCAGCGGAGACAGAAACCACTGCGCGTACGATTGCAGCATATGTCTGTATCTGTGTCGGCGTTCTCCTTGTTCGACTAAGCAAATAGTGCTGTCGGTGCAATCGGGCGTTATTTCGGGACGTTCCACTTTGGTAGAAGCTTACCATAGCTATGTAGGTTTACAATGAAAACAGATACATCTTCAACTTCAAATCTATGTACCTACATCTGCACCTAAAATCAATTCTTAGCTAGTAAAGTACAGCTTACGCTAAACACTACCCCATAGGCGTTTGTTATTATATAGCTAATACGCTGGCAATGTGCTTGCCAGAAGTCAGAATAAATGACAGAATCTATTACAGGACAACAAAAGGGCGCGCTACGGCGATGAACAAGAAGGATACAACAGGCAACTTTTAGCTATAAATCAGCACGACAATAGGCCAGGAAGATTATATGATGTCCATTCATTGATCTACGCCTGATTCAATTACCCCGTATGAGAGGGAAGATCTTTTTTGTTTAGCAACAGGTATCCTTGATTGATTTCCAGGAACCCAATCGATAATATATATATACTAGACGTTGTCTCCACCTCAAATGGAGGCGTTTCAACCAACCACAGTGGATCTCTCGTGGGACACGCCGATCGAACTTAATGCAGGATTTACCAGGAAATGGTTAGCGCCCCCTATTGTTGCCGCGGCGATGACGGCAGGTTAAGATAACGTTTAGAATGACTGGTGGGCCCGTGAGATCGGCAGCTGCTGTTTGAGATGACTGCAGCCGTTAGCACAATCTCCGCATTAGCCTATTGCTCCCGCGAATACGTCAGCATACGATATCAGTCCAGTTCCCTGTATGATTGACGTGATCGGCACTCCATCAGATCAAATCGAGCGGGGACCCTTGGCGGTGGTATCAACGAAAAGGCTGTGGAAGCGGCTATACCTATATTAGCATACATGTGATATGTGACAGCATACCCCCTATACTCGGACGGTGCTGATAGGATGGTGGACACGCGGCCGTTCTGAGTCCCCCACTCGTGGTTGTATGAACTGACCAACACGTACATACATTCCCATATTCACTCCAAAAAATAAACGAAGAAAAAAATACCCACAACAAACTGTACACAGATATATGTGTGTGTATATGTATATGCATTGGACATACAGCTACTTGGCCTGAGAGGGGTAAAGGTAAAACTTTATTTGTTTATTAAAGGAGCTGCAATTTCACAGTGCTTAAACTATCTAATGTGTGACTTTGCTGATACAGCAATGGTATACTTGTCCACCTTCATAGGCTTTGCATCAGCTCTACCAGACAGCATATGCTGGCCACCTCTATGCAACACTATTTAGCAGTAGCATTGTTGCATTTCCAGGTTTACAAGTGAATGTTTTGATAGAACGGACGATGTCGAGAAGAACTGATGTCCATTCCGATAGTAACACAGACATCCAAGAGAGATACAGACTAACACCTCTCGCGATACGAATCTAACGATTTTTGCGAAGCATCGCTCGTTTTCAGATGCACAGCGGTAGAAACTAGGCCAGCCGTCGTGAACGTGCAAAATGTTACCGGCTGTAGTCGTCACCGCCCGCAACCATTTTGATATCTTCCTCATAGACAATTTAATCGCATCGACTTTAATCCACTAGGAACTATTATACTATACAGCGTGCGGATATAAGTAGTCCTACACGATAATGCGCCGTGCGCCGTTTATCGAGGTCGGTAAACAAAACGGCTCAACAACTCTGACAACAATACTTGCGGATGACTAGAACACTTATTAATAACATGATCGTATATGGTCCATAACTATTCTCGCCCCTATCATCGGCCGCAACGGGTGCAAAGGAGCCGTATTCAATGGGCGTTAAATGCCAAGAACGCTACCAACGAATAATAGAAAATCAAAAAAATGCTCATCACCGAATCCTGCCAAGTTCTCCCCGGCCGTATGCTCTCGTACGGTAGACAGTGCGTCCCAGTTGATAATTTCATGGCCTCGTAGTCAAACTACGTTTCTGAATACACACAGAGGCGGCTTCGCGTCCCTAAGTTTCTCTATTCATACACACTTACCAGCACACGACGTCTAAGCGGAAGCAAGCAGCTTTGAAGCCTATTTTCCCCGACGCTTCGCTCCACCCAATTTCTTTCGGTAGTTCTTTCTTGCCACGAACGCGCTAGATCGTCGTCCCCGGTGCCCTCGCCCGCTTGCCAGAGGCGTCGGTAACTCGACACTGGAGATTCGGACGCAACTTATAGGTGGTGCTCGGACCCCCGGGCGAGGGCTGACACCGACGATACACAGGGGACCGCCTTCGAGTTTCGTTACAGTCGCCCCAGTTCGGGAAGTTCCCGTGGGAGGGCGAAGAATCTTAGCAATGTCCCCGTCGTCAATTTCTCCGCCAGGCTCCGATCAAGATCCATGCGACATTCAAAGGGGCTTCTTTCTCGCGTTCTGATCGCACGAGTAAACGAAGAGGCGTACATTGCTTGAATCGAACTTGTATTGGGTCATCCACCCTTCAGTGTTGCGTTCTCAGCTATAACTAGCCATGTGGTTTACCATGTCAAATATTAACAGAGATTTCTGTTCGATCTCATATAGCTCGTAAGACCTTTGGAGATCGAAAGACGATCCAGGCATACTTGGCACATCATTAAAATAATTAATTTGCTTTGTTTTTTTGTAATTTTTACACAAAACGTGTGTATAATATTAACACATTATTGTCAACACTTGGATGGGGCTCTTCTGAACGAAGCAGCCTTATCTAAAATCAAAGGGGGACTACAATGTACTCTCATGACGCCTCAAATATGAGTGAAATAAGCGGCGATGAACAGTTAGCTTAATTACTGACCCTTCCACAGGCTTGACGATAATTACTCTCGAATAACAAAGTTTGCTGGGGGGAAGCATAAGGAGTAGACATTCCCGAGGCTATCAGACTCCGGGAGTCCATTAAGCAAGCCGACCATTTTGAGTAACTAGCGACTAGTAGACGCCGCATCAAGTGTGTTCTGCCTGAAAAATCGTCAAAGTCTTTCAACTAACGAAGATAGTCTGACAAAAATAAATAAGATGAACAAGACATATGAATATTAAATAATTTCTACATTTTGCCATTTCTGAACAATCCGGAATCCACTGGCGCTCCTACGCACTCCTGTGACGCGATCTCTCTTATCTGCGTTTGGCTCAAACAAATAGTCCTGGTATCAGCGACGCCATACAATAATGATAAACTATCACTCCGTCACCTCTACCCGCCACCCATTCTCATCGCTGTCGTTCATTCGCTAGCATACTGGTACGCTATTCACCATTCACCACTTCCTACGCATCACAGCTTGCTCTCAACGGTCTGTGGTTCGCGCCCATTCAGGAGAGAGCACGCCCGTATCCGTAGGTAAGCAGGTACGCCGTAGGAACCAATACAGCCGTCTGCACTAGCGTTGTCGTTTGGGTCCTCAAAAATCTCGAATCTTTTTCGAGCCACCACCTGACCGAGGATAGACGCCATTTCCATATGGCGGTCTACCTAGAATCGGCTTTAGACTCCATCGTCGTATCTCCCCCTCCCTTAAATAATCTCCCGGCTGCATGCATAGATGTCGTCCATCTGCATAAAGACGGCGTTCTCTGCTTATGCGATTTGCCTTCAGAGTCGGGGACAGCGTTGCGAACACTGTTCGATTTACGAATAACGCGGGCTTTCTGTCTATTCCACTGAATACTCGTATTCCATCTCGACAAGATGGGCCCTGGTGGATGACGGCCGCCCTTCCGACCAACGCTGACTGTTCGCGGAAAGACTCGGGTCCACATCATCACGAAGATTTTGACAGCACTGCATCGGACGCGCGAGGCCTGCGAACTAACCTCTAATTCCTTTCAGCGCCATCGCGCCTCTGGGTGTCTGCGCCCGGTGGCTGACGAAACGCGAAATGACCGAGGCCGAGGTTTTACCATAATAATGACGACATCGCGGTCAGATAGACAGAAACAGATAGACAGCTGGAGTCGCCGCCTCCATCGCTAAGATGAGAAGCACGATGTTCGGCGGATGCAATGAAGGTATGTCACAACCTTTACAACAACCTTCTACTCAGCCTTCGCTGCGGTGATGTCGCCCGGCATTTCAATACAGGACAGACCCATGGAGGCGGGCAAGACGCAGCCGTTCAACAGGATATGCCAAACGGTGTTTCGCTTCCGCATGCCGAGGGACAGGTAATTCAGAACTGTCTCACGCAACCGGTGTGTCGATCTGCAGAGCAGTGCTGTGCCGATGGAACAAGTTTACGGGAAAATTGTTCAAAAACGTATTCTATTGTAGTGAGCGCAACGGAGTAACCACTACAGTCCGAAAGGTACTCCTGAGCAACTCCTGATCGAACGCGAATCGAAAAGACACAACACGAGAGGACCTCAACTGACAAATGGTCCGCACCTCAGTCAGAATACATACAATACATACAATACAAATACACCTTTATTAACCAAAAGGGGGTGGTACAAAGATTATTAAAGAAATTACATAAATTGGTAGAGCGAAGTGAATTTTTTACAATTGTGGTAATGGCAGATGTCCACTTCCTGAGTCTCGTAGGAGACGTGCGACTCTCCAGGAGAACAAATTATATATATATATATATATTTCGAAGGGTCGAGCTCATGTGTCACATGTTAGTTATACATGAGCTCGAGCCTTCGCTCCGAGCTAAATCACCTTTAAACACGCATGGAACTGATGATGTCGGGTTTTCAGATATAGAAATAGATACCTGAGAATGATCAATGACAATATAGGGACAAAATGACAATCCCACAAGCGATAGCAGACGGTGTGGTCGTTCGTGCCGGCAAGATGAAACTCCTCATATGACTTAGTTTACCTAGCGAAAACACCAGGGGTGAACATTTCGTGACTTTCTATGGGGAGTTAAATAGACAGGCACGTCTAAATCGAGATCAGTGGACAACCCTACAGGGTGACCTTAAAATGGAGCATCTATATCTCTTAGATGGTTAACTTAACTAAGTTGAACAAAGTGCAAGTAGCTCTTTGCTCTACTTCTTGACCATCGCCTGACGTCGATTCTCGTTCTTCGCAAATTGAGAGTGCCACCTGTTATCCGAGTCTACCCAAATGATTTATTCATAATACAGCATACAGGGTATACTACCTAAATCCTAATGCAGGTATTTTACATGTTCGACAAATCCTTCGTTTGTCACGCAGACAAGTTACAATGAATCTAGCAACGATACAAATTCAACGATATATCATAGTCCCGGGTCCACCCCCAGCTAGCAGATTATAGATAGATAAGAGAATATAGCATGAGCACTCACCACATTTCTCTATAATACACCACCTACTAGATCATCAGAGACAGAGTGCTATCTACACTCCTACCACAACACATGCTATGGACAATTACGTGTGATTCCGCACCCACACGCTTCCGGTGTTTGGTAGACGAGCCCACTGTGAGCAGGCTAAGCACACTTGAGCCAGCCTCGTGAGCATCGTCTGACCCAACGTGAAGTAACCCCCATAACAGCGTATAATATCAGGCAAGCTAGCTAACATCGGGCAGGTCGAGTATCTGTCGTATCATGCGGCAGTGGCCAGGCCATCACTATTATTGGTTGTAACGCATGCAAAACCAATAGGTGGTGACACCAGGGTGTTGTAATATCTGTAGAACGCGAACTTCAACTTCTACAACTGTCGGCGTTAGCAGGGATGACCAACAGCGGCCACCAGACCCGCCCGAACGAAAAACGACCCAAACACAACTAGCCGGCCGCCCCCATGAATGTCTATGCAGTCTAATAGGCGATTCCTCCAGTCTCACTACTCCGCCTGGCTCCATTTGCCATGATGTCCCCCTATCGGCACCCCTCAACGCTAATAGTAGATAGCACCCACCTCAGCCAGCCAGCAGTTCCCCGCTCTCACGACCAAGCCCGCACTGACAGCGGCAACCACTCACGATCTGCGTGTGAGTGTGTAAATTCCCCAAAAAAAAAGGTCCGTTTTTGTACAGCCTGCTGCTGCTGCTGCTGCTGCTGCTGCTGCCGTAGCCTAAGCGCTACGTGACTGCCGGACACAAACACAGGACCCGTGCAGGACCACGGGAAGACATCGACTACAGCCAACGAGGCAAGCTGGCCCACCAAAAAAAGCCAACTCTGAAACCGCATTCGATAGAGAGAGCCGGTCAGGCAACTGTGGTCTATGCTGAAATCTTATATCTAGCGGCCACGTGTCCACACCAAAAAAATTATGCGGGTCTCTTTGGTAAGGCACACCCTCATTCAGTCAGAGAAAGGAAGCTACTTTATCTGGTTCATCGAACGGTCAACCGACAGAGAGGCTTCTTCGGAACTACGAGCGAGGCTCGGGCTTGCGAGTTCTAGCCGGCAGCTAACAACGTGTTCCACAGCGTTAATACACGTTTATGGGATACAATCGTTGTCCAAACGATTTGAATAATAACCTCACAAGGTGACAACAAGTCCTCCCAATCAGTTGGAATCACTGGACTGTGACCAGTGTATTCCCGCCACCGTCCAGCACATCTCATCTAACAGTAATGAGGATTAATCACTATGAAAAGAGCATCCGCTTACATCATCCATCAAGGCCTCGCTAAACGAGGAGTGCTCCCTATTGTTTCACGTCAGTGTTCATTATTATCAATTCTATCAACAGAGGACATCAGGTCCGTGGACGACCCGATGCCCTCACAGTGAGTTCCCGCCAAAACACATATCGCATTTGCGCAGTCTGCTCCGTTTCACATGTCACAACAGACGACACCGCCGTCATCGCCGACAAACTCCTGTATTTCCTTGTTCTACATCGTCCTTATCCTAGTCGCCATTGTCACTGTTTTGTCCTGTACGTTCTCCTGAATCCTCGTACAGATACCGTCCTACTCTACCCTTACGGGTCCGTACGCAGATGTCCTTTCTCATTCACTATCGTCACCCTCCTCGAGGAAGCCGTACAATCTCTTACCGAAATTTCGCTGGTCCCACGAACGAGGTTAGAAAGGAGCTTCGCCTGCATAAATGTTACGCTCCCCAACACATCGCCGTGGCCGCCACCGTGGTCCAACCCGCACCCCGAGACCCCTTTGAAAAGCGCTATTGTTCGAGATGTTCAAGGGGACAATTTTCTCTGAAGGGCCCTAAACTACGGAGGGACGGCTTGTCTCGGCAGTAGTGGACGAACAGGGACGGATCGATGGGAAAATCGCTTTAGAGACGAAGCAAGGCGTCCAGCTCGTTCCAATTGTTGATAGACGGTGCCAGTAGTTGATATCGCATATCAATGTACCTACAAAGATTAACAAAAATGAGTAGCACCCAGAAAGTACACCTATAGTCAAACAACGGACTGACGGCACCCGCAACCTGACCTTGAGGAAGCTAGAAATTACATTGAAACGAAAAGCTCCATAAGCATAGATTCAGCATATTCATTGATAGCGAGGCAAGCCATTATGTCAGCTTAATCGCCTTCCAGTTCTGGCCGGTTACAACGTTAATATTTCTTTGTCAACATGTTTGCTAACCCCGTAGGCTCTTGATGGCGGTGTCAACAGTAGCGCATCATGCGGGGCATTATCCTGTTTGACCTTTTGTCCTAGCAACGATCCAGAATAATAGTGACAGATTATTCCTCCAGGCATAGTGTGTGTACTTAGGCCAAGCTGGCGAGACGAAGATTCTTCATGTGAAACGCCTGCTGTATATCTCGAGAAAAGGAGCGGTTGTTGTTAATTCTCTCGTCTTGAGCCTTGGCATTCAATTGCACGTGTTTCACAGCAGAGTTCGTTGTTGACTCGACGATCTTCAACATACATATCCGTGCGTGCAGGCTAGCATCACGTTTATTATATTGGGGAGAAGTTAAGTGTTGGGTGTACTTTTCCAATAAGAGGTTCCGAGATTCGCTTTCGACTCGTTCAGAGACAGGAAAATTGCCTACGTTTTTGCCGGAGCACTCCTTGCGCGAGGAGTGCTATCTAGTGCTTCTACATTATCGGTGCAAGCGTTGAGGAGCTTTACGATAACTGGCGTTACTTGTATCAAATGATCCAATCAGGTAGTTAACTTCTACGTAACCTACAAAACGGATCTGATGAAGAAGTAGAACTGTGAATAGATTTATCGATGATGGCAAACTTATATTGAACTAGCCATAATTTTTCTTGATAGAGCTGACAAGTTTTGACCAAAGATCATAATCGGTCACTTGTAAGCGCCTGCAGGAGTTCAACCTTCAACTCGAGTAACCCTCGTGGCGTCTAATTGAATAACCAGCGTTTATTGTTATTCCTCATAGTGAGCATTTTATGGGAAAAAAACGCACTGAAGTCTCTGTCCAAGGTGACTATTATATGATGCACCTTACCACAGCACATAGGCATCAAAAACTCTACATAACGAAACTGGCATTAGATAATGATATGAACGAATGGCGATTATATTGTTTATCTCTTCCGTCTGCATGAACATCAAATATTGGGCACTGAGATATTTTTTCGGCTGATCACGGTCACTGCTACAATAGATGACGATCACGGTCAACCAGAGTCATGAACATGGTATTCCCATTATCTCTATTAGATCAAGACGACCCCTCGGGTGGCTTCACAGTGGAGCAAGCTATTAAATATTTCAGATCAAAGTGCTCATCCCACCGTACGATCTGTAGAGATCTGTACGTTGCCTACAGCCAGGCAACTAAGTAAACAGAGCCACCCACTTACCCTGATCACAGTTTTCTCGTTATTTTTACCCTGGCCCCTCTCTGATCGCAAACTCCTCCTCGGACGTCGAGCACATCACGAATCCCGAAGATCCGAATCCAAGCAACACATTAACACATTGCCAAATGGTGCACACAAATATACTACATATTAAACAGCTCTCGTGTTGTTTCTATACTCAGCATTGCTCACGCTCGTGGAAAATTTGAAGTTCTATATCTCTCGGTGTGCCTTAAGTGAGCATTTATTTCTGGAGAAGTGGAAACATTTAGATTTCTGCATCTTCCCTTCACAAATCACAGGGAAATGGTCATACCCATTTTCACTGATTAATATCATATTTAATTACTCTATCACGTTTTTGTCTGTGCATCTCCCTTTCGGTCTGCGCATATGCATGCCGAATATTGTATTTCTCGTAAAGCTCTTATGTCCTGTTTAGTTCACCATTTCGCTCCTAAAAGCTCATGGGCTCTTCAAATCCAGCTAAATGGGAACGAGAGAGAGAGGATAAATTGGGAGCACTAGTCATCATTTGGGGACTCAACCGTCATACGGCGGCGGTTCGATTCACTCAGCATCAGTCACTATCTTTAACGTCCCATCTCCTCTCTGCTCGTTTTCTTCGTATTGATTAATAATTACCACTACAAATAGATTATGGTAGTAGTAGCAGTAGTACTAAGTAATGCTGGCTGAGAGTCAGCCTAAGTAAGCCAGCCAATTAGTGGTAGCTCTTCGACAATGATCAAGCAAACTTAACCATACCAAATGTCGGAACAGTGTTGTGTCTGCCTCGACACCCCCTCCATGCTCCAAGCCCCGCGCCTATGGAGAAGAGAGTGTTCATAGTCGGTGGTCGCAGCCCTTCACACCACAGCACATCAGAGACCCCAGACCTAGTCCCGTGCGCCAGTTATCACTAGATCTCCCGAGATGGTGAACCTCGGGGAACGCTCGCCGGCTCACTCACTTACATTGGTGGGTGAGGAAAATTCGGACCCACAGCAGCAGCAGCAGAGCCGATAGCGAACGGCCAACGTCCGCTCCTCCCCTTTGCAATACGCCTGTAGCAGGAGTCGTGGCCTGCCATCGCTAGCCGGCCTGCTCGAGTCCTTCCCTGTCCTGGGAAATAGCGGAGGCTAGGGAGTTCTATGGGGTTCCCAGGAGAACATACATGCACATATACACATACGGAGCCACACACACACCCGTACATACACCGGGCTTAGTTAGGTGGGGGAACATTTCTCATTGCTCCCGCTGGGCATTGCTTGCCCCACAGGATAGCCAGGCAACGCTGTTGGGCCGGAGACCGTGCCGAACGAACGAGGGAGCCGGCGGTGGTATGGGAAAGTGTCGAGGCACGCCTCTACATCGTGGTGCTCGAGCGAACCGGGTGCATCTGTCCAGAGAGTCCAGGTCGCTCCATAGATAGCTCCATGGACGTTGTCATCGTCGGTGAATGCCCTCACATACACCAACATCCGCTCGTCCGTGCACACGACAGCAACACATCCACCCACAACCTCCCGTTTCTCTGCTGAACGCAGTTATGCGGCAGTGAAACGATTGTAGCAGCTCGAACCAGACAGACGCACACTACGCCCTCGAGTTCGCCTCGCTCAAGGCTCTCAGAGCGCATAGCCCAAGGCTGCGCCGCTACGCCGAGAAGAAGCCGTTAACCGTTTCGCAAGAAGTCGCCCACCTAGTTAGGTCGGAACCACGGGAAAGCATCTAAGCATCGCTCGTTCCTGATAGTGCAGCACGTGGATGGGGGGCTTCTGACAGAAACAACAACAACAACCGGTGCGGGGACAACGAGGGACAGGCTTGCGATTGCCGCATCAGCTATTCTCCGAGCAGTCAGCTAGGAGACAACACCCGCTCGTGCCAGGGAAAACACTTTGCTTTGCGCCCTAAGTGCCTCCTCCTAGTGTATATAGAGGACACAATGTTTACGCGTGATCTAGAAAATATGCAGCACGCGAGTCTCGTCGTTTGACAATTGGAATAAACACGAGTTTGCCTCTACGATGATAATGACACACTTGATAGTGGATGTGACTGCTGTTTGCTGCAATCGGCGTGCTACACACCCCACGAAGCCACAATGTCATTGGGGGATTAAAAAGCAAAAAGCTACCGAGAGACTTCAACAACATACACAATGTGTTGGAGTTGGCCGTCGTTGGTGAGATTATGAGCTGAGAGAGAAAGAGAGAGCTCGATTGCATCCAGGGAATTGCAGACCTTGCAATCGGTATTCAACCAAATTCCTCCGCTACTCAGCTGTTGGAACGCAACCAAACAACAAAACAGTAAACGTTGTTGTTCATACCCTCCCTCCTAAGCCATAAACATTTTCAGCATTGTCATCATCATTATTACATACCCAGCTAGCTATGTGCCAGGTCAATTTATGCGATCAAGCGATGGCGGTGGTGGCTCCAGCGGCCGACGTAGACATTGGTGCTAGGAAGGTTGTGCGTGATGACCGGCTGCCTGTACACGACAGCCAGATGAAGCGCCGATGACGATGGTATACACGAGGTATTAGCGTGTTCATTTGAACCAATCTCTCGACCGGTCAGTGAGCTACGCAACATATATATATATATATATATACACACTTGCGATCTATAATAGTATATCGATCTGTGTCCGGGTATGTTGGTATCGGTCAGATTCTCGCACGTGCTCACTTGCTTGCTCCGTTGCAGGTCTTCTCTTCGCTATCACCATTAGATAGTCCGCCCGAACGTGTACAGGATCACTGTGCGATCGGCCACCTATCCTATCGTGCGCATCGAATAGATAGAGCGAGGGTCATTTCTCGCAACGTCGCCCAGCTGACAGCACAGGTCGAACGAGTCGTGACAAGATCTTCAGACGGAAGCTACAGGCGGATATCGTCCCACTCCCGACTTCCACTTCGTTTGGCAAAACTCTGTATCCCCTTGGACGCCCACCCTCGCCTTTCAATCGCTTTCTCGTTAGGCTGTGACATCTATTGAACATTCATTGGTTTTTTCCTACCCTCATTGAGAGCACACTTACAAAAACGTCCCCTAACAGAGAAAAAGAAGGAAACAGTGGCAGCAACATCAACAAGACCGACCCCGCGATATGACTCGACGATGTCCAGGTGAGCGGATCACTTGTACGTGTGCAATGCAATCCGGAACTAGCTTTTCATACAAGACACGCTTCCTACTTGAGACAGCTCTATTCGTGAACTGACACGTATCCTGACCGATATTAGATAATGGGGGTGCGTTGAATTATAAGCAAATGCAAATCGTCGCAAGGGGTTCTTTCGGACAATGTCAACAAATGCGCGTACCAATGTAAAAAGCCTAACCCTCTAAAAAAACACATGGAACGAAGATAATTGATATTCTGGTGAACACCCTTACTTTATGCAAATAGAGCGTGCAAATATATATATATATATATATATATATTTCCTCGGTATCTGAACGGCGACTAGATAAACACCGAACGTACCCATAAGACTACCGCTCAATGAGCTGTTTGGAAGTATAAATGATGTATTGAACGACACCGATGTACGAAAATTTAAGAAAATCGACTTATCAAGATTACGTTATAGCCGAAATGAGAAATGGCAGCAGGTCACGAAGCATAACTGAGACAGCAGCATCAGCAACAACAGGCACACTCTGATCTTTCACAGGCCCATCTAGCTACTTCGATAGCAGAAATCGCCAGTAACAGTAACCGGAAGCTCCTCACCGTTCACTGCCCGAACTAAATCAATTAAAGTTTATCGCAACACCGCTGCAATTTGTCTCTGCCTGCCCAAAAATAAGCTGTGACACGTGTACACTTGAGTCCGAGACCTCATCGACGTTTTGTAGTTTAGGTCGTGCCCGAAAATGCGGGAGAGTGTTTATGATCTCATTACTAAAACACTAATACATATATCAGTGCTTGCCAGGCCGCGTATAGTCATGTGGCAATTATGCGACACGCTTATAATAGAGATCGTGGAAAGCTATATTAATCGAATCTGTTCAGGCTGACCGACCGCCCCCTTCGCAGGGGGCCCATCATCGTCATCGAGCCGGAATGATAGCACGGTCCATATGATATATTGCACATTCGCTGTTCTCTGTTCGACGCACAGATGCATAGCGGAATCAACCATAAAATCAACATACGCTATTTCTGCAACCACAAATAGAGACGGCCGCTGGAATACGAGTGAGTAAAACGCCCAACCTGTATCCAACTGCACAAGTTGAACACAATTCCAACTAAGCTAGCCTGTTGTACGGCTTGCCATCCATCGGCCAACCTGTGGTGCTTTTGTCTCTACCGAAACCGCCGGTCTCTTGATCTGAACCCTCTAATGCATTCATTATATATTTTACACGTGTGCTAGGAGACTTCCTTTGTGTTCCATACTCTACATTTGATCCGTGCACATTCGAGCAGCACAAGAAAGATGTCCTTCCTGCATGCTCGATCACGTGAAATTGACAATCATTTGTCATCCTTAGCTACAAAACCCCAAACGGCGAATGACAATATAGTGAGTCGCTGCAAATCCCATCACCACAATCTCCTCGTCCACCCTGTTCTATCGCAGACGTGGGCAACGCTGTACAGCCCAAGCAAGCAAAAGTAAGGAGGAATTGCATCATTTCAGCGCCCCTTCTCCTTTTTCATACTGGGGCGTAGCAGTCGTCTCGCACTAAGAAGAACGACCCCCTCTCCCATCCAGCCCTTGCCAAGGAATAGGTCCACCTCATCTGATTGAGTTTACTGACATGGGCATCACGGGAGATATTGGCTTATTGATCGCAACGTCATCACTGTTTAATGACGAAATATGACGCGTCATCGAGCTCTCCACTATAACTTGCGAAACACTTCATACTCGAATGCCGCCTGGTCGAAGCCGTTCATCCTCCATATATTCTCACAATAATGAAACACGATGAACTGGCACATACAAATCTGAAGCTGTCAATTTAGGTAATTAGTGCATGTGGTGATGGTAGTGGAGGAGTAAGGGGCACAATTTCAGCAATGTTACGTGTAGACAGCAGCATGAATGCGTCACCATCAAAAAGAAAATATGAAGCAAGCAAGCAACGCGTCTGTGAGAATTAGAACACCTGCGCTGATTGTGATTGCGAAAGGTGGTAATGTCTCTCACCGTGAAATCCCTATGCCAGCATCTTAGACAAAATTCGAGTAAAAACAACAACACAGATATATCGATACAGAAATTGTGGAAATGACAGTGTTTCAAGTTGATAACATGACTCCGACAAACGATCGCAGAGTGCTATACAAAGAAGGTGGGAAACAGTAAAAGGGTGGCTCGCAGGACTGCCATCGCTGAGAGAGTCTATTTTTAGACGCCCCCACAACACACAATGGGGTCTTTAATAATACACCAATTACCTTCCGGGCATGCTTTGTAGACTCGCTAGCATTAATGGATAAATAACATCGATAAATTTTTCAACAACCAATAACACCTTCACGAATAGACAATTCCAAATGATTTATAGAACACAAGCGGAACATTGAGGACACTACCATCGGTGATTTTTAAAGTCGACCAAGCACAAAACACGCTGTGAAATTGTCATGAAATTGAACTCATCCAGAGGCAGCTACGGAACAAGTCATTGGAACCCTAATCTGCATTTCGGTGAAACATTCGCTCCATTTGCGATTTCCCCGTACTGTGCATTCAATAAGCAAAAACAGCCTCTCTGAATCGCGAGCTCCGGATCAGATTACAAAGTTCCCTTTATAAATGATCTTGAAGACCTTAAGCTCATATCTCATCGTCTGCAATTGTACTTCAATAAAACCACAGTAGAGAGTCTCCCGCCGAGGAGACTACACACACCCGCTTGTGTTGTCAGTTACACCAGGTACTAGATAGCAGCACCTCTCACAGGACTTGTCAGGCAGATTGTCTAACCCACACGACTCACGAACCGAGACAATCACGTTCGGCTTTCCATATACGAACAGGCAGCCCCATGTTCACCTAAACTATAATATATAACGCAACAAAATAAACTTTAACGGCTATGTGAAATCTAGCTCATTGCCATAAATGATTCTTTTCGTATGACCCGTATGAGAAACTTTTGTCAGTGTGCCCTCAGAGAAGCTGGGCACGAAACGACAAGGCGGTCAACAGTGGAAAAACTATCGCCACTACAAGCATACAATATACAATACAAATTTAGGTATATTGTAACTGCGATTACAGAAGTGACAAAGCGGAGGCCACAGATTTTTTTCCTAACCACTGTCCGTGGGTAAAAGGCGGTCAACAGTGGAAAAACTATCGCCACTACAAGCATACAATATACAATACAAATTTTGGTATATTGTAACTGCGATTACAGAAGTGACAAAGCGGAGGCCACTGATTTTTTTCCTAACCACTGTCCGTGGGAAAAAAATTAAGCAATACATAATAATAATACATATCGATAACATCCGTTTCCATCATTGATCGTCCCCTCAAGGCCCTCACTAAAAAACCGAAGCTCACCGAAGGGATGCACATATACTCTACTCGGAGTGTTATTAACACCGTGTAGTATCTGCTAGATAAAATTTACTAATATATTACAAATATTAAATGTATTACAAATAACATCAATATTAATGTAGCGAACCAGGTATGTTATGTTTTTTTTTCTATGAAATCAATTCCATCAACCGCTAAATTCAATCAATATGGACAACACTGCCAATATTCAAATATATCTTGAGTTCAACCAGATGATTACAATATACCCGATTATGGCCGACTAACAGAATAGTCGTTTTCGCTCTCAAGGGGAATCCGTCTTAATGTCATTCCAACATAACACGTACTTAGCAGCGTTAAGTGGTTGTTAAACTTTCGGTCCGACCATTCGACCCGAGAGAAAGAAACGAGGGTTATCTGATAACGTCATCATTAATTAACGACATCGATTGGAATTTAATTTTCATTAGACGGCTGCGATAGTGCTTGCACATCGTTCACTTCGGAACATTTAACTAAAAACTTCAAGCCTTTCTCCGTAGAGGGGGCCATGTAAGGAGGATCGCGAATCTTCTCTCCACTCAGGCAAATACCTTCGACAACAAACAAAGCTCTCAACGAGCTTTCTGGCTGTGGGAACGCCTCCACATAATGTATGATGCAAGTATAGTAAGTGGCTTAGGAACAGCCCAAACCTCCGGTCTCATCCTCCTCGGTTTGGACTCTTCCTGAGCCAAGACACAATCATTTTAATGGGTTGGACTCGACACATACTCGTTAAAACGATTGTAAATTCCGGCGATTTGGCATTTAACCCTCATACTTTTTCGTAGCAAACAATTCTTGAATATGACTGATTGACCATATGCATTTTAGAATAATCAACTCTATGGTACTTTAAGTCAATCATAATCGTATCATCGAAATGTGTGTTCACGTACTCTAGTTATATCTAATTAAATGCGAGAACGTTAAATGTACCACTGCAGCATCTATATAGCTAATTGTCAGGCTGGCTGTTCACTTGACACTGGGGCAGCGCCCTGTCGTAGTCTTAGTCGAGAGTCTAGTCTTGTCGATTAGCTAGTCCGTACGTGTGTACGCCTGCTGGTATTGCTGGCTTGCTGACCAGAACAAATTCCGTAGCGCTGATGTCAGAAAATATCAATCCCAGAGACGGCATAACACGAAGTATCAGCTTGGCTGACCTCTCCATCGTCTTTCTCAACGGAACGCAACTGATGCTAAATCGTGGAGTAAACTTCACATTAACTACTATAATACAACACTACATTGCTGCTGGACTGACTGATAGTGCCAAACTTGATAATCGTGGCAAAGTACAGTGGTCATAATTACGGTAAAGGGTGTGTTTCTATTTTCGAGCTTCAGATTATTGATGAAAGATTCGACCAAATGTGTTACCGTTGAATTACTCGGGTACGTTATTGCTCAGTGAGAAAGTGATAGCCATTCCGGAATCGATACCAAGTTTTCATACATTGACAATTGTTGTCGAAAATTCTTTCTGGTTTTTAACACTTCAGTGGAAGTACTTGTTAATTTCTGCATAGGCCCGTTAAGATAACAATTATATGAAATGATGACGTCAGGCCAAATGAAATACAGCGTTTAATGGTGACATTCTTCACTAAGTACAATACTGCAAATAAAAATACTAGACACATGAATATGTTCCCTTTGAAACAGAGGGTGTTTTCGACATCGTTGGACCTCCCGCTTGACTTGGTTACTCGTTAGTTGACACAAGAGAGATAGATAGAGAGAGAGCGAGTGAGAGAGGACAACTCGAAAAAGCGTTCCTCTGGTCAGTTGCTATATTGCCAATGAAGTTCTTCCGATGCAAAGACGGATACTTCCCAAATATCTCTAAAGCAATGGGTCAGGTGGTGCCATTTAAGCTCAACTTTTTCCCTGTCAAGAGAGGAAGTTGTCACTGAATACAAAAGCAATCAATATTGAGTAATGTCATTTGCAATAAACGCAGCCAGTGTCAGCCATTATATTATTCATTATTATCATCATTTCAAGTCGCTATCAAACATTCTCCAGCTGGACACTCACAAAGCGTTCAGAAAGGTGATTGGAAACGGGTTTCATTGATGTCATTAACCATTTCAAATCGTTCGTTCGATTCGAAATTTCTCTCACTTCGTCACTCAATATCCACTCATCGCAATCGAGTTAGCCCGTTCCAATGGCCGTACCCGTTAATGCACGTTATCCACTAATGCACTCCTGTACACCTGACGGCCACTGGCCAACTGCGGCAGTTGGACGACAAGCTTACCTTTGAATAGATCGGGGCCTGTTCCGCGTTCCCAGATCCCGAGTTGCCTTCACTTGGCGTAGATAGATACTCACTTCATACACACTGTCACACCGATGTCCACCGTAAATCCGCAAGGTGCACTGCTAACTTTGTGGCGGAGCACTTGGTTCTCCGTTGTCGCCTGCCGTTATGGTGCTGCTCCCTCGGCTGTGGCTGCTGCCGCTGTGCGACCGCTCCAATGTTTTGACACTGTCTGTCTGGCCTGGGTCCGCCGTAATCGGGAGTCGATGGCGTCACAAGCAGCATCATTCGCAATGATCTTACTGAGCGCTGGGTGAGTGCGGGGATGATCATGATCCTGGGAGGGGTGGACGGACGGGCGGTCGAGCAGGCGGAGCCCTTCTGTCCGGGCGACATGTATCTTACGAGAACTGTGGTAATCCTCATGACGCGCGTAACGTCTGCTATTCACTTGTTCTCAATGTTTCCACTGTATCTACGAGTGCACCTGTCGCTCTGAGAAAGCTGTCCGAAGCACTTTGCAAATATGCACACTAAAGTATTCCATGCTCGAGCAAAGTCAACGTTGCCGAAATAAAGTTTTTTTAAGTTCGTGAAGAGAATAGCGTCTTCTTTTAATATGAATTACCAGATGTTTTCCATGTCTGGTTACAGCAACGAGCGTTTAGAAAATGCACACTTCGGCATTTTCACGGTATTGCTGAGAAGTCATAACTTCTTTAGCAAAAAAAGGGCCCGTACAGCCGAACTTGGTTGTGATTACTACTAAAACTTTCAGCTTTGAACCGGGAAAGTCGGGCGAAATTGGAGAAAGGCGTCACATAATATACATATATGTATATATATATATATATATATATATTCATAGTTTAATCAACGGAGCGGACTTCACTCATTAGCCACATCGAGCATGCAATAGTGCAAGGCCAACTTTAATATATCGAAGTCATAATTAGAATATATCTATGTTTGTTTTCTGTACATAAAATGAAAGCTAGCTAACCTTATTCTGTATTCGCGTACAGCTTGAGGAAACCTAGAGGGCTCGAGAATGAAAACGGCCTGAGCCAGTTTAAACACGACTTCTGTTATAATTTCGGAGCCGCTGCACACGGTGGTCCAATTCCGTCAATATCAATTTTTCACCTTATCCGTTATGTCAGCGCCTTACGCTAGAAACGGTTTAGATTATCAGTAAACTTGACGTTAGTATTTCTTCACTGGGTTGAACTTTTACACAAACGGCCATGACGACACACGATACTCATTTTAACGTGAAACTTTACCAATGGGCCATATTATTTGGACGGTAGTTAGCGACCAACAACTTAATACAGAGAGGAAGAGATTTAAGATTTGAGTCAGCTTAGAAAAAAAAAAAAAAAAAAACGGGGTGCAATTTTAATATATATATAATTTTAATAATATATTTGTACGTAGTGGCTAGAATTTTAGCGTCGATTTTAGCTTTTGACACAATCAGAATGTTCACGAAGAAGAACCTGTAAGCGGACTATCCCCTCACTTATGACTTGGAAGGCGCTTCGAGGGACCCTCTTCGATTGCCTCATCAGGGATAAAGATGTACGATAAGCATGAGTTGTCCAATATGTCTAAAAAGTACGGGGCCCAAATTTCTCAAAGTCCAGTTAAAACGTCAATCTTTATTATTTTTATTATTTATTATTTTTCCTCCCAATTTGTTCTCTTCTATACGAAATTATTGTGCTATTATTTGGTGCTTCCAGCTTACATATGTATACCTATATGTATGCTGTTGTGAGTCTATTCGCAACTCGATGATAGTGATGACTGTCGGATGATAATAAGAGCACTTGGCACTGGGTTCCACCGATCAAAATGGCGGAGACAACACAAAGTGGTGATTAATGCAGATATCCTCTACTAATCAACGCCGAAAGGAACTCGTAATTCGCTGGCAGCGATTTCAAGTTCGTTGTGACGAGATCTCAATAAATACCTTACTATAGCATAAGCTGCAAGTTCACCTGGCTTCGAATGGGCTTGATTTCTGGGAATAATGAAGCGTCTAGCTTGCATTATTTTAGCTACTCCACAACGAGCAACGTTGTCTATGCTAAGACTGTATAAGCTAATACAGAAGCGTGTATTATATAGGGGCATCATTGTTTCCAACATCGGATCAGGTCAGGCGTATCTGTCTGTCGGTGTGTGCATGCGTGGCCCTTGGAAAGACAGAGTTGCACGTCAATTTAAGGATTCTGAGAGGCAAAATGATTATCTGACGATGACAATGAACATATTGGTTCATGAACGCGCCCTATTTCCACTACTCAATCCACTGTCAAGACTTGGATGAAAATAAATATGATATATTTGTTACACAGTTGGTCAATTCCGTATTCTCGTCCATGTTACAATATCAATCCATCTAGATTGTCTCTAGGGTTCGCCACTTTTTCGCTTTTTATTCAACCTTGTAATCTAGGGTAGTAGGTTCCGCATGCAAAATTTTATAGATTTTATAGATGGGAGAGACGAAGGTCGCAGTAAACAGGCAACGCTACGTATGTTTCGCAACATGGAAAATGGAGAGCCACTTCGGTTGAGGTCTATACAATTTGACAATGTTTGTGCATCCTGCTAACCAGTGCTTAAAATGACGATGTTCGTGATAGGTGGGATTTTTTCTGTACTTGTGTGTTCTCCTATATGAGGCGTGGTTAACAATTTCAAATCTAGGAGGCTACAACAGAAGGCTACTGGGACAAGTTTTCAGGGACATCATTTTTGTGAGAAATATGCGTGCAAACTTAACGCCAAAAAAAAACACAGCGTCCACGAACGGCCAGGCAAAGGCATCGCTTCTAATCACGGTGGAAATAAGCATCGACAGCGACCAATATATATATATATATATGTGATACACTGTGTAGACCCTTGCCACGCAAGCCAGCCACACTGACATCTCGCTTCATATCTATCTTACTCAATCTCACAAACGCTGTAGTTTCTATCTACGAAATATCTCGGCCGGTGAACTCCGCCGGTCATTCAGGTACAATAGCTCAAGTGTTCACTTCATTTGTTCAGGTGGTCGCCCGCAGTGATACCACCACCAACCGGCACCGCCGTCGTCAGGGAGATTCTGAACTCCGCTTGTTCCAGTCTGTCTTCGCGTGTGCCGCCAACATCAATGTTATCGCTTGATCTCACTGTGCAGCTAGATCATCAGCTGCGTGTTTGTTGTTTATGTTGTTGCTCTTCAAGAAGGGCTTCGACGACGAGCTGTTTCAGCGAATGTGGATTGCATTGATGGCTGTAGATTGTTCGGGATTTGGGTGTCACCTCATTAAGGCATCGATCGGTTATATAGCGGAGCAAAGGGGAGGCTGCGCCTCGAAAGAACGACCTCTGTGGTGGCAGCAACGAACCCGACAGCATGAGCAGTAGCCGACGCAGGTTGGAGTCCCACGAGGAGCTTTCGCAGATCGGCCTCTCGCCGTTGATAAGGTCTACCTAAAGATGGACAGCAGTACAAAAAAAACACAATGTGAACAAGTTATACATGTAGGTGAGTATACTATATATATATACATCTACGTGCAACAGATGTTTGTCAAACTGTGCTTAATAGGAGGGATAGTTAGAATGTTCATCTTTGTTACAGGTTAACGACTTGTATAAGATTGCCGGTAAATTTTGTTCGGTAAGGTTTACCTGTGTACAACGTCCCTTGCAGTCGAAATAATCGCAGTCCTCATCAGTTTCACAAGGGGTACTATCCATGTTGAGCTTAAGTGACGATTGACTTAACACAGCGTCAAGATCGAGCAGCTTTACATCCGTAGGTACACGAGGTGGTTTCCCATTGGATCGGTAATTAACTGAATCCGAATTGGAGGACGCAGAGGTGCTCAGATTGAGTCCGACGCCAAAATGTTCCCACTTGAAATCACACATCTCCACCCCCAAACGCTCCAGCGACTGTAGACAAAATCAAGCAAGTAGACAAAACGAGACATTAACAGTTTATGAACGTATAGTCGTTTACTATAATCTAAGAGTGACCAGTGTGTCGGCGGAACAAAACACCGCAAACTGTTCGCAGAACAGTAAACTCTACATGGTGCAACAATAAACTTACTATATCGTGCTGAAATGAAGGTGTCAAACAATAGAATCGATTCAAGAGCAAGAAATGGACTATCCAACTGCCTATATATATATATATATATATATAGTAAGAAATTGACTATCTAACTGATCATATATATACATTGGGATCTTTCTGAGTTAAGCAGGACAGATTATTTAGTGTGCAGATAATCTATAAAGATTGAATAATACGCCCAAACAGACTCACGATTACGAGATCGACAAGTTTGATCGCTACTTTCAATCGGTCCTCCAATGGCCAGCTGTTCACTACACCCAACTCGGTATCCGCCTCTTCGACGATGAACAGGTGCGCGCAAGTACCCCGTACTCGGGGAAATGGAGACCTCTCCTGAGAGAAGAGGTAGGACCACACAAATTCGCGCTGTTCGAATAGTTGGAGAAGGTGAGAGCGCTGCTGCGGTGACAGATTTGGTGCGGAGATCCTACGAAATCAAGTAAATACGAAAGAAAAATAAATACGTATTGTACAAAAAAAAATATATATATATACAATTACTATAGGTCAGACAATGGCTGCTCTGAGCTACAACGACTACTGCCACCGCTATTATGAACATCCTAATCGGTCCTCTAAGTACGGAATTTTTTGTTTAGTACTTATACTCTACAAATGGCATGTCCTGAAAAAAAAGAACTCTATCCTTTCGGGAAAAAAATACATAGGAGATATAGAGCCGAATACCAAAACAGCGGATATACCATAGCGGATCCAGCTTTCTGCCAATGTCCGGATCGAGCTTCTTGTTTGAAGCGACATTGCACTATGTAGCATACCATGTTGAAAGAAATCAACAGGAGGAAAAAAGTAACTCAGTGACATCACCCACCTGTTCCAAAGCAGCTCTTCATCTCGAATCATGTAGATATTTTCGACAAGAAGACGAGTTCGTTCCTGAAAGTCTTCAATAGGATCGGTTGGACGAAGCGGAGGAGCCACCTGATCGGGTGAGTTCCACGTTAAATTTCGACTCTTCGCCACTGCCTTGCCAAATGGTCCTCGAAGTCGAACTACCACCCGTTTGCCATAGTGAATTAAATTGTGGCAGCTGAGAAAGAGAGAGAGAGTGAATTGAATTTTGACAAAAAAAAGGACGCGTTAGTGTTACAACGTGGCAGAGCTTTTAGTGCGCGCAGAGCTGAAATTGTCACAAGTCTAGAGCTAAAAATTCCAGCAGAGCTCCCGAGGGCTATCGCTCAAGAAAATGTAATCTAGGCAGCTTGCTCCTGCCCGCACGGTCGTCCCACAAGGACATCACGGACGAAAATAGCCAAAACATAATCCAACCACTCACCGTCGAATAAGGTGGGAATTGAAATATCGAATTGCTATGAGCGGATTTTGCTTTGATCTATTCGCGTCTCGTTTAATGTATCATGAAATGTATAACCACCTTTTTTCGGACGTCTGCTCACAAAGTTGGAAACACCAATCACCATCGGCTTCTCCGTTCTTCCAGGCCCGACAAACGTTGTCCAGTGTAGCCTCTTCACATGGCGAGGGCCTCAGAAGGGCCCAAAACGTGATGAATATCAGGACAACGCCTGAGCACAGCACAAATACTCGCGTGTAGAACCGAAACCGCATGACATCCTGTTGAAGTACGGTATATATATATATATGTATATATATATATATATATATATGTTCATGTCATAATATAGTGGACCAAATCCTAAAGATCACAGGTACAACAATAATACATATACAGCTCGCTGATTCCGCTATTCTGAATTTCCCCTAAATGCAGAATACAGCTTTCCTTGAAATGCTGGCATTCAATCAAACATACCACTACGCGAAAAACGACGTAACAGAGGCGAAAATTAAAAATCATACGCTTATTGCACGAGCAGGTGGTCCTGGCATCGCTATCTGTCGAATTGTGTTTCCAAGCGGAAAAGAGAGCAACAGATGATGTAATTCGCTAGTGCCTGTCGCAATATGACCAGACATTATCGGCGAGCAGCGTCACCAACATCATACGCGCGATTTCACATGGGAGTCTAGAAAATACTCCGGATAAGCTATCCGGATCATTCGCTGAGCAATCATCCGGTAAAAGGTCGTGTGACAATCATCCGAGGGGACGAGATCATTGTCACCTCCGGATGCCTCATACCAGTAATAATAATGCAGGCGTTTCATTTCGAAGCATATTGATATTGAAACAATAGCGAAAAATATTTTGTTATTGTTAACACGAGCAATGTACAAATCACAGAAGTGCATATTATATATATATATATATATATATATATATATATACGGTGTGCTGCATGCCTATTGAGTTGAATTACACATCTATGGTAGGGCATATATTAATTATTTTTGGTGTAAAATTAGCACTCCCGTGAAAATTTAAATACATCAGGTAGACTTGCTCTATGAAAATTAAGGACACCATTTCAACTGAAAGTCATTTACCTTCTATATGGAAGACCCCCCATTTTTGTAAGAGTTACGTCTGAGATCGTTCATTTTGGCCGCATATGACGAACATTCTGCAGATCTTCCTTGTCGGAGTCGTTTTTGAGTTCCATTTTTCCCGCCGCATCATCTATGAACACATCGAATTTTGCCGGGTTCACCTCAACGACATATTTGATCGATAGCGGGAAGATGAATCGTACCTTACCTAGCAGCGTTTGCTTGAGGGTAGTCGGTCGTTACACCAATCCTTTCATGGCCGCATCGCTACGGGCGCCGACGTCGAAATATTTGCCCTCCAGAACGTCCACGATCCACTACGATGCGATACTGTTCAAACCGGTGGGCCTATTTCTCATTTGAACATAACATATTGAAAATGACCAATTTCGCTCTAAACAAAAATTTGTAGCAAAAAAATTACCTTCGTTTTATTTTCATCGTCATTAACTTGTGGCAAGTATGCGCGAATGTCTTCACTCACAAAGTATCTCTGTATGGAGATACGTTTATTCAGTTACTCAAATTGAGGAATGTATTAATAGAACTGCGGCTGTTTTCACACTACTCAAGTTCTCAGATAACGAAATATTGAATTGTAACGAACATCATGAACGCGGCAGCTGTATCCGCAGTACAATGTGCACAGCGGTGCAGATGTATGAATGAATGTGTCAGCGATGTGAAGCCAAATAGATAATTGAGGACACCTCCAAAATCTGGATCTATAGCCTCACTTTGTTTCAATTCAAGTGTCGGTCCATCAAAATTGACACGTTAATCGTTCGCAGTGAGTACCAATAGCAGCGCATTATCACAGTAGCGATAATGGACGCCTACAGGGTTCGATTGCATCGAATTTCGCCAGAAACTCGCACAATAAATCTACCGCGCGCGAACGCGCCTAATGTGTGCCTAGCGAATGTCACGGCAAAATCATCAGTGTTCAGGTGGACGATGGATAAGTTAACCTTTAGGGGCAGCAGGATGGGCCGGTAAACAATATCGTTATACATCGATCTGAATAATAGTTACAAATATATACACGCGTTCACGTTTGCTGACCTGGTTCACATCGTTTGTGGGTTAACCACAGGCTCAAATCCGCAGTGGCAATGTCTACAAATTTCTCTTTGTCGTTCCCTGTCCGTAGGATTCCGTCGATTGGGACGCTCACCGCTTGCCATAACTGTCCACTGTCGAAGTTTGGCGGTCATCTCATCTAAGAATGACAAAGGACACTAGTTACACTCTGAAAGTTAGTGTTGGTTATATTCGACGAGAGCACGGGGTCGCCTCCTCGTCCCTGTTGTCATTGTGAAAGCGAGATGTTAATCAACAGCTGATCAAGTAACTCATGTGGATCGCCATGATTGCTGTTGTTGTGAGCAGACGAAACTCGTCCGTGCCAACGGCTTCTGTACGTCTGGGACTGGGTAATCGCTTTCACCCATAAAGATGTGCTTGAAATAAAAGGCAGGCTCTCTCGTTGTTGTTATTATTATTATTATTGAGCTTTATGTTCCCTCACCCAATTCTAGCCTCTTCGTGGGCTTGGGTATGCGTTTATCCCTCGTCTCCCATTGGCGTTAGCGCCTGCCGAACGTCGAGAGGAGACCGGGGCCGCTGTTATCGGCCTCCGTTGCCGCCGTCGTCGCCGCCGCCGCCGCCGCCGGTCACTGCATGTTGTTACCGCGTGGTTGGTGTCTGTTCGCCAGCGGATCAACCAAGCAGAGGATAATAAACGTTTCATTTGGTATGACTGGCGGGTGGCTTGCTTGCCTCGCCTCAACCAACCTACCTCCTCTCTGGGCGGTTAACTCCGCTGTCGCTACTGCTGCTGCTGTTGCCACTGTTACAGGCAGGCAGACAGGTTGGCGAACGGTCGGTCGGTTGGGTCTCGCTGGCTAACACGCGACACCTTCCATCGAGACAGTCGAGGGTAGAGAAAGCAGAGAGTGCACCAAAGGAGAACCTATAGACGAGTGAGGGACACCGGGGCACTAACAGAAGAGAAAGAACTGAAAGAGAGCGAGAGAGGCTCTTACAGCAGCAACAGGGTGTCGACTGCGTTCGATAGCAGTAGTAGCAGTCTTCGACGATGGTCGTAGCGTTCTACTTGTAGTGTGGCAAAGTTGAAGACTAAAAAGCTCCGATTCGCGGTGTTTCGTGTCGGCTGCAGCAGCAGCAACGGCAACAGCAGCCACCGCCGGCTCTGGTGGTGGTGGCATCCTTCCTGGCGACGGCACACAGTGCGGCGCAGCGGTGAGCGGTGACTGGCAGCCGTAGTGAAGAGCAACAGCAACAACAGGCGGCCAACCGAGTGGGAGTGGATCACGGCCGAGGAGAGCGACGCGGAGGCAAGCGACAACGTACGGACATCAAGCGGATGGCAGACGGCAGACGGCGAACAGCCGGATAGACATCCATGCAGACCGTTCTTGGCCTCAGCAGCAGCAGCAGCAGCGGTCGTAGAAAGCTTACAAAGCACAACCACCACGGCCACGACCACTACAACAGCTTAAAGTAAGGGTAGAACAATAGTGGTGGTAGTAGTGGCGGCAGCATTTGTAGTCGCCGTTGAAGTTGTCGAGCTGATTGCTGCTCGCTGTTCCGGCGCCAGACCAGACCGCGTTTGAAGCTGCCGGGAACAGTCGGCCTCAAATCAGACGGAGCTGCTAGTTCCTGAGCTATTCGTTTGCGGTGCGTTGTACCTTCCTCATCTTTGTGGATCAGGCGGTGTATGATTCTCTGTGTGTCTATGTGTTGATCTGTATTCGTCCTCATGAGCGAAATTAAGAACGTCAACGATAACATCGAACACGACTCCGTCACAGTGTGCCCCGCCGTCCAGACACTAAAATCATTCCCCGGTAAACAGTGAAGCCGGTACTAGTGGTGCAGTATACGCGGAGGGTCGGCGTCGACGACGCGGGCGCGACAGCGATCTCAGTGAGCCAAGAAATAGAGAGTCTTCTGTGAGAGGAGAGAGGACATCGAGACAGACACTCCTCCGTACAGCCTCCGATCGATTGATTGTGGTGAGTTTGTGGAACGAGTGCATCCCTTCCAGCATCTGATTATTTTGCTCTTTCTATCTTGCTATGTATCTTCTGTTATGTATCTATCAAATTCTCTATGTACCTACGCGTCCTTCTGTTTCTTTGTTGTCGTCTGACGGGTATGCATCGAGTGGAAAACACCTACCAAGAAGCTAAGGAGAAGTAGCACGGAACAGGTAATGCAATCGTCGGGATTCGTCTGATTAGTGCACACAGAGTCGGACCGAGAGAATGAATGCCACAGGAACAAAACGGCGAGAAGACGCAGCCGCTCCAGCACGAGCGGCGCGTGTCATCACAGCCGATAGTGGGTGGCCGTCGTCGATTAGAAACAAGACGAAGACAGTCGTAGGTGGAGCGGGATGTCGGCGCGCCAAATAGATGGAAGAGCCCTGAAATTGATGGGAGGCCACGAAAACGAGTAGCGAGGTAAAGCTGAGTGACTAGTAACCAATGAGGGTGTCAATACCAATGGATAACACAATGGTAAGGGTCAGCGGACGATGTCGACAAAGGAATACGCATTGGAGCATTGGATCCGTCATCTGTCGATAGTTATTCGAACAGGAACAGCGTGTTCCGTTGTTTGAGGTGCAGCAACGTGGCCACGGCTGGATCCGTCACGTTTGAATTGCTTTGAAATCAGTGTGTGTGCGTTCGTTTCATACCGAAGGATAGGGCTTAGTTTGACTTATGGATATGAACGCTGCAGTAACTCAGAGGACGAGTGTTTTCACTCGGTGTATCGACTCTGTACAGCGGGTGCATATTGTAAAGCGCAATTAAGACGTTAATTGAAGGGCGACTCCGTGATACGAGTGTATATAGCGGAGACATGCGATTTAGGATAGACTTCCTGTGTAATTAGCGCGTGTCGTTGGTCTATAGTTTGCTGTGGCAGGAGAAGCTTTCCAATTCGCTTTCGTACTGTTGAGCAGGGTCGAAAGCAGGGGCCGTTTACAAATCGACGATCTCGTGGTCGCCACGTGAGTAGAACGTGCGCGCACCGAACTCAGAGAGTGAGTAAACGCACCCGCTGGTGGGTGACTCAGAGACTGGGTAAAGGTCTCAGGTGGACGGCCATTAGTCTCTATTCTCCGAAATGTGCAGAGTCGTTGCAATAAGCAGCCTGACGGGGCAGCGGTTCACACCTTGTGTTATCTGTACTCCAATATATACACACGTGTGTATTCGACCGCTATTTCGGTCAATGGCTGGTTTCGTCCGATGTGTATGATTCGATGGGACTGTCCGCTTATATTATATAATGTAACCAACCGTCTGGCGATGTGCAGGTGACCAACTTCGGGGATCGACAAGATGCAACGTTTACAACTTGAAACTCAGTTTATTGTCAGCGAAATCCTAGCGTATCGAACAGACGACTACTATCAATCTGTCCTTGACTCCTGTGCCGATTAAGCCACATGTATCGGTCCAGTCTGTCGATTAAGATCAAGTGAGCGCTGAGCGCTGCATATGCTGATCTCAATTGCTCGCTTCTTCGAGAGGCGAGATGGGAACGAAACAAGACATTTTGTGATTCCACTCAACTGGATAGCTAACTGATGACCCATGTGATAGATTCGATAGGCCGCTCGACAAGGACACCGTATGCAACAATAGAGCTCCGTGTCTGATCGTTGTTTAATTGAACTCTAATCTCTGTCGAGAAATTATGCTCGTCGAACATAGTTAGATTTTTTTAGAGAGTACAAGGTCGCTTGACAAGGTCACTGTTCAAATATATTAGTACAGCGATTTACTAGCGGCGCCGTTGTAAGCGGAGCGTTTCTTGACTTGTGCCCGAGCCTCTATAGTAACAAATTATTATTATTATTATTATTAGTGTTATTAAACTGTGGGGGTACGGATTTGTAAATGTCGATGAAGTGAAGCCCCCCGTCCGAGAGTCCGAATAAGGAAGCACCGTGTTTTTCGTAGCACACAAGCATTAGTTGGCACATGAGCAACATGTTCACCGATTAGGGGACACGTTCTTTGTCTGGCCTATGTTTGCCTTATAACCAGGCATGTTTGTGTGGCGAGACGCCCACTTTCCTGCTATTTTTCTCTTTAGATAATTTCACCAAAGTAGACCCCGTATCCAAAGTCCAAAGCTAAGATAAAAAGTTGAGAGAATTATTTTATCATTTTGGCTATGACATGAGTAGCCGCAAGCTGACGTTCCCACACGATCCCTGCCGAGAATGAGGGCTTTATCTAGACCTTAGAATCATACAGGCACTCCTAATTGTAACGACCATCTAAACGATATCGCGGATCAATTAGTGAGGCACAGTGATCCAGACAAATTTGGGGTATGAGAATGATTGGCAAATAGTATATCTCTCACCCCAGGGTCTGCATTGCAAAAATAGTATGTATTGAGTCCTGGTCGACAATGGTCAACAATCGAGCCAATGTAAAATGGCCCGTTCTTAAATTATAGTCACTGTTTTTTTTGTAACTACACATAGATCATAATCAAGTTACCGCTGAATGAGTTAGTACATGAAACAGCGGATAATGTGATAACGTCAAAATAGATGAAAGTTGAATACATTGCTTTGCAATACCGTCATTCAGCTCAGGTGGAGCATAGACAATGTCGATATTCTCCGTAACGAGTAAATCGTCGTCCGTCAAAACGTTCGCCTGAGTCGACCAGGGTCAGAGGGTATATTCGATCGAGGAGAGCAGCCTTCTCTTATACCTTTGTTATACATTGTGTAGCAGCGTTCCGTGTGCTTGCTTCGTCCATTGTTCCTGCCTGTCAATCAGGAACATTCAGCTTAGCCGGCCAGTTCCGGATAAATAGGAGCGGGAACCGGAGCGGCCGTTAGGGCCAATGCGAATTATTTCTCGCGTGCGTTTAAATCGGTTGAATCGGGTTGTTTAACATTGAAATGATGGTGATGCATTCACAATTTAATTCGCTCTGAGGAGGCGTAGGTTGTGCACGATTAACGATAGATAAACAGCGGAGTTGACTGTCTCTTTTTTATAGCTGAATCTTTGTTTTTATATAGCTTTAACCGATGATACGTCTCTCTCTAGACAGCAATCTCAACAATGACGAATACTAGCGGAAATGCATACTAGAAATTTTGCGCGTTTCGAAATTGACGCGGTCGACGTCCCGAATATCCCCTGTGATTGCAGAACGATCGCCACTCTGACCGTATTATCTAGTTCTGTCAGTAGGCAGGTACACTACCACCCAATTGGAATGGTTCATACGAACGTTATCAAGTGACTTTTGATTATTTGTATTGAAGATGTAGCTGGTTGTGAAACGTAACAACAGATACACATTTACGACAATATGCCACAAACGCAGCGATGTGCTATGTAGCTAATTACTGTAGATGTGATGATTCCTACCGTCTCGGAAGGGAACCTGTCTCCAACCTGCCTGAACCTACTTGACAACCTCTTACCTCTTGATGAGCATAATTCAAATATGCCTCTTGTTATTCATAAACGAATATTTAGAATCGATATAATTCTCCTGTGTCCCCTATCTGCGGACAGAGGACCTCACCACTTTTGAAAGTACGGCCCTTGCGCTTTTTGAGCTAATTCATTTCGCGCACGCGTAGCCCAAGTCCACCTTTTGCTAATGTTCTTCGCAGAGATGACGACGATTCGTGCCGTTCTTATCGTCGGCACCAATGCGGGATGAGATGTATAGCTCCCACAATCGTTTGGCATTTTTCACTGCAACTGCTATCATTAGTTAAGGCTGTCGGGAGCCCTCATCTTTAGGCGCACAGTTTGTATCGTGTATTTCTAATCTGTCTGTGTATAATACATACGGCATCCATGCGTGTCCCAATGCTGACTTCCCTATCGAGCAAATATCGGCTGACTCCACGAGTCAATAAGTCAGCCTGTGGGCTCTTGCCCGGTCCGAATGAACATTAGCGCGCGCGCGCGCGCGCTCGCTCGCTCTTGCCAACCGTCGCCACATTCTAGAGATGGCGCCGCATTCGGAGAGAGCCTCTTCCTTTGTAGAGTGGTTCGCGATTCGGCGGTGATCTCAATAGCTACTGCCATCCTCTGCCCACTCTCAGTTCACTCCGCAGTCACCCTGGCTCCCCGGTCTCTGGAGGGTCCCCTTCTCTACTGGTAATCTACTAGAATATGTAGAAGAAGTAACAGTAAAGTACTTCTTACACCGAAGGTACTGGCAGGAGCGGAGAGCCCAGCGGGCGACCAAACGAACGAACTCTGCCTGCCAATCGCTCGACACAGACACTGTTCGTGTATCTCGAAACGAGAACCGCCTCGAATGCTATCCAGCAATGAATGTGACCAGACGCTGAGCAATCGATCGGCAGGGATCACCGAACTGGCCGAAGTGGTTGGGAGGCATAGAATGAACGCATGTAAACGTTACATCTATCGAATCCGCTGCACTTCTTTATCCATTAACAGGCTTGAAATGAATTCCTTTCCTGAATTACTTACGCAGATTTGTAGGTTACGTCGCATGAGGGTCACAGCCTGGGCCTGAATGACAACAATATCAACGGCACATGTATCGAAAATGTAACCAATGCCCCATTGACATATATGTACATGGTATTCTATAAATGACGGGAAAACCGGGGAAGCTGTGTAGTGAGCTGAGAGATGGCTGTACTTAGTTTTCAACCTTACATCTCGTAACGAGTTAGCACATTGGTCTCGATAGCCCCTCAATCATTTTTTTTCTTTATCGAATCGCTTAATGATGACGAAGCGTAATAACTAAGCACGAATCATCCAACGCGTACGCATTTCTCCAGCAAGCGGATTTAACACGTATCGAGCTGCTGTAATCGCACAATTGGATATTCAGTCCAATTGTTTACCTTATGCGCTTGGTCGTCTTGCTTTTCAGGGATTGTTTATCCTGTTTCCATTGTCATTTGGTTGTTGTCGTCTGTCGAACAGTCATTGCTACCCCTTCTGTCAAATGGCAATTGAGAACAATCCCTGTTGGGTGAGACCACCAATAACATACCTGGTCCTCTGCTCGTCTTTCCTATGCTGCGCTGATTGAGACGCTGCGATTATTGGCGTTATAGCATCGTATGTGCATAGATAATTTCGTGGTTCGAACACAGACATTCTTGTCAAAGTACATTCAGACAAACGACTTTCTTGTGATTGACTGACAATCCTGTGGAGTTCACACAAACAGAGGGGAAAGCCTTGGATAGAGTTGATATTCGATTTGGGAGGGCTTTCGATAAGGCGGGGTTCATTTATTTCTAGTCGTCCACCACCCCCGAGAAGGCTGCTTTAGTTGAATAATTCTACACAAGCGTGTCCTATTCCGGTAGGGGCCTTGTGCCGAGAGCATGCCCTGTTGTTGTATTCCTGAAATTGTCACATGATCGTAGAGCAGATGCAGGACATTTTTGACAAAAACTCAAATGATTTTCAGTGATATCAGCCTGTCTCACCTATTTGATATGTAATAGCACCAACATGAGTGTTCGATCAACGTCGCGTCTGCCGGTATCTAATTGCTATCTTATGGACTTACTAAAATCGTCACAAAGAGCTACATTGGAATTTTTTGTTGCGTGAACGCTGCCGACCGATATTCATGTCGAGGTTAACAGCAAATATAGCTGTTCTGTCAAATCGCCTATGACCCTGTTGTTGCTGCTGCTGATGCTGTTCTTGCTGGCTTTCATTGTTGATATCAACAACAGCGCCGCTTATTAACCCCGAATGGCTGATGCGACGTCACGAACCTGAAGGTTTTCGTCTTCTCAGGGTGACGTTCCATCTGGCGTAGTCCGACCAGCCGACCGACCTGTGATACTTTGTGAGGGTTTGTCGCCAGCCAGCCACAGTCCGTGCCACTCTTGCGTTCAAGCACACACACACACAGATAGACGCACATTCGCATCGGTATACACACATATTAGATACTGAGTTAGTTTTCTCAACGAGTTAAAATAATAACGGCCAGGCTTTGGATTATACATGCAATAGAATTAGCAAAAATATTTAAAGAACAACGTTTTTCTTGTATCGTATCGCAATAGCAATATTGAGACATATGAACTTCGACTTGCGAGCACTTCATGTCCGTTATTTTGTTCGGACATATGCTGACGAGCAACAATGAGTTCAATATTTGTGTTGACGCTGCATAAAAGCGAACAGTTAGCCATATATATATATAATGCGCATTGATTGTTTAATCATCTTCACGAGGAGTGCACTAATATACACGGTTGTATAGAACTGTCGTAATATAGTAATAAATATTATACATTATTACTATTTTCATATATATATATATACTTTTTATTACTTACTTACTTTGAACCTAAATGTCTGTCACTCTGCAACCTGTTTTCTGTCACGCATAATTCGACAAAATATGTGCATCCACGACGTTAATCCCGTCAAAATATTCAGCCAAGTTCCCGAGCGTCTGAGTTGAAGTAAACATCTCTGAACAAGAGCGCAACTCGTATGAACTGTTCTGTAGAATCGACATCGTAGAGCATGGAATAACCTGATAGATAGATAGTGTCTGGCGAGACCAACGAACGGACCCAGCTGACTGATTCGATCCGTTCGACGGAAGATACACCAGCTCTGTTAGCCAAGACGCGTCGGCGTTGCCTCACGATAGCGGCACCTTAGAACTAACAACAGCATCGACTTTACCATCAGCATCATGATGCTGCCGCTGCTGCTGTCCGATATCCTTCCGTTACTCGACAGTATCGCGACCTAGTATTGTCGCAATTAGTCGTCTGTTGTGGGGCAGCTGTGGTCTCTTCCAGTTATTATTCTAGTACATATATATATATATATTTTGGCCTGTTTGGAGAGATACCTGTGGCCACCGGGTTCACAGCGAGAATGACGTTGCTTCCGAATTTCAGAACGCGGAGGGTGTCCGCATACGTCTTGGTGACTGAATACGACTTTTTTTCTCGTCAGTTGGATAGTTCAGCCGTTGTGGGAGGCTGCTACTACTACTGCTACTATTCGAAACAGAGACTAGCCGGCCACAAGATAGAATGACGGAATTCTTGTTCGTTTTACGAGGGCGAGGGAAGCCAACATCAGGCTTCAATGGTGATACCACAAGAGGTGTACTCTATCGCCCTGGAATATGATTAGCGATGACCGGTAAAACCTTGAGCGAACAGCAATATTGAATAGACCAGAACATCACGAATAAACACCTCGATATAATCGTAAGCCTACCACTTGCCCATAGGAAAGTTTTTGGACAGCATTTGTCTCATACGAAGGCGTCGTACTGTTCTCGTACCGTTTTTTCCCAAAATGACTTTGCCATATATATATATATATATATATATATATATATACACACACATACATATATATGTAGTGTTTGTCGTCAAGCGATTCCTTTATATGCGATCCAACGGATCCCAAAGCAAGCGTTTCTAAGCTAACCAAATACAGTTCGCTGCTTGGGGGGAACATCTATTCTATGGTTACAATGGGCGCGTATTATATTTCGGGATAGGTCTGGACGAAAGTAGCGCATTGCAACATCGTAATCGTCAATCATAAATCATCATTTTGCTTAGACAGTCATCAAAGGAATATGCCCCGGTGGTCGATAGAGAAGATTAAGGCGATCCATTTTGGATCTTTATCCATTCGAACTTCTCACGGGCCGAAACCACAGAGAGGTCAAAGGTTGCAAGAAAGATGAGACGGTCTGAGCATTTGGCGCGAGTTCGACATGTGTCGGTATGCCAGTGAAAACACGATCCCTCAACCTAAAAATATTGGCAGACCATAATCCGGCAAAGAGATGTTTGAAAAAACCTTTTGCTTCGTCTGAGTAAGGGCGGCTGAATTGAGATAAAGAACCCTTTGGCTGTCCTGGTCAGTGCCCCAAGTCAAAATCGGTTCTGGGTTTAGTCAGTGAGAGTCTGACACTAGCAGGCAAATATCTTAGTTATGAAGCCTGAAGTGTCCATGCAGGATTTACCTTTAACCTCTTGAAAAAACGATAAAGAACTCTCCCAACGAATGTCTATTGGCGTATAACACTACCGCTGATTCGTTCGGCATTGCGTTCATTGATGCGTATTCGATTCAGGCATTCGAAGCTCGGTTCAAGCTCGTCCGCCCCTAATCACCTAGCTAAAGGCCGAGTCGA
This sequence comes from Stratiolaelaps scimitus, assembly GCA_019614645.1. NCBI lineage: Eukaryota > Metazoa > Arthropoda > Arachnida > Mesostigmata > Laelapidae > Stratiolaelaps > Stratiolaelaps scimitus. The sequence goes on from JABWDB010000016.1 coordinate 4,909,879, forward strand.
ACGCGACTCATATGTTAACAATACACGATGGGAGTGATTCCTTCCGTCGAGCATCATCTTTTCACTGCATATAAAATGCATGAAGAACAAACAAAGGTCTGTTTGTTTTCGCGATGAAGAGAGATGTTGATATCTGGTTATGCTGGGCATCGCGCACGCCACCGCAGGAAACCGCCCCCCCCCCCCCGTCGTACAAGACGAGTAATCCAAATGGTCACTGTGCCAAGACTGTCGTGCAGATAATAATCTGAGCGCGAGGGGAACAACGCGAAGCGTGATTCACCATGGCCGTGGCCTTTTGCATCGTCCTTGGGGGTTTCACGTCTCGTTATTGCAGCTGATACTTGCAGATACATACGACACGTTAGACACTCTGATTTTTTTTTACCTTGAAAGAGACAACAAGGCCGACTGGTGACAGTACTAGGGTATCTTCGCTTGTGGACGCCGGGCGTAAGAACACGAGGGGATCCCATTGGGCCAACGTTATTGTTGCAGCTCTGCTCCTAAACGTTCCGTGATTCCGCTACAATTGGCAATACGACAGAGAAAATATTGAATCGTCTTGAAAATGTGTCACATCAATGGAGAATGCTGAATATAATAGATAGAGTCTTTTGAAATTGCCAATCACCATTGAGTAGAAGTTACTTCTTGATGGGTGTACAATGCTAATTTGTTATCACGCCGTTGATGATCACATCCAGATCAAACACGCTATACACAAGGGTATGTGCACACAGATGCGGAAACTACCACGTGTCCTACCATACGTCCTTATGCCGATGGTGTGTGTGTTGCCTTTCAAATTGGCATCGTGTTAAGACGAAAAAAAACGGTCACCAAAGCTACTTGGCACAAATCGGATAAAAGGGTTTCGGTTACCGACGAACTGATTCAATCGGTGCGTCCTCATCGTTCGCCGATCTCATCTGGAAGTTATAAGTGCGTTCGGGTTGAACTGCGTCATCGATATTCATGCGATCTACGACACAGGCTCGACAGTGGCATACAATAGGAATATGCATCGGTCATATTTAGGAACCCCCCCCCGATACGAATTATCTAATTATCTATTCATCAATCTTTGTCTGTATATGTGTTCGAAGCATAGACATGTTATTATTTCAGCCCCTTTTTGGCCGGACACCGATTGACAACCACACTACGTTGTGAGCCCGCTCGTTCGAAGCTCTTCTTCTTCGAATCGGGCCAGCACATCAAGCGAACCGGGTCATTTACGCTTGCCACTCAAGATTAGGTGATGGACGATTTGACGAAAGTAACGCCACACTGTGTATAGGGCAACGCGATTGACCGCACTCCTTGTGCTGTCAGCACATTCGCATTCGTCACGCTGCAATCAAAGAAGGGCGGCGGTGGAGGCGGCGGCGGCAGCGGCGGCAGTAGTGTTGTTTCGATTTGAAAGAATTAAAAATTCTGCCCGCGTTGATTCTGCTCGCATCTGTTTGCCGGAAAAATGTCCACTGGTGTGAGCGATACGACCAAGTGGCGTCACCGGTTTAGCGGCGTAGCGACACCGTAACGTTGTTGTGTGCGTTCCAGATGAAAGTCCAGTGAAGTCAGATGACTACGGTGATATTAGCGCAGCGACGTCGATAAATTTGAGGTGGTTCGGTCAACATCATGGTTGGCATGAAGGCAGAAAGGAGTCTTCGCTAGGACGGCCACCTTGGTTCAAACACTGTCAGCGCGGTGGCTTGGACAGTGGCTAAGAGGTGTCTGGCTGTATAAGGCCGGAGGCCGCAGGTTCGAGTGCCGTGTCGTGGTGAGGAGTTATAGGAGAACCTAAAAATGAATTGTAAAAATTGTAGTTCCTTTGGCCAATAAACCTTTACCTGTATACTTGGTCGCTAGTGGAGGATGATGTGATCCAATAACATAAAAGCACTAAAACACGTTTCGTTCATCGTTATTATACCGTTTAATCGATCATAGTCTATGGACCGCCAAGGCAGGCGAAGGGAAGGAATAAGTCACACGAGTCATGGAGTAGTTAGATATTATACTGCAGTGGCCTGTGCGCCTTGTTGCGATAATGACGACGACGATGGTGGCGAAGGTGACCGCTTAGGGGACTTATTTCTAAAGTTCTCTACGCAATAGTCCGTACAATGCAATACGTCCACGAACAACAGAAACGTCACTCATTGAATTCGATACTGTACGAGTGCTAGCGCGAAACAGCAACAGCGTCGCTTTTAAGGCGGTTTGCTTCTGGTCAGAGAGCTGAACTTTAGTTGAAAAGATTGCGCAACGTTTTTTTGCATTTCTCGCCCTCGGGCCGAGTCGAGCAAAGAGGTACTCCCTGAGCAGATATCAGATTTAGTTAACGAGTTCATCAGTTCGTCGAATCTAATATGTTCAGATGACGACTACAGTTCGATTTAAGTATTTCTCGTACATGCCATGTTCGGGTCAACTAGCCCTTCGGGAAATTGACTCGTTCAGGCTGAGGCATTTCCGCATCGGTGGCGAGCTGAATCAGCGACTGATCGACTAGTCAACGAGAAGATGAGAAACAACATCGATTCGGAGGGAAAATAGCCCAGTGGCAAAATGTTGTGGATAGACAGATGCCAGCCACTGCGCTCATATTGTACTAAGCAGTAGGTTCTTCCCGATTCAGAGTTGATGTTTATATCGTTGTGGTCTCTGGCTAGGGGGGGCAACATTTCTCTGGAAGCGATTTTTGGGCCGAAACCCTGCCAAAGGTTGACGCTAGTCGAGAGTGTTCAGCTGATCTGCACCCACTGTATTCCACGGTGTTGAGTCGACTCTCCGAGATTGAGAGCGACTATTTGTGTCGAACTCAACAGCAATGCGACAGGGGTTCCCCCTACGAAATCAGCCACAGGCAAGAAGTAAGACGGATCAGGTCCGGTTCGGTTCTATGAATGAATGCTTATTTGAGCTTGCAGTTGATATCGGAGTTTTTTTAAATATATATATAATTCATAAAGCAACGAGAAGGAAACGCTGTTTGCAGGACTGTACACAGCCAGGATGTATGAGAGACAATCCTTTGGATGAGGGCCAAACTGGGGACGACTGTGAATAGGACCCCACTCTTACCCCCCACCGAAGCCCTCCACACTCGGTGTTATTGAACTTGTTAACACACCGCTCTTCACACACCGATGTCGGCTATTTTTTAATACTTCGAGAATTTATCTCTGTATTGTCGTGCTGCGCTACGCTACTCTGTCAACTGGGTGAACCTGCTCTCCGCCACTCCCTGTTCGTAGTCTAATGAGTCTCTGACTTTCTAGTTGGCTCCTGGTCTTGAGAACAAGCCCCTCTGCCATGCATGCTCCTATCTTCCATGCTGCGGTCGATAAAATAACGAGGTACACAAAGTCTGCTATTGTGCCAGTCTATAGTGCCGTTACTGTGAGCATATACGATTACTATTATGACCTCTGCTGTCCGCCAACGGTATCGTGTGGCGGTTCTGTTCATTTGCTAATTCATCTACCCGGTCCTTCAGTGAAATATGATTGCTAGCGACAAGCGGCGCGTGGCGTTTCTCTCGATGAACTTCTCGGAATTGATGGCTATAATGATGTTTTATCCAAAGGTCTGTCGGAGGTTGGAAGTGTTTCACATTGCCTTTGTTAGATAGAGTCGTTGATGATTGACAATATTGACGGAATATAATTAACGGACGTTGCGGCGAACTATGTGAATACGTACCGCCATGAAAATGTTTAACTAAATGTTCGCACACAGATTTTAAATGAGGCGAGAGCGACAACGTTTAGTGATTGAAGACAGATGGACGGGTGGAGAGACCCTATTCATCTTGGCTGATTGGGGATCTTGATCGACTTGATACCGATATCAATGTATTAGAAACGAGCGCCCAGAAACATGCATATATAGATAGATAAATAGAGGTCGAGCTCGGTGGCGTGATGCATTCGTGTGCGCCTCAGGATCGGAGAGAAAGCTGGCTGAGCTTGCTAATATCTGTAACGACAAATATGAACAATTCGTTAGTATGTACAGATCATCGTTTGGCTAGTACTGCGCGCGTTTTAAGTTATCACTAACGTAACAGGAGATGTCGGGATTATATTGATCATATGATATTGTTATGAAATAATTATTTCCTTCTACAACAATTGCACGACAGACAGGCGATATCGTTATATCGTCTATATCCGCCTAACCCTCTCTTGTATTGTGGCACATTTCAGATTCGTGCTGATAACGCAACTTAAGCTGCTCCGAAGGGTTGAGGTGAAACCCCAAACAAGCCCGGGATTCTTAGTGGGATTCCACGTGTGCCTCTCTTATCAGAACCTTATCAATCTACGCCAAGTGCACCTGTAGGTAAGCATGACCACCTATACGAAGCTACCGTTAGTTTCTGTTTGGTCTATGCGGTACGGATAAAAACACGCTATATACGAGGGCTCAAAGACGTATTGCAGACACCGTTACTTTTACTAGAGATATATAGATTGGATGGCCACCAAGAACCCCTTTCATACAGCCTAAGGTCGATCGTCATGCCAAGGTGACGTTCTTCGGCCAAATCCAATGCCTAGGCTGGTATTACAGATCGTATAGATTGTGATAAGGCTAACCCGGCGCCCGTTGGTTGAAGAGGTTTGATTAGATAGACACCGCCGCCGCCGCCCGCGACCCCAGCCAATTTCGTTCTCCCACTCGTTACACAATCGACCGTATTTAACGCAGCGTGAATACGATAAGACGATCGTGCGGCACAAATGAAACGGACTAAAATCACGTTGACACGCTCCACATAAGATGGAGATATAATATATGAGGGCCATTCTTGTTTGCAGTGCTAGAATAATGACACTAATTATATCAGCTGCTCCACGTGGAGTGCTGGTTTAAATTGAGAGATTGTAGTATGCGTTGTCTCGTGGCTGAAATCATCAGTGGAAATTGCAGGGTGTTGATCGAACAAAATATATCGGCGCGACCATGTTTTCGGCTGTAAAACTCCAGTTCCTTTAATAAACCAATAGTCAAACATTTACCTCAAGCTTTACCAAGAGCAACTACAAGTCAGAAGTTCGGTAGTTAAATTACCAAGGGTTGCGCCTGCTCTATGTCATCATACATTATTGGTACAAGCGTATCTATTGGACCGCTGTGATACATACCCGCATGGCACAATCAGTTCAACCTGATGGGGACCGAGATGGCGACAGATAACACCATCAACGAGAGTTACGGAAAGCAATAATCTCTGGGCCCAAGGAGCTCCTGTCCAAGGAGCCTGCGTGATCGCCTTCCCTGAACAATGTGGACCACGAATGTCGTAGTCATAGCCGTGGTGTTCCATGTTCTATGCTATGATATCATATACTTATATATGTTTTATACAAGATACTTAACCAAGGTCGTCAATAAAATAACAGATTTTTATAAAATAACAATAATAATTCATTTAAATCGACATACACCAGGAGGAAGCAAGCCGACACTTTGACGAATCTAACTGTACATTACGTTTAATCCTTTCACTCCATGGGCAGGTCAACCGAGTATACAAATACATGATGAATAATGACGACAGTACGACGTCGTATCGTCCTGAGACGGAGACACTTCTCAACCGTGGCGCGGGGCCCGGTACGGCTCCGACCCCCGTAAAACTTGCACCTGGATGGGAGTCTCGGCACCCAAACACCGATCTCGTTGCCGCCTTGAACAAAGATGATTTGGGAGAGGATAATCCTCCACCGGATCGCTTAAATATCCTATTTGTAATTATGCTTATTCACGGCATTGGCACACTAATGCCGTGGAACATGTTCATCACTGCCAAGGAGTACTTCACCAACGTGAAGCTGAACACCAGTTTGATCGAGGACACGAACTCGACCGAATATCGAACTCTGTACGAATACAAGGAGAACTTCATGGGTTACGTGATTGTCTCGTCGCAGATGCCCAACCTACTCTGCAACCTCATGAACCTGTTTGTGCAGTTCGGAGCCAGAAGTCTAGGGCCGCGAATTGCTGGCTCGATTCTAATCGAGACGGTTCTATTTGTTGTCACCGTTGTTCTCGCAATGGTCGATTCGTCAGGATGGCCCAACACCTTCTTCTTCATCACCATCGCGAGCATTGTACGTGCTAATCAATTATTACCTACGATAACAACATACATAGCTAACACAATCTTAAGGAACTAACGCCATAGATTCTACTCATGAGGCAATGTCATCGCCTTCCTCGAGATGACGGTGACGACCTCGGCCTGTCCCAGATTGCATCACTCATTATTCTATATACATTATTCTAAAATAACAGCATGCATCTAGAAATATTTTAATAAACTCATATATTCTACCCAAATCGTTATATATATACATATATATGAATGCATTCCTCGTACGATTTATTCTACGAGACACACTCCAGCCAATGATACGTCCATCTGAGTTTTAATTGCGACTAATATTGTTCTTGTTTGCTGACGATCGGTGCCGATTCGACAGGTCCTCATGAGCGCCTGCGGGGGCATCTACCAGAACAGCATCTTCGGTCTCGCCGCCAAACTCCCGGGCAAGTACACTGGTGCAATCGTTCTCGGGACGAATATCAGTGGAACGATGACCTCGGCGATGAGTATCCTGTCAACGTTCGCCTCGCCGAGCGACAAGACGGCGGCAATCTACTATTTCATATCAGCGCTATTCGTCCTCCTGCTCTGCCTTGACACGTACTTTGCCCTGCCACTCCTCAGGATCTATCGGCACTATCAGAAGAAATCAAGTCAGGAGGAGGGCGCAGGCGGCCGTCCGTCATATTTCGTCATATTCAAACAGTGCGGATTCAACTGCTTTAACGTATTTCTGTGCTTCTTCGCGACGCTGGCATGCTTTCCCGCCATCACTGCTGACATCGTTGCGGTCGACGAGAATTTCCCTGTTCGGGAGAAGTACTTTGTGAAGGTGTTCTGCTTTCTGTTCTTTAACATGTTTGCCATGATCGGCAACGTATTCCCGATGTGGTTCAAATTCCCGCGATCGTCCCGAATGACGCTGATACCGGTGCTCATACGATTCGTATTTATTCCATTCTTCCTGCTGTGCAATTTCCGTCCAAAGGACCGCCTGTATGATTCGTACTTTGACGACTACTTTTATATTGGCGGCATGGTCTTGTTCGCCCTCTCGCATGGCTACTACTCGTCGCTGACGATGATGTACGCGACGAACGGCGTTCACCCGAAGCACACCGGGATCGCCGGCATGATGGCGGCCTTCTTTCTTGTCCTCGGCATATTCCTTGGGGGCAATTGCATCTTTTTCGTCAACAGCTTCCTGGTCGGACCACCACGGATATAGGTGGCCGAGTTTGGCTCTAGCTGAACAACGAAGCAACGTGAGCGAGATAGCTAGAACAACAGTGATTCTCGTTCGCTTGCTCGCTGGAAGAGTTACCTTGCTTAGCGGGCGTTAACTATTGTCAACTACCATGTCCCCCTATTACTGTAGAATGTAGCTAGATGAAGTCACTGGAGCATCTGGAAGAAATATCCCACTCACATCATTACGATCAGACAACGTTGAACGATGTTTAGTAATGAGCAGGTTTAAGAAGAGAGCCAGGCGATGAGGCCGTCGACGCCAATACACCTACCACAGGCTAGCTACACTAGAAAACTAATTGGATGCTATTTTTTCAAACGTTTTCATTAGAATCGGCGTCGTTACGAAACCTACATAACGCACTGAGTAGCTAAACCGAAACAGGAAAAAAGCAACGCATCAAACCAAACAGACAGCGAGACAAACGAGGCTTGAGTAAGCATACAATCCACCCAAAAGCATTGTCATTGTTATGCAGAGATCGGTCGCCGCTGGACAGACATGAGGGAGAATCTTGCAAGATAATTATCTGCTTGTGTTCAATAGGTGGGGAACTGGGAAATTGCGGCGGTGGCTGATGTTTACCCCTGCGCGAAGCACGTACCTTAATTTGACTCTACAGATCAAATAATGGATACGCCACAGCGGATAGGTATATCGAGATAGAAATGTGGTATCTAATCTATACAAGAGAAAATAGGTATGATTGATCTAGGCCTGGTCACACCGCGATCACTCGTTTGTACGGAAGCACCCCCCTAAGCATTAACTGTTCGGATTCAACTTACGTTCGAGCTGTTCATTCCAGTCGGATGTCGTCGTTCATAATTTTCCGTGAACTCTCTCTCTCTCTCGTATATTCGAGTGTTTCCAGCTGCTGTTGAACTCGAAGGTGTTTTGTGGCCCCTGTCACTCGTTTCGAGCCAATTAATGATTTCGAATGGGTTGAATCCCACCGTTATTGAGGGGTTGCCACTGGACTATGGACGCCCCACGGGAGTGCGTCAAGAATAAATACAGCGGGCCAACGAACATCGATGAGCGATGATATATACATATATATATATATATCGCCTGAGTGTCTAGGGAAGCTAATATAACTACCACCATGAGTGCCATCGTCATGACAGTCATTATTGTCTAATATAATAGCGGGTTTCCATGTGTGTACCTGTTCTAGCCACGATCCGCCTCCAGCTAACGGCATCACAAGTACGAATCGTCAACTAACTCATGTCTGGTTAAAATAGCTAGACGTCGCCCACGGCGGGGCTAATCGTTCTTCGATAATAATTAATAACGGTCTAAATGTGTGTGTGTGTGTTATTTAATGACGATGTTCAATTTACCTCAGATTACCTGGTAATAAGCATTTAGCAAGGATGTACTGTACTTTGCACTGACCTGAACCGCGGTGGTACTTCGGGCTGTCAATACAGCAATACTTGGTTCTCAGACACGTGGCTTTGCTAAAAGCGGGCGTATTTTTGCAAGTTTACATTACGTTGACTCATAAATAGCTCGATACCATTTTTACACTAATTATTATGCAATCCTTCTTACTACTCAAAATGAGGTACGCGAATTCTCATTAACAAAAAATGAAATACTGTATAAAATGCTACATGCAACACGTTTACGAGCCACTATCGTTGACTCACACTAGTTTTCCGACAGGAATTTTTTTAAACAACTTGGAAATATACTTTTTATCTTCATTATACAAACAAACACGTAGCAAAAAGTGTATTTGAAACTTTTTTCCTTCCCATCTATGAATCAGTCGGGTAGACGAAACGAAAACTATTACCGACACCATGCGACTAGGCTAGTGATCATTGAAATCGAAAATGACTCCCAGGCAAGGCTGTGACGATGCGAGAGAGATGCATCCCTCGCAGTGAAGAGCTATGATTAGTATTTTACGAATGCTGATAATTGCGAATATCGCAGCTACTTGCGCTGCTAGATGCCGGCTATAAGCATCATGCAATAATCCGAGGTGCACGGAACAGGTGGTAGTCAGCTCGAACATCAAGAAAAGCGGATCACCCTAATTACGCAGATAGTTAACGGTGCAAGACATGATGCCGTGCAGTAAATGCAGGAAACTCACGTTTCAACGCAAGCTTTAACACACTGGCACGTGAGGCAACGGTGTCAATGAGTGACTATTGATTGACGTCTGCGCTGATGCGAGGGTATCGAGATGCGATGAGATTCAAATGTCAAAGTTTCATAATCGTTTGCTTAGGTCAGATGTGTGTGCTGAATGAAATGAGCGTTCGGTGAAATTGTGGCGAGTGAAAGCTGCATAGAAACGACTGTACTTAAAAGCACACTCAAACAAGTAGATATATATATATATATATATATATATATATATATATATACATATATATATATATATATATATATTACATATTAACAGTATGATGTGAGTCAAGAAGAGGTACACGAGAAGCTGAACAATTATTGTGGAGAGCGTATACTAATGGCGTGGTACAGCATAATATTGATAAATGAGTGTGTGTGTGAAAATATATATTTTCGGTCGTTACATCCGAACGGCGTATGTTGGCGTGCTAATAAATGTTAATTGATTCTCCACTGGACTCTCATCGACTATATAGACAGATAGATGACCAGCGCTATCTTCGGGTTTTGGGGGGGAAGTACTCGGAATTTTGAATCTCCTCCGCTTCGAATAACTTTTCATGGGAAACCTTGTGCTTTTAGGTTAGATGTACCCTATATATGCAGATCGATGTCGTACAGCAAATTATTAACTAGGAATATAGATATCCGGGGGCTTTTGAAACCTTTGTAACATTTGTAACTTTTAAATTCGTCCCAATCATACACGACTTTGCGGCAACGATTTCTCTACATGGCATATAGTAAGTAGAACTTTGGACTATATGCTTATCTGAGCTTGACATCCTCTCCCCTCAGTGTTGTGTTTTGAGAGCAGATTGGAGACAAGTTTGTCCTCTAAATTGTTTCATCTACCCCGTGCAACTATACAGGGATTGAGTTTGAGGAGGAAACAACGAGTAAAAACAACCATTAGAGGGTGGACAGTTCCTCTCGAAGTTCTGGATAGTTGCCCTGGAAGCTCCCGCGAAAAAAATTAGTAAGAAGAGCCATTGGACACTGGGCGGTTCGAGATCCACGTGAGACAAAAAAAATCACCCTGCTGATCGCCTGCACTGTCGACATGACGACATGTTTAGGACTCACTGGCACAGACGAATGGCCTATGAAATAGCCATCTAGAAATAAAGGCTAGCGTCAATGGCTTGACCATTTAAAGGGAATCAAACGGCTGATATTTTTTCCTCTATGGCATAGTGAAAAAAGCGGGAGGACAACGAAGAACCTGTTTATCCGGCCCTGGCTGTTCAAAAAGCTGTCTGAAACCCCGGACTTCTTCTTCGAGGTCACATTCAGCCGACCAGGAGTTCAGACCAGTGTCTGTGGCAAGGAGAAACCCATGACGTTCAAAGCGGCGGGTCCCTTTTTCCCTTTTATTTTGACTTTTACATAAATTGCTTTGTTACTCTCTACGAGCGAAATACTGCTCCCAATTGCCATCTTTTTTTTGGACTAACGAAATTGTTACATTGGAACTCTTCGATATGTTTTTAGTTCTAGTCGCTATTCAGTAAAAGCATGAGCTAACGCTGTATAACCGAAAATCAGTGGATCAGCAACGAGACTCGAGCACCTTCCCGGAGCGCAGAAACAATTTCTCAACGATTAAATGGGTCCAACAGTAACTGAATGATAAAACAGCCAAAGTGGCAAATATTATTGGGGACCAATTCTATACACAAGAGATGCACGTGAACAATACGCAATATAAGTGTTCTTTAGCTACAGGACGTCAGGTTGTATTGTTGCTATTTTTGAAGCCAGTTGTGCCATTTATAATAATTATTATTATTAAAATGTATACAATATTTTACATAAGACTATTAACACAGCTATCGTCACTCGTGTCGCATAGCAACTATGTTGCTGCGGTTTATCCTATTATAATTATTGTTATTGTTATAAACAGGCAAGCAGATGCCATTATAGTGATGAATGTCATTATCAACAGTAAAACGTAAGCGAAACTGCTCGGTTAGACACACACAGCTTGCTATTTAGTGTAACACTCACTAACTTGTGGTTCATGTTGCGTCACTAATAATCTATAGAGGGTTGTGGAAAATATAACAGTTAAACTATATATTATTCTAAATATTTCTTTAAAAAATGTCAAACATAATAAAACGAACACACAATAGCTATATTATAATATGGGAGAGTGTACTATAGCAAACGTCCAAGAGGCCACCCAAGCATAGGTATGACGCATTGACAGAGGCGAGATCGTACCCATCTATGAACTGTAATTACGTTTTGAGGCTAATTATGAAGAATTTAGAAAACGATTCAGCATAAAAAAGTAAACAGATGAGAAGGAAGACTCACAACACTGGCGGTGGTGTAAGACAACCACTAGGTTCGAGTGGCAGCTGCCATATATAATGGCATATATTATACTAAGAGAGCGATATCGAGATTGAATTAGAGGATGAAGAGACAGAAGCAGATGCAAAGAGTAAAGACGAGGATGTTACAAGTTATTGTTTGTGCGTGTGTATGTGGGTGTGTCCAAAGATTACATGGTTGAGCGGCATATAGCGGGTACACAAGAAAGATTGAAAAAGTAAGAAATTATTTTACTTGAGAAAATAAAGAAATTATATATATATATATATATATATATATATTACACGTACACTATAAATACACGCATGTAAGGGAACAAACCTTGGCCTGTTTTCCTTAAATTGTAGTAACTCTTCTATGCATAGGTAAATGGAGATTGTTAGGTACATAGACAAAGCTATAACTAACGTCAAAGTGACTAATGCCGATTAATGAATGATCGATCTAATCGTTTTTAGCCTAAACGAATCCACTGATTTCGAGTGGGTAGCGCCTTATATTTAGCTAGCATTCAGTTTTGTTCTCCTAGCGTTAGTTTCGTATCTGCATAGCCCAGCATAAGGTCGAACATTTCATGGAGTACCCATATAAGCCCCGACGCGAACAAACTTCCACGGCAGCTTTATAAGCAAATGTGCAACGCTGTCTGGGAGTCGAACCGGTGCGCTCTCCTACGAGTCCTCCTCCGGCTGTAAAACAGACGCACATGAGTGCCTCACCAGGTACACCGGGGTCTCGACCCAGCGAGTAGATCTTTCACCCTTTCTAACGTTACCCCGACGTCTATTCTCTTTCTAATTAATCCCTTCCGACCTTAAGCATAGTAAAACTGCTGTCCTTTTAATGAGCCAATAAAACGCTGATTCTTACCATTGCTTCCTGTTCCTCGTCGGAGGGATTCTTTTGGTGCCAACCATAATCTACTGCGGCCGAATATTCGTATACTGTTGTCATCACCTGGATGTTACCCAGCTATACTTCCGTGTTAGTCTCGTCCCCAAGTACTGCAGCGTCCTTCTCATACTCGTGATCCTGTCCCTGACTTGATCTTCATTTACGATACATGATAGCAGCATTCACATTGGCTGGTGGTTCGTCGTAACGACAACAGCTCAACAGCGCTATGATGCATATAACTATTGACCAGAGGCTTCGAGTCGGGAATCATCTTTTACGGAGCAGCTCTTGCAGTGGATCGTCCCTCATAGGCTGGATGCTGTATGGAGATATGTACATACACTGCCTTCACAAAGCATATTTAGATGGCACATCCTCGTGAGGGTGCGCGGCGTACGCGATGGTCGTTCAGGAACGTCAGCGGCAACTTGAGGTGGCCGCCTTCGTCGAGAGATCTTGGTTGACCGCCGTTTGTTTGAAGGCCGTTTGTTCTACGTGTCCAGAACAGCGAGAAGACATGGATCGTCAAAATGAATCTCTATCTGTTCTGCCTTTGATAGTACTTTCACCAGCGAAAATGCACGACAATGATATAAAATTGAGCTTTTTCCACGCGGTTACCAAGCGTCGCTATGCACAAGATGTCTCCGTTTATACTCACGGATATACGGTGGTTTTTGCTACGGAATAGCACTCAGTGGTCAAAATCCACATGGACAAGATAGTTAGCGTAGAACAGTACGAACGTATAATGGAACACGCTGCGATATCTAATCGGTCTCGTGGGGACGGCCTGCTTGTCGCCTGTTGCGGAAATAATTAACGGAATTGTTGTAAATTACAGCCCTCTACCTCGGTGTAACAATCGAATTGTTGATTCGCTCCCGGTAGACAAGACGACCTACCTGATCTACCACAAAACAGCAATTTCCTCAAGAAAACTAAATGTCTACGCTTGCAAACGCGTGTCTTAAGGGCGACTCGAAATTGTGTTCGACCATCTTTGACGGATGACTATGAAACTACGAGTTAATTAATCATCGTCTTATTCCTCAAATTATTGGTTTTGTTTGTTGAGCGCGCCAAGTTCTCACCCCGTCAAAATCCCAATCAGCTATTCACCAACCGGTATCGCACATAGTCGTTCCGATTGCAAATCGTCATGTTCCAGTAAACAAATAGTTTACACAATGCAAAAACCATACAATTTATACGTATACCGTATGTCATGACGTCAACGAACCACAACATATATCTAGTGTACATTGCGTGGTCACAGTGCGACACGAAATATCGCTATTCAAAACCCACGGACATGGTCGCGTCGGCTTAGACATAGATTACGCGGTTAGCTCCCGTATGTGTGACGCCAAACAAACAAAGCCGAATGTTTAGGTTCGAGACATATGCGTGTGCACTGGTGGATAGAATTGAATAGACTCGCCGGTCATATTGCCTCTGAGTGGGGGTCGTATTGCGTCGAGTGATCATCACACTGACAGTTCGCTCAAGAGTATCCATCTCTTATACACTGACACGAGCTATTCTTGGAAAGCAGCTACATCTTTACGTCCGTTAGGCCAACCAGAGTGTTTGGTCGACTTGAAATTGGACAAGCTAGATGGGTCCCGGTCATCGGAGGCCATCGCTGGAAAAAATACACGTGTGCTGCAAAATTTCATACATATTTTATAATAGTTTCGCAGGGAAACCTTTTCTCTCTAACTGCGTCGCTCACTGATTATCCACGTTCGTCTCAGCGCAAAAACCACTCGTCTACTCAACCGAGGAAAATACGGCAAGAAAGATAGGCGGTTGCCTGCCTCATGTTGGACGATACCATCAGACACAACAAACAAGACCGACGATCATGTCCTGAGTAATGAATCCGTGAATGTCAGGATTCGCTTACCTTGGCATTAAACACTGTGACACTAATGCGACTCAACGACGTTACCGGTATCGTTCAATCTGCGGAGATGAACTAAAACTGACCAGTGACGTCTCGTCATCGGGCGGAGCTGTCACCAGCAAAAGTGAAATTGTTCGCCTTCTTGCGGTCGTCATATCAATCACAGCTGTGGCCCACTGTAGCTTTTGCCATTGCTCTGAAAAAGCAACCTAGCTATGCTTTTGTTTCTGTTGTGTTGCACGAGAGAGGATTGGCCCACCTTGTCCACTAGGGACTCACATTTGTATTTACACAACGCCTCGCTCAATTAGCTTTAAATGTACCTTGATACGCCGATGGTACATACCGATAGGAACATTTACAAATATATTCATCTGTGTAAAATAAATGAAAAAACTCAGTCATCAGCAGGAGTATGAAATCCCCTCAGTTACGTCGTTCTCAACGATGAGCCGAGGCCCTTTTTGTTCGAGGATCCAATCTCTCTCTCTCTCCAAATCTCCATCTCATTCTCTTCTATTGTACGATTTGCACTAGCCGGCGGTAGAAGACGCATGTCGCGGAAGCAAAAGACTTCCGAGCCGGGCTCAGGTGGCTGCCTATCGCGGATGATGACATCAAGTGATGCCGACCTCGCCAGCAACAGCACTTAAAATGACCGTGCTAAAGTTGTAGAGGACAGGACCCTATTAAATCGTTGCACCCAGCTGGTGTTACGTGCATTTCGTTACGGCATGGGCATAAGCGTGAAATCGTCCATTTTGTTTTAATATTTTTACGAAAGATGGATAGTATGAGAGCAGGCGACGTCCAATGGACGCGCGTGAATTAATTCAGTGTCGTACGTAAGGAATCGTCATGTTTTGAGATTTTTTACAACTCGAAATAGTGAGTTCGCAAGGGATGTGTGGTAGGGTGGCGGCTACTAGCAGTATAGTATACCATGTCTCTGTGTGGATTTAAACGGTCCAATTAGTTCCGGTAGCGCAATAGTTTTGTACGGCCAGGCGAGCAGTTTTTACGTGGACAATTTTGATTTTTGAAAAAAAAAGACAAAAATGAGATCGCTGCATATCCATACGCTTAAGCGTTATGAGAATAATGTTCATAATCAGACATGGCTGCCATACAATCTATGTATGCTCTTAATAGTGCAGCCGTTGCTGTTAAGCGTCACAACGATTTGGTTAGAGCAAACCAGCTGGACGCGGGGTCTCACCTAGGCATGGAACTCACTTTCCAAAAATGGACATTGATTAAAAAAGAGGATACCACTATCGTACAACCTCAATTGTTTACGGGCTGACTCTCAGCCTTAAACATTTAATGGCCACAGTTTTGCTTTCGGCATTGCTTCGTAAGATCGACAACCCCATTTAAATGCATATGTGCAACGGTGGCGATCGAACCCGTGAATCTACGGGTCTCTCCTCCGATTTCTAGATAAGCGCGCACGAATGTATCATCAGGCCACCAAAGGGCTCAACTGTACAAAATTCTGTGGACTGTAAACGAAGAATGATTTTTCATTTTTTCTACTACAGGTCTCAGTGAGCACAGTTTTAGCGTGGGATGAGCTGGAAGTTGAAAAGTTCAATGAAAAGTGGAAAAAACTGACTCTAGATATCGGGGCACTTTGCTATCCAATATATAATCCAGATACATTGCGGGATTCTGTGGTAATTACAGATTCGCCCCACAGGACGAATCAGAAGGACAATCATACCCCGATGATGAGATGGTCAAAAAGAATTTGTTCTCCGAAACGCATCGTGGGTAGCCACCAACCGGTATGGGCTTTCTGTGATCGTCGGGCTCGCACACTCGCATAAGTAACAAGTATGCGCCGCAGTGCTGTGTCCTGCGAGCCATGGATTCTATAGCTGCAAGCATCTTGCGAACTGCTAAGGGTCTCTGTCCCATCCTGCTGTGTCGACACCCGAATCCCGATGTTCCCACCGTGTGTCACTTGATAACCACTGTCAGCATTAACTTGCTTTATTTGATCCCTCTGTATCACAGTACCATTAGTTATTATTTGTTCGTCGGATCTCTGTACTCCAGCCTCTCGATACTCGACGACCTGGGGCTGTTCGTATTTAACACCAAGAGACATCGGTACAGCGCTTAGCTGCTTTCAGGGTTACACAACGCGGCCAATGCATCCTTCCAAAGAGTGTTCGCCAATTTCGTATAAGACATGAAACATTGCTCCAAGTTTTTATATTATGCTTGCTATCCCTATCAGCTGACAGTGGATTCAGATTGATTCTAGTCAGCAGGTTTGGTGGGACGATTCTTTATTGTATATGTAAATAAAGGAATTATTTTATGACATTATATTGTGTATGATTTGATACCAGGCAACATGTGGGAGGCAGGCTTGAGTAATTCCATCGCTAGTCAGCTCTGCAGTATTGAATTACTTCAATGAAAGTGTCATTATAATACATGGAATTAACCGAAACGGCTTGCTTCTTCGAAGGTAATTGTTGTACAACACGGCATTCAAGATTAATTTCCTTTTTGGTGCTGTGTTCATCGTTGAATTATTAATCCTAATGTTTGTTCCTCTCTTCCTCGTCAGCTCGTGTATAGACTTTCCTCAACAACCTTGAAACCGTGCTTAGTAGCCGTTGCTCCGCCGCCTCTCGGCAGGCGCTAGAATGCGTCGGATCAACAACCTATGCCTGAATGAACCTACAGGCACATTCGACTACAGGCAATGCACAGCCGCCATGCAGTTTCGCTGTGAAACGCTGGCTACGAACGCCAACACGCCGAGTGACGAATGGACAGATATATTGACGGACGAATCGGTCGGTCTATTTCAGATGTTCCATATTGTTTCGTTGTCGCGTCGGCATACAGCAACGTGAGAAGCCAATCCACGAGGCCGACATCGAACCGACGTAGTTGGCTGATCTAGGCTCCGCGCGCCGTCCCTTGTATCAGTGCATTATTATATTCGCTGTAGCAATAGCAATATCGAACAACAGGCAGCATCAGGCAGGAACAGACCAGCCATGCAACAAACCGCCAGCCACGATTCTACGGGGCTGGTATCATTTTGCTCGCCACTCCACAATGCCCCCAACACCGGTCCAGCATGCTCGCTGTGCTACTGTAGTATAATAGTACAGGGCAGCCAGTAGAGATCTCCGTGCTCCCGGTCTTGTCAGGCGATCGGCCTGCCGCCGCCGCGACCACCTTCATCCTCGATGGCCGCCGGCAACGGCGCGAAGCACGCATCTGTTGTCGTGCTAGGTTAGGCTGGTGTTAGGACAGACTACCCACCAGCCACAGAGCAGCAGGCATAGTTCTGATAGACCCCGTTGGTCGGCCGCGCGATACCGGCTGCCTTCCCGGTCGTTTCGCGGCTGTCTCGTCGACCGCCGCGCAGGGTTCGTTGCTTTGTCGTTGTTGTTGCTGCTGCTGCTGCCGCCGCCGCCAGCGGTGAGTGAATCGGTTGGGTGAGAGAATCGTTTGGGTGAGTCGACCCTTTCCCGAAGGCTGTTCAGGCCCTCTCCAGCCGTCCTTCCCTGCAGTCCGTCAGGGTGACAGAACGGAAAGAATACTTACGCGCCGAGTCGAGCCGAACTGAACTAAGCCCGCCGCGCTGCCCGAGCACCGACCGACCGGCCGACCGCGCTACCCATGACGAGCCGCTGTGCGCAGGCAAGCACCACGAGCATTATATGCTGATGATTACTATACTGACGATGACATCGAAGGGGATCGTAGTTAGAGTAGAAGCAGAAACGGCGGCAGCGGCGGCGGCGGTGGCGGCAGGCTCCACGAACAAGAGGACAGTAGACACCAGCAGCAGCAGCAGCAGCAGCAGCCGCATGCATCCATAGGACAGAGCGATATAGAGGTACATGGTGGCATTGAGAGAAGGAGCGACTGTTCACCGCTACATTCTCCTCTCGGGAGTTCGTTCGGCGGTTCGACTGCGCCAACCTATCAGCCGCTACTACAGCTATTTACTGTCTACCCTGGCCTACCTAGGCAGCCATTGTATCTGTTGTCTCTCCTGTGTTCACGACTCCCTCGGCCTATGGCAGTAGTGGCAGTGGTCGAGGAGCAGGAGTCCACTCAATCCGTCCAGTCGTCGAGTTGGCAACGCTGCTGCGTCTACTGCTGGTGGACCCCAGTGAGAGTTTCTACTAGGCCGCCAGTGAGCCCGTGCTAGCCCGCCCAGTTCCCATTGTCAGTTCGTCGGATCGTCGTCGACTGTTGTTGGATATTAAAGAACAACCACTGCTGAACACGGTGTCGAGTCGTTCGAGTGCAAGCCACCAAGGATGAGTTGATCAAGGAAGAGTTTGGCAACGATACGACACAGGGTGCATAGGAATCTGGCTCTGATATCTCTATAGGGGTCGTATTCGCAGAGAACGGTGGACGTTCATAGAACGACACGCAAGGAGCTGACAAACAAATCCATTTCCTGTATTGGGTTCCATGACTGAGGTTCTGTCGAGAAGTTATCAGTGATATTCGAGCCTCGACGCACACTCAGTGATCATACTCTGATCACTGAATTCGCCAGGATTCACCGCACGGGCAGCAAGACAGCTCAAAGTCAAAGTCAAGCAAAGGAATACAGCCGGATATATACATTCAAGATACAGTTTTCCGTGATAGTGTCATCGATCTGAACGACAGAAGTGACAGAGTTGAGCGTTTTCTCGACAGCTCAACTCAGTTTGACCGCAAACCGCCGCAGCGAAGTTGAGACGAACACCGGGTAGTCGCAGCGGTACGAGACACGCGGTGGCCTTTGACAGCGTCGAGACGAGTTGCAACTAGGGGCCTGGACGTGTACGTTCTATGACAGTTCCAGCCGCGTAGTTAGTGTCATTAAACGGTTGTGTCTATTCCCTTGTCGACTTGAGTGGTTGTGACCGAGGAAGACACGCGGGAGTGAAGGGCTCCCCTTCCTCCGCACGATAATTTCCTCTCCTGACTGTGCTATCCTCTCGAACTGTTTCCGGCAGCGCCACCGGAGATCAAACCAGTGATGAGCTCTGTTCGTGCTGTGATTTTTCGATACTATGTCCTGTTCTGATTATTATTATTATTATTACGAATAGTTTGGAATTGGACAGTGTGTATATAGGCCTGTGGCTCTGTTGCATTGCGATCCCGATTCGGAAACAGGCGAAAAGACACAACTCGACGGAGGAGCTCGTGCCGGACGGTGATAGTAGCGCAGCGTACGCCGAAAAGTCTTCGGCAGTCTGCGTGACGAGCCTGCGTGCTGGGGTCTAGCGCTGAAGTTGAATTTTGAGAAGCTATCACCCGGCGGATTACTGTCCACCGACACCCACCGACGGCGGTGAGTATGCGAATCGAGTTAGCGAATCTCGTCGTGAGAATTCGAATGTGGCAATTACGATCTATGCATCGGGAATATCGTCTTTTTGTCTATGCATGTATTCAGACTATGCAAGTATATATATATATATATATATTGTGTAATATATTTTTGAGGCAACTGAAGAGGTAACTTAAGTCTATGTTTTTTTCCAACGCCGATTTGTCCACGAATTGTGCCAAAGCAACGAAACGTAGCATTCTGTCATTATTCTTATTATTCCATTATTATTATTATATTATGTATACGTTTTTCAATAATTGAAAATTTCTATGAAAGAGTTGTTCATCACAGTAGCTTGCGCTCTCGGCCAAACGCCATAAATACAAATGGCACAGATCGCAGACCGGGCTAGAACAAATCCGTTTGCAGTGCCCCGGAGGCCTCTTTCGATTTCATTCAGGTTCAACCTAATGGCATGCTCCTAATTTTCGTATGTTCCATAGAGGGCGATGTTCCATTAGTGGCGATGAAAGGTTCACATAAAAATAACGCGCCCTGCCCATTACCTTGCTCGCTGTCCATTACGCCGTATGTTAATACCAGGTTCGAATGTCACAAATGTTGCAGAGCTATGGGGGAGGTGTGTTTTGACTAATCCGGTTAGTTAGTCTGTTGTCAGCAGTGCAACGGGTATTCTAAATATTGGCGTTGCTGGGTTTAGCCGCCTACTGCGAATGTGGCAGGTTCTTGAGCCGCAGCTGCGGTGCGCGCGAGTATCAGTCAAAGACTGGAGATGTTGCGTTGCTGCTGCTGCTGCTATTGCCTCAGGGGAAGCTGCTGCTTTGAATGATTTTGCAGTCGAAGATATCGCCTGTCTAGCGTACAGGGATGGAAATGCGGAATGTTCTATGTATTCTTTCCTCAATGATGTAGCGAGTTGACACTGTGAATCTGATCCTTGTACCCAGTTGAGCTTGAAGGTTATTATGAGAGCATGGCCTACACAGGTTCGCGACGTCTCCATTTTCCTGTTGGTTTACAACAACATTCTGTGCAATCGTATGGAATCGCTGTTCTGCAGGTAGCTGCATCGGTACCCGTCTACCCAAGCAAATAAATACTATAATAAAGTAATAAAAACCACCCCAGGAATCGCTGGCTCGAGCTAAAACGAGCTGCTGGTTTGTTTATTGCACACAGAAAATTCTCTTAACCGACGCAGCTTTTAATCTACAAGATTCGAACTATGTATTCGTCACCAGTGCACGGCGTTTTCGTTGTCTGCAACAAGAAACACAGACACTATGGCATGCGCGAAGTCGTTGACGGTCGAGAAACTCAAAGAGATCCTCGAGATAGAGCAGCAAGAGAGGGACCGTGTTATAAAAGCATCCAAGTGGAAAATACGCAGGCGGCTGGTTCGCTCTCGCGATTAGTAGTATTACCATGTATGGAGTGAAATGGAACGTCTCGACTACAACTTTCTCTGTCTCGGGCAAATTCGAAGTATTCCGAAGCAACTTTACGAGTAATTTCTCTAGGATATCATCATTATTATTATTATTATATTCTATTTATGGAACGATTGAAAGCCTGACTATATTGAAGTTCAGTTGCGCCGTCCTAGTCCATTTTGAACAAAACTCGGAAATTCGTTGAATTCACCTCACCCTTCCCGAGCACCGAGATGTGCACCACCTCTGACCGCTTGCTTTAGTCGACCAGCGGGTACAGCCCTTCACACTGGCTTCGTTCTCTTTTTCGGCTTTGTTTTCTCGATGTAATTGCGTTTGGAGCAAAAGTATTATTAACAAAAGCCGCCTTGAGAAATTGCTGATGGCCTAACTGGTGGCGGACGTAGTTCTCCAAAACGTACATGTCATACTTTCCGCAATATCACGGGTAGGCTCCCAGTACACGCGTATCGTGATGACGGAGAATTTAAGAATAGAATCGAACGGAGTCCTTCGCCAGCCGCAGCAGTAGCAGCAACGTCATGCAATGTGCTGCAGGCCCTCGCCGGCCTCGCTTAGGACATGGCTGGGAGGGCAGGGCTGACGTTGGGTCCGTTTGTCCGTTCCTACATTTGCATTTCCTCATACCCTGTCACTACTGGTACGACGATTGCTACCTTGACCACGAGCTCAATAAACAAGAACAGGCCGAGACCGAGAGATGGAGAGTGCGCGGGGTGCTATTAAATATTATAGTAGTTTCGGCTTTAGTTGTAGTGATGGCTTTCCCTGTGAGGTCAGCAGACCCGTACGGCGGAGTCCGATACCTCGCCTGCCGACTTCGGAAGCAATTGCCAACCTTGCATACAACGATTATCACCAATCACACTAAGTGGTTAGAGTCATTGTTTGTTGATTAGATGCATTTCATTTCGATTGCATGCTATGTTAATCGAAGTTAGCCTGAAGAGGGAAATTATGATTAGTTTGATTTAATTACATACATTCGAATGGCAGAATTGTTCTCAAGCTAACCCATATACAACACGACGAAATCGGCGCAACTATGAATTCATTTTTCTGCTGTTTGGGCTGTCTCTCTATTTGTCTGATATTGTAGTAGAGATATATAGAGTGCTACAAAATTCCGAATATCAATAAGCGCCGAATTTACATTTGCAGCCCTCTCGATGTCTGAGAGAGATCCACGGGACCACGGGTGCGTCCATCCATATCAGTTGTTATTGTTACGCAATGGAATCTCCGATAGAGACGAGCAGCCTTATGTGGCAGGGGCAACACCCGCTCAGCAGCACATGGCAGTGCCTTCTGTTGTTGGGACAGGAATCGAGTCGCAATCGCGACTGTCGTGTGCAGTCGTCCACGCATACAGCACGAAGCCCTGTCACGTGCAGACGTGCAATAGCAATGAGCACGTTCTGAGCAACGTTCGCCACTGCGGGTTAGACTGTGATTGGAACACTTCACCTAAGTCAAACGTAAATTCCCTCCGACGGCCGGGCTTGGCGCAACTTGCCAGCGGCTGACGACATATGTATGTAGTGCACTTCGCAGCAATGAGCCATCACTCAGCGAAATCGGCGTGAACGTTCCTCGGAAGGTTTCGAGAGTCGAGATAGACTCCTATGACTTCCTTTGACAGTACAGTGTCATCACATCAGTACACATTTTAATTACACGTTTTAAATCTATATTCATTATTACTCTAATTATGATTCCCCTACGTTAGGTCGTACCAATCCGGTAGTTAGTGAGTGCGTGCGAAATGAGTGTTTTTGTGGCTGCGATGAAGTGTTATGGGTGATGGAGTGCTCAGCTCAGTGTCAAGGGTCATTTGTGTAGTGAAGACCCCTACAGAGTGTGGCGTTCGTCGAGCGGGACCTAGGCTGACATTGAGGTCGTTGTGGGAAGACAGTGACAACAGACGACATTACGGTAGAGACGAGCGGATCGTTTTGACTTTTGGTGACAGACGATAAGAAAGATAACAACGACGACAGCCTCTGTATAGCTGACACAATACGAGGCGGCAATATGAGGGGCATTTTCGATATAATTGGCCTGAGTGAAGCCGCAATTATTGGCAATGTGAGACAATTGGCAAGAAGAGTTATCGCCGAGGCCGCGAGCCCTTTAGCCAGCGCCTTCGAAGGGTATGTGAGGGCTGATGCATGCTCTGTAGCAGGCTGCTATCGTGATGTTATTCGAATTGAATATTATTATACATTGCAATTAAACTAGCTCATAATGGATAATGAACGCCAAATAGATCTGGTGTGTTGCCGACAAATCTGAGTGATGTGATGAGTGGCGATATGTTAGTAAACAACATGCCAATCAATGGCCCTACGCTTGCCGTGGAGATAGTGACTGTCTGTCGGTGGTCTCGTGTTGAATATTCAGATATATATGACTCCAATAGGACTTCAATCGTAGTTTATCGAAAAACCATCGCTTTTCGAATTAACACCGTGAGCATTAGCGGGACCATGCAGTGACGGGTTGGCTTGGAACAGCACGGGTGCTACATGAGACCTAAACATCTCTGTGTGCTCTTTATTATTATTAACATGTCTTTGTCTCATTAACTACTATTACATAGAGACTATTTTTGCAATACAAATGTTAGGAATTTAGCTAATGATAGTTTTGCTGTGGTAGTTTGTTTATTCATTTTATTATTAATACGTGAATGTTTAATACTTGTGCTTAGACTGACGTAATTGACAAACTATGGGGTCTATTCGCGGTTGAGTCAACAACAGTATATTTTATAGCGGCGAAGCTCTTCGAACATAATCATACAGCACTGTAGCGTTTCTGTAGTTCAGTGTTTGACGCGCTAATACGATCAGCGTCACCTTAGACCGCAGGAGGTTAGTTCAGCTGGTTCAGTTGACCCTCTGCATACGCGACACATCATCTACAGACTATCGATCTCTTTATCTTGTGTTATCCTCGTAATTATTTAATGCACATTCGTATTTCACACCTCAACTTCACCCATATCCTTCAGTGAGAAAGGCGTAGGTGTCCTTATTCCTGAGGCATTATTATCTCAGCTGCGGTTGTGTTTAGTCGACATCACATCCGTTCAATAATCAATTTTCATTGGCTCTGGGAATGAATGTTTAGTAGAATTTCAGATGTCGCCCACGCCGGAGTCATTCGGCATATTGCAGCCATAATAAATACTACAGAGAACTCCTTGAGAGATCGAAATTCGAAAAGCATTGATGCCACCCGTCTACGTTCACGGCATGCAACTTTGCTCAACTCAGATATGAATTGAATCGTCAACAAGTGCCAACAGTTCGAATTCACTATGAATGATCTCTAGCCTAGTGAATCCTTGTTCGTTCATCTTCGTTTATTGCCTTCCCATTACCACCCGACGATCGGTCCCTCCGCTGTAAAGATATAGAATAAACGAATTGCATTCTAATGAAGAAGAACGATTTGATGTCAATCCTCCATTAGGTAATGTTGATTGTACACGAGATTGTGGATATCCGGACAAATCACATGGTCATAGCGATCATATGCTATTCAGTCTAAATTGGAGTGCGAGCATAAGCATCACTATCACATCACCTCTCTATCTCTCTCTTTCTTTATATATATATATATAGGTATCACAGAAGAATCATTACATATCGTCCACGTAGTGCCCTGCAATATTGTATCCTATACTCTAATATCAGCGGTTTTTTTTGCATACACCGTGCTACCTCCGCATCCTGCCGAATGATTACTACATCCAACTACATTTCTCACATGTATATATATATATATATGTATATATATACATATATAATCAAAGGCTCGAAGGCTGGCACCGATTGCGAAACAATAACTATTCTTATATCCGCCGCTCTCGCATTCAGCGCCGGTTGACCGGCTGCCATCATTTGATGAACTCGTTGACGTCCGCCTTCGTTTCTGCCTTCCTCGTAGTCAGTTTTGTCTATGATGGTTTTCGAAGGGGAAAGGACAATATAAATGTTTTTTTCTTCTAAATCTACTTCTTGTTGTGCGCTATTCTCTCATTTGCTGTCAGCAGCTGTTTGTGACGACCATTCCCTGTTCATTGTCGTGAGCGACAGTGGCCGTAAAGAGTCGCCCGAGATTGACACTATAGAGGGGACAGTAGGAAGAGAGGTGCAGACAGTGGTACAGAGAGAGATAGAGAGGGGGGGACAGAGATACGGCAAGTCAATGCTATGGTGTTTACATCGAGTGGTGAGCAACAACGTGAAAAGGATGCTTTTAGAATGGATAGTTCCTGCTGTTGCCGTTGCTGCTTGAACATGACGCGCAGACTTAAACCAGAACAGAGTCGTCGAAGATCAGTGTCGCCACCGGGGAGATTCTCGAGGGTGGACGGTAGCTGCTGCTGTTGCCGGGGTTAGCTACGACATCGGATAGATCACAGAGCGAAGGGTGATTGGTGATAGACCAGCCGTCATTCTGGCTTTTCTGTAGTTGACATGTCGTTGCTCTTGGATTTTACGGCCCCGCCATAACGAAGTTCATACGCCAACGAGTGGAAGCATTCGTACGCCCTTTGAAATGCCACCTTGCTCCTTGTGTTTGGCTCGCCGTAAACCTTCGCCCACGGCGTGCGCTACTGGGCTTGGCCGCCTCATGCGTTGGATAATTCATCGGAAAAGTCGGCCAAACGGGTTGTTCGCGTGTATTTAGGGAAGTCGATGGCGAGTTCCGATGGGGCGGTGGCAATAAATCACGGTGGTATCAATCAAGATCACGACTTAATCGCTGGCTCCGTCCGCTATCCCGTTGCTACAGACGACGCGATTTGGCCGTCAACCATCCAGCATTGACTT
This sequence comes from Stratiolaelaps scimitus, assembly GCA_019614645.1. Taxonomy (NCBI): domain Eukaryota; kingdom Metazoa; phylum Arthropoda; class Arachnida; order Mesostigmata; family Laelapidae; genus Stratiolaelaps; species Stratiolaelaps scimitus. The sequence goes on from JABWDB010000016.1 coordinate 4,936,227, forward strand.
AGATATTCGCTTAGATACAGATCTACGCCATGTTGAGAAGTCGAGTGTGTTCCACATGATTGCGTCCTATAGATTGTTGTTGTTATTTTCTGACGGGGGGGGGACTCTTCAAGGTCTTAAAACGAGAAAGAACACCCCGATGTTTGGCTGTTGTGTACAGTCTACCTGGATTGGAGCGCAATGACAACCAGGACGCTCTGAGAGAATGTCAGTCGCATTCTTGCTGCAAAGAACTAATTATTATAGCGACCCTCCAAAGTTGTCAGTCGATTCGATGGCTGGGTGAATTTAGGACCTAGCCTCTCCGAGTGCAAATAATTTCTTAACTTTCTATGGGCTCAGTTCACCATTGTGGCAGGCGGTACATTCCCCAGTGAAAGTAAAAAACCTCCATAGAGGGGATTTATCCATGGACCTACTTCCGGGCACAAACCTTGGGTTTCAATTCGCTTACCTACCCATGCAAAGCTTTGTGAACAGGTGGTAATCCGATTACAGTAAGGTCCGTACTATAAGCCCCGCTTGGCAGGGCTTCTCATCCAAGGGTCTATTAGAGTTTCATATATTGCAAAGCCACAAATAGAATTTTCACTTCGTAAAAATCCTGCCGAGATCAGTTTCAGCAAACTCTATGTATTGTAGGTACAACGAATTCCCGCTCAATCGCATACCCAATTCTCATAATCTCAGCTGCCCTTGTCCCGATTCGTAGGCAATGCAAATGGCAGATTGAGATTGTATTTAACGTCTGCGGCATTGCTTCATAAGACGGACCCCAGAAAAAGCCAGTCCCATCGGGCTTTTATTGCTTCTGCTGCTGCTATTAACACGCCATGCAGGTATAATCACTCAACGAAAAGCCAGCTACATAACATGTATTCAATTACAGAAGATCCAATAGTCTAGAAATATTCTTCTATTCCTCTTGAACACACTGTGCCTCCGTCCCAGTTTATCGGTCTGTACAGATAATTTACCACTGTTGTTTGGCGTTTACCTCGGGCTAGAACTCCAAAAAACGAGCTAGAACATGTTCCCCTGTTCGTATCGTAGCCTCCTATGGGAACGCATCAGTGACCTTTGACAATTCGACAAACAGAACATATTGAAGACCGAGCGAATCTCAGTAGCACCAGCAGCAGCAGTAACAGCGGTGGTATAAATCGCTATATTTGTTGTCGTATGCCTGATTTGGATATTCACCCTTAATGTTAGATTTCAGTGCTCTCCTGTACTCTCCTGTCAGTGCGTGCCCTATTGGGACTATATCACATTGCGGTGCATTTTGGGCCGTTTGCAGTTCACGTAGTCCAAAACGTAGATGAGTATATATGCACGCACAGGGCCAGCAAGCTAGAACCTCGGGGTGCGACGTATCGCTGAGACACATGGGGCTTCTGACCTTGAATAACCACCGAGTAGGGCATAGGGTTGGCGAGCTTCAAGGCGTCACGTAATCTCTCTTTGTTCTTGCTGTTTCTGGAAACTGTTTGAAGCCTGTTTCGGAGCTTGCTGACAATGGCGACGCAGGGGACTAATCGCGTTTAGCCACATTAGATAGCTTTTCTCATAATAGCACTATACAATACATTAGAGGTTGAAATGTGGCGACAAAGCTATATTCTGAAATAAGCATTTACTGAAAATTATATATATATATATATATATATATATATATACGTATTCAAAACACACTCGACATCTGGTCTTGGCCCATTCCTCCACAGTAAATTCGTTAATGCGATCGACCCTCTCACAGCTACGCTAATTAAATATGCCGATGAGATTAGAGATCCGTGCGCCCGATTGAATTTCATGTCACCAAATCTCATCGCTGACAAGTGTCTGTGTGGTGCAAGCATTTGTATGCTATCCATAGACACTGTCATGTTCGAGCGCAGTGGCGAAAAATAAATGCGTTGTATTAATCAGCCTTCGTATAATTAATCATGTTTGCAATATCTCAACTCCAGCGTTTACTGGGTTCTATGAGGGATTCAAAACCTCATTTTTATTGTGGAACCCTAGTCAAATTCGAGCTAGTGTGGGTAAACTCAATCTCAATGCTATCAGGCTATTGGAAATTTCGCAATCCAATTTCGTCCAATTGAATGGTACAATCATCGCGGCGAGGACCATTTCGACACGCCACATTGCTTGGCCCGTATCGTCAAGTGTGTGGATATTCCCTGGCAGACTATTTACGATATGACGAGAGGGCCACCAGTACTGTGGCTGAATATAACTGTGGAGTCTGGCGAGGGTCTTCATGGTAAGCTGGGCACTCTTTATGTCCAGTAAAACACAGTCCCCCTCAGCTAAACTGGTGCTACGTATTGCAGGAGTTATCTGCAGTAACAACAAAAACAAAAACGCTGGTCACACAGTGAGAACGAGCGAGCGAGAGAGAGATGCGAATATATTTCACGGTTAACATCTTATACTAATTAACATCAATACATCTACATTAATATCACAATTAAATATCAAAAGAATCAGGTGGCCAATGAGAGTCAGCGAGTTCGCATTGAATCATCGCTGAATTGAAGGGTCGTCGTGACTGCTGACATGACAGCCGGGCTACCCAGAGCACCCTCAGGGCGTTCACCAAATCCATCAATCATTCACAGCTACCACTCCGTCGGGCATCCGAAGATTTCCTCAGAAGATTGTGCGTCACACCAGCCCCTCTCTGACACGACGATAATGTCTAGTCGGCATACAGTCCAGGGCCATTAATCGGTTGTGTGACGGCTATTAATTCATTATACCATCCGCACGATGCCAATTAATAGACGAATGATGTAGAATCCACAATAATGATGATTTCATGTACAGCCGAAGGCGTAGGTTGTAGCTGCTCAAACGAGCCTCAAGCCGCTGTCAGATTATGACCCCGGTTATTGTGCGGATGGCGTTGATTTCCCCTCAGGTGGCACAATACAATTCAAACAGCGGTGGCGTTAAAATGCGAAGAAATCACTTGCTCACTAAGCGATCATCTATTGTATAGATCTTCACAACGAAATTTTCATCGTTCGAAGAGGCGCACAGGCGAGGCCGCCATGCACTCACTCGCGCAGTGTCGGCAAAACGAAGAAAAATCGGAGGCGTTCCAGCCCCGGCGATGAACACAAATAGCTGAACATTTTGCGGAATATTTGCATTGGTTAGCTTCTAATATACGGCCAAGTTCAGCAGCGTCGTAAACCCAGTGAGTGAATGTGCTGCGTCGAGGGCCGTTCATTAAAAAACAACAACAACGATAACAAGATCAAAATGAGAAACCTGTCAGCAGAGTAGAATTCACCCTGTGAAATCCGTCTGAGATCTATCACGGGCCTTGTTTAACAGTGAAAGAATTCTTCCCGAAATTAAAAGCAGGCCGCAACGTGCGCACGCTGTAAACTAACACCATTCTTGTCTCACCAAGATCATCCTCATTGTGAAGACGTGTGTTACAAGGCAGTTATATATATATATAAACCGTGGCAGAGAGAGCCGTGTGTATAAGGCCGTTCACTAGGTCCTCTGAACCCTGACGACTAAGGCCGACTGCTTCCCTCAGATAGCGAAGCTATCGTGTATCTCCCCTGAGGCGTCAATTAATTCCATTATGGCGCGGTGGACATCAATCTCGGTGAATAAATGGATTCGTGTGGTCTGGTTGCCTATATATATATATATATATAGATTATATATGATATGACTATAATTATCTATTGATAGTTTTTTACCTTTTGATATACGTACCTATTCCTTATTAGCTCCTCACTCATTCGCAGATTCTTCATGATATTATTATTATTTTGTTGCAATAGACTAGTCCACCTCGATGACGATGATGATACGGCCATACGATCAATAATAATATTATCGGCTTGCTGCTATAATGTCGATTAGTGTCCACAGCTTCTTGTGCCGACGACAATTTTCCACAAGGCAGACTCTGTTGTATCATTATCATAATTATCATTATTATACAATCCACATATATATGTATACAAACGAAATATGGCATCTCTCACTTAATTCGGTTCAGTCGAGTTTTCTCTACCCAAATCCACGATGATCCATGTAAGTGCGAAGAGTTATCCTCGACGACAGATTGACAGCCCCCGATATTGGCAGCAATTTAGCCGCCAACCTACGGAAATTTCTCCCAGTTGCTGTTGACGCTGTTGTTGTTGTTACTGCCGTCGCCGCCGCCGCTACCGCTGTTGTGCAGACGGTGCGATTTTCGCTCCAATCGACGACGACAATGGTTTCCGCCGACGTTGAACGCAAGGCAGGTCGCTGCTGCAGTTGCTTCTGCCGTTTGGGGCGGTCACTTACGGTGGGTGGCTTGGTTCGGTGGCGCGACAGGCGGCGTATACTAACGAGGTCAACGATTCGATCCGAAAGAAAAAGATGACAACAACAGACGCATACACGTGTACGTAGCGATGACGTCGACGACAGCAATAAACAGCAGCCGTTGGCGAACAACTGACTGAGCAGAACTCGTTCAATCGATGATTTTTCGCTTCTGCAGCCAGCGAAGAAGGTGTCTTCTGCGCTACTGCTGCTGTTGCTGTTATTGAAGATGTTTGACGAGGACGACGATGATGGTGTTGCTGTCTCCTGATGGCGATATCAACGTAGAGATGGCTGTTGATCGTCGTCTACCGGTGGGCGGTGGCCCAGAAGAGGATCACTAACGGTGGCTAACGTCTGCCGAGACGATGGTAGTAACGGCGGCGGCGGCTGCTGCTGCTACTGCTGATTGTTGTTGTTGTGGAGGATTTTCATTGTTTTTGCTTATTTCTTGCTCGAAAATATAATGAGCGTTGTTCCTTAAATTCTGTCATCAAGCGAATGAAGCCGATAGCGGCGTCGACTGGTTAATGCTCCGCTCGTATCTTCACGCGGGTGAGATGTTATCAATCGTAGAGAGGACAAGAGTGGAGAAACTTTTCGAAGAATATCAGTATTTATACATTTGGAGGGTGGATCGCGTTCGTGTCACATCCAACCTGTTCACGATGATATTGGACGCACACAAACGTACACATAAACTGTACGTACATTAGTAACTAGAGCAATGTTGCGTAACCATTGTGAATGAATATGATACGCCACCTGCTGTTATTTTATTCTGTAAGTTGTTTCACGCAGAGTCCACTGAGAATAAAAAAAAAGGTCGATAAACTCGCACACAAAAGCTCTCTCTAAATACTCGTTGCTGTGTGCGCATAAAAGGGTTGTCTTCCTCTCGTCGTTACTATTCCATGAGGGTCGAACAGTAATAGCAATCGCGAACTCGTTCCTGCACTAGAATAGGCGGCTGCTTATGCAGATCTACAATGGGCTGATATTGAAGTCGATTCCATTCGTCCGTGGATACGTACAGAGTACATCTCGAGTCAGCTTGTCGTTCAAGGGAGTCGGTATATTCACTTGGGCAAGATTTAGTTGAAGAGGAGAAATTTTTAAATTGAAATTCTCTCTCTACTCAGCATTGTCAACCTACTCATGTCAATGTCAGTGGTTAGTCCCACCATAGGCTGTCCTGTTCCCGCAGTGTCGACCGCATCGATGGACCCGATAGTGTTCCCGTGCAAGCTGCTGGAGCACTTCTACGCGAGAGTGACTTTTCACGTCAACCACGCGTCCAGACTGCCCACATCTTTTGTTGGAACATCTGCCAGATCAGACCTGGTAAGACGCTCCGAGCAGCACGATATATCATTACTGTTGCAACGATTACGCGGGGAGTGCAGACGGTTTATCAACCCCGCTCAGCAGTGGACACTAAATGCGTTTGGCTCATCTTTCTGAGTGGATTTCCATGAGCGCTGTGGAGACCAGACTAACAAGAAGACCCCTTTGAAATCACTCGTGGTACGAGAGAAAAAAAAGCAGTGTGGCAAACTTCGAGTGTTACCTAGCGCGTAGCTTAGAAGTCAGAGGGGTGATGTAACCCTTTTGTAAACGAAGCATCTGAGCTTCCAACCCCCCCTCTGACCAACATTCGTTTTTTTGTCCATGTGATTTCGTTGGGCACCACTAGCCAGATGGTTAATGCATTACAGCTACGCTAACTCTATGATGGGAAGTGTAATGCAGTGCTGGAGGCAGGTCTGTATGATCTGTCCAAACGAGTCAGTGCGAGGTGGTTTAATATGAGCGATATGACACGTGAGTAAACACCAACCCAGAATAGGCCACCTTTATTGCTTCATTATGAGCTTTGTACAGCGAGGTCTAGTTCATCACCGCTTTCATCATCGGTCTCCACGATACAAAAAACGACGCTACTAGTGAAGCTATTCTACTACGCCACATTACCCCTTATGAGTGTATTAATTATTACGGGTTCGTTTGCATCGATGGTTAGCTCGCGGGTGTATTCATAGAATAGCCCTATAGGTCATAGCCCAAAATAGAAGAAGACTTTCAGTGCGAGGAGTTTGTATCCACGCACAAAAGCAGCAGCACCGCATAGCTAATATATAATAGTTACATGGTGACGGCTCGACGACTGTCAAAAATAAGCCGGCGCTTTTGCGGTCAGTCAGAGCTTTTGCAGTGGACATTATCTAACTCTGTATAATTCACTATTAACAATATATCTATATAGAGGGTTGCTGCAGCTGCAAATGACTAAGATCTGATAGCAATCAATAACCGCAAAAAACTTACTTGATCGTACTATTTATTCGTATAGTGAATATTTCTGTGACTCTGTGGTCACAACACGGACGGCCGTTTGTGACCCAGCCAAACTGGCCACTTTCTTAGTTTCTCATGGAGTATCGATCTCATCGCGGCTGGCACTTCGACAGTTCGCGAAATGCGGTTACATTTATTGGCAATGACCTCGACCGGCCGTGTGACTATGGGCAGGGTCACGGGAGAATGCTGACTAGTGGGGGGGGGGGGGGGCTAATTGTTATGGTTACTTGATTACAGTATTTAATCGAAACATCGAAACAACGGCACAGCCACACATAGTATTTCGATTTATGTGCATATGCGCTCGTTGATTAGACTGGTTAGACTTTAAGAAACAAGTTGACGTACTGTTCTCACTGATTAGTATTAGTGATAACAGATAGATAAATTTCCTCCTCTACAAAAAAAAAAAAGTATTAACAAGAAAATTTCCTCCTCCACAAGAGTATATATCGATTCACATCGGCGGCGCCTTGTGAGATTCGAATCGGCGACCCTACGCCTTTTTGTGCCTCTGCGCCATCTGAGTGGATAATTTTCTTCCTTGAGATCATATGATGAATATCTCTACTCGGGATCCACATACGGCCCCTTGAAACTTATGGAAGCTTCAGCAGCTCAGAATATGTCAAAGTCGTACGTATATATTAGAGGAGTAATCAGATGAAAATAAAAACTAAGCTGCGTAAAATGGCGTTGCAGAAGTTGACCGCAAAGCACAGATAATATTGTTTAGAGAAATCTTGAGTCGTCCAACCGATTACACGGAACTGAGCAACTTATGCCGAAATATACCACTCCTCTGTAGTGCTATATTTCGTAGATATTTTTCCCTTGATTGTGTCGTATAACATAACTTGGGTACCGTGACGAACGTCTGTGAATCTTCGGTGTTGATTATAACAAAAAAAAACCAACACTTTTGAATGTTCCTTGTTCCCGGCTGGCTGGTCGTGGACACCCACACAAATCAGCTTCAAGAACGAAATGCTGCACCGGTGGCCAATTGCTCCGCCTGGTTCTCCTTGTATCTGTCTGTGTCTCTGTACGCCTTGCATTTACATCGTTCTCTACCAAATTTTATCTTATTCCGACGCTTCATTCTTTGACGTAATCTCCTTTCAGTGGTCCATAGCATGAAGATTCCCCAGACCAACAACAGCAGCAGCAACGTCCAGCAAAGGGGTGGCAGTCAGCGTAATAATCGCAACAGAAGTATACACACCCAATATATATATATATATATATATATATATATATATATAGTTGGCCGCCGCAATAGGATATGGAAGCGAGGTATAGCGCGAGACAGATAGATCGTCCTGCGGCAACAGCAGCGTGAGCTGCCGTTAGCAGCGCGCCGCCATCCGCTTCCAACGAAGACAAAGAACGAAGACGTTCCAACAACGCGTTTCTGTCCTCAGCATTTGTCTACCGACTCGGACGGTGCTGGAAGCTGTTGTGGTGCTGGCGTTGTAGTGATGATGCTCGTTGTTGGTATTCCGAGTGATTCTTCTCGTTGTTCTTAATCAGTTCTTCGGCCTCTGTTGCTTCTGTTGAACTTGTGCTCCCCTATTGGCGATTGTTCTATAGCCGATGTTAGGTCTCTTGGCGATGAGCTCGCGTGGCGCCGACCACGCGAGGGTCCGTCGACGTTTTGGCCGATCGGCGTCTTCTACAGCCGTCGCAGTAGAAGTATATGGCCCTCATTGTTTTGATCGCCAGACAAGGCAGTACCATGTATCCTATGCTACGTCAGCGAATATTTAATTTAATAATAATAATAAGCTATATTAACAGGTTTTTGTAGATTCGTTAGTTTGTGACAACATCGACGCGTGGGCTCGGCACAACCACCGACAGCTGTCGTAGTGAGGTAAAAGAGAAGTGCAAATTTGATTTAAAATTTGTGTGGTGCGAGCTGACTCACGATTCGTGACTAAATTACTGCATTGCCACTATTAGTTAATATACTATTATATAATTATGAATTAGATGTACATTTCCCGTATGAGGCATATCTTTAAATCTGACATCTCGACCCAAAAAAACCGCTCGCGTCGACGACGCCGTCCTCGCTCTATGCGCCACAGTCGTCGTCGTCGGAGGAGGACACTCGTCGTCAGGCAGATCATCACATCCGTTTCCCTCGCGGTTTTCGGGTCAGATTCATCTATCTATTGTGCCATGATATAGGCCAGTGTCAGTACGAGATAGAGGCAGTGTGCAGTTCACATTTTGCATTTCGTCCCCCACTCTTTGGGTCCATCATCATAAATCGCCAAGAGAGAGAGAGGAGAGAGTTGATAACGAACGACATTCTACAAAGCAGCGACAGCAGCAGCAGTAGCGGGAATAAACCCTTTAGCTTCCATTGACTTCCCTTCCAGTGGCGGCACAGTCACCACCACTCACGGGGCAGCGAGCACTCTCTGACGTGGCTGCACGTGGTAAACATGTTTAAACACTTTTCATTGGGCTGTTTCATTCATAGTTCGAAAAACGGTATACTCGGTCTAGTTGTCTCTCTGATTGTCTTTCAGTGTCACCCGAGCCTTGATTTCCTTGTTAGGGGCGCTATTCTCTCCTGAGTATTGCTGTAGCTGCGATAGGGTGCGTTTTCCTCGTAGGAAAACTATAGACGGTCAAAGAAACAACGCGATGGACGTCTTAATGAACGAGTTGATTGAATAGAGCTAGTTCAGCTCTCTGTTTTGTCGTTCTTCATTCTAATTAATGGTTGTTCGCCTTATCTAGCCTTAGACGTTGCTACCGCTTCAGTGTCATCGGACTCATCCACGTGGAGCAAACATTTCCTAGGGAAATCAGCATAGTGTATATGCGAGATTCATTATCAATTCATTTGTTAACCTATGCAAGGCTAGCCACCCAATCTCGAGTGTTGACAGGCGACACGCGTCGGTCCACCGTCGCTTATCTGAGGTGAGCCTGCTAATCGTGTTCAAACGGTTCTTAGTTGACGAAAACTGTTAAGAAAACCGACCTCTGTTGGGTGAGCAATCAACTGCCTCTGGAACCATTACCCTTTTTTGTGTAGTCTGTGTTTCTTCTCGTTAAGTGAGGACGGTGTCATCAGTTCGTTGACGAGATCACGTGGACTCTGAGAGACGTCGCTTCCGACTTGATTCCAGGACCGATTCATTACTAGCGAACAGGCTAACTGTAATACACACACGACTGAATGAATGGATAATGAATCTTTCATATATATACATATATATATATTTTACTATACTGATTTCGCTTTGAAATGTGTACTCACCCACGTGGATGAGTCCTACGACATTGAAACGGCAGCTATGTCTAAGGCCAGATAAGGCGAACAACTATTAATTACAATGAAGAATGATAAAGCAGAGAACTGAACTAGCTCTACTCAATCAACGTATTGTTCATTAAGCGCTTCTTAGTAGCGTACGGTTGGTCCCGGTGGCCCAGTGGCGTATTCGTTTGCGCACGCATTGCAGTCGTAGGAGACACGTAAGTGTACGCACAGGTTTGATTCTCACCGTTGCACATTTGCATTTAAAGATGGGGTCCATCTTATGAAGCAATGCCGAAAGAAGTTGTACCGTGGACGTGGTTAAATGCTTAGGGCTCTGACTCAACCAGGAAAATTTACTTTACTAGCGTACAGCAAACTTCATAGACTCAAAATTGTTTATTTAGTTGTGTTAATATCGGACTCATGATAACATGGCTCATGCCATCATTGCGAGAGCGAGGGGGCCATATGCACACAGCTCCTTGAGTGAATCATGATTTGACTTTGAAATACGCGGTCCATAGATTTGAATCGGTGCTTCCTCTTGCGGGGGAGATCTCGTAACGAGTCACAAGGCTGTGCTCCGCCTGAAACAGATTGACCATGTCTAGTTAAGGTGCGTAGTCGATCGGAATGGATTTATATACCTTCAGATGAGAAGCTAACGCTGGAGCAGCACTATCGATGTAATATATCTGGCCAACTCTCTATTTGTCTAGTTCTATTTCTCGCAGCAGACTTTCAGTTGATTTCTCATGGCAGGCCTGGAGACTGTAGTGAAACGTTCCTTCAACAACCTATTGGTCGTTGTGGAACCTTAAAAAAGATTTAAATTTTCCGGGCTAACCCCCCGGACAACATTTAACGTTCACAATACTAGAATCTCACAAATCGTTCTGCCGCTGCTGCCGTTCGCTTTTTCCATTCGCCACTGGACCCAAAACGGCCAGCCAACTAGAAAATTTCACGAGCGAGCCTCATTCGAATGATTCTGAAGGCATTTGCCCCCACCGATGTGCACCTGTGACAGCGTACGGCAACAACAATAACACCACACTGTATCGTTCGCGTACTAACAGTTTCACTTCGGGGTGGACAATGCCTATAAGGGCCACCATCCCCCTTTGAACATCTCTGTCAGTGATCGACGCGCTGTTCAATTACACCGCCTCGGCGTATGTCAGGGTTCAGTTTGCCTTGGGAGTATCTCACGGCAGATGGCGGCGGACGTCGGTGCTGCTGTTGCAAGCGACGATGTTGTTCCGGTGACTATTGTTCACGTTTGTTGGTAACGATTCCGAGCACGCGATGGTCTCGGTCGGGAACACCGTGACGAGTTAATGTCGAGGTCAACTTCAGCAGCATCGGCCGTCCGCGCGACCAGACGCCACAAGTCGCTCGCCTCTTGTCAGACGTGACTGTGGTTGACAACTGAAAAGCGCGAGGAGTGCAGGCGAATTCGGTGAGACGTTTAAGGATATGTTTATTATTATTATTGTTGTTATTATATTATTATGCGTTACTAATCAAATTGTACTCAAAATGTGAGATCTCATCGTTACTCCGTCCTGATATGATGCAAGATGTACATTGAGACTCGTACAGACAAACATAGGCAGACGCCAGCGCCGATACTTTGAGTGCGGTTTTTGGTGTGGGCATATTGAGAGGATGTCTATACATTGAACAACCGCATTTTGCCACCTTAGATAAACATTAAGATGGACACAATAAACCCAAAACAATTATAAACTACACTTGCACCGCCCTCCGGCGCAATATCGACCTCTCGTTCAGATACTCTCCTAGTTCTTAGTCTTCCTTAAGAGAAGCAGTAGTCACGGAAAAGTCCATGCGTTCGTGCCAGTTTTCTTCCCGGAAACGATATTTACAATGGTAATCACACACACACAGATATAAACATTAAAAAGGGAGGTTTGTCTGAAGAGAGGTTTCATCTTAGCCAGTCGAGCCCTGATATCAACGTCCGCGTCGGTTCACAATATTCGAGTATTTATGCAATTCCGTTCGTTCAACCTAGCGTTTGAGCTGACTTTCGGCTGTTTGTCTTTGTGACGCGGACCGGCCGGGACCACCTTAATTTACCTCTTGAGACGGGAAGAATAATCGGAAACTGTGACCGGATTCTTGTTCAGTGTCGAATATACTTATGGGTATGCTGGCGCCTCTCTCTATGGTCGGAGATCGTCGACGGAACGGATAACTGCTATTCACTCGCCCCTGCTCAAATGGACAGGAAATAACTACCAAAAAAAAAAGAAATCTCTATAACTTGACATTTCTCATTTGCACTATGCATACATAGTATAGAAGCGCGCGATGAAGGGGCGGCATGTGTCAGCTATCGAGAGGCTAATAGCCAAAGGGCTTGCGCTTACTGTTAATGTCTACGTAGCTGTCGGTCGAGAAGTCGGATGTTGATTTTCGTTGAATACGAAAACACACTAAGAATACATGAATCGTGGGGATTGAGGTCTCGAAAGAAGGACCCATTACGCGCGGGGATAAACAGGGCGGCGCGAGTAGTTCGTTGTCACGCGGGATGGCGTAGGGCAGTGCCGAGGACTTGGAACCGTCGAGGGTCCGCCGGTTCGAATGCCGCAGTACACCTATGGTTTGAATTGATGCGAAAGTACTACGGCCCAAGTAACAACACCTCAAGAGTCAACGTTTTGATATATAACAAAAACCAATAATTCGCTGGATGTGCAGGTACATGTCAGGCGAGTTGGTACTATCGTCAATGTTGTGCTTATTATTAGCAGAGATTGCTGACTGAGAACGCTACAAACAATATATCGTCGTATGCGTAACCTGCATATGACGCCGTGGAGCGGTGAACAAACAGGTGATTACAACGATTATGATAATACCTGACATCGTCATTATCTTATGCCATCAGCATAAAGTAATCAAGCGGCGAACGAATGAGAGATCGACAGACAAATGTCTGGGCACCGAATGGGCACCGATGACTAATTCTAGTAGTTGTATAGTACTGGTGATATCGGCGGTGGCACCAACTAACTCAATTCTGTTATGCCAAGCGGCGACAACTATTATACGAAGGTACTGATCCACATTTACATTTAGCCGCCGATGACAGGCAGAGAGGTCGAGACGCCGATGAGAGACTGGCTCTATCAGTGGCAATAGCGGTTTGCACTAATATCGTTAGCCCTTGTGTCATAGAATGAAGACAGCTAAGGTGATCAGCTATGCAAAAGGCAGAAGGCCAACATTTTACAAGTAGCCTGACAATGGCATTATTTACATGTTGATGTTATCGTTGTCAAATGTTTATGAATCACTTGCCGCGTAATTGTGTGATTTTATTTAGCGGCCGCTTCCCCCCCCCCCGTGTATCATTGTTGAGATTGGCCAAATACTGTTTGCATTATATGCTACCTCACTGTTGTAGGCAGCTCGATATCAATCAGGTACCATAGGCACATTTCAAGGTGTGGCCCCACACCGAGGAGGAGAACGCGAGTACGGGACAGCGACTGAATGGCCGAATATAAATACAATCGATCGGAAATGATGGCTTCGGTGGAAAAGTTTCAGGTGCTTTTCACTAATACGCGGCTTGTTTCGACTTGTCCTCCATATTAGTTCGGTATTTATTCCCTCGAACTGTGTAGGCCTCCTACTACTGAAAACACCCCCTGAATGATTCTTCACAAGCTGAATGAACGCTTGCTGGCGACTGAGACGTTCGGCGACGCCCAAGACGAAGAGCATTTCGATACCAACAAGCTCGATAGATAGACTACGGTTATATAGATATTTATTGTTGTCACCAGTTGACTGGCCAGTATAACGGACAATGGGATGTCTGAGCGGTGGCCCTATTACGAATGGATCTAAGCTGACGGTAAACGACCTGTGTCCGCGCATCCTGTTCGACATTGCCGGCGTTCAACGAAAAAATACGAACGCTCAACATCATAATAAGAACGCAAAGGGTTCCTCAATGCGCGTTTGTTGGACTCATATTGGATTACTTCGTATAGCGCACGATGCAGACGCATCATATATCTGGCAAATCCGGAAGTCAGAAGGCAGAATTTCGAATCTCTGTTGAAATGCTAGTGTCCACAACGATGCCGGGTAAATCTCCAACGGGGCTGTCTCGGGCCAATCGCCTTGAATGCCTGTCAGCGAAGCGCGCAGAAAATTGCCTGCTGTGAGAAATCTCACAAGGTTGTGTCGCCTACGCTGAAGGTCACCAATGAAATGTGAGTTTTTAATATCTAGATGTGATGGGACGAAACGGGACAGGGAGACCCTACTGCAACATATGTTGGGTTTATTTAGGCTGCCCAGGTCGAGCTTGTTCACGAACGCTTACAGCGTTGCGAGTCAGTGTGAGGTTCAGCATTGGTGTGCTGTTGTCGTACGAAGCACGTAGGGACATGGCTAGCGGAGATGCTGGTGTCACGGGAGTCGGACGTGAGTTTGTTCGTCTATTTCGATGCTGTAATCAACCCAGTTGTCTGTGCTTGTGTCGACCATGAGGTAGCCAGGTGATAGATATTAGTGAGTACGTCCAACACAGGCTGAACACTGAAGCAGAAAGGTGGAGAGCTGTACTTAAAAAGGCCTTAATTACCAACCATTTTTGCTTATATATATATATATATATATATATGCATGTATTTACGGCACTTAGGAAGGTTCTATTGCTAATGCTATACTATATGATATTTACATGTGGGTAGGCTCTAAGTATGATGTAGGCGTAAATAACATTGGGATGTTGAAGTCGATAATGTTCCTTTACGACGACTTCGCCAAATTATAGATCATGTGACCAATGATTATTACCACAACATGTTCTACCATGCATGTCAACTATCTACCATTATTTTCTACGATCAATTGTTTCCTCAGTAACAACTATATGCTTTCGTTGCGACAAGCACCAAAACCGATAGCAAGAATGATCCACGTCAGGAACGTCAGGCGTTATTTGTGTTTGTTGCCATCTTGCTGTTTTAAGTCGACGAGCTATCCATGGGATCAAGCCCATTAGACACTATTCAACAGGTAGCTAAATTATGGGTGGAAGAAAATGCTTGCAATTGTTATTGCGACGACGAACATAGCCAGCCCGGTCATTACGAGACGTAGAAATGTTCGTAGTCTGCTCAATCAACAGAAAGCGCACGTTCTAGAGGAGGTTCATATACTAAACGCTTGCGTGTCATTTTCTTCTAGAATTATAATACATGCACCTGTGATTAGCGACAGGGTCACCACGGTTATACTGTAACTACTGTCTCGGTGGTAATTTCGTTTGCTAGTATAAAGATTAATAATAATAATAATAATCAGAAATACATCTGCCCCGTTCCCGTTGACTACTACTACCACTATACATTAGGAGTTCACTATTGGTACGATATAAATATAATATATGCCAATTCAATTTTCCGCATCACTGTTCTCCGCAACGAATTTTCTAACTAACCTGCAATCGATTCTAGATGCTTGTTCTTTATTTTCTACTTGCGGATATAACAATTCCCAGCCGCCACGTATGTGCGACAATCGCTTATAATGATTTACTTCTTCCTTTCGTGTCATAGAAAACCTGCAGCAAAAATCATCGAAAATTTCGCACAAACTAGTCGTCGACTGATAAAAGCACGTTAGTTCCAACGAGGTACATCAAACCCATCAAAGGTGCGTGCCCACACTTTGGGCTCTGAATTGGCCGGTTTTTGTTTCCTGCGAGCGCGTCCGCGGTGGCTGCGACCGCCACGTGCAGGTCATGTCGATAAAGGGGGCAGAAAATCTGAGCTGTTTTGCTTGATCACTAAATCATCAGATTGCGCTATTCACCTCGTTCCGCTCAGTCTATTCATGTCAGCCTCGAATGGCCGACGTCTGTTCGTTGATAAATTCATATGGGTGGTGCCTGAGTCAAGTGTCTGACGTCGCGGTAGCATCTTCTGTTGCTATTTGGAGGGTCATTGGCCGGGTGCACTCGGATCACGCGGGCGCGGTCCGACTCTGACAATGTGGCTGGATGGAGACAGATATATACGAGATATAGGTCGTATAGAAAACGCTCCCCGAAGTTCGCTGTTCGCTTCTGTGCGATATTTATAACTATCGTGTATAAACTGCAATTGAAATGCTCTCTTAATTAATTTGGCAACGCTTCAAGTACGGACATATTTTGCGAAACTCATGAATAACGATGACATAGGCTGATAGCGACAGCAGGTTTCAATTGTTCCCGCTGATAGGGTGCGCCTACGAATGAAATATTCGTAACGTCAAACAGAATCATTATCCTATAAATGATTGGTACTGCCCTGGAAGATGATACATCGATACACGCGGATATTTTCCCGTGAAAACTTAACAGTAACGCTAATACAGTCACAACAGCGAATAAACAGCGTACTTATTGTGGGATCGAATTTTGATTGAGATGGCCAAATCAATCAATCTTCTACTTGTTATCGTGCTGCCACGGCTGTAAGACCCTATCCGGCGAATGGCATATATGTACATCATAACTCATATCGCCTACTGGCTGTTAGCCGCCATCCCAGGGGTGAGATCTTATGCGAGTGGAGATTCAGCAAAGCCGCTTGCTTTTTTTCATTTGTTTAACAAGCACGGAACGAAAAACCGCCGAGTTTGTTCGTGATGCAAATCGCTGAACGTATCCGTCTGTGCACTCGTGTTTGCTAGTTACTCGAACCGATGAGAGATGTAATTAGCCACAATAATCATGATGGCCATTTTGTTCATCGCGAATCGGTAGCATCACGTGGTGCCAGCCACCTCCACCCGTACACCCCCTCCGCTTCAACATGACGCTCAACGGTCGCGTTGCAAGCAAACGCCTCGCTAAGGTGAACACCTGTCTGGCGTCACAAACGCGTTAGGCAGTGGTAGGCAGCACCCGCCCGACCGGCGGTCTTCAACTTTATGGTCTCGTCCCGTGACCAGGTAGCCTGCAACAAATCGCTCTCTATAGAGTAGCAAGTATCTCCGTGTCGAATGTGCTTCCTTCCACCATATCTATCTGTATTAGTGGTGTGCGTAGGGTGTGTGCGCTTGTGTAGAATATTGCGTCGGAGAGCAATATCCGTCATCGAGAGCGTGTCGGCTGCTGTCGAGAACGCGGCTCCACGTTTGTCCGATCTAAAAGCACGTGCCACCAGGCAATGGACTGGGAATTGACAGCCTGCAAATGCTCTCTTGTGGCGGTGTTGTTAATTGTTGTATTTGGAGATGCGGAGAAGCAGGAAATCGGCCGACTGGTGTATTACAGGGGGCGATTCATGCTAATGATTTATTTAACGATGAGTAAATTGTTGAAATTATTGCTAAATTTGAACAAAAAAAACATGAAAAGTCCATCGACCTGTGTAGGTTTTAGCTCGGAAACAAACCTAGATAGTTTATGTACAGTTCCTGCTACTTGGCTGCCTTGTGCCTAAGATTCATCTAGAGAAAGGGTTTTTCCAGTCATCTAACACCACCAGTTATACTACGAAGTAGTTATGCAAAATCTAGGTACACATGCACGCATTTGTGAACAGCATCGGTACGCAACTGTTTCGGTTAGTGCAATAATGATTGCATCTGACTGGGCTGGTCCCCGTTGACATGTTGCGTTCATGCATTCACTATAATTGTCCACATGTCCAGACATACATATAACTTCCGATACGACGGGTTCAGGCCGATTTTCTTCGGCCTGGTAATGCCTGTCCCACGCATAACACTGTACATGTTGAGCATACTCTATGGCGGATAAGCTAACGGCCAGACGGAGCGATGTGTCCGTAAGTATCTCTATGTGAGGCACAAGGTTCAATGCTCAGATTATGAGATCGTAGTCGATCTAATTAACTCGCAGATCAGGCGTTTGCCAGGTCACTTTAGTGTCTGTCCGTTGTCGTGTTGTCACATTGTCATATCTATCCGTTAGTCTCGACCTTAACAGCGTTGCCACTCGGAATCACAACAATCGGCAGGTCGCAGCGACGCAATCGTTTGACTAGGTAGATAAATAGATATACCTGAAATTCGTCTCTGTCCCAGCTCACTTGCTTAGCAATTGGCAGACTCGGACGGAATCACGGGAGCGGCGATCATAATAATGGTCGATCGTCTGGCCGATCGATTGGTTGTATCTCTACGAAGTGGCAGGGTCGCACGCACTTACACCTTGTGATCAGGTTAAATAGGACATAACCTACATAATGCATCGGACATATTAATCGCCATTAACCGTTTTAACACGCGCTGCATAGGCTTATAGCGGAACTACTGTTCAGTGGTTCGAAAGGAGCTCCAATCCCTGGCCGGCCTATGATTCTGGGGCACTTTTTTTTTATTCTAGAGTCGCACAATGCCGGGGAGGAACAGATGAATGCGTTTTTTGATCCCGCTGACCGTATTGTTGTTGGCTAACTGACTCAATATGCTTCTACGATGTTTACATAGTCTAGTCTCATCAGGTCTCCCATAGGCCTTGCCCGCCTAACGGGCGTTACGATAAACTTAGAAAGCGTAGTCAGCACTTCCCATAGGGCTTCCTACAGCAGCATCTACTCGACGCACGAAGCGTGAGTGGTGCACACCCTAGGCGCTGCGTTAGGTGATGACAGAGAAACGCCAACCAGACCCATTCAGATGTTGGCGGACCGGTCGCGCTCATTGAGCTGCAATTCGCCAGCGATGGGAATACGCAGAAAGATGAGCTTTCAACTCCTTCGACGCCGATATCTCGTTCACTGTTGACAATTCGTAAGCGCGCGTCAAGCGTGCTAGTTACCTATACGCTACGGGGCAATGCTAAAAGCAGTATCGTGGAGGCTAACTGTTGGCTGAGAGCCCGTCCGAAAACCTAGGTACGGGGCAATGCGTTATAGCAACACGCTGTATTCTGTCATCGACGTCCGTGTGAATGAAACCTAACCTCCTTATTATTTGCTATGATTATAATTGTTTGTTTACTTCGTAAACGATTGTAGTTCGCGTCGCCGCGAGGTGACAAAGAGATGACGTGATCATTTCCACGGTGTCGGAGCACGCTCTCTCATAGACATGACTTCGTCATCATCTCGAAAAATAGCGCCTAATCTATCCCCATCACGCTTTTTTAAGAGTATTCCCCGAATCGTTCATCGATGACGTTACCGATGACTACTTTATGCAAAAACAGATCATGGGCCGTAAATTAGCTTAGCCTCTCTGCTAAGCGTTCCACGGTTACCTAATGTAGCATCGGTAGAATACGGTGAGAATCGAAGAAAATTGGGACGTAGAGGAGTCTTCACTCAACTTCGTTTTTTTTCTGACACTTTCATAATGTCCACCTATTCGAGTTTATGCCATCGACGTCGCCTTGCTGATTCAGAAAAAAAGAAATACAAATCTATAGTATTTAGATTCAATACAAATATTCTACTAGAAAGCGTCGTAGTTGATGCGAGAAGAAATATTATTATTATTATTATTGTTATTATTAATAATGACTTTTCAAATGTTGCCAACGCTCGTGTCCATGTGTTAATCTATTTGACTACGCCATCGAGCAATTAACAATGTCCCTGTTCGTTTATCATTCCCGTTTCAATGTCGCGTTATAGAACAATGCCCGACACGGCAAAGTTGGCGTCCCCGCCACAGGGTGTCCTGAAAAAGTCGAATCAGTCCGGAACCGGTGGTGAGCCCAAGGAGGAATGGATATCGATGGACAAAAATAACAAACAGGAGAACAGCAACAAGGACCCCTCGGGCGGAAAGGACTCAACTGCCGCTGCTGCTCCTAAAGGCGGTAAGCAGAGCCGATTCCAGGTGGCGAAGGTTGACTTTGCCAAAGGATCAAAAGATGAAGATCGACACAGCAGCAGGTAAGCCATTCGTAATTAGGTGATTAATTAATTCCTAAAGTAAATAAGGTGATTAATTAATTCCTATTGCAGTATAATAGACAGAGAGGTGCGTGTGACCATTGAATACTAGGTACCGTTGAGTTGAAGAAGGCATGTGGAGTCGAATATCTATCTAACTGCATCGGTTTGCCCTTTCGACTGAGCTGTTTTGTTAAATTATTAACATGGCTTCATCTAGGGACGTTTAGCAGCGGAAACGGCCATCAGAGGATTAATTCTATTATTATATCTGACTTTTAGCGTAGTTAATATTTTTGGTGACTGCTCTTGACTGATTTAGAAGAACAAAAACACCTTGTGATCATTATTAATATATTAATTAACATATTAATATAATAATAATGAATACATAGAAGGTTGCCCTTCGAACGGAGTGGATGTCAGTTGTGCCCTGTGAAAATTGGAGTGTCTAACCCCCCCCCCTAGGGGAATGATTCTAACGCTTAAGTTCTCATTCGTAATTGCCCCCAGGGGCAATTACGAACGAGAACTTAAGCGTTTTTAGAATTGCAGTTTCGTAAATACACCTCATATGAATTGAATTACTGTCAGTGTCCCGATTATTGGCGATTCTATGCATTGTGCAATACCACAGGGTGGCAGCCTTTATCGAGACGATTGCGGATATTCCAGTGGTGGGGGTAATGACCGGCGCCCATCGAAGGCATCGACACACGCGTCTTCTTGAGTGTGGGCGGCGGACTTCTGGTGTTGGCGAATCTCCAGCGAGCCTTCCCCTCAGAGCTCTGAGGTGCAGCTGCGTTTATCGGTTGTGTGTTCGTACCCAGCCCTTGGCTTTGAACCAACGGTCAGCCACTATGTGGGCCACTTCTCATAGGTTGACCACTCGGTAACCCGGTGTGGCTGGCAATGCTGCCACTAAACCAAGTGAAGGGCTGAGAGCGAAAATTGACCTAGTGACGCTTATGCAACCAAGCGACGACCGTGTACAGGTACACCTTCGCTAAGCAGCGGGCTTGATGCAGCCGAGGAAGCAACTGATGCTTAGCCGAAGCGACAGGGAGATGATGCCAGTGGTGACGGCAGCCTCCGCGACCGGCGAAGGGTTTAACCAAGTGGTGTACGAGAGTTCGGAAATTGGTAAACATTCACGCATTGTCACAAGCATGTTTCTACCACCGAAGCATCATGTGCCGCGGACGCACGATTGCTTCAGAACTCCCCCATGTCCATTACCACTTCTTCTTCTAGCGACCCATCTGTATCCATGACTAGCAGTCACCATCGGCGTGCCTATCCTACCCAGCAGCAACATCCACCTTAGAACGAAAGGCTAAGAGATGCGCTCGCTAAGATAATGTAGGTGGGGCGACGGCAGATAGCCTGCACGAGCAGAGGCAGGCTGGTTCGCAGATTGCGATAGCAGACCGGCCGGAGATCACTCTCCAATAGGGACCTAGTCAGCGGACCCACGTCGTTGGCCAGTGGCAAGGCGTTGTACGGGCCGTCAGAGGGGTTAGAGGTGATGCCGGCGATGTTTTCACGTGACCATTAACAGCCGCCAATGCAACCATCCAGCTGAGAAATACACGCGGTGTAGACGACGGCGGTGGCGGTGGCGGCGGTCAGGCCGGCTCTAGTAGAGTCTGCCTACAGCGGCCAGGATCGGATCGAGTCACGCCATCAGTTGCCAGTGGTTTGCACACCAGGCTGATCCGTCGTTCCCGCTGTCCGTCTCTGCGATTTGTCGGATCAGTCCTGCTGCGGCTGGTAGTGGCGTTGCTGCTGCTGCCGCCACTTGAGCGATTTAAGCTAAATTATGGTTCTCGGCAGCTCAAGGGGCCGTTTCGTTGTTAAGTAAGTGGATATACACGTACACCCTAGATATGTTTTTGTATAGAAACAATCTCTCGTCGGCTCCATGGACGGCTGTGTAAAGCCAGCTACTGCCGATGGAGGCGGTCGAGTATGACGCCAAGTGGCGTAGACAGTGATGGAAATACGTGATTTTGTTTCAAGTGGTGCGCTTGCTCCTGCGCCGCTCCGCGGATTGTCTGGCTGTGTGCGGGAGTAGTTCACTGTGGCGAACTCAACGATGACGAACGACAATTGCCACGGAGCGGGGCAAATCATTGGAGATGAGAGTGTCGTCATATTAAACATGATTATCGTTGGGCTTTAGTAGCAATGCTACTGAAATGCGTACAACTCGCATTGCTAGCTGGCCCCACTGGCGGGTAGACGTACGAGTGCCGTGTAGAAAATCACATTTATTGCAATTTGTTTTTGCAACCATATATTTTCTTCAGGTCAGTACGCATCACCATGAAAGTCAGCGAACGTCCACGTTCTGACGATAAGGTTACTTGGTTTTCTAAAATCCCCCGAGGCCTCCAAATTCGATCATACCGTACGCGCAATCGATTCTATTGAAACAAGTGCCCTCTATGCTTCATTGTTCGATATGCTCAAGTTTCAGTGACATGAACCCAATTGCTAGCGAAATGCTATTTTCCGCAGGGAGTATTATAGATACTTTATCGTCTAATGGCATTTTATATTGGTGTACGAATCTGGCAAGAGGACTGGATACATAAGATCGACAGGAGCGAGAGGGGGCAGGTATGGAGAGCGAGAAAATCACAATGTACATTAATGCAAGTATAATTGGAATATGTAGCACTGGAATAACGCGATATAAACATTCAGCGATAATAATTTGTGCATGAAGTGATACTTTGCTCGGGGATAGCTTTCTCTTGTCAAAACAGAACAGATGAGTAACGTGAGTATACCGATACGCTGATCCCCGTCTTGAAGTTCGGTTGGGCGTCCTCTCCAGAAACACTAATATATGGAGTGAAATTCTGACAGCGTGCTCCATAATCCGTTTTGAACCTATTGCATTGTGTTGATGACAATTATTATTATGATTATTATAATATCCCCCCCCTTAATTAAAATCGTGCAATCGTTTCGGTTGGCCTCTCGTAGCTTAATAGCCGAGAATAGATCATTATTGGTCGAACGGGAACTCTGTAATCAATCCCACTGTTAATATATTTTAATACTATATAAATATATATATATATATATATATATATATATTTTGTATGAGATATCCAAACTGACGCCATTTAGCCTCGGGGACTGATAGCAAATGGTCATAGCAAAACGGTAGGTTGTAACTTTAGCCATATGCCAAATTGTTTAGCTCAAGCTTGGCTTGTTTATGGCCACAAAGGGAGGTCTTCTTTCTCACCATCTCACCTCTACCTGGGGGCCAATAAATGGACCACTTGGTCTAGTCCACCAGCAGCAGGAGCGATCTACTTGTGTGGGACGTGACAATTCATTGACTTAACTTCATTGATAACGATACAATGTGTGTATTACATGGTGCTTCGTATCGTAGTAGTTGCTCGTAAGTTCGAACCATTTCGTCAATATTATCCGAGCCCTTCGGTCCTGTTGATGAGCGTCAACAGTGTTATGGTCACACATTTCGAATCGATCTAATCAAGCGTTGACCCGAAACAGAGAACCTCAGGTTGCACCTTTGTGTGCGTAGCACCAGTTCATATTCAGCCATATTGTCGGGGTTGGCTCCGAAGTGTTCTCCGCATTTTAGCTTATTGTCCCGTAAGAGTTCTCCTTGGCAGTCAGCCGAACGGCAGAGGATGAGTTGAACAGAAAATCATTGACAAGGCGTGATCCTGAATAGGAGTCGATTTTTGCCGACGAAGTAAAGCTTGACGGATAGTTGTTGTTATTGTTGTTGTGTAGGGAAGCGTTAGCATGAATCTAATAATAGAAATTTGTCGAGTTGTAAATAGTCACCATTTTGACTAGATTTTATGTTTGTGGGATATATTTGGTGGTCTGTACAATTAACGAACTCTGCTTATGTGCACTAGGACGTTACCTTCGAGTGTCTATTTTTATAATCAATTAAGAAAATATAAAGAATAGATTTCAATGGAGAAAATCGACTGTGCGATTGTGATTCACAATGCAATCGCCAAATGTAGAGCCTTACATGTCTGTTATCATGAGAATGATGCCTTTAAGGGTGTCTCTGCTAGCTATTCGTAATAAAAACATAATTATAACTTATTGTATAAAATATCATCGGCGCAAGGGCCATATATATATATATATATATATTTATAGGGGGAAAACTGAAAGTATAAAACAATTTTATACACAATAAAATCCGTTCTTTACTGCACTCGTCAACTCGGTAGCAACTATTTTGGCGATATGAGTTCGCGTTTAGGAAATCCCGCTTGTCGTCCACGTTTCCCCATACATTCAACTGGTTCGTTTTTATTCTGGCCTTGAAAATTCTACGATTCGCATTAGAGGGCGGCTTAGTGCTTCGCTCTACGTCAGTTTGCTCTTGGGCTCGATACCGGTGTCACCGTTTAGCAGAATGGATATTTTCATCGATGGTTGCTCTTAACGAGAACCGACCCATTGTGTATTGCACGTATGTCAAAATATGACCCGTGCAATACCGAGGAGCACAAGATGGGTGTGGCCATCACCCGTCCGAAGTCTACTGAAATGGCAAGAGTCGTACGCCTGATCGATATTTCTCGCTTCAGCCCGAACCTCGAGATGTAGGTGGAGTTCGTGGCTCAGAGGTTGAGCGATGATACTCCAACAGAGCCGGAGGAGAAACAGGGAATCCAGATGGGAAAATTGTGTAACAGGAGCCCCCTTTAGACAACTTCACCATTTGAAGGCACACAAGCCACAACCGGATACGGGGCTACCAACGAAAACATCTCGTCCAACAATAGCAGCAATTGCTTTTAATCAATAGCAACAGCCAAAATGAGTTCATTACTTTTTGCAGTTGAGTAGCAGATGTGAATTGACGGACATCCCGAACGGCTGCATGCTACTACGATTTCTTTAAAATGAGTTTACAAAGTTTCTCAGCACTGATGCACTGCGGAATACGCGCTAATATTGTGCATGGACGTTTTTTGGGGATACCTTGTAATTGTGACCTTTTTAACGAGCCCCGCGTGTGAACTAAGCCTGCCTACTGGTCTGGTTGACCTTACGGTCCATAGAATCCAGACGGATCTGTCGAACTCTTTGGCCCGCCCATAAACCGCTGCAGCCCAATGAGAACAATTTTGAAGTTAGCACAATTTGGTATAAATTAAATTGATCGCGTTAATCAGTGGCAGTGGCTATATACCGCTCTCGCCATACGTATCCGTTGCGGCCTGGCCACAGCTAACAGTTACCAATTTCGAGTTGAGTCTGTAACAGCGTGGCCTTTATGAATAGTCACTCTGAATAGCTATTATTTGTTTATTTTTTTTTATTTATACTATCATTATAATTCGTAATTTCCCCTGCTAATTATTCTACCTACTTGTTACCAGCTATAATACATATTCATAGACAGGCAAACTGTTGACCGATAAAAAGCAGCTTCTCCAAACGTTGAACGAGTTCATAGCAACTAGCAACAGTGGCGTGTGCTGGTCTCGGGCCACATTCGACCACACTAGTAGAACTAGTGACAGTTGTTGTTAGTAGCGGTGGACGGCTTGCGGTTCAGCTCCTACCCGGTCAGGTAGATGAGTGTGAGCCACCGTGGATGGCATACATGATCAGCGCATAATACCACAAAGCGTGCTCACTCTACCAGCTTTTGTCGCCCTTTTGTGATTTTGACCTTCGGACGAGTATCTATCTACTCGGCGTACCGGCCATTGCGTGTGACCGTGTGAACATTGCAGGGATTCGGGGAAATTGACTTTTGCTTGCGGCTGAAGTACCCCCCTCAGCTGTTCTCTCATCAGAAGACATTTATCTTCATGGGAGGGCATCGCTAATACAAGAAAAGTCGAGAGGAAAGATTCGACGATGGACTACCTGAGGTCACGGCAGTATTTCACAACTCGTGTTAAATGCAGTACAATACGAC
This sequence comes from Stratiolaelaps scimitus, assembly GCA_019614645.1. NCBI lineage: Eukaryota > Metazoa > Arthropoda > Arachnida > Mesostigmata > Laelapidae > Stratiolaelaps > Stratiolaelaps scimitus. Next base: position 4,962,103 of record JABWDB010000016.1, read on the forward strand.
GTCGTGCTTGTTCAGGGGAGATATATGTACATTCTTAGCTGACAGTGAGTGTAGCGAGGACAACAGAAAATTTTTGTTTGGTTTTGCAATGCGTCGAGTTATAGCACGACTGAGACTATAACAATAGTCACGCCAAAGGAAACGTGAACGCACGGTGGGCTGATATTGAGAAGTCTGAAGAATGAACTGAGAATGGTCCTTGATCTTCAGCCGGGGATAGAAACCCAGAACCTCGTGGCTAGGAATTTATTCGAGGAACTTGAAGGTTTCAGATGCACCGGGTACAGCGCATTGGGTTGGTTAACAATCGAACTTAAATGAAACTTAAATGGGAACTTATATGAAAAAACAGCGCAATTTATAATTAGGTATTGTATGTTGGCACTTTTTCGTATACAATTTCAAATTTAAGCGCAAGTCCCCTTACTAACAGTAGCAGTCATTTTAAAGCATTTGGCTTATTAATGTTCAAAGTGAATCATCCTTCCCCCAGCAAAAACCTTCCAACTTCTTATATATATATATATATATATATATAAGCGTTTTTTCAAGTAGTTACGCCATACTTTATACATCATTGTATAGTCTCTGCAATTCAGCAGAGAGTGAGTGTCCATAAAGAGCATTCGTTCTTCGAGGAAGGTAACATTTTTCGAATTATTCTGATACTTGTATCTGCCAAAATATACGCTAACGTCTATACAGCACAATGGTTTGTTGTTCAAAATAATAAAGCATGTCTTCATTTTTTTATCGGAGCGAGTCCGATATTTTATTTGGCATTTCTTTGTACTTTAGGAGAAGACAAGAATCTGACCGAAATCCGTCTGCAACCGGTTGGCTGTAAAACTGCGGGATGCCTTGTATATGCTACGCATAGCTGCTGGCTAGGTTCTCATCTTTTCTGAAGGCTTGGTTAGGTTAGGCATTGTTATGCAGGTTGCGAACACGGCTTGCCATGTCCGTTGATAACTACCCAATTCCCCGTAAAACATCTCGATAGAGGCTCGTTCTACAACTCCAGCTCATGACATGATAAGTCAATTAGAAATATTCTGTTTACTCCCCATTATCACATAAACTAGCATATTTGGAACTTTTGATGAGAACCTCGGGCTCCCATGTTTGGCGTTGTCAGCCAACGTTGTCTGATTGCGGAATCTGCGAATTTTCTAGTGGCCATACGAAACCACGTGCGGACCTAAGGTATCCGGTTCGAATCCCTCAAGATGTATTAAGGCAATACTAAGCTAATGTAGAACAATAGCCCAAGTAATGACACCTCTAGGGTCGAAAAACGAACATAAATGAATGTCAAATTGGCTGAGTACGAGGGTAAGTTAGTTACTTTTTCGTCGGTAGGGAAGATATATATATATATATATATAAGTAGGCGTTAGTAGATGAGAATGACATTTTAGCGTTCGGGCTTTTCGATTCCCCGTGGATTCTTTCAACAGAGAATCATCGTAACGATTGCAATAACGCTGTTATTAGGTTAAGCGGCGGCGGGCTAACCTCTCTGTCTCAATGGACTTGACAATGAAAATAGAATAATTTTGTACATCGTTGCTGTCGTTGGCCGTGTCCCACCGGACCATTCTTCCCATCGAGACGACAATTCAATGAATACAATGTAAACGAAATGTCACGTTCAGCTGATACGATTGTAGGCCCTACATCACGTAGGACAAATACGGTATCGAAGGTCCTTGTGAAACTCGACGCATAGAGGCCCTGTTTAGAGAAGGAACAGCAGTTTGACTTGGCACGAACAAAGTTATATAATACAGAACAATGACGACAATTTCAAGTCAAGCCGATAACGAGAGAGAGAGAGAGAGATGCGTGATCAATGGTACGCGTTCGACATGTTACGGTTTTATTCAAGTTCATCTACGTAGCCTAAACTTGAATTACTGGCATAGGGCTTCTTGCGTCGGTGTACCTGTTTTGCCAAAATATTCCCCTATTCTACACTTTTTGCTAAAACAATACGTATATAATACATGGATATTGTATATATATATATATATAATATTATGCTCATTTCGCCTTATAATGAATTTGTTTTCAGCGATGAAGACGAGCACACAGGGGGCCACGGTGGAGCCGGCGGTGGCGGTGGTGGTGGTGGAATGTACAGTAATTCGTCATACGACACCCACAATATGCGATCGCTGCATCACTACACGAGGGAGGCTCTACCCCGTCTCGACCACTATCGAAACGTGATGAGTGTTCACGGCCACATGGACCGGCCAACCCTCGACGAATTGCACAATGCGACACTGTCTCTTCTACCCGAAAAGGTGAGTTGAAGGCGGACGGATGGATGTATGGGTGTACGAACAAATAGATATTGAGTAGAAATGAAATTGTAACCGAATCATGCGTTGAACCGTCACATATCTATGGTACTTTGCTCGGATCACGAAAGCAAGGTGTGCGAATCGGTAACTGAGGGGCGAGCTTGAACAGGTGAAGGGCCAAAACGGGGATTTGCTGCAGATTATTATTATTATTATTATGTATGCGCATGGCGTGAGCAACGTACGACTTTACCGTAGATTTACTGTATGCTGTAAAGAAAGCTATTGTCACCGATTTTCGATATGAGCAGCTCCACAGCACGTAGTCTCCCTGAACTGTACAGGGTGAGTCTAATTATTAATTTGTTCTAAAGTGGGAGAGCGCTTGTTCCACGCGATAACCCATTGAAAGTTGTCTCGTCGACTATAAACCGCTTTGTACTCCTGTTCAGACGGGTGTTTCACTAAGTAGATTCACCCTAACGCGCACTGAACACAGACAGGAGCGCTTGTCTTATGGAGAGTCGTGGTAATAAGCCATTGATTTATCTTGTCTTGTGAGTGGAAATAATTTACTGTAACTTGTCTGAGACACCGGACTACCCTTATGGTAACGACGAAGTCATTTTCCATAGAACACAAACAAGTTCTTTCGCCAAGCTCTAAGTGCTTATTAACGCCCATGTACGCGCCGTAAACCGAGACCTTCGAGGGCGATAAATTGTGATTTATTAGTTGGATATTCATTTTCTATACGATCCCGATTATAAATGAGGATCGTTAGTTCTCTATTATAAACGTCCTCTTTTAGAGAAGACAGGTAGAACTGACTTTGGTCGATCCAGGAATCGCTTCATTTAGAACAGAAATTTCGATTGTCCAGGTAGCACATACTCCCAACAACGTTCGTAATTAGCATTAATACACGCAACGGTGTGACGCGTGCGTGCTGGTCAGTGTTGTGGTTAACAGTTACCTAGGTAGGGGATCTACGTTTGCAGCGCTCGAGAAAGTATCCTTTGAAAATGCATTTTAGTGACTAAACGACACATGCGAAATGAGTCCACAATTAATAGTAAAAAGATAGCTTTTATATTTATAAACGCACAATATAAAAGTATAATGTACGTAGTTCATATGGAGATTATCACCGTGGTGACCTTTAACAGGGGATAGAACGCTTCGGTGTCTAGCAACCGCTAAAAACAATGGAAACTTTTGCCTCAACTGGCATCCGTAGAGATGGATGTATAGATGTCTCTTGAGTGCTATCACCACCTTTATCCAATGACGGCGGCGGCAGCTGCTGCTTGCATCGAGAAAAAGTGGCCCTTTTGTACTGTGTACCGGCCTGCTTAGTGCCTGCTACATATATTGGCCTGAAAGCTCATATTGATCACACACTCATATAGCCCGTGGCGGCGGTGAAGAGGCTTGGGTCAAGTAGCATCGCTTACGGGAGTCCCTAAGGACTCTTAGCTTCGGCGCGAGGCTGTTATCACCGCCGCGTAGACGTCTACCAAACAAAAGCAGTTGTAAAAGACAACTCATAAAATCCATAAAAATTAATAACAAGAAAATAAAAAGAATCCATAAAAATTAATAATAATAATAATAACAACAACAACGAGGAAGATCACGAATATGCCATGACAGGAGAAAACGGGATCTTGATTTTAATACAAACTTTGTTTTTATGAAATCTCATAAAGATAACGACCCGTACCTCTCCCACTTGACCGTGGCCACTTCTATGAATAGAGAGGTCATGATCATATACATAGTTCTCTATTGCAAGTATAAGTAGGAGAATATATCACTTGAGAAAATTTAATTTTAGACTTCTCGATTACGCCATCCTTTGCCTCTACTTCTTCCAGTCAAACACCCAGTACATGATTTAACCGTCCGTCGATATCGGCTGCTAAGTACTTACCCATTGGCGGTATCAGACGTTTATCAATAATAAACACAGCACGCTTACCGTGATGTTCTATGTATCGAATGAAACAAGGCTCACAGTGCTGGGTCCTTCGTTTGAATTTTTTTGCTACACAATTCGATGTTTACAATACGACGAATGGGCAATCAGCCAGCGGTAACAAGAAGCTGGAGTACAAGGTCTTCCTTCGGTTACTCATAGCACCTTGCTCTTTCTTGCCGGTCTACTCCTAAATCCAAAGTCATTAGCTGGTGGAGAGCGCCTAGGCAGAACGCTGATAAACACCGGGTGATTTCAAGCAGCCAGCTCACGCGTGTACTATGTCTACAAACATTGTCTACAACGAAAAAAAGAAGTGTCAATGTAGGTAGAGCATCGTAGCTATTACGGCAACGTACCGCTACGAAGTAATTCATCACGCTCCGATGGGTGTCTCAGCAGATGGGTGTACATAAATATATTTACACATACGAAGATATAAATATCAAGTATTGGCTTGAGGACAACACGAGTAATGTAACATTTTAAATTTGCCTTTGAAACATATGTATAGCTTTCCCTGATAGTGTATGTTTTAATAGAGGAACAACCGTATTATTATTATTGTCCTGACTATACAAATTATACGAGTGTGATTAATACATTTGTATAAATACTTTTAATAGCTTGCGATAGCTAACCGGGTCGTCAATGTGTGAACACATTAGCAGGTGACTTTAGGAAACTTTTACATCGAAACGGAACTGCGTATAGTATGCATCATATACTCAAATGCGTTTCGTTGACTATGGAGAATAATTAAGACCCTATTTCGAAATATCTTTAAGTTATTTCTTTAAGAAAAGCTCGTTCTCAAGGGACGTCACGTCAAACGACCCATAGGGCAGAAACATTCACAGGATCATTTCCAATAGTCCAATTCGAATGCAGCTGAGTTTTGCGTCAATATGAAGCTCCATTCACACCCAATACTCCCGTTACATCTGTTCCGCTGTGCGTTAGACAACACAATGACGAGTTATCGGCCAGAGCTGTTTGCCCTGCTTATCACTGCCCATCACGTGATCGCGCACAGAGAGAAGAGAGAGACCGATCCTTGGTGCCTGATGGGTGTACTCCACTCCACGGTGTCGGCGCTTTACAGCGCGTACCGCGGAGGAAACTGCAATCAACACAATTAGCCGTTGACACTCTTCATACGATGGCATCGATACCACCGCTCCTCAGCCCGGTGTAGTTCAGCCAGCCTCTGTTGTGTTCACTTCGAAGTGCGGCGTCAGGTCGCGGCTACGTCTGACTCGGGGGACACGCTCGGTTTGCATCGACTCGATGAGCTCAGCGATTTATTACACCACGCCTAAACGTTTATGGATGTTGAAAACATGGCTTTGTCGACAAGCGACGACATCGAGGATTGTCATTATTATTTTTATTATTATATTATTAGCCGCCGTTCTGTAGCAGCATCGTCAAGCGACAGTGTGAACGAGCTCGTGTCAGCTTGAGTGCCCTCGACTGCGACGTGGCTACCCGGTGGAGATTTGACGTGCGCTATGTAATGCCTGTTGCCTAATAGCTGCCGGCTCTCTCAGAAGAAGTTGGTGTACATTTCCAGATGGCAAACAGCCAATCGAAGAGGCTACATATTGAGATCGTATAATTAGTCAACAGGGATAGGATTACATTGGACTTTTGTTCATTCTCTCGAATGAAACAATAGGTGAATGAGAAGAGGTCTCTGCTTGTTCAGGCGAGATCAGCTGAATTTGCTTAATTTCACTGTATTTGCAACGTCTATAGTATATACAGTACGCGCGCGCGCGTATGCATATAGTGCTATTATATGAATGAACCCGATGAATCAATTTCTGTAGGCTATCTGTTTGCGATTTCAAACAGGTCATGGTTTACTAGCGAAACATGAGCTTTGTTTAAAGTCTGTAGCATATTGCAATTATTTATATAGTGCGCTATAAACGTTCTCGCAGTAGCATGTTTGTGGCATTAGCACAGAGCTCGTCGCTGTTACAATGCCGTCAAACGCGACGTGTTCTTACTACAAATGGCTTAAATGCATATTAAGTATTACCTAATAGCTATAAATAGGTAAGCTTCCGTGGGTACCTGTACTCGTTTCCTGTGCGCCGATCATTTACGACTATTTAATCCCACTGGCCAACCTCGCGAATTTCAACGTCCAAATTTATCCTGTCCCTTGCTATCTGTTGAACAACCCAACGGTCGGGGCTACTGCTGGAAACGACAAGTCTGCCGTATTGGCAGCAGAGGATTCCGGTAACAGATCTGCCTCTGTCTCTCTCTAACTATCCATGTCCATGTCGGCATGTGTCTGTGATCTTAATTAACCTGGCGAATAGCCGCAGGGTCTTGTTGCGTGGGTCTAGCTGGAACGCAGCGTGGTCACGGCCAATGACAGGGAGTCGTTGCGTACAATAGAGGGTCAGAGTGGGGGTGGGCGTGTCGCAGATCACTTCGCGTCCATTGGACCTCTCTGCCATTAAGAACCTTTTCGCTCGAAGAACACTGAAGCTCAGGCTGCTGCGAGACTTCGAAGGGGGAGCCCGAGAATCTGCTGAGTGTACAACGGGCCTATGAGGGAACCATAGGCCATCGGTCCCAAATGAACAAAACGCTCAGGACGGTCGTTGAAATTCAGGACTAAAGGGAGGATCACCTATGCCAACAGGAACGTTGTTAACGGTTAACGGCTAGTGGTGTGCGCGCATGTGGAAATGTACACGCGTGCGCTACCCCTTCGGATAGTACACATGCGGTTAACTATTGGTATTTCTATGAGTGCTAATACGTGGGGCAAAGCGCTGAATACCTCTAAGCGAACGACGACCGCAAGAAACCGACTCATCACTCCTCGAATCTGTTCGATATCGGCGTGACGTGTATATATATATATATATATGTATCCTTCACGACAAATATGTCCGGGCCAGATGAAGCCCTTAGTTAGGCGTGACTCAAGAAATGAGCCGAGCTACACCGTCTGCATGATGCGTCGGTGTTTAGTTATACAGAAACGCATGGCACCCGTTCCATATTTCGGTAGGTAATTTCGAATAATCAGCTAGATGAGCACCGGGCTACAATCATGTCAATCATCGCCACATAGAATCTAATGTTTAAACTACAGTATTCGTCACGAAGAACAATACGATTTTACATTTTGTACGAATTGACAAAATAAGAACATTACCGAAATACAAACACCTGCAGTGTAAATGGACAATTTTTCTGCTATTGTACCGCGTATTCGCCGGCTATGTAAATCTAATTCGTGTCTGCAAATAATATCAGCCTTGTCAAAGGTGACTAATGCTCATGACGGAGTGTCCGAGAATCGCAGAAATCCAAATGGTGCAATATATATATATATATATATGTATGTGGCGGGTAGATTCAATGGGGTGGATTGGGGCTAGTTGGAGAAGCTCCTCCTGTTGCTGCTGATGATGATGTCTGTCTGCCAAGTCAGGCTGTTCTTCCGATGAGTGCACACGCCAGCGCACCGACCGCCATTTCCACCCATGGCTACTGAACCGTCTGCCACTGCAGATACCGGGTGGCGGTTGACGGCGTGGAAGCGCGTCAATGATTCTGTTGTTCGGCTGCTGTGCGTTCAACTTTTCTCTCACTTGTCCAACTCGGAAAAGTTGCTGCTCGTAATAAGAGCGACGACGACAACAACAACACCGGCCTCGGCGGCGGCGGCGGCAGCGGCTATATAAGCATCGATGGTCTACTACGCTACTCGCTATATTTCCAGCGGAGAATTCTGCTGTGCTCGGTCTGTCCGGCCGGCTGGCTGGCGTTGGCCTGAAGTGAGATTGCCGCATGTCTCTGGATGCGGCTGGATTCGTAAATTGTGTAGTATTATAGTTAGATAGAGCAGACGAGCCAAATAGATGACGCTGAAAATGCTTGTAATGGTGATGTAATGATGTTAATGACCTCGGTTCGGTTCGATCCCCCCTCGGGGTTGGCGTTGGCGGTTGCTTGTTTGGGTGTCATCGATGCGGCCAACGTCGACGCCACGAAGCCATGATCGGGTGGCTTTGGCGTCCACGAGCCTTACGTTATGCATTTGTATTATTATTGTTATTATTAGTATGATAGAAATCTGGCAGTTGAAGACGCTCCTTGCCTCGTGTACGTCATCATCGTGGCAAATGGCTGGTAGATCTACGGGATGTCTGGAAAGTGACGCTGCCCGATTGAGTGACTAAACATAGTATGATTGTTTCGAAAGTAGCCTTGCGTGCAATTCTCTTTGTTCTCTGTTAATGCGTATCTGGATAGCGGCACATATTGACGAGGGTAAAGTGAAGCACAAATTCGTTCATAAAAAAATTATTCGACACTGACGTCGAATGTTGGTGACGATCTCGGATTTTAACAGAGTTTGGGGTCGCCTAAGAAAATATTTTTGTCTTATTTTTAATATATATATATATATAGTTCAAGTGCTTCTCCTAAAAGAAGCTGGTATCGGTACATAATTTCCTTCCAGTTTTCACCATGTTCAATGTGTTAGGGCTGAGAGGGCTACCACGAGCCCTACTCGAACTGTTTATGTAAATAGATCTTGCAATAATGTTTGCGCCAGGTATCACGTTGGAGACCGCACACCGATCAATCTCACTGACCCAGCTGGTTCGCCGATAATCATAAACATGTTTATTCTTAGACGTGTATGTATGTAGCTTGTTTACACGAGCTGACCCTCGACACATTTTACTGTTTATGCCGTTGTATCATTTTAAGAGATAATTAGATGTGTACTACACAATACCGTGCGAGTGAATAATCAAATAATTATGTTCTTCTGAGAAAACCATCACCACCAATGAGCAACCAAGTGCCAACCAAGCTCATAGTTCAACTTAGCCTTTACTGGGTCGGGTATTGAAGGTTCGTTTCGTTTTGCTAACAAAATGAAAAATTGATTAAATAATCAAATCATGTCTTGTTTTGGCCACCCTAGATTATATCCAACTATCGAAGATTCCCCGGAATTCCCTGAATATGTAGATGATCATACTGTGTGGTAACCTCAGTACTGTGTGATAGATGGAGCAAGACGTCCCCAGCAAAGCAAAAAATTCGAGCACTTTCCTTACCAGACACCGTACTGGAAGATGACACATACCTCCTTCTGGGCAATTATGGGTGCTCCTGCTCAAGACAACCATCATGCTTAGCGATATCGAGAGCCGTTTCAGAGCTAGAAAAAATCCATTTTTAGATCGACAATCATCAGATGTCAGTCAAGGGCTACTGAAAAGTCGCTTTTGCTTATCTGCGAACAGCGAACCGCGTACGCGCCTTGTAGAAACGCATGGTGTATTAAAGTTAGAACAACTTGGACAATTTTAGACATATTGGATATATAATAGATCCACTGGAAGGCATAACGGTGATTCTGTCCAGATGGATACGTGTACATATAGATCAGAGGTTTCTCTTTCAAGTTATTGTGCGCCGTCGGCGTTGCGGTGACGTCGAGGAGTACCGTGTCAGATACCACCCCCCGCTGTGCAACAATTAATTAAGTATTTTTCACTTAATCTGTTATAATTATTGCGATCATTGCGACTGATTGATAGAGACGTCATCGATCGTGAGCCGACAAGGCTCGTACAGCTCCCTAACGCTGTTCGCCACGGGCAGTGTTGAAGATTCAATCTGAACTGTGACATGTCACCTGCGTCAGTCCACGTACGTGGCTCTCAACGATTGCTGCAAATGCTGCCCTCCCCTTTATAGGATACGATTAATTAATAATTTTGCTAATACCATTGAAAACTGGTATCGACCAATGATTATTAGTCAATCCTCTCTCTCCCTCTCTCTCTCACTCTGGTTCAAATCCTGTCCATCGGCAGTAGTCGCAACGTGTTCATCTCATCAGATCTAGTTTCTATACTAACAGAGCCTGTAATTTTATCCAGGCCAGTTGGGTGGTTTAAAAACGTCACACCTTTCACCCTCTCTATTCTTCGCGTTGATATGATTCCTTTGTATATTGCCGCCATACAGACACACGGGCCAGTAACCGCACTGTAACCTGACAATGTACAGTTGCTAGCGACTAAAGAAAATACCATCGAAAAACATGCGATTCATGCGACGACAGCTGAATAGAAATATCATATAGCTGAGGCGATTGTCAGTCACCACCATCGTGCGACTTCATTTAAGCGGCGTTGCTGATTCGCTGCTTCCGTGTCTCCTCCTATATATATATATATATATATCGGTCCTATATATATATATATATCGGTCCTATATATATATATATATCGGTCCTATATATATATATATATATATATATATATATATGGACCGACTGGCCAATGCTCCGCGATCGTTGGGTGTGCCAAATTACGGAAACACACAAGAACAAAGGTTGCCCAGTGCCACGCAGCAATTTACTATTGTTATATTAAGGGGGGTATTCTTGTTATTGCGTGATTGTTATAGGTTCAATATTTGATTCATTTGTCGTCGTTACATGATAATATGTTTACAAGTTTAAAGGCACATTAACTAGAAAGGGGATGCTCAACCATTCGACTCTACCTAATGCTCGTCTTGAATCGACGACTTATTGCTAAAATTCGATCTGATACTATTATATTAGATCACTCCGATTTATCCAGTACATTCAACAATGTTACACTCGTTTGTACTGTGACCTCGATTTTTGTTTGAAGGTTAAATGATCAAAACGCATTGAAGCTCTACCTGAGTTTGCTTATGGTGTGCGCGTTATGAACAATATTTAAAGGGGTTCTTGATCTTGTGTACATATGCACGTGTGTATATGTATCTGCGTACTGCAGTCTGGCCATGACCTAAACCTAAACCCATGACCTAAAACGCGCGCCTACCTGATTAGAGGTCATCGCTCGTGGTATTTTAAGTATTGGTATATTTCGACCATGGGTTTCGCATAACTCAGACCGTCATTGTAAACGCATCAAGTACTCTGATGCACGAGTGCATTAATAGACTCTGTTATTGTTTTGTTTGACTTTCAAATACTATTCTCCCAATAATATTTATTAATATGAATAATGCTTGCCCTAGAGATACGTGGGATTCGTGTCAGGTTTGTTTTGTTATCCTGATCATTCTGTTGTAAACAATGCAGCCGTATCGATCTTAATGTAACATGAAACACGTCACAAATATATATATATATATATATATATATATATATATATATAGTGAAAGTGGTTGTAAAACTAATCAGTTGAACGATCTTCGTGTATCACAGCCACTGCCAATCGGTCCACCGCCCACCCATGAAGATCTCTCGCCCGCCCGTACACACAGTACGAACCTGAAGCGTCCAGCACCTTGGTCAATCGTGCCACGTTGACGTGGCCATTTGTGTGCGTCTTCTTTTCCAACCGAAGCTCAAGGTAGACGAGTCTGGTCAGTTTTAAAGGTTCAAACGGAACGTATCGTGTGATGTTGAGTCAGAGTGTTCGAAACGTCATCTCGAGACAACCTCAAGGTCACTTTGGGCACGAACGTCTGTCAAGTAGGCATCCGCCAGCAGGCAGAATAGATAAATGGACGCATCGAGCAAACGGGCTGCCGCGTACAGTGGCTGTCTCAGTGGCGCTTGAAGGGGCCGAACGAACTTGACAATGGCCAGCCTGCTGCTGTGGCCAATATTGCACTGAGCATGTTAATATGAGAAAATAAATTAGGAGAACTCATTGATTATATGATAAATCGGCAGATCGGCATGGTACCTTGAAAAATAATATATTTTTCTTTATATTAATACCTCCCACGTACACTTGGTCATATGGTTTGCATGAATGTTGTGAGAACGGCTGGGTGTTCCACCAGCATATACATACGTGCAGGGTCACCACACCCTGCGTTTGATTGCATGAATCTGAAATTAAATGTCACATATGATATGCTGCTGATTCAACATGCAGCTAGATACTGCGGACACAGCTGGCAGCAGTGAGAAGATAGTTTTTAATCACTCTAAATTACTTATTGTTATCATGCTCACCAGCGTGATAAACAGGGTTACGTATCAAATAAGACATCCGAAAGTCGATGTCGTCTTTACGATGACCTCACCACGCACTCATTATATCGGCCCTGGTAGTTGAGTAATAATTGCCGAAAAGTCCACATGCATATTAAGCGATATGGAAATTAAGAAACCAGCGCTTAGCTATCATTACGCTGACTCCGCTTCGTTTACTCTAATTTGTAATTAACACTAGGTTCTTGTGGTTCATCTTCTTAGCCCGCCCGAAGACCTCATATGTAAAAGTATGTAACCATTAATACATAAATATTCGATATATGCCCTACTGAATATCTCACGATAATATGAATAAAGCATGTTCACCCTGACACCGTTTACTACGACCCAGGGGTGCCAAAGAGGCCAGACACTTTGACAAGCTTTCATTATGCAAAACGACAAACAGAAAGTCAACGAGTCGATCCATTTTATTAACGTGTTTATATTGTGCAAAAGTGCATACACTTCGAACGAGAGAATATAGTGGCTGTCTGCTCTCGAGGAGCGATTCTCCGCTGTTCGTTTAGTGGAAGCGAATTTGCTAAGCACTGTTGCATTGTTGCCATATCGTTTTCTCAACAGAGAAACGATTACTCTGCATTGTTACAACAGCGTTTCCCAGCGCGAGGGGAGTACAGATTCCTCGCTTTGCATGTCTATGCCAATATTATGCACATCAATTTACTAATAATTGAGCTGTTGGACACAGCTTCATCAGTCGCTCGTATTTCAATCGTCTCTATCAGCACCCTGCTAGCAGTGATGTTTAACGTTACGAGCTGTGAATGCCAACAAGATGACGAACGACAACGAATTTGTTTAGTTGACATTCCGCTTGAGTTATACGTTCTGTACACTCGTCTCATAGCCAGCTGTTGGATATGTCCAACTGATGTACGCGCTACTGGGCCATTCCAGCACTTTCTACTTCAATTCCCCCGGATCGAGAATGGGTTAACATTCGATCTATTGTAGACGAGGCGGAAGTGTTAAATTTTCCTCGGATACGATAACTGTCGCAGGGCATCGATGAATTGGGGAACAGTTCGCTCATAGCTTCGTCAGTATTGCTGGGCGGCCTGTGATACCACGGCTACCCTGACAATGATTGATCTGGGATGTATTGAGCGGTTTATCTAGGAGTGGGGGCGGTGCAATTGCTGTAATTGACGTATAGTATGGCACACGCACCTATCCATCTTGCTGTCTAGACCACAATGACTTTTTGCATTTTGTTTGTTAGCGTTTCGAATAGTCACTATGATGAGGAAGTGTTGTGGAGACATCTATTGATGGGGGGTGTCGTCAACTGTCATCTGCTCATGCCAATGGCTCTTGTCAAGAGACTAAAATAACGGAATTCGATTCGATGAAAACGGAACGAGAATTTTCAATATTTAATGTATTTGGATACCACGGAGTTAACGTCAAACGAGAACTATTTAGAACGTCTCCGTGTGTTACTAATTTTTCCGTTGTTGGCCGAGGTTGGCTGGGACTGAGTGGATGATCCGAGGCGTCCGGAGCACCTGTGACGTCAAAGAGAAGGGAACGCTATGAGCGACGCCAGCAGAGCTTGCTGTCCGCAATCGAATGCCTTTGCAAACATATAGCTAAGGTGTTTATGTGCGGCCTGAAAGGCGACGCTTCCAGCGAGCTGTGATGTGGCGATGATCAAGCAACAAAACAGAAATTAATATTAGACGAACGTGGCTCGGTAGCGGCCTCTCTCTCTCTCTCTCCCTCGGTCGCGTACGGTGGAATGAACAACGAAGCCAGCGAATTTTACGAGCGCTACCCCGCGACCGACTGCTATGCAATCGCATTCGGTGGCTCGTTCGTAGACAAGCCTCTTCACAGCCTCGAATAAATCCGGATCTTCTTCGCTAATGTGAAAAGTGACGTCATGTCAGACGAACGCACTTCATCCGAACTTTTTTTTCATTTGAGATGGCCGAGATGAACAGCCACTCACTATCCGTGAGGTGCCGCGGTATCGGCATCTCGTCGACTACGGCGGGTCAGGTACGATGGCAGTGACGGGCGTCGGTGCGCGGTTTTGTTTGACGGGTGATGTCGAGAGATTTTTCCAAGAATGCACAAAATTCTGCCGAATTCGAAGATGTGCTCCTGTTCGACGGTGGGTGTCGGTAAGGGAGCAGGTTTCTAGTATAATATCAGATGCAAATACCGCTCGTTGGCGAGCTCCGCTAGAGCTGGGTAGCCGTCTGTTCGTTATGACATTTACAAGTTGATTTTGTGTCAATTAGTTACACAAAATGTAGATATACAATTATTGTAGAAGCCGGAGGGGAGGAGTTGAGAGTGACTGGGTGCCGAGGCCTGAGGGGTCATGGTCACTCCCGAACGAGAAGATGGCAGTGCCTCTCTGCTTTTGCACAGCGAAATAAGAGTGGCGCAGCACTGTCAATAGGGTTATTTCAATTTCGAGCAATTTAGCACTGACTACAATACTTGCCCAATTATTCTATGAACAAAGAATCACGCATGGTCACACAATCATATGAAATATGACCATGCCTATACATAAGCATTTTAATAAACCGCCATTCGTTCTGGTGTCGAACTTACTGGTGGCTATTTGCAGTTTGTTCTATCTTAATAGTTCAATCAGATAGGATTGGACTGCAGCGGCGTCCTTGTATGTATCACCCATATAAGTCTTACGTATACAGCAACTATAGAGCAATACCCGCAATCGTCCACTATCACTCCCCACTGTGTAGACTCGTACTGCTGACTCGAGTACGCACGGCCAGACACAATTCAGAAACAGCAGAACTCAATATACGACTGGATTACGTGTCACTAGCACAAGCGGCACCACAACCAGTTATGCGATCACTATCAAAAGGCGATAGGCTAAGACTCAGTCGATAGCCGCTGCCGCCGCCGCCGCCTCCTCCTCTGACGTCGCTCCTGCCGCCCATCATGGACTTCTCGTCTGATCTTTCATCTGCTTCTTTTTCACTCTGGCGATGATGAGAGACACTTCTATATTTCGACGCTGTCTACTCGACGCTGCCGACCACCACACCACCCCAGTCCTCCTCGCTCTCTGCTGCTCTCGCTCTCACTGGGACATAGCCTGCGCTAAACATGAGTAGGCCCGCACGTCAGCCTGGACCTTCCCGAATCACCGAACTAAACAGAAAATCCTGCTGGAGCCAAGAACCTGCCCGACCGCAGCAGCAATCGCGCTTGTTGCGTGTGTCGCTTGTGCCAATCTGGTGCAGGGGAAGCAGTCGATGAATAGATCGAATGGTGATCTCAGTACAACTACTGCTATCTCTCTCTCTCTCTCCCTCTCTGAACCTATATATGTTGTCTCTTGAAACCCGACTACTACTCTTGAAACCAGACTACTAGAAGCAGCAGCAGCAGCAGCAATAACAACACAGATCGTATGAAGGGCAAGAGAAACCAGTGCTTTTCGATTCTCTACGAGAGAGAGAGCTGTCGTAGCCCCAATGACCAAGAGCATGGATCCGATCGGGTGTTGATTATACGGTCTCGAAGGGGCCCGCCCTCTGCTGCCATCTGCGCACGGCTTGTGTCCAGCGCTGCGATATCACCGTTGCAGGCAACGGCCACAGCAGTAGCAGCGACGGCAATGACAACAACAGCAATAACAACAATAACTTTCGTCACGGCGAACCCCGACACGAACAGAGTTGAAAATGTTGATTCCGGGATGGCCGGCGGCTCGACGCGTTCGCCTCTATAGGCATAATGGAAAGAGGCCGGTTGCTTTAGTTCGACTCTTGGCGAAGCTGTACCATCCCTCAGAATCTCTTTATCTCAACGACAGAATCCACCCGTGGTCGTCCATAGAGGCGGACGGCCATAAATCATAACTGAACCCATATATATATGTGCCCTATCCAACAAGCTTGCTATAGGTCGCCACTGTTGTTGCTGCTGCTGTTGTTATTAGACCCATTTTTTTTCGCCGGCGGGAAGTCGCTTTCTTCTTGGGTGTCTCCGGTTCGGATGGCAACAGTCGAAGATGCAGGATACGACCGTTCTTACGATGATCCATGGGAGGCATTCAGTGTTCGAACAATTCTGTTGTGGATACCTTGGAACCGAAGCCTATTTGAGGCCTGTTCGACATCATCATGAAAGCTGCCCATTAGCGCATGGCCGGACCGGGGGGGGTATCAATTTTTAGTATGCACAGTTGTGAAAAGGGCAGTCCGGATTCACCTTGCGATTTATTGACCTAACTGCAGTTTCACAGCGGTCAGGTTCTCGAAACAGTTATAACAATAGGTAGTAGAACGAGCCAGTATGTTCTCATGTCGGCAATTTGGAATGATGTTTCGCTAATTTCTGCTGCGCTTCTACATATTAACGATATCTAGATCACAAGCCTCTTCGCTTTCGAATATTGGTATTATGTTCAGTGTGGGCATACCTAAATATGACGTGCGAAAATTGAACTTGTACTATCAAATACTAACCGCTACGCTACGTAGCCACCGTCGAAGTACAATACATTTTCGCTGTATGAAGTACGTTGGTGGGTGTCCACGTAATTTGCTATTACTCAATCTGTCGTCTTCTGCTAATTGCAAAATTGTCGTTTCATTTCGGGGAACTGGTCTCGGTATCGTAGCCTATACGGGGATTTCATATATATATATGTAGCTTTAAGCACATTCATATTCATCTTGTATCCATTAGTAAACCCACTCAAAAACATTTTCAAGAACTGACACCATGACTCTCAAAACAGGACCTGAGCGATCGAGCATATAGTCAGAGTATTCGCTCGAAGAGGGAAGGTGCGTCTACCAGCCAAAGGCCTTCCTTGGCCTAACCACGGTCTCATGGCCTGAATCATCTCTCTTTTGCTGGCTCGAAGTCGAATGCTGGTGAACCCGGTCTAAACTAAACCACTTCGTCTGTAGTGACCGCTTAGCCTCACAACGATATGGTTGAATTAAGCAACATATTAGCGGCGTTGCTTCTCGTAGAGCGATTCACCTGGCACAAACAACTTTATGAAATTGGAAATGAAAATATAAAACAACCCGTCAATTCGTCGTAAGTCATCAGCTTGATAGTAGTTCTGGGAAAAGGCTTAATGTAATCCTGAGAAATATGTCGCCTATGCAGAACATACTTTCTATGACAAACCATGACAGGTTGTATGACACGTTCCACTGACGATAGTAGATCAGACTAAACGCGCACACAGAGACACTAACTGTCGTTACATTCTAGAGGCCCTATCGTCAGGTTCCAGACAACATCTTTGTACTGGATGAAAGCTGTGCTACCTGCCGCAACTACGGAGAATCTGCCAGGCAGTGAAAGATGCATCAAAACAAATAAACAAACCCGGCAGCAATTCCCGTAATCTATGACAGTATGCGATGGGTCTGAGAGATGATGTCGCCAGTGCAAGCTTCATGGAGACGTCCCAAGATTCGGCCAGCTTTCCCGCCCTGTGCTAAGCCGATGCTGCCGCCGTCATCACGGCGCGGAACAACCACTTGGCTAAGTCAATGACACTGACAACCCAGTCGAACAGGACACAGCACTTCGAAGTCATCATTCGAACAGCGGATAGTGAAGCGAGGCAAAGCTAACAGAAAAATATGAACATTAAGCAGCAGTGGAGTATCCCACAATCGTGAATTCGCATTAACTGACTCCCTGTATTAAGCAGATATCTATTAACGAGCTGAGCTATTTTTCAACATCTCGCCTGGTCTCATTTTCAATTGGGTTCGGCTGCTGACAGTCAGCCAGTGCTGCCCAATGGGACACGATCGATAGATGATATGTGATTGCTGGGACTAGAACGAGGACTAGGGGGTCCGGAGTTATCTCTGAGATGACACCTGCAACAGCGGCACCAATGACTGAGTGATGGATTTTCCTCCGATCAGACATTTATCGTAGTAATCTAGCTATATGGATGACTGCCGAGGAGCGTCTGTTGACGGTAAGGCGGCTGGGACCAGAGTGGAGCGAATGACAATCTTGGAAATAGTACATTTGATTGTTTCCAAATGTCCCGAGTATAATTCAGACATTAATGTCGAATACTATACCGTGTTATGGTATAATTATGAGCCGAATTAGCAAGGCGAAGAAGCTAGACGGCTCCAGGCGAATGGAAATGTTCCTGGGGACCGTGCAACTGAAGTAATAGAAGATGGTATTTCCATCGAGGTAATGATGAGATATCGCTGTCTCGCGACAGACACGCAACTGCTTTCGTAGACAGAGGCCGACCTTCGGACACGGTCACATTGTTGCTCGTCAGATTTCTACACTGCTCAACAGTGAGATGTGGCGCTGATTACGAACTCTAGAAAACATGAGATACGCCAACGTTATCATATCTTATCGCATGACAATCTAGAGTTAGTGCGGATCAGCTAACTGAGCTGATATAATTTAAATAATAGCCTCTATGCAGAGAGGCGCACAGTAGCTATTCGCTATACAGGCACGTGTACAGATGTCGCCTTTATATTATATATCCAATTAATACGGCTTCCATCACGACGTGCTGTCTCAACCATTCATCAAAATAGATACTCAGTATGAAATGGCGCAGCGGACGAACGCACCTCACAGTTGGCTTACTATGAGTCGTTCGAGTGTGAATAGCATTGACACAATACCTCATCCCGCTACACAAACCTACTTCCAGGCCCGTTCAAGACGAATACGTCATTAGCGCACCAGTAGGAGACACCAGCGAATGATATCGGCTTGGACAGCTACGTGTCTCGCTGCAAAAAGCCGTCGGAGCCTCGTGACACGACGTACATCCCCTTGAAATTAATGGTGTTTTTATTTAACCCGACTTGACGGTGGGCCTAACCAGCCAACTCGGCCATGTCCCCACGCTCGTGAGATCATAAATATTGCGCTAAATTTAACTGGCATAATTGCTACAACTATAATTAGATGAACTGTGAAAATTCTGAACCAATGACACGGCAAACGTTGGACAGCTTATCACTACTCACAACTTAACTGAGGTCGTTCTTTTTATGTTCGAATTTCGTAGAGGTCGTATCGATTATATTACATCGAGAAAAGAGATTGCGAGCAGAGTTCGAATCAGCAGCAGCAGCAGTATTTTCGGCGAATAGGAATTAGTTATCGGTTACTTTTCAATTGCTCCGTCCTCCCGGTAGAAATGGCCTGGAGCACTCCTTCACTCGTAGCATGCATATACAAAATTCTATTATGGATACTAACAGCGAAA
Source organism: Stratiolaelaps scimitus (assembly GCA_019614645.1). NCBI lineage: Eukaryota > Metazoa > Arthropoda > Arachnida > Mesostigmata > Laelapidae > Stratiolaelaps > Stratiolaelaps scimitus. Next base: position 4,981,719 of record JABWDB010000016.1, read on the forward strand.
TACGAATGGGAGAGGGTACAACTGAGGTCGAGATCACTTGGATTTCCAGGATCTTGGTCTTGGTCGGCCGTGAGACTTTCGAACTCATTTACAGTTTCACTTTTCGCAATAATGCCATTCCGTACTTGCTACAGATATCCCCGATGTGGGTCATTTGCTGTTCGGCATATTGTCTGATCGTGACCAAGGAACAGTGAATATCTCGCTGATCGGTATACCTGGTATTGATGCTCGCTATGATTTCGAATAGTTATGACTTACTCGTGGCTGGCTCGAGACATATGCGAATTGCGTGGATGTCGTTCCAAGATGGCCCAAGACAGTCACCTCACCTATGAACTATCAAAGTGTTGCCCGTGTTTAATAGAAAACACTATGAGTCATATGACTATTTCATGGGGAAATTAGAGCCGAAGGATCAAACAAACGAATTGTTTTAATGAAATTTGCGAATATGTATGATGCAAACCAACGACCACCACCAGCTTGCTCGATTTGACGTCACCCCTCGGATGTAGTCAAGAATCAGCCGAACGCGAAGATGCAACGAAAGCATCTTATATTTTCCCGTCAAATGGCGTCGGCTTGATTAACACGAGCGTCAGATTGCCCATAGGAGAAGGTCCACTTTTCTTCACGTTATTAACAGAATTCTGTTGCTTGACTTGATCGTGCCATGAAGCAGCGCCATTTTGTTCTCCCGCGATATGAAGCCTATATCTGTTATTACCTATTCTATATTGTCCGTTCGGATGATTATTGATGGCGCCGCGAGGACTGAGCCACTATGGCTGAGTCCCCCATTCGCTTCGGTAACCAGACAACAAAAAAAAGGGCGCTGCATCAGACTACTTTACGGGTAATTGTCGACTACTCCGCCGACAAGGAATTCCAAGAGTCACGAAATCCCATTGAACACGAAATGGGATCTAATCTATTTGTCTAATTGATGTTGCCTCGGCGTGGGCTCTACCCTCCCTTGGTATGATTTCATACCGACTTCATCGGGTGTCGTTGCCGTACAACGTCTCCATACAACACCACTCAATATACAAAAGTTTTGTTAGTTGGTCCTGCTATTCGTCTGTCTGCCATTTACATACATGGTGGACTTTGACGAGAAGGACACGGTTGAAATGGCATGACACTATTTGTCAGATATATATATATATATATATATATATAGATATATAAATATTTATCTATTCCGCCACCCCAATGCTATGGCGCTCGCGTTGGTGGATTATTTCCAGTTGAAAACAAAACGATCGTATAGACAAAGGAGAGACGCTGCTTTTCTAAATTAAAACAGTGGGATTTCCGCCCCGGCTCCAATTGGTGGAGCCTTCTGGAGCCTGTCCCAAGGACATGTGACAAGCGGTCCTGAATAGTACCCCATACTCGCTGTATGATGAGGATCAATGGCCACATATAGCTATTTTTCTATAATTATTTTCGGGGCAATTTCAAATATGCAAGGTATTGAATATCGAAGACGTATTTAATTTTATGATTATTATTATTATTATTTTCTTTAATTCGTCGAAATTCTACGTTTTTCAGTTTAAAAATTCTAAATAAAAAAAATCAGATCGCCAGAAACGCTAATCAGTCACTAATATCTACACAAATATATTATAAATATCTAAATATATTTACACGTCGCCCCCAAATGCAATAGTTGTTTGCATATATATCTAATACATGGGTAGTACACTACAATTCACCTAACGAATCCCGGCTTACGCCTGATGATAGTTCACGAGTAATTTCCACTCTGCAGAAATTATGAAAGAGAGAGTCACTCCAAAAAGTAGCTACTGATTGGCACAGGAATAATTTAGCGAAGTGTTCTATTTTATAGCGTGTTCTTTGCTTTTCGTATCCAAGCGTTTCCATCGGAACGCTAAAGCAGACTAGCTCCATCTCTTCTCGTTCTGCAAAGAAACATACCCACGTTCTTCTAGCGGCGATCTGATCTGACCATGTCACGCTACGGCTTACCAACGATTTAACAATCTTGCGCAATGGTTTTTCAGCAATCGAGTGGCAAATCTCCAACTGCATTGGATTCATCCGGCGCTCTCAAGCTCGGCTGGATTCAGGGTGTCTTCGTTCGTGTACTGTTGAACATTTGGGGTGTGATTCTATTTCTTCGTCTATCATGGGTAGTTGGACAGGCGGGAATAGGGCTGACCGTGGTCATCATCCTGTTGGCATCCACCGTGACCATGTTGACTACCCTATCGATGTCTGCCATCTGCACCAACGGTGAAGTCAAAGGAGGTAAGTTCTATAATCTCTCTTTCTCTCCTCTCTCTCTCTCTCTCTTCGTTTCGCTGTTTTCTCCTATGGATTCATTGTGATGATAAGTTGTTGCCGACAACGAATGACAAAGAAACCCCTTTTCCCAATCGCGCCGTACTATTACGCGCAGTACCGTCTGCGCTTACACATCAAATTGCTCATCTCGATTTGTGTCCGATTGTGATCTATTTTGCCGAACTCGCCCCGACTGCCGCCAGGTGGAACTTACTACATGATTTCACGATCGCTCGGACCCGAGTTTGGTGGATCGATTGGCATTATCTTCTCGTTGGCCAATGCGGTTGCCATAGCCATGTATGTCGTAGGCTTCGCCGAAGCCGTTCGCGACGTACTCTACGCCAACGGTGTCGAGGTTGCTGAGGTATATAGCGTATTACCCAAATTATATTCGGTTGTATCAGGAACATTAGACACAGAGCGCTTACAGGAGGCAATAGTTGAATATTATCAGAAGACATTTTTACATTCGACATAGTATTAGATGCAGACATTTTTACTATGAATCGAGTGAATGTGAATTAAAGTTAGCTGTCCGGATTTTCGTTACCGATTCTCGCCTTTTTTTTTGATAGGTTTTGGCCGCTGACGGCTCGATCAATCTTGTGCGGATTATTGGAGGGATCACTTGCATCGGTATACTCTGTATTGCTCTCATCGGAACTGAATGGGAATCGAAGGTTGGTACACACACATATCTATATATATAAATATATATATATAAATCAAATATAAAAGTGGGCGACAATTGTACCAAGTGAGCGTGAAATAATATATATATATATATATATATTGCAACGAGGATCCACTCAACAGGGATGTTGGTTATATAGTTCTGTGTAGTTTTCATCGCTTACTGTGACTACATTAGTAGACTATTCATCTTACTACCTCGGCTCTCAAACACACCGTAGAGATTGGATGACGTTTCGCTGTTAATAAATAGCAAATAGCGCTAGTTACCCAGTGATCATTTTATTGAGAGAATATCTTACACTGGGACAGTGCTCTTGGCCAAGGTTGTTCTGAACGCCCGGTGATCTAACTGGTAGCTCGGCGGCTAGACATCGCTTATGTATTGTCTGTTTACGAGTAACCTCACTATCTATTGCTATTTTCACAACTAGCTCTATACAACATCGATCGCCATAAAGGCTATAAGTCTCCGAATCATAATAGAAATTTCTCCCTTTCGTCAATTTGTCAGTTGGTCGTTCGGTTGAGCTTTTGCTGAAAATTGTCTGACACCATTCCCCGTGACACATTATAGAAACACCCAGTCGAAAGGTTAGGTGCCCACACCCGTCGAACTCACAAGTACTGAACGGCGTTCTCGTTATAGCGTAAATCCCATAAATCGCGTTTGTGGGAGATTGATTGTTCGGCAGTGTTTCTCATATCGACCCCGTCGTCCCTAACGAAATATTCTACTCGGAATTCGATCAGGCGCAAGTGGTGCTGCTTTTTATTCTCCTGGGAGCGATGTGCAACTTCATCCTTGGAGCATTCCTGCCCGTTCCGGAAGCCAAACTCGCCAAGGGATTTCTCGGTTTTTCGAGTGAGTGATATTGGAATATTTTCTTTTTTAATCCTGTAATAACCGAGCAAATCATCCCATAACTAACTCATACATTAAACAAACAACTAGCCACTAACTCGCCTGGAAAATTATAATTCGTTTTTGGCTGTAATTATATAGTTTTAAATGTGCCTCTTGTGGCCATATATTTGCATTTGCATTTCCGAACAAGTTGATGCAGTTAATTTCGCAGGCTCGTCTAAAGCTAATGAGCAACAAGACCTCTCGTGCTCAGCTTGAGTGTGCCGTCTAGCTGCTTCCGGCCACCTCTCATAGGCGCTACAGTGATATCAACCAGCTCTGTAGCTCCATATGCTACGTGGCGATAGATGTTATTATGTAATGAACGGAAATGAGTATCGCTTTACCTCTATGCTCCATTTCAGCATCGATGATAGGAGAGAATTTTGGTCCACAATTTTCTCCAGAACACGGCAAGGAATACGGCTTCTTTGAGGTATTCGCCGTTTTCTTCCCGGCGGCCACAGGAATCCTCGCAGGAGCGAACATTTCCGGCGATCTTGCCGTAAGTCCTCCTCGTGTATATAGTCCTGCTGGGAATGGCTTCGCAACCATGACGACTGCTTCAACTAACCTTAAAGATAACAACAGTCAAATCTATCTCTATTTAACAACGACCTCAATGTTGATTCGTTTCGAGCTGGATAGCGCACAGTAATGTGGTGTTCACGTTCCCTATGTGCGTGTTGTCGATTTGCAGAACCCGTCGACAGCGATTCCAAAGGGCACCTTCCTAGGTATTATTGTCACGTCATGCTCGTACATCGTATTCGCGTTTATAGTCGGGGCGACCACTCTACGATATGCTACAGGTATTACGCCGGCTAACGCGAGCGACCTGACGTTCGATCAACTTCGAGATTTCATTGGACACCAGGGACTGTGCAGCGTTGAGGACTGTCCCTACGGACTCTTCAATGATGCCAATGTTCGTATATCGTTTCTTATGTAATAAAACCGTGTCATCCCGACAACCGAGAGGCGGTTTGTTGGTGACCGATTGATTTGATTTGGTTGTCGAGTCGTGAAAATCATTTCTCAGCTTCGGGATGTCTAAACGAGTGTGTTCGTGTTTCATCTGTGCCAATATGACATTCAAACCATGACATACATAAATATATATATATATAATGGTCGTTTGATTTTTTGTACACCAAATGTATACTTCCCTTTTGTTAATAAAGGTGTTTTTTAAATGAAAAAAAAAAGAATTGAATTGATGTAACAAAGTCTTTATATCACTGCCTGGAGCATAACGTCAGCGTATTCTTTCTAACAACAGGTGATGGAGATGGTGTCTTTGTTTGGACCCCTGGTGAATGCTGGAGTGTTCGCTGCAACACTGTCTTCCGCACTCGCCTCGTTGGTGTCTGCCCCGAAAGTGTTCCAGGCCCTTTGCAAGGACAAGTTATTCCCTCACATCGACGCCTTCGGCAAGGGCTACGGACCTAGCGGGGAACCCAAACGCGGATATTTTCTTGCCATGGGCATCGGAATAGGTAATATACGAGTATAATTTAGAAACTGAACAACGCCTCACAAACACGGAGACCATCCGTCGCAGTGAACACCTCTAGCCGAGGAAAGATAGCGAGTGACTCGGTGTTGAGATGTATTTGAATACTGTATTCAAATACTGATTACGGATTATATGATAATTTTGTAACAATTCGATACGATGCTTGCTCATGTCATCGGAGATGTATATCTTGTCATATGTATATAATCTATATCTATATCATATATGTATATATACATATATATATATGCATATGTATATTTATAGAGTATTAATGGTGGTTTGTCTTTGGTTTCTCTGTGTGCCCAAGGCTGCGTGGCCATCGGCAAGCTGAACTCAATTGCGCCTCTCATCTCCAACTTCTTTATGGCGGCATACTGCCTCATCAATTTCGCGTGCTTCCATGCGTCGTTCGCCCGCTCTCCCGGCTTCCGTCCCGCCTTCAAATACTACAATATGTGGCTATCTCTTCTCGGCGCCATTCTCTGCTTGGGGGTAATGTTCGTCATGGAGCCGTACACGGCGCTGATCACGTTCGCCGTTATCCTGGGACTGCACATGTATATCGGACAGCGAAAGCCCGATGTCAACTGGGGCAGCTCGACCCAGGCGCAGACGTACAAGGACGCCCTAAACGCCGTCTACAAGCTGCAACAGGTTGAAGACCACGTGAAGAACTATCGGCCACAGATACTCGTCCTGTCTGGTGAGCCTAATCACCGTCCGCCCCTGATCGACTTCGCTTATTCCATCACCAAGAAGCTGTCGTTGCTACTCTGCGGCCACGTCGCACGACCACCGCTGCCGCATCGGGCCCGTTACAATCTAACCGTACGGGCCCAGCAGTGGCTGCAGCGACGCAAGGTCAAGTCGTTCTACTCAATCGTCGTCGAAGCCGATCGCTCCAAGGGTGTCCGTTCGCTGCTGCAATGCGCCGGCGTTGGCAAACTTCGGCCGAACGTCGTCATGCTCGGCTACAAGTATCAGTGGGGTACATGTCACGACCAGGAGCTGGAGGAGTACTTCAACATTATTCACGAGATCCTTGACCACCATATGTCAATAGCTATCCTGCGTCTGCCCGAGGGGCTGGACTATTCCGAGTATGCAAACACGGACGCGCTCGTCTCATCGCCAACGACAAACGGCAAGAACAGTAACCATCTGAAACCGCCAACCGCCGGTGGAGGAACCGGTGGACTCGAGCGTAATGAGAGTGCCCTTTTCCCGAGAAACGTCTCCTCCGCTCAACTGTCTACTGGTAAGTTGTTGTTGAACACGCCCTAATAATATACTATTGACTATCTGCACTTGTCGAGAGTAATAGCAGAGGCGAACAAAATGTATTCTTATACCATAATGACACTGCCACTGTCGAACACGTTCGATAAGAGGCAAATTCACGGTTCAGTATACTTGAATCGGTATTATTAGTATCATCATGACAAACATAGTTGTCATAGATCGTGACAAACATAGTTGTCATAGATTTCCATTTCAAATTAGGCGGCACTGACAAGACGTCAAAATAAAAGTCGGAATGTCAATAGACCGGCGGGTGGCGCCATCTAACGGAATACGTTGCCGTGCAGTATAAAAACTAGCGACGTTCATGTCGTCCTCCTTCTTTTCTCTTCTCGTGAGATCAGTGAGTTTTGCTTTCTCGTGATCCGTGTCCTTTCAACACGGCCCTGCGGGGATTATCACGGTAGCCTATTCCCTTACACGGCCCTCCCGTCGTCTCGGTCTACTTGACTTCCAACCATACGTAATATCGTGTAGTCATTTAGCTTAGACTGATTCAGATAGGGATGTGTTCGTAACATCACGGTTCAGTATACTTGAATCGGTATTATTAGTATCATCATTTATTGACTTGAGTGAAATTAACGGAGCTCCTGTAAAATGGTGCGGCAATGTCACTACAATATTTAGCCAAAATGACTGTTCAATAAATGTAATACAACTCAATCAACACGTTCATCGAGTTCACAGAGTCCCTATACAATATGGCTGCTGTCCGTCTCAGTTAGCCCGTAGTGTAGCCTCGATAATTCAGTTAATTTCTGATGGACGTTGTCTCGGCCCCCGCCTTTCCTCACACGGCCATTCGACGTTCCAACACATCCGTTCGATATTTCTTTCCAACAACTCAACGTGTCGTTGTTATCCATATTTCCGGTAGGTGGCAGTTCCCGCGAAGGCACACCTCCGGCGACGCCGCAGCCCGAACGCAAAGGACTCGCGGCGTCCGTGGCGGGTGCGATGGACAAAGATAAAGAACGGGGCAGCAGCAAGGAGCGAGGTGACTCAAAGGAGCGCCAAGATGACGAGGAAGACGCCCTGGTCGTCACCCCGAACGTCGTCGAGTGCCCGAAAGAGGTCCTGCAAAATGTCAACCAGTTCCTGCGCAAGCAGCGGAAGGGCACCATCGATGTTTGGTGGCTGTACGACGATGGAGGTCTGACAATGCTCGTACCTTATCTACTCTCGACGAGAAGCAACTGGAGCTCGTGCAAACTGCGCGTATTCTCATTGGCCAACAAGAAGGAGGAGCTCGACCGCGAGCAAAGAAAGTTAGTGAGCTACGAGCACTATACACTGAATATGGCACTCTGTATTCGTCTCATTATTTATTGAATCTCATCTTCATTATGCTATCTCTCAATTCGCCTGGTGATAGCATATAAGACGAAGGCAGGAATAGCATATATTCACATATTGTATAGTATAGTAAAACGAGCCTGACTCTTCTGCATTCGTTTGCTCAGTTGCGTAGTTCGCTTACTCTACGAATTTTTCTCTGGCGCTCATTTACTCGGCTCGAAATTTCAGCATGGCGGCACTGTTGAGCAAGTTCCGTATGGAATACTCCGATGTCATTGTAATCCCGGACGTGCAGAAACCCCCATCGGAGGAGACGAAGCGTGAGTTCGAGAAGTTAATCGCACGCTGGCGAACGGACCAAGATGAGGTACCGGAAGACAACAAGCTCGCGATCACCGATTCCGAGCTACTGGCGCTCAAAGCAAAAACGAATCGTCATCTTCGCCTGAGGGAGTTCCTCCTTCAGTACTCGCGAGAATCAAATCTCGTTGTGATGTAAGTTCACTCGAGCTTGAACTCGATATATCATGGAACGCAGTTCGCTTGCCAGTTAGATCAATGATTTCCTCAAGCGTGCCTCCTCACGCTCGGCCTCTTGACATTCGGTGACGGTCTCATGCAAGTTTGAGGCTTTAACAGCCGTTTCTTTTTCTCTTTAGCGATTGCTTTCAAGCGTGACTTTTGCTTAAAAATGTCATATTTATGTATCTCGTTACAGGACGCTGCCGATGCCACGAAAGAACACGTGTTCCGCCAGCTTATACATGGCCTGGCTTGATATGCTAACTAAGGATATGCCGCCGTTCCTTCTGATTCGGGGCAATCAAACCTCCGTGTTGACGTTCTACTCGTAAAGAACAGGCCACGAAGGACAGCTTGATTGCCTAGGTACCTGTGTATCTGATCGAAGCATCCGACAACGATCAATGATGATCAGACCAAACATCACCGAATCTGTAGATAGATATACGCAACAGCCAACGAAGTGAGCGGTTGCCGTTCCGACACAGGATTATAACATTTTCCAACTTTTTCATTTATGCTGGATGTCTACTGTGGAGACGTTCCAACAGTCCTGAGCATCAGCTGGCCACGACCAATTTTAATTAGTGATGTTAATTATCGATCGGGTTTTTGCTGACGCTAATTAACGAGATGTTTCTGCGGCGTTGTGCATCATACTGCTTCTTTCTATAGACTATATATAAGATTATTACACTATAATGAAAAATCAACCACTGTTTGCCGCGGGGGTATGTTTATGTCAGTAATTTCGCCCATATATCGCCTGAACAAAATGAAGAAGCTAACGCCTCGGTTCGGGGGATGAATTAAACATATACGATACATTTACGATTCAAGGTTCGGTACGCTCGCGACCAAAAAATTGCGCGAAGTAGAGCATACTTGAAATCAATCAAAATCAAACCACACGCGAAATGCACCAGGGAGAATTTCAACTTTAGTCTCTCCGACTCGATTTGATGGACAGATCTTAGGATCGACGCTCGATTGGGAGTACCAGTTTGCACTTTTAGGATTCGTTAGATGTTCGACTATTTTGATTTAGGAATAAGATCACACACGAGCCTGGATCGCTGTGGGTATGCCTGGTATGAATTGACTTCGCCGAGAATCGTGGTGCTACGAAGTTGAACTATAAGCTGGCTCTGAGCTAATACTAACCCATGGATGGGGGCGGACCCCATGGATGGGGGCAGACCCCATGGGCAGTCGGGCCTCTGTCCGAAGGCCCTGCCAGTTCGGTTGGGCCTTCTTCCAACAATTTGTCAAGTCCGTTAAACGTTGCCAACGCAGGCTATGCTACTACAGATTGTCCAAACTGCGGTAAAGTACAAACATACAAATACTGGTTGTTGAGTCTCTTCCCATGAATGCCAATGAGCTATTGCAAACATATTTATATATATATATATATATATGACACTAAATAACAATTTTACTAACAAGAATAATTATTTTAATAATTATTATGAAATATAATAATAATAATACCAATAATAATAATGATGATAATAATGGAGCCGACGACATCTAGATTTCTCGGCTCTAGACTATTAGTAGTAATTGTAGTCGTTGTCTATGAAACAGGCAATCTAGCAGACCACTGTGCCACTATGAGAATATTCGAAATGATTAATGCCACCCGACGCTCGGTGGGTGGCTTATCCGCATCACACAACTAAACTAACTGGTCGCCAGCCGTATTATTGTCCTTGCGGAATTGGCCGACAATTCGGCCGGGGTTTGGGGGGACTCTTCGCGAGGGGATTACACCCCCACTTAGCACCCTGCTGCTTCACCCGAATGAAAAACTCAATATAGCCGAGTGTGTGACTTCCTATTGAATGTGATGTGCCGAGATAGAGCCGACAGCTGAACTACATGAGCCTTAACCCGGTTGTGCAAGAAGGATTATTTACATGACATACAGCTATAGAGGGAGTGTGAGAGAGAGAGAGAGAGATCTTTATTGAAATGTCTACTCCGTGGTAGGACAATATAATCATTATAACTACTATAGATGACGTGTTACCCTATTGAAATATGCGATGTCCGTGAGAACTTACCTCCCTAAATAAAATGAAATGACTCACCAATGTCGGTTCACCAGTTAGACGTGTTCGAGTATCGTAGCAAAAGCAACAATGTGAAAAGTCACATGGGGGTAATCACTTAATTAATCGGTTGCTTTCCATTCCACGAATTAAGACAACGTGCCGATTTCGCTCGTGACCTCCGATTTGGCTGCATGAACTGTGCCCGCCTGACTATCGCTCTACACAAGAAGTTAGTGATTACATCAACTGTCACAGTTGATCGATCGATTCCAAATTTTCACCGTACTCCGTTTGATGGTAATAATTATTTGCTAGTGATTTTCATTCCTAGTAATTTTCGTTCTTATCGCGACGTTCTCTACGGCACCCTTGTCCGAATCATTCTATACGTTCATTCCCAACGTGTTGGCCAATTCATCTATTTATAGCGAGATAATACAAGGGCAGAAATAATAATCTCTGCGAATGCGCCTGCAGTGTATATATATATATATATATATGCACGTCGGCGTAGTTCTGAACGTATGTATTTTGGTGTCGGAAGCGAATCGACTAGATAATTCGAGCTATCAACAACCACCACAACGACCAATATTAAGTATTTTCCGCAAAACGTTTGCTACACGACACAGCCGACCAGGCGAACGCATGTCATGAGATGAAATTGCTTCGGCAGATTCATCTGCACAGATGCACGTTCAGCATGAACCGATCAAATGGGGCTTAGCTGTAGTCATCCTTTCCTAGCTGTAGCAATCAGCTGGCTCTCAGCGATAATCATTTTCAGCATTGATAACGGGCACCGATTGGGATTCAAAATGACGCCCTCTGGTACGCTGATCACGGCCGTAAAATGCCAATTTAGTGTATCGCAGACTGAGTTGCCGACACCATAAGCCGTTCAATGTACCCTTATGGAATAGCCACAATAGGTTGGCCTTCGCAAACGATATCGTGGTTATACGATACGAGCAAGTGGTTATACGATTATATATTTTTAACGAATGCAGAAGAAGCCATGCTACCGCTACTAAAGATAATGAGTGGAGAAAAAACGGCAAATATATATTTCGGTCGAGTTAATTGTTCACTTATAGATATAATTAATAGTAATTGTAATAATGATAACGATTACTGCACAGATACAATTATTAAATATTGTTATATATATATACATATATATATATATATATTTGTTGTCCGATAATTGCTATGGGGGATGTAATACTTGTGTGCGGTTGATGCTAATACCAATTATAACTATAATTACATTGAAAACGATAATGAGAATAATAATTTGAATTATATTCTATATGTGTGACATAGAAGAGACCAAGGTGCTTTTCTCTTCGAAAGAGAATCATAGACAGACAATATTTGATCTAAACTATTATTATACATACGAGTATATTCAGAACAATGATACAAGCATACAACACACGAACGAGCTATTAAACTGATCAGTTCGATAATCCGATACGATAATGCAAGTATTAATTAGAACATATAGATGAAAAGTTAAAAAATGGAGAGAGGAAAAGAAAGATAGAGAGACATATATATATGAATAAAAAGGATAGCGATGATTACTTCAAAATACAGGTTAACTGTCTGTGTAGGTAGAAAATGACCCCGCAGCTAGAAAGTCTGCCGAGATCCGATTGTCAACCGCTTGAGCATGTATGTCCATTTGCAGCTTCCGGTGTCCGAAACCCACTCCCCGATAGAGAACAATATCGATACATGTATATATATATATATATATATATATATATACAGGGCGTATATAACACATCAGGAGTCTTATCTGTTATCTATTGTGGTATCGGTTGTTCTCTAATTATTTTTTATCGCTATAGAATTTTACGACAGCAAACAACAGGGTAGCGTACCCGAGAAAAAGTAAATGCATTTGCACAAAGCAGTGGCTAGTAGTGATTTTTAAAAGGGAACAACATCGAGCTTAGACCATGACGCAACAAGAACTCGACACATCGAAGGGCAAAAGGATCGACACCCATAGACAACGATTGTAGCAGACCATCGAACGAATACGAGGCAAGGAGCATAAGAAGGCGGAAATTAGACGAATATTTACAACAACGGCAAAAACCGGCAAAAATATTGCTAACTACATCTCGTATATTATATTATATAAGGCAGAAACGAAGCTAGATGTTGCTAATGTGTTTACTTACCACATGGACTGAGTAGAGCGAATGAGAGAGAGAGAGAGAAAGATTATAATCGGCTAAGGTAAGGGTCAAGGTATATTGGTAAGTATACAAAGTATGGCACAAACAAGATCGCATAGGAGAACTAGAGAACTGAATAAAGGGAAGCGCTCTTGCTTTCAAATTGAAGGTGATGTAGGTGGTGTCATCTTTGGTGTTTTATTGTCAGCACAACGTAGATCAGGATTGCACCCTTTGACGATGGCTTGCCTCATGATTCGCAATTATGGCCAGAGGTTGTCTCAGCTTGTTGAGACTGTTTATTTTAGAATACTGTGTTCAGTTAAGTTACGTTTGTGAGATAGATTCGTCAGGAGATTGAATTCAGCAACTGCTATTTTCTGTATCCAGAAATATACTTGAGTAGTTTACCTTCTAGGCCTGTGTGTTAGGCTCAATATGAGTACTACATCAGGTAGAACTCACATGGGAGATTTGGCTTGAAAGAGGTGAAGACACTTGCCTTCACAAATTTACTTAGAGTGAATGTCCTGAGCTCCGCCTCCGGTCGGTGGCATCGATAGGCACGAAGCAGATTTTGCTTCAAGTAACGCACAGATGTGAAACTAATAAAATTAGATCTCAAAAATTAGATATCAACTCGATGATTCTCATGTTACTTAATGACAAAACAGAGATGTCTCAGTCTAAAGACAACAACAACAACACTACAATATACTTAGAATGTAGGTAGGATGAGGTCAGAGTAGATATATTGGGAGCGGGTGGAATTCCAATTTCGAGTTAATTATGTGTCATTCTTGCCATCTGAAGCACCATGGCTGTTTTAATCACCCCGTGCGGAAATAATTGAAATACAAAGATAATACGGAAGAACTGGTCGTCACAATCTATTAACGAGTGATTACGTAGGAGCCAGCACTAATGGGAGCCATTCTTGGCGAGCTGGAACGGTTTACAGACGGTTAACTCAGGTTTCCTTGTGATTGTGGCTCGGACTACATGCCCAGCAATTTTTTTTATTAGCGATAACAAATGGATCGAGACGCGTTTCTTGAAGCAGTCAACCAAGGAGGGAATCGTATCAAGTACTTAGCTATTAGGTTGCGCTATTTATAGGGATCTAATCGTTTTCTCGACCCAACTGCTTCCGCCTACTCGGGGTTGTCAATGGCAGTCCGTTGATGCTTCATCCTCGATGGGCCAGCATGGTTGTGTGTAACGTCGGAAGAAGTTGAGCCCAAACATAAATTTAAAGGTTCCAAGTTAAATATAGTAACTCTTAATAATAATAATAATAACTTTTAACGCAGAAATTTTCCTTAGATATCCATAGGGGCAACGTGATTCTATTTTGAACACGCTTGGGGGCAGAGGAGGTGGGGCCTCCTTGTTCTAAATATTCTATTAAGGATATATATATATATATATTTAGGAGCCTGATGTACCCCCTTCCGTGATGTGCCTCACGTTAAGCGGGTACACTTGTCGCCCACTTTTAGTATTGAGTAGATTCGTAAAGTTTAAGTTACTCTCAGTGGAATAGATGGAACAGTCGAAGTAATGTGCTAGACGTTCCGACCCATCTGGGTGTCGGAGGTGAGCGAGTTTAGTGGGTCTAAGAGTCCCATCCCAGCGCTGGTTTACAGTTAGGCCGCTCAACGTGTGTGCGCATCAGACATTCCCGTAATCTATGGCGGTCAAACAAGAACAAACTTGATCAGACGAATACACAATTGCAAATACCCACACGATCAAGATTTGAACAACAGCTCCTGTCCTGGTCGGGCAAATACAGCGACAAGTTGATGGCGTCTAGCATGTTACCATTGTGACGAACGGATGAGCGGTTCGTGAGATTATAAATAGGTAAAAGGCGGAGGACATGTATTATTTATTATAGAACATGTTTATGCCTCACACAAATATAAAGATTACCACAAAATTAATATGTATTATCGTGTTCTTAATAATTAATACAATAAATTAAGCATATAGCACGCTTGAGGTCAGGACAGTCGGGTAGTATTCTCACAGTAGACACACAGAACTTACCTCACTTCGTGTCCGTTACCCCACCTAGTCAATGTACACATCTCTCGACAGGTGGTGCGCCATTCTGTGAACACCCGTCGGTCTTCAATTATCCTCGACCGACCCGACTCTCTGCGCTATTCCAAGAAGTAGTCCCAAGGGGTAGTCCCAAGAAGTCCGAGTATCCTTCCTTTGATTATTCAAGGGTAGTTGGCGTAGAAAGGGCCACGTCATTACAATCATTGTATCAGATTAGGCAGGTCGAGACGACTCTAGGAAAGAGATAGACTCTCAGCAGAGGATGGTGGTTTTGGCAGGCAGAGGCCTTCTGTCATCCACGCCAACCCGCCTGCACTGGATTGGCCTACTTTTATGGAGATTTGAATGCCTCTGGTGAGTTCGAAGAAAATTTTCTCCTCTCAAGAAAAAAAGGCAGGTCGAGACGAATCAGAACAGATACGTAATTGTGAGATAACAGGAATAGTGTACAATTTACGTTCATGGTAGGTATACATATTCAAAAGATCCAGAATAGGTCACTTCGTCGTTGTTTTGCGGAACCCTTTGTCATAAGCTTTGTCCCTTGAGTGGCATACAGTTTAATTTCGTTTTTTATCTTGTTCGTTGATAATTTCGAAATGTAGTTCGGCAACTTTGACCTTGGCAGGAGATGTGAAACCGTGGACTGTCGTTGGATGCTGCTCTTTTTGGCGAAACAGTGGCCTCCGCCATTTCAATTTTGGGAGGGCATCGCTCTGGTTATCGTACAACAGCGTTGAACGAATTTGCGTAGCCAGGTCGTACGGGTATCTTCCGGACTAGCAGCCATGATCAGGTATGACTGTGTTTAGTTGAACCCAAAAGAATTCGATGTTAATTATTTGTCCTTCATCGTCACGGGAACTGTGGGGCGCATGGGTGGGATATTGGCATATGAATTTGTACTACGGGATTCTCCGTTACTTATAACCCCCAGTGATGACCGTACAGCGGCCTATGTCGACAATTTGCGTTGTCTTGTCGACCTGCGCGTCGCATAGAGGCACAATGCCATTTAGCAACACTCAGCCACCTATTCTCCCATTCTGTACAACATGTTAGAGTGGGGAATCTACTTGAGGAGATTTCCGGAAGCCTGTATAATATCTATCAAGCCGCACAATTTAATCCTTTAGTCAGCTCTCAGATACGGTTCATTTGGTTAAATCATGAGTAGGCATACATGTGTGTGTAGGCGTGTCTCTCTCTCCTTTTTTTCTCTTCCTCTTAGCCCGATTTCTTCCCGTTTTATAGAAACGGCTGAACACTTCATGACTTCAACTGTTCTGCTAGCTGACGACACTAATTGTCGGAAATGCACCTACTCCTAGGTAAGGTAGGCGCTCGGGTAGTGGAAAAGGCGGAGCCTTTGGGAACGAAGAGCAGTTGGGCGCCTCCCCCGTGGAGAGAACCGTCGGGCGGTGCTTGTCAGGAGGGTGGCTCGGCCACGCCCCCGTACTATGTGGCCGAGAAGAATCACACGAGTTCAGTTGGATTCCTCATCTTGACACTCGTGCGCCTGTCGAAATACGTCCCGCCGTCCGAATTGAGAGAGTTTGTTGTTCTACAAAGTCACGCTTTGTTTTTTGGAAAACACGGTGGAATTGTCCACGAAAAAACTGTGTCTACGTGTATGTGTGTGCAACTCGATGTCCTCGCAAAAAAAAACTCTCAAAGCTTGAAGTTGCCCGCCAGTAAACAATGATCGTCATATGATAGTAAGCAGTTTAATCGCTGAATTACCTAGAAACAAGAAGGGATGCAAAGCTGAAGCTGGATTTCCTACCCTCCTATTCGCTATGTTATTTTGCTTGGTTTTGACAGTGTCAATAGTCGTTGAGTAAACGATTACAGTGAGTCGACAGAGAGATACTTGGTTTCTTTGAGAAGCAAACAAAAGTTGAACATGGATGCCCAGCAACAGCCACAGCAACACTCGTTATTCCGTACGGATACAGCACTCTGCGAAGGTAAGCCACTCTAATAACGATCATGGCGATCATGGTAGATATTTTATATTCGATTTATTAGACATCCTCAGGGATCGAGAATAGAACAAAAAGCGCCGAGTCTAATGGCACTGAGCAACAGTTGTTCCTGTTTGCGGATCACAGCTGAGATTCGGGTATAATGGCAGATATCTATTATCACATGAGAGGACCTCAAACGAGTGTATTGCCGCACAGATTTGCGACAACAATATCCTACAAGTGAGTCATAATGCCCAATAGTATGAGAACAAGAACGAACGCATCAATCCCTCTGCGAGTCCACGTGTTCATACGTAACGTTTGGAAAAGGCATTCACCGCAGAAGCGTAGCAGGGGAACAGTGTATCACTTTGGAACGGAAGGGGACAAATTGACTCGAATGTGTAATACATTGACGCCGAAGTTAAATATAATCGCCGTCTATGCGGATACAATCGGCGATAACAACTTGCATTTAAGATTTCGACTAAAGCCTTAACTGGGACGTCGACTATTCCACGACAGATGTCAGTCCAGCAAAGTCGCCAAGTTTTATTTGATTCATTTTGTTTGTCCTCGTCGCCACATTGGAGACTTTGTCGAAGGATAGATTCATATATATGGTAAGTAGTGAAGTAACTGTTTGAATACTGATAGTACATTAGTATTTATACTGTATAGAGTCGACATGCGCTGTGGGTAAAAAGTGAAGCTTTTAGCAACCAACAAATTGCTTCAGGTGGTCAGCTCTAATTTTGGTACACATGCACTAAGTACTTGGCGGTTCAACGCATTGAAATAATGTATATATCAACCATTTAATACTGTTTATACACTCATGAATACGGGGATACCATGAATATTCACTACCTGTAATAAATGTTAATTGGTTCCTATCGCGCCATAAAGTATTAGGTCTGTTGAGCGGGTCTTGGTTCAGTTCTTCTGTTATAAAGAGCTAATTAACACAATTAATCATTAACCGACTCTAGTCAAGTTATAGTGTGGAATAAGGTATCGATGCAGATACTGCGTCTACCAAAACCAATCGTAAGCATAATTCAAATTCAAATCGACATTAGAACTCAGCCCAAATTAGAGTGGCCAATTCGACTCCAGCGCGGAGCCAGCTCTCCGCAAGCGTATTATAAAAATCCGTAAAAAAAGACAAGTGGTAACACTTTTCACTACTATGGGCTCTGCAGTGGTGCTGAGGGTTCCTCACTACTTCAGTCGTGTCTAATAACAGACTTGTTCGTAGTCCACAGTATGAGAGAAATAACCAGCGTCGGAACTATTCAACGGCCAAAGCAATGAAAATGGGTTCAGTCCTGTCAACGATGAAATAGTATGTAGTCAAGTTGTCAAAAACAAGAATTGCTTCAAAGTCGTTTTAAAGCATAAGAGACCGGAAACAGTTAACTAACGATGCGCCAAGAGGTTTACAGGAGACTAAGTGCCTGCAGACTTCTTAAAAAATTCCTCCTAAAAATCATCTTGCTTCAATTTGCTCGTTTTCCATTTGAAGCTTTTTTCTTTTGTTGTTCTCCACGTTCTCCAAGTTTTCTCCACTTCCATCGGTTGTTGTCGAATAATCTCAGTGCTCACCTTGATAATGGCCAGGACAAGTAGCTGATACCGACTATATGTTATTGCCGGAATCATCGTACGTATGGCGCTTTATCTGCTGCGTTAGACTCCTTGCATTGATGACTACCTAGGCTTCAAACGAATGAGAGCTGGCTCAAGTCCTTCTTCTGGCCTGATCGTTACTCGCATTTACTTTCCCGGGTCGAGAACAAGTGGTTTTTGTAAGCCAGCTCGTATGGCCCACTTCCTCACGACCGAACAGTACTTGACTGGTACATGTTTAAACAGTTTTTTTTTGCACACACACACAATTTAACGAAATATCCCGCTATTGGTAGATACCTTGTACAATTTCAATGATTTAATAACCGCAACCCGCCCGCAAAGATCATTTCTTTTAGAGTGATCTTTCTCCGCGCCTCGGCTATCTGGCCGCTACGATCGTAGCTAAACGAAAGAACGGTATAGGGACACAGAAATGTGTTGCTCCGATAACTCAGCCCAGTAGATACCAAGAGTAGTGGCACTGCTCCAACTGAAACGAATCTCGTTTAAGTAGATACAGGCTTCTCAATGAGCTTAAGCCGCAGGACACGAGGGCAACTCTTCCATGTAACTTCAACAATATGATAGGTCTGTGTTAGGCTCACTCAAGCAGGGCCGCCGGACTTGTAATACATAGTTCTTATTAATTCATATGTGAAAATTCATCATTCGTGTATTTTAGCTCTGAGAACTTCTAACACGTTGCCACCAGGTCGGTAGCTCTTGTACGTCCCTTATATGACCTACGTGCGAGAGGTGCTTGTATCAATCTAAGGTACGGCCGAAATAGTTAATTAATATCATGGGTCTTAGTCCTGTCCATAATTCAAAAGATGCTCAAATGTAAACCTCACAACTTATTCTGGAGGGAAATTCTTTCAAGCACGAATTAATTCTAAAACTACAATGCCCGCACGTATTTAAATATATATATATATAGACATAGCAACAATCACACGTTTCATTGTGTTGATACTTGAAGAGGCGATCCGTACCCTATTGTAATATACTGCCATTGCTATTTCTTACCATTAGCGGTATCCAGATTAGTTCACGGTTGCACTCATCCATTCTATTGACCCCTGAGCTTCCCAGCTCAGCCTTTGTAGTAGTCGTATGGGGCAACAGCCAATCTTCTTCTCATAATGCCTATACAACGACCATGCCATCCCATTAACAGACCAAATGGACGACCCCGATATTTATTGCTGTTTGATTGCGTTCGCACTCGACACTGCGGTGTGGCCTGTGCCTTATCAGGCCAGGTTGAGGAGTTCGAGAGAAGTGAAACAGCTGTTGAGCATCCCTGCGCATACTACAACTGCTATTACTACGACAGCTGAGCCGAAGGCGGATCACGACCCCGGAGCGAGAACAGCTTGAACACACTAAAGCCTTATTTGGCACAACGAGTTGTTGGAAGGTTGCAATATTTCCAACGCTTACCATGTTATATTGGCCGCCATGTCATATATGCGGTTAAACAAACCTGATGCCAAGAGCCGTTTTGATGAGGAGCAACGTTGGCTGGAGCGTTCGTGGAATACCTTTAAGGACTTGAGTGACTCATTATTTCGAAGACAATTCAACTTGTTTTGCCTAATTTACAACAAAGCTTGTGTTATGCATGCAAGTGAACGAACTGAGCGACCCACTGACTGACTAAACTGCTATCTTGATTTATAGATCGACCCGGCCTGGAGATCTATCCGTCATTTCTCGCAACAATAATAATAAAGATTTGTTTTAAAGGGGGGTGACAACACCGTGACTTTCCCGGCCTTCTGCAACTGTCGACGATGTTCAACAGCACCGCTCTTCTCGGTATCGCTGGCGTATTCCTTCAGTAAGGGCGTTGAGATGTGTACAAGCCCAGCCACAGGTGGCACATTCCCACCTTGACGTACAGCAGTGACGTGGTTAGCTGACTCTCAGCTGCTTCCTTTCTCTCTCTCTCTCCCCAGATCTCCTCTCTAGGACCTCTGTCTGCTTCCCGTCTGTAAACGACTGCTGTGGTATAATATGGTGTCTGTAGAAAGCTCCGTGTATGTAAACACTCAGTATTCATGACAGGAGGTGTATGGTGCCTTTATTTCTTTTGCACGGTAATAGTTGTGCCGCCGACCACATTAGTCGCCACTACTAATTTTCAAATCGTATCTCGAAGATACTGCCCATATAAGTAAATATGGCTCCACTCAGGAACCTCCGACTCTACAAAACTCTCTTTGATTCTCCCTTACCGTTTTGCCGTTGGTGTTGTGGAATTACTCTGTTCTCAACAATGATAACCTATGGACCGGTTGATCCCAGAGAATCGTGCAATCGCCGCCAATCGACCTAAAAGACAGGTCTAGGTTAAGGAATATAAGCACAACTGAACATGGGCACAAGGAACAAACAATAGGTGTTCGACGTTCTTACGTGGCAATGGACTATTGAGATCCTGCCAGCAACAACAACAGCAACGGCCAAGAGTAACAGCATCCGGTGTCTACAGGGGGTTATGTTGCGGACTTGACTAACTTGAAGTACCGGTCAAGTTAGTGCGCGAAACCCAAGCTCTGATTAGTAATCAAAGTTCAGAGAGACAGGTGCAATAGGCTTCGATTCCTTACATTATTTTTACTCTATTAACCAGTGACTATCGAGTGTGCCGCATTTCAGCGTCTATCTAGCAATCTCAGCTAACAACAGTCACATACAGGGTGCATGTTTGTAGCACATTTGTCAAATATTTTGATATACCTGTACATTTGGCTAACACCTTAATACGAACACAACCTTGCGGTGCAATTGACCCACAGCACTAAGTCGTCTTCTGCGGACGACACTCTCATTCTTGTAAGCTTCAAGATCGTTATCAGCACGAGGTCGAAGAACAACGTGGTCGCAGCAAATAAAACGGTCTAGTTAATAATACGCCCGTAACCTCGAGTGTGTCCATGCTTTCTTCTGCAGCTCACATCGTCTACGTTGCACTTTGGGTGGTAGAATTTGGCTACCACCGGCGGAGGATTGACGTATCGTTAGCATTCGCGTTTACGTGCGCATGTACCGTTGCTCTATCTAGTAAACATCGTTTGTTTGGATTTCTCTCTCCATTGTGCACTCTCCCGGTCAAGACGGAGTTTCTGACGGTACCTTTATGACTGGATCACGACTGGAATAGTAAACACCTTCCTTTTTGAGAGTTGGTCCATGAAACGGAGTGTCCTGTCTCCGCATCTGCCAGAATTTGAACCAAGCCATATGTCCCTAGGGTCTAAAAATGAACGATCCTCACCACTTGACCATCTACGGGACAAAACAATCCTAATGAGATCTGATCTATTTGATCTATCGGCGCCTGTCTCATGTTATTCCCCCAGCTCGTGCAAGTCCATTGACGATGTCCGATTGGAACGGCGCCTCTTTGCTAAGCAACACCACGATGGGATCGCAAACGCCATCAACGCCTGCGGGATTCGGAGGGCCAAGGGTGGCACCGTCAGCGTTTTCGATCGAAAGTATCCTCGCCACCGGCAAACAGCGGAGACACCAGGAACAGCAGCAGCAGCAGCAACAACAACACCACACACAAAGCCAGCAGACCTCACTCATTCCGGCTGGTATTGATAGCACCAGCAGCCACCTAATTTCCTTAGGGTGCCTAGACGCGCAGGTGCTGGCAGTCGCATCATCACCATCGCCAGCGCTTGATCTCCGGCGGCCACCTGTCAATACGGTTAGTGTCGTACGCAAATTTCACGCTGACTGACTCCTCCATCTTCCAAACAAACATAATAGCAGGAAAAATCGTAACAGTGTAAACGTTTGAGTGTTTCTTGTCTCAAGCGAGCCATCGTATCAGGTCTATCAACGCGCCTACGTCGACACCAACACGAACACACTTCAAGGTAACATGACAATGGTCTCCTTTTTGTGAAAATGAGCAATTATTCAGTTGAATGCATGTGTCTTACACGATCCAAGGACGAACCTGCTAAACTAGCAAATCAGTATATATATATATTATATATATATATATATATATATGTGTAGGAACTTTATTCAAAGTATTTATTCATGTATTTATTTTCTAAGATTTATGTTGCTCGAATGATTAACTTGGATCTATCAGGGGCTGAAGCCAGCCCGACTCTATTCAAGAGTCGTGCTCATAACCACCGCAGCAATGACACTCGCTCAACGTCAATTCACTATTCTTGAAAATCAATAGGGTCGAATTGTCATGAGCATAGATTTCTGGAGGCGCACCGCATACATTATTTGTGCCACTGAGCAACACCTCAGGAGGAGGAAGAAAATCAGGGAACTTTGATGTTCATTAACATGGCGAGTTCGTAGAGGCTATTCAGCCATGCTAACATGAGCCAACCCAATGGCCATGTGGATCAAAAAATTCCCTCGACCGCATTCTCTATAGGCGCGTTCGTTTATTTGGCAATTGCAGGCGACGACATTCCCGTACGCGTCGTTGTGTCTCGCAGCCGAAGCTGAGCAGCGCCTTTCGTCATCAGGAGCCATCCCTCTGCCAGCGGCACCTTCGCAGCATCCACAGCAATCGCACCAGCACCAGGCGAGCGACCCATCGCCAACGTTGTTCTATGCGCTCAGCGGTAAGATTCGATTCACGTCTACACGACAAGAAATCCGGAACGAGCTAAGGTCGTGGACAAGTAGTGGCCTCAGCAAACAGAATAGAACGTGATTGACGGCCACCGAGAATCAAGCGTGAATCGTGGGTGTTCATGTTTAGTATGATTTCTGTTGTATGTCGTTTGCAGCTATGTGCGGGGGCGGTCTTAGCATAACAGGAGGGTCTGGTGGACTAACGGCTGATTGCGTTATGGCTGGAAAGGGCCTGGCAGGTCGTAGGCCACGGCGCGCAGGCGTAGAACGGAAACCCCGTCAAGCCTACAGTGCCAAACAGCTTGAGAGGCTTGAGGCCGAATTTAAGGTAGGGAGTCTCCTTTAATACACAGCTATTAAAAACTATGATGGCTGGCTAGAGCAGGATATTGCTGAGTACTCCTTTTTACGATGTAGATATACTCTACACATAATAATAGTTTTATCGACGCATCCTTTGTCCAGGATCATAACTGCTACCTCGTCTATTATGTCTCTCGAATCAGGTGGATAAGTACCTGAGCGTGAGTAAGCGCATGGAGCTTTCAGCAGCCTTGAATCTCACGGAGGTTCAGATTAAAACCTGGTTTCAGAACAGAAGGTACGCTGTCTCTCTATCTGTAAGCATAATGAAAATTCCCTCTTCCGATTGTTCGATCTCGCATGTTTGACTCTAAGCTCGTGAGCCTGCGTAATAAGTGCATGCCTTCGAAGAGCACGTATTTTTTGGCACGTGCAAAAGGGCCCGCTACCACCGAAACCCGTTCGATGCGTAATACTTGCATTTGTTTGCGTCGCGCTCCGTCTGTCAGTTATTATCAGGGTCACGGCGAGGGAGACTAACATAAGCATGTTGTTCACGTAAACAGGACGAAATGGAAGAAGCAGATGACGGCGCGGGTGAAGATCGCTGAACGGTCGGGCCTATGGCCTTCGGTGGACCTGACCGGGCCGTATGGGAGCCTACAGCAAACGTTCCTCTGTCCCCTGCTGGCGGCCGGCGATTCAGACGAAGCAGGAGAGTCTCGAACAGAGGACGACAGTGACAACGATGACGAGGATGAAGAGCCACAAGACATTAATGTTGACGATGAGTAGTCGAGCGGTTGCATGAACAAGTGAATTGGCGGCATGGAACAGTGCAACGGCTAAATGAAGCCTGAGCCGCTGAGTTTGGCCTTATGGATAGACCTACGTACGTATCTGACTCGAGAAGGAGAGGAGGCGGCGGCGGCGTTTGGGACGTTATGTTCCTTAGTGCTATAGTAAGCGACTTCGAGTATCATGTAGCATATGATTGGCACGGATGGCCTCGGTATAAGAGGTGATAATGGGCGATTAAATTATCTGTGACAGGAATAGGGTGACACTCACAGAGATCGAGAGTGCTATCACTTAGCATTACTCGTGTTGGCTACCGTTTGTTTGTTCAGTCGGTTCGACGGTGGGAATTGTTCTAAGGGCTTGATCAGTTTGTCCTGAACTACGATTCGGCCCTGCTGGCGTCGCGGTCAGCAAGTTCAACTATGCTCACAAGGAACTAAAATTTCACAATAAAATTCGGCACTTCACCGTTCGCCAACCGCGATCAGTCACCTCGCCACCGAACACTGACCCAGATGTCACATCCTTGCTTGCTGCTGATGACAACCACCAATCAGTACAAGCCACGCGTGGATATTTAACTGCCAACGGTTGTCGCCCCCGGTAGTCGCCATATCTTTCATGGGCAATACCAATCAGGAGCATCATTGCACACGTTTCACAGCAGAGTTCGGTTGGCGCTAGTTTGCCAGAAAGAGACGATTGCGACTAAAACGCTGCATCCGTTAAACTCACCTAGATTCAGGTCCACGAACACAAATCAGCGACATTTGTCACTTCTGTTACATTTCATCGACAGGGGCAGGAAAATTTGCATTTTTTAAAAAAATGTAAAGTCAAAATCTGTGCGGAGTTGCTCGCAGCGTCACGACGACGAATGTCGCCAGCTAGTGAACGGATGCGTAGGACCGTAAGTGCAATATATATATATATATATATATATATATATGAGCTAATATATATTAGATGGTATTCAATTAGCCATGTGTCATGTGTTATTTAGCTAATTTGCTGAATACAATTAGGATGATAGACAGCGATGTATTTCAAGCAGGACCTGTGGATTTGGTTCCTCGGTATGGCCATATAAACGCGAGGCGTTCAGGATCTTCCAGATCCGCTGTAGATTTGGCAGACCTTATAAACGATGTCAATGTACAATAATTCCTACTTATAGTATGTTTTAATAAATATATATATATATATATATATACATAATATCAATGTCCTCTCTGAGCAGAGAATACAATACTCTCGTCGCCGATGCTCGCTTCAGTGAACAACTGTTGACTGAGACCTGTGTATGTAAATTATTAGTTATCATTGTGTAGATACAACAGCTTGATGTCTGGCTATGTATTGTACTGTGCATAGGTAGTCGAAGTGCTAATAATATATTGTAAATATAAATATATAATGAAAACATTATTAATAATAATATTAGTAATACAAACACACAAGACATGAGTGAGATAGTGAACAAACTAATTAGTAATCAAACGAAAGAACGAATACCTAATGAAAATATTATGTATATAGTAAATTCGTCGAAATAGCAAGCGCTTATGTTAAAAGTGATACTGATGAGTGTAAATAAACATTTTGCGATCAAAAGTCAAAGTGTGTTAATTATTAGTTTTTATTAGCCCCCTTATTATCAGATATTTCTCTTCGTGCACACAACACATGAAAGAGAAATCACTGGGAAAATAGTGAGAAACCTTTTCTTCAACGGGCACTGAAGCTGGGAACAGGCCTGCAATGTACTCGGATGCATCTAGTAGATATGTACAACTCTCTGCACAAAGGGACGCCATTGTCGAATCCCAAAGTTAGATGATATGGTTACCACAGAGCAAGTACGACAGGAGGTCGCAGGCGCCGAACTGACAAGGGCCATGCAAGGCGGGATCCAAAGGTTCATTTCCTACAGGTGCCTGGCCAGAGACAAGTGGGACAGAGGGAGCACACTAGCCGAAATGATCCTCCGGGAGAAGGATAGGCTAGAACAGGCGCGGATAGCAGAGCTGGTCCGAAGGGAAAAATGGACCTTCATTGCCGGCTCGCATCTAATTCAATGCCGCTCCGATCAGACACTTCTCGGCATCCATCCGTGTGGCATCACTAAGACAAAAATTTCGGGAGGAAAATCCAAACTTCCCCGAGGCCACAGCAGGATTTCAGGAAAAACATATATAAGTATAGAGTTGTCGACAGGGCCATAGACCAACAAACCACGTGGCACTGTAGCTCAGTCTGTAACAGTAGTTACGACTAAAAGTTTAATACTTTTTATCTACTGTTGATTTCTTCTATGACGACCCAGACAGGAAAGCAATGGAAAATCGTATGCAGGGTTAGAGTTTCGAGGACTGTGTCCACTCTCTAAGAAGGTCACCGGTGGAAATCGGGTCACCCTCATAAATAGAAGTCGACGCAGTTGACGAACGACACTTGTACGAATGTATACGCATTGTGTTATTATTTATTATTATTATTGTTATTATCAATGAGGTCAGTTCGTCTCCTTATCCGCATTTGGAGGGAAGATGACGCTGGTCATTTTGTATACTGCTATCATACAAACCACGATCTGTTATGTACGAAAGTGGAAAATCTCAGTTGAACAACTCATTATTGTAGAGACATCGTTCGTGTCTATCTACATAATATCAGTTATTTTTATGAAGATAGAGGATGTTCTTTATTATGCAGGAAGTCCAATCTTTAAATATGCGAAGACAAATGGTTGATCTCGTTGCGTCAAATTTGAAGGAACAGATTCGGCGGTGTTAGTCAAGATTCCGTTGAACGTAATAATCTCTAGACTATCTACTACTGTGGGCGTATCTCTTATGCAGAGACGTGAGTAGAATTTGGGCGTTCGATACCAAAAAACAATCTCGAATTGAATTTTCGTAACCCGAATTAGATCGAACACCACTAATAACTCCGCGATCATCTCATCCGACCTCGACGCTGTGGTTCCCACACGGCGGCGGCGGCAGCAGCAGCAGCTGTCGTTGTATAATACTCTCAGACTGTCGAGAATAATCTCAAGTACTCATCCTTTCCGCACCTCCGCAGTGTTGCCTCTCTCAACGCCGCCCCAGGAGCCCCACATCGGCGGTCACCCCATGTCAACACGCTCCCTCGAACTCGTCCAATATAATACTCGGTGTGAAAATCGCACCCAGCCCGGCCGAAGCCGCCGACCGGCCTCCGCAGCGGCGACGACGACGACGCGGTAAATATGGTGCACGGCGGCGAATAGATCGCAAATCGTCGCTTACGAGCTTTGCTTTATTTTTCATTTTGCCAGCGAACGCCAGCATGGGTTCGCCCCCGAGGGCGGTGCCAGTACCGGGCAGCAGCAGCAGCGGCAGTAAATGCGGAAAGAACAAAGGAAAAAGTAATTGGCAATCGGACGACGACGGCGGAGACGGCGGCGGCGGCCTGCCCTGCCCTGGCCCCAGGAAGGCGTTGGAAGAACAGCGATTGTCCGTCCATTCGATTCTTTCTATTTCCTGATGTCGTTTGCCCACCCCGCCAGTGGACGGTCAGCGGGAGCTCGCGCTTCCCGTTGCGCTGGAGATTCTCGATTGGTTGCTTGGTTGGTTGGTCTCATAAATCGGCCCGTTTCGAGTTCTTCGTTCCGAGTCCGGACGATCTCACGCGAAAAAGCGATTTACACATCGACACACACACACACACACATACACATCCCAGCGGAACAGACCGACGTGTGTATCGACTAGAGTGTGCATACAAGTTATTGCTGCCGCCATTGTGGCGATCATTTGTGTCTGCTTTTTTGTGGTCGCCTTTTTTGGCTATCCCGAGAAGCCGCTGCGACTGCCTTCCCGGTGTGTTTTTTTCTTGGCGCGGAACATTTCCCCTTCCTTTTTCAACGGTGCACGCGGACCGAGCGAGTAACGAGTGGCAGAGGCGCGCCCCCCGCCCGTCCGTCAACGCAAAGTTTCGCTGTTCCGTCTTTCTATAAACGATTGCGAGAACCAACGAGCGCGCGAAGTGGGAACAAAACCTGGGGGAGTTGGGACTCGTAAACGAAATCGAGGATAAGGAGAGAGAGAGACGGAGAGAGAATTCGATGGATTCTTCTGTCCGAGGTGCTCCTTACGCTTGTGGATAAACGACTTGGGGTGAGCGAATGAAGAGAGTACACATTCGAGCGCAGTGAGAACGCGAGAACAAATGCTGTGACGGCGAACAAGTGAACAGGCCATATAGGGAATGTATAAGCAGCTCAACTAAATCTTTCGTTAGTTCATCGTTGGTAATCGAGGCGGAAACGGTCATACGTTAGATCTTACCCGTCAAGTCATCTCCCCTAAAGATGCCCTGAGGCCTGGTAATTGTCAATTAGATAATCGAGAATTCGGTAGGACCTAATTGAAGAGATAGAGACCCAGTGCGCCGCTGAAGGACAAGTAAGAGGAGTTCTCTGAACGTTCGAACGGGCATATGAGCTCAGCATATGGCCTACTGTTTCCGATTATATCTGCGAAATGAAAAGCGATGCTTCTTCAAGGATTATTTCAAAGATAAATCGCAGATATCATTTTTCTTCTTCAGATACTGTGCTTCTATGTTATGCCCCTAAGAAATTAACAGGTATCTTCTTGAAATTGCCATATTCCTGCTAAGAGGCAAAATTCACTGAGCTGCCAAGTGGCAATAATGGCAAGGCAAATTCGTTCAGCATCATTCATCATAATTATTAAGCCGACGATAACGGTCCCTGATCAATAATAATCGCAGGGGTAAATGCTCACCCGCTTTATTGCTGAGTGGACTACAACAGGCAAACAAACTCATTGATGCTTACCATTGAGATTCACGAACTCTGCTCGCATGGGGGACGCTCTCGTCGAACGACCGACCATCAGCTTCGTTTGCTCAATGAATCGATACATAAGACACTAAAAGCTTTTATAGTGATTCGCCAATATCTGCATGGTGACGTCGATTAGATCAGCAGAATGCCTCGTTTTAGAGCCGTGGACCCTCCCCCCTACTCTTCCCACAGCCTCACCGAGCGGCCAAGGCAACTATTGTTATAACAAGGATCGGCGGCTGTTCGGTAACGCGATGGGTTGAGTTTTCGTCTAAATATATATTTGGGTTTGGTTCAACGCAGCGGACGGTTTCGCCTACTCAGACAGCAAGTGCAGATGGCGAATTAGCGGTGTACAGGGTGGTTGAACAATTTCATTTGATTTAACTGATTGTTAAAAACAATTGGTTCCGTTCACGTTCGGACGCTGACGTGACATCCTGTGATCCTATTGAAAGACTTCACCCTATCTAGTATTTATCAAGACGTGTTTATGCTCTCTCTCTCTATCTTATTCTCTCCTGTGTAGGATCACAGCTAATTTTTCCCTATTAAGGGGATATGGGAGATACACGCAAATTATTACAGGAATATGCCTATCGTCGCCTTCAGCTCTGTCGAAAAAGTCGGCTGGAAGACAGTTCGGCGAACAGTTTGGCTATTGTGGATGTTAGGCCATTGTTGTTTGTCTACTGCTACTTGTTGCCATTTTCGTGTTCTTGCTTGAGCTGTCTCGTCATTATTGCACCACGGAGATAGTGTAGTAGGTGTTGTTGGACTATTATAGTGGTTAATGATGATGGTGGTGGTGGTCGTGGTGGCTGCTGTAGCAACCACCCTCTTCTGCCTAATTGAGCCGCCGTTGAGTGGATGAATGTACATGGATATATCGTCTATAGGAGCAGGTGATGGTACAGTAATTGCCGCAATGGTGTGTCCGCCTGACGAATTGTTGTTAGCCACACAGGCCGCACTCGACCTGAGCATAAAAAACGCTTGTCTCGTTTGTCGTGCCTCGACGCATGTCCGCGACGTCTTCACAATGCAATTGCCCGCCAATTGTGGGATTCAGCGGCGCGCAATTTGATTCGTTGTGCTACTAAATAATCTTCGTTCGCACCTTGCGTATAGTGGCCAGAGTATGGTGCATTCACATGAGTAGATCATATGTGTAGATGTCTCTCGGTGGCTCGTGTAGTTGAGTGTCGTGTGTATATCGTTCGTCCGAGGGATTCGGCAAGTTGCCACTACATTAACAGACCTAGCTGCGGCGGCAGCGGCAGCCGTCGCCCGCGTTGCAGAAGCTGGGAGAGCACACAGGTGGTGTCAAGGGGCAGGGGTTGTTGGTGCTTTTGACGCTGGCCATGATGCTATTTGGGGTTGAAGCCCGTTAGGGTGATGGAGATCGACGGGTCCAGTCTGCTTCGATTTGGGGCTGACTCGGACAAACCCCTGACCTCGCTATGTATCCACTTCCAGCTTCGGTAGAGTGTGTTGGCACGTGTTTAGCAATTGATGAAATAATACAAGAAATAATAATACTAGCCAAGATGATCGTACCCAATTCTACGGTGCTCTTTGTCCTAAACGGATGTTCTACCATCAAACTTTGTGTTGCCTTCTTCTACGTCCCATCAGCAGAATCTGCCTTGCAATTGATCCGGATTATGCTGATACATTCGTTTTGATATCATCATTTACCGTTTAGATAATATTATCGTTTGGGAGAAGGATCTCGAAAGGACGATGTCGGCTATTGTTCGAACGAATGGAAGGTGAATTATCAAAACATCTTTGCGCCATGACATTTAACGTCCACGGTACCGCCTTAGCATTGCTTCGTGAGACGGACCCCTAACTATAAATTGGAATAGGCTACCGCGCGTGCAAGTGGAGTGTCACATAATGAACAGCCTGAACTTCTGTGACGTGGGATCACGCTGATCATCTGCCTTTTCTCTGAAACTGCGTCCCCTTGAAATGGTTCAGCCCCTTTTGACGTATACCATAGCCTTACCGTCAGATAACCAAAGGTGAACATAAACGGTATACCGGGAATAGCCTTTTTGAGCCGCAGCAATGAGTCGACAGGAACTATAACAGAGTTCCTTGTCCTGCTGTTGGCGGAACAACGCCGAGGTATGTAGAAACCGCTGCTTCCCCCTTTATTGAAAGTGAAGGAGAGCAGGCTATGTTGTTGTCGTTGTAGGGCAGTAGTCGTAGTAAACTAAAAGAAAATCGTTCGCGTCACACTCCCATCAGGCGGGAGCGATCAGCGAGCGACAGCCGCGGGAACCCTGCCCACCGCCGCCTCTAAAAGCTATTGATCCGAAATTGACCAAGTAGGTGCGCGCATCAGCAACTTACCCGGCCTGTTCAGGCACAGCCCAACGAAGCGGCCGTGTGAAGCTCGATCCAAGGGTGTGCCGTGGCATGCCGCCCGGACCAGGAGTTGTCCACAATAGCCACAAGGCCTTCCCCGTTGTCTTTTCTCACCCGCTTACAATCTGTCTCGTGATACCCAACCTTTCAGCTCTGATCTCAAGGGGTTCCCCGATCTCGTAGATGCTGTCCGCGCGAACTCTCCTGACAAGTGCTCGGGTACAGTTGCTGCGGCTGCTCCGAGCGCTGCGGGCAAACGAAACCCTGGGGGCGGAGGGTTTCCAAGCGCAAGATGTACTATGAGACTACTATGCTGACTCGATGCCAACGCCGAATGGGGAACGAGCTGGATCGACGTTCGGGAATCGACTCGCAAAACGAGCTCGATCTAGATCTTGAAGTAAGATTATTTAAAGTGGCTAAACTAATGCATTCTCGTTGCATCAGCCACCTTGGTCGGCGTTGCTTCGAGCGGACAGATCTCGAGGGTTGGAATCGTCGTTTGAATAGACATTGATAAAGAGGCTCATGTATAAATGTTGTTTTGCCTCTACGCGGACTTTTTTTTAGAAGGTTAAAGCTAGAATCTGCACGGGCACCAGGCCTCACACTAAGGTACTTGCCTGGTAGCGTCAGACTCTTACTGACTAAAACCAGAACCGATTTTGACTTGGGACACACTACGTGGACGACTGTGCCCCGTGTATTGTATTTAGTTGAAAGTGGAGGAGCCCTGATAAACTGGATAGAAAATGATTGGTTCGCTGACTATTATATTTTGTCGAGATTCTAACCTTGGACCCATGAGTGTACCCGCGCTTACCTAATAATTATTACCATCCTAGGAATTTTTGTGGATTGTCTAAAGACAAGTTGAACATAGATTTCAATTCGTGTTATTGAAGATCATTGATTTATCTATGAAGTATAGTATCTATGATTTATCTATTGTAATACTTGAATAATATAATTGTCATTACTACACTCGTGTGGAGTTGTTTAACGAAATAAAAAAAAAGTTCTTTTTCAGAATATTCGTTGACATCTCTCATTTCCTCAAACCCATTTAAAGGTAATGCAATAATGATCCAAAATGTGAAACGCCCAAAAGCGAAACTTGAACATTTCTCGAGTCTGGAAATGATTTCTAAGTTGATTTTGTCATATTGAACATGATGTTTCTTACGGGACAGCATAACAGATAGAAACTAACTGTTCAACATGAGATTACGATGACTAAGACGGTATATTCAAGCTAAAATGCATTGAACCCATCCACAATGAATCTAAACATCCTCATATAAGGCCGATAAAAGAATGGATAATACTTTCAGAGCCATTTAGTGATCACCAGCAAGTATATATCTTTAATTCATCAACGAATTCTATCAAAAAAAAACGTTGAAGTACTAAACTGAAAGTAGGCAACCACACGCATACATATACATATATATATATTTATAGGTCAAAATTATATAACATCCTATTAACAGCTTTTAGAACACAATTTGCTTGCCAATGTCCTGCCCAGGTATCGTTCTTATATTCAACTACGATGTCCATATTAATACACAGCGTGCAATGACGTCCTCTCTCTGCGGAAGGTGGGGTACTTTAAGTAGCGGCCTAGAACAGTGATTTTGGCTGAAAGTGTCTCGAATATCCCACTGAGGCAACTGCTGGCAGGATCGCTAGCACTAGCTCACTGATCATCTTCGCGCACCTAATTCAGGACCTACTTTAAGGCCCCTCCCCGGGGGGCGGGGGCTAAGCGATATTTAATAGAGAGCGTCTGCGATCAAGCCAGTGATTCTCTACACGGCCACGTCAATAGATGAGCATTAGCGAAATATGTATATGTGTCAGATCATCTGGCAAAACTACGTAATTGTAACGCACATCTCCCCCGCGCTACCTACTTAGGCCGTACTCACCTCTCGTTTCAATGCCATTACCCCGTATTTTAAAGTGTACACAGTCAGACGCAGTATCATTTAACTGGGAGACAGCCTGATCAATTAGTTCAGGTCTATAAATGCCAGGACAAGTAGCACATACAAGCAAATCCCATCCGCAGTATAATATTTAATTGGACGTCATAAAATAATCCACAACACGCGATGAAAGGAGTGAGCTAATAGCAGTGATTGATTACTGCGCTGAGATTGTGTTCGAGGACACGCATACGCTGTACATACACTGAACTCAAAAGAGGTTCTTGAATCGCGAAATGTTGCTGTTACATCAGCCAATTGTGCTGCATTGTGCTTAGCACAGAGATATCCTTAAAACAGGCCTCAAAGTTAGAATTCGAGTCACCTAATGAAAAGGTAAAATTTTAAGTCACTTGTTGGCAGACAAGCGATCAAAATCGAAACAGACAACAATCCTCCAAGCGCGTGTTCGACGTCTCGAATTATCAGCAAAATCAAGATCGAGGTAGTGATTGCAAATTGCGAATAAGCTAATTTGCAAAGAACATATTCAACTCAAGCAGTTCTCCTAGATTTCGAGGGTCGACCGAAAGTGGCGGTTCGGGACGCCTTTAGCAACCCCCTTTAGCTTGGCGGCCAATACGAAAAGGACGAAACGAGCCGACAATAATCAGGACGGCGACAAAATCAGAGCCGATTTATAGAGAAGGATCAACTGCGCTAGGCCAAAACTGAGTCCTGGCGAAGTGGAGTGAAGTAGCTGAGTAGCGATTGATGACGGGCGAAGGCCGGCAGGATCAGGATCGTCCGGGTTAGAGGAGCCTTAGCATCAAACGAGCAAAGAAGCTGTTTGAAAGTATCTTCACCACTCAGCTAATCATGTACCATTACGACACACCCTGTTAGGCTCGGGTTTATGTTGGCCGCCAACTCTCGTAGTGCCGCTATCAGAGACGATCCCATCATTGTGACGATTATTGTAGAGTGTCTGCTCGGTCAATGAATGGATACAGAGGAATTTTAGGCGAGCTTATGTAACATTGGTGTTGATGTGTGATCCACTGAGGGCGGCGACACACGGCGTAGGGAGAGGGCATCATATGGAAATAGAAGAATCTATGATATTTGTGTTTTACCTTTGAGAATATGCTCTGGATTAGATGGAACGAGATGTACATATGTAAACGCATGTGAACAAAAATTGCATTATATATACTTGCTATTGTATTTATGGAGACCATAACCTTTTTAACGATCTCACCACTTTTGCTTACTGCTAAGCCATTGACCGCTGGTATCTCATATTCTCCTTTAGTGAGCGTAAGTTATGAGCGTTAGTAGGTGCAAGTGCATGTGTGCGTCTTCCGTTAATATCTGTCCTGGTAGAATGGGCGAAGCCAAACAAAGTCTGTGAGCGTTCTCGTCCATTTGGTTAATAACGTTCGCAGAACTCGGGGCGGCGGGCGGGCCCAGCAGTAATAGAGAAGTGCGCGGTCGAGCGGTGGCTGGCCAGGCGTGGCAATATGGGCGCCCACGGTGTCTAGGATACGTTCCGAAGATCATGTGTATCTATGTACATCTTAGATAGCATCCGAGCAATCTTGAACGACGATGACAACCACTCGCAGTACAATTTCTTTCTCACTACTCTCCAGGTGTTCCCACTCCCATAGTGATGCCTCGTCGACCCGGCAGGCACTGGGAAGTGTCTGGATGATAGGTATAGACACATCTCGCCCAGTCCCACCAGGGCACACCAGCCGAGCAGGAAGCAGGCCATAGGCCTGCCCATGTACAAGGGGGTGAGGGCTGATTCGAACGACACCGCTCCCATAGATGGATGCACACCCAAATGCGTCTATTGACTCCAATGACTACTGCGACTACAATGACTAGTGCACCTACTACTCTGATCTGGTTGAGAGACGGAGACACTGGTTATGCCGGGGGGATGCTTTGAGAAGGAAGAGAATGCAGATGATGGGCGCGAGCTGCCATCGGCTGAAACAAATGACCGGAATGAGCAAATGATTATATCAAAATGCTGCTTTATTCACTGTTTAATTGCGCTTGCTGTGGAATAACTACACCGGAAGTGGTCGGGGATTCTCCAACTTGGAAATCATTTGATGGTTCTTAAGACGATCAATGTGGAAGTGTTTCCAAGAGAGAAGAAAGTTGATGAAGAATACACAATCAAAGTGAAAGGGTACCAAGAAGTTTCGAGGTCTGATTTTTCCTGCTCGAAGTGCTCCCCTTCACCGATGAGGGCAGGTGTTCCTCAAACTGTTATAAGTTCAACATATATCAAGAAACATAAACAAAACGCACGATTTCTCAGCTTCGGAGTTGGACAAAAAACCCGACAAGAGGCTGAATGACCGAATTAGACATTAATCGTTTGGTGTCGACTAATGAGTTGGTCAATTCCTTTACTTAGAATGATGCTCGTGATGTGATTCGGCATCGCGTACTTCAGTTGTCCGTTCTCCTACGAGTCTTAAACGAAACACTAGCCATTTGTCAAGTTGGCCAATGTCGTCCCAAAATGCCAAAGAGGAACTACGTACATATACTCTATCAAGGGTCTTACCAGCAGCTCGGTGTGCCTCCCAGCCGGTGTGGTGTAATAGTATATCACGATCTTGGTCACTCGGAAAGGCAATATGTATCCACGATCATAATCCTCCGCGGTTACATCGCAAGGTGGCGGCAACGACCATGCAGTTCGTGTGGGGCTCCATTAGTGAAGTTCGACACCGACCGCAAAAACTCGTCTTGAGACCCGAAACTCAATTATGGAGCACCGGGCCAACCCACCCCTTTCTTTTTGAAAGTTCTTAATTGAAACCCAAGGAGCTCCGGGACTCTTTAGTCCTAGTAGTGTTTAATTTCACTATCAGATATAAATTTATTGAGCTGTATTTATGCACTATATATATATATATATTATGCGCAAATAAGCGTTTGAAAGGAAATGAGGAGAGAACGCCTCTGATAACGGACGGTACAATTGTTACAGATGACAAAGCCAAGGTAAAGATATATATTTCAATCATCGATGTTCTAATTTTTCAGTCCTTTGTCTGTCCCTTCTCTGCCTTATTTTTTAATGAGAACTAAGGCCTTAACTGTACTCCAGTTTCGTAAATTAACCACAGTATTGTACTGTAGTCGAGCCCGGTGGCCTGATGGTGCATTCGTATGCGCCTCGCAAAGTGACGTAAGGTAAGGTAAAAGGTAAGGTAAAGCTTTATTGGTTTATTAAAGGAGCTGCAATTTCACAACGCTTAAGTAGGTGTACGAGTTCGATCCCCACCGTTGCACATTTGCATTTAAAGGGGTCCGTCTTATGAAGCAATGCCGAAGATAACACTACCGTGGACGTTAAATGTTTAGTCAGCCTGGAAAATGGATTTAGTATTGTATTCCCAGTAGATGACTCGTTGTATCTACCACAGTAGACACCAAAATCGATACGTACACTCAAATGGCAACCTTCGATACACAAAAAAACCAGTTTCGTCTTATCCGTCCCAGTTGAATGGAAACTATAACCCGACACCAGAACACATCATTAGATTCCACCGAACTCGGGCAGGGGTGCCCAATCGTCATTGTCGCCATTCAACCCATCATCATACTAAAACATGCAGTACCTATTGTAGTCTACAATGCTACTTACAACGAGCACCACTGGCGTTTCCATTGTAACAAGTCGTCATTCGTTGTCCCTCCCAGTTCAATGTCTCCCTTTCCGGTGGATCATCACCTCGATACCAACTTTCTTCCTCAGGACGGAGGGAGAAACGGGCCCTGGTCACTTTTGCTATGGCCTCCGATTCTTGATGTGGTAGGATGTGGCCGCACTACTGCTTCCTCAGACGTTCTGCGCATGTGCTCGCGAAGGCCTTCGCCACCGCCGCCCTCGCCGCCGCCGCCTTCTGTCTAAGAAGTAGATAGGGTCTGCACCACAGACCACACCGTTGGTGGATTTGTAGCAGCTGTAGCTACGGCGTTTCCCGTCTGTTCCTCGCGCTGGCAGCGATGCCGGTGGTGCTGGTCAAATGGAGTGAAGGCGGAAACAGCCCGAATCGGCGCTTATTTCTTGGTCGCTGCCCGCGCGTACCTCACCATCATCTGTTTCTCTATTTCACTGCCACCACCATCGCCGCCGTCGTCGTCGCCGCCGCCGCCGCCGCTTTCCTCTTTATTCCATTGTCCGTTTTCAATTGGAACTCGAGAGTGATTTATGTTTGATGATGCGCGCTCCGTCCATCCCCCGTTTAGTCTTCCTAGCAGCAGAGAGCGAATGCCCGCTACGAGTGCACCAATTCCATTCGTGCATTCCCCACACATCCACACAAACACACTCATAGAACGAAAGAGAGACACCCACCCACCCACACACACACACATACACACAACGACAGAGAGACCGACACTACCACCACAAAAGCAGAGACAAGAAACGGGGCTGGGTTTCCGTAGCGCCTTCGTAGCCCTTAGATAATGGCCGTTCTGCCAGATTTAAATTGCACACACATCGCCCGCCACATGTACCTCCTCAGTAAAGGAACGAGAGAGAGAGAGAGAACGCGCGGCAGAAAGAGGACGCAGAGGCGGACAAACGGGCAGGGAGGCAGAGCGAGCGAATGGAAAACACGATGAAAAAAATACCCCAGCGGTGGACGGGTAAACGGAGAGGTAAAGGAAACGAAATGATGCAAAGGGATATAGAAACAGAGGCGGCTAGCGCGCCCGAGGGAAAGAAATGAAGAGGAGGCCGGGGGGTAGCGGCCGGGGTGGCGGGAGATAGCTCTGATGAAAAGGAAAAGTGAAACCCGAGAACGATGAAGGGCAAACATTGAAGGAGAAAGAGCCGCCCTCTGTCGGGGGCGGACAGAGGGCGGCGGCGGCGGTGGTGACGAAGGTTAGGGGGAGTTTGTGGGGGAGCTAAAGCACAGAAAATGCACCCCCAACTCAATGGGGTCCATTGAGTGGTGGCCACTGCGAGGAGCTCTACTGCTGAGACGACTGCTCGGACGTGGGTATCGTTAATGAGGGTGATTGCCTCAATAAAGGTTTGCATCGATGGAAAATGGTCAGAATAGCAGTAGTTGACGGTAGTGGTGGTGTTGATGATGACGCATCTACAAGGTGGGACTCTGAGGTCGGTTGGAAGGCAGATCGAGTTCAATGAAGAATTGGAGGACAGAATAGAGATAACCAGAGAGAGGCGGAGCGAGCTGGCAAAGGGTCAGTTAATTGCGTCGTCCCATGGCGTCTCGGCAGTCAACGGACGCCCAATTGTAAGGTCGTTCGCTAGATTTAAGGAAGGAGACCTTGCGCGCCGCGACCAGCCACGACCTGGACAGTCTATGTATCAATCTGGGCGGCCGCGACACAGGAGATTATTAATGGAAATGATAGAAGAGGTCACACATTGAACCTTGTAGTTATTATAGGTATATTCTTCGACTTCTGTCTGACTGAGCATATTGCTTGTGCTAACTTGGTCCTGACGGAGGGGACCTGCAGACGAAGCTTTCATATACCCTTTCATTACTTTCATGTGTGTGTGTGTGCGCACAATTATATGTAAATGCTTATTGTACACAACGAATTCGCATGCACCATCATTTGCACCGTAAACACCTGTTCGCTAACTGGCCTTGCTAGTCATTTGAGCTTCGAGAGTCATTTGAATTTTCATCGCGTTGCCTCTCGTTGCTTGTTTCTCGTCAAACAGTTCCAATGGGGCAATGAGAATGCAAAATGAAACGATGAGCACAAATCGAGCCGGCACCGGCGATCTCGGCCATTCCCCAGATCTTTCGCATCTTGAAATAAAATAGGATCATTCAACAGCGTTTGCGCGAAACGGCACCAGCAGCAGCAGAAACAACAACAACTGCAACCACATCAAACTCGAACTAGCCGGAGGAAGCAGAGATGGGTTGTGGGGGACTGGGGTCTCTCCAACGGCCGCCCACTTCGTGCACACGTTCATTTGTTGTTTAGCTGCTGCTGCTGCTGCAGGAGAGACAGCAGCAGCAGCAGCCGCAACTACGCCAGTTGAACAACTGCTTTCGGTTGAGCCTTGAGATACACCTTCCCGATGCGAATGGCTCTCGCGAGCGCGAGCCGCCTGGAGAAAGTGAACGAATCATGTTGGATCCAATTTGCCCATTCGAGTTGGGCTGTCCAAGACCAGCGCTCAATCTGCTGATCTCGTGTCGACATCGTCTATGTTACCACACCCTCCAGTCGAGAAACAGCAGTGCAACCCAAAAGATGTACAGCATTGTGAACAACAACAGTGCGATGAGAGGAAGAGACTGGACAGGGTTTCAGTTTCTTGCAGACGTACACAGCGGCAGCAGCAGCAGCAGAGAAACAGGCAACAGCGTCAATGACGTTAGTAACAACGACTCCACAAGCAGCATTAGGGAGCAGCGCACAGTTAAAGTCTCACCGCCACCATGACGGCCATCGCTTCCTTCACGATCATCAACAACATCAGCAAGACCATCAGGATGAGGTAGAAGAAAGTAGTGAAAATAAAATTGAGAGAGAGAGGGGCTATAGGTGTGGCCGGCGGACTGCGAAGGCGGATGAATGCTCTGAATCGCTACTGCGAATAAGAAGGGCTACACCACCTGTGCAAAATGGACCAGCAAAACAGGGAAATTTGAATGTTCGCTCTATCGCACCACATTAACAATACGTACAATACAGCAAGCAGCATAGCGCTATCGTGACCACATTGACAGGCGTGTTCGTACGAAAGCAATTTTGCCCCGTTGTTTACAATTAATCCCGAGTCGAGCAAAGGCATAATGTATTTCCTCTTAGGACGATAGAGGAACAGTTAGTAACGATGCACGGCCGTCGCACTGACACCGTTGATTGTCCGCTCTCTCGGCTGACTATTATATAATACCATGCGAAAGAAGACAAACGCTGGAATTGTTCAGCGAAAACGGCGGGGGGGTAGCGCGGGGGCGTATGACCCTCTGCTTTGCGTTTATGACCATCACTACGTAATGGGGCGTCGGTCGTCGTTCTACCACGTTCGTAAGTGGCTAGTCTGTCTCTGTTCTCTCTGACTATAACAAGCAATGGGCACGAATCGGGCGAGAAGAGTTGAATTCCCAAGTGCGGGCTTCCTCCTTGATCGGATTTCTCCCTTCGCTGGTTGGCGACCATGTTCGAGATTGTGACGTGAGACTGTATGACCGATACCCACTATTCAACGCAGCTGTAAGCACCCAGATGCTCGATTCCTTCGACAAACTTCGACGGGTGGCCCCGTGCGAACGGTATTCGAAAGTGCGTTGAGAGGAATCGCTCAGAAGGAACAGCTCGCCGTTGCGTTTTGGTTTTAACAAAAATTAAGAGGAACTAAACGAGTTTGATCTGAGGTCACCATAGCATAGTGTCTCTGATGAAAATCCACGTTCGTTTCGAGCGCTGCTTCCTAACGAATAAATGGACTCTGGGCCCCTTCAGCTGGTTACGCAAAAACATACACCTATGCTATTATCATCGTAGTGATGGTCCTCGATAAACAGCTGCGGGTTACGCGTCAAGTAGGATTCGTCTTGAAATAGAATATAAGAAGATGACCCTCCCGCGGTTCGCGTGGATCTGCATGGTCAACGCGTTTCTTTATGACATCAGTAGTCTTTTTTTCTAAATTTCTCCTGTCTTGATCACCTGTGCTGGGGTACAATGCAAATGTACAAGTTGCAACCGTGTTCGGTAATCAAGGAGCGCCGTGAACAAATGACTGTGGACGATGTAAAATCACTTCGGACATGGTATCGCACGATGGTGGGCGTTCTATCATCTCCTCGAGGGTACACGAGTATATTTCTTCACGGCACTCCTCAGAGAGGAGTGGACAGTACAGACTATTGAGCCATTGGCGAATGTTAGCCATCGACTCGCATGGCACCCGAAATTTACAAATACTGCTATTTTCGAAGTAATATACGTCTGATCCAACCCCCAACAAAGTGGGGGGTTGTTCGAAGGACCTGGAGCTTTCGGTCGATGAGGTTAGTGCGGTGCGGGGACTTCAGAGCACCGAATGGCCCGAGGTTTAGTGAGTAAAGTCTCACGCACTTCGGACC
Organism: Stratiolaelaps scimitus; assembly: GCA_019614645.1. Lineage (NCBI taxonomy): Eukaryota > Metazoa > Arthropoda > Arachnida > Mesostigmata > Laelapidae > Stratiolaelaps > Stratiolaelaps scimitus. The sequence goes on from JABWDB010000016.1 coordinate 5,023,279, forward strand.
AGAACACAAAGGTGATGTTTTTTATTCATTCATTCGAATTTATTTATTGACGGAACTGCAGCTTTTTTACAATGATTGCATTCTCGTTAAAAAATATTAAAGACGATTATTACATCACGGCGCGGGTACATACAGCTGCTATCGACAGCTTTGACCGCAAAGTACGACACAGAACTCGAATATAAAATATACAAATAACTCGTAGTATAATATAAGCAAGGATATAGATGGTATGCATAGAACACAAGCAAACCTAGTCCAGTAATACCTTCTGCACTTCCAACGAGAAATATATACAGTTTTGTTATATATACATATAGTAAAATTATGATAAAATAACGACATATCCTACATATCACATAATCGATGTTAAAATGTGAACTAACCTCACCGCCATCCACTGTCCGATTTACGCCGATCTACGGCTGCTATTCCGTTCGTCCGGCGCATTCTCCACCTGCGATGAATAATTCTTACGCGTCGTCAATGCCATCTTTAGTCAATTTGTAGCTGTAGTATGATAGCAATAGCCCTCCTGGTGCTAACTCGTAACAGCGCTCGTAATAGCAGCGATGCTGCGGTGGCGGTACGAACAGGGGCAGGAGTATTCATTCGCAAGAGTCTTCGGCCGGCATTCGTGTGCGCTTTAAAGGTGTTGATGCTTGCTCCAATCGTAGCGCTAAAATTAGCATGATAGGCCTGCCTTGCCGCTGGCTCGCCCGGCCGCCATATCATGCGCGCCAGTCTATCTGCCTGCTCCTCTCCAGGCTAGGCCCCAGCCAGGAAGAGGAGTGCAGACCTCGCTCGATGAGGAGACGAACCAAAAGTCTCAGCCCGCCAACTCGCCGAGCAGGATGCTGCACCGGAAGCTTGATTTGCTTGACGCGGTGTTGCCACACAGCGGCATCACCCCGCGAGCTCCCCGTCCGCCGGCGCGTCTCAACCTCCCGATGGTCTTCGCGCCTGTTCAGCAACGAGCAGTTGCGTTTGCTCACCAAACGGTGTTGGCACACATCAAAACAGGCGGAACGCCACGGGGCTGGATAGATGCAGGGCCCCGAGTTGATGTGGGCTGCTCATTTCTGACTGCTTACCTGTTTGTCGGCCTGCTAATTAATTTAATGTGTTCTCCTCCTGCTTTGTCCGAATTTAAACCGTCAGGTCGCTGAATTTAAACTCGGCTGGCCAGTTGGAGCGGTCGATTTGGCCGATAGTGGCCCCGACGCTTAAGGTTCGTTAGCGTTAGAAGCCTTAAGCGTTAGCTGGTTGCCTTTGCATGGATGCATCGGTCAGGTCACGCCAACGCGAGACTGTTATAGGCGGTGGGGGCACTGGAAAAGTGCCGGCGCATAGGGAGAACCATCTATCGAGAGAGAGAGACACTCACCAATTGCCTTAACCGGCCAAGTTCAGCGTTCATTTTTTAAGCCATTCGAGCATCGCGATGCTGCTATCCCATGGGATAAATAACTGTGGCTTAATTCCTATGTTAGCCTTTGTCAAATTGCAGCTCCTTCAATAAACCGATAAACCTTTACCTTTACCAGAGGTATGGTAACTTCCATGATACTTCCTCGCCCCAAGCTAGCAATACCTAGAGAGACGCATTCAATTACTGCAATTGGGGATACACTAATGACCGGGAGCTAATAGCAGCACCACCAAGGGCGAAAATAAAAGGAAAACCCAGTTCATCTAATTTTGCACAAGCTCGCACGTCTTGAAATTTAATCATTTGTGGCTCGTGAAAATATCATAGGTGGTGATAATTATCAAAATTGAGTATCATAGCAAATATATAATACTACCAATCGTTGGGCATGAACACTACACGTTCGGGCGCCAAGAGCACATCAAAACCGAGGCTAGAGTCACACGATATTTCTACTCAGTTGGCTGCATGTGTTGGACAATGGTGTACATTTGTCATCAGTATTATAATTCGCCATTAAATACAGGTTGAATCACGGTAGGAATTTTGTACCCTTTATGATGATTAGATGCCTAAAGTCATAGAATAGTAATGGACACGTAAGCATTTCACTGCGGACCACCTGTGTGACAGCTCCAGGGACCAACTCGCACTCAGTGATCTATCTACACATGACAGATATTACGAAATCAAAGGGCGGAAATGATACGAATCTACCAAGAAGCTTGAGTATATCCATGGATTGATTTGAGAAGGCAAGCTTTAATGCATCAACGTACCAATGTCATTTGCCTATCAAATCTACATATAACACGTCCAACTTTAAAGGAAACATTTAAAGACCCTTCGAAGAATTGGATGGGTTCCACCCACAACAAGCAGCCATCGGCACAGCATTGTTAAGCAAACATCCAAATGGCAAAATGAGCAGACTCCTTCCCCAGCCGCCGCCGCCGCCGCCGAATCCTCGAGAAGAAATTTCCTCTCGATTTGTTCCGAAGGGCAGAGGGAACGAGGTTGGGCCAGACATGCGTGACCAGATCCCATTTCGACAATTCGCTCGGAGATGTTCAACGGTACTCGAGATTGGGCTTAAGCAGGCGTCGAGAGCCGAGTTGAATTTAGGGTGTGCGTTCTCAAAACGGGAAAGTGCCAAGTCCAAATGCTCGACCGATGCTAATTAGACCCACTGGACTCCCTTCTCCCCAATCTAATAATATTAATATTACAGTTATTTATTTAGTGTCAAGCCACCGAGAGGGTACAACGAGATGTCCTGCCTTCGAGTGTTCAAGATTGAAATTAGTGTCAAAACGAAGATACACCTATGTTCACACAGGTTTCGTTCGAGCGAAGGGGTCAATGTTCTGGGGGTTGTGTCGGCGAAAGTCGATGTTATTGCAGCAACAACTAATCGCGCAAGATATCCGGCATGCGCGAAACAAACTTGACGTTTGAAAGATTGAATATTCCAAATAGAGACCACCTAATGGTGATGGCTTATACCGGATATTCATTGGGTAATGACACCCAACTGAGGTCAAGATGGCTTTCTGTCTCTTGCTGGTCGATCCTTTATGTGTTCACAGGTTTGTGTATATCGTAAGCAACTCTAATAATAATAATAATAATAATAAATAGGCGCAAAATTTGCTCCCGTAGATAATCACGGTAGATTGCTTGAATAATTTTTGTTTAGATTTCAGCCGGATATGCCTGAATGATCCGTGCGATCGTACTGGGTTGGATACTTGAGGCCGACTGATTCAGGCGTTGCTGTCCACCCCTATTTCAACCTGAGGCTGAGTGGGCTCAGTCTATTAGTCAAGAGGGCCCATTTTCAATTCCATGTTGTCAGGGCTATGATGCTGTCTCGTCTCCGCAGTTCACGTTTACTCCTCAGACGATACGATTCGCTTCCTTCCACTGGGAGGCTGTCTTTACTATTTTATTGTGGAGGGTCTAATGAGAACGCTTAATGCACACGTGTCACTCAGCCGTAGTGACCAGTGTCAGGACTCACAAACCCACAAAACTCGTGTCCAACTCTTATCGATACCAGGTGTATGTATGTTGTCCTCAATGGGTCGCTGCCGCAACCACGAGCTGTGATACCTCCATACGTAGCCCAGCTGAGCCCCCATCTTGAACTCAAGTCAACGGAGTGTACAACGTTACAATTGTCTACAGCTGAAGCCTGTTATTTCATCTCGCCAGAGCAACTGGTGTACTTCTTGGTTTTTCAAGTGGAAGCTCTACTGTAAAGCTAAATCATTAAGCACGATGTATTCTAAAAGTCTCAGATTTATTGTTATTAGCAGTATATTTATTTAAGCCAACTAACTTGCAACATCACTCTCAGTATTCATACGGCGGTGGATCGAAGATCTGCCAAACTTTCGGCCCAGTCGTCGAAAATTCATATCGCAGACAACGAGAGTGTTTCCTGAAATTGACGTAGTTAGCCAATATGAGTCTTCGGAGGCCACGAACACAGAGGCATAGTGAAAAATGGCCGATTCCACAATTGCCCCAACTGGCTATTTATCCCACACTCGTCTCCGTGGCACTGTCCTCTCCCCTCGACCAGCGTCCCCCTTTTGCTGCGATTGACGTTCGTGGTCGAGCTTATACTAAACTTGGACTCATCCAGAGTACATTTGAGTTTGTATATTCGTTAGAGGATATTGTTAGTACTAGTACGATCACAGACGAACTGACATGCGAGCGAAGTTTGCAAACGGGATACGCTCAAGTCGATGGACAGTGTAATTTCTAAGGAGTCATTCTGTCCAGCTGCCTATTATTATCTAGCCGGCAAACGTGAAACTGATGAGCAATGAAACTCGAATGAATGTTTACCAATCTCCCCATTGGATGCACGTTGCCTTGGTGGTACGTGAGAAACACCTTGTGCCCAAAAAGTTGAAATAGACGTTGCCAACAAGCGATGCAACCCTTGACTGATTGGCTGCTGAGTCCACCGCGTGAAGACAACGGCGAAATGCGTCATCGCGGTCACAGCGAGTCCTACGAGACAAGAGATTAATTACGTCCGTTAATTCTTGGAAGGAACCACCTGGACAGATTGAAGGCTCTTGAGGGTAGGAATCGCACAAGCAGGTTTCGCATAAGTCGTAGCCTGCCAGCGAGAAGTGGATAGCAACAATTAGTGACTACTAACAATGTCCTCCACATTTGCTTTGGAGTCAAGATACCAAAATTGTGGCAGAGAGATGAGAAAAAAACCATATAATTCAGCAATTTCGTCAGTTAGTTGTACGTATGTAAGTGTCTTCCAGTACATTCTGTTCACGTTTGGAAGAAATAAACAAGTACGAACATGGTATACATATGTGAATTGGTGAGATTCCCGTGACGGGGACTGGTCTTCCCTGCCAATATATATTCACCCCAGATCGTGTGATCGTGTTCCCTGCAGCAGCGATCCACTCTCCAGAATTGGCCTAAATCTTCGTAGCGATGCGCCGTATGTCCCAGCCCACACCACTTGGTTCCTGGACGCAATGGTCAGAACAGACGAACCAGTTCGTTGGAACAGAAATAGAAAATAAAGTCAATAAAGACTATCACTTCGATACAGACGCTGGTGGCACTAAAATCTAGGTGAGGGGTCGACACTCGATTATACATATATATATTGAATATCATTGAAGACAACTGTTGAACTATACAACTAAACGGTAAACACCATGTAATTCATTGAGCTAAAATAAAAACACAGCTGGAGCAGCTGTCTTATTCGATTGCGCCTCAATAGCGGGTATTATTAATCGCTCTTGCCACGACATAACCTGGGAAATTGAGCTGACCTGTATTCCCCATGGAGCAACAGGGCATCGCAAACTATAATGGTTCTCAAGTTCAAAATCTGACTGAGATACTCAACGAATGCTAACAATCGTACGCAGTACTCAGACGCCCGGAAAAACTCTGGGAATTAGACGCCACATGGGAGTAAGTGGCTCGAAATCACCGTACAAGATACTACAACGACCATCACCACCACAACAACTACTACTACAATCATTATACATACGATGATGGTACGTAGACACGACAGTCGTGATCGATATTGGGCAATGATCGTCTACAAATACTCCATAAATTGGTGGAAGGTGTCAAACCAGTTGAGCCAAAAACGCGAAGCTATTGACTATGTATTGCTACCAGTGTTGGGTGTCGCTGTATAGTGGTCGCTGCAGAAGCAGTTCCGTCATCCGACGACAAACTACAACGGCTACGCCTCTGGCTATCGGAAGCCAGAGGGTGCAGGTTCGAGCTCCGCTGGGTGACATATAAGAGAGCTTAAGCATTGTAAAATTGCAGCTCCTTTAATTAACCAATAAACCTTAACCTCAACTCAAATATAAATGATATTTGTGCGCGCATCACCGCAAAACGTGCTTAAACCACATGAATTCCAACCATTGTGTGCTAAATCCCGATTCTGAATTCAGCAACGAATCATGCTTATCTAATTGTAAGATGTTGCTAATTGCCAATAATGAGTTGGTCGTTTATTCGTTTGTATATGACAGCCGCGTGTTGCGTATTTACCAGGCACGATTGCGAACTGGGTGAGTCGTCCGATGGAGAAGAGATCATAAAATTTGGCAAGAAACGTCTCGTGGTTATTAAGCCGCTTTGAGGATCTGTCGCAATCGTCCAGATAGGTCTGCATCTCCACCGTCGTTAAACTCACGTGGGAAACATCTGTGGCGAAAGAAAATCACTAGTTTAATTAAACAATTATTCAATGTGGTAAATTATATATTATAATAATAATAATAATAATAATAATAATAATAGCCACCTCCCAGTCATTTCTCCAAGCGGACACCAAACCACAGAGAATGAGAATATGCAGCTAACATGCTCGGCATGAATTAAAGTTGTTCACTGTTCCTGTGATTGTGGACGGCAATGCTTGACGATCGAGATTATTAATAAGGTACCGCTCGATGCCCAATACAAGGGAAAGTACATTTTCAACATTACATTTATCATTACAGGTTTTCGGGCCTCCAGAGTCACTAACTACTGATTCGTAATTTGAGCCGCAGTATGCAATAAAAATATTGGCTAAACAATAACTCAATAGAGACGCTTTACTAAGTCGAACTACTTTGCTCGTATAGTGTAATATATTCGATCGGCTTGAATGTGAGTTGTTTATGCGCTCGGTGCGGGGTACCTCGAGCGCATGCGGTACAGCACACTATATATATATATATATATATATATATATATGCAGTGTATATATATATATATACAGTGTATATATATATATATAGTTGAGTCTATATCTATAAAACATTGAGTCAGATCAAAAATAACTGCATCTCTCCTAAGTCGTCGACAAATTCTTATATAAAAAAACAAGGGCTCGTCCGGGATTTGAACCCGGGACCTCTCGCACCCAAAGCGAGAATCATACCCCTAGACCAACGAGCCACACGTCAATTGCGGAAACGTTTGCCGGCAAAAAACGCTCAGCAGAAACACACAAACACCAAAAGGAGGTCATGAATGCTTCACGGGTGGATTGGAAAAGATCATTGAAAACGCCGTCCCGCGGAGCACCATCCGATTCAGCAAATGCCAAGTTTACAAACGTGCTTGTTCGGAATTTTGACAACTCGCTTGAATTAAATGAACAAACTGAATGAATTAAATGTGTACTCCGTGGAGAGATATGTTGATAAACATTTGTCGTTGAGGAAAAATAAGCAATCTGATATAAATTACTACGATTCATCAGCCCATTTAACTGAGAACTTACAAGATCGCCGCTGTGCTCAGCTTGCCTGACATATTCAGTGCAACCAGCACAATAACTCAACTACCATTCAATATGTTATTTGTTTTGAATTATTGGCATATACGTTTTAACATGCGCATTAACACATAGCTGCGAACGAGTCTCTACAACATTAAACAATTTGTCCTTAAATAACATTAGAATAAGAAGACCGCGATCGCTCTGAAGATATTTTTTCTATACCGCAAGAACAAGCGAGCAGAGGTTTTGTCTGAACAGTTGAAAAAGAAACAAGGGCTCGTCCGGGATTTGAACCCGGGACCTCTCGCACCCGAAGCGAGAATCATACCCCTAGACCAACGAGCCACGCACGAGTGACCCCTTACAAATGATTGAAACCACAATTTCTACAGCGTCAACATATCGGACGAATTTATGAAGAGTGCAAATGTGTCATGTCTTACTCGCTGGCGGAGGGGGCATCATATTTGAGCGTTCACAAATTGAGCAACAATAAATTCACTTACTATTCGCGAGTTGAGCTTGAACGTATTCAGCATCTGATATGATTTTGCAGAAGTCAATAGTTCTCCCATCGTTCTGGTAATGCACTTCTACCCAAAGACTGTTATTATCAGGATAATGAAAATCTGTGTAGGTCCGACTGGAAATCAACTCCTCGATTCTGCAACGGTTCAGAACAGAACTCCGCTAAATAAAAAAAAACACTCACAGGATAAAAGCATAGTCTACATATAAGAGAACTTAAGCATTCTATGCAGTTCCTTTAATAAATCAATAAAGCCTTACCTTACCTTACTAAAATAACTCTTTAGGGGAGAATTGAGAGTGTACTGAAAATTTACCGGCGAATTGGGAAGTGGGTCGACAGTTAAAACAAAGTGCACAGTTGCTGACAGGAGCTATATATCTATAAAACTCGATTCAATATCAACTTCGTTTAGTTCATTGTGAATAAAATATATAATTTTTCGCATGCAAAAACCTCGCCCCTAAGTATAAATGAAGCTTTATATGTGAACAGTGAAAGCAACGTACTGTACAAATTGGTGATCAACAAAGAATCCAAATCTCTACAGCATTAACGAATGCGGACATGGTTATATCGAATTGCAATATACCGCAGACCATCCTAGAACTACTTTCACTAACTACTAGCTTTCACATTATAATAATATATGAATAGATAAATTATCATGCCTATGAGGGTCAGAAGGAAATGCAGTGTTCTCCCCTAGCCATATTCTTAGATTGGACCATACGAATGTCACAGGTTCTGGTTAATCTATCTTTGGTCGAGTGATACCAATCTCTGTTTACTTACGTGCCGCTTGCTAGCCTTTCGAAGCGAGAATCCACCATGCTAGCTCCGGCCGAAAGCACGAAACTCCACAAAGACAACAAACCTATTCTAAATAATTGACTAAGCTGTGGGCAACTGAAAACCCCATGAAGTTTCATATCCATATTTTTGATCGTTTGCACTTTGCCAGAATTACTTCAAATTCTATAAGTGTGACATCGGTATGAACCACGGCTCACTTAGTGAGCGCTATTCTGCTGCTGACCATGGAAGGGTGTGGTAGTGTCTGCCGAGTTTAGAATTCCCACCACATGAGTGTGTGCCCTCTACATAAAGAAAAATGGGAGCAGCTCTGCGCAGCTGACCTAAACACTACACAGTTACCATATATATATATATAGAAAGCGAGAGCGATATATTAGAGAGACACATTTAATGTCGACACAGCGATATATATATATATATATTTATATATATATGTAGAAAGCGAGAGAGATATATTAAAGGGACACATTTAATATCGACACAGCTGGCCATGCCTGATAGATTGGTACGTCAACACTCCCGCGTTGACTCGCACTCCACACACGTTTCTTTATTTATAGCAAAAAGGCAACGTCCACAGAGACAAATTTCAGTTTTGCATAGAGATGGCCGGTGCGAGACCGGTTTTAGCTCGATTGCATCATCTGAGTATGGTCGGCCCCCTGTCGCTTGAATGAATTAGAAGGCGGAACCCGTCGAAACTAGCACACAAGTATTCAGAAACCAACGAGTCGATGGATATGATGGATATCATATTAGTCACGGTGGAATCAAAGAGCTCGATGAGCACAAGAATTGAAATGTAGATTATATTCAAGAGTTACAAGATTCTACAATCAATTCTTGCAAAATGAATACAAAACAAAAAGCGTTAGTCGAGATGAAGAAATTATTGGATTCAAGTACAAACTGTTCGCGCCGTCAGCTTTCTCCTCTTTTTTATTTTATAGAGATTGAGCGCTAAATGCGTTGTACAGGCGAGAGTTCGCGGCTTCAAGGTGTTCGTCTGGTACCATGGGACTCTCACCAACTAAAACCCTGGATTTCTTCAACCTGGGCCTTGGAACTGATTTTGTCTTATTTCAGACCAACATTGTCACCTTGTTCTGGCGGATCACGGGAATGCCTGATGCACACACGCGCTGAGCGGCCCAACTATCAAGAGAGCTAGTGTGCCGCTCTCAAACCCACTAAACCCTTGATACTTGATGGCCGTCTCTACGATTAAACCGCCTAAGCGGTTTGTAAAGTAAAATGTGTAGACGTTGAGGGACAGTGAACTCAATAGGCTTAAGCGAAGCATTAATCGCAAGTTGGTATCAAACAAGTACGACGAAGAACCATTGAGCCAATAGTGGAAGTTAGTTGTGATGCAGTGCTCCGTGGGTAACACACAATGGGAAAGCAGGTAATGCTTGCATGCTTTCGTACGTGTTCTTACATCATGTATTTGCAAGACTATTAATAGAAAAAGGAATTGTATGATAAAATAATGAACCAAACCGGAGAAGAATGTACACGAATCTGCTAGCAACGAACACTCATACGTGACACCTGGCTCACTCGATCGCTTTACCTCAATCGGAAACATCATCAGGTCGTCATATATCAGATATCGTCACACTGCTTACCATACGAAATTCCAAACTGATTGCAGACGCATTACAGACTACAGGTCCACTGAGACAGTATTGATTATCTCCGCAAGATTTTCGATCAAGTAAAATAAATGCATTTGCAGTACTTTAACTCTAACATTGCCAAGAACCATATGTTCAGCAGTACTAGTACAGTATTAGTGTTTGCGTGATCTAGCGATCCCGTTTGTGTTAGGCGTATTGTTGCGTTTAACAATACAGCCCAGATACTGGATTTCTAATAGACCACTGAGTAATAGTACCCTTTTTCCTATTACAGAATTTAATTCAAGTTATATTCCATACACTTGAATGGAATATCAGACAGATAGAAGAAATATCTTAATATCAGCGTATCAACCACTTACATTTGACCAACGTCGATGTAAAGACTCTCCAAATTAATGATTCATACATAATTGGAAACAACATTTCCTATCCTATTCGTTCCGTAGGATGGGCATGTTAAATTTTTGTACATCAGAGACTTGAGCAGCTTTCAACTCGACCTTACTAAGATAACAAACATTAGTCTATCTACGATAGCAGCAACTGATAAAATCGTTCTGACTAACTAACTGTCCTCTCTTCATCTCGTGTTCGTTGTAGCTGGCAGTAGCATTTCCATTACTTATGCAAGAATCGATTTCAATCGCCAGTCTTTTTACTGCCAGATGGCTACACTCGTGTTCAATATTTATTCCGATTCGCCCTTCAGCTGCTGTCAGCAGGTAGGAGATCTCCCACATGTGCCACTTTCATATATATGACGTATATGACACAAAATGCCGCTTAATGCCTTGTTCGCCTCCACAACATTAACCTCGAAAATCGACGAACGTACTCATCCCGTAAACGCACACGGACACAGATTCCTCTTACAGCCGCTATGAGTTTATCCTACAGTAAATTAGTGCCGCGAAAAGAATCACCGATTGCTACCAATTCGTCTTGCTGCAATCTATTATTGTCAGTCCGCACGGGCACCCGTGGTCAATCAACCAACAACAACAACAGCGATAAAGATAGGGGCAGCTCGAACCTCAACGCAAGTTTGTTACAGCAGCAGTTGATTACTGTCGTCGGATGTTCCAACAGACGACCTATCGAGCGATATCTATGTCTATGAGGAGTCGTTCACGCTCTGCGCCTGTGGGCAACTGTGCAAACAATGGTACGAGGGCATAGTCACGAGATCCAGCGGGCCGCTATCGACTCGCAGCGAACGCATATGCACCACTTACTACCTGCAACCTTTCAATCATCGAAGCTGTTTCGAGGGCAGAGGCATCGCTACTTGCAATACACTAAGCTGTCGTTCTCTGCAGGGGTCAGTCTCTTGACAAGCCGGCAAGTAAGGCAAGACGAAGAGTAGTCGCTGCCTTTGTCACCTTCGCACGCGAATCACCGAGAAGGGAGGTTTGTGACTCAACTAGCTGCTAACTAACTGTCAAGAGGTGGATTTCATCATAATCGCATATATAAGGGTCAACACCAACAGTCACTTAGTAATTATTAATAATATATATGTATTTATATAGTTCCTATTTTACCAATATATATATATATATATGTATGTATATAGCTACTATATTTTATATTTAGTACAGATGTTTCGCGTAAAGCGAATAGTGTGTAAATATAAGGAGATATCGAACACAGCTGAATTTCTTATTGAACAAAAATGCATGGAGATCGGTTTATTTACTGTACAATGTATTTATAATTGACTAATAAATACCACGTATCCATTCATCTACAGCCATTCGATAGCAAGTCGAATACGGCAGGCTGTCTTTGATATTTCGAGCGCTACAGGTATCACCGTTGTCCTCGTTAGTATAGTGGTCAGTATCCACGCCTGTCACGCGGGAGACCGGGGTTCAATTCCCCGACGGGGAGGCTTTTTTTTCAACGCAGAATAAGCTTCCAGACCACATACAGCCTAAGAACTTCATAGTCGTTCTCTACTTTTGCCTATTGTCGCTACCTTTCTCGCACCGCGCAAGAAAAGGAAAATATGCAAAAGTGGCCCCGACAGGTCCTCAATGTAATATCTAAAGGTTAAGAGCTGAGGCCTGTCACATGGGGGAACAACTGGAGGGTCAGCTTAAACAAAAGTCGGTATTCTCTACAATTTCTAATATAGTGCATCGCTATCCGAGGCAGAGGTCCAAATAAGACAGCGATTCGATACATCCAAGGGCATAAGTGCGCACAGCGATGTTCTCTTCCTCGTTTTCTTTCGAGTCCGTTATGATACTATATTATCATACATGATGTATAATAATGAAAACATCAAATGTCTCGCAGGAACATAGGGGGAAGGTGTTATTTCGTCCGGCCGTTCAACAGCTCGAACGAACTAAACAAAGGTCTTCACTGCTTGGCAGGTCGTTTCGCTCTGTGCGTGCAGCATGTTCTTCGCGTGCCCCTCGCGTTTACGGAGGAAACTTCCGTCAGAACAAGCTCGTTCGATCAGACGGTCGGTCGCCTAGGCTGCCAGGTTATCGCCACCTGTTGCGCGCGTTCTGCGTCCGGCTAGCTCTGACGTTGCTGGCCGGCCCGGAGCAGCACCCGTTGGGCGGCAAAGCGCGGCTAACTTCAAATCGGCGGTGGCTGTTTGCTCGGAGCACTTCCAGGGGACGCTAGTGTCGGTGCACCAACAGCGGGCGACCCACAACAACAAAGTTCGAGCAGCGAGTAGAGAAGAAGAAGGACAACATGAAGGCGAGGATGTGCTCAGTTCAGATCTGCGCCGGAGCGTCGTCGGACCGGTCAGGTGGTATGATCAGCAGCCGTCCGATCGGCTTGGCATGGTGAACAACGTTCAACGATTCGTGTCACGACTAGTGCTCTCTGTCTGTCCAGGCTACACGCACTGTGGGTCCTGCTTGATTGCCAATACAATAGAGATCGTGTGCGAGAGTGCTGTTACCGACGACTGTACGTAGAGTTGACCAAGAAAGATCTCGCAAAAAAAGAAAAAGGTGCAAATCGTCACAGACAAGATTCATTGGCCGAGTCGAGCAAAGATAGTACGCTGGCGTACCGTGTCAAGCCATCCTGCACTAAGTACACACCGCGAGCCACTTGTACGTTACAAGTATCATCGCCAGTAGCAAAGTTCAAGTTGTGTTCAAGCTGGCTCGGGCAGCGGCAGTGAACAGGTAAAAGTTCCACAAAGATAAGGGGTCGCCGCATCAACGCTGTGCTTCTTGCCAGCAGAAAGTTCCTCCCCAGCAGCTGCTCGGCAGCAGGCACAGGACAGTATCGTCCGTTTATTCAATGTGAGGCGAACAAGTGTACGAACGGTATGGAGAAGCGCCGATGCAGCCAGCGTATGTGTGGCTGACGATGACCAACCGGAGTTATGCAATGGGCTAAGCGAAAAAATAAATAAAGAGGCAAAAGTTTGTGAATTCATGAATGAATCAATGGTTCTGATCAATGCGAGACAACGTATGAACAGCCGAGACATCGAGACGTGCTCAGGCTAAGTGGTGGATTTACTGTGACCCGCTTGTCGTGTGCCGAGAATGAGTTTCTGGCTGTGTGAAATCGAGAGAAAAACGAACGCAACAACCAGCGGAGAGTGGTGGACTACAAGTCCTCCTCGGGCCATCTGAGGGTCTGCCTGCGTGCGATCGAATACGAGCGGCGGATGTATGCTGTAAAAATCGAAGAAGCTGACGCTGTTAGTCGATGCTGCAGCTGCTGTGGTCAGACCGTCGTTGTCCTACGAGACGAGGGCTTGACGAAATGTGCTTGTGCCTAATTCGCTGTTTCGATTCGAGTGTATCGTCCAAGTGAGGTCGACAGTTACATACACCAACACCAGTCGACATCCGTCATTACTGTGTGAGCGTCTCTCTCTAGGCTCTTTGTGGACACCTATACATAGTAAAGTCTCACTTTCTCAATCTCCCTGCCTAGCTCGCTCGCTCGAGACGAAACTCGATCACGAATCCACAAATGAACATGCTCTCATTGTGGCTGGATACCTGACGTGTAGCTGCGGACGGCTGCCTGAGCAGCGGCGGCGGCAGCAGCAGCAGTGATAGTAGCAATAGTTGTAGCAACAAAAAGAAGACAACTCTCCTTCTGGTTTCACAGTTCGCTGTACATATGTATATACAAAACGAAGATCGCCAAACAGACATCTCCGTAACGGCATCGGAACCTCGACCACCACCGGTGCGCCAACATCTCTAGCAACATGCTCCCATCAGGAGTGCATAAAAGGGTAAGTTGTTGCAGGCTGATGTTATGGAAAGCTTAGCCAGCACTGATGTGCACAGGTGAAGTGTATACTGTTTAAGTGACTTCACGTTCTTCTACGTGAAGAAAAATATAACAACGACAACAACGAAGAGTACAATGCTCACGAAAATGACAGATACTCGTGTGAGATCGGGTCCGCGGCCCTGCGTCACTGATTCGCCTGAAAATTAAAGAACAAAGCAAAAGATAACAACAGCAATTGAATGGAAACCAGCGAAGTTGTGCGAAGCTTCAAGTTTTGTTCCGATTTGAAATTAGACCACTTGGCTGGTCGTTCATATATATATATGTATATATATATATATATACATACATATATAGTGTCCATGTGGAACTTACTGACCCCGATGTCAGTCGCAATAAAAGAGAGTCGCACACACACACACATTGTCATCACATTACGGAAACTTGTGTGAAGCTGTTACAGTTCGTAGACGAAAGTGTCGACAATTCGTCCATTTTGCCGCACACATGAATAGACTGTTGTTGTTGTTGATAGGCTCCACTCCATCATATAATAACTTTGTGATTACAGCACAAATGTCGTCGTTTGCGCACAACCAGCTGTCGTCGGTTGCTCGTACAATACTATAGTCGCTATCGTATGGTGGCCCAGGGCGTATCTAGTTGCTTTGTTCGTAGCAGCAGCAGTTACTGCTACCACTACTTGTGCTGCCGGTACACTTTGTATGTCGGGTTGTGTTCAAAGACGTCACCTCGTCTCACTGTCTCTCCATTTGCCTAGTACACCCGTGTCCACCAGTTGATTGGGTGCTGGTATTCGTATCTGACCCACAGACCGATCGAACTGATGAGCCAACGCGAACCTGGCCTCTCTCGGCTCGTTTTCACATGGTCTCTCTCTGTCTCTCTTGGTCGTTTAGTTGGAGGTTTGTCTACAGACGTTGAGCATTGGCCAACCATTGCCACTTGCTGGTCTGCCCGTGCAGCTTTACGGTGGGCGCTAGCCGTCTGTAGTTCTTAATTCATTTTGCTTTGCTTAACCGAGCTAGGCTAAGTTGATCATGATCTATGTGCAACGCGAAAATGACTACGACGGCGCTAATTACGATTATTATCATTATTATTTTGCATAGTTATTATTCTATTCTGATGAATGACTCGATAATGGAGTGCCCCCCAAAAGCGTTTACAAGAACCATCGTTAGCAAAATGTCCGCAGTAGCAGCACAGCTACCAATAAAGCAAATGTTTTCGGGCTGAATTCTAGTCAACATTTAACGTCCCATGGTATATGATATACAAGATGGTTCGTGTAGAATTACCGTAGAATGTGTGCTCAACAATGTCTCGTTTTCTCTCAATAGTCACTGATGGGAAGGTTCATTCAACAGCAACGTTCGCCTTGTAGCAACGCTCCCCTTACGAAACAACCTTCAGCTTTATTGTTGCTAACAGCCCCCTCCATGTCCCTCACCCCCGGTGTATTATTATAGATCTTCCCCTGCTACCGCCGTGTTTACAGCTGTTATTATTTTGCCTCTGCGGTTATATTTATGTGTGTGCCATCTGACGTCGACTGGCACGAGTGTATATATCCTATGACAAACTGTCTCCGTCTGCATTGACAATGTTGCCAGCCTATATATCAGGCTGTGGCTACCTGTTCTCGAGGACCTAGTGGTCACTGCGTATCCACACTCACCAAATGGATCAGACTTCGTTTAGATTCAATATATGGCAAATACTTTACAAAAGAGATCTGCAACATAAATGGACACTGAACAGATATGGCAGATATATCATGATGTGCTTCCGAAAGGGTCCGAACACGAACTGCTTGTTGCTGCATTGTAATAGTAAAATATTGTCCGCAGTTCATCATATCCATCCTGTCAATCTTTAACACAAATATGGCCAGTCGAAAAAAATAAAACCACTCATTTAATTACGATATTATTATTATTACTACTACACATATATCAGATATTCTATTCTCTATCGAAATCAGTCATCATCGCACGTCTCCTTGTGACCCCCAACGCGAATCCCCCCCCCCCGCGCCAGTGCATAATACAATCGTATGAAGAAAATATATATATATGAAGATGTCGTCTGCGTCAGTAACATCGTCCTCCATCTATTCGTTACACTTCGTCGTGGTCGTTCCATTTCATACTGGCTGCTCTTGCGTTGCTTCGTCTTCTGCTTCGGAGCAGCGGTTTCGTAAGCACAAAATGAGGAGGAAGAAATCATCATCGTCGTCGTCGTCCTGCGGGGGGGACCGACGTTCTTGTTGATCCTTTCTCGTCTTGTGTTGGTAGTCGACGATGCCGTGGTGGTAGTGGTGATGGTGGTGGTGCTTGTTGCTGCTGCTGCTGCTTGTTGCTGCTGCTGCTGCTGCTGTTGGTCTTTGCTTCTGCTGGAGTTGCTGTGGCAGAGCCCCCCCTTCGATGGACGGTTCGACTGACGGTCGTATCGCTGTTGCCCGACTACGAAGCATTTTCGATGGTGTGCTGTCGCCAGGTAGAGTGTCTCTCTCACTCTCACCTTCCCTCGCCTATCTCTGATTCTTTCTCTGTTCGCCAGTTCCTGCTGCTGCTGGTGAACCAGCAGTGGCACCAGCCTGCTCGCAGGTTGATGCTGCTGCTGCTGCTACACTACTGCCTTGGCTGTTTTGACTGCTTCTCCAGAAGCCACCGCCATCGCCGAGTAGAACCGGCCCAGCTAGCTAGCTAGTATTCCTTTGCTTTGAAATACACACAGACAGAGACACGATGGCTACGATGATTCAGGAGGAGGGCCAGACAACGGAACACCATTGGGTCGGGACGCGACGCGAAGCTTGTCGCGCTGCAGCCCCACAAGAGACAACAGCATCCACAGCGGTACGACCACGCGGGAATGCAGGCGTCCGTCCGTTCATGATGTCTCTTCGTTCTTGTGTTGCTCGTCTGTGATAGCTGCCACGGTTGCTGAGTGACTCTTGTTGTTGCTTGCCTAGACCAAGCAGCAGCAGCAGCTAGAACGGGCCGGCCCAGCTGCTCTTTGCCTGCCCTGCCGTCTGCTGCTGTTCAAGCGGGAGCTCGTAGTGGTGGCGTCCTGCATCACGGCTCTGTCTTCTTCGCCTACTACTGCTGTTGCTGCTGCTGCTTCGGGGGCTTTTCATCTATCGGCTGAATGTGACTCGGGTTCGTTCGTCCACCCATCGACAGAGTGCGCTCGCCGCATTTTTTGTGCGCGCATCGACCATCTGCGCGAGACCAGCTCCTACAGTCCATCCTGTAGCGGAACAGCGGGCAGGGCACAACGGGACTCGTTCAGGTTGAGTCCAGAGAAAAGCCGCCTGCACTCGGCTGACTAGGTAGATATCATAAGGGTCAAAGATGCTGATACCTTGTGGCAACGTAGTCCTTGCTCGTGGATAGTTGTGAATAAGGAGAAGAATGTGGAAAACCAATCACTGTGGACACTCTCCGTGGGTGGAACCTTGACAACGTTGTCATCTTCCATTCATCTCCTTTCGTTCGAATCTTACATGTATATATATATATGTATAATTTATAGCTTTACACTTATATAATACACATATATTATATATATACGTGTAAAGGTATAAATTAACGAGCGGTCTAAAAGAGAAAAGGGGATATTAATGGATAGAAGAAAAAGTCCTGGGCGGCATCAATTGATTCGTGGTCTCGATTAATAAAAGCTAATTTTAGAAACGTTCCCATCTCAGTAGTGCTGTAACTATTTGCCGCGAACGCAAGAAACGCACTGAACTCGGTCAGAAGAGAATACATAAATAATTAAGAGCTTTGAGATCGATGCATCGAACGCATTTCGTAACCGATATGAAAAAATGAATACGTATGCCAAGGTAATGGTAAATGTTTATTGGTTTATTAAAGGAGCTGCAATTTTACAATGCTTAAGCTCCCATATATGTCACACAGCGGGGCTCAAAGGTCATTTTCCACTGAATGTTATGTACACGAGAAGGCGCACTCCATTCTGGACACACTAACCACATAGCCTCTCGTTACTGTAGCTGACTGACGAATGATTGTGCCTACGGAATTTTGTTCTCAATCTAGATTTCAAAGAAGACCGCTCCTGAAATGCAATTGGAGGCACAGCCCATCAATATCTGGAATGACCATAACGATTGACATACGCGGAGAATTTAGAGTGACATTAGAGAACGTAAACCGGAAATGTTTGTTGCCTCCCGGAGAACAATTACAATGATACTATGAAAGAAAGAAGACAAGCAAATGTAATCGGTTATTGCCATCAGCGGTGTGGTCTATGGACCGATCTCCATATCCGACGAATTTGTTATGAGGGTCCGGAACGTGGCCTACGATGCAAAGTGGCTCTGATCGTATAGAGATGCACGAACCGGAATGCTGCCTCGGATCACATCAGCACATTCCACTGATAGCCAAGCAACGTGGCAACGTCGTTCAGAGAATATGGTAGTGTTGACATCGAACATCATGTGCAATAGTGAAACGTCTGCTAGGAATCCTACGGAAGCTTCTGAGCGTTGAGCATGTCAGACGCAGACCAAGCTCTTTGCCGAACTCAGAGCCACTCCAGAAATGAAACCGCTGTAAAGCATGAATTAAGTCATAGAGCAGCGTATGCATATGTGTATATACGCTCAAAAGTTGTATCCCCGCTGAGGTGAGGTAATAGCAAACTATAGCGACTAGCTTGTAAGCGACTGCAGCAACCTTATAGCAATGGTGCTACCATTAATAGTAGACTAATGGTAGCGGCGTTTCATTGGCCATTGTTTTTACAAATCTAGTGTTAGCATGTACCAGTAATAGTAATACTCGTTTGGCTGCTGGCGTGACCGCCTGCCACCGTTGCAGTTGCCATTGATGTGTGTGCGTGTGTGTGTGTCCACACTGTGCCATTGGTGTGGCTACGCCACTCCACTTGACTTCACTCATATTCAGAGACGTGTCCTGTCTCGCAGCCTATCTGCTTATTGCCTTCGAGACATAATATAATAGACGGACAAAAAGGATTGAAGTAGCTCAACTTGAGGATCGCCTCTTTCCCATCCACTGTCCACTATTCTGGCCGTAATGCGTGTGTGTCCGTCTGTGTTATTAACAGAAAGACAAAAGCATAGACTCTTATACACCTTAGACACAGTATATAGAGATATATAGTCGGATAGATCTAACGAGAGGGAGGCGGGATATGCGCACCGCTAGTAACGGCCACTACCATGCCATGGCAATAGCAACACTATCACAAGCGACCACTACTTCTGCCACAGTGGTCTGCCATTTCACTGTAGCTGGCGGCCGACCCCCGGAGCACGCGTGGCAAGCCGCCGCTACCGCCGCCACTGCTTTCGTAACTAACGACGAATAAAAAAAGACCAACAGCTCACTGCAATTGGCGACGCAGACAAATGGACGGACAGTCAGACGGACAACAGATCGCGAATTTAACCATAGGCCGCAAACGGCAACCGCCCCAGGAGCAGACGCGTACACAGACATACGCCGAGACATAGCTAGATATACAACAAATAAACAACGTCAACAATTGCCGTCGACTTGATCGCCACCGCTGACGTTGTCTCCATTCCGGCGTTCGAATCATCACCAGCGCAGCCACCTCACTCAGTCGGTTGCTTGGTTGGTCCCGCTACTCTAGCCGCCGCCGCCGCCGCCGCCGCATCGTCATCAGCAGCAGTAGCACAATAGAATAATGGTTGAATAGCGGTAGAATAATATGGAGTCCTCGGAAGGAGGCCGCGCCCGCACGCCTTCGCTTCGTTGTCCGTAACCGTTAACCGATCGACCGGTCGACGAGGCGAGTCACTCACTGAACTAACTAACTGACAGTCATCGCTGAGACAGCCACCGTCATCGAGGTCGTCGAAGTGTGGTTCTTCTTATACTTTTCCTTATTTGTAGTATATATATAAGTAAGCGTTTGCCGATTCTAATCGTGTGAACCAGTCAATAAACAGTGCATGACTGGTGTTGGTGCCGCGCGATGGTAAACGTATAACGAACAGTATATTTATGAATGCAGGTAGTCTCGATAATGACTTAGAATGATTAGGCTTTTGCAGAAAGCGAACACTTGGTGCTGCTTGTTCACGAAAAAAGTCTACTACAAAGAAGAAGCAATCTCGTGCGAGCGGCGCTGGAACACTGGTTGACTGACTGAGACTTCACACAGCAGAGCTCGAGAGTTGAAATCGTTTCGCGGCCGCCACTCTGTGAACTGATACGACAGGCTGCAATGGCGTTGTAAGTTGTCTCGTCCCTTCACGATGAAATCTATCACATCGTACGAGTGTTGAGATGCACCGGGTTGTCTCGTTCGTTGAGAACGCGTAACAGCTCAATGGGTGATGATGCTATAGCTGACACAGCCGGCTGTGTCAACGGTGACAGCGGCATGACGATACCCGTTGCATTTGTTCATATTGCCGGTATAGTTCATACAGGTGTGATGTAGTGCTCACGGTGGCTGTAGATGCGCCGGATGATCTTGCTCATGGTGACGTTTTCGCTGATGCTAATGTCGATCTGTTCCAAGAACATCTCTGCCACCGCCTACTTCTACAACAAGTACCACTACTACTGCTACGACTACTACGACCACGGCTCTGCTCAGATGAAGTCCGCATCGTCGTTGGCGACTTCATCGCTGCGTGTGACACGGGCACAGGTGGACTCAACTACACAATGGAAACCAATATCAATATATGTTGTATGGTATGCAAGCAAGGGGAATACTAAGTGTGGCTATCCGCGGCGATTGTGTAAGAAGATCCGCATTTTAGAAATGTGTACATCCCTTCCCCATCTGTGTTTGCACACGCACACATATATATATATATATAAACTCTCTATGTATGTAACCCTGGTAAACTTTCTATACGGGCATCGTTTTATAATAGGAAACCCTATTAGACAACGAGACGCGGATCTTTAAAAACAACTGGGTTGGGTAAAACAATAGTTTGTTTTGGTAGATGTCTATCTGAGGTAATACAATTTGACTGTACCATCTACGGGACGTTTCGTTTGTCTCAACTGTTATAGCCTGTTGATTGTCCATCCGCGACACCTCACATTCGTCGGCAAAACCCTGAGAAGATTCTTGAAATAGGAGTTTCTAACGGAAAGGCGGATGTATTTTGTTCGTGACTTTTTTCTGAAAACGTTCAACTGAACTATTCAATGTTAGAGCCAACAAGGCCCTGTCAAGACTATATATAATCTATACGATAAACAAAAAGACATAGATATGTATATGCAAAAAGTGGACATTTTCAAGTGCTTCTTATATCTTCAATTAGCGATGCTTCTAAATTGGCGCTGGGTTCCCACTGGCTTTTTTTTGTCTGGTTACTGTTCAATCCAGCCGACATTCACGTCCTGCGACAGCGAGGCTGGTCACATAAACGGAAACAGTATACAGTTGCCCATACCTCAGCTTACCCCACCCCCGGGTACATCGTTCCTATCCCTGTCCGAGGCTGCGAGCTAATCGCAAATCGACGCTGCGTGATAAATTTCATTTAACCACCAGCCACGTTTTTCCTTCCGTGCCGTCTAGGCCGTCCGCCTAAGTTCAGTATAAATTACAAGTGGAAGGTAAATAGTGGCAGAGCTGTTGTTGCTTAAAGCAAAAATGTCTAAATATAGGGGGCAGTTTGTGGAGTTTCTGGCGATGGCAGTTTTTGTACTAGAAATTCTCATACATCGCACAGACTAGTGATCACGACGCTGCTGAGAAAGAAGACGAATATACAGCTTCTGGTGGACGGGGGCCGGGTAGAGGGAGGGTGCTACCTTGACACTTTTTTTTTCTTCTAAATATATGTATATCGATTATTTCTGAACGGATTCACGTCAGGAGTTCCGACGGGGCAGTTCCGTTGTATGCGTCGGGGATGTGTCTAGATGTCACCTGACCAGAAAGTCAGATAATAAATAAGCACATCCTTTATTTCAATCTGCATTGAAGATAGTGTCAAACGTTTTGGGCCAATAAGATTGAAATTTGAATTTGAGCTGAACGAAGCAGATGAATGGTTGAATCGATGATATTTATCGTATTGTTGTAAGAAGATGCTCTTTAGATTCGGTTTATATATATATATATATATATATATATATACAAAGGCCGGGCTTAACGCTTAGGGTCTCCGTGTGGGGCATACTTGATCCGTTTATGATGATTATATACCCGATATAGTTGTATTTTTCCGAAGGGGAACTCTTACAGCGTGTGAAATGACAACAATCTATACGAGTACCAATTTGTCAATGTATGTCAGGGTGTCAGTATAAGAGAGTCCTTTATATATCTGTGCGAAAAATCAAGCAAATATTAGTGATTAAACTCACCTGTAGTAGATAGACGCTAGAAGTGAAATAGGATGGTGACAGTTGATTGTATAATGCAAATTATCACTTACAAAACCGCGGGTTTCCCAGTTATTTCTGTAGTAGTATCTGTCAATGTACAGTTAGCTTATCCATGCATATTTGGTGTGTACAATACATAGCCGAAGATGGTCTCTACCAACATATTGTGCCTTATGCCAAATTCGGCTCGAGTCGGACATGCGATTCCATTTCTAGCCTCCAAACCGTCTCCATTGTACTATATAGTGCGTGAGTGCAGACGCGATATCTTGCGATAGAGGAGGAGAAATACGGTGACAAAAAGTGGATATTCGCCTCCCATGGAGGAAGATGCAGATGAAGCTCTTCCGGAGGTCGTTTGCTTGACTTCCTGAAGAATTTATGGCCGAGTTTGCAGTGAATTCCCATAGTTCCGTCCAGCTTCGGCTCGCCCCAATCGACAGAACTACCCCGCAAATTGGTCTGGATTGCGATGCAGGGACCAACGGCGGCAAAAAGAAAAAACGAGAAGACCTTAGCTTCTGCGATGAAATGTCCATTGTTGCGCAGGCTGTGCCCTTGTCTATCCTTTGATTAGCTTGAAAGCCGCCCCATCGTTACTGACTCCCCTCATCTTCCCCCGGGTGAGGTTCCGGAAAGCGCCCGGCCAGCTGAGATTCTTCTGGGAAATCTGCCGCCCTGACCTGGATCGTTGGATTTGCCGAACGCTCGAGACGCCAATGGAGGGAGCGAAACATAGAAAATGGTCCAGTTTCCAGACCTGCTTGTTTTCTCGGTTTATCTAATAGCTACGGTGGCCTGGCTGACCATGCATTGTGGTCGAGTGGCTTCAGTCGTCAGGAGAACTTTAGGCGAGACAGCGCATTCGGCGCTAGCTCGTGAAGAAGCCAAGGTAGAAGCAACTACTGCTTAGAATATACGACTGAGCCAGATGAAGGGCCATAGTCCAAATGGGTTGAAATTATGCCAGGCATTTCAAATCGCTTTACACAACTATTCACTGCACGATAACGGTCTAGTGATTAGACGGTGAGATTTATCAACCCCTACTTCACCGAAACTCCTCCCTTGTTTCGAGGGACTCCGCTCGACCGCCTTCCGAAGCGAGGCATCTTCACGAACGCCACAGCAGAAACACCAAATATCATCATAAGCCCCCGCACCCGTCACCACGGCGCAGTTATGCAAAGCAGATCAGCCTTTCACAATCGAAATCCAAATCGTGCGTGTGCTTGTGTCAAGGCATTACCTCCTACGCATTCATCGTATCCACGATGCTGACGATACGCTCTTATAACGGGTGACTCAAAATACCGAGGATTGCCTTGGGCTGCGATGCTTCGCTTGCTGATCGAAAGACTACTACACGCTTTGTCGTCACTTAGCGGACATCTGTTTTCATGGGTTTGACATGCTGTTGACAGTCAGAAAGACAGATAGATCTGTTTATATTGAAAAGCGATGAACAATGGCACGATGCTCATCTAATCGGGCTATTTATTATGAGGCGTTTGTCGTCTTTGCGTCGATGACTATCCCACTTGAGACTGGCTTCCTTTGGACAATGTGGTGCCTTCCAGCGAAACAATGACAAGCGATTTGTGCTATTTACTTGGGTGTATATTGCTCGACTACCAGTGGTCGGAGTGATGATCTTTGCGGCGATTACCGCAAACTCAACGAAAGGATGTAGCAAAATAATAGTTCAAACGAGATCACCAAAGGAGAATATGGTGATACGGTACATTGGTGAATAGCTAGAGGTGTCACAGAAATACGAATGCTTAAGATCTAATATAACTTGTGAAAACGGCTAAACTATTAAATTCGAATGATTGGAAGGACCATTATGCAATGGTATGTGTGGACCGGGGCGGAATGTTGCTGCGGTTACAACACAGGACAACGAAGCTGACAAGCAGCGAATTCAGGCTTCGTATCCGTGTCCTGCTCGTCACTGGAGGATTTCACCATTAATCATCCGCCAGGCTAACAACAGTGCACAAGGCCCTTCATAATTCGCGCGCAGCGAATTATGAAACCGAGAGACCCGCGCAATATAAAATTTCCCTGAATAATTAAGAAGCACATTAGAGCGCAACAGCGGTTACCCGGATACCTGCAAGCAAACAAATACTCGGCAAGGACTCCTCTAGGCTCTCGCTAAATAGAATTCGACGCTGATGTCCGCTATATGGTCGGGCCACCACCACTGGTGGTCAGTGTGACCGTTGGCCATATAATAAGAGAGAGTCAACTTCCTTCTTTACCCGTCTCGCCCCCAACAGGATCAGAATACTACAGACGAGCGCACAGCCAGAATAATAACGCACTCCTATAACGTAGCATTAGGTGGTAAATACTGTGGACACACACAAGTGTCCGCCTTTTCAGGTTCATAAGCAAGCAGATGAGTAGATATATATATCTACACAGGGTAAGTGGGACGCTAGTCTGTCTAGTCTGGTGGATATGCAGCACCAGTGATCAGCCAGTCAGTGCCAGTGAACGCGCGGTCAGCCGGCTGTAAGGGGTACGCGCAACTGAATGAGTGGTAAGCTCACTTGCTTGCTTTGGGCCCTCGAGAGAGAGAGAGAGAGAGAGAGTGTGGCTGGGTGTGGTGCATCCAGAGGACGCACTGTACCAGACGAGGATACAGTCGCCGGGTGCTGGCTCACTATGGTCGAATGCTACGTTTTGCATGATATGATTATCGTGGCTGGGCAGACGAGCAGACCCTTTTATCGGCGATTTCGCCGCCAATCTACTCGAACCGCCCGCCCGCCCGATCACTACTGCGGTGGTCGTCGTTGGATCTGACGAAACGTTGTAACCGTTTGGTGGTGTTTCGGATATCTTGCTGGCCAACGTGGCTATACGTGGCCTTCTGGGAGGTTATTTTTTTGCTGTTTGACGTTGCACGTACGTGTAGTGCACGTGCGCCGGAAACGGAGACCACACATGAACGTCTACTGCAATGCTTCGGCAGGTGAACATCTGAACATCAGCTGTTGACGAGTTCGAACAGACAGTAGTCGAAGCGCACTGTACTTGTTCTCTCCGTGCTGCTTGCTAAAAAGCTGTTCTAAGGATGGAACATATGAATAATATTGTGTGTGATGTGTTCCTTGATTGCCTTTCCCGAAGTACGATAGGAACCGGTGGTGTTTTCCTTATAATTTCATATAAATAAGCATTATCATGCCCAGTCAGTTGCACTAGATTAGTAACAATTGCCTCATTGTCAAGGTGCCCGGAAATGTTGGATTATGTTGGACTGTTGTTATTATAGCTAAAGTGTGTGCTATTTGATCCTAAGGGCCTCAGGATGTCCATCTTGTTTCATCCTAAATCTGGCGTGATATCGCGGTCATCGGTTATTCTGTCCAACCTATGTGACGAGCCCATTGTGACGAGCTAACTCTCTCGTCTGCCCATGGCGGTGACTGCTGTATGACCGATGCTGAACACTTTTTAAAGTTGTAGGTGGTGGTGGTGGTGTCTAAGTGATATACGTGATCTGAATCCACTCACCCTTGACCTATTTTCTGTACCATCAACAGGCTCTGCGTGACCTGCTCCTTGTGCCTGCCAGGTTGAATGAATTGACTTTTACGGGGAACAACATTAAGCGCTTGAGAGAGAAAAGACAGAGAAAATGACAGATTTGCCCATAAGCGTTGTCTAATATTGAGAAAAACAAATATTGAGCTTTGACAAGAACAATATATATAGATATCTATATATATATATGTAACAACCTCTGAACAATTTTCGATCCAAGCTGGCGACGTTTACTTAACTAATATCTGCTCTTGCGCGCCCGAGTTTCGATATAATCTAGGAAAGTCGGAATTGCTAATTATAGTATTTATTTTGTGTCCTTCGCCACGTTATAATGGCTTTTTCGTACGCTCATTCGAACACCGCTCATCTGCCATAGCACTAGGTGCAGCCAGCGGAGGCTTTGCCTGTCGGCTGTGTGCCGTCGGGTAGCCATCTCTTAGCCGCCAATCACCAATCCAGCAGCAGCAGCAGCATATTCGGCATCAGCATCAGCGCAGGCCCCAGCGCTTTTCTTCCTCTTCAGTCTGCAGCCGCTGACCAGCTAGCCGCAATTGTTACAGGACACGCAACTACATCTGAATAGATGAGAGCGCAAAGGATGAACCAACCTGCTTAGTTGCTTGCACGCTGCTGCTCTTTCATCCAATGTGTATGCCGGACAGCACAGGCAGCAGCAGCACCACCTACGTCTCCAACGTTCATTTGTCTAGGGGCAAACCGATGCGTTTGGGGGAGATGTATGGGGGATGGTGTGGGGTGTGCGATGGACAGCATCTTAGCTGCACGCAGACAGACGTCATCAAACATTCGTTGTTACCTTACGGCGCCGAACGTACCTGGCACCAGCAGGCCTAGGGTCTAGAACAGCCGTACCATTTCGTCGTTTCTCGCTGACGACCAGACGCGACCGGAGAGCGAAACAGCCCTTCTGTGGCTACGTACAGCCACGAGCCGCGCTTAGCAAGTTCCTCAAGTCTGCTTGCTCGAGACTTGAGGCTGCCTTGAGCCCGCTTGTCTGTGAGTGCGTGTGGATGAGTGAGGATGATGTTCGTGTGTGCATAGAGGGAACTAACTAGATCGTTCTAGTATTTCTCGTGGAAATCCCTACATAACGAACGCTCGGAATGCCGCTGCATGTGGTGCGACGTAACACACTACGTTTGTGTTAATATATATATATATATATACTGTACACACATGTGTATACGCGCATCTACTCACAGGCCCACGCACACATACACACACACGCACGCAGATGCACGCTCCGTGAGAAACAAAAGAACGAAAAAGAGAGAACCACTGTAACCCTGCTG
The DNA here is from genome assembly GCA_019614645.1 of Stratiolaelaps scimitus. Taxonomy (NCBI): domain Eukaryota; kingdom Metazoa; phylum Arthropoda; class Arachnida; order Mesostigmata; family Laelapidae; genus Stratiolaelaps; species Stratiolaelaps scimitus. Next base: position 5,051,056 of record JABWDB010000016.1, read on the forward strand.
CAGCAGGTGCAGTAATTAAGTTAACTAATTAATAGTCCCCCTTGCAGCCCCCAGCACCTACACTCTGGTTCGCGACCCCCAGCCACCACCCCGCAGGCTCTGATAATATACAGTAGTAGTAGTAGTAATAATAATAATAGAATCCTGCGTATCCGCCGGTCTCCATTGCCTCTGAACGAATGAAATATGCTAGAAACAGTCTCATAAGCGATGAAGTAAGATGCTGCTGGAAAGTGGTTGGAAGGTGTTGTCCGGGCCGCGATAGCTGCCATAGCGGTGGCGGCGGCGGGGGCGGCGGCGGGGGCGACAGAGCTGTGAAGTTTTACGCGGGGTAAACCGAGACGGCCGAGCTTAGACAGACTTATTCCTTACAAAAAAAAAAAGGACAACAACAAATGGTGCACGGGCGGAGATAGGCGATGCTTATAAAGACGTTCTTGCTAATGGAGAAAAACGCGTCTCGTTTAGGTTCGCATAGTTGTGCCGGTGTAGTTTTGCTAAACGCGGCCGTCCCTGTTGAAGAATGGGAGAACGCTGGACTGAATACGATGGTCTATAATAGCTCCTGTGCGCTGGGAGGGAGGTGAACATGTTGTGATTTTTATAGTTCTTATTATTATTATTATTATTGCAACATTAGTGTTTTACACCCGTCATGGGTGGCCGTAGAAATAGTTCTCCACACGTCGCAGATAACGAGGCCGAGGCATCAGAATAGTGCTAATGATTATGACGGTGCTAACGACGTTTGAAAGAGGAGTATCCGAATGAGAAAGTATGGTCCAGAGTAGGCCACTTGGCCGAAGCGCAAGGAGACTCGAGTGGTGTTCGTTAGATATATATATATATCTTTCGAACAGTAGATTTAAAAAAAGTCGCCATTTTCGACCGGAAAACCGTTACTTGCGCCATGTATGATAAAAAAGAAAAACTCTTGGCAAATCGAACCGGCCCGCCGAGATGTATCGATTAAACCAACAAAAAATACACCCTACACAGGCAGACCTCAACGTGTTCAAGCCTTCGCCATTGAGTCGCCGCCACAGTGGTCGATCCACTCGAAAAGACACACAACAATCGAAATGGACCTTGGACAAACAACACTGTCTTTATTATCTAATTGTAATCGCTACACAACGGCTTAAGATAACAATATCATTTAACATGCGAGATATAGTGGTAACTTTCTAAGCGAACCTTCTCGGTGGCAGCACTAGCTCACGAGTGCTGCAGGTAGATTCGGTAGACATTTTTCGATCACGTATACCCGTGCAGATTTCCGTTTTAGAGTGAACAAATACGCATCTGCGTCGACACGCCCTTTGTATGCGTTACTGTGAGATTCGTGTGGACAGAGTTGCGCTTTGATACCATATAGGGTACTTTGAATTGTCGTTGTTGACTGCTAGCCAGTGCGTTCATTTGTAGATTTATATCTTTCTTGTAGGGGCCTAATCCTAAGCGAATGTGTCACTCCCTCTAAACAATTCACCGACAGCCAGACGAAATAGATCATAAGATATGTTCGACGAGTCTTCTCAATCGCTGATTCGAGCCCAATGCAAGGAAGGGTGGTCATTGACTAGGGTCAGGTCGTGCCACAATTCGCCATACCCCGTAAGAGGTATGGCCCCGTATAAGAGCCTCGAATGTGGTCTGTCACGCGACAGACAAACCTCACTCGGTAGAATTTGTGGCTTTGCGGTACTCGATGGATCCCCATGTGCTCGAGATATTCGGATTTGAGACGCTAATTCGAATACGAATTCAAATTGATGACATGTCCGCTCTTTGCTTGTTTGTTTGTCTGGAGAATACCCGCAGTTGATGAATCTGACCGAAGAAAGTAGTGTTATGTTTTCAACATCACACGATACAGACCTTCATGGCTCTAAAGGCGTCCTGAGCTTAAAGGGCGTGTGTTCGGTCGATATGACAGTGGTCACTAGAGGAATAGACTCTGCTCCTCACGTATTTCATCACATTCGAAATGGCCTCGCGGGGCCGCTTGAGTTAGGTCAAAGAAAAAGCACACTTGAACCGATGCAAATGTGGGTCATGATACTGGATGTGAGACATCTCACTAGGATCGCCGAACGATGAACAGTGTGCAGAGGAAGGGGATCCGATTGTACTGCCATAGCAACTTCGCTTAGCTGTCCTTTCCATAGAAGAACCAGCCGAACTTCGTACGGGTTGCTATCATGTTAGCGATTACGCGTTCCTCGCCGGAGCATATATGCGGCAGAAGATCAGCACCAATGAGTATGTCGACTGATCGAGAGGCATCTCCAGTATAGTAATCTGCTACGGGTCGTAGTCCATGAGAGTCTGAAACTGTTGGCATGTCATCCTTGATAATTTCTCCGATCTCCACACAACGAATCTGAACGGTAGTGGCAGGTTGAAATCTACTTTGCAGGACGACATCATGCACATTGCAGTTTAGCATGTCGTGAGAGACACCACCGATTGAGTCTGCTCTGAACGAAATCGAGGTCGTTGGCTTCGACTTTATGAGGTCGGTAAGCGCTTGTGAGATGAACGTCCGCTGCGATCCGGGATCAAGCAGCACGCGACATACAGTACGATTATCGCCATGTACAACCCATACAAATCCGGTTTGCAACAGTGTCTCACCTACCCTGTCGGTCTCCATATTTGTTATCTGATAGCTCGTATCGCACAGACAACGGCCAGCCTTCTCGGTGTTGTACCGTTGCCCGGCTACCGCTCGCAAACCATCTTCCAATGTGACATTTTCTAGTCCTAAGCTTTCGCGTATATAACAAACTTGTTGTTCACTTGTAGCACAACGCTTAGATGCGTGTTGCACTGGTGGTCATTACGGACGCTCCGCGTTTGAAGGTCTTCGACTCTCTGCCGAAGGGATTTCCTCCGCCGAATCGCTTTTCAAAGGCGGATGAATGTCGGATGTCAACGAAGCATTTACAGGAATACATAACACACTCGACGGCTTATGCAAACTAGCATTATAGACCCGAACGGCACCAGATGTCACACGTCTAAGCTAGTTCTATTGATCACTGGGGACTTTCATCACCGTTGGGATATAGCGCTGCAAATTCGACAGTTGCACCAGCATCCTGTCAGCTGCAAGAGAAAGCTATGCCACTAATGTGTGCGCTTCTTGCTTAGGCTCTATTAAATAATCGCCCGATACATGGAGTCCGGAGCTGATTGGCTCTTGCTCGTTGTTCCCTCTTGAAATAAGATATCTATATCTACATGTAGCGACGTGACATCTGGAAGAACTTAGGCGTTGTGAGAAAAAGCTGCACTTTCGTTTGCAAACCAATATACAGCTCGGCGTTGTTGCTATTTTATTATCCGTCAGTAATATGAATACAGAAATCATCACAGCCTCCTACCGTGTATTGTTATGACAAACATTCTGGGTTTAATTCCACAATAATATCTATGAAATACTAAGATATGATACGTTTTACATCCTGAGAAATATCAACAATCTGTTCAAGATATTGTTGCCTCTCGACGTCACGGTTTATAATAGCTACTACGGCCGTCACCTGCGTAGCACTGAGATAATTGCCACAATATAACTAAATGATCTGTGCTGAACTCCTTCGGATGGATACTGCTATAAACAGGCTGCAATAGCGCGATTCACAGCATTTCGCAGGCTGCAGTCGGTTCAAATGTGATCGCTGAAGTGGTCAAGCTGGCCGAGTTATTAGCTAGTTAGTAGGCTACTCCCTTAGTAAACCGGTGCACCTTCGAATATAGTAGGACAACCGTGGTTGCACTGAGGCGCGGTGATGTGTTGTTGTTGTTTCTTTGTTGTTCCGTTTGGGTGGTTTATCCAGCAGTTCTCGACTACCGCTATTACTAGAGCTATTACTACGACTGCGCATAGTTTAGCAGGACAAATCCACGATCTTATTTACTGTGCCATTCGTCCGCTGTACGCCAAGATATGCCCACGCGTCTAAGACAATATAAACGTCGAAAAGGCATAATCTGAAGTCAGTTCCACCGTTGGCCAAAGGACGTAGACAACACCGCGAAGCCCGTCGCGAAGGTCATTCGAAGGTATGGACGAGGTTCGTCTAAAAGTTCGCGATCGCTGCCGGCTGACATCCCCCACCCCTGCGCCGCACAGCTGATTGTAATGTTATGATGAATTTCGTGTGTGAACGGACCACCATTGGGGGCTGGCAAGCGAAAACGAGCTGGTGTAAGATCAGCGATATTTGTCGTGAAATATGCGTTCGATCGTAGACATACAATATTTTACATATGTATGCTAGTGCTGTGACAAGGACGTGGTGGTCGATAGGCAGATATAGAATTTAGCTGGAATCGGCACATTTCTCTGTAAATGACATGTGAAAATATTATCATTATTACTATTATTATTATTATTATTATGCTTAGGTGCGCTGAGATTTTTGTAGACTGTCAATAGACGGCCGTTATCGGCTTTACAGTTATTGCTGTCTTGTACATATATGTGTATGCTTAACAAGAAGAAGAGATAACATATAGTACATGCGACTTGTACAGGCTATTTGTACACTGGCCGATACGGTCATGTTTTCTATGTTTTGAAACCTGAACGTGATAATTTTTTATCACAATGTTTTTTTCTTCGTGTCGATCTATCGAATAAAGCCGTATACGAGTTGTGCAGCATCGTCGCTCGAACTAGCCTCCACCATGATACAAACGATTCTCTTGTCCTTCTCATGCTAGTTATCAATTGACACCGTTGCATATAATCGCCACCTATCCCGCATGACGCAATCGTCACCATGCAAGTCGAGTTCGCAAAAATCCTCTAGCGACAACGTATGTACTGTTGTCGCGTCTTGCCATGTCCCACTGTCCAATGGTCTGATGGTCGGATTTTTGTCGGTTATCACCTCGGCCTCGACTTTTGAGCAATGGCTCAGCAAAATCGATGAGAATCCTTTCGGCCCACTTCAACGACACCTTTTACAACGGGCCTCTAGCCACAACAGCAGCCGGGGATAAACGACACTGTGCACATTGCACATTTTTAGAAATATCGAGTTCTCCTCGTTCGTTTTTCTCGTTTTGTGCCCGTGTGCCCTTTCTCTGACTCTTTGCTTTTTATCCCCCTGTTGCTCCTGGGACAAAATATCGCCCACGTTTACCTGGCTCGACTCCACCCTTTCGGCGTCATTGGCGCACGACGACCGGCGTTCCCGACTCAACCGTAAAGTTGTATGTGCCCACAATGTGGGCGCACACGAAAGCTGGCCAGTGTCCAGTCCTATGTCGAGAGAATGATTAGGCCATCATGCTTCATATGGTCCTTTTTGCCATTGTCGTTGCCCTGCCCGAGAATCAGCGCTGTTCTCTTTACCCGTGTCGATGTTGTGGCGGACAATATTCCAAGCCAGCAGCAGCAGCAAATCGTGCTGAAGACGCACAAGCTGCGCTTTCAAATGCAACCGCGCCGTGCCGAAGACACCTTGAGGAACGAGACAGAGAGAGAGAGAGAAAGATTTCACTGTGCATTTTTCAGTTTTTCTTTTTTTTTAGCCGGCCGCACACAACGAATCGCTGATTGTGATCACTAGGAACATGACATCGTCTAACCACGATTGGCAACGATGCTAGGCAAGGATGCTGACGCGGGCGTAAAGGGGGAACGCACTCCGAGAAAAAAAAACATGAATGCCACGTCTAGATATAGACAAGCAAACGCATTCGACAGTCCGTGGCAATCTGGCAATAGTGAACGGCTGGCTCCGTTGGCAATGAGGCTGTGACGCATGAAGATAATAGTAGTAATAATAATAATAAACGCGATTATCGTAATGACCTATTATGAGCCAGCCCCTTGTAATTAATTTATGTCGACGGCTGGCTGATCTTAATTTACAAGAAACTGGCCAGGTCGAGTTTGAGTAGAAGAAAAATCACCAAGTAGTACTTCAGTAGGCGATATCGAGTCAATAAACGCGAAATATTTGTATGGACAACATTGTACTTTTTTGTTTTTTGTTCCAGTAACATTATGCACACTGAGCCGACGTATTGCCGATCCGCGACACTATCAACAGTGCTTGCTATATTTCGCACTGCCCTTGCAAAGCATTCATTTCGCAGACAGACAATGTCAACAACAACGACAACAACAACTCTGTTGGATCAAACGCTTGCCATTTTCTTACTAGGAAGCGTATGTGTAATGTATTTCCATGTATTCTAAGGGCCTCTCATATATATCTGTGGTCACCTAATAACACACGTGGACGTTAGTGCGCATAGAAGATAGTTGCTTAGAAACCTTAATCATTACAGCCAGCACCAGTTCTGGCAGGACTGAGAGCGTGATCAGACGTATGATTTCGCCCCTCGATTATAATGCCTTCACCTCCTCGTATCTAGCGGATTTCTATTCTCAGAAGCGTCTAATCTTTACATGAGAGCGTCTCGGGATTCGATGACCGTTCGCGAATCAGAAAACGCGAACGTGAAGTCTGTCACCATAAGCGATTGTGAGTTGCACGTGTGCTGTGTCGACGTTACGCAAATGCCTGTCGCATTTTCGTGATACATACAGGTGACATTTACAGTTAATTACCGCTAGCCTTTCAGACGTCTGTGAATGCTGCTTGCAATTTCTTCTTTGAAAAATAGACAGATTGATTATTATTTTATTGTTATTTATTACTATTCATATTATTGTTCCGAATATCAGGACATGAAATCGCAGACGGTTTCTTGAACGGAAGATCAGACAATGTGATTGCGACTCGCGGCGACGTAGTAATGGCAACGCTATTAGGGAAAATGAATGAGAAAACAATTCGAAAACATGGTTGGCTATTTTTGTTTATGGGTCTGCTAACGTGAATTTGAAATGGCGGAACAGCAAGAAGCGGTTTGAGGGTCATTTTTGAAGAACTGTGTTTCGTGTAACGTCCGAAGCAGTTAAACTCCCAATGGTTTTTGTGTCTGCGACGAACAATACCGAGAGTTGAAGGGTGGTCTTGTTTAAGGCGATCTCTGAAAAATGCACAATATATCCTTGATTCGGCATTCCAGCAATAAATCATCTTTCAATCGTATATATATATATATATATATATATATATATATATATATATATATATATAGAAACCCTTGAGTTGCCCCGTCCGGTGGTGATTTACGTGGAACGCTTCCCCGTCGCTGCCATATTGTTCCCAAGTTTAGCCGACCGAGATATTACACGCCACTTATCTGTTCTTTTGCAGAGACGCGCAGCTCAGAGAGATCTCCGTTGACAGCGTCCGTTAACAACACCTGAATGCTGAATGCGACCCTCAGTACTATTATAACGTATCGTTGCTGTATTCGTTGCTTATCAGACGCCGAGGCGTACTAAGCCCATCGAATGTTGTTCAGCTTGGATGTTGCTGGCGGGTACAGCAATCCTTGCAAACGGAATACGCATGTAATGGATTAAGTGATGTCTAGCTTGTGGTTTGTGCAGGCTGAATTTCGCTCCCGTTCGGAGGCCGACTGCTAGTACAGGCAGAATGCAATTATGATACCCATCTCGTTATTTTGCTCAGCCTTGATAAATCCTTGCGATTCTAATGGAGATCTCATACAGATCGCCATGGCATGTGAATAAACGGGCCTGGAAATTAGTGTTCACCTAATCTGAATCTGGTTTTGGCTGGGCTACGATACAGATTAGTGTTTTTGCTGTTGTTGTTGCTCTGGTTATTATTATTATTATTATTATTATTATTATATCAGAATTTATTTGCCTCTGTTGGGAGGGAGTCGCCTCGCCTACGGACACCGAAGACGAAGAGGAGATACCATAGTATTAATGGTTATTATGACGGTGATGATCCGTTATGTTGTTTTTTTTTATCTGTTGGCCTACATTGTGCCCATGTGGACCTACTGTTTGTTAGTCGCAATCTGTGGCATCTGTCATCGAATATCGGCTCAGAGGATGATTGGGGTGACTGGCCGTGGAACTGCGCGTCCGAGAGATCTCCTTCTATTCTACGAGAGCTAACTTGCTCTATCAATCAGTCAGTTTGACAGACGACTGAACCAGCTTGACTGTATCGCGCTGGCCAGAGCGCTGCTCTCCTTCATCGTTAGCATTATACAAACGCGGATGGGTTATCTTTGCGTCGTTAGTTGTGGTTGGAAGTTGGGCGTCACGGTCGCCTCCCGCGCTGTCGTATACGATAGCTAGCTGTAAATACGTCGCTGTGGCCGCGATATATATACGATGTACAGGGGGACAAACTATTTAACGGGGTCACACATATGTGCGGGATTCGAGGGATCCGTCCTCCTTGCAACTGCAGGCGGCTGATAGTGGCTTAGCGCGATGTCTCCGTTCGTCGTTTACGGATGGGTGGGGTGGATCTCGGTTGTGTCCTGAAGTGACCGCTGGATATGGCAATATCGGCTTTACTTGTTTGCTATCTAAACTCGAAAGCCGCTACAGTGGAAAGCGAAATGATTGGGCCAGCCAGACACTCAGTCAGGTCCGCAGTCAGTGACGACGAATTGCTAGCCTGCTATTGCTACCCATCGTTCTATGAGTGGGCGGAATCAGGAAGACTCGAATCCACTAAGACCGCCACGTGGGAGAGGCGCAACGAGCAGCTGCCGCAACGGGTAGCCGGCGCTGCTGCGACGGTGTCCGCATCCGTGTGTCGTGTTTTCAATCATTCGACAGCGACAACCCACAATAGCGGTTGCGGCCTGCTGACGCTTATGGGGCTGGCCATCTTCGTTTTGTGGGGTTAGTCTCCCTGACCGTTCATCGGAGCGCCCGAAACTGTCCTCCCACTCGGGATGATGCAGAGCCGTGGGGTCCGACGGGCCAGAGCCACCGGGATTGCGCTGACGGAACGGGATTGTGGACCGCCGGTTGAGACGACGGCCGAGGGCAACGGGAGAGACAGAGAGACGATGGGTGGTCACCGGGTATCCCTCATCTTTTCAGCTCGTCTTCGCCGTAGTGACGTATTTCCCCCCCGCTGGGGTGACTCTGCTATTTCGATCTGCTGCAACCGATCGTTGCCGGCAGGGGCCGAGGGCGGAGGCGGAGGGGCGAGACTACGCTGTTTGTAGTCGAAGTCCATTCGACACTCATTCGGAGCGATAGAGAACGTTGACGAACAGGCAGACAGACACGCGAGACGGCTGAGATGATAGAGGGTGAGAGAGAGACAATGTTTGTTATGTAGCCGGTGACAGTCGCTGTGACCGTCCTGAGTGGCCGTGTAGGTTAAAGAACGAAGGTAGGCTGCTGCTGCTGGCTGGCTACCGATCACCGGCGGCGGGGCCGAGATCCCATTGCTTGGCACAGTGGGTTTTTGCTGTAGGCGGCCGTCGTCGCAGTTGGCACTAGCCAACAGACGTGTACTGCAGCAACTGTCGAACAAACAGTACCAGCGGGTGACGTGTATAGCGTTGGGTCAGATCTTTGAAGAGGTGGGGTGATGGCTGTGCTAGCCGCGGCAGCATCGTGGTCGATGTTCGATTGTGCTATACAGAAGAAAGATTCCCGCAAGGCTTGCAGCCAACGTTGAACTCCCAACTAGGGCTCATCCTTCTTCGAAGCGTCGTCGGAGCTCGGGCTTCGAGACAGCGTGGAATCGATGGCAGTGCGCAAACTCGTCCGTCTTGTATTGTGTGTCCTGCCATCTCAGGACGCCATCACAGTGTCTGTCTCAGCTTCTGTCGCCCAAGCAGACGAGCAGGAAAGCAGGAATCGAAGGGAAGATCGCTACCGGTTAAGGTTAATGGTGGGATTCGTGGTAGCAAGCTGCTGGCTGGTGCTTTTTCCCTCCGCTGGAAACGCGTCTTTTGCGCGCTTCCATGCGTCGGTGTCGAAGACGATTTGACCGAGAAGTCGCGTAACAAGGAAGAACTGTACACGCCGATGTTACGCCATTATCACTGTGAGACGACAATTCACAGAGGCAGTAGCAGTAGTAGGCGATAGGTTGCGTGGGAAGTGGTGTGCGGATACTCGGCGCAAACTAGCTCCAACCAGGGCTGGCTTTAGGTCCAGGATCTCACACAATGTCCCACGAAACCTATCACCCAGCCGAGTATCACAGTCGAATTTGGCTAACTTTGTTGGTTCCGATAGCGTTCTGATCGCTCATACCCATCATTGTCATTATCATCAGCATTGGTTTCGGGCTTTGGCCTTGATGTGTTTTTTTTCGCATTGTGCCGCTCCTTGCTTCAGCGTTCGTGCGCGATCCCCGTAGCTGGCAGATGCTATTACTGTTGTAAATTGATTTTTACCTCTTTACTAGACGCCCCATTGAATTGAACCATCGCGGCCAGCTCCCGACATTAAGCAGTGGGGCCATGCGGCAAGGCGACGCCTGTCCTAATCGTGCGCTACAGCTCCGGCGGAATCGATTGATGCTGTTTGCGTCAGAGGCTGGTTGTTGGTTGTATGTGTGACTAAGTTCGACGTCGACACCTCTCTGCTGACTACTCTCCTCCCGTTAGGGCTAATGTATACAACGATTTTGTGTGCTAACGATAGAACTGCACAGAGCAGCGTTCTACGATCGCGGGCGGCATCTCCGCTTTTTCTCGCCCAAGAACGTCTTCCTGGTCCCATGCCTGTCTCCGTTCCGGTTACTGGCTATTTGGCTACGAGGCCGATCTCGGCGGCGTTCCAAGCTGCTGCCGCCGCCGCCAGGGCGACGGCGGTCGACTTTTTTTGCCCAAACGCACCTCTCTCCCCCCCTTAACCGTCCAACGCGTATGTTTGTGTAACGTTTTCGCCTGCCACCAAAACACATTTCATGGTTGAAGCTCGACGCAAGCAGGCGACCAGCAGATGAGATGGCGATACGAGGCGTCGATACAATACATTGATGCTAAGAGCAGTCGGGATGCGAGAGGCGGGCAAACGTCGAGAGGGGCTGATGTTGTAGTTGCCTCTATCTCCCAGCCGATCTGCTTCGACCTCTACCTCGACCCCTTCCACCCACACCTATGCCGACACAGAGGGAAACGGCAGGCCGAAGCAGGCCACGCTGTCGTTGTCCTTTTCGCTGCGGCCGTTGCGTCATCATCGTTGTCGTGGCCTTTCGTCGCGTCGTCACTCTTTCTCCGTCTGCTCGAAGCCACGAGGGCTCATTCGGTTGTTGGCGGCGGCGGTGGTGGTGGTGGTGACGCTAGAGGAAGTGGCTCCGGCGGCCGGCCGCTCCTCTCTCATGTTTGCCTTTGATGCGGATAGTGCGGGAGTTGGCTGGCGCTGACGGCCGCCGGGAATCTAAACGCGAAGCCGGGAGAGATACAACCCTAAGCCGCCGCCGCAGCAGCAGCACGTGAATCTCCCATCGCCAATGTGCGTTTCTCCGTTCCCGTCACACCTAGGGACAGAGCTGAGGAGGAAAACGACTCGAGAGAAGAAAAGAGAAAGATGAACTGGCGTCGAATTGCGCGAGATTCCTCGACCACCTCCGCCCCTTGGGTGGCGGCCTCGATAACGTCAGAGGAACGCGTCAGGAACCGATATACTGCCGAGAAAGGGGAAGAGAGGGAAGACCGCGTGGAGATGCAATGGACTATCGCAATAGCCGCATGGCCTCCCTTCCACGAGAGGCAAAGTGCAGCAGTCAAACTGGTTGATCGCGGTGTGGATTTGTTACACGGTATCCACCAATTGGACGAGATCGACACTCGAGATGAGAGCTGCTCGACGTTGGTGCGACTCTATGTGCGCGTATGCTGTATACGAAATTTAGTCAATTTCTTTCGCGTGTTGCAGTCGCAACCTACACCCACGATACCCACTTGTAGATCTACCTCCCGTCAGATCTTCCCTTATCGGGAAGGGGTCTCTGGCGGACGTTGGTGTTCCAGGGCTGTTGTCTCATGCTTGTGAGACACAACTCTACAGGCGGACCTATGCTGGTCCTACTTATGCCGACTTCGCCGATGCTGCCGTAGCTGTTGTTGTTGTTGTTGTTTCTGGAGAGGTCGTTCCCAGCCTTCAGAAAAAACGGGCCTCCCTTTTTCAACCTCAATCTACTCCATGCGCCTTTGGCCTTCTTCGACGGCCGAACGGCAGGTCGCGACATCGCAACATTGCTGTTGAGATGTTTGCGAATGGTTGTAGTTGTTGTTGTAGCCATTGTCATTGCCTCCATCTGAGTGTGTTTGATGGGCCAAGAAGCAAATGACCCGCGCCCTAGTTCACTTCCGAAGCACCACGTGAACAGCCGGCTCGCTCGGCATGGCGGGAATCGTCCTCATAGCCTGAGACGCAAACGAGATAGATCTCGTAGGTAAGGTACACACACAAGAGCTGTGACGTGACGGACGATGGATGATCGGCGAAGTTAACGAAATAAAGAAAAAAAAAGTATATAAATATATATATATCTATGCTTCCAATTTTTTCTTTAGCGTGTCGCTGTTTTGACCACGCAAATAAAGCCAACCGAAAAGCTGACGGAAGCCGCAGCCTTTGCCGAATGTCGTACAGAGTGTCTTTACGTTGATACTTACTACACCTATATACTATGTCCATGCTCGGCCGGCAATGCCGCGAACGCCAGGGTCTCGTTGCCGCAGCCCAGAAGCACTTTCCTCTGTTTCTCGAAGGCACCCCCCCCCCTTTGGATTCCTGAAATGTGCTGGATCGTAGAATGAAAAAGTACCGCTGCTTTTGTCCGCCATCGTTGTCGGAAAGAGGAAAAGAAGCCAGCCGACCCTCGTGACCGATAGCTTTTTGTCACAAGAGACCGCTGCTACAATGACCACCAGTGCTGGTAAGTCAACAGTTCGATGGCGAATCTAGTTCGCCTACAGCAGTGGTACGTGGTGCATTTGTGCACGAACGTATAATAAAACAAATACATAAATAGCAATCCACGACTGGGCCTATTCCTGTCTGCCGTATCGATAATAGCGTGCGCCCATCCACGATTCAGTGCGCCAATGGCTAAACAGCAACCGAGACCACACTCGCACTCGGCTGGTTGATGGTTTTCGAATCTTTCGAAACTGGTTGCTTACTACCGAGCTGCCCTTCTCTTCTGGTTCGTTGTTTTTTTAAGCCTCTCATTCAATATCTACCTACAGCCGTGTGGCAGCCGAATGCCCAAATCAAATTTAGGAGCTAGCGGGAGCTAGCCCTATGAGGTTGAGTGGGCATGATAACGCCAGCAAAGAAACATACCTATTATACGTATTATTATTATCAGATGTCCGGTGTGATTCTGCGCTCGCAGCTCCTCGACCGTTCAAGTATCGTACAGTAATGGATGCAATATTAGCATGTCCACATGAGCGACGCGACGCAAACAGACAAATCAGCAATGTTGTGACACCAGCGTGTGCGGCTGTTTGCGCACATCAAATTCCCTCAGTATTGTCGCTTACATACATTGCGAGACATGATTGACAATACGAGCACGCTGCGAATGACAAACACTCTGGACGAGTTGCAGACCTGGCGAGTGCAAGTGCAATTGAAATACAGTATAACAGTAATAATAAACAAAGAAAAAACGGTGTCTATGCCTGCTGCAGCAGCGGTAACAGCAGCAGCAGAATCGTTCCATATGGCAGCAAGTAACGCCTTCATTGTGTCACGCCACATAATCAGAGCAAGGCTAGTGTGCAAGAAACAGCTTCGCTTAACTAAACAAAACAAAAGACCGCATAGGACAAACGGACGGACGGATGGATAGATTGTCCGTCAGAGACACAGTACATCCTTAATGGTACTGCCCCTCAGGAGAAGCAGCAGCAGCTCGTTATGGCGCGTACTCAATGATTACTACTCTGCTGGGACGGTAACGCACAGACGTAACAGTTTGCTCGGAGACGCGGACGAATGGATGCATGGACGCGCAATTGTTGCGACGCACTTGTAGTAGTAGTGGTGATGGCGGTCGTGACAACCCAAAAGACGCTCGCGCATGTCTATCGTTAGAGTCGCTTTTAATTAGTGAACGCAAAACGAGCCACATATATATATATATATATATCTATATGTATATATATATATATATATACGCGTTTATCTCTCATTTATCTGACGAGTGATTTATGTAGCGCTTTTGTAAGGTCTTGTGCGAGTATCGAGTTGAACCTTCGCCGTGTCCATTGCCTCTGGCTAAGCATCACTCAGGCTGATGGGAACAGAACAGTACAAACTGAGAGAACATGCTATTCCAATTCGTACATATCTTAGGCTACGTTTGCGCCGGCGTTCACCGGTATTCCAAGAAATCGCCATGCCATACGATCCGCCTTTCTTTATGTGACAATAATAACAATTATAATAGTAGCAATGACAAATATAACCTTTTTTTACGCTGCGAATATTCGGAACACACCGGGTGAGGTGTCCATTAACAATGGTGCGTGTACATCTATATTAGAGCATAAATTGCAAATAAACATAGTTAGCGTGCGCTCTGCCTCTCTTTCTTTGGCCTTTTTGGTTCTACAAGGATGCAGTGTCGCAAGGCCGAAACTTCATACACGTTTAGTCCTAGTAGACAACGTGTAAGAACGAAATGTCTCTCACACTTCGTCGAAAGTGGAGCTTCACCCTCGTCTCTCGGTGATATCACCCACACAAGAAAAATCCAATGAGAGAGAGAGGTTTGCATGAGGTTAGAGCCTTCCTGACTCGTGACGTAGGCCATCACATTGGGTGGCGTGTTATGTGCTGTTAGAGTTGTTGCAGTCGAGGACACCGTGATCGACCTATAGAGGATAGACCTTTCACGTATGTTCCCAAGTTGTCCCCATGATTACTATGGCCTGCAGTATGTGTTGTTGGCTTGGTAGTAGTCGTTGGCTTGACGCTCCTACAAAAATGCTACCATATGCATAATACACCGGGTAGGTGCGCAGCGTTAGCAGCGGCTACAGTTTCTAGAGTGTTCAGTGTTACAAGGTGCCTATCGTGATTCATACTTGATAGATCGGGGGAAGTGCTTATTATACATATAAGATTGTTACCGAATTTTTATAGAATTGAGTATATTTTTGGAAATATTGTCGGGCATCAGCAAGCCCTGACGAAGCGCTGACGACGATTTAAAGGACTTTAACCTATTCACGACTTCCCCAAGGATTTTTCATTTGACACGATACCTTTCAGGGTACAATATCGTCAGAGAACGACTCGACGTTCATAAGGATCGCTGTTGGAGCTTTCAGTTCCTCCGATCTGCATGAGAGGTAGTTCGAACCCCAGTCTGCGTAGCAAGATCGAGTTGAAAGCGCCTCCGATGATATATTTCATGGTCAACTCTGCTGCGATTATCCTTTGTTAGTTTCTCATCCTGCACCTGCTAACGCTGTAGCATGATCGCTGCTGATCCCCGGAAGTTCACCAATACTTTGCCGCCTCTCTCCTGATGGACCTGTGGACTTTTGCACGCACTGAGCGTCGAGCTCAACATGCGCCGCCCAGAGGCGGAACGCGGCGGTAGTGCTGGTGATGCTGGTGTGCGTACCTACGCACAGCGTGTTCGTTCTGCGAGCACGTTGAACATCGTATTGAAGTTGCAGCACGGTGGCAGTTTGCGATAGTCCTGCTGCGGCACCCGCTCAACCCCGCATCTGCCTGCGGATCTCGCCGTAGCGGCATTTCCTCAGCGCCTCCTCGTAGAATTGGCGGCTCGTCCGCACTCGCAGCCTATTCTGCAGCCTGAAGTTGTACGTGGCCTGAATGGGCAAACGGGAATGATTCGAAGGCTCGCTAGCCATTTCGTGAGTGAAACAACTCGGCAACTGAGAAAGGCTACGACGTTAAGGTAGACCAATGACGGTAGCTTAAAGAAACAAGACGCAACGTAGACATAGACACAGGCCCAGGGCGAGTGAATGTTTATACCTTGGATATGTTTGTGGGCAAGTTCCACTGCAAGTCGCGTTTCTACTTGAGTTAACTAGCGCCGTACGATCATATTATTCTCTATCGTATTCAGCTGAACCTTATCGGCATTGCATCGATCGAGCAAATCGAGACGCTTAGTCGCAGAGAGAGAGAGAGAGTCGTAGGCAGGCTCTCAGTGTGAATGGTAGGCATCAGTGACTGGCAATTTCCTCGAGAGCTGATGAATTATTGGTTTCAGCTAGGCGTTCGTTGTGATTGCATGGCCGGCCTGCGAACGCCACAATACGCCGAATGTATCGTTCAGGTGGGGCCTGCAGACGAAGCCAGCTAGAATATTGGTGACCATTGCTAGCTGGTTAAACGACACCCATTCATTTGCGCCATCGGTGGTAACTAGAAGGACCTCGTCGGCATTGCCCGTCGCTTTGCCTGAGGTTCGATTGACTCTGATTGGGATTCCTCGCCTCACGTGAGCGACACCCCGAAAGTGGAGATGCTGCTCAGATGCACGTGTCCCCTTGCACTAGATCTCTCATCCTATCCTCGTACTCGAATGCGGCCCCTCTGCTCCGAGTATCAATCACACAAGAGTGATCCCATCACATTCCCGCCGTTGTGTTCTTCTTCAATTTCAAGCAACCCTCAGAGCAACTTGAACGAAACCGACAGCTAATTACATCAATCCACAATTACCAGGCACAAGAAGCTGAACCAAGGGAAAGGCATTCGCTATATAAAGTTGGTTATGCTGTTTTACACTCGGCACAGTTGCTCGCTCAGTAAAAGTGGAATGCATGATACCGTGAAAAAGCAACGTAGCTGCTATTATTATTCTTATGATTATCATTATATTGTATAGAGTGACCACTCCCCGCTACCCGTATTGCTCTTAATTTGAGCGTTTCTGAATCGCGCTATGCCTTTTTACGTCTATTAAACTCCACCTAAGCTAAGCGATAATTGAGAAGTGGAGCTGCCGCTCAGTGGCAACCATCAACATGTAGGTATTCTGTTCCAGCTGTACAAACCCGCTCGTCCCACGGCGATCTAGAAATAGACTCATTACGCATCCGCGTTATGCTTATTTCATCATTGGAAGTAGTAATCCTATACTTAACTTTCATTGCAGCTACACATGAGAATATCAGTTTGCAATCGCTTGTTGTAACGGCACCTAGTACTAAATTCAGTGTCAGGATTTTGTACGACGTAGTTGAACTGGACACACAGCGGCTATAGTTGTGGCACAGTTGACTTGGACGTATTGAATTCACGGTTCGTATTGAATTGAACCATTGAGTGGCGTTAGCTTCTTAAACTCATAGACAGAAATCCTATTGGCTTTTCGTAGTTATCTTGTTCGTCCATTAAGTCCAACTTCCACTGCGCCCAGCGCATTATTATCAAAAGTCAATGCGCAGCAATTTTCAGATCTACGCGCCAGACAATTCCAGGGAGAGCGACGACAGCAACAGCAGCAACAGGGTTTAGCATAGCGCACTGCCTCATTGACAGTTGACCCGAACAGCACCCCTGTTGAGCTAGATAACTCTGCAATCTAGTTGAACAAATGAACGACATTTGTCGAGTATATTGAATAATTTCTCTAAAAGTAGAATCGAATCGTCTGGAGGACACGAAGGAAAGCGGGCAGTGCTTGCGTGATACACTCTTCAAGTGAGAGAGTGACTTAGTAGGTAGAGCCACGTAACTAAGGACGAACTAATACAGCAGAACGCTGATCCTTTCTCTATTCGATATAGGTCAATGAGAAGGATATTGAAAACATGGAGAGAAAAATCCACGTTTATAAAAATACCCTCTCATCTATCATAATGTCGAAATTGGATCAGAACACGTGTTTGTCCGCATGATTAAATCTACATGTCGACCATGATGATCAGTATTTGATTATGTTATGTAGAACGTGTGTTCGGCCGCATGGAAGTACATACGACAGCACTACCACCCTGATCGGTGTGCCCAAAGCAAAGAATATCTATACGGCCGCAACTACGGGGAAAAGTGGTACAGCTAATTAAAAAAGACATATCGAACCAATCGTCGAAAGTCGATTAAAAACACACACCTTCCAATGATCGCAAAATTAGTTCGAAGCATCGCCCCATAGAGGCGGGGCAACTCGAACTATCAGAAATCAATTTCTATATATGTGTTATATAAATGAACACTAATATATACGCTGTATGCATTAAAAGTGCAATTAAATGCATTATTTTTTATGCATTAAAAGAGCAGTGAACACAGTGTGACAACCAACACGGAACAGGTGTGCCGCATATAGCTCACAATCTTCTGTAATGGACGACTTTCGTTTGCGGCTGGCCCTGGAATCCTTCTTCCATCAGACATTAGACATTTATCGGTACCTGTCCGTATAGTCACATTACTACGAGAAATGTCGGAACGAAAAGTCAACACCTCCCTAAGGCCAAGGCGGAATCTGCACTTGCAAACTGGGACAGACCCCACTAGCGGTGTCGATGTGTCCGTGCTGTTTATCTCGACACCATGACGCTCTCTCCTTAGCCATCACCGGAATTACTTTGTATTGGCACCATGTGTCTTAACCTATGGGACTGGAGTGCGGCGAGCCCACTCTACCTTAATATCGTTAAAAAATCCTTGTCTGGTGAGCGGTAGCCGGCACAAATTGTTACGATGCTCCTTTAAAATAGCAGAATGCTCAGCGGTGTTTGATCTGCTGCTGATCGAGCGTTTCGTCAACCATCACATCCAACCCCTACGCATCGTATCCCTTGTGATTGAGGAACGGGACGCGCATGCGACGCGCTTTTCGACGAAAAATCCACAATGAGTCAGCAGCAGCAGCAGCAGGATTTGTACACGAACTTGGGCAATCCGGGCCCGATCGCCCACGTGATGTCGTCCTCCTCCCGTGCGATTCGTGATACACGCGTGTTTGTGTGTCTGCCAGTCTGAATGCGAATAGCATGATCTAACTCAGCGTTCGGCTGGTGCTGCCACCGTGATTCGTTGAAGTCGTCCGACAGCGATACGGTACAGTCGTCGAAGATCACGTAAAAGCTAAGAAGCAATAGGTGAAATTCGGCGACAATCGTTGTGTCGTTGCCTCGACAGCGGCGGCGGGGGGAGCAGCGCGCTGGCGGTTGGCTCTGGCAGTAATACTTGTGTGACAGGATGACTCCCGACCTCGTGCTCGCTCCGCAAGAAATCGCAGTGGTGTTTCGACCGCAACAACTCTGAGCGGTCGCTCGAAACGCAGGGACACTTCGCCGCCGACGAACGTTGATTCGAATTGCCATTCGTCCCGTTGACTGCCGTTCGCGTTGTGGTCAGTTTTTGGACAACGTTGTTGGACAACACGGATGCTCGTTCGGGCCTCACCGAACGAAACAAAGTCAAACCCGGCTGCTTTGCTGGCCAACTGACTGAGAGAGTTGATGGATCGCCGGCTATGTTCGTGGTTCGGTTCGTCACAGGCTTGCCAGCACGAATCGACCCTGCAACACATTACTGCCTACCGAATGTGCGCTAGACCTGTTCGGACGGTTGTATTTGAGCTGGCGGAGAGCAGCGTCTTGAGATATGGCCAAAACCTCTGTTGTTTTCGAAGGCGAAATCGCAATTACGAATGCAGAAGGAAACACACACATCATTGGGCTGCCGGTGTCTCAACCTAATGTCCTAATCTGCCTAGCTGCATTCAGAGGTCATGCTCGGCTCGCCGACCATAAGAACAACAGGTTTCGGGTTAGGTTACAGCTATTTATAACACGGTGTAGATCTCGACCCAAAATAGACTTCCACCGTGCCATCCTTTGGAGGTCATCACTGGCTCCCTGATGGCGCATCACTCGGAACAGTCGCTTTATCTGACCAGCAGCAACAGTCCAGGCGCTGCTCTCACTGCCATGACTAACGGATACTGAGAATATTCCCGCTTCTGGATTGGCTATGCCAATTAAATCCTCTGTGGTGTCTGCGGACGGCCTGAGGCAAATTGTTTTCCTGTGTGAGCTTATCGGCTCGGAAATAACCCCACATTTTGTATGCGCTATTGACAACATTGGACGCCCTCGAGGAGTGGGCGACGAGAGCAACTACACAGCCTGCGTTAGTTTGTCTATTAGGTTAATTATTAATTAATGATTAGTTATGCAGCTTCAAAATCACTTCCGAAATCACTAATGCTACTATTGCGAAATAGAGCCGCAATGCCGCAAGTTTCTTCAATGATTGTCAACTTTTTAAACTCTCGAATTTATCTTCATGTAGCACAGAAACTGCATAAACGAAATCCCGAAAACAAGCGGGCCTGTTTTCTTCGTCGAAGTTACGATAAAAAAAAATTCAGCTCAAAACTACAAAATATATTGGGTGACGTTGGAAACGAACTATTTATACTATCATGCTATTTGCTTAGTAGAACGAATTCAAGTGGCAATAATCGGCCCCAGAGTCAATTATGGTCTAATTAATCATCATAGTGACACTGGTAGCAGCAGTGCTAACAACGAACGGAGAATAGATCGGTCCAAATTGCATTTACTATTCTCGTTGCTGTGACTAGCTTTGCGGGTCTAACCACCGTTCCGATGAGAACTTCTAACGGAAATGTTGTTCCTCGCTACTGTTGCGGCCGTTGTTTCTGCCGATTCGCTCAGATCTACGGCATCTTGAAATGGCATCACCATCATCAACACCGCCACAACAGCAGTAACAGCAACGAATGGCAAAGCGGTATCACTTTGAACCGTTGAGCGGCTTCAGACTTCCTCGCCGGCCCTTCAGGTAGCAATCATATCAGCGGCGCTGCTGGCCAGGCCGCCGTCAGCGTAGCAGGGAAAACGCGCCGAAGAAACCTGCACCACCACCACCACCGGTGCCGCGGCCGCGGCCGTCGCCGCCGCCGTTATATTCCCAACGGTGTTCCTGTCGCTTTCGCGGCCGCGGCCACTGCCAAAGCTACCACGTCCGTTGTCGGCCCGGCTGACGCCAGCGTCCGCCCCAGCTGAAGACGAACGAGCAGCGCTGCGAGCGTCTCCTTTTACGGCTGCTGTTGAAGGAATGGTGGATGCTGGATGAAGAATCGCCAGCTCCGCCGACTGATCCCGGAAGGGCGATCGAGGGGCTGTTACGGCCAGCTATGGTCAGTCAGTGGTGTGCTCCGGCTGATGCTCGTTGTTGGATCGCCCACCCCGTGACGGGAAGTCGGGAAGGACGGGAGAGATTGTAGACGAACGTGTCTCCCAATGACGCCGTGACCACTACGAAGCCGAACACCTAACGATGTCGCGTTCGCGGCGCGGATGCTGTGTAATTCCGCTTTGCGGAATCATTCAATGCGAACGCTTCTCGCTGCTTAGTCGATTTGAATTCGCTCTCTCACTCATGAACGGTCTGATGTGATGCTGCAAAATGTTCACCTTGTAATTCTGCTCGCAGGGGCGTATGGGCAGACGTGCTTTACATCTGGTACGTTTGGTGCCAGCAATTCTATAACATTATACCTGCCACCTACCTAGATAGAAGATAGAGCACATGTTAAAAACAAGAGATTGATACCATCATTCACTATGTAACTACATAGATTCCAGTCACAGGTTGACGATTTCGACAGTTGTCCAGTTCTACGGTACGATTCGGCGAATGGCAGCCTATAATTTATATTATATTTGGGGTAAATTGTGTCAGTCAGCCGTTATATCTCTGCCGACACGCTGTAGCCGAGACTTCACCTAATCGTTTTGGGCGCCGCCCAGAGTTGCAGTTCAGGCCTTGACAGTAGAGCTGCAATGATCACTAGAGGTGCACCTCAGATGAGAAGTTTGCTTTATGCGAGAGAGAGAGCCTGGGCCACGGCGGCGGAGACAAGAAGACCTGGCGGTGTTTATGGAGGCCTTGTTCTACTGAGCTCATATGCTGCCGGTTTAATCGACTCTTGTTTTGCTTTTGTCACTGGGATCGCTCAGCTGATTGGTGTTACCATGGTGATTTAAATAAAATCATTTAATATAATCGTACCACTTACTATACAGCGCCAGAAATCATCAAGTGACTGGTACAGGGTGTCCTGAGCACAAACGGACTTGTCAAAATAAACATTATGCGTTTATCACCGACGTCATATATACGTTACACAGCCTTCATGGGGCGTAAAATTGTCGGGTATCATGAGACATACGTAAGTCAAGATGCACTCTGATTCCGCGGACTCTACCGCGATGAATAGCGCTTATCTGTGAAATAACCGAGCAGCCAACAACATGGGTCGTTCATCTTAGTTGTCCAGACACGTATGCGGTGCCATTCGAGTTCGTTCTCACTACTGTCGCCAGGGACTCAATTAAATCATGCTCTGTATTCCACGTGTGTACCTAGACACTTCTGTGGATCATTAAAGACACAGGGGCGCCTACGGCCCCGTGCCCCCACACAATATCTCTATGCACAACGTGTAAGATGCAGTGGCATTTGCCTTATGCCTAGACGAGTGACCAAATGGTGGACGATATTGCGAACGGACAAGAATATTGTCTGTGTTATCACTTTAACAACAGCAACGACAGTAGCAGCAGCAGCAACAACAACTGGGCTTCATTTCGTTGACTTTGCCGCGAATGCTGTCTGTGACATGAAATCATGTTACGGGTTAAATATAGCGTTCGTTTGTACGTGGCAAGCAAAATAAATATCGAGGCACGGTGGATTGTGAACGCCACCGTCACCGTCACCACCGCGGCCGCCGCCGCCGCGATCACGATGACAACCAAAAATAGTTGTACCCGTCTTTGTCGCTTTCAGCTGCTGCTGCTACAAACAGACAGTCAGACCCCGATTGATATGAACTATTATCAAAACGAGTATAATGATTGCAGCATCTCCGGCGTTGAATGCTGACTTATTCGACCCTGTATGATCGTCATCAATTTTGCGATGATGCGGTTGTTATTATTATTAATATTATTATTATTATTATTGTTATTATTTATTATCGATACGTTATATAAAGCTGTACATATCACTTTATAACACAGTGTCTATTTCGTCTCGTAGACGCGGGGCATTTCATCAAAATGCCCTCCTCATACGGACGCTCAATCTGCTGCTGATCGGATATGCCAAGTGCTCGTCCGATGGAAGCACACATCAAACAGTCGACGGGAAATTGATGTCGGCATCAGTAATTGCCAGACCGAGTCGGACATATTCTCGCGGGTATTTCATGGGAGAAATATTATGACGACGACGACGACGATGTTTATATCTGTTCGCAGACTTTTCAGGACGTCCCGTTACTTTACCATGTTATTCATATGACGCTGTTGACGCGCCGCCAGTCAAACGAGCATGGCGAGCGCATATCGCATTTGTTTCGGGCTGGATATGTAATTAAATTTCCTACTGGTACCAGCGTGTGAACACAGTTGGCCGTCGGATGCGTCTGGCGATCATCGCAGATACTGTGGTCGAGCATTTGTCCGAGAGAATAATCAGGTGTTTCCATTTTCCCTACAGACGGTAACGCTAGCAACAGTTGGAACAGACAGTATAGGGTACGAACGCTCCGTCCCAACGCGTTGGGGCACTGCTACGATTGAGCATCGTCTCGTAGTGGTTGGATCGTTGAGGGCGACAGCGATTAACAGGAGGTGTTGCGGCTCATGGGTGATTCGTGGGCGGGGAGGCGGCGTTTACAGAAACAAAAAAAAACAAAATCAACTGTGATGTTATCTTTTCCCAACGCAAGAAAAGCGTGGTGTCTTTTCTTCGCACAATTCAAACCTCCCCGTGTTCTACCTACTTTGCATGCCCTCCTTTACTGACGATTGATGGCCGCGGTCGAGTTTCTTAGCAGAATGATGAACATCGGACTTGTGTTCACTCAGTTTAGTGCTTGAAGCCGTCGAAAATCAGGCCACAAAACAAGCGAGCGTATGTTTCTTACATCCACGTGTAGTGACGCCCATGCGGGATTTTCTTAGAGCATCACAGCATTGCCTGAGGTGAAAATTTGTCTCGTGTGAAATCTATGACAGCGCTGATGCTCTATAGGTTCTCATTGTTTTTTAAACGATGACGTGTTGTGGCGAATCATCCATAATATATATATATATATATATGGTTTTGTAAGCTGACTAACACACCGATTGTAATTTATTGCCTCTGTCACATTGCAGGTAAGTCGATGTTAATTCTACGCCGTTATAGCTGAACTTTCGGTCGAGCAGTCGGAAATTTAGCCATCGACAATGGATACTTCGAATATCGCTGATCCGGGTGATCACTTGAAGCCACACCGTGTCCTCACCCCCGACCACGCTAAGCAAGTAGTCGTCGACTAGAATACGTCATACTGAATGAAGAACGTCTCTACCCTCAAATGACGAAGTCACTATCGCGGGAGGCGAGGCAGAGAAAGCATTCAGTGTCTGTGTACGGTGCTAGCCACAGCGATGGTGTTCATTGCATATACATCTTAACGTTAGCATATCGTCATCGTAAGATTCTACGAATTCAATGACGCGCATTTACCCGTAGTTGCATAGTTTATCTCTTAACATGCTTGACCGTCGCTGGCAAACAGAGCGACTCGTGTAAATATTCAAGTAAGTGGAGGGGAGAGCGTCGACTTTTCGCGTTGGCCATTACGTTCTCCATTGTTGGATTCGACAAAAAAGTGCGTCGTCAAAAAACACACACACACTGGTACGCAAATTGGAGCCAAGCAGCGTACACCAACCCCTCGGGCAGCCCAGTCGCGATTATTGTTCACAGTTTCAAGTTCCGGATACAGCTCCGACTACGCGACAGCGTCCGCCGCCGCCACAGCAGCAGCAGCAGCCACGGGTCGTCGTCTATTGTAACTTCGGAATGGTGGAAAGGTCGGAAGACCATAGGCATCTATGTATTGCTGCTGTCATATGAACGGTTGGCCTGTTCGCTTTAGCAAGAGTCAGCTCCTTTTCCTCGCACTTAGGCGGTACAGCTTCAGTAAAAATTTCCACATCTTCACAACGCAACGCCGGAAGCACTTCTATGCCCTACAACATCAGCGTTTATTATATAATTATAGCAATCGCGTGCCGGGTACAATGTCTATTCTATCTATTTCGATGTAGCTTCTTCTTCGTTCATTAGTGCACGGCACAGACTCGAAGCCGAAGGGTATGCGCAGTGTGAACGTCCATAGAATAGACTCACGGTCCAATCGAGAGAGAAACACTACAAACGGCCTCGCTTTTCATAGCTTCTGATCTTAATGAATATTAATGCCAACCAACAGCAGCAGGAAGCCAATCGAAACGCTGCGAAACAGCTCAAGCACAACTCTCTCTCGATTAACTCACCGTTCAGCTTATAGGCTATGGCAATTATGATATTTACTGCAGCTAATCGCGATCAATCATGAGTCTATCTTTCGTATTGTATAATATTTACTGTACATGCGAATGAGAGGGGAGCAACTGCGCCAACCAACAGTCAATGATAGATGGTTAGGTTAGTTTTCACTTCTGAATTTATTTGATTTTTGGTAGACATCGAGCGTATGCATATCTTGCAATGCTATCTACGAATGAATAGAGCCCACTACGGATGACTGGGTAGCGTCGTCGTTTCTTTTACCTCAAACATCATTTAATCTTGGCCGGTTCTGTTTGTAGTTATTTTTTCTTCTTGGCGATTTGATTCGTCGGCAACATCTGTCCACGCGTCGATATATCTCAAGCATTCTCCTTGCGTTGTCTGCCGAACGGCGCGTGCCGGTTCGAGAGGCTCACCATTTCGCTGATTCGCGGTTAGCGGTTCAAAATGATGCCACCTTCGATAGTGGCAGCGGCGGGTCGGCGATCTTGATAATCATCACGGTGATCTCATCGTACACCGACCATGTTGCCGTCGCCGGACTATTCGCGGCGGCGGCGGTGGCGGCCGCCAATGTTTGTAGTCGACCGTATGACAGGCGTGTGGGCTGCCCAGAGCGGCGTTGGAGCGGCTACAGTTGTGAGAGCGACGTTATAGTGACCCAAATCGTGGAGCGAGTCATTGTCGGCAGACCTCAGCCGGCGGCGGCAGCAGCAGCCGTAGCAACAGGCGCTATCATCAACAATATCATGGTCCCTCAAAGCAATCACCATCCGCTCTAAACCCTCATACTCTGTGTATTTGCCATTTATTATCTTGGTGTCAGGGCCAAACTGTCGCCGAGTCTCAACGAATATAGTGAAAGTCAAGCTTTGCTCCAATGCAAATCGAAGCGTCAGTTAGGAGCAGCGCTTTGCTGTCGTTACACGTATATGTAGAATATGGGAAGTTCAATGGCCCTGAGAGAAATTGTAAAACAAACCTGCATGCAATTCGAAAGAAATTCGAATCAGACGGTGGTAGACAGTCATTTCGGTTGTAGACAAATCGAATAATGTATGCTGCGAATTTGACAATGCGCATAAGGAATAAGGGACGCGTGAGCACTTACAAACGAAGCAGCCAAATCAAATATATTACCATCCGCTGAGCTGACTCCTGCTGAGCTCAAAATGTACTCGTTGACAACGCGAATAGCGGCTTGCACTTATAGGACAACATGGGCTGATTCATATGAAGCTGTTTATAACACACACACACACATATATATATATATATATATATATATATATATATATGCTAGCTCAAAATACATCTGCCACTTGACACACCACTGCTGATATATTCAGTATGACAAAGATGATCGGACGTTAGGGGAAGTGATATAGAGAGAGAGAGAGAGAGACACACACACACACAGAGAAGCGTAATAATTATATATTTATAATAATAATAATTTGGACGTATGTATCTGTATCTCTCCATGTCTCGTTGACATTCGCCCTCACCTCTGATGGACCCTGCGGCCTGCGTAGGTGGCCCAATGATGTATTATACACATTTTGTGAGGTGAGGTTTACGACCACCCATCTTCATAGGACAAACGTGATTGGCGGAGATCCACTGAGCGTCCTCAACAAGGCACAACGAATAGAAACCATTCGGGGGACATTGTTAGTGTAATCTTCTTTGTTATACACGCAACAATACACAACGCCGCCTGCGTGGTTGTCCCGGCCGTCGTCGCCAACAACTAGCTCAGTCTGTTACCGGGGTCCGTCTGACTGCCCGCCACCGGTCGAGCGATTGATTGATGACAGCGTAAATTGTGCAATGTAACATCCCGATGGCTAAGCTAATCCACTGTTCGCCATTTTGATGATGATAATGTTTATTTTCTATTTCGTGATACAGAGAGGTGGGTATTTGAGTTGCTGATGAACACCTCTACCTGTGTATGGATATAGTGCCATAAGTCTATGATAGGCTCGGGCTTTCTCGATTGGCACCACCGAATACGCCGAATATCTGTAGGATCTCCATGTGAGATGTAGCGCCGCGCGTAAGCCCGATAGTGATTATGGCTACAGGAGCTTAAGGCGATGTGAACGCCTTTGATTGCACCTTCGAGAAATCCCATAGATATATATCGAAAGAACGAATGAGAGATGGAGAGAAAAGAGTGACGCAATCGCCGATTTTGATATGAACGTGGCCATGTGTGAGCGGGACACGAGATGGAGTGGACAGCATGATCATCGGTTCAGATTACCTACCGAGATTAGGAAGATCACAACATCTTCATCTGATTCGGTTGCGGCGAGAATGTGGGTGGACCGATGTCTTCGCATCTCTGATGCTCTCCTGTCCCTCTTCCACATATACACAGCGGCTCGCGCACGTAAACATTGTCGCGGTTTGCTCCTAGCTGTCAATCGCACAAGCCTCCCCTGGAGGTCGTAGGTGCAACAGCACTTGTGTCTATAATATGATATCTGTCCGTATGGCTGCTATCGAGAGCTCGGCGAAGTGCTACACCGTCAAGTAGTTATCGACACAAGCGGGCGATCTTGGTCAGATCTCGGCAAGTCACAGTTGCCCGTTGCCCTATGATTCGCTCAATGGCACCCGATAGCCTCAGACGAAGTCAATAGGGACGGAGATGGATCGGCCCCGGTTCTCCTACATCTATCCACATGCGCTGTTATCTTCGGGGGGGCGCGGACGAAGAGGGGCTTTAGAGGCGGGGTCATTACATCGGGTGTGGAGAGACCGGCTATGCAGTAGCGTCGCTCAGACGGGAGTAATCAGACCGAGCGGCAAAGGACTGACATCAGGTGGATGAGAGTGTCGAACGCAGGGTATCTTACTGGCAGGCACATAGTGGTGTGTTTGGCGTCATCGGTGTTCACATATTAGCGCGTCGTGAGTAGTGTTCAGCTGGCGGCCGAGACTTCGTCACCCCCTCTCTATTCCTCTGCAATTAGATGATGTACTGCATACGTATCAGACAAGGCGAGGCACTCGTCTTGTCATCATCGCACGGTCACGGCAGTGATCGCCTGGAGGTTAGAAGGGCGTCGCTGGTGGTGGCAGACGCCGGATAATTCTGTTTTCGGAGATAAGCGAGCTCGATGCCGAGGCAGTCAGGGGGGGGGTCCAAGCTCGAGGTAAAACTGAACAGGTGGCGAGAACCCCTTTGTCGAAGGAGCACGCGAGATATTGAGCGCGAGTTTAACAGCGCCTCCCCGTCTGGTTCTCCCTTCTTGTATACGGCATATTCTCTAGGATTATCAGGGAAGGTGTGTGACCTAGGTACCCGGCAGCATATAGGCATGGGCCTACCGTGGACACAGCAGCAGCCCGCGTCATTTCTTTGTTCGCTCCTCGTGATCGGTACACCTACGTGAACCGAACAGGTAAAAAGAACATCGCGTTAAGGCCACAAGCGTTGCTTAAGCCTGCGGGAATTTGAAGAATGGTCAATGCTTCCTTCCGGCCGGGTAATAGATACACAAATAAAAAGGACACGGCTCTTGTTGTTTGGCGATAATAATAATTCTACAATTCTCACATACATCTCCCGTGGGTTGCCCTAAGCCGTCGTCGACGAACTTATATCAGCGACGGAAGATAAAGGAGAAGTTAAGCCAAGGCTTTACACTGGAACACCGACCCGCCTGTCAACTTATTGACTTTCGCCATTCGGTGGTGAGATAACTGAACGTTCCGGCACCGGAATACATCTGCTGCTAGAATTTTCAGGGCCATTTCACAGATAACACGAAATCCGTTGAACTGTAATAAGGAACTGAGCAGTAGCCAGCTCCGGCAACGACAACCATATTCTAGTGCAACAGTCTTCGTCAATTTCTGCAGTGATCTATGCTTAGAAAGAGAATAGTTTCTGCTCGAATGTTACACCGGCAATAGAGTTCACTTCAACGTAGCCTTGATCTTCATATGTTTGCTCCATATCTTTTTATATATTAGGTGTCCTATGAACGAGTTGGGCCCCATCATATATATATATATATATATATAATATATATGCTATGGGAGCGGGCCGTTCTTCCGCTTTTGTTTAACTAGACCAGAATCTTTTGATGGTTGAAAATGACTCAGAAATTTCTGTTTTTACTCGTTATTAGTCTGTCCAAATACAGAATTTCTGATTGGTCGTTGTATGAAAATTGTAAGTGGTGCAATAGCAACTACTCATTAGACATCGACGATCCCTTAGACTGTGACACGATTTTTTTATTCACCTTGTACAGTATCGTAAGGTTGCTGAGTCTAGAAAGCACCAGAGACGATGCTCCAACACTGGACGCATACGGAAAAATGCCACCTAATTTTCTATTCCACCGTAAATTGTAGATATTTTCTTATAGTCTCAAAATATTTATTATGCCTCTATTCAAACATCCATTGTCATTTATTATTCAATGGGAGGCCACTCGACATCTCGACTCAAAATCAATCATCAACCCCTAACATCATCCTACGATATCTGTACAATCCAACGAATACGTAGCTGAAAGCATACATTTATAGCTTGCGCCGAAAACATTAGGTAACAATTTGTAGACGCTCAATTGTTGTTATTCCCTTCGTTGCTGCTACTGCTGCTGCTTGTGGCTTGTGTACTGTGTCTTTGGGTTCTGGGTATTCTCACAGCAGGGTCCACGTTTGCATTTACCGTCCTACCTTGGTTATATCTTTCTCTCCGCGTCATTTTCGCCGTTTCTCCAACTTTGATTGGCGCCGTACGAACGAAAGCTTTACTTTGCTGCTCCTTGTAGTGGTGAACATTCGATGGGGCGGGGGCTTATGCGTCCACCACTTTGTCTCCACAAACAAAACTCATCGTCGCGAGGGTAACAACAACGACAACACGAAACAGAGCCGCCTCTCTGGCCTCTCTGCAGGGCCAACCATCGAAACGAGGAGAGTACCAACTCTTCTGTTGGCTGATGTCGCTGTCCGATGCTACCCCTCCGTTGCCATCTACTCAAGCGGCGGCGGCGGCGGCGGCGGCGTCGGCGGCGGCGTCGGCGTCGTCTGTTGTCGCCGCTGTATCATGTTGTTGGTCCCTTGTTGATCGCGTGCCGCTGCGACGTCCATCGCCGCCACCACCACCGCCAGCAGGGGCACCGCTGCTACACAATTGGCACATTGCAAGCGTGTGGCTGCTGGTGCTGCTGCCGCCGCCGCCAATCGGCTGGATCCGGCTTCTTCACGACTATCTACGTCGACGCCCGTCCATCCGCTTCTGTCTCGTGCGCCTCAGCTCGGTATGAGCCAGTGGCCAGCGACGTTCGTCGGTCGGCGAAGGAACAGGCCCAGACGGTAACTGGCGGCGACATGCGACGGAAACAGCAGCAGCCGGCTATTCCCTCCTCGCCTTTGCTTTCCAACGCCGTTCCTCATCGCTTCCTCCCTCAGCCGTCCTAGTTTGTGCGGATGGATGGATAGATGGCAGGGCGACACGACAAGTTACTTGGTCCTTTGCGCCTTACACTTCACAAGCGACTCTTCGCATCTCTCTCTCTCTCTCTCTATCTACCTCTTACGATTTCGCATGTGTTTGTCGCGCCCGGCGTCAGGCCGACGGCCTTTGCGGTGGAGTTGTCCCATCGTTGGCCGTTTCGTTTATTCGGTCGACAGACACCGTATCCTCATATCTAGTGTCGCTGTCCTCATCGTCCCGACCGGGGGTGCACTGCCTTCTGGAAACGGCTGCTTGACAGAGGTTTGCCCATGTTGCCAACCATTGGCCTCCCTCTCTCTCTCTATTTTTCTGTCTGTATGTGTATCTGTCTGGCATGCTCATACGTCCTTGCGGGCTGCCCGGTCTGTCGGCCAGCGCTACGACGATATGGGACGAACGCCTGCCGACGACACCGACTCGTCATCTGTACCAATCTTGTATGTGCATCCATATACACACCACACACACACAAACATACGCAGATACATTCGTAGCTGGCTGTGTACGTTCAACTGTCGTCTGTGTGTTGGCCTGTACGTCTCCGTATGCCGTGGTCTCACGATGGCAGCATGCGGCGATTCCGCCGGATTGTGATCGAGTTGAAGGGCGCCCTGCCGACTCGTCCCGCCGCTCTGTAGAAATAGTAGTTCTGCTGTAGCGCTGCTGTGGCAGTTCCTGCGCTGCCGGATGAGTGTTGTTGCCCGATGTTGTGTGCTCAGCTAATGCGGGTGGACTTATAGAGTCCGCTGGGCTAGTTTTAGCGCCGAGCGAGCGAGCGAGCGAGGCTGGCCGCGTTCGTGTTCCCGGCGTATGCAGGGGCAGAGCCGACGCTTGTCATTGCTCGCTTGCCGTCCACGAACGACGACGACAAGTGGAACAGATTAAGAGACGAAGGAAGACATGAAAGGCAAAAGAGCGATCGGCGAATGTCGCTACTGGCCGTGAGAAGGATCAGCCGTACACAGAGAACGCAACGGACAGCAACTAACACTCGGCTTCCTCGTTGGTCCCGTACGCCGACAGCTACAAAATTAGCTGGTACATCCAATACATCTCTCGTACGGCGAGCGGATGGTCTCGCGTGCTGCTGCTGCTGCTGTTGAACGACTGCTCTGATGTGCTGACCAGAAACCTCCGAGATGGATCATCGTAAAGGCCTAGCTAGACGCACGGCTGCAACACAAAGGGGTCTATTAGACGAGAGGAGACGACACTTGCTGCATAGGTTGGCGCAACGTAGCAGAGTGCCTATGACGGGCTACACTACTATTGTACATATGTTTGCAGTAAGATAGAGCACAATGAAGATAATGTGGAGCGTACACACACCGCCGATCGACGCTCAAACAAACAAACTTAGCAGATGAGCAGACTGTTTAGCTTGAGGGAGAGAACAATGCCTTCACAGTCTTTGTATCGAGAGGAGGGGCCGTCTGGGTTTATAGCGTGTATCCGTCAGAAATATAATAATATATAATAAATGTCAGACCCCGTCTCATTAAAATGTCTAAAACTGTTATTGTATTTCTGAATCGCCAGCGATTTCAGATGCTAGCTCTGAAGAAGGACACGGTCAGGGAAATGCTAGTATATGTTGTTATTTTTTTTGTTCTGCGAATACGAAACAATGACGAAGTCAAGTTTGATTAACGATGTAATATCCTCGGGATGTCAGGAAGGCTTAATTTTCTACTAACGCATAGGTAATATTCATTATACGGTTTGCAGAATCACACAAATTATTCATGGCATCAATGACAATCTTCTTTCATTTGTCGACCCCTTTCTTGTCGTACAGCTAAAACATTTGTTTGAGCCGACACTCAGCTGTTACCCAGCTCATGTGACAGACCTTGGTTCTGAATCTTGAGGTATTACAACGAGGATTTATTGTGGTCACCATTAGTTGATTTTTCAACCGTGTCGTACCTGGCAAGAATCCAGAGATGGAGAAAGATGACAAGGATACGCAAAGATTCTGGTCATCTGGAATAATTTGAACTAAAGCCATATGTCGCTTCTATCTCGCAATGTTGTAGTACACCTGTATAGTAGATAATACTGCTGTTACACTGTCTCTATAATCTCGTACACATTACTACAATCCTCACAGCGTTGCTAGTGGGCGATCAGAGCTGATTTTGTCAGCTTTCTTCCTTCATCGGTTGGTCACCAGTCTACGGTGATCTCATGCCTCGCTCGCTCAGTCACCTTATTCTATCGCCGCCGGTGGCCACTGATCCAGCGCAGATCGTATAAGGAATATCTTTTTTTTTCTATTTGCCAGCAGCGCGGCATCAGCAGCTGGCCACCCTTGCTGCCACCACTGCCACGAGCACTTACTTCTGACCTTGTTTGTCCCTTTTGTTAGCAGCAGCTGCAGCAGCGGCGGCGGCCCCAACCCCAGAACGGTTGATGTCGACTCTTTCTGGCATTGAGCGCCTGACTGACTGACTGCATACGACGCGGCAGCAAGCAGCCGGCAATAGCGGCTGCGACGGTGACTCTGGTGCCGTTCTTGTTGCTGTGTTCGCAGTGGTGACAATGACTAGAAAACAGACGAGTGCTCGTGGCCTCCTGCTGTACGATAACGGCGAGGCAGGTGGGGGCCGAAGCAGTCCGAAAGGGGCGAACCAGAAACGGTTTAGTAGCTGCCGTCGACGCCGTCGCAGCCGCCGTGACCCGCTGCGGAATGGGATACGAGCTCGAGCTCACTAATGTCGAGCTGTGCTTTTTCTTCTCCTGCAGGAAGCCTTTGCGCCTGTGATGCCCGCCAGCGACAAACAGTAGACTTCAGACACGTACCAACAGAATCAGGCAATCTTCTTCTTCGTCTACTTCAGCTTCTGCGCGAACAAAGGCACAACATCCCCAGTACCCCCCCCCCCCCCGCCGACGTCAGCCCCGGGCCGACAAAGCGGCACCCCGTCGACACAATGATCACTTACCCTCGGCTGTCTGTCTACTACTCGTTTATTCAATGTCGCTAGGTGGTGGTAGTTCGTTAGGTAGATGAGAGTCAATGTGAGCTGATCGACGTTCGAAATGATCTACGCCTATTGACAGATTGATTCTGTTGATTGATACAGCCGTGGTCGAGTGATACTAATCAGTCGTTTGTCACTTACTGCCTCTGTTAGATAGCTGCTTCTTCCTCCCTCCGCTCTTACCACTTAACCAGCCATAAATGTGTTTACTATGCATGCTGTCGGAGGACGACGACGACGACGAGCTCAAGGCGAAACAGTGTCACCAGTCGTAATACGGCAACAGCAACTGCCACCGTAAATAATCACTGTTACTTAATCGGCGCAGCCGGCCACCAGCAACCGGGAGGTACGGGCGAATCGCGAAATCCGTTCATGGTCGATGTCTCCTCGGCTGAAAGATGTCTGTCTCTATTTACACTTTTCACAATTTCCGGTTGCTTCTTTGATGATCGCAAACGCCACAAGCAATAAGAGCCACACCTCAGTGAATATTAACAATGACGCATTTAACAATCGAAGTTACACATATAACATGTTCAATCAATCATTTGAGTTCGAGATCTATCTAAACGTTTCAGCACGGCAGCATGCACCTGCTGATGATCGGGGGCAGTATCGCCTATGGCGACGTGGGTATAACCAATGTTGAGTTTAACAATCCATCAATCAATCATAGAGCGATAGAGAGACAGAGAAGATAACAATTATGGATTGACGCTACATCTTATTATGATAGATATTCGAATCAGTGGTCGGTGATATGGCCTGCATCGGGTGGAGGTGCCACATCAAATCAAAGTTAACTTGGAGTTGTGGTCGCGTCCCGTCCATCGTCGTCGTTTGAGCCTTTTTCATCGAGTTGCGCAGATACGAGTTGCCTCCGAACAGGAGGCAAAGGAGGCCATTTATAGCCGAATCATCGTAAAATGTTTCTCATCCCCAAGTCAAGACTCCCAGGACGTCTTCCTGTTCATGTCCTAGAAGAAATGCCGTTCGAGAGGACGGGATGACGACACAGAGATGATATTTGGTCAAAGCAGAAAAAAAGCAGCCGTACACGAAGCTTAAAATCAACTCGGTCTCCTTCTTGTAATCGCCTAATAACGCTGTGCTGTATTTTCGATTAGAGCCATCGACGAATATTAGTACTATAACAATAATTATTATTACTATAAATAATGGTCGTCAGATTGTACTGTGCTGTTATATTTAAGTCATTCGATTGGATTTACCCCTGGGAATCTTAGCCTTATTGGCGTCAAAGATGCGCACCGGATCAACAGTCCACAGTCCACTCTCCGCGTAATTTCAAAATGATATGGTGAGATGATACCTGACCACTGTTCGCGCAGGAACTGACCGCGCAAATCAGAACGTACTCGTTTTATGCTGTAGCGGTCATCGTGATCATCATCATCATCATGGTGGTTGTTGTTGTTGTTGTTGTTGCTGTTGCGGCCGCCTCTATGGATCTTGCTGGTGTCCTTACGAATTGTAGCACACAGCAGAAATCACAGAAAAGAGACCCATGCAACTGCCCATCTCTCCCGTTTCTTTACCAGTCCCATGATGTCGTTCGCGGCTGTTGTCGTCCCTGTTTGTTTATGTCTCCATCTCCCGGCCGGGGACTGGAGTCTGGTGTCATCTGGTGGGGTATGGTTGTGTCGGTGGTGGTGTGTCCCCTGTCGACTTGAGTCGTCGTGGCCGTTGTCGCTACTCACCGCGCAGTAGCTTAGCTGCCTGCCTGTGTTCTGCTGCTGCCGCTGCTGACACAGGCCACCATCCTATCAGATGACGTCTACCTGCGACTTTGTCGTCAGCAGCTGCTGCTGCTGTAACAGAGATAACGGAGCGGCAACAAGCGCGACAACAACAACAACAACAACAACAACAATAAAGAAAACAACAGCAACAGGAAGAGCGTCGGTAACAGTACAGCATCTATCCATGAAGCGCAGGCACAACCGGGCAGCGATACCCAGCATCTGATGTTTGATTTTGTTGTGCGAGCTGTTGGACTTGCCCCGGGGGGGACGACGTAGGGTCGCGAAGATTCGTGCCTGTTTGTTTTGTGGGTCGCCGGCTTGTTGTTGTTTGCGTTCCTTCTGTTGGTTGGGATATACTACTAGATAGGGAGAGAGAGAGAGAGAGAGAGAGAGAGTACCGAAACGTCCTCTTGCTAGAGTGTGGATTTGATTCCTCTCCGTCCGGACCCGTTTGGCGTCTTACCTTTGAACCAGCATTGCCCATCGGAGGGGCTCTCAGCCAGCGGAAGCATTCGTCGGCGCTTTCCCAAGACCACGCAGGTGGCCAAGCAAACCAGACGAACTGGCTCGACGAGGAGGACAACTCGCCTCTTCGAATTCGGGCGTTGCTCGCCAGCTGACCGGGTAGGTCCCCGGGTGCGGGAACGGAGCCAGCACAATCGACACAGCCCGAGAAGGAACGAAATTTGCGGCTGAATCTCTTGTGTGGTGAAGATGCGAGAATATTCTGTGTAGTTTACATGTGAAAGCGTCGGCCAGGGGTTCGGATCGTGTAGGGGTACGCCGAATATTAAGCGTTGTAACGTCTGTGGCTCATCTGTCGCTATCGCGGATAATATGAAATACCATGGTACATACGAGTGACTCTGGCTGTGGACGTTACCTCTTTGAGACGTTTACTCATTTGGTTAATGTGATATAATACAAAAGTTATGGCGACTTTGTTCGACCAATTTCGATGGCTGTGAATAACATATTAGCTACATATATTTCGGCTATTAATATAATACCAAGGCCAAATGTACCGTTAGTCTCCTCTCTAATAGCGACAACGGCGGGGGTCGCAAACGCCGAGTGTGGAGACGAATTGGGAACGACACCGAGTTTAGAGACACGTGTGCGAGTGCTTATTTCGCGAATTAACGCGTTGGTCGTTATGCTGTGAACGCAAACTGTCAACCCAAGTCACTTTGCAAGTTCCAGTCGATTCGAGTGCTAATCATTTCGACGAAAATACCGTGACAATTAAGTCACGTACAGGGTCCAACTGCAAACGGATTGTCGCCACATCAGAAACGATGCTTGGTGCATGAAATCGAATTCAGAGGCCGATATTGAATCAGTTGGATATAACCATACCAGATGTTCTTACCAACCTTCTCGGTGAGATCGAGATGATGTGCAACCGATGGGGCGCATGCAACCCCATGCGTGCAACTCAACCGTCGATCGATTAAATCTCCGCCCTGCCGTTGCCTCGTTGACACTCGACGCACGTGCGTATGCACGCTATGACTATTATTCTTGCGTCAATTACACTTATTTGGTCATTATCGTTAAAGTCTCGTGCGGGTGCGACCATTTCGGAGGAAACCCTTTGACAAATAGTAGACAAGTAATTTAAGTCACACATTTAATTACTGCTCGTATTTTATCCCATTCCCATCCGCGCGACATCGCCACGTCGCGTACCTTGTACGCGAGAACCTTCGAACATCAACGTTGCCTGCTGACGTTATGCACGAATCGGTCAAGGCAAAGTATCTATTAGCAATCGTAACAGCAGAATTAGTCATCGTAGTAACGATAGTAGTTCTCGTTGTCGGCGCTCGCCTCCGGTGTCCAGCCTCGTGCAACGCTCCCCTCAATAGCAGTCGAAGCAGTATTCGACGCTGGGAGCGGCTCCTCGGCGCAGCCGAGCTGGATGTACATCCGTGTGACGTCAGAGCACACACCCGTACGTATCAGACGTATTTCGGCCGGGCGTCGTGTGTCGCTAGCCAAAACTACACTTGGATACGTGACTGCTGTGGGGTATTCGAGTATGGCGCAGGGAGCTATTCGACTGCTCTCATTCAGCTACATAGCAGCAGGGCGAGGCAAACGATTGCAATTAATCGCCTCCTGACTCTTCTCGCCGGGAGGCACGCGGCCCGGCTGGTCGGCCACATCGAGAGGAAGAAGCCAACCGGAAAAGACGCCGTTGGGCGGCTGCCGCTCCCGATGGATCGGGAGCTCTGGAATTGGTTCGGGGGACCGGGTGGGGGTCTGGTTGCGTGGACACGATCTGTGGTTGGCGCTGTCGCCTGCTCGTTCAGACGACTGTCCTGTGAATGGCCTGAGAGGGGGCTTGGAGCTAGATGGTTGTAGCAGAGAAGCAAAGCTACTCAGTCAGTGTCGGTCCGGTGGTGACCTACTACCGCGATAAGTAGGAGGCACTAGCATTTCGAGGCCAACCTACTTCGACCCGGCCAAGGGCAGACACGTGATTGAGAAGAAGGAAGAGGAAAGGCTGCTAAGGCTAAAATGTTGTCACCTTAGTGAGGCTCCGACGCTCGCTGGGTCCTCGCCCTTCTCGCGTCCTGTTGTCCTGAAAGCAGGACGTGGAAGAGTGAGAGAGGAAAAAGGGAGACGGCAGCTAGCCGAGGCCAATTTACAACAACGAGAGCAACAGATCGCGACGCATAACAACAACAACAACAACCACAACAACAAAACTGGAAAGAGTGCCAGAGAGAGAGATATTCATTCGTGCGATTCAAACTACTACACATACGATTATTCCGCAAGAGGTATATTTCGGAGACCTTAGCGTTCATTGTTCATATTTGAAACAAAATCTTTTTTTTTGCGGAGGTTGAATTGTGTCGCAGGATGTCCACAAACTCTCTCAAACGTTTATATTTAAAAGTTTATTAGGCAAATTTCGACAAACACGTTTTCAAGATTTACGTTTAACCGCAAACTCTTAGCCAGTATCCGATTTCGGGTTCGCCCCTTCACGCTGATGCTCTATCTTAAGCTGAGCCTGGCAGCTCGGTAGATCGCTCGGGCAAACCAGCCAGAGGCTACACGTTCGCTTACCTGATGGTATAGGGATCCTCTTTATCGTCCTGGTGCATCGTATTGCTTGCGATTTATCTCAGGATCAGCTAGTTTTCGATTGATTAAAGCCACGTTGATGGTACTCTACTGGTCGACAACTGAAGCCAATGGTCGACAACGTTGTAAATTGACTTGTGCTCGTAAGTGGCTTGTTTTTGTTGGCGACTTTGATAAACATTCTTGAAATATAAAATCATATGCACGTATGACTAGAGTCATGCTTGTGGGATACATTGCCCTTTTGCAGTATATATATATATATATATATATATATATATATTATATGCTTAGGGTTTCGCGAAAAGCGGCTCGCTTTTTAGCAGTTCGTGTAGGATACTACCGGTTCCCGCGGAAGAATCGTCGTGCTAAATAATTACAGTGAGCCGACGTTCCCAACTTTTGCTGCCGCATGTCAGCAAATCCGTACATTATTCTTGACTTGTCTTGCCCATGACGTAATGTAGCTGCCGACTGGTCAATGCGTACATATTTTACAAGTTTCGCAGGGGTGACATTCAAAGAGTTGGGTTTTATATCTCATGCTTGTTTACGAACCGCAGCTGACCTTTAGCTTCTCGTTTGGCAGTGACCTGCGGACGTAACATCGCGAGCTAGCTACAAGCGCCTGGAGGTGTATTCATTAAAAGTTACAGAATATATTATTATTATTATTATACAACATATGCTGTGGCACTGAGACAGTCATTGCAGAATAACGGTGCGTAATTACGCGGCCGAGTCCGAATGTCCTTCGTCGATCGTCGAATGAACACCCCGAGGCATTGCCGCGGAACGTACATATCTTCAAAATCACTTCCTGTGGATTCCTTACCACAACGTCCCTTCTCGCCGCTGTTGTTCACGAGGCCGTGTGTATGACACGTGGACACTTGTGACTATCGGTGGCGTAGAACCATATAAAGAGGGAGCATCGCAGGGGTTGGATGTCAATTTATGTGTTGCATACCCATGGAAATTTGCATGTCGGGCACAGTTTAACGGGTGGGGGTTGGGGGTGCTGGTGCACACAGAGACCCACGATCTTCTCATCAGAAAGCAGACTCTCCTCTATGAGCAGCAGATTTACCTTCATCCAATATACGAACGTATTAATTCGCTACCAGCAACTCTATGCGAGGTTAAATCACTCCCGCCAATTCTAAACTCGACACCGTCGAGGGCGCACCACCCGCGGCACACTGTCCCAGCGGGGAGAACTACAATGTGGTTGCATACACGATATCACGGAACCAAGTTCAAGTATCCCGCGGGCGCGGGTTGTTTGGAAGTCAAAGCGATGACAGGCATGGGGCGAGACCTGTTGACACTGTAGCCGATGTGACATTCGAGCCTTCGATAAAGTTACAACAAATCTCCCTCTCCCTATCTGTCTCTATAGCGATCGACAGTGGTGGTTGTCGAACGCTTGTCGTTGTTACGCGATGCAGGTGCAGGTGTGGTTTCATCGCCGTGTCAACGAAACAACATTGTGGGCCGAGTTACCGTCTGCCTCGCTGAGGCCCGACCATTGGGGGGGGGCTGGTATTAGACGGACTGAAGCTCTGTAAGCAAAAGTTCACGTCGTCAACTCGTTCGTGTGAGCTTACTCGCTCTCTCTCTCTCATTTTCCTGTCGACATCTGGTGAGTACACCGCAAGCAGTGAACTCGGCGATCTACACAGATTGAGACGTCCAGCGCAATGAGAGCGTAGCATAATTCGATTTTGTCTTGTTATATATATATAATACTTATATAGTGTAGGTGGGAACGTGTACCTCTGTATATTGATTATGTCTTATACAATGTAATCAGAATCGATCAGCGTTCGGATGAAGCGATGTCTATGGACGGAGTGGACACATGTATCTCCCCTTGAGTTCGATTGCTAGATTATCGATTATTTCCTTGTTGGGCGATTTGTTGGGCGTCGGTTAATCATTTGTGGGTGCAGGTTAATATTTGATGAATTGATATGTGCACAATTGATGGTCAGTCATCCTGTGTGCTTGAATAACTAATCTGTGTTGTCCGACTCGGTTTGCAATCGTTATCATGGAAAATACTTTCAGCTGACGCTAACCATTCGTGTTGGTTCGTACTAAATAACTTGTGAACCATCCTGCATCCGATTATAGACATTGTTCCCTATGAATGAAACTGTCGTAACTAACCCAAGAAACCGTTCGATTCTTGTGCCTCGTTTGACTCTTCTCCTAGTTGGCCTTGTTCGAAATGAGGGTAAACTATTGTGCCCGAGCTAAGATTTTTGGGGTCCGCCATTTGGTCCTGCAGTGGGGAGCCTACTTACGACAGCCGACGCTTCATGCTTGCTTGGTCCACCAGGGCGAGCCATTGAAGCGGGATATACGGTAGCTCCGTTGTGAAGCCATGGCTAGAACGCTATGGATGGTCGGTCAGCTGGCGTGGGCTGCGTCGACTCTTCGACAACACGATCATTCCATCCATCCTGAAGTGTCCTGCCTAAGATGGCTGTGGTGTGCGTCCTCATTGCTGGCCAGGACGCAGGCCATCCTCGAGTAGCGATAGAAGTACTCTACCGTGGGAGGCAAGCGCCAATTTCGAGCTCTATCCAGGGAAATTCGTAGGCAACAGAATGAAGGATGTGGAGGGGTCTCTCGTGCAGCGGCAACAGCAACAGCAGAGCAACCGGCGCCGTTCCAGCAGCGGAGGCATCCATAAGGGCAGAAGCACATCTTTTGCGCGCCTGCTCCGCACCCCGAACAGCAGCAGAAGCAGCGCACCAACCGTTACAGATCTGACCTAAAGGCAGATCACGTATTTGGGATGTAAGTCAGACGAGCGTCGGGCGGACGCGCGTCCGGCAGACCGCTCCGTTCCGAAGGTCGCTCACTTGGTGGGTCGCTGGCTCGCCCGCTGATAATGGACGAATGAGCGTCGAGCGGTTTTTGTCTAGACACTCTTCGCTGCCTCTGCTAACCAAGAGGCTAAGCATGAGTAGAGGGCTCAGGCCCTCCACGGCTCTCGTGTTTGTCCTGGATAGTCGCGACCGTGAGCCTCACAGCGGCATCGTGTCTTTGGCTGCGTCCCCCTTGGAATGAATGAAAGTATGTTTCGTCAAGAGGAAATTGCTCGAATATCGTCAGGCCGGAGGGTGATTCGGCCCGTCTAGCGGTCACTCGTCGGTTGGTCAGCCGCGACCAGTGGTGTAGTAACGAAACGGTGGTAAGAGCTGTAGGGCTGTCGACAAAATTAAACTTATTAGGCGTTAAAGGTTAATGCCGCTCTCCCTCGGCTCAGACCTCAGCCCTCAACAGGGCAGTCTCGGGCCCACTTTCCCCATCTCCAACGGAGTGGAAACATAAGTTCGTTGGAGCAGCCAACGAAGGAACACCTATTTGACCTTCGAGGTCGGAGCAGCCCAAACGACCTTCATCCTATCTGTCTGCACACGATGATATAATGATCGCAGCAGTAATAATAGTCATCCTATTGCTGTGTTCGACTCTTCTGCATGAAGATGACGAGTCAACTGGACGGATGTCATTCAATCAGCGTAATCGTCATAAAGGAGCAATGATGCTCTCGCATGTATCGAATAATCAGCAGGCCGACGAGTGAAACGAAGACAACCCTTCAAGGCCGAGTTTTAGCGGGACTGCTTTTTCTATTAGCTACTGACACGAAGCTTGAAGATGTATTGTAATACATGACATGTATACATCTTCCCAATGTAGATATTGTACCTTGACTGAACATACGCTTCGCCACTGTTCGAACACTTAAGAATGAGTAGAGAGTTGTTTGTGTATGTTGCGCAGTTTAGGGTGCGTGCGGTTGACCTGTCTATGAGAAATAGAGGAATCCATCTGCCACACGTAACAGCTATTATATTATAGCAGCTGGCTTGCTGTCTGGGTCCTGGCTTGCTATCTGGGCCCGTTTGTTGGAGTGAATCTGAGAGAGACGAACAAACAGGGAAATGAGCTGGTTGTGGACGGCGCAGGCGCACTCCGAAACTAAGGAGCGATCCGAGCGCTCAGGGCCCCAAAGCAAAGTTTCCATTGCGACCCTTTTTTCATGCACGACCAATGTGCCGGGGTCGTGCAACGCAGACGGGTCGCTGCCTATGACTTGATTTGCCATTGCGGCGGTGAGCAACGCTGTCTACAGCTGCAGCTATGCGGTTTCCGCGATCGAGTAGCAGCCACACCACAGCTAGAGACACACGGTGCGGTGTGATACGGTGTAGCGAAGTCGGCGGTGCTGCTGAGATATATGATAGAACCGCTTGGTGAGGGTGCAGCTCGGAAGGCGAATAGGGGCGCGAGCAGAACCGACGCTTGCGGACCACCGTTCGCTCGACGGGGGGCGGGGGGGGGGTCGGGGGGTTCAGCCAGGTTGGCAGAAACGGAGATGATGGCGGTTCTGTTTTTGTGCTCTTCTGCTGATGCCGCTTTTGCATGAGGAACAAGCACTGGGGAAGAGCCGGCTAAACCCTATCCACCCCCGACGAACTAAACCCTAAGAGTCATCGTCATGCCTCTAACTCGCCGGTTACGTTGCCGGCCACGCTGGCATATGTGTTGGTTCGGCTGTCGCCGGGCCTGCTCATAAAACTTCGCTACGATCACGGCTGCTGCTGTGGCTTCAGATCGCCATAGCTGTCTTGCTAGTTATGGCTCGATCCGCAAGCGGTTCCCTACCCCCCAGTGGCGGTCCCGTCATGGTCTCGATCCCCAACCTTGATCCCATGTCCTGCGAGGAAGCTTCTCGTAGCTGTGTTGCTGTCCCGGGTTGAAGCCGGGAATCACGCGACGTTCAGCTCTCTCTATCTCTCTCTATCTCGCTCGAACGCAGTATAGCATCGTACCTTGACAAACCGTGAGTTCCTGTCTGACCTGAGGGGGTGTGGAGCCGAGAAGGGTATGCCATCGCTGGCTATGGTGGTGTTCTTCGTGGCGCTCTTGCCCTCGTCTCTACACCTCTAAATGTCTAACTCTACCAATTATTTCAAAAACGCCCGCTGCTCACACACGAGTGCATATTATATATCTGCCGCATAGCACGAGCTTGGCGTATTTTTCTTATAGCGACGGCTAGCAGATGTTCGTTCGTTCCTTGCACGTATCATTGGCCGTGCATATTAACCATAATACGAAATAGCCGAATATGAACCCGACGCCCGCGAACGACCTCTATGTCCTTTGAACGGATAGATCACCTGTGATTATATGTTATTAGGCTTGTATGTGCATGCGCATATACGCCAAACTTATTCAAGTGTTCATTTGATCAGGTAATTGCAAGCCTGACCGATAAATCCGAACCTTTTAAAGGAAAATCCCTATAGGTTATGAAAACTTGATTTCAATCCAAAGTTGACAAGCGAGCTCATCATCCTGTTGTACCGCGGTGACAGGATATCAGCATATGAAGTTAAATTTGTGTAAAGTTACACGAATGCTAGTCTATGTTCACTATTTCTCTAATAGTATAATAACTGTGTGTTTGTTTACCTGTTCGCTTGCTTACAAGCAGCATGATCGATCAGCGAGAGCAAGGCCGATATACGCTGGCTAGTTAGGTTAACGCCATTTCTATGACGATCACGTCACGTTCTCTACCTTCTAAGAATAGGAAGATCTATCGGCCATCTACGGCTGGCCAATAGGTGTTCTTACTGCTGTTGTGTTGACGGCCGTTAATGGGTAGCAATACCATAATGGTGTTGGTGGCGGTGCTGCTGTTGCTGGGCCTAGCATATGGCTTACTAGACAGATCCACCCAATGCAATACAA
This sequence comes from Stratiolaelaps scimitus, assembly GCA_019614645.1. NCBI lineage: Eukaryota > Metazoa > Arthropoda > Arachnida > Mesostigmata > Laelapidae > Stratiolaelaps > Stratiolaelaps scimitus. The sequence continues at coordinate 5,095,450 of JABWDB010000016.1, forward strand.
ACGCTCAACGCTGGTCATTACACGCTGCTTAAGCGTAACATTAAGAAAGGCAGAAAACGTTTACGCAAACGCTTATATGGCGAATTTTCAATGCTGCACCAGTGGCATTACGCATAGACGTAACGTTCGCAGGGTACCAAACATGTTCGTTGACTCCCAGACCAGTGGAACGATCGCAGTGACGACAGCACCTCTTTCCCGGTCTCCCTATGAAAAAGCTGATTCGATTGTCGGTCGGGTGACGTCTAGTGTCACGCGAATTTCGCTCAACGATAGCGTTTTTTTTTGTTGGAATCAATGTCGACGGGCTGGAAGCCATGGCTTGCCATTCGCTTGAGAGCGTCAACATCTTCTTGGTTGGAAAATCTACCACCTTAAATAATGATTATAGAGCTGTTGATGTTAGATTATAAAATTAAATATTATTCATTTATTTAGTAAAATTGCCACGGCGACGTTTTGAGCCCGAAGGCTTGTAGTGTGGTTGCTTGCTTCGAGAAGTCATCTAGATGCTGAATTCAAATATAATCATATACTTAAACAGGATACCTGCCTTAATATCTTACACACGTTCACGGGGTATAATTGTTGCACAAATTATATGTATAACTATAATTATCATTATTATTCGTATATATAGTATATAAATAAGCTTATTTCTGTTAAGCTTTTATCAAGGGGAGACCTTGTGGATCAGTATCTGGCTGAGTAAAACTACTTCTAATGTATCTAATATTTGATTGTTTATCACGCTTAATAGAGAAAACAAGTAAGCATGGTTTTGCTGACAAGCAGATAGAAGTGATTGACACCAACATATATATATATATATATATATATATATATATTCTGGCAGGTATATGTGTGTGTTGTAATACTTGTTTTTATTAGACATGGCTCGCAAAACGACTAGGTAATGAAGCCTTTATTTACAAATTTGTCATTAGCGCTACCGATTGCTTACTGCTTCACGCCTGTTGACTTGTTTGTACCCGTTCGCGTTTGCGTGGCGCAATATGGCCAAGTCGCGGCACGGTAGAATAAAGGACGAATTTCAGGTTCATATTCACACCAGTCCTGCTCTTGCTGCTATCGTCGTCTTGGTCAGCCTCTGATCAGTCTGACTTCATTTCAGATCTGGGTGTGCATGAGTGTGTGTGTCTTTATGTCACCAATCGAATAGATTACCAGTGTCGACAGTGCCAACACCTAACTTATGAGTAGTGAATTCGCTGAGTCACTCGTAAACTGCAGGCGGGCGCGTTCGCACACCTGCAGAACGAGATAATTTCTACTTATCGGTTGAACCCCCTCCCGCCGTAAGGGCCGTGCGTCGGCGGTACACATACATATATATATATATATATATATATATATAGATATTTACACGGACCACCTATGCAGGGTGATCGCCGGTGAAGTAACATCGTGATGGGCTGTAACGCAAGAGTAATTCGAAAAATAGTTCTTCCACGGATCGTCTATTCAGGAAGGTGTTCGTTCGCCTCTTAATAACCACATGATGATGGCGCGTACCACCCCTGCAGATCGGGCCATTCAGAAGCCAAGATGCAAAGGGTGAGACGATCAACGGGGGCGTAACTGCACACAGGTTTACAAAACGCGACAAGGCGAACATGATCACGTGTTGGTTTATTATGTGATTGGTTTTTACATGTTATGCGCTCCTCGCCCCAGATGTGGGAACGGTCGCTAGTCCCATCGAGGCTCGCAATTGTACTACTGGTGGTGATCATTCTAACGGGAACAACACGGCAAGAACAGCGAGAAATACGTTATTGCGCGAAATTGCTGTGTGCTCCACGTGCATCCATAGATAGTCACCGGTGTTTGTGAGACACACGGTAATTAGAACACAATATGATATTTGTGAATGAAGACCAGTCGGTCGAGCACAATGCAACGAGGAACAACATGGTAGACAGCGGGGTACGCCGGTGGCGAACGTCGAACAGGGGAGCGAGTGAAATCCTTGTTTTAAAAACACGCTGCTGCTGCTGTCGCCGCCGCGCGCTTTTAGTTTACAATGATTTGATTAAGACAGTTACCCCCAAGTTTGTTTGCCGTTGATAATATCATCTTCTTACACATATTGAGGTCAACAAGCAACCGATAACCTTACTTTGATTGGTGCCAGTATCAAGTGCACTATTTCGATCCGACAACAACAGCAGTGCAGCACCATCGAAATGGCTGAGGCGGTTCGTATCGGGGACTGCTGGTCATGTTGCAGTCACTGCGGTGGAACGGTGCAGGGTGCTGTTTTCGCATCGGTCGGGTGTTCGCTTGCTGAGAATGACATGGGGTGTCCATCCGATGGTTCGTCCACCAAGTTGTAGTTATCTATCAGCTTGTGCCTATCTGTTGTCTGTTCAGCGTGGAGACGCGGAGCCCTCGTGGGCGAACATCGAAGTTAGACCTTCGCTTGTGTACGTATAGACAACGAGACTGATCGACTTGATTGACAGGCAGAAGTAACGTTGATTGAGAGGCTACGTTGGCCCTATGTGTTTTGTTAAATTCGTTCGGTTTTTTTCCTTAAATAAATTTTAACATTGGATCCCATTTTATACGATTAGTATACAGAGTTCACTCGAACTTGATGAGGGGTAACGGACAGTATAATTTCTTCCAGAGTCCATTATCTTCCCAAGCCAATCAACGCAGTACGATCGCAATTTGTCTAAGCAAATAATCACCAGAGGCGTCTCCTTTCCACGAATGGGGGTCCTTTTTTTTGTTTAGGAGCTAATCTATCACTCATACACCCGTCATAGAACTACGATCGCGTTGTGCGAGCCATTCGTATCTCTCGCTCAAATCTTTCAAACGTGAATTGGCATGTTGATCACGCCAATATTTGGCGTGGTCACATCGTTTTTCGGTACCAATTCTATTATTATACTCATTTATTATTTATGAACACCGTCGCATGCATTTTAGAGGAATCGGTTTGCGACCCCAAAACATGCACTGCCGGTTTTAGGGTCCTTTTCGATTGGTACAACGCGAGTCGATCCTAGCAGCCGCGACCAGGGTGGCTTTGCCGAGGACACATTCGGTATATCACATTATTATTATTATTGAAGAGGAAATGCGGGCGGTGGGGGCCCCGATCTCGAATATCTTACCTGTAGGCGGCAGATTTTTCTCTGGATTTCGCTATGTAGAATGAGCAACCTGTCCTCGTATACAATGGCCGCCACCGGCTGCCGTCGCGGGCTCGTTCCAAACCTCCCGTTCACCCATTATTGACCGTTCATCTCTCAGTATCCCAGGTGGTTAATAGGATATTCACCTGCACCACCAGGGAGGCAGCGGGTTTTGTTGTTGTGCGCGAATTCTGAGAGTGATGGTGCCTCCGGATGGCAGTGCCCATCACGTCGTAGAGCCCATGTGATCCATGTGAAAATGTGTATATATATATATATATGGCCGTGGCTACGGGACGTACGTGAGGCACCGCCGCCGCCTCTGATGTGGTTGTTTGCTGTTGTTGTAGATGTGCTTGCGCGCTCGGGAGAGCGAATAGTGAATTATTCAAGGCAAATATATAAAGAGAGAGAGAGAGAGAGAGAGAGAGAGAGAACGGGACGTCCGTGAAGAGCAGACAGCACCGCGATGGGTTCGCAGCAGGACGTCAGGGGCGGTGCAGACGACGTCGACAACTTCGTCGTCATCGTCTAAGACACAGTCCGCCGCTGGTGCCGCTGCTGGTAACGGAAAACGCCGAATTTGCTGCTGCTGTTTCCACTGCCGATATTCGTCTGTGCTTGCCACCATGCTGGCGTTACCTCAGCCCTCTGGTGTGTGCGTCGTCGTCTACTTCATGAGACAACTTGCCGCTGCTTGGCACAGATCACGCCAAACGCCTCAGCATGATTCGTTCGTCATTGTTGCGTTAGCGCAGCGGACGCGTAGGGGGATGCCGGGTCATCATTGGCCCGCCCGGCTGAGGAGAACAATCTCGGATGCGGCGTCCGCTTTCACCAGCGTGGGCGGCCACGAGCAGCGCTGGTGGGGGAGGGGTCAACCCCCCCGCCCCCGGTACTGGCATCAGTCGCTGTTCAAGCAGAACCAAACTAAAAAGGGAGGCATCGAGCTCTATGCTGCCACCGTCGCCGCTGACGCTACTGTCGCCGCCACCGGCAGCGCCATCACGAGCGCAAATTCAATCAAAATCCACTCAGATAGTGTTAAACATTTATGCAGCAGACGCGCCAGTATGGTGGCTTTCAGTGCTGTGCTGTGGCCACTGACTCGTCGTCGTGGTGGCGAGTAGCTCGTGTTGACTAGATAAAACGCTGCAAACACGCCGCCGGTGGACGAAGCCGCAGCAGCAGCAGCAGTGGACGGAGGCCGGTCGTCGTGAAACCTTACACCAACGCCTCGAACTCCCAGAGCACCGCCTCGCCAGGAAGAGCCACGCACTCACGTCGGGGTCCGCTTTCCGCCGTTTCCACGAGCACGCGGCAGCGGTGGCAGCAACAGCAGTCCATCGGGGCTACAGTAGACATAGCGAGCAAGCTATAACAGCTCGACAAAGTGTGAGCATATGTATGTGAGCGGTCTGTATCTGCGTATGCATATACGTATCCACAAGGAGAGCTGGTAACAACAGGATGTATAGGGGGTGACGTGCTTGTTGTTGTTTACGTATGGTGCGGTGTCCACGGGTCTCAGAACATCGGAATAACAATGAGAAAATCTGTTGTTTCGGCTAGACTCGACAGTTTCTTGGTGTTCTTCCAGCAGCGAGTCGCGTACCGCCAATCGCTGTTGTTATAGTACAACACAGCCGAGTAGAACACTGGTGCAGGTTGCTATTAATTCGCCGGAACAAGATGACGTTTAATGAATTATTCGATTACGATCACGATCATTCATTAACGCTTACATCATTTGGGCGCACAGAATATGGATGAAGAAATAATCTCATTCAATGTGTACGTATACCTATATATATATATATGCATTCAAGGATCGCGTGCTCGCTGCTGCTGTTACTGCTGCTGCGGCCGTATCTGGCACTTCCTTCCTGCAGCGCCTGTTAATCTTGTTACTGGTTCAGTTGAGACGATCAAAAGACGCCTCCGCGTTGCTACCGACCAAGTCAAAGTGTATTAAAGTGTACTGAAGCGAAACCAACAACTGAATGAGTCGATATCGACGAACAGCTTGGCAGACGTCCTTGCCACCGCCGCTGTCGTAATGTCAAGCGTTCCGCATCGGACCGAGCAGATCCGGCCACCGATCTGCTGTGGTGTCGTGCCATGTTGTCGGCCTGCCTGGCGGATCGGTCGCAATTAACATTGCGACTGGATGGGGTTACAGCTTCGGCGTTACCGATCAGATGATGAACTGGCGCCGTTGTGTAGCGTAGCGTATCGCAGATGCCCGATTGCCCCGCGGCGCAGCATCAGCAGCGCTGTACTGCCAATAGGAACGAGGCCTGATGAGGAAGGCGGCGGCGGCGGCGGCGGCGAGTAAACGTCACCGACTGCGCTTGTCTGTTATACCTTCTGCGGCCGCTTAGCAAGCTAAGTGCAGCTGTGCTAAGTACAGCTACATACATATGCGTTCGTTCCATCGCTGTTATGCTTCGGTTAGATCATCTCTATCATCATTCACATAATTATTACACATCGACAGCTGTTCTGCCGTTCATCAGACGTTCGGAGGCATATATCAAATACTCACACAGACGCACAGTCGCGCGTTGTGCCATGTATACCTCGTAAGGAGCTAACCTGGGCGACAGAGATGTCGACTCGAAATGGTTTCGTCCCGAGGCTGCTGTGGACAGTATTCTATCGGTAGCAGACGGCTGGGTACCTCGAGAAGAAGGGTATATCGAATTCGACGGGAAGGCACCTGACAGCGTTGATTCGAAGGTATCGTCGACAACAGTCGGCGCTGTCCTGACCGGGTATCCGAGTGGTAATAGTAATGAATAAGTACGATAACACCGTCGACTCATCCCACTACGTATTGAGTAATAACGAGTATCGATCGCGTGCAACAACACTTGTTCTGTCGGGGGTTTGTCACAGAGAAAAGACGGAGCATCCAGCAATAGACTACCTTGCAGGCAGCGTTCGGCCAATGAAGAAGTCATTTATGGATTATCCATCGGCTAATTGTGACATGTTCGGTCGTAATTACGAAGACCGGTGAACAAATGATTCCTTAATTGGAGCTTATTAGTGGTTTCCTTTTTACTCGGAGGCAACGAGAAGCACACGGAAAATTAACGATACAATGCTGTCATAGCTACCGCTTGGTCGAGCGCGACAATGATGTTGCGGAACAGACGAATTGGAGTGGGGTGCCTATGTCAACCAGGATTAGCATAACCTAAAGAATTAGTGACATCCGACACAAGCATGTGTGGTCTCCTCAAAAGAAAGCTTTTTCCACCCACACAGTTTCCGTGCTATATCGCGAAGAAGCAAGCGACACCGAACGCAAACAGACGCTCAATAATTGCCAAAGATTTAACAGCTCGCTGCCGCTTAGGTGCGTTATTGTGTGCTCCAAAACAGGGAGCGTATATACGTTCACCGTCTAGACTCGACGGCTCGTTCAAATCGGCATCATTCCGCCTCTGTGAGCGCCGCAAATCTCAGCAGTGGTTCGACCTCCGGTGTCTGCTGAACTATTCCCTTTCCGGAGGAAAAGGGCTGTCTGTGCAGTCCGAATTCGAAACACATCCTTCGCAAGAACATACTCGTACATGCTGCTGCTGCTGCTGCTGCTACTCGCTCGAAAGGGTGTAGGAAAATTAGCCTGGATACATCGGCGTTCGACGTTCGGCGGCGTTCCGAACACGAGAAAGCGGTGGCGGTGGCGCCGTTGCTAGTAGTATCGTAATGAAGGTAAATGCACTCCGGGGCTTCCTCTGGGATCGGCCACATCCGATGGTTATGTGGGAACCTGGGAATACCTGTTTATCGCTTCGGTTGAGGCGAACTGCTTGCTCGTGGTGGTATATGGGTAATGCAGACACCTAGAAAGACAGAGAGAGAGAGAGAGAGACAGAGAAAGCGAGCGAGATTGAGAGACCGTTCGATGCAGCCAAACCTCTTTAGTAAGTCCGGATGGCATGATGTTTGTGATTTCCAGATTGCGAATATCCTATACGTACAATAGATATTTTTTTACATTGAATAGTTAACTCTAGCACACGCAGTCGCTAGACATGCAATCGCATTGTAATGCCCCTGGTGTCGTGTCAGAATTTGTTCGTTGGTGAAACTTGCCTCCACCTCGTTGATAAATGACACACGCGTATGCAACGGGTAAAGGCCTGGCGTACAAGCCGTGGCCAATCGTACATTCAAGGTCACGAACACAGGCGTATGGGAGAGATGCTCGAGTTCGAGTCCGAAAATGATTTTTTCCCCACGTACGATAGCCGCGTCAATATACAAATTCATCAAGTTGTGTTCGTCTCCATGACAGCAGCCAGATCTGAGGACGACCCACGCTCTCTCAGCTAAAAAACAAGCCAATGGAAGACGTATGACAACGCAGTGCCGTGGGCCCGGCGGCTAATCGTTTCGGCCTGCCGCTTTCTGTTACATCGGCACAATTACGGCTCTGTGATAAATATGTTTGTGAATAGCGCAGGTAACTCCATGAGCAAGCGGTGCTCAAAATTCCCTTCAACTGTAGCAGTACATTGGGCCGCATTTCGTCTCGGCAGCAGATAGACGATTTGCGGAGTACTTCAGCTAGCCGTTCTGTATCGGCTGACGGTGTCGCAACAACAAAAAAAAACCTGCACGCTGCAGGTTACCGCTTACGTTGGGCTCGGCCGTGGACAACGTTCACTGTGTGATCTGCTTTCGCCTGTTGCGTTATCACAACACAATGAACGTCATGCGTTGCGGTGGGGTGAATTACCAAGATACGGCAAGATAGAGCCCTCCCCGAAGCCGAGAGTAGGGCCCTGATTTTGGGTCGGTTTGAGACTCCTTCGTGGAGGGCGACAGCTGCTAGCCCCCCAAGGGGGGTAGTCAGCTTAGGTTGTCGACTGTTGTCGACGACCGGGCTGGTCTGAGTCGCTTGGGCGATCGGCTCGTACGTCAGTGGCACCTCTTCCCGTAGCAATGAGTGGACCGATTACGAGGTGGGCAGGCGCGCGAACGTTGTACTAAGCGCTAGGGTGGGGTGCTCTTGGACGAGGTTGAAGATGTTGCGTGTGTCGCTACTGGATCTTGGTCACCGCCGGTCGCTCGTTGATTACATCTATGATATATATATATATATATATATATACCGCTATGACCGACAGATGGGCTGAAAACCATCTAAACGCCCTAATCACATCATATATCACTGTAAACGCAACGTTGAAATGTCCATATTTTTTATCGCATCGGCGGCCTGCGAGGGGGAGGGACAGCAGCGTACTCAGCAGCGATGATAATGGTACATCGTTGACGTTGGCATTCACTTGCATTCTTGTGCTGTAATTTGTATTTATTTATTATTTGACCCAGTCGAATTTACTCGTTGAAACCACAATTGCTGTCGAGTTTTCAAGCAATTGCACGCGATCTCCAGCACGAACCAACCATCGAATTTACGGGGTTTAGTTGCTTAACCCGTCCTGCCTTTTCCGAGAAGCTATCCCGTTTTTCAAAGGAAGAGCGTTCTCATGTTCCCCTCGATATCGTCATGTATCATACATAAAGCCATCCATTCATCAGGGCACATATATATATATACATAGCTGCCACTGCCGTTCGTGCCTCTGCCGGTGAAGTCGTATCGTTCATGTCCACATCTTTTGCTGCGTATAATGTGAAGGTTAGGTCGAACGACGCCGATGAAATTCATCTTATCATGACGATAATCCTAAGTTGGTACTTGGAGGCTGAGGCCAGCTGACGGAGCTGCTGGGAGCTAGTGATAAGATGGGGCAAAAATGGCCGATGTTATTCTTGATGCCGATGTACATATTTTAAGTTCGATACTGTAGCACATCCAAAAGCAGATGGCAGGATCGGGGCCAGCATCGCGGACCCCCCGGGGCGGCTTCGTGGTGAATTCGGTAACGGTAACACATTCGAAAATATGGGCCATGAGGTCGGCTGTGCAACTTGGGCTGCTTAATGGACCGCCATGAAATTTCGACAAGCTCATTCATAGCTGCACGTTGCTGTCGTCCCTAGCTACCTGCAGGATGGCAGCTGCAGCAGCAACAGCAACAGCCGCCGCATCGGCAGCTATCGCAGAGAGACTCGTACGTGTAAATACGAAATTGTTAAATATCTAACGAACTGGTTGGTGTGATATGCCCGAGACTGGTAGCATAGCCAGTGCGTCACCTGCGGAGCTCTCTTCTCAACGTGACTGTACATATGCCTGCCCAGGTCATGGCGTACCCGATCTACGATACGGTATACGGAGGAAGCACATCACCGTATCGCGATTGGTCATCCGCTTAGCTGGCTGGCGTGCGGATACTCGAATACATAGACACGCATACATGAGTCACCTTCGTCTTGGGCGCTGGTTGTGAGTTGGACGAGTAGGCATATTGCCGCAGCGCGTCGCACAAGCTGCGGTGTCGTTAGCTGCTGCTGTTGCAGCGGCGGGACATATATATATGGGCGTCGTGTGTGCCATTGGACTTGTATATTATTATACCTCTCCGCGAGTGCAGGTGATATGATGGCATTGCCCAAAACTGCTAGCGATACCGTCACACTAGCACAACTAATGTCTGGACCAGTCCTGTATCCCTCAAGATACACAGCTCACGCACAGGTTAACACGGCATTGACTACTACGGCGGCGGCGGCGGCGGCAGCGGCGGATCGTCCGTCCTCATTCGATTCGTCCATGGTCCTCGTAAGTGCGTGCAGTAGTGGTGTCGTTTCGTTTCGCTGGCTTGATACAGCTAATAGCGCGGGGCGAGGCCGCACTAAAACCCAGTTGGGGAAGCTCGCGGCGGCAGGGTGTCAGCTATTCGTTCGGCGGCATGTAGTCTTTAGCAGGCAGCCGGGCAGCTCGACAGCCAACCCCGGCTGGCCATCGAGTCGCTACCCTTCAGGGCGTCGATGCCCGGGCGTAGAGTAACCTGCTACGCTGCATAGACTCGCTAAAGGTCTCTGCTCTCAGATGTACTGCTATCGAGAGGCATCGAGGAATTTGGCATAATTCGCCGCTCGCCAACTTTACGAATATGCCTCGACGACTGGTAGACTTGGGAGTGTGCATATGTGTGTGTGTGTGTATACATTTGTGGGGTATGGGAAGGGATTGGGATTGTGGCTGGAAAAGGCCTTCTCCTTGTCCCGAGCCTCGGCGACCCCGTTCTCTTCCTTCACCGACTGCTGTGGTTTACTGCCCCCTTGCGAGGCCCTCTGAGCTTCGATGCCAACCGCTGCGCCGAACGAACGGGCGAATGCGAGCGACCGCAAGCGAGCTACCCAGCCTAGGTGGCGTTTGTGGGCAGAAACGTTGCAGTCAGGGCCGCGGCTGCGTCTGCTTTGATTACGATTATAGCCGAAAGCATGGAACGAAGCACATGGAGGGTGGATGTGTCTCACTGGGACAGCCTTCAAATTGGGGAGTGGGGTCCTCTCAGCGCGGTGGGTGGATGGGGAGCCAGACAGATCGAGAGGGAGATCTCGAGAGAGAGAAATGACGCGAAGCAAGCTCTGAGTGGCCTTCAAGCGGCTTCGACAGAGCCGAAGCTGAAGGCCGAGTAGCTAAACAGATCACAAATGGTCGATGAACGTAGGAGGAACGTGTGTCAGTGGCCAGGAACGAAGTCATTTCTAGTATGCTGACGAGTACGAGGTACGCCACCGAAACACCGACAGATGACGCTCTTTCGAGGGCGTGCATTTTTCATCCACAGCCGCTTCAAGCGAGTCAGCTGCCTATAACGTTTTGGCGCGTGGGTATTCACATGCGTGTGTGTGTGTATATGTGAAATTTGAATGCTCATACATGTGTTATTTCTACCGCCAACCGAGTTTATGTGAGATCGTATCGCACGGCCAGAGCGGATGAAGAGGCATGCAAACGTTAAGCAGGTGTGGTGAGTTAACTTTTACCTTCCTCTCTCTCTCTGTCTTTGGCTACCTATATATCTCTGTCTCCCTCAGGTTGTAACGTGCATACTATTATATATATATATGGCCGTTAAGTGATGTACATGCTTTGCGTGTAAGCGACAGCTTCGTTTATACCTACATAGGTGGAACGGCAGTCGTGTTTCCAGCTCATTTAGAATAGAATCGGTTGATGGGCGGTAGTGAAACTCAGACCAAGTTGATCCCGTTCCGAGTCGTCCTTACAGCCTTGCTTGCTGTCCACCTTGCTCGCAAATGAGCGTCGTGCTACCTTTTAGGTTTTAATGTATCCGCAAGGTCTAGAACGCGATCTGTAATTCGTTTGTATTCGTTATACCGTACACTGCACACGAGGAAACGAACGCGAATTACGTCTGTAGCATTTGCTTTCTATGACGTTGCACCCCGGGGGGAGTTCAGTGGCGGAGCCTACCATCAACTTGGGGGTTCGGACGGCCAGATGAATTGTGCTGTTGCGGTTATTGTATGGTCGCAGATATGGTTCACGTCAGGTGTGTTTGGGAACTCTGCGGCTTCTAGCTTATGCTCGTTCGTTTCCCGTTGTGGAGGTGTCGCGGCGAGAAGGGTTTGTGCTTCGTCTCATTCGCCGTCATCACCCGCTGGTGACCTTTTTTTTTTCTTTAATAGAGGACGAAATTTACTTCAAACGCACGGACACCACTGGAGACACTCCACTCTCTGCCGAAGGTGGTACGATCCGGTACAGTGTTCTACCTGCTGAAGCCACCACCCTTTGTTGAGAGTTTATCCTCTCCTTTCAACTTGACGCTTGGCATTACGCCGATCTCTAGGAAAGGTGTGTAACTGCTCCGGCTAATGTTCCATTGCCTATTGTTTTAGTCTCCTTCGATTATCAGATCGCCCCCGCGACCGCCTGGCACGAAGAAATGCGATTCCGAAATCTTGATGTATGTTAAATTCGCAGAATCGCCTATTTCAAGCATCACGCAAGCGATCTAACGGCTGCACGTCAATAGATCAATGCGACACACGTTTTTGCTATGACCAAAGACCTAATGGGAGTTTGCCATCTTCTGCGAGGTATTTTCGGCTCGATTTCCATTTTTACCGATGACTCTTCATCTGTTTACAACGTCTGCCGCTGTAATTGCATTACGCGCACGCGGGTGAGCGAGTGAGTGAGTAAGGCGGGACTTCTCTCTGTCTAGCTCCTTGTCTTTTTCCATAAAAGGTCATAGTCCTTGAGAAGACCACCAAGTAACTTGAAAATCGACCGAATCACCCGGTCGGAACCGCGCCCAGCGCAAGAGAAATTCGAACCAGAAGGGTGATCCGGAGGCATCTGGCCAGCCGGCGGACGGGTGGCTGGCTGGCTGGCTTTGAGTCGTTTGTTATCATGTGCATATTAATTGAACGCAGCGGAGGTACTCGATCAGGAGGATATATCAGCCCAAAGCACGATGTGTCCGACGGCTTCCGAAGCAGCTGGAGGTTGACTCTGTACTCGGCTGCTACTGCTGATGATGCTCCTGAAATCAGCGACGTCGTCTCACAATCCCAATTTTCCCACCGTCGCCGTCTTGCGTCCGCCTCCGTCTGTCTTCCGTTTAGCTGCTGGAACATCGCAGCCGGTCGGCGGCGGCGGCAGCAGGAGACGCCGCCGCCGCTATCGTCGCAGACTTCAAATTATACGCGTCAGCCACCATTATACAGTTATACGCGCGCTGCGTGGGGCTGTTTTATACACTGGCACCGTTTCCACTTCTGCTTCTTCGGTCTTGAGCAGAAAATGCTGTCGCTTTGTCACGAGGCAAAGCGACCTCGTCAGGCAAACAGCAAAGGGGCACACTCACATCAGGGCGGGCATCGGGCAAGGATGCCGGGTACTCGCTACTCTCCTGGAAGCGAGCGCCGTCGGCGTCCTGCTTCTATAATAGTGCCGGTGTCTGCTATGACTGACTGACTTGACTATTTAACCTAGACGGAATGCGGCGGGCGGCGAACACTTGGAAGTTCGCAAAGCTCCACTCGCGTTACACAGCCCTGCATTTCATCTCCTCTCTCTGGCGTAAACGAGGGCTGCGCCGAACTACATGATCTACGACGAGATTTTTTTTCTCCCCTGAGTGTGTCTATGTGTAGGGGCGTGCGTCTACTGAAAAGTGGTACGAGGCAGGCCGAGCAGTCGTTTTGCAAGCGCCTCTTGCGCCTCTTGCGTTGTGCTCGAGTATCCGCGGAATCAGTTGCCAACTTCGTCAAATATATCCTTCTACTTTCTGCCCCATTGTTCGTCTTTGCATCTGTCTAGCTCGTCTCTCCTCTCAGCTTCTGCTGGGGTTCGGATCGAATTAGACTCAGCTGTCTTCAATGGCGTTGGTGGCGTCTTAATCTGAAACGATGACCTAAAAAACAGCCCTATCGTTAAATCAACGGAGAACGGTGCAGGGTACGGAAGGTCTAAAGGTCTACGCAGCAGCAAACGTGTACGCTTACATTTGCGGCAAGGTCGACACTCGAAGCTGCGGTGGGCAACACTGTTGTCTCTTGTCGCTTGACAGCGGCCGTCCTCCGTCTGACCTCATCGATGCTGTGCCATGGTCGATTAGACAAAATGTCACTGCTCCTCTGCCGACACGAAATCCTGGCCATCTCAGCTGTCGCTTCCAAGTCGGCCTTTCCCTTGACGACAAATGCTTCGTCTCGAAGTCGGTGTCGGCGATGGCGGCGGCCGTGGGCATTCAGTGACGCGGAGGAACGCTCTCGTCCAACGGCTCAGACCGCAGCGAAGTTGCGGGGGAGCGAAGTGAGCAGGCTGTTAGTCGCTACGAAGCAGGCTGCGGTTTGTAAAGCAGCCAGGGGGCACACCGTCGTCTTTCCGAAGTCGAAACGAAGGAGTTTCGCGGTTGCGGTCGGATGCTTCGTTCGAGCGATGGCTGGCGGCGATGGAAAGGGAGGGGCGCGCTGGCTGACGAGGTCGGCCTGCGCGGGCTGGCTGCTGCTACTGCTGCGTAGAGGTGACAGTCTAAATCTCGAGATTAGCGTGCCGCTTCTTGAACCACCTCTCTCTTCCGAGCGGCAGTGGCTGACTGTCCCGCTGATGTTCTGCTTGTTTAGCACTCGGCATGTTGTATTTCGAATTTGTTCATCTCCTCATCACCGGCGGCGCCGCCGCCGCCGACCGCCACTGCCATCGCCCACTGTTCACCCCCCGTTCCTCATCTATCTCCCGCTTGTTTCGTCTGCTCAAGTACCTGTCGGTTGAGTTCCCTCTCGGATTTCCTTTAGACCGCAGGACCGCAGGCCCTTGATTGTCCTGGTTTTCGTGTGGCGTCCTACCTGCTTGTGTGCAGGACGAGACGGACGAAGCGGAGGACGCACATTTTCTCATAGCTTTTTTTTTTTTTAGCTAAAACTCCGTTCTCCTATCGCTTAACGACGCGAACAGCAACAGCAGCAGCAGCAGCAGCGACACAAACAATAACAACAACTATACCAACAACGACGACTTTTGCCATGGCAGAGACAATAGCAGCAGCAGCAGCAGTTGCGGGCGGCAGCGACTCGTCAAGCAAACTCTTGAACGCGGCGTGGGATGAGAAATAGAAGCCAGCGAGGTATTGCACTGGCTGCCGGTGCTATGGTTGCTGGGGTGGCTTGTGCATGATGAGGTACAGAGGAACGCAGGGGAAGTTGGCGACACCTCTGCTGCCGCCACCTCGCCTTGCCTCACCTCACTTCACTGCACTTCGTCTTGCGCGCGAAAGAGCAAATAGAGAGGCAGCGACACGATCGTCTCTTCTTCCATGTGTTAGCAGCCACTCGCGAACTACATAATTAGCCAGAGGGGCCTGCATAGCAATAGGAGCTGAAGTAGCATTAATCTGTGTTCAGAAACGCACCATTGCGATCTGTGTGTGTGTGTGTGTTTAGCCATGTGTCGTGCAATCGCACGGCTCGTCTTGTAATGCAGAGAGGGGGAGTCGTAGGGAGAGATAGAGAGGGATGCCTTTATGGAGGACTGGCGAACAGCATCTCTAGTTACAGGAGCTGGTTTGGCCGAGAAGCCAAATTGGATTCAAGGATCAGCGTTTACTGGTAACGCGGCTAAACGAGATGCGATCGACGATTCGAGCCGTATATTTTATACGTAGCAAAAACAGCTGCATCCTGTCGCCTTACGATAGATAGTTCGCCATTTCTCCCAAGTCGACAATTATTTAGCGTTGACCGATCCCGTTCGACCTGCCGAGTTGCCTTCGAATGAACATAACAGCCACTAGCACAGTATGCAATCAGTAAATGAAATCTGCAGCTGTTCATACGGACGGGTAATTTCCTCTGACGTATGCAGATACATATTTCCTTACTTATGTGCGCATTCATGTAATGCAGACGCGCCCGCCACGTCCTGTTGTTTGTGGGGGAGGTACCTCGACCATCATAACGCGTCTGGCGACGGACCACCGACACAGCCGTAGATCCTATCCGTTATCCTTCTATATATATATGTAACGTGTAGTTCCGGCGACGGCTGTCGTCGGCTACTACGGTACTCCGTATCTCGCTTGCTTCTGGCTGTAGCAGAGCGTCATTTCTCTTTCTGTTGGGGATAACAAACCAAGCGTATGCATAAGGTCTGGTGGTGACCTTGCAACGGTTGCTTGCAAAGGTTTGTGGTGTGCTGTCGACAGTCGCTGCAACAGTGTGGCGGGTGCGGACGCCGCCGCCGCCGCAGGACGACTGGCAGGATGACTGCCGAGAACACTGGCGCTTCTGCTGTTGGCTTGAGAAAGGCCCGACCTGGACAAGGTTTGGGTATGCAGGCCATTAGAGTGGACAACATGGGGTTGGACTGGTAGCTCGGTCGGAAAGGAGACAACATACAAATCTTGCCCGTCCTCGAAGGCGCCTTAGATCCCCGTCTAGCGGCTGCCTAGCGGTGTACGTTCCCGGTAGGGTCGGATCGGATCGGGACAAGTTTTCTTCATCTGCTTCGTTGGCAGCCAAAGCAGAAGGAGGCAAGAAGATGGGAACGGCAGGAGAAGCATTCATAGAAGGCCGTTGTATGGCCGTTGAGCAGCTAGCAAAGAGAGGAATTCGCGACTGCACTTGTTCCTCTAACTGCTGTTGCTACTACGGCACTGGAAGAGGTCACAGCAGCAGCGGAGGCCACAGTAGCTGCACTGGCAGTGGCTGAGCTGAAACTAGGCTAGCGGCTAGAAGAGATGTTGGCGGCGGCGGCAAAGGGTGCTGAGCCGCTGGACCAGCAAGACCTTCCTCTCTCCTTCTCCCTCGCTCTTTCTTGACCGGTAAAGGCCGAGCTGGCGGCAGAAAGAACTGGAAAGGAACGCGAGAAGGTGATAGGAGAGTAGTAGTAGTAGTAGTAGCAGCAGCAGTAGGGAGTCGTCAAAGAGGCACTTAAGCCCTTCGCAAGCTCTGGGTCCAGCAAGGCCCACTGGCTGGCTCGCTCGGGGCCGGTTGGTCCGGTCGCTTGCCGCTGCAGTCCTGTAGAAGTTAGGGGGGACATACACAACCACGTCCATCCAGCCGATCCTGAAGCCGATGAGGATGTTCAGAGGGTAGGCAGGATAGGCTGAGGTGGTGAGCTAGGAAAGAGGGAAAGGGTCGTCAGGATTCTCGAGGACGCGATGTAAGGCTGGGGAAGAGTATTTGCCGCCCTCTATAGCCGTAGCGATGGGGCACAGCTAGGGTTGGACGGCTTGCAGCAACGGCTCCTTGCTGCTTCTGCTGCTGCTGAGTTTCTAGCCTTCCAGTCAACCTGGACAAGCAGAAGAGAACGAAGACAGCAGTTCCATTTATTATCGGATTTTGAGTACCACGCGGGGCGTGGCGACGCCTGAACCCTCTTCAGGTCCAATGGGTCGGAAGGGCAAGGAATCCATGACCGGCTCCTATCGGCCTTTGGGCTCCCCGTTTTGGCCCAGTGAGTACTAGCTGGATCGTGGGAACTTACGCGGCAGTTATCCGTTGTTGTGGGTAAGGGCTGATCGTAGAGAGCTATGAACAGCGTAGGGCGACGAGAGAGCGAGTGAGACCGCAGCAGGCAAAGCAGGACACACTCGTCCAAGTTTACGAATGTCCACAAGTGTGCGAATATCGATTTACTTCTAGCGCTGTCAAACGGACGAGTCATCACATTTCTTCCTCGTTGAAGGGAGGCATTGCCTCCCAAGGAGTTGCCGATGGCTCATAACAAGGACTTCTGGCGATTAACTTGAAGGAATATGCCACTTGCCGGCAAGAAAGCCTCAAGTAGCTACTCTTGAAGTGTGTCTCTCGACCTCCCCAGGCTCATGAATGGTTTTGCCATCCGTAGAAGTGCCCAAGTAAGCAAAAGCGTATGAAATGAAGCATGCAGGAAGTGCTTGCCGCTGACCTTTGTCAATCAAGATATTAACTTGATTAATATAGAAGATAGAAGAAGGTAAGAAGGTAGCCGCTTAGCTTCTTCTATATTAATCGGTACACCGGCAAATACGGCAATACCTGTCAAATACGTATGAACATGCGCTATTTTCCATTGGAGCCCGCTCTCTTGCCATATCAGCAGCGTCTATTTAAAACATCTGAAAATATATATATATATATATATATATATATATATATATATATATATACTTCCTTTAGTTAGCTATGCGATTTTCGCAACGAACTGAAATTGAGATAGGCTCAGGCAATCTTCCGCGCTTTGCTTTCTGTTAGGCGGGGCGTAATATCGCCCGCATGGCCAGGCGGCACATGGCTTGGTCACCTGGTCAGTTATCCTCCCCCACTCCGTTTGCCCTACCCAGGCGGCTAGCAAATCACCACTGCCTCCTGCATCAGCGACTATTCCGTTGCGGCAGTAGCTCGTGCGTCCTCGAGAAACGAACGCTGCGACTGTATCCGGAACGTTCGTTGTTCGCCCAGCGGCTAGCGGTCCGGGGGTGCTGGCGGCCGGGGACAGAACCAAGTTGGTTGAGAGTTAGGAGGAAATTGGGAACGCGGCCGCAGCAGCAGCAGCAGCGTGAGCATTAGCTTTCGTATTCGGAAACGGTGCCTGCCCCTCGTTCTTCCGGATGAGTCGGCAGATGGAGGCTGTTGGGGGGAGCCGGTTGCGGGCCGAGTGCGCCCGCCACTGAGTCCGCGTACCTTAGCGGCCGACTGTGCTGCGGTGAAGTTGGGAGCGACTCTAGAATTGGGAGCGACTAGCTGGGGAATTGGGACTGGCTGAGAGCGACGTCGAAGCGCCCGGGGTGGCTCGGACCAGTATCTATCGCGAGCGGCGGGAAGCGCGCGCGAGAGAGAGAGAGACACGTGCCAGAGGACGCAGGCCGAGAAAGCGTACGAGAACGAAGAACGGCGGTGGACCTCTCCTACACAAGGGTAGGCAACGGACCCAGAGCCGCGACAGCAGCTCTCGCTGAAACGCGACCTGGACACAACTACAGGCGCCTACAGCGGTGCACGACATGGTAGTAGCAGTAAGTAGTGGCAATAGTTGCAAGTAGTTGTTCTAGCAACATTCGCAGCGGCGTCAGCAGAAGCTGGAGCACCACAAACGCAACGATGGAACGGACGCGATTGCACCATAGGTTTTACGTAAATTGCTCTCTCCCTCGCGTTTATGCCTCACGCTATTTAAATGCTACGTCACAGGTCTTCGGCCTCGGCGTCCCGACTGCCCCGACTCTTCGGCCTATGTGACGTCTGTCTTTCATTTGTCGAAAACGTTCACATTTCAGCGTCAACGTCCTTCGAGTAAACACATGTTTATGAAGAGCTGCTGTAGGAATGATTTGCAATAGACTTCCAGTGTGGAGGTTTTGAGCAGGGGGTTGGAGGTACGGGAGGTAGCAGGTAGCGTATAATTCGTCGAATATAACAAAAGTAATCAGGCGACAAGGAACAATACGGCATGAAACAGACAAAATGTAAGAAATGAGCGCATGGAAAATGAAAGCAAAAGCATACTGGAGCAATTAGAGTGAAATCCCACGCGAGTCTTCCGAGTGCCTCGAATCCCTGAATACGGATGACTGTATATCGTTGTAGACGGAAGCAGTGGAACGAGAAGGACGCATACGGTTGATGGCTGCATAAAATACGCCCTGTACGTGTCGATTCGCCTGGCGGATCGAAAGGGAGACTTCCCTTTGAAGAGACAGAGAGAGAGAGAGAGAGAGTAATTGTACCGCGGATTGTACAGAACGAAGGTAAGCAAAAATGACTCCACGCTCAGCAAAATCCTATGCGCGGTCCTCATTTTGCTGTCGGTTTTCGACCGGGTCGTCGAGAAGAACAACACGGAATAACGCGGACTGACCGTCGAACGACCGACAGTAGCCGTTATGTGTATATATAATTGTTGCCATAATGATATAATACCATGTCTGTATTTGCGGCAACACTATACCCCGCATATATTCACAGCATTCGCTGCTGGGTCGCTACAACAAGAAGCCAGATGAACGAGTTGGCTAAGAACAGGTAGACACCGATTGAATAGTGATCGTCATAGCGCTGAGCATTGACATCTGTTCACATCTCATAGCGAGTGTAGAATTTGCCCGCCGGTACAAGAACATCTGATTTCACCGCACTAAACTGAATACTGGCCGTCATCGCCTTCGGTGCTTCGAGTTTCGCCGTAGACATAGACAACTGTTGTGTCATTGTCCTTCGTGGAAAGGAGAGAAGCCTAAAGTGAGTCCCTAAAGTTCGTCTTCTTCTGTTTATGGAAGCTGCGCATAATCCATTTTTAACAAGGGAGGTCCATTACTCTAAATAAACCTTGCGGAGTTGGCCGGGTTGAAAAATTTAGCATCGTTCTACACAGGACGTGGCTGACAGAGACGATCCAAGTGCACCCCGCGTTCGCTCGGAACTCAGTTATGTTTACCCAAGACGTCGTAGACGGCTGTGTCTTGGGTTGAGGCTGATATTATCGCCTGCATAGCAGCAATTTCCCAGAGTATATCCTATCATATCGTACCTCGCAACAAAATCGCTGAACCATGCCAACGTATGACACTCTGTAACATCCTAACCAATGGACAATGGCCGTCGCTTTATTAGTACGAATGTGAATCACAGATGTGACTGTAAGCCGCGAGTGTTGATGTGTGATGTGACGAATATCATGACATAGATCACTATGATGTTCAATACTGCTACAAGCGATCTTCCACACGTCACAAATGTCGACTCAGTCCCACTCTGCCGACTCTAACTTTCGGTGAAACTCCTGTCGAAGTTATAAAGAAATAACTGATCTATGATGCCTGGCGCTTCGTAGGTCATTCTAGTACCTGTCATTGTAGTGGAGCTTTCACGGCGTGACTTTGAGGACGTGTGCGATGGAGACCCCATATTGCGATCTCCATCAGTCTCGGGATGAGATGCTACGAGCTAGTGAAGCGTATCGAAGCGGCTGCTGCAATGACATGGAGATGTCAGGGAGGGTCAGTATGGATATTGGATATAAGTAGTTCGGCGGGCGATGTGTCATTTTTTAGGTCAGGAATCATAGCCAGCGGTACTGTCATACGACAAAGCATCCTTGAAGGGCTCTGCGTCCCCTTCGTCTGGGGATTATCTTTCAACAAGGATTCCAAGTAATTTGCCAGTTTTGCCACACGCATCGACCAAATGGTATACATCCATTATTTGGCATCATGTACAAAGAAAGCTGAAGTAGGTTAGCCCTCTTCGGGGCTTTCTTCGTCAACTAACGACAGTGATCTGAGATTCTGCATGCATGGCCAATAGTTTGTCTGAAAAAAAAACGAATACAATAAAAAAGACGAATTAACTATAACAACTCTCGGAGCACTGAAGCGCCCTAATTATAATTCCAATATAATCTAGTTGCGCATTCAGTCTTTATTAAATGAAGTAACTATTTGTGCCCTCTAGATATCCAGTGTCTGCGATATCGTAGGTCATTTTCGTTGATAGCATTTCCAAAACAACCACCAACTCACATGCAATGGTCTTCGATTGCTCTTTCTTTCGTCCTGGAAAAACAACAGCCGTCTAAAACTGTCCTGAATTAACTGCTGGCTGATGCGTACAAGCGTCGAGGAGGATCGAGCAAGCAGACCGCGAGCCGCGACAATAAGCAAGGCAATGATACCCAGGCCAATCGGAGAATATAGAGACTACACCACGTGAAGAGGTTAGGAGAACGAGGACAAGTCCCAGAACAAATGCGGGGCGGCAGACTCACCCACTCGATCTCGCTGTAGCCGGGACTTCGGACGGGTACGCACACTGTGTAGCGTGCACTAAACGGCGTTTCGAGAAGATTGCTCACTCCGCGCCCGGCGGCCCTTCGGTCGGTGGTGGTGGTGGTAGTAGTGGTGGACGACCACCGTCCTCGGAGCTCCCAACATTTCCCCGCTTATGCTGCCGCTGCCGACCGAGATTTGATAGCAACTGAAACAACCTCCAAATATCGTGTTGGGTCGCAGCGGACCCGCGCAAGACCGCCGGATGGTCATATATATATATATATATATAAGGCCGCCGGATGGTCCTATATATATGTACTGGTGTATAAGGAGTGCAGAGTGGGGAAAGCATATGTTATGCTTACGTCTGATGGCTCACCCGAGTGCTCAGATCGCCATCTTCTTAACAACGGGGTGCACGCTTCTATGGGGGTCAAGGTGGACGGAACGTGCCGGGGCTTGTCTTCGCTGTGAGCAACCTCAACGCACTTCGCGAAACACGCCGCATTTCGGTGCAGCTTATGAAGAAGTGGAACCGAGGGAACTTGGCGAAGGAGAGATAAATGGGGCTGATTTAAGGGCAGACTGAAGAGGGACTACACCAGAGAACCCGCCTATATAGAAGATATATAGGAGGACACATATACATGCATAGAAGCCTCAACGCCAGCTACCAAGTGGTGGTGGTTTCACATATTCGTAGGGCGAGCGGGCCGATTTCACGCGCTACGTATTATAGTTGCTGCCGCCGCTCCTGCTGCGGCGTGAAGCCGAGCTACAAACCGAGAAGCACTCGGCCAGTGTTAGTGTTCACCTTAACCTCCTGTTTCAAACAGGGGTCAAGGCGGAACCGGGATGAGGCGGTGGGGCCGGGGGGATGGTTAAACGTGACTACGAACCCTTCAGGGCCGAGCAAGCAAACGAACACGAGGGGTGAGCCTCGCTCACTACGGCGAGTACTTGCCTCTGTCTTGTGCCTCTGTGCATCCGCAACTTGATGGGGGCGCCAGATTGGGATTCGTTGCATCCCCGTCGAGCTAGCTAGCTAGCTTGCGGCAATGAGAACTTCATTAAGTTTATTACAGAATGCGGCGGGGCAAGCCGCTAAGGCAATGTGGATGTCGAGAGAACACTGAGAATGCATTCTCAAGAAGAGGCAAGCCGTGCGGTGACGTACGCAACATCTAAGCGGAAAGCCTTGACAACGGCGGGTGCTGCTGCTACTGCTGCTGCTGCTGCTCCTGTTCCGGTGTGTCAGCGACCTTTTTTGGAATCACGAGAAGCAGCGTGGCCATGCCCCCATGGGTAAGGGACAGACGGCGGCTGAGGCGAGGACAAATTGGACGAAAATGGGATTTCGGAGGTGGGAATAACCATTCGAAAGGACTCTCTCTCTCTCTCTGTCTCTACAGCGAACCTAAACAGACACAGTGGAGCGAGCGAGAGAGAGAGGAAATTAACAACGCAAGCTGAAGTTTGTTGTGTTAGCTACTCCGGTGCTAGCGAACTAATGCGTGTTTGTGTGTGTTTCGGTTGTTTTCATGCAGCAGGGTCTTAGCGCTTGGTTTATGCAGCAAAAGTAGTCGATAGACACAATCGAAATCGCTTTGCCGGCAGTGGTTCAGTTTCCTGTAGGCTTGCAATATATGTATTTTAGCAAAGCAACTGACAAAGGTGACTCGAGTAGCTATCGGTTGCGTACAACATTGTGGACCTGAGACGATTTTATCGAATAACTTCTTATGTGCCAATTGCCAATTAGAATAAGTATAACAACAATAATAATAACAGTTCTAGCCATTTATTTGCTCGTCATATATATATATATATATACATATATATATATAGAAGTGAAGCGAGAACGTTCATTAAAGTCCATGTAATGGGCATCAGGTCACTTAAGGTCTTCCAATATAAAAAATGGTCCGTCTCCTTTACGCAGCCTTTTTTTTGGGTCAGTCATATCCGGTCTACTGCTCTCACTTTGAAACGCCAACTTACAGTTACAGTTGTTTGTAGCAAATTCGTAGTTGAGTTCGACTATCTTTTTTCCTTCAAGGATCTTTTCTTCTCCTTATTATCCTAATATAATCTAATAACGTAGTATATACAACAAAGCAGTGCCGTGGACGTTAAATGTTGGCTGTGGGTCAGCCTGAAAAGTTTATTATAGTATATATTATGCAATAACGGAGTCTAACAGAGGACTGTTTCGTTGTCTAATTCCAGGTGAGTACCTTCGAAGTGAATTCGCGGATCCTCCGTGGCGCATTTCGCCAATATCGGATTGCCGTCAATGGATTTCCAGCAGCAGCAGCAGGTGAATTTATACTAACTGATAGCCTAGCCTAAGATATGTCCGTTATCCCTTCACTGGGAAAGCGGACTAACTTTCAACTGTTTTTATCTTACGACAAGCGTGCATTGGGCACTGACATGGTCTGGCAGCGACAGAGAGAATTTCCACACCGCGGGCATTTTGTCCCCAAGCTAGCCCTCTGCCCGCGTCGGAGAGCGAGATAGGCCGAGAGATGGAGGAGGGGTGTATTAACGACATATAAGGAGGCGGAATACTGCACTGACATCGGAAGGCCTTTGAAGGCCGTCCACGCCGCCCGAGAACCAAGGCATAAGGCCAGTGAGCGGCACTCTGGGTGCTACCATCCGAAAGACCTGTCACCCGTTCGCTTGGGCTCGTTGGCCTGCTTGCGGGATAGGCGCAAGAAATTCTACTAAGAGAAGTTCGAAATGAAAAAATAGACGTCTTGAGAGCGCCTTCGAGAGTATTTTCGAACTGCTGAATACGATTGCTTCCTGAACATCTTCGGATGCAGCTGGAGGAGAGAGCTGGCGACAAAATAGGCAGGGGTTTGTAGGAAAGGCAACAGACTGTGCTGGCAGGTCTGGAGTCGCTATGCTAAGGAATAATATGCTCGGGTGGTGGACGACGGTTACTAGCAGACAGAATGCAATGAGAACACGGATATATTTGAAAGTCGTGTACGCGGTATCAGCGAAAATGACGACTAAACTTAAATGGTACGTTTCAGCCGGATTTTACAATTGACCGTCGAACCTTCACACTTAAAAACTGATATCCGATAGGTGGTATTAGGCAAACATTTCCTTCCTAAACTTTGTAACGGGACGAGGCCATTGTGTGGAGTCGGATTTTAATTCCATACACCTTCAACGTGGGGTAAAGTGAAGATGATTTTATAATAGATACATATAAAATGATTATCATTAACTAAGTATATGATTATCATTAATTGTCGTTATTGTCATAATAGGTAGTTGACTTTATTGACGTAGGGTGGAGACGGGAGTACGTCTCTGACTGACGCAATGTGGATTGTCTGACATCTGGCTGAGAGCGTCCAGAATACAATGGAACTAGTGGAGAGTCGTGAGCAGATCGCGGACGCAGCGTTTCCAGCCCTGTGAGATGGGAACTCCCCCAAGCTATGACGGGTTCGTGCAGACCGTTGTTCGGGGTTTGCTTGATGACCACCTGTCTTTCAGTCTATCTCGATTTGTAATTTGTATCGATTTACTATCGAGCCAGCTAACGAAAACCGGTATCTTCCGAGACATTAACAGGTAATGATATCGTGACTATATCTGTCGTCTCTGATCCTATGTGATTTTTCATTGGCGTCACTATTATCCGTTTGCTAGAATTATGTGAGTGTGCTTTCTTTGCCGGCTAAGCATCGAACGGCGAAACTGTTTTCCTTGACGTGCGCGAAACTGCAGTAGTCCCGGACACTGGTTAGCAGAGGTGTCGAAAGGTCTTGCATTGAATATAAAGAAAAACGCCGGCAGTGACATGGGGGATTGTGTCTGCGACGGCGTAGAGGTATAGAGGGGTTCCACGAACAGAAACGTGAAAGCAACGGCGCCTATCCTGGTCCTGAACTAGCTAGCTCAAATGTGTCCCGCTCGTGCCAGGACAGAAACGCAGGATAGAGCAGACACCATCCATGCGGTTCACGCCGTACAGTAGCAACGCTCTTTGTGGAGCTCTATCGTACCCTACAGAGAATGGCCTAGTGGCGAGGCGGCCGAATGCGTTTGAGGGCATCGAGGTTGTTGTTGCATTGAGAGTAGGCAAACAACAGAAGAGGAAATTCGCATTGAGAACGAGTCGTCGTCGTCGGCGGATCGACCTGTCGCCGTTCCGTTTTTTGTCTCGCTTTTCTAATGTGTACTGCAGCTTGCCACCGAACCTCCCTTCAAACCTTCAATGGACCTTCGCTCGTTCGCTACAAACACACTAACTCGTGTACGAGGTCGAGTAAGAAACTCTGCGAAGCTGTTGTCTAGAGCCTCTCGGACCCTCAAAAACGTTACTGTTTCCTGTGATGTCTGACAATAACAGCTGTTGTTGCTTCTGCCATCGTTACTTCGTGTAACTTCGTGGGCTGGTACAGAATTTGGTAGCCTAGCCCGGGATTAACTTGTGTTCCAGAGTCTAGAAATGGCGACGGTGGCATATCGCATTGTTTGCTCATTTCATGCATATGAGAGTATGTGTGCGTAGACGTCGACGATCAGGCATGTCCAGTCGCAGTTGTCGCCGAGTCAAGATGCCCTTTGAACAGTTTGCTCTTGAAACTTTATATCAAGCATTGAATTCCTCATGGAGGGGCGGTGCTTGCCGGCTATGGAGCAGAAGAGAATGTGCAAGAACTTTCGGAATCTTGAAGCTAACCAAGAGTTAAGGACGTGTCGTCGAGCGTGTGCAAAGTGAAAACACCTTTAATTTCTCCTAAAATGAAATATCCCAACCGAGACAACATCGCCGCTGTAGCTTCTCTCAAATCGAATAGAAAAAAGACTGCCATACGCAATGTGTTCGACTACCGAAGGAAATCGTCTTCAGGAACGATTTTTTCAAAGAGTCTGTTCGATAACCGCAAAACCATGGATGTCTATGAAATTCTAGTTCAAGGGTTTTGTGACAATCGCCGGGTGTCGGCATTGAATGTGCGGGGGATGGTGCGACCACATCTCAATGAGGTCTATAGCACTCAATGGGCTTCGCCTTGCCACTTTGGAACTCCTCGGCAGCCAGCCACGCCTACGGGGTGAGACAGTGCGAGCCTCGCCTTTCGAGTGTCAAAAGCTTCTCGATCTTGCGTCAGACGACGAACCAGCAGGAAGTCTGAGTAGAGCAGTTGCAACAGTAACGCGCGTAGACAGTTGCGGCCAGCGCGGAACGTAGCCGCCGCGAGTGTCAACTTTTGAATGTCCCTTTGTTCGCTTTGAGCGCGGTTGCGTTCAGCACGAAGACCACTAGATTGAGTTCACTCTATCATATATATTATATATTTCTCGATAGTCATTTCTGCTGGTACTAAGAGAGTTGGCCAAGTATATGAGGCGTGTTGTGCCTACGCTATTTACTGTACGAGAAGCAAATCCCCAACTCGTGTATAGCATATATGACACAATATATTTTGCATGGCAAGGTTCGCAGAGGGGTTGGATCGCCGTCTTATACATTACATTAGAGAGGAATACGAACGGAGATTGATACGTATCCGCGCGCCGATCTGATTGATCTTGCATTTGACCGACCGAGTGATTGTGCTTGTGGAACAAGATTCGCCCATGTGTCGCACGGTGCAATATAAGCCTTTTGTCGACTCTGACAACTGCCATTGTAGGCAAAAGAGCCAAAGACGCTGGTTGGTGACCCCACAGAACGACCCACTCCAAACCGCAAGTGAGTGCGCGTATATGTGCGCACAAATGTGTATAGGGAGCAGCATAGCTTACGCGTCCAAGCAGCTTGTGGATGTCCTCTTTTTTTCATTTGTCGTCGACGCTGCTTCGAGTTGGTATTCCAACCAGTGCCCTCCCGCTTAGTCTGTCTCTTCCTATTTGGCTCCCTTATACCCTATGGTTTTTTCTCTCTCTCTCTCTCTGACTCCCTTAGGCTGTCCTTCTCGGTTCAACATCCGAGGCTAGCAGAAGCAGTTTCTTCTCGGTCGATCTTTCATTCAGCGTATGAAAAGAAGTGCCATTTAGAAGGCATTTAGAGGAAGGTGAGCTCGAGACATTCTGTGCGACTCCCAGGGCTGCTCGCTCGCCGGGGATCGCTGTCTGCGTTGTGTCTTGATAAGTTGCTGCTACTGGTGCTTACCTTCATCCTCTATGCCATAACTCGGCGAACAGCACCGTTCTCTGCGAGATCCGACAGACCCTCGTACGTCCGCCCTCACCCCCGCAGACAATGCAACCGCCCCCGCACGCACTCCTTGCTATCCCCGACCACCGCGTGCATGGTGTGTGCGTTTTGTATGAGGTAGCGTGTATGCACTGACTGTCTGTCCGTCGGTGTGATCTATGTGTGGGTACGTACCAACCTATAAGTTTACTCTCGATGGATTGTTCTGAGTGCTCTCATGCCAGCGGCATACGGCCACCCATGTGACCTGACCATCGTCTTTCCCCGTCATCTCGTATATACGAGTGTCGAGCTCAGGCCAGCTAGTTTCCTACCTGCTAGATAGTCTTCCCTTTGTACGTGCATTCACACAAGCAAGGCGGGTATACACGACAAACGCAAGGAAATGCTAGGGTCAAGTTGGACGTTACAGGACAGGGGAGGTAAGGAAGTAAGTTCGGCCATAGCCTTAAGGGACTTCGAAGGGAACGCTCTGGGGAAGCTCAGCCCAGCTGAGCATTTATCTATCGGAACTCTATGAAAGTCCTCTTACACAATCGGTTTTGTCTTGTTCGCCTGTTTCAGTGCCGAGACGACCAGGGTCAGAGACGACCTAAATCACCCTGCACAATCGCTGGCCTTCTTCCATACGGAGTGGCCTACATCTCGATAGTGACGATGTTGACTTTCTTGAGTGAGAAGGCAGTGGCCTACGAGATCTACTGTCCCAGCCGACAGACAGACATCCGTATGGCGGGGGTCTCGTCTTCGGGGTACTCGTAGGCGGCGGTGAGAACCGTGTCGACTAATACAGCACCGAAAAGCAAATGACGAGACCAGCAGTCAATATAACCCACAGGGTGCGTGGGCAGAGCTCGCTCTCCCTTCTAAGGGTAGAGGAGTGTCACGTTCACTCTTTCCACCGATATAACAACTGTCGACCGCCGTGTACAAGCTGGCCGGTATAAATCTCGATGGGGTTTTTCCTTCATCTCCGGCACCATGCCACCGAGAAAGTGATTGACGTTGATCAAACGAGAAATAGCTGCTAACAAGCATCTAGAAGTGGGAAATTATATTCGTGGTAGATTGCAATAATAATAATAATAATAATCGGACGTGAAAATGAAAATCATAAACGAATGCAGTTAGCGTCTTATCGGGGGTGACCGATCGCACTGACAGGCAATGTATCACGACTTCTGTCAGTATGAAGACTAATTGGGCGCATTTACAGGCCAATTTGGACGATATGGTGACATGACACATGCACGAGCGTTATCAAGTAATTCATTGATCGTAATCGGGTGGATACAGGCAATTTAGGTGTCAAAAAAACCGTCAATCAAACCGCCTGATATCATCTAATCGTAATAGAATCTACATTCAATTCATTGGGAGAGAGAGAGAGATCAGAAAACAGTCCCGATCAACAGGATAAAGGAGAGTTTTTTCGTCATCTCCCCGCGCATATGCAAAGCTTCGTACACTTGCAGAGTGCACTTCGGACCGCATAACCACGGCACATGCCAGCCCTTCATAGAATAACAGCACACTTTGCCACCGTTATCTTGTGATGCCGTTGGTCAAACGTGCACGGAAGTATACACAGCTTCGTAGCTGTGTCGGGGCAGTTCGTTCGAAAGCAGCGACGCAATTTCCGTTAGAAGAAAACAAACAGTTTGCTTGCGCAATCGGAAGATGGCAATTCTCCCTCCTTCCAAATGATTTCGTTTGGAGCGTTGTGTTACGCTTCGTGGCGCCGCGTTCCACGTCTGCAGTGGCGCGCCCTTTGGGGCCCCTGGGGGGCACTGACTACTGTTTCGTATAGATCGCAACTTATTTAGAGGCAAAGAAAAGGAAGAATTGAAAAGGAGGACGGCATGCGTGACGGGGTTGCTCCCCTCATCCATGTAAACAACGATAGCATTTGCTGTCATGTAGGACTCTGATGATGACGATCGAAAGCGATAGGCTTCATGCAACCACAGCGCGGATTGGGTCACGCCGAATGCTATGGTTTCTTATAGGGCTATTTTTTCTCGTTCCGATTGCGAGTAACAGATTTGTCAGTAGGACGCTTGCCACTCGAAATTAGCGCCACCTAATGACGATGCCGTTCTCATCAATAATTCGTTCGTTGTCTTTTTCGCCGTTCGTCTGGCCGGCGCGATATTAGGCGAAACATCGTATGACTTCCGTTGTCATCGCGCTAAACAGTAGATCATCAGACCCACGTTGAGCTGATGAGTCGGTCGACTCGTCTAGTTGGTCCCGCGGAACCGCCTTGAGACCGGTCTATCGGCCAAGTCCTGAATTGATTTCGCCCAGTTCATTCGGCCTCTCTCTCTCGCTCTCATACACACTATCTCTGTCCTTCGTTGCCTCGTCGCCCTGGCCACGCCGCTGCTTCGGACGACGCTTCCGTCGGGCGATATTCGCCGCGTCGGCCGAACGGGCCTGCGTCCCTCAAGACTTGAAGTGCCCTCTTCTGTCGAGAACAGCCGTCGTGGTCGCTTGTTGGCGGCCGCTCTCCGGATCCGATTTCTGCAGCCTCGATGAACGAATGGGGCCGAACGAACGGAAAGGCTTCGGGCTTGTCCTTCTGTGAGGAGGATCCTTCGATTTGTTCCTACCATTATATTGTGATGGTTCGCCTGGCCGCTGCTGATGCCGCAACGGACGTCCTCGACATCTTCTCGCAATCCGTTCGCGCGGGTTCTCTTTCTCTCTCTCTCTCTCTCTCTCTCTCTCTCACACTCTCGCTCTGTCGCTCTCAATCTCTGCGGGTCTCTCTCTCGGCCTGCAGCCTTTCTGCGGGGCTTCCTTGTGCTGGCTATCGGGAAGCTAGGCTTTTCCTTCCTTTCCGTGTTTGACTTTGACGTACGTCTGGCGTCGTCCCCGCTGCCGTCAGATCAGACCAATGCGTGGCGTGCCGTATTGCCACGCCTCCGATCTGGCGTTCCGTCAACGGAACGCACAGCCGCCGCTGCTGCCGCCATCGCCGCTGCCGCCGCCGCCGCCTTCAGAGGGTTCGTCCTCGGAGTCTTCCGGGCGGACGACTGCTCGGGGGTGCTGACGCGATGGATGTCTGCGTCATCCTTCTCACTGGCACGCTCCGAACCGCAAAGCGAATCAGCGAATTGGTCACCGCTGCTGCATCGCGGCGTACAGTTTCGCGCATTCGACACGACATGCACCACACTCTTGATCTGGCTGGCATTCTCTCTACTGACTTTTCACTTTAGTCACTTCCTGGTTTCACCCCTTCGCCTCCACTTTGACCGATTCCGATCCATCTGGCGTCGCTGGGGGGAGTGACTGACTCACTGACTCGCTTGTCTTGTCGCCAGGGCTCGATAACAACACCGGTGTCGAGCCGTGCCGGGCAAGGAAAGCTTGGGCTCGAGTCGACGAGTGTTCGCTTCTTGAACCGAACTCTTTCTTTTGGTCTTCTTGTTTGCTTGCCACCGCCGGTGACGTTTCCATAATTGAAAAATAAGTGTCATCCCACAGTATACAAATCCTCTCTCTCTCTCTCTCTCGCTCTGTCTCTCGTTATATGTTATCTTCCCATCCCTATATCCTCATGCAGTGGAAAGTCGCTCGCGGATCCACAGCTTCACTGTAGAGCCGACACGATGAAGGGCGCGCAGCGACCGTGGACACTCGGCAGGGTTCTGCATTACGCTACCTCCAACCGCTAACCAAAAGCTTGTTGTCCTGACGATCATCACTTGCTAGTATGTTCGTTCTACGACGGATAAATGCTAGTACTAGTATTGTGGTGCGGGGCGACAACTGCTCCTCGCGCCGGCCGTTCACAGGTGACAGAGTTGATGGATTCGTGAACATGGACGAGCTGTACGTCTTGTGCACATTTATTATCCTAGAAATGCGCTAATCGGCGCCTTATGTTTCGATTTGTCTTGCCCCTTACCGCGTATGTCCTTGAAGTCGCTCATCGGTCGCTTCCCTGTTTATGTCGAACGGTGCAGCACTCCTTCCCTGCTCTTTCTGGATTCAATTGTTCATACGCACCACACTTCATCTGTTCCTTCAAACTCCGGTGAACAAACACGTACAACCGGCGTTTACTTACTGCGGTGGGACGACTCTGTATCGTTTGCCGGCGAAACGTCCTATGATGACGAAGCTTCCCGCACCGTCACGGACAGGGAGTTCACTGGGCAGAGACTGTGAGCGAGAGAGAGAGAGAGACAGCGAGATGACGAAATGCAGGAGTGAACAGAATCAGAACAGAATCATGGTCTGACAGTAGCGGAAGAGAACGCGGGTGCCTATGACACCGACCCGCAATGGAGCGTCAGCTGGACTCGCTGACAAACCTCCCTTTCTCGTATCTTCGCCTGAACCGACCCAACTCGAGTCGACTCGACCCAGCTCGCGCGGTGGCGGCGGTGGCGGCGGCGGCAGCGTCGGCCTGCCAAGGCTGCTCGTTTACTCACAAGTCAGTCACATGCACTGCGCGCGACGATTGTAGAGGCTGCTTTGGCGTTGGTGGTTTGGATAGAAGCCGTCTGTCCGATACCGAGCCCGTGGATGCCGGCGTCGCAGCGCCGAGTTGAGCTGGAGAGTGTGGCCAAATGCATTCGTTCTCGACGTTGGGTTCTGCCGATGCGGCAACGATCTCCGGGCGTTCTAATCCTATCATATCTTATTATCTTATTGCATTTTCCGTTTCTCCATCGTATATCCAAATAGTCAGCGTTTCATCATCTCCGTCGTCCGATGTCTTCGGCCGTATGGCTGGAAGGCGAGCCGTACAACTCTCGACGGAAATCGAGATTATACTACACACACACACACACGTCGACGATTTTCTGATCAAGAACAAGCAGACATCGCATCCACCATTGCGATGTGCAGATGTCCAGAAATTCACAAGTTAAACCAGTCGAGGACCAAGTGTCGGTCGCGACCGCGAGGCCGCGGTTCACGATGACGTACGCTAGGAACGAGGCGTCTTCCCGAGTGATCGCGTCGTCGCCGATGACAGAACGATGACATCAGAGTGTCAGAGAACTAGACCTCCAAAAACGAGATGCGGAACGAGGTCTGGTGGCGATTCTCGACGATTAAAATGCAGACACAGAAACGTATTCTTTCCGGCTGAGGAAAACTCGGGAGAACTTCGATGAAATTTAGAGCGTGTGATTCAGAATCATGTTGAACATGTGGGTTGGTTATTTTTTCGGAGGTGGTACCGAAACGATCGGCCGCCAAGTCGCTGGTGTCGTCGAATGGCCACTGCCTGCCTTGACTTGTTGCGCGTTAGCAGTAGAAATTCATCAATAAATACTCACCCGGTTCAATTGTCTACGTATTCTACTCGGATATGATAATGTAGAAATGTATTTTCATAGCAGACACAAAATGTAAATGCTTTCCCGTAAACGCAGACAGTGAAACCATTGGCTATAGGCTTCATGTATACCCACCTTCTTTCTCTTCGAACAAATAGAATTCGAAGGAGCGAAAAGTTCTGGCCACGGGCTCAGCTGTAGGATATCTTAATGAGTCGGAGTATTAACAGGAAATGTGAGCACAGCTGGAGTAATCGAATTTTGGCTAGTACAAGTCGACTCGGCCCGATTACAATAGATCGGCGTATCGTGGGAATGCGTGTAGTAATAATAATAATATTATGATGTTCATTTGCCCGTGTGTAGGTGGTCAAGAGGTCACTAGGATCGATAAACTAACCATGAAGTGTATTGGTATCTGGGACATGATCCACATGTTTATGGAGACAATATGTGTATATATATATATATATATATATTATATATCAACATGTGTATATATATATTTTTTTAGTTATTGTATTTGTGCAAAAGTTGACTGCCACATTGAGTCTGGCACCTCAGGGACACCGTTGTCGGAACAGCTTGACGCTTATAGACAGCTACATCAATCTACGTAGTGAGAATTGTGGTAAAGGGCACAAAATGGAAATTCACTTCGTAAAATCCACTTCTTTTCTATTTTGGACATATCTGACGATCCAGCTAAGAAATATTTTCACAAACGGTCACTACTTTGCCAGTACTTTGCTCCAGTTTCACCCTATGAAGGCTGGTTGTACGACTTCATGAAGTGTCACAGTTATCGATAGCTATATACCGCTAACCCTAGTTGTTAAAGTTCCATAGGATCCCCATAGAGTTGTCTGTCACTCGTATATACCACTTGTGCTAGTCAGTGTTTTCTTGCCTGTGTCTGTTGACCCCGCTCTGATCAAAAAAACGAGTCTCTTGTTGTTGCTGCTACGGGTGACAGCGTCGGCAGCGTGGCGCTTTGTGTCCCGTTGGTCTGGACATCATCAACGCCGTCCTCACTGGCGCTTTAGTATAGTATCGCGTCACTGCTCCGTTCTCCCTCCACCCTTGAACAATTTTCACGGCTGGCCAAGTGACCAGCGTGAGTTTCCCCAAACGAGACGTAAACAAGTATCCAGATATCGAACGGACACGTTCCCTTGGGTGGCGCCAGTAGGGCGGCGTTCAGTGGGCACTGTTCTTCTGGGTGAGAGGTACTGCTGTTGTAGCTGTTACTGCCGTCACCGCTGCTGCTGCTGCAATTGCCGTTGCTGCTAGCAACTCATTACGAGATGTATCACTGTTCGTTGTCGTACGACCGCACCACGCCGTCGTAAGACACACCACTATAGTCAGTATCGGCCATTTTGAGCGCTGGCGAGCACCGCGCGAGCACTGGGGAATAAATACGAGGCGTAGAATGACGCTGCTGCTATTGCTGCTGCTGTCGCCACTTGTCAGAAGAATATGCTCGCTATACAGCAGCTACCACTTGAACGGCCACATCCCACTCACTAGTCCAGATTCGCCAGTCTGAGGCATTCTATCGTTTTCGTTCGACATCGTACGTGAGCGCAGAGGCGGGGAGCGGGTGGGTGAGCCGGCTCTTTTTGTTGTTGTCCTGATTGCTCTTCGCTTTTCACGGATAGCCGAACTGAAACGCCAATAGTAGCAGCCGATCTGGAATAGTCACACGTTGAAGAAATTTCATGGTGATCGTGTTTCGGGGGAAGGAGCCTGAATGGTTAATGAGTGAGAAAAGTAAAGGCCGTCACAAATGAACTGTATTGTCGAGACAGTCATGTGACTTGCTTCTGGCGAACGCCACTTTTGAACCGAACGATGTACGGACCTGCAACGATGTGATGATATATCTGACTCTTCTATCTGCGATTCGAACACTATTTTACTGTAGATGTATTATAGTAAAATCATATAATGCTGACCCCCCCCCTATACCTTCTTCTCAGTGTTGGAGATCACCTTCGTCATAATCAGCGGCGTAACACGGTCAGAAATTAAAACTCAGCCTCGCCATTAAGGCTTAATTTGATCGAAGGTCATGGACGTCAACAGCAGTGGATGTTGTACCGAGCGCGGTTTTGGGCGTCACGTTATTAATGACCACTATAAATGAATTGCTGAATCGGATACCTGTTTTCTTTATTTCGTATCACCATTGCGACTCATGTCACTTCATCGCAATTAGAAGGATTAGCAGCATTTTGTGCGCTATACACCATGAAAAGTCAAATGTTTTTCAATTCAAAACAACCTTGAAAAGGGGCTGTTAGACCGTCCACCTGAGCATCTCAGGCCTGTGTTACGCCTTTTGCTGCTAATTGAGCCTCTGTAGCTAACTAATATCAGCAACAATGACAACGAGTCATCAATTAGTATTTTTACGTTGATGTAAGCCAGTGACGGAATAATGTGAATTGAGCAAGTTATTACATATTAGTGTAAATACATATGTGCGGTACTCTAGCTTCAGCCATATACGCGTTCGATAGGGCACACGCATCAGCCCTGATAAATACATTTGACAATTCAAATATATAGCTTATACATAGGCGCATTATTGCTGTAAATTTGTTATTATTATTATTATTACGATTAGTGGTATTGAAGTCAATCTCCTCCAATGCAGCTTGTTGATTCCTCCTTCCTCGTCATCACTATACACGACGAAAGGAGCGCGAGATTTTTCTTTATATATTCCACGGCTTCGACTGCCACTGCAAAATGCTGCTATCATGGTACGCAACGCTAATTTCCAAGTATCTGCTGCTGCGGCGGCGGCTGTCGGCGGGACGACGACGACTACAACCACCGCATCAGCGAGGTCAGCGCGGTGTCCAAGGACGCCCAGCTCGACTGCGTAGCTGCTCTATCTGGCAGCGAGCAGAACGGTTGATTTTCTTCTCTATTTAAGTGAAACAACAGCCTGCCTCATTCGTGGCAATTCATGATCGGCTTTAGTCGGCATCCATCGACGGTGATACTTTTGCACACCAGTTATATTGCTGCTGCTGTTGCTGTTGGCTGCTGCGTATGCAGATCGGCGATGACAAACCAACCGCCACCCCTTTGGGCAATGCGACGGGATACTATCGAAGGCGACATTCATCGACGATCCAAATGAGGGTGACAGAAGTACCCGCCACGGTCGCCGCTTATTTGCGCGAGCTGTGCCCTGAGCTTTCAGCGCTTTTGCGACTGTCGCCCCGGGTAACTGGGTTACATAATGAGCATGCTCAATTAGGCCGATAAGTGAATATTGTATCAGATGCCTGTATGTGTGTGTGAATCTGTGTTTGCGTGCCAACTGCCAACCCGAGCTGGCGAAATTGTACATATAGTTATTAAACTATGGTTAGTGTTTTGCGGCGCCCGAAAGGAACGGGCTGGGATCTGCCAGGGGTTATCTGGATCGGATGACCAGAGCACTGTAATGGGCAGTCATAGGTGTTGCGGAACAACATGACGTCGCTGTGAGCAGCTCGGAAGTTACTGTCGATGAAAGCATAATTAGTATTTGTAATCGGCTACCATGGCGACATACAGAGTTGTTGTTCGGATATATTATGAATAGCAATAAGCATACATCTATATGAATGGATAAGCTAAACGCCTTAGAAATAATCTCTTAGATTTATAGGGATCGGCTTGGCGGCGCTAAGGTAAGCTGCTCGTCTGTAGCAATCCATGTGACAGCAGAGCTTAAAGACAGATTACACCAAGCGGTGATGGGATAGTTTATCTATGATCATATAGGGTATGTTCAGTGCTACTATACCGTTAGGTCACACGCGTCTGCTGTTCTTGCTTTGCATATTGATGGTCAGACGTTGAAAGATCAATAATTAAAAGTATAATACGATGTTAGATAATTCTGAAGGTTAGATAACTTTCTGATCATTATGTAAAGGCTATTCCTCTTTTCGGGCTGACTCTCAGCCGAAAGTTAACGTCGACGGCGTTCCTTTCTCCATGACGCTCGTAAGGCGAACCTGAACCTTAAATACAAATGTGCAACTGTGGGAATCGAACCCGTACCGCGCGCCTAAGTGTCCCCTCCTGTTGCAAGACGAGTCCACCACGCCACCGGGCTTCTCTATGTCCTGCATCTGACCAGCCGGCCGAGGACAAAATGTGAAATACGTAACCGCCTCTTCCCACTGTACAACAATACGAAACAGCACTGGTTTGCATAGTTGTGAAATACTAGGCCCGTCATCCTTAGGCCCGGACACCAACATCACTACCACCACCGTCCAGAAAGTTTTTATCAGAGGAAAGGAGACGGGGAGTTGATATTACCTTCGAAAGAGCAGCCGTTACGAGAGAGAGAGAGGGGGAGACGTGCTAGATCCCCTATGAATAGAAAAAAATCAACCTGGTTGTATAGGAGTAGCAACAACAACAACAGGAAATATCCCCAGACGCGATTGTGTGTCCTCAGCATGTTGGCAAGGAGAAAATATTTTTTTATGTGTGGACCCCGTTCGATGGACAGGCAGTTTGTTCGTCGGAAACTCCCTCCCGTCACGCTTGGTGCAGGGTGACGGGTATGAGCAGACAACAAGCAGCTGTATCGAAGGGCACCCCCGTATCAAGTACACATACTGTTACTCAGGGTCTGTCTGCAAACGTGTCAAAGGGCAATAATGCTTGATGTTTTTTTTTGTTGTTGTTGTTGTTATCAGTGACAACGACGTCAGCAAAAGCAACAACGGGAAGAACATCTCGGACGGAAATGATCAATAATGTTGGTGCGAGAACAGGTTGAACTGTTTCTTCTTGAATATTTGTGAAATACGGGAGGAACTATTTCGGTTTCTTCGTCGACGACCGCATTAAGGCCGTAAATGGAAGCAATGGAAATACATGCATCTCCGAATGCCAGGTCCCGAGTCGGTAGGCGTACAGGCATAGTGTCGCTTTTTGGCGCGTACGCTGGCCGATGGCATGACAATCTGACAGATAGATGATTTTCTAAAGGCAATCCTGATCATGGATTTTGTCCACTCGGATGTCAACATGCCCCAATTGCAGCTCACTAGAGCTGGGTGTAAAGGTGTGATATTCCTTCGGTATCGATTCATTACTGAGGAAAACTGTTGTAGTGCCTATATTCGATGTTTGCTAGCTTGTTTACGATAGTCTCCGCACGTATCTACCTGCTTGTCTTGATCCAAAGGAATACCCTGCGTCACTTGGCGAAATATTATAGAATCAACAGTCAACTCTTCACAGTTGTTCACAGCCAGAGGCTCAGCGGTCAAAGACATCGATCGCGGCGAAAAATCGACTGTTGCAGAAAACAGCTTTCTCAAATCCCAACCCGCTAACGTTTGATTAAAACAACGAAATGCCTTATCGCCTAATTTTGATTTCTGCTGCTTAATCAACCATATCAACTAAATGCTTAAACTCGTAATCTGCTACTGAGAAGCGGTCCCGGGACCTCGCTGCCCAGTGATGACTGGCGCTTAAGCCGACGAATAATTTGTATGCACTTATGCGTGTTTCATCCGGCGAAAAACTACGAAGCTATTACTATTGAGCGGTTTCAGCCCTCGCAAGAACTAAAACGAACTATGACATTATTTGCCAGAACCGTAGCGTAGGTGCGTTACAACGACCTGCACTGGACAATTGTAGACATCGCTGTTTTTGATGCCTCGATGCTGTAGACGACCTAACGTATGAGGGATGTTCCTACGCACAAAATAGTTCGGGATAGATGAACTATCAAAGGGGCGTGATCAAGCTAAACTGCTGCATGCAATTAATAATATGCCGTTCTATGCCGGCAGGCAAATCACCCCCTCTGCTCAGAGATAGGGACTTTTTATAGCTGGTCATCAATGTTTGCAGCAGATGTATGCTGCTCATCTGACCACCAGTTTGTTTGGGCATTCTCGCGTTCATGGGCGATGCATCACCGAGTTCGAAGATGCTAGTAATATAAATACACGCACAGCTCTTGTTTTTTTTTGGGGGCGTTTTTAAATGACGAAACTGCGAATAAAGAAACCACCTCTGCTCTCCATCTACAGATGCTAGCCCCGTTTACCTAAACGAATACTCTGCCGGAGTGTGTGCATTTCTTGAATTCGATCGAATTCACGGCGCTAATTTCTAAGTGTGAACACGAGCGAAATGAATTCTATCATTAAATATGCCCCAGTATTACTATAGTGGATGAAGCAAGTCCTCGGGAAGTTCAGCCGATGACGACGGCGTATATTCTATTATAATCGTCTATTCAATGAGTGCACGGTAGATAAATAGACCATGTATGTTAATTGCTCTGAGATGTACGTCACACGTCGACGTGGTCGAACGCTACCCTCGCGTTAATGTTCCCACGCATAATCAGCTTCGCCGGCATGCCTCGTTGATACAGACAGAAAATAATGACCACACAGCAGTGAAAAGTTCCGTCGATGAAATCATTCGGTTGCGCGATGCAAGATGGCGCCCAGGCAGCGTTTAATAACGATGCTGTATTTGCAGTACAATGAATGTTGCTGGCTACGAACGGCAATTTTGGAAATTTGCTGATCGCTGATCGTGAAATAGAGGGCCGTCTCACCACACAGTCCTCTATCGCAGGACTGTACCGCGACAGGAGACTTATCGTTAAGCAAGTCTCAAGAACGAAAACCGGATTGAACTAACCGTCCATTTTTCTTGATTGATTGATTGACTGATTGATCGATTGGTTAGTCGCTGATCGGGGGCGGTAAGTGGTCACCAATCGTTGAGCCCGGTGGCCTGACGTGGTGCATTCGTGAGAGCCTCGCAATCGGAGGAGAGGCACGGGTTCGATTCCCACCGTTGCACATTTGCATTTAAAGAGGTTGTCCGTCTTATGAAGCAATGCCGATAGCAGTACCGATGGATTCGCTTAGAATTTAGAACTATTGAGATACACACAAGCAAAAAGAACCATTTACGGCGCAGTCTGCTCAATGTAGTATCATACACCTACCTGCCTGCTAAGCAACACACTCGATAGCAGGGCAGAACTATGAGCCGGGAGTAAAATAGTAAAGTAATCAATTAAATATTCTACATTTGTGTGTGTGTTTCAGGTTACTTGATTAGTAAATATATTTCATGAAATTGTGCAAAGATGTTTACCCATTTCGATATAGGGTTTGCAAGTCTCTCGTAGCCACCGCGTAGGTGTTCGGCCAAGCATGAGAAAATCACTGAATATCTGAATGTTGTATTGACACGTAAAGGAAGAATTGGGTGTTACCAACGTGGCCTTCTTCAATCATCTCGCTGTGCCTCCCGCATCCCGGCACTCTCCCCCGGGCGGCAAACATAATTTATCACTATGCAACTTTTTCGATAAACATGAGTTGTGGTAGTGGCCGATTTAGCTGACGTGTGAGATTTACACGCTCAGCAGATCCCAGCGGAGAGAATCAAGGTGAACGTGTTACAACACGTGTAAACTAACGGTGATTAACATCGGCGGCTTCACTTGTTCTCGATCCATTTTATATATTAGGGGTGGACTAACGCTACTTGGCACCCATAGCAATGAACTGGATGGATGTTTTGTGACCACGCAATGTTCGTCTGGCCGATTAGAGAATCGTGTCAATTTCCTATTCACTGGTGCAATGGAATTGTATTATATATTGAACCAATTTACGAGGGCAAATAACACGAATGCATTAACCCGTTCAGCTAATGCTGTTGTTGTTGTTGGTATAGCAGCTCAACTATTTATTAGACGTGCGAATTATCTTGAGTGATTTATCCATCTGGGGAGGGGACTTAACTCGGATACAATGCTCACCTTCTGTCTTTCAGAGTATCCATTCATATATCCCATTGTATTGCCCCGTTAAAATACTAGTAAAGGATTGTTGAATGCGAACGGTTGACGAGGACGATATCTTATTCGCGATAAATATTGCCTCTCAAATGTGGAATACAAAAGCCGCCGCAATTGTAAACGTGCGCAAGGGGTGAGTAACCTGAATTGTGTGATTACAATTAGCAAATGGCTTCGGGCACACATGGACACGTGTCTGTGTCGAACGCGTCTTGTTCGACAGCACAGCCGATTGTCAAGCCAAGGTCCTCG
This sequence comes from Stratiolaelaps scimitus, assembly GCA_019614645.1. Taxonomy (NCBI): domain Eukaryota; kingdom Metazoa; phylum Arthropoda; class Arachnida; order Mesostigmata; family Laelapidae; genus Stratiolaelaps; species Stratiolaelaps scimitus. Next base: position 5,136,423 of record JABWDB010000016.1, read on the forward strand.
GACGGGGCTATCAGGACGGCATCAAACATATAAGCATATAGTTACAGTCTGTCTACACAAGTGCTCGATCGACAAACAGCAACAGTGTTGCAGATAGTTTCGACAAATTCGCTAACAATGCCTAGTAAGGCGTGGGAGCATAGCTTAACCCGTTAGCTGGGCATATTTACTGGACAAATGCGCTTCGAGCGGATGCGGACAAATTGCGACAATTTGCCAAGGTGGATCTTTCACAATTCAGCTATTGTGTGCAATATGCGAATATAGATCGATGCGGGACGCTGATATAGACGAACTGCGAACTTGTTACATTTCAAATAGAGCAACTAAGTATTAACTAATAACAAGGATATTTTAAGAAAATGTCCATATTAAATTTTGCATGTGTAGAAATTTTAGCTATATTTGGTTAGTCGTTATATCAATTACGCGTTTCAATGTTACATTATATTTACAACAGTTCACAGCAGTCGCGAATTGTTCAGCAGTACAATGTTATACCTGTATGAACATCGTTTAAAAGCTGCCGATTTCGGAACGTCGATGTGGAGTTACGAGTAAGTCGATACCATCCCAAAGATACCACATTGCACTGAACACAGAGCCAACGCTGCCGCTAGACTCGAATGACCTGACCAACGAAACGCGGTTGGTGTCGAGGCACATCTCGAGCGCCATAAATGAGGCTGGATGGAACGTCCCTTCCTTTTGAGAGCCCCGAGGCATTGCCCAGGAGCGTCTCGACAGACGCCCTGATCAGTGAGCGTTCTCCAACACAAGTGGCATTGGAGATACTGGGCACTGTGAACCATTTACTGACATACACAGAGCAAAAAACAGTCCGTCGTTCCGTGGAAGGCGTTGCCTCCAAGCGGCATATTAATACGATACGTTTATTTAAGCCTATGCGAAAGAATGGATTGTTTTGCACAAGCTGACCGTGACAGACGAAGCTCAAACACAAAATAAATATGCTCAATGTTCGCCACGAATGACCCGCGACCTGGGTTCGGGGCGCGGGGACATTTGCACCTCGGCATCTGAGCGTCGTATTGGGCGTTACAGATGGCTTATGGTGGTAAAGGTAATTGGAAGATATTTCACCTACGTTAACCTACTTTTGGCCAGTGAGCGATGGCCACTGACAATAATCATATCGTTCTATTTGACCCTGCTCGCGTTCATGGAGGGCAGAAGCATGTCTGCGGCAACTCCGTGATCAGTGCCAACTCCCTGTTGTCATACCAAAATGAAGGACAGAATGCTTTCGATGGTATGGGTGGCACCCTCCCGGTCGCCCCCTTGCTGATGTGCTCGACCCTTCATCGACTGCTTCATGGGCTGCTTTACTAATCTCCATCGAGACGAAGAGAGGTATGATTCATAGTGTTGCAAACATTGCGTTGGTAAGTACACTGAACATAGGCAGGTATACGCGCACGGAGGAAGTAGCTTCGTCGATTTTATTGTGTCGGGACATTGTCGTTCTATCGAGTTGATATGATATTATAATCGAATACAATCGCACAATTGAGTCGCACCTATGATAGTATATGAACATGAGTCCCACATCGGAGGAGCTGGACCAATGAAGTTTTCATTTTTAATATGACCTTATGTCTATTGTGGTGGAATTCGACAAACTAAGCGAGGTTCATATATCGATGTCTCGCAAATTCCCACCCGTTAGCGAGATAAGAATCCAAAAGGCTTATCTTTACCCGAGTTGCAATTCTGGTCTCTGGGGAAGTTCTTCAATATGTTATGCATGAACCTGCTCCTGTTCCAGGCATGCTATTTTCGCCGTGGTGGTTTTGCTTCACAGCTAAACATGTATACACACACACATATAAAATATCATCGAAATTGTTAGACCCGTTAGTACATACATGAAAACAGGCATAGATACATTACTTATAGAGTAAGGATTCAATATATATATAATGAACCAGTGCAGACGAACCCTTCCCCAGATTCGAACCGGCTCCTATACAAGCTTCATAGGCGTACAAGAGCACTTTCTCAACATATCATCATCGACGTGCAGCCTTGTTGTATGTTGCCCTCGTAGACCGCTTTAATCATGGTCCCGACATGGTGCACCAGCTCGGGAGCGATACCGGTACTCGAATATGCTCATGGTTCATTTACCACCAATTAATGAAATGGATAATTACCACACGGGACGAGACGTGTCACAATCTAATCGAGTTATATGTTCTGCCTCCCAACATCCCTATAGCCACTACACTGACATTATATATCGTTGCATGTATATGCCATAGAAATGTCAGCCTGGACGACTGTATTAGAATGACAGGAGGCTGGAGGATGTCATTTCATCACAGACACACATGCATCGCGTGTCAATTAACAACACAAATCAAGCGAGTAGGCAAACCTATTAATAATTAGAGAGGCAAAAGAGTCGCCGATCGACACGAGGGGGAATCTCTCTGACCCAAAATCGGGGCATGGGACCCGCCAAACGCCCGATCAACTATTTTACCTGGAATCGGTTTGACGAGGTGGCCACGCGGCTTGATCGTCACGTATGGCGTAATTAGCGTTGACACGAAAACGAGCTTTGTGGATGAGAGTCACAAAACAATTTGCCTGACGTGTGCAAAGATTGCACTTGGGCCATTCTCTCTGATCGGCGTGATCGGGCGCTTAAGGTGGACGGAAGGCGCCGACGATCTGGGCGATCTCTCCGGAGACGTCAGGGGTGCGAGGGACGATGGAGCCAAAGAAGATGGGGCCTTAATGGTTGAGACATGCTGCTGCTGCTGCTGCCGCCGCCGAAGTCGCCGGCCACCGCTTCTGCGGCGACGGGTACCGCTTCTGTTGGGCCGGGCTCCGAGAGGCAGGGTGGGCAGGGGTCGTAAGAGAAGGGGGATTTTCGCAAAGTCGATCCAGCCACTGCAGCCACAGCCTCTAGGGTGATCAATCCAATAGTAATTTGCGTCCTGAATTCCCGTATGCAGCTATGGGGTACTGAGTATGGTGTGCTGCCATATCATAAGATCATCGGGCCTGCTCTGCTTCGTCTACCTATAGATACGGTGTCGGGCGTAGTAGGTTGTACATATGCATATATATATATATATATATATATATGCGTGTGTGTATAATTGAGTGACGATCTTAGGGCGGTAATGATGATGTAGATAAGGAATAGGCACATCGTCAGTTCCTTGTGGCCTTTGAGCATTGTCATGCCTTCGATGGAAGACACTCGCGCAATGATTAACCCCAGGTAACGCAAAGGGTTAGTCCTTAGAAACTGTTTCCTTGAAGTGTAGCATAATCGGCACAATATATACAACACGTGTGTATGAGACATTTAAAGCATTGGATCAACCACCCGGTCCACACTACTCAGACAGGTGGCTTATGTCTGGAAATATTGTCAGCCCAATTTTCACACATACTTGCCTATTTGTTAATCCTTAGCTGACGGCAACAGAGACCCGCGGTGGGGAAGCCGATCTTGCCCACACCTAGGTTATGCACCATGCAGAGGTCATCTATATATTACGTGTAACAAATAAATCATGAATATGTATGTCTAATATCTATTATATGTATGATGAGAAGATGACCTCAAGGTCCGACGAATGTCCAGTGCAACTCCTGGCGTGTCCTGTCCAAGATTGACGACGCCCTCGGCAGCACTACGGCTTTACCATTTCCTTGCCAATCCACGAAGGCTGCAAAGCAACGAAACGAAGGCTTTACGTGTGCTTTTGATTGTATTTACGTGTGTACGCCGGGAGACAGTAAACACGCCACGATCGTGGGAACAGTACGGGGAATGCCGTCGTTACGCATAGGAAACACGCGCCTATAGGACGCTAGCCAACGGTCCCGGAAAAGGTGTGCCTGGCGTTTTGCCATTTTCCCACACCACCGGGGCCGCCACTGTCGCCGTTGCCGTCGGCCGACGTGTGATGTTCCTCTTCCGCAACTTCGTCTATTTTTTCTCGTGCCTGACCGCCGGCGTTGGCCGCCACCGCCACCGCCTCTGCTGTTCGTTGGCCAATCGTGGAGCAATCGTGCTCCTCCATGCCAATGTACTCCATCCTTTTGCTTTCAGCGCTCTCTCTCTCTCTCTGACTTTTGCCTCAGTGGTGGCCCAGTCTTCCCCCCTGTCCTTCTGGTGCTTCTCGCCGTTCTGCTCTTATCTGTTGCGGGGATGGACCGACGGTCGCGTGCTGCTGTTCGCGCAACTGCCGCTGCTATTGCTGCTGTCGTGTGTCCATTTCCCCTCGATGCCCCGCTGCCGCCGCCTCCACGGCCTCAGCCCCGCTCGTCCCACCTGGTGAACACTTTCTCTGCTTTTTGTTCGTCATGCCACCCGTGGAAGGAGTCCATTCCCCTCCGTTCGTGGTCCGTTTCGGGTGTCCCTTTTTAGTTCTTTTTTCCTTCTCATTCTGCTGCTGCTGCTGCTTTTAGTTCTCGCGCTCTCAATGTCGTCTTCGTTGACTTCGTGTCAGTTCCGCAGAGCTGTTTATTTCTTCTCTATCATCAGCAGCGGTGCGTGTTTCTCCTGCTGCTGCTGCTGCTGTGCTGCTGAATCACCGTCCACCGGGCCCACCCACCACCGCTGGAAGTAGTCACCGGCTATTCATTCAGGGTGGTCCTTTTGACCCGTGCGGTCCTTCACGTTCTGTTGGCCCGGTGGCCTTGCTCCCGTTGGCCTGACAGTGTCTGACAACTGGGTGGATGGGCACAACTCTCCTCGTACCGCCGTCACTCGTCCGGCTAGTCACAAACTCGGTGCGGGAGTCGCTCCTGTTCACCTACCACCCCGCCCTGTTACACGCTACATGCTACACACCGCATTGTGACTATGTGCATGCGATTGTAACAGTGCTAGCACATGCTACCACCAGCGAAGAAGGGCACCTATTCAACTCTTCTTCGCCGCCTCCGCCGCCTCTTCCTCCTCCTCCTCCTCTGCTGTCTTTATCGTGCTTCCGTTTGTCGTATACATGACTACGAGGCCGGTGGGTGCCTGCTGACGCTGGACGACTAATGCAGGAGCTGCCACACAGTCCAGATGTAGGCTACCTTGATAGCCCCGCTCGGCCGACTAGCCGCACTGGCGGATTCACCGCACGCCTGCTACGAGTACAGGGTCTGCTCTGGCGTGGGGCAGCCGACACGTGAAACGCGGAAGTGTCTTTTGATTCCCCTCGAATTGCGCCCACATATGGACGGTCTGCTCCTGTATACCAAGCGCACGTAGTTGACGGCTGCAAGGCGAAACCACAAACCTCCGCAACCCACCCATACCCTCCTTCCAGTCTCCCAGTTCATGGTGATGCCCGACTTGTTTGTGCATCGAGCTTCGAATTGTTGGCACAGAAGGGGGCGGGGGGGGTGGCGAGCTTCCTCTCGGCGTGACGTCACTTCGACGAAACTTACCCGGCGATGCGAGCAGTGCAGCACCTGTTTTTATTTACCCAACATTACAGCAACTTTTCCGGTTTCCTAACCTATTCCGCCGATGTGCCCCGCATCGGCGGGACAAAAACGGGACAGAGCAAATAGTTGGCATGAGCGTAAGTCGTAAACATATTCCTCAAATGTGCATATGAATCGCTTGCGCTGTGGCTTATGGATGGACATCGCGTTCACATCATCACCATCCGCTATTGTGCCTTGTTGTCCCCTGACTTCATTGACAAGTGTCAGGACAAGCTGGCAGCTAGCGCGTGAACGCATCTTATGAACTCGAATTCTTGCTGAGGCGGGTTACGGCTGTAATCGAACAGCGAGAATATTATGCTAGACGAATTATTAAACAACAGATGTAACGAAACCGCTCGAAAGCGTGCCTGCAAAGGTCGATAAGCAGGAATCACATGGGAATATCAGTACCTGTCACCGGTGATAGGCTAAATCAAGGCGAGATAAAGTCTAGCGTCAGATCGTTGATTGTTTAGCCCTAAGTCGTTTTTTTTCCAGGAAGAGATCATCAGAGATGATTGTCCCCTTCAGAGCAGTAGACGAGGCCGAACATTTGTGTTGTCCCGAGGAGAGCGTAGTCGGTTAAAGAAGCGTTGGGCGTTCGTGTGCGCCCGCCGCATCACATATCACCTTGTCCCATCGGTCCATCCTCTATTGACATCAGGCAGCTGTTTGTCGTTTCCTCTTGTTTTCTCGCTGGGGCTAGTTTGCAACCAGCTCCTAGCTATCTGCGCTGTGACCTCGAGCTCCAACGGAGTAGGGGCGTAGACTAAGATTACGTTTTTGAAACGCTGGACGCCATTCAAGTCGGACGCCCTCCGGCGACCCGCGGCAGGGATCAACCTGAATGCCCTGCCTGATCGTTCTTTGATCGCTTTGGAGCGTTTATAGGCACGTCTTTTGATCCCACCAACGAATTGGCTGACTTTGCTTTTGCTGCTGCTGCTACTGCGAAAACGGATATGTCTCCGCCGGGACACCTTTCGACATTCGTGACGATGCCCCTTTTCGTAGTTGGCGGCTACCCAACCTCCGAGGTCACCAGGCGGCAAAGAGCTCTGCAATTCGTTCCGGAACGTATTTTGTCATTGCTCATAATCTACATATATATATATGGATATATATGTATATACGTATGTTTGTTCCTCTGTATGGAAATAATCAATGTGTTAACCGGTGGTTGTGCTCATTAAGTATGTAAACAAAATAACGATATTGGATAAGGATGGACTGCTAGTGGACATACGGTACGTTATATATTGCATATACATATTAACACTTCTTGATAACTATGGCTTTCAGGTAAGCGAACTGCACAATGAACAGCCGTGTCATGATCAGCTAGTTGAAGTCTGGCTAGGTGTGTACGCAGTACAGAATGGCACCATTGAAAGAAGTCGTCTTCTATTTGGTATGAATCAAATAATAACTGCGACGTTATATTGTATAATCAAACGGTCCCGTGGAAAAGATCATGCAACACCACTAATAGACAATACGCTAATGTGCTATCATCTGTTTGATTTAGTAACGTTAATCATTTAACGGATGTGTACATATTGATGGTTTCATTCAAGGCTCATTGGTTAACAGATTGAACTCATTTCATATACAACTTGTTTGTATAATCGCACAGGTAGTCATGGTAGAATTAGTGACTGAGCAGCCGCGGTTCCTTATACGAGCAAGCTATATATATATATATATATATATATATATATATATACCTGGTAGCAGGGCCACTTCATTGCAGTTGCTGCCGCTGTTGGCAGATTTACGATTGGACACAATCGTAACCTGCGTTGAGTTGCAATCGAGCGCGCAATCCCTTTTCACTAGGGGAGATATGCAGTGCGCAGAGATCACTGAGAGGAACTTGGACATTGGGCAAACGGGCACATGCTGGACCTGTCGCGATAGTGGACCATTTGTTGTATACGTGACGTACACACCTCGTGCTCGAGTGATAGACTAGGCTCACCTGCTGCGTCTATTTGCAACCAGAACGTCCAGCGCACGGGGGGGGAGGGTGTAGATTCGTAGGTTGTAAGCGCAAATATGCGCCAAGCGATTGCAATCGCACGAAAAACCTAACGAGGCACCTAACCTAACCTATGCGTCAATAGATTGCAATCGCACGAAAAAACCTAACGAGTTGGAAGCCGATCTTCTTGTCTGGCTTCAACGGACCTTCATGTAGAATAGAATCGGATCTTTTCTGTTTTCGTAAAAGGGCGGAGGTGAGCGGCTGCACTAGATCACGAACCGTCGAAAGCGCTAGCCTCGGTTCCTAGGGGACACACCGTTGCTGTGGAACAGTTTCGACATATGTACGCTACGGACGTCGCGTTGTATTGGTTTTATGCAGTAGCAGACTACAATAAGCATGGTCGAGGATAATTATTTGCAAATAAATTATATGGATTCATCTACCCGCGGCTTACGTTAAACGTTGCTGACCCGATTTCCTCCTCGCGACTTGCCGAAGTTCTTTGCCATTTCGCACTCGTCAGTAAATGTCACTAATTGAATTCGTCTGTGGCTAAGTTGCCGCTATTGCTTGAAGTGCCGAAATAGTATTTATGCGTGAGGAGCGCTCCGAGCATTGTCAGTGTGTCTGGTGTCAAACGACACCTCGTACCGCAGCGTCTCGCTATTCAAAAACAATTCTAGCCACAGCAGAACATGAACAGTTGTACCCGATCGTGCTCGTTGGAACAATTTTTCTAGACACGCTGTCTCATTCGCAGTAGGCGAAGGTAAGCTCTCAACTGATCTCGTCCTGGCGAGCGGAGATTTCGCAGAGACTCAAGGTCTGTTTATGCCGACAGCATGTGTCATCCAGCAGTGGAATGCCTAAAGGTCAGATATTGTTGAAGATGTTGAGTTTGAATACGACCGCGAGCAAACGACTCGTCCATTCGTGCAGATGATGGTAGATAGCGGCACAGGGACGACATGCGATTGCTGGTGGAATATCCATTCGTAACCCATCGAAATGTCTTAGCCAAGAGAGGGCGTTATTCAGGGCACTTAACTGTCGGACGGACAAACTAGTCGACGAGGCGGTGTGAGTTCAACCGTTCGAAGAAGAGCCTAGACACAGATGAGTCAGGCGCCGTGAATTATCAACGACTGTAATTGACTTGGACTTCATTTCGAGGTCGGGGAATACGGGAGGAAGGGATGGTGGTGTTGATCATCAATTACCAAACAGTGCCGGAGCAGAATTATTGAGAATTATCATTCATAATTACGCGCGAATTATGGAAACGAGTGTTGATGTTTGTAGTAACTGGGGGCAGCGGATGTCCAGCACCAAATAATGGTAAGGTCGGAAAATAGAGTCCATGGCATTCAGCGATGGGACGACTTTCAGGGATGGCTCCCCGAAAGGTAGCAGCATGATTCCACTCTGTGCTGCTAAGGCGTATATTGAAGGACATGTGGAAAATCGTGATACCTATTTTTCTGCTCTGAATCGCGGCGCATTTGTATATCTGTAGTTGACTTTGTTGCATGTCAGAAAAGACATCCAGCATTGGACCTTCAAGGACTTGTCATGTCTGCTCCATCTGTCTGCCACCTATCCACATAAGCACTTTTGAGGTCAGCCGGCAGATGCATTCAATAATTTAACTTGGAGCCAGCACATTTTCGCCCTTGAATTCTGTATTTGTCTCGGCTGTTACCGCTGCGAAGCAGCTCACTGAGGTCACTGAGAGAGAGAGAGAGAGAGAGAGAGATAGAGAGAGCTCTAACACTAACTCGCACCACACTTTTGAATTCAACCTGCTTCCCCACGTGGCCAGAATTCGTTTCAGTGGAGGACGACAACCACAGGGCGGCGTCGTCGTTGCCGCCTTGATCATCATCGTAATTCAACGGCAGCAGCAGCGACCACAAACAAACTGATACCGATAATGTTACAACAACGACATAACTGCTGCTGCCGCTGCTGATGGATGCATGCCTCCCCCTCTGACTTCTCTTTCCCGTGTTCGACTGCCAGCTTCTGCAAATGCGTTCGTGCCCCGGAGAGGTGCCCGTCTTACCACCTAAGGTGTTTCCCTCAGCAGGCGGCGGCAGGACAGTGGCTACAGATGCCTGTGGACGGGAGGACACTCAGCAACGCGAAGCCTTTCGGAAGGACTCCCGTGAATGAAACGGGGTAACCGCCCTTCTCATCCCCGAAGGTCTGTCGAGCGAACTCGACAAACAACAAAGGCACACTAGAGCACGTGGCTTGATGGGAATGAGCAAATGCGGGGACAGGGGCAGTGTGATTTGGCTAGTTCGGTGGGTAGCGGTGGTGGTTTCGAAGTGAGAAGTTTGTAGTGGCGGTGGCGGCGGCGGCGGCGGCGGCGGCAGCGCCTCCCCGACGGGATCAGCGTTCGGGCCGGCCTGGCTGTTGTCTGTTCCCTCGCGTGGACAACCCCTGGTGTGGACTAGAACAGAGGGGCTAAAGGGAAACACGACAACACGCACCAGTAGAAGAGAGTATCGGGAGCATCTCACGGCTGCGTGTGTGCTAACTTTGCTAAGCTTCCCGCTGCGAGACGTTGCTTTGCTGCGTCCGCTGTCTCTATCCTTGCTTTGGTTTGGCCTGGCCGAGTATTAGAGTGTGTACGTATGGGCTCCTTCCTTGACACTTGCTTCCTGTCCGTCCACGCAGGTATCCTCGTCGTCGTTGTCGTCTAGGACGTCGCCACTCTCCCCGTACTGTTTGTGGAAAGGTACCTTCCCTCGGCCTGCGGCCCCGTTCGTTGTTCTCCTTAGGACTACCTCACCAGAGACAACCGAAGCCTCAGTTGGTGCTGCTGATGCCGCTGACGTCGTCGCCTCCTCGCAAGTTGAATATTTATAAGGGGCGTGGAGGTGGGTTGGAGCGCCTGCGCTTCGGGCATGTTGAGCCGCGAAAGGCTCGGCAGGGGGTTGCTTGCTGCTCCGCTGGAAAGACGGAGAGTAACAGCCAGTTTCACTAGGGGTGGCACAGGGCTGTGTTGGGGAATGGCAGTAGTGTTTGGATGTGGGACTGCCCCTTAAAGCCCAGACCCATTCGACTCTAGAGAACTAGAAGACATGGGGAAATCAGGACAAGAGCATAAGGGAGAAGGACGGCGGCCAGATCCGCCAAGTGGGAACGTGGCAGTGTCCTACTCCTTCGAGGCGTCAAGGAGAACAGGCCAGGTCGGCCTACCGGGGGATGTGGACAGTTAGGGGTAGACACCTGGTCGTTGTTGGCGAAAATTAGGAGTAGTCGGCTTGACTTGACTTGCTTGGGCTTGCGTCGCTCGGCCGGCGCTGGACTAGACAAGCAAGGGACGGACAGTATTCGAGAGAGTGAATTGAGAGTGTGAATCTGTTTGTGAGAGGTACCGTCTGGCTGAGCGGCAGCGATCGGCGTTGACTTCTAAGTAGATGGGGCGGAGCGGAGCCAATTTTATTCAGATAGGTTACTTAGGTTTAGCCTTTGCTGTTGTTGAAAACGGTGTGAGCTGGTAGAAGGCCAGCCACGCACAGTGATCGCGAAATGAACCCTACCAATGAAATTGGTAACAATTGGCCTTTGTCAATCACGTACACGTGAATTGGACGGTAGATGCAAAAGTATTTACAAGGGCAAATCCTAGGCCCATAGCTAGAACAACGGGTTAAGACGACCATTTGATAATAATTATACATGTCGAATCAATCGTAACGGCCATATCTGAGACAATGTTTAATATGAGAAATAATAGAATTCAATTACGTAAAAGCGCATCGTTATGGGCGGCATTATGAGTAAGTAGCAGAAATAGAGATCAACTATTTCTAACTTAATCCCTGATTTCTGCACCAATCGATGAGCTACAGTTCTCATTAGGACTTCGTAACCGAACGGATTTTGCCTCCCGGTTATTCCTTTAGCTATTAGCAAAAAAATGACGTTCTCACACCTCATAGAGAAATATCGGAATGAATCTAGTGGTGCCCGTGCGTTTGAAGGTAATCTTCTCCTTTGCTAAAAAGAAAAACTGAGAGACGTCAAGCCACCGTCAGATTACATCATCCCGGAGTTCGAACTCCTTCACCGTAGGAGCTGTCGCTGTAGCGACGCAACCAGTATCTCACGAATCTGATATCGAGACCGCGCGGATTCGGCCTTGCCGCGACGTGTATCGTTTCATCACCGCGGCGCCATGCCTGCCTTCCATATTGATGACTACGGAATCAGCGCAAACAGAGCGCTACCTTTTAAGGTCAAATGATCAAGCTACGACGGTCGTCTAGTATTAATATACGCCATTTCGATCACCTGATCGCGTTTGCCGATAAGATGAAGTTTCCTAATATAAATCGACCCTTCATTTAAGATCGTCGCTGACGGCGAATGCTGATGTGAAAGCGAACATGTTCAACATGACGAAGGGTGTCAAATGGATTTGTTGCCCCAACACGAACATGCCCTGTTGCAATGAGATCGATTTATTATTGCTATTTATTAGCTGCTCACTTTGGTTCGCCTGAGTCGACTGGCAACGGGTAGATTTCGGATCAGATGGCTCGGTAAGTTCTTCCTGTTATAAATCAAATAACATCTTTCTATGCAGCTTGAAGATATCCAAGCTTTACTGGCTTTACTGACGATTTCGCCAATTCATTATACACGTTTCAGTTAGATTTTGGTCATCATTTGAACTATGATCAAAAGCGTTCTTGTCTTCATCCACAAGCGTCGTACAATTTCATCATCAACAAACTTTAATACGAATAGTCACAGTGGGCGTTCCAACTAACAAAGATGAACGCTGCATATTTCAATGGCAATCACCAATCGTAAGCAAAATGGGAAGGTCACCTTCTGCGATAGTTTCTATGTGTGACTGATTCATATACCGACAAATCGAGTCAGCTCTGTAATCCGAGTACAACACTCGCACACAGAGCGTGGGGGGATCGCATCGGCCAGTTCTTTTTGTCTCGTGTATCTCAAAGGGGACGGTTGAGTTTTGTGTGATCTCCTCCTCGGTCCTGTAGAGCTACGGCTATGGTGGCGCGTATGCGTGGCGCTGAAAGGAATAATCCTGTAAAAAAAGCTTGCATTATCTACCCCATTGCGCCTGTCAGGAGGATCTTGACAGAAACGAAGCGAGGCATACACTTCCTATGTCCAGTGGAAGTATGTTGAAATGTTTCACATTTGGCGTAGTGTAAATGTATGTGCCAACCAAATATAAGGCACAGTTGCGGCACCTGGACGTATGTATGTATGTTTGTATCTTATATCAGCCCCGGAACGTCAGTCAACTCCAAGTGTCCGACGTATGCGTCGCTTGGAGCTGCTTTGGGAAGCGTTCTCTCATTGTGCTGCTCGTGACAGCCTCTCTCTATAGGATCTAGTTCCTCCTGGAAAGCGGCCTCAGCGCATCACTCACTCACGTTTCGCAGGAGTTCTTATGTGAGTGTTTCTGCAGGGCCACGTATACGCGTTCTTTGTTCCAGCCGGCAAGCTGGAAAGCCCCGCCTGCCATATGCATGCATTCATCATCTAATATCTATCTGTTCATGTACTTCATTTCGGGTGTTCGGTCGAACCCTCGGAATGACGAAAAGCGCTTCTGAAGTGGAGGGCGACGGGCTAAAAGGACAGACGCAAATGAAATGTTGCAAAAAATTGCCTTTTCATAGTCGTCGACTGCTTGGGCCGCGGCAGAAGTGCACATCGCCGTTGCGGTTGTCGTTGTGGCCGACAGCGGCTAATTCTGTCCACGTTCCCCGCTCCACGTCATTCTTGCGGTCGGTATAGCCGTCTCTCGCATATGCTGCTCTGTGCCGTGATCAAGTTCAGTTCTCCGATCGAATCGACGTCTTGAAGTATTCCGCGCCCGTTTAACCGGAGGGGGGGGGAGAGGGGCATTCGTCTGGGGTGGTACTTGAGCATGGCAGGACTTTGCTGGCGGCGGCCATCATAGCTAGCCGCCGCTACTGACGACCCTAGCAGATTCTCTACGGTGGCAAGACGTACCCCACAAGCGGCCTGCCTCTCTTGTACTACCAAGGATGGCGCTGGGAGGTTCTCTTCCCCTCATCGCACCTCCAACTTTCTTAGCACACTAAACCCCTAAGGGCGAAGTCGCCGCTGCCGCCGGCGTCGTCCTGTTCAACTTCTGTGGTACAGCAATTGAGTTCCCGAGCGCCAGGGTCCGTTTGTCAGGGTAGGAGCGAATTCGGATTCGACAGAGAAGCGTTCGCGAACGCCACCACTGCTTTTCTGCCCTTCTTGCCTTTTCGCAGCTGCCGCCGCTACCGTTCCCAAGCGACATTTTTCTAGAACGGTCACTACCCACGACCACCTATGTGCTGCGTGCTGTTGACCGTACAGCAGCTAAACGCGGCAGCTGCCGCAGGCAGCCGCAGCGTCACTCGGAAAGACTCGCATTACCACAACGAGGAGGGTTAATTGAAATCACTTCAACAAGACGTCGGCCACCGCAAGCACAGACGAGTACATTAGAAGAACTAGTCGAGAGCGAAGAAAAGTTGCGCCTAGACAGACGGGTTCAGTTACGAGTCACGCCGAGAGAAATAAGCCGAGAGATAAGCAAAATTGCATATGTCTTAGAAGAGGTCGTGCGGAGCGCCGGTTGGGCGCATATTGTTTGTGTGTGCATCGGTTTGTTACCGCTAACTGTGTTGAGCATAAGCACAGCGAGTGTGTCGTGCTCGGCGACTGTAGTGGGTTCAATATATATAAAAGTCACAGGAGATCCCACGGGGGATTTGAGAACCAGAGGACCTGGTCATGACTGGAGCAATTTTGGTGACCATAGGAAAACAGGATATAACCCGAGGTTGTCGAGCGGGGACTAGCAGTTGCAGCACTGAATGAATGGAATCTGATTGATTTGGTTAGAAGTTATGGTTACCTTGCAGGTGATACCTTTGCACCCATCCCACAATATATATATATATATATATATCTCTTTATATACATATATATATATCTCTTTATATACATATATATATATATATATCTCTTTATATACATATATATATATCTCTTTATATACATCTCTCTGTATATATATATATATACACGGGTAGCACATTACTGAATACGCATATATCGTCTCGAAAAGGGAAAACTAATCACGTGAACATATTTACCCATCAATGTGCAGTGTAGCTTACTCAAGCGATCAACGCCAGCGTGCAGGCCGCTTAACCCACGACGTGAACCAATCTTTGATCGCTGTCACACGAGTTAATCAAACGATAGGTGTACACATCGGCCGAGTTTGCACAGGGCTGAAATGTGTATTAACACATCACGTATGTACAATATCGAAGTCTCGAAGTGTAGCTAAAATAGCTGAATTTATTTGGAATTGGTCAAATTAAATACTCCACGGATTAGGGAAGATTTTAATTAATAGGAGCCTAACCTGAGCAGATTATACATTGACTTCTGCTATTTAACATGTTGCCCTCTCTCGTCTGGCCTAATGAATAACGGCGCAGTTGCGCAAATATTCTGCCGGTCAACTTCTAGTAAGAGCTCTTGCCGACATCCGGAGAGACTGTACGCTTCGAGTCGTGTTGAACTTCAATGTGTGGGAATCTCGTTTGCTGTACAACGAATCGTCTACAACGATGAAGAGCTAACGGCAAGCACAGGTTATGCTGGAGTGATTTTTGCGAGGGTATTGCGAATTCAGGTGATACCCGAAGGTTTGGTTGTTCCTGATGTCTCGGGCCAACTAACACGTTCGTTAAACATCATTTGCCTTCGGCTGACCTTGATCGAGGTAGGCGACATTTTGCAAAGATTTTGTGTTAATTCAAGATAAACATTGACACGGAACAGCGGCGATGGTTGGCTGGACGAACGAACGGACATGACATGTTGATATTGATGATTAAGTGGGCTGCGCTGCCGTGTGCTCACTTGTAGAAATCTGATAAAAACTCGGCGGACGATAAGGACTGCAGGGATTTACATTTCTCACAACTCGCAGCGTAATTGGTAATAAAAATTCGAACGAACTAGATCAACAGTGGACTGAACAACGCGATCCGTTTGACTGGATGTACATGAGGCGACTCAGGTTGACGGGAGGGTAAACATAATTAGAGATTATATATAATGTTTGTCCCCCAACGAGAGGGTAGCTGGGACAATATTTGTTAACAAAGAAATAAAAATGATTTCGCAGCGTGTCTATTGATCTTCATTTGATGCAGGACTCGAATTAAAACCATTAAAATATCGCAGACTGAAAGCATGACACGGCGTTTTTAATTTAAAGTATGATAAGGCATTATTATGGGAGGATTGTTGTAACTATTAATCCAATTTACTAAATACGATTTCGAAATATAGTATTGTGCGTTTCTTACACCACGAGATAACGAAGCATGTTGTTTTATCCAAATTGTATAACAGATGGTGACGAATTTATTTAGTATATACAACTTCAAACATACAATAATTAGAGAATTAGTTAGGGACAGGGCATCAGGCCGAAGCCTGAATTACGTCTGGGGGGTCGACGCGTGCTGGATTCATCTGTACGTGACAACTTCTATCTCTTGAACTAGCATTTTCACTTGACTGATTTAGCCATGGCCTGAATATCGGCACCTTTGACCTCGTCAGTGCGCAACCCTTTCACTACCATAGCATAACGTCTTAGATAACGGAGCCCTCACGTGTGGAGTTCGTGCGCAAACGCATTCATTTGTCGTAGGACAATCCTCGTGCTAATTCGTGACGATAGTCAACGACGGGTTCACCATATACTATATGCCCTACACTGAATAAGTAAGGTATGGGCCGTCGACTTCGCCGGGATTATTCGAGGTATCCTGAACGAGCTCGTCGACTCAAATCGACGCTGCAATGTGTGTGGCGACAGTTTGATCGACACATGAGGAGAAAATTACTCTACCCTTGTATTGTTTTGAGCTTTTCGCGTTCGATTATCTTGTGTGTTGTGTAGGGCAACTTATTAATCATCTTATTCCTAACGAGCGGGTGGGGGCTGCACAATATAGGAGGTGGACCCAATGACAGTTCGATGCTCTCTCACAGATGTCGTAGAATTCAAATTCACGCGCTACCACGACATTGCTTGCCATCACCTGCTACGAAGTACAACATTTGTCTGCGACTGCATCGTGATGGCCCCCTGCTGTCGGTTCGACACGTGGGTGGGGTGCGTGTTGATTTGTAGCTTACAAATCGGCTAGATATCTGAAAGGCAAAGTGATTGCGCGAAGACACCGAGCGGATGGGAGCACCAGTGCAGGCCAGTTCCTCTAACTGTACTCCTAGGGATGGCTCTTGACCGCGTTCAAGACGACGCAGCAGACCTCGATGCTCTCTGTAGGTACTGATAATAGCTGAATATAAAGAGAATTTCTGTATCTGGTTCTAATGACTTCGGTGGACTTTCTTGGCGAAGCAATGAGATGTCCTGGGCAGAAAAAACGGAGAACGCGAGAGAGAGAGGGGGAGAGCGGGCGGGGATCTTCGCATGATCGAACGAAGTGAACTAAATGATTTCCATACGGGCAATGTCTGGACGATGACTATCGTTCTTGCAAGAAGAGCGTTGTATACCTCAGCCTCGTGCTCTTTCCACCCCACCTTCGAACCTGTAAGTCAGGTTCGTTCGCGCCTTCGGCGCTTCAGGCTGGCCATCACTATACAATTGGTCCCTTGGCGGTATTTCGTAAAAAAAAACAAGTAAGAGAGAGACGAAGCAGATCTAAAACAAGGAACAAGGGTGCCAGCCAGATCCTATGGTCGAGTACATGAGGAAAGCGCTGGCCGTTGACCGCGGAGCGAGGGTAAGTAAACATTCACTGTCTGCCTGCTGTCTAGATACCTCATAGATGTAGCTATGCACAGGAGAGAGAGAGATCAGGCATTGCATGGTCTTGGGAAAGTCCTGCAAGTTCACCGCGTGTTGATCTCATGAGACGTCGTCCATCCGCGTCTGGAGCACCAGGAGTTATGCTCCTCGAATGGGCACCGTCTGTCTGACCGCCACGATTTTGATTACGTCACTTCCGTATGTCTCCCACGGGAGGTCACGAGACGAAGCGAGCGGAAGCATGACGCCAGCGGGGCCACCCCACCATTGGCACTCCACCACACACTGAAATGCAATTGCTGAGTTCGCCGTCTATTGCTCTGTATGACATGGAAGGTGTAAGTGCTGCTACTTTTGACAATTGCTCGCAAATGGGTCAATTACACAGGCGGCGCGATTGCAATGTGAGGAACATCAATCCTGTCCATCCGAGATCGAGTTCAGATCGCGGAAAAGATCGCAGTTTGGCAAACCTCCTCACACTCGATACCATGGTGGACGCATTCAGGACAAACCCGCTTCTACGAAATGGCCGCACCTGTTTTATTAATCCAGAGGCTTGGCCTCGGCTCAGTAGATCACGTAGTATTCTGAGCACGAGCTCGTGTGGCATCCTTTCGTCATCGATAGCGTCTCGAAGTCTACGTCATAAGCTATGCTAATATCTGTCAATGTGTGGATATCGGTATGAGTTGACAGATGTAATTGATTTGAAAAAGCAAACATTTCTCATCTATGTTATAATGTATCATATTATGGGCACTTAATTACGCTATCCGCTCTTGCCTCCTCGAGTTGCCCCACTCAAAGAGAGGCAAACACGGAAGGACCCTGTTGTTCACGACTTTCATTAATCCCTCCCCCAACTCACAATGTGTCCACGAGCGTTCCGTAATGGCAAAAGCGATCCGCCAACACCAGTGTGTCTACTTCATTAGATGAACCATTCTTTAATGTTCCATTATTATTATTATTGCGACATTGTTGGTCCATCATCGTTGTCGTGATCACAACAACAATAACAATGGTCATGTAGTATGCCTTCAGTGTGCAGCACTCCCTCTGTATCCTGACGTTCTGCTCAGTTCCGTTAGGCTGTCGACGAGCATGGCCCTTACCGCAATCGCCATGTTTCCGAATGTTTTTCTGGAACGAATCGGTAGCGGCGGGTCTACGAACGAGTGTATCCGAACGAGCATTGATTGAATCGAGCGAGCCACGACAGTCTGGTTTAGCAAGACTTCATCTCTCTCTCTCTCTGATTCAGCGATCCCTCGCCGTTCGCCCATACCCCTCCGCGGCGCCCTCGCCTCTCCGGCTTCTTCCTCTCTGCTTTCCTTGGCTGTGCCAATGTAGACTAAGTAACCCTGTTTTTTCGTCGCTCTTCTCGAAATAAAGCCGTTTATTCCGTCTCGGACCAGTCCCCTGTGTACCATTCCAACCTCGCCGGGGAGAGCGGTATCTCAATCTGCCTGACTTGCAATGCGAAGCCGCTGGCCACCACTCGCGTGGACAGCCGGCAGTCGAACAGGCTGGCCTACACTCTGGCGGGGAGTCCGCTCCGGAAGCAACGGTCCCCCTCTGAGCTCCTTTCGAGTTGTGTTGAGTGAGTGTTGTATTTCTAATTGGGCCCTTTCTCTAGCAAAGACTGAGGGGGTCGGCGTCGTTCGCCGACGCTGCCCGATCCGACCCAGTTGGAGTAGCCTCGTAGTAGCCGGCTCGCCCGCCCGCCCGCCCGCCGCGCCCACTCTGTAAACGTCTACGCCGAGGAGATGGGACTCATTGTTGTTGCTCGCAAGTTCGAACGCACCAAGGGCAATGAACGTGGATAAATCGGACGGTGCAACTGTAGCCACTGGCGCACCATCACCACCAGCAGTAGTAGTAGTAGTATAACACTGAATCGTATCGTCAGCTGCTTGGCTAGTCCGTGCATTGTTACGAATTGGAGCTGCAACAGTGTGCTCTCGTTGTGACTCGTATTGTCACGATCGCCGTAGCTAGATTGGTAGATGGATAGATAAGCCCACATTACATAAGACATACGCATTCTCGTGGATAACTCGGAATCAGTGATCACTACACAAGTGACACCTCTCGCTTGTTTCACGTGTCCAGCTCCATGTTGTCTGTTCTATTGTACGTTCAACACTGCGATGCTCGACCGCTCACGGAAGCATAACCATACAGGGTATGGTTATGAACCATGAAGGTATCTTGTTTTGGCAAATTGAAAAATATCACAGCTACTTAATGGTGCAGTTGGCGAGCAAGACTGGCTATCAGAAAACTGGTATCTTGGTTTTGATTCGTTGCGTTCTAACTCCCTTCGCGCTTGACACAGTTTACGAGGCTTTATTGAGGAATTGTGTGTTCCTTAATGAGAAAGTGATTGCCCGCTTGTATCGTATGATGACTAGCTGTTTTCCGTGATTGATAGAATAACGCACGCACGTATATTCAACATCAACATAAGATTTATATAGATATATAATAGCAAAAACATACTGTTATCTATGTTTGCCAGTTCATATGATTCCCTTCAGGATGATCACTTGCAAGGCCTTCCATTGAAATGCCGATATTGCCGGTAGGCCACCGCGTTAGCGGAGTGAATAGAAGCCCTACCCAGGGCTTCTATACCATATCACCTGTACACGATAGAATGAGCGGATTGTAATTCCCAAAATACATACAAAAAGCGTGCGCGTCCCAAAATGTTCGGAGGCAGCGGGCGAACGCGTAGATTTCTTATCAAAAAAGAGTTTGAGGATAAAGGCGTATCATCAACAAAGGACCTTGGTCAAGGTGAATGAAGTACCTTGGCCGGATAAATTTCGACCGATGTCAAATCCACCCGGCAAACAGGCAAATCTTGTGTGGAACGTCATCATGTGACCGAGGGCATCAACCGGTGATGATGAACAACGGAATCTGGAGTCAACAGACCGCCATAGTGCCATAACTGAGTAAGTTGTCTTGAACTATCATCGCGGCAGTACATATATATATATATATACGAAACCTGACAAAAAAACAAATATATATATATATTTTTTTTTTTATGACGGAGGATGCTCATGCACACCAGGCCTCACAACTAAGGTATTTGCCATGGTACTGTGTGGTATATATATATATAATCGTCAGGGGGATATTCGAACGTAGAATTCGGGGTATCGACTAAGAAACCACCGATTTGTGAATCGAGCACTATGGTCCCATTAGTTAGTCCGAGGGTCAGATGATGTAGGAACAGGACGATCACAGCCGTCGTCGGATGCAATCCATTCAGCCAGTCTGGCAACACTGGTTATTTGGCAACGCTCCTCTTCGTGTTAATGAGAAGCAAGCCGAAGTCCGGAAGATCGAACTGGCGCATAAAAAGGACGCTTCATTTTGTCGCGGGCAATGCCGTATTGTAGTCGCCATTACAGTATGTGTGTATCAGCACGTGGGGATATAGATATCATTAACGATGTGCAGAGATAACGAGCGGGGTCCAAGCCGTTCGTCAGCCTGTGTCAGCCTGACTACGACGGGTCTAGCGAAACTGGATCTACCCCGCAGATCATCGCAGAGCTCCGGAATTGTGCTGGTGTTGCTGGTGCTAGTACAATTCTCACCACTCGCCCCCAAATCTCGATTATTGCATAATAAATGAACTAGGCTATCGCGACTCAGGCTATCGTTCTAATCAGAAATCTACGATTTATTGCTCGCAGGAGGGGGAGCATTGGAGTACGGTATACATATCATCGAATAAGCGTTTGCCTGTAAATATTTGAACGTTTGATATCGGTCGCCATCAAATCATTACGCTGTCATTGGCTGACGGTTGACGGGCTCACGGGCTATAGAACACGTATCTTATTTGTTGCTGGTCAAAAATCCGGCTCTTGATCGAGTGGTACACTAAGCAGGAACATCAACGGTATCAACATTTCAATGTCTTCGGGGTTTTTACTTCGCCCTTCGTACGTAGAACATGTATTGATACGAACGACACCCGTCTGATGACCCCACGGAGTCATCTTATTCATTAACTTTTTCTCACTAATTGTTTTTTAATTCGTCTCAATTAGCAGGCGGCGCAGGCAAACAGATATTTTTTTCAGCAATGGTCTTCGCTGTCAAATTGCCGGGCCCGCCTGTTCAAATGGAAACACAAATTCATTATTTGCATCTTGTTCGGAGAATTTTACAATACGCAATTTGCAGTGTTCGCGAAAGGGCTAACGTCTTGGGTTGGTGTGCCTTTCTGAACACCCTGTTTGGTCTATGGTGAATAACACATAACATTGTTTCAATCAATCATAGGCATACCCAGCGGGGTTGGAGAACGCAGCAGCTGTTGTCGTCTGCATCTCTTGGAATTCGCATACTCTCGTGTGGAGAGTGGACAATTGCAATTGATTAAATGCTATTGTAATGTCTACATGCCATGTCTTCGATATTTTATATTTAGTAATTAAACTTAAAATAAACAAATGATAATAATAATAATGATAATAAGAATAGCAACGATTACAATTAGTAGTATTATTGTCGGTTGCTGTTCCCCAAGTTCGCCCGACGCCGCTAATTAGAAAGTTCGCCTTCCGGTGAAGATCTTGAATAGAACATCCTCATTTAGCTAGTTTACTGCTATCGCTTGGAAAACTTTTCCAAATAAATCGAGCTACGACGGACACAACCGGACCTTCCTGCTCTGCCTCGCCCGGTTAGAAAGGCTGCCGGCGAAGATACTGCCCGAGAGTACAGGAGTTGGGGGGGATGCTTAAATGGTTGTACAAACCTGGCTACTTGGCCCAGGTGGACAGTTGGAGTGATTAAATGAACAGCTGGATAGCAATTGAACAGGAGTTCGCTAATTTGCTAACGCGCGCAGCTACGACATTAGTAAAGAAGGAAATGCTTTTTTTTGTTTACGGATGGATTTCTACTCGAGGGGGTAGCTTTCGCTTAGGCTCCCCCTCTTATTTATTCAACTAAGATACTAATAAGGGTCGCCGTCTACGATAATTTAGAAGTGGTTGTCGCAATGGCTTTCGTACACGACAGCTCAAACACTGCTCTGTACCTTCCAGAGACTGATGGCGCGTGTTACGGCTGTGCTGTCGTAGTAAATTGATTGCTCCTTAAAATTGTGTGTCGATGTCTGTGTGTGTGGAATTGTATTTCTCCGCGCGGTCTATAAGCTTTACTATAAAAGTCTAGAACGAGTTCCAAGTAGTCATTGGTGAGGTTTTTAGTTCAACCGGTCGTCTTAACCCTGGCGTATCGGCGTCCTAAAGACAAAACGCAGCTAAATAGAATTACGATCAACCGTTGCTTAAAAAAGGCGGCTCTGGGAAGGGTGATGCGTACCGCGTCATCTCTGAACGTCGACGTGGATGGAAGATTAGCTCATGCGATAAGCAAAATGGCCGGTAGTTGCCTGGACTCTGTCGTGATGGCTACCAGACTATGCGTCTGGAGGCCGACGACCCTATATCTGAGATCAGTTCGAACGCTTAAGCTTTGTCCAACACCTTTACCCAGTGGCTCGCTTCAAACAAACCGCTTGTAAATAACTTGGATACTTAGTCTTTTTTCGTAAATTTGATCGGTATCGTACATGTTCACACATCTGGCGTAATATAGGCATTCGCGCACACCGTTTAGGATATGATAGGCAAAAATAACAGTAACAGAAAGATCCTCCTTCTTCTTATCGATATGCGGTTGCGCATTCTAGTTCTACGTTTCAACTGTCAGAAATTTGCTCGACTCTACTCTACAGCTAGCATTCGATAAAGGAAACTCTGCCCGGCGTCCGGATGGACATACACTGTAGACGGGTTCATTCTCCGTTCGCTTATGTCGTACTAGTCGCGACGTGTAGGCGATACCGGCACGGACTGACGTAAGCAATTGCTCGCCCCAGCTGTCGATCCCACGGCCATGCCCACTTCAGGCTTTCTCCGGCGTCTCGACAGTCGACCGCAGCACCAGCCGCGGCAGGACGTCATTCGACAATCAAAGCCTGCTACGAGGCCGACCGGGCAAACCCTGCCCGACGACGAGGATGGGAAGGCGTTGATCTGCCACATCGAGACGAGGCGAAACGGCTACTTTCGCCGGGTGTCCGGTATCCGTCCGACTCTCGTCGAAGGACGCTGGCGAGCGCTCTTTGGCGCCACAGCACGTCGGCTTTTTCCTTTTGGATTTTTTTTCCCTCTTTCCTTTGTCTGAAAGGAGTAAGCTAGAATCTTCCAACTCGTCGTTACTGTCTCCCGTTTCGGTGTCGGCACCGACGTGTTGTCGCGTTGTGACGCCTCGCCATGCGATTTCTGCTCCCGTGTCCATTGAAACTTTCAACGAAAGCGAAAAGTCTCAGCCGTCCTGTCTTCTCTCCACCACGGCCGGTGGACGACGTGGACGGTATAGCTGGCGCAACCCTCCTTGAAAATGGCTGAACATCAGGATTTCGGGGGGTAGCAGCAGCGGGGGCTGGAACCGAGCAGATCTCCGAACTGGAGCTGGGCCGCCGTCGGCGGCGGCGCCGCCGCTCAAAGCGTCGATAACCCGACCAGCCATAGGTATCAGCCTATCAGACAGTACCGCCGAAGTGAATCGTCCCTAGCCATAGACGAAGCCGGTGTCCCCTGCCAGCCTCAACGAGCGACTGGCGGTTCTGCGGGTAAAGGCAAGGCTGCTCAGGGAAGACTCCGAGGCAGAGAAAGCTGGTGGGGGATGTACAGGAGAGAGAGAGGTTGTCAGCCCGAAGAAAAAGGGACTTCTGGTGGTGGCTGCTGCCGACCGATTACAGGCGTCCGCCGCTCAGCCACCGCCGCCAGCGCACGGTCCGATGGTCCCCTAGCCACTTAAATAGATAGTGGCACTTGACAGCTTCTCGTCAAGACACGTGGGGGACACAAGCCTATGGTAAGTGGCCGCTGCTACCTTCAACTGCTTCTTATTGGCACACATCGACCGATACATACATACACACAGGGGCGCGCGAGCGTGCAGCCATATGCGCAGATATAAGGAAGGCGTTTCAAGGTGGGAGGGCAGGTTAGGAACAGGCGACCGATCGGGCGGATCGGCAAGTCAGAATAGAAAGTCAGAAGGGAAAAGAAAGCGAAGGACAGCATTGAAGAGAGGAAGCTCGGAAGGTCGACGATGAGCGTAACTATATAATGAATGCAGCCTTGCATGTCTAGTATTGTAGGTACAATAGAGAGAGAGAGATGAGGATATAGAGCTAAGCTTCTTTTTGGTCCTTCCTATATGTATTGAATGATTGAAAATATGCTGCTTGTATCCTGCGACTTGTTTTGGCATCGCTGATATTGCTGTTGATATCGGACAACATCTATAGTGCTTGTTGTTGTTTGTTCAGGTAATCATTTACTGGGTATGCTCCATTTGATTATAATTACTACCGAACGACTTTTCAGTGTCAGGTAGTTGGGGTAGAGCTGACCCTGCAAAGCTAATTCCCTTCCTATGGAACGGAACGTACGATACTTAGAGCCTATATATATATATATATATATATATATATATATATATATATATATATATATATAAATATATATATATATGGACGGTGATGCAACGCGTCGTAATACGAAGTACAGGTATACGGATGGGGAGAGCCAACCCTGTACTATTAGTCCCGCCGCTTCGACACGTCAATCGGCTAATGAACGTAACGTATGCGGCTGAGATTCACGATCGAATACGCCTCATAGGCGTCTAGTTATGCTGGTTAAAGCTTCAAAGAAGCCAAAGACGAAGCATGCAGTGTAATTGGCAGTGTAATCAAGCATGAACTTCAAGGTATTAAAATCGCGAACCGCGAGCATCCGTTACAATGTGCTGTGCTGTAAGATGAAAGTTTCCTCCATTCAACAACACAGGGGGCATCAACGCCACGAGGTGAGTTGTTCCCATCAAATACAACAAAAAATGTGTGACCCGGGGAATCGCCTTAAGTGAAACTTTGCCA
Organism: Stratiolaelaps scimitus; assembly: GCA_019614645.1. Taxonomy (NCBI): domain Eukaryota; kingdom Metazoa; phylum Arthropoda; class Arachnida; order Mesostigmata; family Laelapidae; genus Stratiolaelaps; species Stratiolaelaps scimitus. Next base: position 5,161,767 of record JABWDB010000016.1, read on the forward strand.
AAATGCCCACAACGATGGCGACACCGCAATGGCTACACGGCTCCAGCGGCGGCTTCTGCACACGCTGCGCAATCTCTGCGGAATTGCGTTCCCAGTAGGGCTGACAAATAGCCCGCTAATGAAGCAACTAGGCCCGCCGTCTGAAGCCACCCCCGCCCCACTGGCGGCTGTGACGAAGTCCAGGTGAAGGGCTGAACCAGTGGTGTTTAGCAAAAATGACGCCGCTCACACGAATCGCGAAAAAGGCTGAAGTGGTATATCTTGCTGAAATTTTGCTGTATTCTGCTGTATATTGTCTTCGAGTAGAGTTCGTATCTCGCCCGTATTCATCGACTACCCCAACTGTTTTTGTCATTTAGATAAAGTCCTTTGAATGATTTACAAGCAGAATAGAAAATGCAACTCAGAGGCGAGCACACTTGGGGGACGCTGCCCTCAGGATGACGTCTGCGCCGTGCAAACCATGTGAACTACATCTGAGACATCTCTGAAATACATTTTCAGAGCTGTCGTCTTCTCCTGCATATGCATGAAATCTAAACGCTGTATCAAACGATAAATGCATTCAATTTCGATGTGAACCAATACGATTGAGCCATTTTCGACGTCATTGTCGTCTGTCCTATTCAAATTTTGCTACGTTCGACTGCTGGGAGCAAGGCCACATTCGTTTGGCGCCCGTTGTCCATCCAGACGATGGCAGCTGCTGCCGACACAAAAAGGCCCCATAGGGGCGAGCTTCAGCAAAAGACAGCAACGGAGCCATATATATATATCGGAACACAGCCGCAGTTTACGCGTCATCTTCCTTCTCGCAAGCCGCACGGGTATACGCACACGTAAAACGTTTAGTTTGGCCTATGGCAAAGTTGCCGGGGGCTGGCTAAGGAGCTCTGTTTACTGGAGGCGTGATTCAGAAGTTTTTCTGGACTGCCGAGGGTGGGGCCCACACGAAAGACAGCAGCGGCGAGCCAGGGGAGAGTGTGTTGAACGTAGATGACGTCTGATTCGAAGCCTGATAGTTGTTGACGATTTTCACGTCGAGCGAAATGCTGACGATACAATTCGCAGGTCTTGTTTGTGTCTCGGTAGATTGATGTACGCTTTTATGCCACAAGTGAACTACAAACAGGTTGCTGTTTTAGGTAGATGGTCGTTTCTCCTGATATTTTTGCATAACAGACTGTTATTACTATTGGGTTCCAGCAAAAAAAAATACAGCAACGTAATGCGAAGGTGAGGTGCTTATTTTATTGGGGTCATACAAGTCACAGAACTTCTTGCTGATGAACCACTTTGTCGAGCCACAGACCGAACAGATTGCAGTTGGGAGAACTATTCGTCGAGAAATCATATGTATACATATATATATATATATATATATATATATATATGAATGCAATAGAACTATGCATGTGTCTTCCTGTGTCCCTCTATTTTTTCCTTTCCTTCTTTGTTTTCCCTCTCATCGTGTTTAAATGAACTTCCGTTTTCTTAGGGATATTCACCCATCGGTAGCTTTTCTTCCGGTGGCGTACGGTTGAGGCGGTTCTTTCTTACTGTCTCCCATTGCCAAATGACGAACATAACGGCTGGCAGCGTTCAGCTCTGCGACTTCAGAATTGGCCACTGTGTTGTTACATCGGATGCTTGAACGGCGGGTGGTGGGTTTCGCTATATTGTGGACGTAGACAGACGAAGAATGAGTCGTAGACGCGAGGACGATCACTTTAAAATCCTTTCTTTTCCGAGTCCCTTTTGTGTCCAATGAAGGAACCGCTAACAGCTGGGATCCATCCCATCATGAGCTTCTCTGATTCGCTTTTTCCAGCTGAGCTTGCAGACATGACGAGGATAGCGGGCGTTTTTGTCGATATATTCATTACACGCATAAATGGATGTGTGCGATTGATCAACTAGCGGGGGCATGAATCGATTTATGATGCTCAATACACGCACACACAACGTGAATACAATACGGACATCAATAGCAAGGATGATTCGTCTTGAAAAGTTATAACCAAATAACAAACTGGACGTGTTTTTGCTACGTTGGTACACACCCACGAGGTGGAAGATGGGGACGTTGTGCGATGTATTTTGATTTATTTGGGCTCAAATCAACCAGCTTAGATTACTACGCGTGTTGCTCTATATTCAAGTAATGTTCGCATGCGCCTACGTATATATTTGCCACTTGAAACCACATACAGACGTCACTTCGTAACAACAACTATAATCTAGGTATATAATAAGCAACAAGCATAAACGACCCGCATCTGCACACGCATTTACGCCGGCGTCGATCGTCATAATGTACTCGGCTGTATAGCTACGCGCGCAAATCAATATGACGACGTTGTACGAGCACCCGATCGAGTCGACGTAACGTAAACCATTGGTGGTGGTGGCGGCGGCGGCATCGTCGTGGGTCCTAAGACCGCTTAATCGAGTTGGCTGGCCTCAGCTGAAGTCTTGGAACAAGCGCGGCCGCAGCTAGAGCCCCTCCAGCTTTGGTCAGCTTTTGCCAGTCAGTTCTTCCATCGTTCAGCCGCTAGCCAGCGCCGGGGGGTCCACCGAGCCAAGCCCTTGAACGAGTTAATCAATCTTTATACCACCTTATAACGACGGCAGGAGAAGCAGCAGCACCTACTATTTTCTTGCTTCCGCCAGGGGCCAGACCCTGATACACTGCTGCTACAGCTCCCACAGCGCACGTCTCCCTACAACGGCGGCAGTAGCGGGCCCGGACACCTCGACGGACCAATGCGGCTTGAATCCCTTTAGCCAGAGCAGACTGCGTTACTCATCGGGGGTGGGGGCCCATGAGGGTTCGGGACGGAAGAGGCTCGTGTTGGTTGCACAGCACAGGTAGGGTGTGCCTTACAACAGCGATCAGCATCCGTGTTCCAAGCGCTGGTGGCTGCCGGCACTTATTTCTACGGCGTTCGCTGCCCCCCCCCCCCCCCAAACTCTCTTTCTCTCGCTCTCATTCGCCTGTCCGCTTGATCGCTTACTGCGTCTTTTGTGCGTACAAGGCCCTAAGGTCGTCGGCTGCATGGGCGACGAACAACATGCCTTAGCCGCCGGATTCTCCGTGACCCCCAACGTAGACTCTTAGCAGACACGCGCAGATGAGCGTGCTTTGCAGACACTCAGACGGGAGGAGGCATTATGTGGTACGTTACAGTGCCCCACGCTGCCACGGACCGCGAGGGGTTTCCCGACCTCACTCCCGTCGCGGAACAGCAGATATAGGCACTTCGTATAGGGGTGTGAAAAACCCCCACTCACAACGAGAAAACGAACGAAGGCATGATGAAGTGGAGAGATCTCAGTTTGGCCATGGTCAGTTCGGACGCGACCGCTAAAAGCCTACTCTTATAGTAGCCGCCACCAGCAGAAGCAGTGGCAACAGCCACACTCGCTCATATGGTCGGTTGTAGCGAAAGCCGCTCGCTGACGATGACTATGGAAGCGAGAGTGTGCTAATAGTCACGGTGATGGTGCGTGGGGCCCTTGACGTAGAGAGGATTGGACGACGAGGACGAAGGCAGCGGACCTCCTAGACCTAAATTTCAGGCACTTATTTCCTGTCCAGCGCAGCGGTTTTTACTCCTTCTCCTATGCGCCGCTGTTCGGGGGTGCGGCTGTGTTCGTTAGTTCCGCCTAACATCTTGCCTCAGCCTTTACCGAGCACGCGAACAAGCCTTTACGGCATACGAGCGTAACTCGTTCTGCTAAGAAAAAGTGTTAATATTAAATCTATTTGGGGAGAGGGAATGCCGTGTCTCACCAGCAACAGCGGCACCAGGTACAAACTAGAAATGTAGTCTACAAACGTCCGTCGGTCTATACATATGTATAGTATTCGTCTGTCGGTGTAGCTGTGAGCAAAAGGGATAAAATCGAAACGGGGCGTGCGGAACCGCAGCGGTTATGCCGACGACCAATTGCGGCTGAGGTGAATTATGAGCGTTAATTGGTTTCGCTACATAGTGACACCTGGTGTACTCTGTTGGAAGGTGTATCACCTTGTACCACCGCAACGCGTCCTCCATAGACCTGCTAAGTCCTAAATTTACAACGACAGCTTACAAAATCAAGTGTTGGTCTTCCCCTCGGCCCACGCGCGCACACACACGCAGGTTCAGCCACTGTGCCCGACCCTTGCTTCTGAAACATAGCTAGATACAGAAGTTGGCTGTGACAGAATACGGATTCAGCGAAGGGTCCTTTTCACGAAGAGCAAGAAAAAAAATGATGAGAAAAAGACGACTCGCGTTGCCGTATAAAACGGTATAAAAGTGGCTTTCCCCTAGTTGTACTTGCTTTGTCCTACCCTAGCGGTCCTAGGCCGTACGAGGCCCTACGAAGGGACTACGTGCAGACAACTGCTGCTGCACGGTTGCTGATCTTTCCTCTTCTTGCTCGCCCGCAGCCGAAAAAGATGGCCTAGCCGTAGCTAAGGCCTAGCGTAGGCGAGTAAAGTCAGAACAGGCGACTGGGCCGAGACTGACTTTGAGAGCGTCTGTGGCATTGACACACACTTTGCTGTTTCCCTACCCTCTGTTCCTTCTTAATGGATGGGTGAGTCGCGTAATGTCGCGTACGTCTCGCTATTATTGGGCACGGGGCACGTTTCAGGGGGGCCGGACGCCGCTGCCGTGAAGGGTTTGAGAGCTTTTCTGAATGGAGCATGGACAGCAGCCGCTGCAGAGCGCGCTTCGTGCCGCTGCTACCGTGGTATTTATTGCCCTGAGAGTGTTTTGTGTGGCCAAGACGACAAGGAAGATAGCACGATAGAGGAGGACGAGAGACAACCCGTCCCACGTCTCTCTAAGACGGAGCCACTCCAAGGGACCGCCGAGGCACAAGTAAATATTTGAGGGGGGGGGGTGATCTGAGACGAACCGTACGCTTACTACTGTACGCATGTACTTGAGAGATTTGCGTTGGTATGATGGATTGCCATGGCTGGCTCTGGTTGGCAGGCGGTTTGCCCTTGTCGCCCCGATGCCGATGAAGGGCAAGGCGTCGAAGGGGGCGACCTGATGCGTATTTCGTCACATGTCCTTGACTCTCAATTCTCTCTCTCTCTCTCTCTCTCTATCTCTCTCTCTCTCTCTGCTATGAGAGAAGGGTTCGCCGCAGTTGATTCACTCAGCGCGAATGGCTTTGCTTCTTGCTCGGTGTCTGTGAAATACATCGCTTTATTAAGAGCTTCGTGCGATGCAAACAAATTATGGAGATTTTGTCAAAGCAGAATTTTTATATATACGGACCAGTCAGCTCTGCGTTGTTAGCTCCCGTAAGCGAATTCTTTCGTCTGTACGCTCCAAGCTGTCGATGACATGCGATTTTGACATTGTTCATTTGTTGGACGGTGGGAGATAAGCCGTTCGCTGGCACATCAGAAATATATTGCCCGCAAAAACCTTAATAGCGCCTGTGCACGCTATTCCTAATGCAGCTTTAACTTCTGCTCCGAATGGCAAATGTAATGAAAAGGAGAACTTGCTATATATTTTATACGCGGGACATTAAAACAAACGCATAAAACGTTAGCGCTATGCTGTTGGATTTCCCTCACGCTACACAAAGCTAAAAATCCCATACTTGAATATACGATGTATGCAATATGGATTTTCCGTGGTGACCCAATTGAGCCGGTGGTCTCGCATATATTTAAGAGCGTCTGAACTTGAGTTCGTATCTTTAAGCAGCTCCTTGGAATAACACACCTTAGAGTTGGTGCTCACGGTGGTGAGCAGCGGTGCGCCTAGGAAAAAAACCACAGCTATGAGGAACAACAACATGAAATGAGAAGGATGTTTTGAAGAGCTACATATCCCAGCGACCGGAGCATCCCAAAGAATAACTTAAATAACCTAGGTAAGCTTAGAACGGTCGAAGCTTGTCATACGAAGGCTTTTCTGTATATTAGTTCATCACATGGTCAACGTTCCTGAGCATTTGATAATCTACAATATGTTAGCCGATCATATTTGCCAAGTGACCAAATGGTCCTTGGAAGGAAATGACTGGACGAGCCTGTTTTCACTGAAACCAGTGACCACCAGTTTGATACTCACCTTAGGCGTCAGATAGGTTTATTCAGAAGGTACGCCACGCCAGTGGAGGTTTCGAAGTCAGCTTTCTGAGCCGACTGGAGTTCAACGAACGAATGATAAAGAGTAACTGAGTGGGTTAGCGTACGATGCTGGTCCAGCTAAAGAAGGGTGTATTTCTTCAACGGTAGGAAGGCTGACCGTATTCGTTAGAACGACAGCAGGATATGATAATCTGTGGTCTCGGGAGAGGCCTGTCCCGGTCGAGCCTCGACCGCGAGATGTCGAGAATTTGTGCAGTAAACGAATGGAAAACGAACGACGTCGGTCGCCAAAGAGAAATAGAGAGATAGGGAGAGAGAGAGAGGCGGCTATGGCGAAAGCAGTAAAGGTGGACAGACCTTAGCTTTCGCTAGGCTGAGACATCACGACGATTTTGGGATAAACGCTATGTTCGGACAGCAGGCGAGATGGAGATCGCTTGCATTTGCCACTGGCCGAACGGAAATGGGAAAAATGAGCCTCGCTCACTCGGGAAAATCAGGTGAGATCAAGGCCGTTCGGGGAGCTTGCGCACGTTATTGATCAGAACGCCAACGCGATGCTTTAGTAAGTGGTGAGAAACTTTGTAGGTGCGTCGGTGTGCCTTTAAAAATGTGTAGGTTTACTGTATGCAATGGCAAAAGCGTGGACATCATCTATTGGCTGTAGGTCAGCCCGGAAAATTCACTTGAGATTTATGTCAGGACGCATCACAATCGCATGCGCGACTCATTCACCGCGTTGTACAATCTGTGAATGTGTGTATTTGCGTGTCGTTGACAATGGCTCGGCTACTATGAGACGAGGCGTGCCTTTTTGACCCTTGTCCTGGACTATATTTACCTACTAGGCTCGTACCTGGTACAAGTACTACAAGTTTACTATTTTCAATGAAATTCCTCTTTCACAAATCCCCCACCCGCCGCCGCTGTGCCTCTTTCTCATTTTTTTTGACGAGAAGTATTTTCAATGACCTACTTTCTTATTCAAATTATGGAAAGATAAGGGATCGCATCATTTTCATGTGGTCATACCTTTTCGTGTTTGGTAATGTAATTACTCGGATACGGACCGCGCACCCTGGAAAGCCTTCAGAGTGGCTGACCATCCCCCGGGGGTGAGGGGTAGATCCTCTCGAAGTCGGGCTGTCCAGCCGAGAGAGTGATAGACGGCCACGGTGGCCGTAAAACCGCCACAACATCTGCCCCTGGGCCTCCTACCTCTATGATGATGGATTGTCTGCGGCGGCGACGACGACCTGCGCACTGGACGAACCAACGCTGGCTTATCTAAACGGAGAATACAAAATGCGAATGCTTTACGATTGGCCCCGCTTAGCTTTGGGGAAATGTCTGGGTTTTAATCAGACCTTGAGTAGCCCGACGAAAAATTTCATAATAGAACAAATATCATCACATCCCTATAATCATACGCAATCATCCTCATCGCAAAATTTAGCCCATAGAAGGGTACTTTTTTTTTAATTATACATTTATCTGGCCTACCCTCTGCCGAAGTCACTCTACCTCGTGGCCGATCGCCGTCCTCTGTTGTCTTGTAGCCTTTACTCCTTAGTTTCGAATCATCATAATTTCTTTAATAATCTCTGTACCACCCCCTTTTGGTCAATAAAGGTGTATTTGTATTGTATTGTATTTTCGCTTTGTCTAAGTGAAAGCTTACATGCCATTTGATTGTGTGGAGATACGCCGAACGTTGGACTACAAGATGCAGCAGGTCAGAATGAACAATTTGGTTATCAGATATCTGGTGGTAAGTCGCAATATGTCGCTCATGTTGCTTGCACCTTCGTCAAGGCCCATTGAATATTAGAAAAGGAGTCCCGAAGAGATTTACTAAACGCATTTCCATTGATGACGACTTTGCTTGACCTTGACAAGACACGACACAATGCATCAATCGGATCGTTGCTTTTGCAAAGGGAGTACAGCTTGAGTCGAATTAATCACAACTGCGTCGTCAATGCCTGTCCGTAACGCTCTTATTAATCAAAGCCAATTCGAGGTGTCATAAATAACACATTTTGCGTCGGTATTATCTCAGTTTCTCCAACGCTGTGTTATTGTGCATTTTAAATTGAGTATAATGCATTGACTATGTAGTTGTAACAAATGTAAATTACGTCTATTCCGAGTAGACGTAATCTGTGAAACCACGAACGCTACACCCAGTCGGCACAGTGCAAAAGTGCCCGGTCGATCCATCTAAAACTCACTCACTCATACGAGGTCGAACAAACTCGACGAGTTGCTCTCGCAGCAGCACATCTAACATTTGGAAATTAACCTCTGGCGGAATTATATGGGGTCTAGAAGTAAGTAGTCTAAAAGTCACCCCAGATTTATTTAAACAAAAACAAAACAACACGAATTTCTTTCTCTGAGATCATTTCTTCCTTACGACAAGGTTTTCCTTGTGGAACGCCATTCGGCCTACATAGACATTTTTCATCGAGTATCGACAACATTAGCATCATCAGCCAACAAGCGTGCATCAGTTGCATAACGTATCTATGCTCGCGTAAGCATGAACGTGAACGGCATGCGTAATTGTACCATGCGTATGTGTATGTATATATATATATATATATCCATCGTCGTCACCCTGAGAAGCTACGTTCCATTCCAAGTCACCCGTTCTCGCTTCTCTTAATGGCTATTAAGACTCGAAGGTTAGGCAAGGTGCGGGGAGGTACAGGTTGCATGCAATGTTGGCAGATCGAGCTAGCTAAGCTGTTATGAATTCATTTAGTGACGGCGGGGAACCATTTTGGCTTTAGTGACGGCTCGTAGACCTCGTCTTATTAGTCGTCGTGGCGTTAGTAGGGGGAGGCGACGGAAGCGTTCGCCAGTATCAGCAGTGGCACTGCTCGTCGCCTGGGAGGAAATCTGGGGAAATTGAACGCTTCGGGTGGAATGGGGTGGGGTGACTCAGGCATAGACTCTCTCTCCCCGCGGAGGAAGAGAATAGGTGAGGATAACAGAGAGAGAGAGAGAGAAACCGCTGCGATAATCATGGCCGATTTGGGCCAGAGCTGACCGAATCTATGGCCGGGCCCCGCCGGAACCAAAGGAAAACCAGCCGAGCCTGCCGTCTACTAGAGGCTACAGGACGGTACATCAGCGAACTGAGAGTAAAGCCCACTAAGTGAGTGACCACCAGCTAGATCACGACGCTTTAGGTGGCGCCGTAAGCCGCTGAGAGTAGCGGCCAACGGGCTAACCCACCTTTCCATGCGGTGGAAGGAAGCCGCTTTATGGGGTACACCTGGCCGCGTTCATTAGGATGCATCTCACGGCTTTGCTGTCCGTTTTTTATTCAATAGACCACAAGGTGGGCCGAAAGGAGGCGAATTTTGGAATAGAATTTTTACGAAAGGAACGTATTTTTCATTCACTAGAAGAATTGAGTATCAAGTGTCAAGAGGTAGTTCTTTGTAGTAGCTCCCACGTATTGCACCCGGACTCATCCCTTTCGTTACTTAACATATACAATACAAACGCACTTTATTCGAGGTAAAAGCTGGTGTTTGCTGGATGTTCAGTAGAGAGATGGGTCGCTTCCGCGAGGCCCGGGAGATTCTCCACGGAAAGAGATCATTAACACATTTCTTATTTTGCAGCAACTTTGGGTATAACATTCACACCAGCTCTGGTATTCGTTACAATCAAATCAAACGTAGTGTTCGTTACGGTAGGTAGATGCCTGTCAATACATGACTATGTTAGCTTATATAGGTTATCAAGGTGTGTCAATGTCGGCGTGATCCTCACATCTGGTCTATTACATAGGCATCCAAAAGCCACTTTTCTGGCGAAGGGGGTCTTCAGTTTTTGCAACCCGTTTTTGTCACTCTTTAATCCAGGCTTCCATACTGGCGCGAAATACGTTAAACATATATATATATATATATATGTATATATGCAATTGCCATTTTTGGCATTTTGCAAGCGAACAATCTTGCCATTGCGATATATTTCCTGGTGTGGCCACCGCCGAATAGTGTCTCTTCTATCTGTGAGGGTCATATTTCCCAGAGCGCCTGCAGGATAGAGAGAGAGAGAGAGAGACAGCAGTGCTTTCTTGTCATCCATCCTTTCTCAGTGCCGTAGTCATGCTGCGGTGTCAACGATGCCCTCGAGCTAAATTCCGCTAAATTCCTACCAAGGCAAACGTCTGCCCTTATTTTCTCGCTTGCGGAAGTGCCACAGCTGTATGTACATTTGTCGTCCTTTTCACACAGTACGTAATACATAATAGTAATAGTAACTGCGGACCACGTAGTGGTCCCGTTGCCAGGATGTGGGGGCGTCATGACTCGGCAGCTGTCGTACCGGTTGAACACCATATCCTCTGCACACGGGGGCGTAAACGGATGAAAAAACTACCCACATGACGGTATGTTTGGGAATCGAGTCTATTTGATAGTGCATCTGTACAGGTAAAGGTTTACCGACGTTGGCCTTTTCCATCACTTGGTTCTGCGCATCACCTTGGTTGGCCCTCATCCGAAAAGCGATACCAAGTGCTATTTATATGTGCAATCGTATCGTAAAACAGCGATCGGACAGAGGTGGAGCCTCTCTGATTTTTGGCCTTCCCACCGGTTAAAACTAGCAAAGGTCCACATAGTAATATCCAATGACTAGTGTTGAGGCCTGTTACTTAGCGGGACAGATGAGGGCCAGTAGCTCAAAAAAGGTTTGTTGTCCATTGCACATATGCAGATAAATATGCTAGACATAATGTTGAACATATGTTGGGCCCTTAAACGCATCATGCTCACGGAGTGATTTTCCTCGACGATTGTTGGTTTGTGCTTGTTCGTCACACCGTACAGCCGGAGGGGTGGATGTGAAGGAATCGTCGGTGCCTTGGCTCCTCGAAGGACACCCACGAGCCGTACAGCCAACAGCCAGTGGTGGCGTAGCGGGAGGTTGGCCTCAGGCGACGTTTTGTATTATGGCAATCAACCCTCGTTGCCTTGCCTCGCAGTTCTGCCCATTATTCTACGGTGAGGTGACAATGGCCCGATCATGTGCAGGACCCAGAGTGGTCGACGGGTTACGATACGACCGAGTGGTAGATGGTGAACGATGGACCTTCGGGGACGAACGGGTATCGGGGGTGTCAAAAGTGTCGGATGCACTGCGTGACCGACTGTGTGACTACGGTCAAATGTACCCATATCACGATAGCAAGCGCGCGCGCTGCTCGCAAGGCTGTCCTGTGCGACGGTGTGACGGGCAAGAAATGTACCTCGACCTATGAAGGTGGCGCTATTTCCGAGCACCGTACACGGAACGCTGCAGACTAGGACAACGTGGCTATGCCCTATTTCTTTCTTCTAATTGACGACGTCATCAAACATTGTTCTTGGTCTCTTTCTCGTGCTTCTTCTCCTTCTGGTCGTTTCACATCTTGTTCAGGACGATTCGCCCAGAGACCTTGCTCCAGCTTTTCCCCGGCGGCGGTGGCTTTCAACGTCCTCAAAGACAGCCGCCGCTGTCGCTGTCGACAGGCAGGAAGGCAGCAGCAGCAAGGAACGAACAAAACGTTGTGTCGTCAACATGGGCGTACGTTTTGCGGTGCATAGGTCCCCTTCACTTACCACTTACCGTACACACGCACACACACACACACACACATATCTGCTCGTCTACACGACGCTGTGGCCCCGTTCGCGCATGCTGGCAACGCTACGACGATGACGTTGATGATGTGCTTCTGCCGTGAACGACAGCACAGGCGACATGACCGTGTTGCCGAACCGTCCAAAGGACAGAAACGGAGATCGTCGAGGAGAAAGTTTGAGGAAGACGCTCGGAAAAAAAAACCTCTCCTGTCTCCTAGTACTTTCCTCTGCCGTGCCTGCTGATTTTCCAGGGCGATATCTGCTCATTTCTAAATGGCGACAACGTATTTATAGAACGTCTTAACTCATCGTTCTCGTCCGCCCGTTAAACGCGTTACTCCGTATGGCTCTCCGCACTCCTCGTGTCTCGTCGAATGTTCCTGCTCTTCTCCGTGTCCTGTTATCGTTCGAACGTTGACACACGCTCGTTGGCGTTCGTACGTCTTCTTCGTGTACTATACTGGACGCGCATTGGCTGAAGGTGCCGGACTCGCTATTCATATCTTTGTTCGCGTGCGCCATTCCGCCTCTTTTACATGACACGTGCTTCTGTTTCGTTTTATGAGTTGAAGCTGGGTTCGTATCCCTGGCAGGGCAAATGATCGCTGTCGAGGCTGTTCCAGTTAGGCTTGGCTTTTTCCGAAAGGAATACGCTCACCCATTCTTGCACGACGTCCGCCGTCTTGACGCCATCTCGGGACTGTGTTTTATAAGGGGGCGCGTTGGCGTACGAGAAACCGTAGCGTAGGTTCCAATTGACGATATTTGCAAAATGTTGCCATAATATATTATATAATATAGTATGAATTGCCTCAGTGGCGTCCCTCCCACTATAGCAACACATCAGGACACATCCCTTCTCTGTATCACCCTGTTGTAGCGCGTTGTTTTCGATACAATCTATCAATGGTTTTCAGTAGGTTTCGTCGCTTGCGAGCAGCACGGGCATTGTAGAGCAAGGTGTGCAATCTTCCATACACAAACATAGGAACTGAAAATAGCTGTTCTCCTACAGGGGGCTTCCCCTACGCAGAGGCCTGCGAAAGCCGTACAAAATACGGCCACTGTAACAATGTTGGTTCGTTAGCTGTGGCCGACGAAAGACACTAATGCAGATACGTGCAGTGTAGCTCTGGAGAAATGCGAACATTCGGCACACGTTGAAAGTGCTTACATCGTGTGCTGATAAATGGTGCAGCCGTTGAACCCTTCGCGCACTTAAACAAAGCGCGATGCAAACGAGACAACTAGAGTGCCAGCTGGGTCCATTACCGAGTAATGAATAAACAAAGTCCCTAGGGGCATACCTGCTATCTAAAGATGGTGAAATTGCATCTCATTTGTAACAAATGGCAGGTATATCTCTGCCTACGAGCCGCCTATTGTTATTAATATTTTGAATGTTTGAACATGTATAGTTACGTTAGCGGCGTTAGTTGCTAACATAATAATAGTTGAAAACATAATAGCTGCCGTGAAATCCGCGAACATTTGCGTTACAATGTTGCCTCGATGCAGTAGACCCCGGAGATCCCCTCTCCTCCCAGGTAAAACTAGCAACTAAATAGAATATCTAAGGCGCTCGTATATATATGTAATGAAATGGTTATATGAATCAATAGAGAGAGAGAGAGCGAAAAATAGAACTGACGTTTGTGTTCTGTTCTTTCAGGTAAGCACCGGAGCAGTGTGTAGGATACAGCAATGAAGAACGCGGAGCCATGGGCTCGCTCGTCTTTGCGTAGCAGATCCTTACTTGACAGTTACTCACGAACGGTATAGCTTGTCGTTCAAAGTGTTATTCAGCAACATATCAACGGGGTTTTAGCAGCTGGCGTACACGGACACACGAAGCTTTACTCAAAGTCAATCACTCGTTCATCACAATTAGTTCGGCGTCATCATTCACAAATTTCATAGCACATGAAGGACGACTCGATCAATGTATTTACCAATGAGTTCAGTCATTAAACCAGCACGATTCACGTAGTCAGCCACTCGAATAGAGGCCACGTTGCCACACGAGCGTTGTCCATAGCGGTAACGAGACGGTATATTCAACGAAAATCATGTACACCCACAATCAGTTGCTTCCACTCTGTGTAGCCGTTTATCCCAGCTCTCTCTCCCTCTTTCTCTCTGTGTCTGTCTGTCTCTCGACTTATTCCTCCAATTGCCTCCTTCACTATTTGGCCGTCCGTTGCTATCCGTTGTACCCGCACATATACGTGGATATACGCAAGCGTAAGTGGACCTCGTTGATGTCCGCTTTCTTTGTTGTTGGTCATTGCGGACTAATATTATACAGTCTCCCACTGGCGCTATTTCGCTGCCTCTCGGGCTCCTTTCAGCCCATCTAGCTTATGATGTTGTAGTTCCATTATATATATATATATATAAACTGAGAGCGAGAGAGAGAGAACAGTTTGTGCATTCGTACGGCGGTGGCCCGCCAGCAAGAAGCCCTCTTAACGGGCTCAAAATGCGTTTGAGCTACACAACGCAAACTGACTCTCGGAGACACAATCTGTACCACTCGTAGGCGGAATACATTGGGATAATCATAATCAAATCGGTAGTGTAGATGGGTAGGCTGTTCCCCTACATTGGCAAAGCTGTGTATGCGGTTACGGCAGGAGTCCACCAGAACAGCACAGATCGAACGGCATTACGGAAGATCATTACTAATTGATGCGAAACACGTTCCGATTTCCCGCGCTGCATCAAAAGTGGACGACGACGATTACTATTTGCTGATCCCAACGAGCAGGAAAGACGGCCGACAAACAGCAGACGCGTTAGTGCAAGCGAGCAATAACGTAGGAGAGATAAAAAAAAAAGCAAGATAATACAAGTTTGTTGGGGTGGATGCTTTCAGGAGACACAGTTGGTACCCGTTGGATGACTGTGGGTCAGCGGTGCTTGCTCCAGCCCTACTGTTTGCCGAGGGCGATCCCTTCGAGTCAAGTCTAGCACCGTGTCATTAAAGGTGTATGGTGTCATGATGGCCTCAATCTTGTTTCGCCGTTAGCGGGTAGAAATCGATTGTACCCTACAGTGTGGACCGGGACTCAGTATAGATTCGACTACGATTAGCACATTCGTATGGAATATCATATCCGTATAAAATATTGAGTATAATGATGGTGCAATACAGAAATGGCATACGGGGGTGGGGGACGAAGAACAGACTTCGATCCGCAATCTCTGGGCCCTCAATATAGCGACACAGAATACCATGATATTATTACATGCATGGTATTCTGCTTCGGTTGTGAAATCGAGAGCCAACAAGTGCACAGACCTCCAAGGAAAACGCTCACTTTCCAATTAGAGCACAAGGACACTCCATCGGTCGTTTGGCCCTCAGCGGTTTTGGATTGGCTGCTAGCTGCTTAACAAATCGCCCTTGAAATTCGCCAGTGCGAGCCAACGCAACGTCTCTAACTATTGGTTATCGTGAAACAAATAAGTATTCCATTCTCAAGATAGAATAGAAAGATTCACAATAGATAGTAGACCTCACTATCATATATATTTGCTGTTACGCTCGAAGAAAATTAGTCAGCTACAAGACCTATGATATATATATCTACACTCTCAAAACAAAGAAGAGTCGGACTTGGTCAGCGGGCCAGACCGACCGTGTTGACAGGTCTGGGTCGACGTTTTTATCGGCAACGGTGTTTCGAGACCAAAGTCACCGCCTGTGTACGCAGTATGGCCTCGCATAGAGCGACGATCTCAAGAGGATGGCGTCTGATGACTCGATGACTCGATGAGAGCAGGGGGCGTGGGTTCCGAACTTCGACATCGACAATCGGACAATGACTCGATTCTCCGCCTATCATCGTCCACTCAGGTAGTTCGAGGCTGGGCGGACGGAAAGCCTAGTTGTCTCCTCGATCGAATTGGTCGTAAAGACGTTCGGGTAACCTGGAGCCGTCGACAACTCGTATACCCATGGACTTGGTTCGAGTGTCCAGCCGTATGCATCGTTAACGGGCCCCCCTTCATGCATGACGATTCGGGGCAGAGATGGGGAATGGGCGGGCAGAACACACATGCGTGTATCTACGATTTCCCGCGTGGACTAGTCGGTCCGGTATGGAGAGGTCCAGCTCGGCTTCGGTGATCTCCGCACGCCCCTGGTAACTCGAGGCGAGTAATTAGTCTTCGGCAGTGAGTGGGTAAATGCCCATGTTAGTTCTTGTATATTCTTTCCCCTTCCAAAAAGGACGGCCTCGGCTTCCACTGTAAATGTGCTTGTCCTGAATGCAGCGTTTTGAAGAAACTATCTTGTTATACGCTCGTCTGGTGGTTCACTCGGACACGAAGACATCAATCATGCTTGTTTCTTAATGGCATGCTTTCTTTGTTTAGAACGTCCGTAAACATCATTTTACAGATTATCTTCGCTTCGTTCTCTTCTATTTCGTGGGCTTCACACCGTTATATTGTCACATTAAAATTGTCCTTAAGATTGCCTCTCTAAACATCACGCTACAAGTTCATGAGTCTAATATTGGACTCTTGGTGGCCTTCGCTAGCTTTAGTGGCCATAATATGAACATGTGCTAACACTTTGATTCAGTCCTTTTCTGTGCCGCTTGAATAAAACCAATGGGCAAATGATATTTGGGTCGTCCAATTTCGGCGCTTCATTTCGCCAGCCCCATCGCGTAATTAGCGAGGAAGTAGCTGCTTCCAGAATAATAACGATACATAGTTAGCCGCGTGGTAAGAGATGCTTAGGGGGCACCTTACAAGTGTCGTTTCTACCAAACGGAAGGGGCAGTTCTTGAAAACTCCTTTCTTGCCTGTTAGCAATGAATTTCCCTTTGCCGTCTGCATCGACAAGATCAAATGTCTGCAAGTGCTAACGCCAATAGTTCGTGTTAATGACCTGTTCTCCCATGCGACGTAGATAGACGCTACTGGTAAAAGTTCCATTCGGAGCGCTACCTGAGCACAGAGGTCGGGAACGGTTGTATCAGTTAGCTCTTTAATGGCCTTTTGGTTATTGGTTGAGACTTGGCTCACACCTTAGCGGGTCCAATAATAAAGATAATAGTCTTTGAGGAGCACACTCCATATTACAGGAATAAATAGAGTGCGCGTAGAGTATCGATGGCCGATCATGGGGGCGTGAACGTGGTTCTGCCTAACTGGACCAACTAGCGCTTCACAATTTTCAGCTCCTTATACAAACCTGTGCTATCGATCGTTGTAGTATCGACACCCATCCATGCACGAGCTATAACAATTCACGTGGCAGATGTCGGGCAAGAGCACAAAGCACAAGACTGGATGGACGTTCGCATGTTGCTATCGTTGTTGTTGAAGTGCATCGCTTAGAATGGTTATACTACGGAAAGTGAGGGTTGAACCGCGGCTGCGAGATCACTGCGCCGATCGCGTGGGTTCCGACGAGGTAGTAAGTCGCTCGCCTTTGCTTCGAGAAAACCTTTGACCACCTTTTTGCTGGAACCTTTGCTGGCCTTCTTTACCTCCAACTACTGCTGCGTCTGCTAACGCTGCTGATGCAGCCGCTGCTAGACCCGTACCGTGCAGGAGGTAGGGATCTGGGACGGTCAAGGAGGAATAGTTGAGGTAACAACACTAAGCTAGCTGTGGTGGTCCATAACGTCATTAAGGCATGCTCGGCAGCTCGCTTGTTCCTCTTGATGTAATGCGCCATCAGTCGCCGTCGGCTGACCCGCGGCGGCAGTGCTGGCCGGCAGTGGTGGTCGCAAATCAGACAATGCTGGGCCGGACTGGGCACCTCCCGGCTCAGCCGCTGCAGTCAGACAGTCTCAGTCTGGCAACCGACAGCAACCTTCTTTTCTTTCCAGCTCTCTCTCTCTCCTCTCCCTCTGGTTCTCCTTCTGTCTCTCCCTGTCTCTCACATCTTTCCTTCCCCGTTCAACTCGATTGTAACCCCCTTTGCCAGCTCACCTCGCGGGATCCCTAGCGGGCTGTTTCTCGTCTCCCCAATGTGGCAGCGTAGCTCGGACACGAGCTACTGTTAGTCTGACACCAGCGGTTCACTGCAGTACGCTTCTTCGGGGACGGCGGAGAGAAGGTGGGTGGGGGTATTGTATGTACGTACCGGCGTAAGACCGAAACGAACGTACGAACACACGAAACATCGAGGCTGCACGAAATCGGATGGGTGCACCCCTAGACCGGCGCACGGGTCTGTGCAGGCACGGACATACCACACTCGCGCCGAATTATTATTGTAGCTCCGAGCACCCTGCTGCCAGCTCCTGGTGCCATTCGATAATCGTACGCCGGGGTCGCTCTGCACTGCCCCCTCTGTATCCCATATCCCTCCGGTGGTTCGACGTTGTCGTCGACACATGATTCCGTTCTGGGTAGCAGATTGCGGCGGAGCCGCCTGGAAGAAACGGTCCGGACGAGCAAGCGAGCAGTGATGCCGGCGGTGATGATGAGTGAGGGTTAGCCTCGAATCCGTCCCTGCTCCATACATTCGTATATAGGGGAAGTGCCCTCCGAGCCATCCGTAACCATAATTCGTCCGAACACGAAAGATAGAATCGGAGATAGAGAGAGAGAGAGATGGAAAACGGAGCTTGACTCTTCCGGCGGAGCAGCAGGGTATAGCCGCATCGGCTGGTCCGGGGAGCCATTCGTGTTCTGATGGTTCGAAGGCCAGCCCAAAGTGCAATAGAGCTGAGAGAGGATGTCAGAATCATTCGCAATGTACTGTGGTCGGACAACGCATGAAAGCCAAACCTTTAGCTCTCTCTATCTCTCTCTCTCTATCTC
The DNA here is from genome assembly GCA_019614645.1 of Stratiolaelaps scimitus. NCBI lineage: Eukaryota > Metazoa > Arthropoda > Arachnida > Mesostigmata > Laelapidae > Stratiolaelaps > Stratiolaelaps scimitus. Next base: position 5,180,331 of record JABWDB010000016.1, read on the forward strand.
CGGACCTCACTGATGCGTCGTCCATACACATCGACACGCCGCTGTCTGTCAGATTCGTATATATTATGGCTCGACGTCGGCTACTCATTGGTTGCGGCGTCCGCAACGACCATACGAAACCCTCTACAAAATCGGCGTGTTGAGTGACTTGGTCTAGGCGTTTAGTATAGAAAGATTACGTGATGTAAACCTAGCAGGGGTTCGTTTCGCTATTTTAAGCATCCACGTGTCACTGAAGATGTAACATGTTCGCGATTATTTCTTCTACTCGAATCTTAGACATATGTTATTTAGTGTATACAACCTCGAACATACAATAATTAGAGAATCAGTTGGGGACAGGGTGTCCCCAACTGATCGCGGCATACTGTCACGATTATGTACCGTCATTTAGCTTTGCAGTGAAACGAACTCTGCTTGAATACATTCTGAAGATTAATAATACCTATCGTACATATTATTCGTGTAACGGTGAACGATCCGCCAAATCATTTTGGGACTACGTTCAAATGCCTTCGTTTATTATTGAAGTGCTTCTAAAGGGAAGAATCGCCCACGTTAGGACAATTTGGTCCTCGATAGGAACAAGCGACCTGCAACCACGGCACCCACATGTCTCGGGATGGATTTTCCAGAAAAAGTGATTTCCAAGGTCTGTCCCGTTCCGTTTTGCCAAGTACAGCAGCCAACAAAGAAGAAAGCATATAACGTATGGGAAAACAGAGAAGGCCATCAGCAGTACCAGCTATAACAGTTCGCCAGTTGCAGCGGCCCCTGTTGTAACTGAGAGGAGAGACCAGTTGTGTCGTGCGTCTGGTCTGCTGAAGTCTGGAAGGCACGTGGCCTGAATGCCCTTGTCTGGCCAACCCATAATGGCGAACATCACAGCAAGGCTCGCAATGGTAACAATCTACCCAGGGCCACTGCAACGTCGCTTGCCTTACGCGACGGGGCGAAGTGATGCAATGATTAGGTTAATTTGAATGGCATATAAGTGTGTCGTTTTTGAAAATGGCATACTTACATGATTGCCGACATCTACATGGATGATATCATAGGTGAGTATAATGATGACGATGATAAATGTGCCCTTTGTACCATAATATGATGCAACTTAACTGGCCTCAGGGCGTCGATGTCACGAAGGCTCGCCATTCCAATGTGGACCAGGTAGAGCAACACTGGGGTTCGAAAGCTTCAGCCTTTACAAAATACCATATATATTCCCCATAGGGCAACGAATAGTCTACGTAGACGCTTTAGACTAAACTCCGTAACGGGCAAACACAAAGAGAGAGAGACACACACACATATATGTATACATCGTTCCAGCAATGCCCGTGCATACATATATATATATATATATATATATATGTATGGGCACCCCCAGAACGAGACTTAGCTTTGCGTGCCTGATCCATACCTCTGTTGCAGGCTTCACCAAGTCGTTCACCACTGTGGGATGATGTATCGCATTTCCACTTCCACTCCCCATGTTTATCCCAGCTACCCTGGATACAAGTCTAGACATTCATGCTGTACACCTACGGGCGAGCCAAGCCCCCAGCGAGAAACAAGTGCTCTCAGACGGCCGCCGTCTGCGCTAGCAGTGGCCGGCTGTCGAAAATCATCGGGGGCCAACAGCATTGCTTCTCGTGCAAGTCTACCTTCGTCATATCGACACACGAACGGGAAGGCATCGAGCGGGCAATGGTCACTCAGTCAGTCAGTGAGTCAGTCGTGCGTCGAACACTAAACACGAGCCAAGCATTGTCCGTCTTGTGCATCACATGCAATCCGCTCACAACATGGACCAGTCGTCGGCGAGCTGGAGTGCGCCTGCTAAGATGGCCGGTCAGTTGTGTTCGTATCCTCAGCGTGGTGGTGTTTCAAGGGCGAACAATCGCAGCTTCCGACGCATGATCGGCTTTTGCTCCATACGGCGACTGGTATTACGACTCATGCATATAACGACTGCTTCTGCTACGGCTCTATAGTGCTGATATGTTGAGGCGACCGGACCGGTTCCCAGTTGAAATCTTGGACTCAATATCTACTCTAGATAGCTCTGAATACCGGCACACCTGAATGAGTGGAGTTTGATCGTTATGTCGCCGATAGGATGGCAGACCTACTGGCTGCATGTACCCTTTGATTATTTTAGAGATCGCTTACAGGAAGATAAGGCCGAAGTCGAGCACTCGAAGGATGTAGTGTAGAAAACCGTTGAAGAACTTGAATTTCGTTAGGGGTCACTTATATTTGTCCTTTCCGGATATTCCTTGTTTCTGTCGCGACAAACAAATCGCGACGAGTAGGCTGTTTTTCTTATTGACTTTGCAAGACACTACGCTCCGCATTGACACGATTCGCATGGGGGGTAGGGACGTGCGTAGCTGTGTGGCTAACAGCTCTAGATAAAATCGGTCCCGTCGGAGTATTCCTTCGAGAGGCAAACAATCAGAGGCAAGCGAGCGCTGCATACTCGGTCGCGCTGGGAAATTTTCTTACAATGAGCTGGCTCCGCAGGACACCCGCGTGCAGACGTTTTGCAGAAGTATGCATATGCCCACTGAGCCCGGACAGCATTAAATGTCATATTTCGGCCGGCGTCCCCGGGGCCAGCGGCCAAGCGAACCAACTTAAACACCTGGAAACGAAATGAGAGATAGATGGAGAGAGGAACGCACAGGCACACACAGTATTTATTGCCTATTCCTGTTCAACCAGGATTATTTTGCGTCGCTGCCGACGCCTTGGCGTGCGTATGTGTGCAGGCCTGCCACTATTTTTATCGGAGCATCCAGAATTCGAGCAGCGAGCGCGGATTCTACACGATGCGGTCTCCATCACCGCTCTGGGTCAGCTTTTCTAGGAAGGCGCTTTAGCTCGCTGCCGGGAAATTGACTCAAAATGAACCATGCGAGCACGAGCAGGCTGGCGAGAGCGTCGTCGTTGTCGACAGCATCGGCAGAGACTCCAGCCCGGACTCATGTATGGAGTTACCTGCCGCGGCCGCTGCAAACGCTCACTATTCTCGGCTGCATGTTAATTTGAACCGAGTCGAACGATGCGCCCTCGTGATGCTTTGAGGCAAGCGTTCGACACCGCTCGTCTCCTCGTGCGCGAACCTCGCCAAGGAGTCGAGAAACCAGAAGTAGATAGCCGCGTTAGACCTTGAAGCGCTCAGTTGAGACCGGTCCCTCTCTCTTTCTCTCGCCCTCTATGTTTCATTGTTATATTAGTACTTTGGAAAGCCGAAGCTATTTTAAGTGTTTCTCAAGCATATTTGAACGGTCTCGTCTCTATGCTTTGCATAAACTCGACTGGCAAGATAGCAGTAGTTGTCTCGATCGTACGCTCCCGGGCTGCAATTGAAGGTGTCGTATGGGACCGAGGCCGAGGCGGGCCCAATTTCCACTAAGCCAGATCATCATGATTTAAAGGAAATCTCTTAGTAATTATGTGGTGTTATAGATATCATTGTAACAGTCACAGCAACGATACAGTAAATGTCAAGAAGCGGTATGCCATTGGGCTGAATATTTCTCTCTATAGCGATCAGATAGGCCAGAGGTGATTTTTTGCTCTGAAACTAAATTTAATTCCCAGTTGACTTTATCTACGCTGAACAGTGTTGGACAGTGAAATTTCCTACGTTGGACGGGCGAAATTGATAGCCACTCGGCTCATGTTATCATATGATTCTTTTACCTCATATAATATTCGCATGAATGCAACTTTTACCTAGATTTAGACGTCATAAAAATTGGCATTGACATATACGAATGCAATTCAGTTAATAATCAATATTTGACGCCATATTTGATGATGAAAGACTACACTCGTCAGGTCTAACATATGATTGGACACACAAAGAACATCATGGTTTGCTGACAACATTTTGAAATTGACAAGGCAAGGTCGCGTGCAACCGGTGCGGCTTAGTGTTCTAGAGCTGACCACATAATAACAATTGTAATCTTGGATTAATCACGGCTCGAGGGCTATTTGGACTTCAGTGCATTTATCACCACCCACAGGTATCTGGCGCACCTGGCTAAAGTGTCGTTCGCGTGCAATCCTCAACGACAGTCAGGCACGTAATGGTGCCGACGTAGGTTGTCTTGGTCGGCTGGCCGCCATATTCGGCTTAGTGATCCCCCGTTCACGTTGTGTTGTCTCCTATACCTGACCTAACACCGCACTACAATCTCTATATCTACACAAGCGTATACATCGTGCGAAAGGTACAAAGCTGCCGGCCTTAACGTCGACCTTATAAGGACGGTAGCGGATCATAATCATTTCGCCATATGTAGGCCCTCCGATTGTAAAATTCCGCGAACGGATGCAGCTACAAGATCCAATCTGTGAATGAGAAAAAATGCTATCACACATGACAATTGAAGCTATTCTATTATATAATAGTCATTCTATGAAGCTACATTGTTACGCAAATACATTGTGCATTGTGCTTTGGAGGCTCAACAATGTTTCATTAGAAAGGTGTTCATCTTCGGAAAATCACAGAGAGCGACTCTCTCGACAACCCCGAACTAAACCAGTCTCAACGGTCAGCTGATCCGATTGTGAAGGTCGGTCAGGGCCGTTCGTTTTTGGATGACAACCCGGGAGATACCCTGCCCTGAAGCAGCACACGCACCGGGCGGGGTCAGCCAACACGCAGAGTGTGTGGCCGCGAGTGACCTGAGGAAACCTCGTCGCTATTCAACGTCGCCTCGGCGAAATATCGACACGCAACGCTATATGTAGTGATAATGCAGTGCCGACTGATTAAGATGCAGTCGATGCAAGATGCCAATATATTTGGCGATTCACGCTTGATGTAACACTAAATTCTGCAACCTTCAGGGTTGCCCAGCAGTTAGCGTTGTGAATCTATTTCAGTATCGATCGACTGAAATGAATATTTTTTGTTATTTTTGTGCACTTAAACGGGCGACCTTCGAGCGGTCATCTCCGCACACTTTACTTGTTTTTGGCGTATATATATATATACCTTGTCTTTCCTTTGATTGTGTTCACCATCTTCGAACCTCGACGTCTGCTGCGGCTGTCGATATGGAGATATCGAGATAGACAGATTAGGTTGGTCTAATTGACCAGAGTCAGCACTGACCTCGTTCTTCTTTCCAATGAAGATGGCGTCGCCGTCTGTCCATTCGATCCCAGATGCTAGCCGCTATATCGGACACCCCGTCACGATAGGCTGCTTGACAGTCTCCGCCACTAGCAGCTTCCGATAGCCGCCCGACTAGAACTAGCCTCAATCCTATCAAGAAAATCCAATATCTAGTTTAACATCTATGTAGCAGCAGCAGCGGCACCCCAGACATTTTCCTAAACGTGTGTCGACGTAGAGCACCAGCCTGCACACTGGAATTGGATAAGCGATACTTATCTCTCTGCTCGGAGTGAGTAAACTATATTTTGCTTCTTAACTGCTGTGCCAAGACTCCTTGAAGATGACATCAGACACACTACGCCAGAGCACGTACTCAGTAGAAGCGAATCAAGGCTATAAGTCGGGTCCGGATGCTGACCAGTGGCCAGACGAACTGCCCTTCTAGTAGGGACTATGTGAACTGTCCTACTGTCAAGCGGTGATTCTGCAAATCCTATCCCCGAGATCCGAAAAGGCCATATATTCTGCATCCTTTTCAACTGTAATCAAATGATAGCCAAGATGCATACGTTGAACGTTCTACAACGAACCTGTGCTCCGGTGCACACATTTGTCTTAAATCGCAAGGAAGCGTTGGCGTGCAAGGGCAATGTCACGGCAAGTGTTGCACATATATGCCTTTGCAGAAAGAGAGAGGGGACGAACGGCGTGAAGCAATCGCATACCTGGAACATGTTGCTTGCTCGCAACGGTGAAGGGACGGCGCAGTTCGTCTGTTCTCAGCATTCAATTGCGCAATTCAATGTCGATCGCTGCTCAGTACTTCTGTGAGGACTTCTGCTTTTTTGGAGGGCAGATGTTACAGGCACTTGCAACGACTATCATGCTGGTACGAGGGAGGCGCATAACGATTTGAACGACTCCTTCCTACGCTCGAAACAGTCATCTGCCAATGACCGGCGAGACCACAGAAAGTCATCCTGAACGCACGCAGAATCCGCTCGCGTGGTGTCGGCTACTGGTGGCGGCCGTGGCGGCCGTATGGCTGAACGTGTTGTCGAGGTGAGCGCAGGCCGGGAAATGGAGAAAGTGGATTGGAAAATGCCAGTATCCGTCAGAGCAAGCGAGCGACAGAGAGGGGAGAGAGAGTAAGAAATATACAAGACGGAAATGATGTTCCCAGCAGAGTCCTAGCGAGCCGAAACCGTAGTCTCCCTATTCGTTGAAACGAATGTGTCTTATATAATGTTATATATGTTGTTCCGTAGCTGAAATCAGAGACACGAGAGTAAGGCGCATGAATTCGCCGAGAGTGTAACTGATCTGGCTGCTGGCACGCGACTAAGATTGTCGGTGTTCTGGCGAGGCGAACTCTCGGTCAGCGAAAAAGCACACCAGGCTGGCCGACGAAAAAGCACACCATTTCCAACTGGAGTGGCATATATATATATATATATATATTAGTCCTCTAGAAGAATGGATACGATGTGTTGGTAGATTCGCACTTTTTGATAGCATTTTGCCATATTATATACATATATATATATATATATATCTGACCACCGATGGTCATCGTTGCTAGTCTTCCCTTTCCCATGTCTATCAGTGACGATAGATCGTTCGTGTAGTAGAGGTCATACCAGTGTTGTATACATAGAAAGCCGCTCATAGAAGGGCTAGGTCACTTCATGTCATATACAATGATGCATCCATTTAGAAAGCAACGGCGGTCGAGCTTTGACCATGCGTCAGGCAACAAATCATACGTCACACAGTTCACCCGATTGGGTAAACGCTGCTAGGTTTGCATACGTTTCCCCACCAATGAGCCGCTCCCACCGAGGCACTCAGTCGGCAATGGTTTCAGTTCATAGGGAACGGCAGCTGGAACCACGTACGCGGGACCTTGTGGGACCCCAAATCGGACACCAACCTGGCAATCCCGTCCCGGAATGGAACGGCGTCAGTTTGTGGCGACGGACGCTTCGTCCCTCTACCGAATATACGTACTGTATGTTGTCCGCCTGCGACTGTCAGCTCTGTCCGTTTGCGTGCGGGGCGGTGCGTGCGAGCTGCGTATGTGAGTGTGTATTCACTCGGCCCGCCTCAGTCTCTCTGAATCCTTTCTGTCTATCTCCGTTTAGCAGCTTCATTAAGTTTCCCGAGTCGGCGACGGCAAACTGACGCCTCCCGACTTCAAGGCCTGACCATCGGCCTGTCTATCCGACTCACTGTCTGCGTGACATCGCCTCTCTAAGACCGGAGCCGCATGGGTGTGTTGAGTTGCTCGCAAGGAGGAACGGTCCACCGGATAGAAGGGCGATGAGGAAGGAGTTAGTCCTTCATGGAAATGCTTTTCCCAGTTCATTCCCGCTAGTGCCACCGTCCTCGACCCCCGGCCCCCGTCTCGCCTCGCCTCGACGACATAAGGTCAGTACGTGGAAAATGGATTCTAGACACACACACACAGAGCGGGGGACTCAAAGCAAACACGATTGAGGGCAAGAAATATGTGTGCTGAAACAGAGGGTCGAGAGGAACAATAATGCTAGGCGGCGGCGTAGTGTACACACTCGCTACCATGCATTTGCACCACATACAGTGCGCCAGCCAGCCAGCCAGCCACCAGTCGTACCACGGCGTCGTTCTTCCTGACGGTCACTTCCGAATTTGCCCGGTGGACCGGTCGGTCGGGTGTAGGACACCCTCAGTCAGCTCAGCTTCCAGCTTCATTGCCATGTCCATTTTTGCATTGCGCACGTCGCGAGAGCGTATCATGGTCTCTCTCTCAATCTCTAGAAAGAGTTCTATATATATATATATATATATGTGTATGTGTGTTCCACATACGCGCGCATCCATGGACCCTGCAGTGACTCCTCGGTTGGCCAACTCCGTCGGGCAGTAGTAGCCGGCAATCGGCCAGCATTTCTACGGGCCGCAAGGCTGAGATTGCCCGAGGAGGGCGACGCCGGCTGCTGCTGCAGAAGGAGAAGTGAATGCCCCGCTCTGAGATATTAGTTAGATTAGACATGCCCCGAATTCGAGTTAGATGTGACAGTTTAATTAAAACCATTGCTCGCCTACGCACTGGCATCACGGGCACCGACTGTGGCTGAACATGTGTGAAGAACGACTTCGGTCCGTTTGTCCATTCGAGTGCATACATGTATCATGTCTCAACTCGACGGAGTTTTACGGCAATGTTGCCTGCTATCGCAGAGGTGCGTTATACCTGCCCGTCTGAAATGCGGTAGCCATCCCGTCGTTCGTAGAAATTTTCGTTTTTGAAGTTGTAGAGTATAAATGTTGACAGTTTCCACTTTGACAGAAGAAATAAAGACGTAATGGATGTGAGCAGAATACGTTTGCTTAAATAAAAAATAACTATATTCGAAATAAATAAATACACCTTGCCTGGTTAACCCAATGATTCAGCTCGTGGTGCGCGCCATCATTGAATTGTGGCCATTGACATAATGCGCATAGCCCAGCAGGACAGCATCAGGCTTAACCTTGGTTAACCCCACTTGGCCGAAGGGCCTTGACTAGGCCACTATTCTCCTCCATCTAGCCTAGACACAAACATTCAGGCCCCTTCGTTCTCTATTCCTCGTTCGTCCTCTGCATGCATGAACAATAACAACGACGATAAACGCGTTCATTTGCAACAGCAGCATAATTATGGAGCGCACTAGGCAGCCGATGCCATCTCAACAGCGGTAACATAGATGATATCAGCAGAAACATCTGGCCGAGAACTTCGCACTTCGTATCGTCGTTCCAAAAGAGCGTTGGAATATTTTGAATTACTATTACTATTATCATCGCCATTTTGATCGTCATTACTATTTCTATTGATTTATCATATTACCGAAGACGTAAATGCCACCAGTGGTGGATGAACCGAAATACTACGAGTGGTACTCGTTCAATCGGTGAATCTGTGAATGTTTGCCTGCTTTGTGAGCTAAATGACACACCCTGAGCATATCGAACTCAGACTACGCTATGAACGAATGCATTCTGTAGACGGGAATTTGCATGTTTGTTAGGGGACGCCCTTGGACGATTACTCGGCACGAATTTGGAATTCAGATTTAAATTCCACCCTCACACCCGTTTCGGACACTAAGTTGGCTGGCGGCATCCGTCGGGTGGCCGAGATTGTCAGAGAGAGCGAAAGGGGTCCATTTCGAAACGCAAAGAGGTCTACCGGCTTCGTTTGTATTGTGCTGGGCTCATTCATGGAGCCGTCCAACATTTAAACTCATTTATTTGTCTGTTTATTCGTTTGTTTACTTGCTTTGTATAATTTGCTTTTATATACTACAGGTATAGCTATCTGTAGCAGTTATATCTGCTTGTTATACAGAGAATGTCTGGAATTAGTAAATTCGTATTCGAAATTCTTGAATATTTTCATATTCCCCATAAACGATAAATCCAGGCAGAACAATACGATCTCCAATATTCAACTCTGAAATAATCGACCTCGCCCACTCTCGCCGATAGACACAGCTTTTTTCTTTTTTAGCCATTATCTCTCGAGGAAATCAACATCTACAACATTGCTTGTCAATAACACACGTCTACAATCGCAATTGATGTGATGCAAAATATTGCCAGGTATTATACCGCAGTGATCGTTACACACCCGTACAGACTATAGGCGAATTTCACGGCGTCGTCTTGCAACACGAATTCTTTGCACATTATGAGCGTCTGCTAACGAGCGACGGTAGCAGTTAATATTATTATTATTCCATTCTTAGATGCACGTTTCATTCATTTTGTTTCGTCTGTTCAAAGTGACGCAGTGCCACGCAACAAGTCACTCACTCCCAGCCATCCACCCACTCCCCGGGGGTGTGGGAGCCGAATGTAGCCAAACCCTTGGGTTTCGCTGAAGCGGCTACAAGCGCACATCGAACGCAGCAAACGTCGGTCGGAAACGTCGAAATGTTCGCCGTTCGACACCCGCTCAACGATGAATATTGCGCACAGGTGCATTGAACGGCTATATAGAAATATATATATATATATAGATATATATATATATAGAAATATATATATATATAGATATATATTGTCGACTGGGACTACGTGGTTAGTTGGCGCGCGTCGACGGCATCTGCTGCTGGCTTCAACCGCTTCGCCACGTGGTTGCCTAAAATTCATGGTGGTGATCGCGGTGTTTTGGTTGCGGGCGACAGACTGCCCCTGACTGTAGAAATTCGCCTGCTTTGTGATACACCGACCCCGTCGGAACCAGACGATGTTTTAATAGGGGGGGATGGGGGACTAAGGCTGTACGCACTCAACAGATTCAAAGTGATTCAATGCAGATGCCGCAGTCACTGAGTTCTTTAGATACTACACCAATGGCAATATGCTATTAACGATATTCACCTCGTCGATCTATTTGTTTTCTATGTCGGTGTCACCATTACAGCTGCGTTGGCCCAGTGAACGACATATCTGCAACGTCACCCTGCTGATGATCCTATGGTTAAGTGTTCTGGCCGTAGACCTCGTCCATGGGGCCGCTCAGGCGGCCAGCCAAGGTAGCGCGGCAGGTGTGCCAGCTCCTCAGTCGTTGACGATTCGCTTACCAGAGCACTTTTATGAGCAGCTGCGCGGAGAGGAAGTCCGTATTGACTATCGGCCAAATGTCGGACAACCGAGAGCCAACTTCACCATCGGAGTCAACGAGGCTATCACAGGTATGTTAATCTCTCTCTCCTTTAATCGTTTACCTGATAAATTAATTGTCGCACCTATGTTTGTTTGTACGGTGACGCCAATTCAGTCACATTCGACATATCCATGTTCTGCTTAGGCGAATAATAGAATAACCGTAGTTAATATGCGACATAGAATAGAACGAATCAACCATAATAGGTACAATGGCTTTGTAATAATCTCGCCTTATCTCGTTTTTTGCTGGGTTGTGCTGGGTTAAAGATTGTGTAAATTTGGCCATAGCCAACGACCAGCAAAGGTTATCGAAAAAGGTTCTCTTTGCACATATATATATATATATAATGTTAGTGTAGGCTTTAGGTCTCAATTGTGAGACGTATGCTATACCTCATGGTGCAGTGTTCGCTTCCTCTATCGGCCTCGAATGCTACGAATTCATGAAGTTGAGGTGTCGAACCGTACTTACGGCGGGAATATTTACGCGTACTGGTTAAACCTTGTCTCTGGTAGTATCTAACACGCCTTCCAGCTGAACTTTCTGAAATGACACGTCCGTATATTGTGTGTTAGGTACAGTTGGGATTCTCATTAGTAAGTCTGGCCACTTCATCTCGTCGTAAGTGCCACCTCGAAGATCCCTGTCTAAGAGAGTCGTATGCATTATATACATACAGTTTGTATTATATGATTGTGACTCAAATAAGCACAAATGTATGTAAATATATATAGAACACTTGTACAGGTTACATTCAGACGGCGTACAGAATGGCTATTTCTGGTGCAAGTCAACTCTCCAGATCCAGCTGACACAAGTATGTGGGTTATATACGCACACACATATATATATATGTCATCCTGAGATAGTTAAAAATACGCATTATAACTTTCTTTCAACGCACGCACACCATTAGAGACACTGCAGTCTCTTCCAAAAGTCGATCCAGTGCAGGGTTGACGTGGAGCGATGACCAAACGCCTAGTCTACCTTCTAAAATCATCCTCTGTTGAGTGTCTATCTCTACAACGTACTCAGCGCGCTAGGCATTACTTCAATATCCCGGGAGATGTGTAACTCGCCCAACTAATATCTATAGTCAGGTCTGAGAATCGAACCCGATAATACTCGCCGACGTCATAATAATGCCTATTCGTAAATATTTCCCAGTGTTTGTTCACCCATTGGCGATATAATAATGAAAAGATCTCCGAGAACCACCAATGGACACAGGGTGGACAGGCATCCATCTTCGTCGACCAAATTCGGCCGCTTAAGTTTACCTGGCCCGCTTCAGCAAACGCCCCATCACTTTGACGTCTATGTATCGGCCAACAAATAAAATCTCTCGTCGACCTGACGCCCAGTTGAGCGCTTAGTTCCCTCCCCCGGGAGTGATATATCATCTGATCCCTACCTGGATCTTCAGGAGGCGCTGCTTTAATGGGCAGTGCCTATTGTCTCAGCGTGTGGCGGCGGCGGCGACGGCAGCGGCGGTTGTTGCGGTGTCGATGTACGAACCGTGCTTATTTTATCGCTTCGCTCGTCTGTGTCTCACCGATTTAACCACCCTTCGGCCCGCCCTTATGTTCCCGTGTATGGCCCAAACAGGCCTTTCTACGTCCTACCTCCTGCCAGTCTGGCTGGCCTTCGCCGCTGCCGTCGCCCTCCCGGGGTTAATCTCCCTTTAAATAACGCACACATGCTATCACCACCTCGGTCCCCGGCCCTCAGGGTCGAGTCGAAGTTAAACGACGCCGGCCAGCGGATGTGTATCGAATGTGGATAGCGGAGCGCGGGCCGCTCAACGAAGGAGCCAACGGGACCTGAGGGGAGCCAAGTGCCCAGCAGAGTATGTACAGGATCACTGTGGACTTAGAGAACGAGAGGCCGCAGTTGCGGGGGGGGGGTCGGGACTATGCGGCCGGCGCCGAACCGGGCGGGAAAGCGGCACGGCTGCTAATTTGCATCATCCGCAATCTGCGAGAGTGAAGCAGGAATTAATCGGCTTATTTCTCGTTGTATCTAATCATTTCACTGTGGTCGTTCGTACTGCTGCTACAGAGGCGGCCGCAACGGCAGTCGTTTTGTTGTTTTTAACGCTGTTAAACATGTCTGTGTTTGCTATTAGGCGGTTGACGGTGGTGCGCTGACAGTAAATGGAAACAATTACATCTGGCGGATGCCGCTATCGAAGCTGTTCGTGGGGCTACTCGGGCTAGGTACAAAGAAAGATTCGATTAAAAGGGGCAAATTCAAAGTGCTTTAAGGAAATTGGCGTCAGTCCCAGTCGTTCGTGACGGCTCAGCATAGGACAATCAAGGGATATGAAGAAAGATCGCATTGCCGGAAATCGCATGCTGATCGAAATCTTCACCCTCCAACATTTTGAGCGTTGCGCTGCTGACGAAGACAACAATCTTCAACGGATCCACCTACGTGATGGTCTACTTAGGATCGCTATGTGAGCGGATGTCCCTCGGCGGAGTGGTGGTAATCCATTTTTTTTTCTAGGTTAAAGGACAACCGACTTAAGTTTCGCTATGGTTTCGCCGGTTGAGTGGCAAATCCATCGAAGAGGGTGAAACAAGCCTGGAGGAGAGATCTTAGGGGATTAGGACAATGGGGCTTAGATTTCGATGACCTTATATTACGACGACGCGTTCACATTGATCCCATTTGAATGCTATATTTGTAAAATGTTCGGTAGAATCAACGTGCAGACATTCTTTGAGCCGACTCTCATCTGTTCCTTTTATACGACAGACGAATGCTCTGAACCTTTGGGTATTATTAATACGAGGATGTGAGGTTGAATTTACGTGCCAACGAGGAACTAGATTTCTTCTACGCAGGACTAAGTCTTATCGATATTATTTCGTGAAAGGGACATTGTGCGAATATTCATATTTCTCACTTAACATTCACACCACATCACCAGACGTGATACATCGTCAATTATATATCCATGTGTCTAGTGCTACAAACTACATGCATATGCGCATCTATGCGCGATACCGGTTTTATAGCAGGAAAACATACAAATAAGAGGCGGTGCTCTTATAGACTATCGCCGTTAGCCCTATCACTGGGCACGTTAGAGTCGGTCAACTGAGGTCAGGCGCAGTTGGCGAGGTATGCTTGCCCTTGACTTCAACGCCAACTGTCATCACTCAAACCGAATGTCATCACTTGTGTTCCATTATTTCACTGCGCATGGTAATAGCCAGGCTAAGGGACACTTGGCTTTTGTGTCGCCCAGGGCTGAAAGAGGCACAGACATAGAGAAACACATCTCTAATAATTATAAATGAGCGGCTTGCAACAGCAGAATACTGTTGAAGCACTACAGAGGCGTTAGAGGAATCTGTTATGTTGGGGCCTAGTCCTCTGGTGAAGTATTGCACAATACATACATTCAAACCTATGAATGTATGATATCACAACCATCTTCTCTGGTGCCCAACTTATACATGGTGGAGTTCTCACGAAAGTGTTTGTACTTCTGTATAGATAGAAAATATAATTTTTACTATTTAAATTTTGCCTTGATGCGAATCGAGTTTGCGCAAATGTTGCAAAAGCATCCGATGCCCATTTGGCTTTTACTCATCTATTATATTGATAACGTGTGCCGCGTTATGTACATACGAAATCATTTATGTACTTCATACGTCGAGTTGAGGCTAACTCGTTTGACGATTAAATATGAGATGTGTTTTTGCCTCCGACGCCTAGGTCTTGTTAGGTTCCCTACAATCGTTCGTCTGCTCCGCAAGGTCCCACCGCTGTTAATGCGTCCACTTCTCTCAATACCCATACGACCTTAGAACGCTTCTACGAAACTACTCGTCGGTAACCTTACACGGCAATGTGGGGCAATATAATTCCCACCTAACCTAATTCGCCTAACCTCTACAGACGAGAAGAATTCTATAGATTCTAATTTGCAGAGCGCCAGAGTGAAACACCAGACCAAGGCAGCTTGGCTAAACTCTATTGAAACCTTATACAGGCCGAGGAGTACATATATACCTACGTTTGTATGCACAGATGTTCAAAAAATATAGGGCTCCTCGCTGGCTAGCACGTTACAGCGTTGTTTACTTCGTGAAGAAATCTTCCTACTTGTTGTGTTGAAATTAACCTTGGATCACCTAAGCGAGTCTTCTAACCAACGCAAACCACTTGAGCTGTTCGTGTCCGTGCTCTGACGCAGTGATCAACTTCGGATGATGGGAGTTTTCTAGCCAACGATATATGATAGATTGATTCCTAAAGTTGTACTTGGCCCGGACAAGGCATATAGACTAATCAACGGGTCGTCGCAGTTCGTGAAAACTTATAACTGACGACTAGTGAATGCTTGTGTGGACGGGTCGCGTATACACTTTCGCTAAAGTATATTTATCTGATATAGGGTCTAAGATGATATTGCTGTTTCAATATCTATAACCCTAGTAGGGATTTGCATGCGATGCACAATACAATAAATTATTCTATAATACTATACGACAATAAACATCGATGAGGAGGTCAGATGCTGGCCCCTTCCCTTATGAACCATGGCATTCAGAATATTGCATACCTTAAGCATATGCTTTATCTCACGGCGTTGTTTTGCCCCATACTTGTTTGCGTCTTTGAAAGCGGCAGGCATCCTCTCCTCATATAAAAGCTACCCAATATCAGGGCGAAAAAATCTCTTGCCAGATTTCAACTTCTGAAATCTCAACTTTACTAATTCCTAAATCACGCTAAGAATGACATTTTGCTCAAGGACATGGAAGCATTGAGGGAAAAGACACTATCATAACCTGGTGCAGGTTCAGGACTCTCACGCGCATGAATAAAAACTTGATCAAACAACACAGACCACAATATATATATATATATATATATATATATTATGATATGAGGCATATCTCCGTCATATGGTCGTTCGCAAGCCGAGCACTTCATACGGTTTGAGATTGTGCCTTCGAAATGGAGCTATCTCGGAGACCATTGCAAGGTTCTCTCCTCGCTCGGAACTCGCCTCCGTTTCTGTGCTTTCATCTGGAAGTGGTTAAATGGAGTCGCGGCAAAACAGAGAGCGACAGAGAGAGAGAACGGGAGAATCATTGTTCCGCTAATCAAATTTCCCGCAAGGGCGGGGGCCGGCACGGCCCCAACCTCGAGTAATTTCGTTCGTTGCTTTCGTTCGCCTAGCGAACCGGGGGAGACCAGTGACGCGCCCGGCGCCAGCGGTTGCCGCGTGAACGCTGTGGGATAGCCGTAAAGACGTCCTGCCAACTAAAGGCACCTTGAGGACGTACCGTTCGTCGTGTAGCAAGCGAAATAATTCGCTGTTACTCGTTGTGCTATATCGCGGACAGCGTCAAGACGACGTCTCGCTATTATTTACCACCTGACGGCGGTGGCAGCCGTGTGTGACGCTTTAATATCCGTAATGTATTTCGGCTTAGGGGTTCGAATCTTTAAACATACATGTGAGTGAAACGTCTCGGGCCCCATACACTGTGGCAGGCGCCATGTCGCGGTTCTACGGTATATGTCCGCATATGAATAAACAAACACGCTACGGATGGATCGATTAGCACAGAGTCTATTTCAGCATGTGACCGCCTTCAAGAATAGCACTTGGAGGAGTTGTACAGACATCTGGATTTAACGCTGACACGTATCTACCGATTTGAGGTGCTCTGCATAATAATGCGTTTTCAACAGTCGCAGATATGAAGTCGAGGGTCATACGTTATGTAGCAAGTGTCCCAAACGTTGTCAGCGATATCCAACGTACGACCTCTGCCGTCATACGCTGTTATTTGGCCTGTCGCTCTGTGCTTTGTCCTGCTCTACTGAGGCTTGCTCGGTGTTGCTGTACGTCCTCAACTGGCTTCAGCGCGTCCACCGTTTCGGGTAGGACGCTGGATTGCGCTTTAGTCTTTTGGCCTTAACTAGCTCTGCTGCTGGCGTGCTGTCGGCGGTGAGCGCCCGGCAGCTGATGGAGCTCTTGCGGCGGCAGTCTCAACGGCTGCAGTCGTCCGCGCCGCTGCAAACCTTTATTGCCGTAAGCAAGATTAGAGTGGGCTAAGGAGGCACAGCACCGAAGCGAACGACGAAGCCAAGGGACGACGAGAAGGCTGCTCAGGCAGAGAGAGAGAGAGAGAGGATGGTGGGTTGTGTAGGTTACCATGTTGTTGCTGTTGCTGCGCTGAATGGAATTGGGCTGGCTTCGCCTGCCTCGCTGTGATCTGCCACAAAGATGCCACTCTTCAGGTAGCTCGTTACTAAACGGCCTAACGACCAGTGACTACTTCGTCAAGACTGCGTATCCTCCGCAGTCCGCTAACCGCCCGTCCGTACGTACCCGCTCAACGTGGGATCCGCGCAATGGATTGCCGTAGCGCGAGGGACTGTGCGCCGCGCAATCCGCACCAGTCCTGCCCAGCTGGCACCCCTGAGTCGCTCCGAGGAGCGGCTCCCAACAGCGCTCACGTTAGTTCGAGTGGAGCGAGTAGCTGCCCCCTGGGGCCCAGCCCCAGCTGGGGGCCATACGCAGTCTCCAGCGTCAGGTGGTCGTCACTCCCCTCTTTGCGGGAGTGCACCACTGCAACAGACACACAGTCAGGGACACATGCCCGCACAGACGCGCAAAATCGAGACGGCTTGTGGTTTGTCTACCAATTTTCTCAATCCTCGCCGGTCTGGAGGGGAGATAGCGGAAATCCGAAGCGATGGCTGTATAGACAGCGTACCGCTGCTGCTCGTTGAAAGTATAATAGTGCCACTTCAAAGCGGAATAGAGGAGGGAACGATGAGCGGGCCTGAAGGACGGGAAAGGCCAATGATGAAAAGTGGCCGCTTCAGGCCGATCAGGCCGCTCGGAGTTGCTCTCCCATCGAGACAATTGTACCACCACGATTCAAGATTTCTGCTTTGCAACGTAACAGTCACCAACAGTATGTCATCGCCAGCTTTGTCACGATCATGATTGTCATTATCATCATTATTAGCGGTCGCCATTCGCTGGCGGGGTGCATCGACAGAGTGGAAGAGAAATTCATAGGGTATACGTACAAGTACGACCATTGAAAGGGTATTAAGATCATATGAAATGACGCAGAATTCGAGAGAATTAGAATAGAGCGTTTTTCCATCACTAATATTGATATTAACAACGACAATAGAATTATCATTACATATTATCACTGCTGAGTTGTCTGGTTGTATTATCATTATTGTTGATATTGTTAACGTGACGAGCAATTGTGAAGAACTGGGCTTACGACGATTTGTTATTGGGGCCGGCATGTTCTTTGTATGCGCCAAAGTGTATTCTATCTAAAGTGAGCATTTCATTATACAGAAGCAAAATATCCCAGAAAAATAGCGCCACTCGTTAATATGTAGCGGGGAGATTAATTATGCCTTATTCTTCTCGAGTTTTCATTGTGGTACAAATACTCGAACAGGCTCGTGTATAACGCTGTACTTTGCGAGCTCCCGTCGTGATAACGGCAAAATACAGAATGGTTTTCATTGTTAGAAGATAAATCAAGCATAGCCCTCCAATGTACTATATATATATATATATATATATATAGTATATGTGTTTGTTAGCCCAGCGCGAATACAGTTATTCAATAGACCTAGGTAAACTAGCTAAATAAAGACAGCCGCGAATTAATTACCTGACAAGGACAAAATTGTTAATTTAATCTTTTTATTTACCTTTCATTTGGGCTTAAAGTTGAGCGGTTTCAAATATTGATATTGGCAAACTTGTTTTACTGTTTATTGTTTTTATTACGTGTTGGTATAACGCCCCTGCTGTTGTTTCAGGCTACAAAATCGAGGACGTGCTGCCCGGTGCCGAGTACACGTTCAGTGTTTTCGATGGCAGTGCAAGCAGTATACCCGTCTGGACGAGTTCGCAGGACTCCGAGCCCGAGGTGCCATACAACCTCAGCGTCCAGCAAAGCGACTCGGATAAGGCCGCGACGATCCTGTACGACCCGCCAGCCAACGGAGGTCATACTGGCTTCAGGTGAGCACGGCACCGATGTACATACATAAACATATAGATTACATAATCTGTAGTATTAATGTAATCTGCGAGAGACTGCTTGTATCATGCACGCGAAAATGTCCGCGTGGAGCCCCTGTCTACTCGACTATATTGCCGGCCAAGGTGTTCAATCTAGACGTTGGTAACATCGTCATTTACTCCGTTCAAAAGTACAAACCCTGTGAAATGAAGTGCTCGAATTTCATAATCTGAATGAGCCTTTGAGCTCGCCCCACGATGTAATGACAATATCTGTCGATCAGACGCCGTCCGAAGTCGAACCTATACGTCACAACAAAGGGAGTCCATAGACACCATGACCAGCCTTAGTCAATTCCCCCGTTCGGATTTCAGACGTGTCTAGTCTGAGATTCCGACAGATGCATTTTAC
Organism: Stratiolaelaps scimitus; assembly: GCA_019614645.1. Taxonomy (NCBI): domain Eukaryota; kingdom Metazoa; phylum Arthropoda; class Arachnida; order Mesostigmata; family Laelapidae; genus Stratiolaelaps; species Stratiolaelaps scimitus. The sequence continues at coordinate 5,199,646 of JABWDB010000016.1, forward strand.
ATGATCCTGTGTCCCGGGTCGCATTTGCCCAAGAGGCCGACAGAGGAGGGGTCTCCCATTCAACTTGGAATGATCAAACGCTATTCAAACGCTACGGAATAGCATTGTTACACATAATAGATGCATTGCGTTATTTCGACTAGTCTATTCTCGGCACCTCTGGAATACGCAGTTGACAAACGCCGCCTGTCTCACTGACTGAATTTACCCCGGCCGAGTTGTCTGAGCTATCTCGGCCCATACAAACATCGTCGCACCTTATCTGTCACCACCGGGACGGATCCTCTGAAATGTCTGTCAAAGTGAAACCTGTCCGCCGATGGCTGTTTCTAGTTTACCGGCATCGAACATGTACCAAAACGACTTGCGAGGAGACCCTGGAGTTTAGATTTAAGTTTTAGAGATCGCTTTATGTAGAGGTAAAGGTAAAGCTTTATTGATTTATTGAAGGAACTGCATACAATGCTTACGTTCGCTTATATGTCATGCGACGGGATTCGAACGTGCGGCCTGATGTCGCCGCCTTAGGCTTATAGTTTATATTTTGCCCGTTATTTAATGATGACTATGTGTTTGATTTAAGACTGCAGTTAAAATATCACTGTTCACCTCATGTAATCCTGCCGCATCGAAGTGTTCACGTTGTGTAGCTTCGACCATTAATGCCCCTCTGTTCACAGAATTTAACTTAGCCGCGCTACATTCACAGTCATTTCTAACTGTCCACCATCGTCCACCATCGTTGCTTCGATTGACCTGCATTTGGACCATTTGCCTCAAGTGAAAAACCTTTCTTTCTGTCGATTTGGTGAACTCTCAACCCCGGCAGCGAGATCAAATATGTCCCAATTGCTAACATCAAACGACACAGCAGTCTCAAGCGTCAAGTGCGCTACCCACGACACGTTACGCCAAACGGGTAACACGTAGGTGAATCAAGACATTTGAACGGGATAGCAATTCAATAGTGTAGCGTGTGTATAGCCGAGCAGCGTTACGAAACTCGGCCTGTATTGAGGAATACGACTGAGCCGCGGCGGCGGGCTGTTGTGGTTATTCTCAGAATGTTTAATTAAGAGAGGCTCTATTCTCAATAGAATAGAATAAATCACATTGTGCATCAGCCGTTCTCACTCCATGTTGAATTTCCACCCGTGAAACCCCCACCGATATTGCAATAAGCCTCCTCTTGACACGCCGAGAGAACAGATAGGCTGTCTGAGTTCGCCTAGATGTTGGGCGCACGATTTTGATGTGTTTCGCTGCCGTTTCTGCTCAAAGTTGACGCTATTGTACCGTGGTGCCGAATTTGTAAAGCCGATTTCACCTTATTTTGCTCGAACGTCCTGCATTATTGAGTGACTGTAGCTACTTGCTCTGTCTTGTCTGGGCCTCTTAGGGCAACTTTCTACCGGTTGGTGGCGACCACCACGAACTTCGAAGCGGATATATTTTTCGTTGACCTTACGTTCGCATTGTGAGCACGACACACTCGATTCAGCAGATTTCCTCATGCGGCATGTTTCTAACCATTCGTATTACATATAACAAAGTAATGCCCATAGTAGACAAATTCCACGTTAGGGACAACCGTCTGGGAGCACGACTACGCTCACGAAGCTTTGCGGCGATTATTCAAGCAGTCACCATGCGATAAAAACGAATGGTGTTGTTTTTACCACCCCGACTCGCTTTAAAATCATGTTAACACCCGCAGTAGGTCAGTACTAATAGCTAGATATATCCCTTCTTCGAGACCCCTGACATACTTGTGGAGTGGCACATTCTTACGGAACCTACGCAACGAACTCGAACGCTCGAGTATCCATTACATTAGCTACAAGTAAGCTTGGTATCGCCGTGAAGCTGCAATCACTTGCGAACGGGTGGTCACTTGTAGCCACTTGTGTTCGATCAGAAAAACGTGACCTTATCAGTGCCAGCGAAGCGGCGGAGGTAACTGAGCCGTCTTCGCATGGGATTCGCCAGAGCATCGGGCAGCCGCCGGATAAACGCAAAGAGACATATCTGCAGAGTATCTGCATCGCGTTCGTTCTTTGTTTGGGAGCGTACATGGGCGTGGATGTGCCGTCTGTGAGTCCGGCTCTACAGTGTGCATAGGGTATCTGTACGAACATTCTTATAATGATTCTTTGCGCGCCCTGTTTCTCTCTCTCTCTATCTCTCATACTCTCATGTCATGGGGCACTCGAGAGCCGGGACCGAATTCACATCGGAGTCGGCTACGTCCTGGCGCCCCTGCGAGATCTGCGCTGCCGTGTCAGGGATCCGATGCGGTTCGACCCTGCTCGACTTTCGTGCACGCGTGCGTGAGAGCATGCATGCGTCATATGTGGTGGATGTTTGCAGACCGATATGCATCTGGGTGGAGGCTGGCCCCCTCAGACTGATATGGAGACTTATGCGGGGCAGGGACGGGGGTTTTTGGGTCGCCAGCGCCAACATCGGAGAGTCACACAGAGTGGTGAAGCGGCCTCCAGGCTGCTCGGAGCGTGTCCGTATGTAGCTGTCTGAGGGAGGTGCTCTTCTAATGAAGGAAACACATTCCGCATACCGCGGAACGGCTGGTTCGAACCAAACCGAGCTAATCGGATGCTGGACACAAACGCACCCATAGGCAGGACGGGGGATGGTAGATGAACGTGGTGGTGGACAGACCGTCTGGGCTAGCAGGATGCAACGACTGCGGGTGCCTCTCTACGGAGCTAACAATGGAAGGAGGGGCGAGCGAGCAATCAATTCGATAACGAATTCGAGACACACACGGACACGCGATCGACAACATCACCGACATGATGAGCCATGCATAGGAAAAAGCTGCTAAATTTTATAAGGCCGTACAGCCGAAGTCGAGCAACTATATTGCAAATGCCAATATAAATTCTTGTGTCAGGAGAGGTTACAGTGCGGGCGTCCGTCTCGACAAGTGTTGGGTTTCTCTTCGAATAAATTCGGTCTAAACAAAAGGGCAACTTTCGAGCAATTACAAACGCTGCTATGATGCATCGCTATCAGGCGATCGAACATTGATCGAACATGCTTGTCCTTGCGCTTAAATCCATCCTGAGTCTATTGGCGTCTTCGTCCTGGTCAGTCTATGAGTTTTGATTTGATTAACTATGCTTTTAAATTGATTAGTCGCTAGGGACGGACGCTCTCAGTGTCCCCTACCTACGTCTGTCACAATCGGTGGCTTTATCTATTTCGAAAGTTCCACATTTTCCTACTAATCAAGCGCATCTGTCTCACCAACACCCACGTAGAGCCTTGAACGAATCGAACACACATGTGATATATACAGCTCTATGTTTGTATATATTTCGGAAGCGGCACGAGCCAGGGGATACCAAGAGCAGTCGAATACAACAGCAACACAGAAACAGCCAAAGATGGAAGGGAACAAGCGATAGTGAGGGTGGCGATGATTATGGACTGTTGCTTACTGCTTGCCACTTGCTTATTTTGGCTACCGAGGCAGCGTCGCCGACAGCTTTGCTGTGGCAGCTTCGGAGCCTCTTACATTCTCCCAGATGACAATACCTCTTCCTCCTCCTCCTCGGGTACCCCTAATTGGCAATCCGAGACAATCCGATCCTGATCTGTGGATTGACAGTCCCGTCCCTCTCTGAACGTCTTGACTACAGACGAGAGAGCAATAGCAGTGTGCAACGGCTATTGAAATGGTCGCGGGGCACCCTTCGGTCTGCTTGGGTGTCCGCTAAAGGAACGATAGTTCCTTTAGCGGACAGCAGGTCTTTGCTGTTCCTGGCCGTTGCTCTCCGTTCGACGAGATCCGTTGATACAAACTTTGCTTGACAAACCGGCCGGGAGCACAATTCTAGGCAGAAATAGGAGGCCTGATGAACCAACGGTCCGCTAGTTGGGTTGAGTTGGCCTTTTATAGGCATAGCAAAACTCCACCCTCACTACGATAAGATCAAGCTGTTGTGGAGCTGGTAACACCGTTTGCGGTGGATGGCCTACAATCAGATGCACTCCGGCTAAAGCCGTCCAACCGTTGGCTCCGCTGTCGCCAGATTCAGTCGATGACTGGGTAAACTGACCGGACCGCCTAGTGACGAACTGCAGGAAGCGACAGAGAGCCGAGATACAATGGACTACCGATATGCGGCATATTATCGACACGCAAAGCCGAAACGGAACGATGCGATGTGTATATATTATATATGTAGCTGGTGTCTCAAGCTGCATTCGCGTATCCCGCTTGCGGGGGTGCCCGCTGAGTCTAAAGCCGAGCCGCGGTACCGGATAGTCTGAGTTCGTGCATCTTTGCATACTGTCACATTTCATTAAGGGGACATTATAAGCATGCCCCACGTCGAACAAAATGTGTTCATTTAGCGAGTAGCAATCTATGGACTGTAAATGGCAATTTAATTTAAACAAGTCAGAGCTTGCCAGGATATAGTTAATAACCGAGAAAGGCAGGCGAGAAAAGAATCTTATGAAGGGACTTAACGTAACGACTGACATCTCGATTATCCCTCTATTACGAAGAGAGACTTGATGAAAGGAATTAGGAATCGTTCGCTGCTTAAAAAACATAATGTATGAGTCATTCAATGTTGTAGTTACGACGGTTATGACCGAGCGGAGAGAGCTTTCTTTCGATGACGAATCTTCTCATTTGAATCAAGCCGCCCGTTGTCGATAAATCTTCCAGTAGGGTTCCACGTTCTTTATGATCAATTTCTTTTGAAAGGATGAGCATGGGTATTTTAGTCAGTTTCCAACTGAATATCAATTTACTTAAAAATGATGTATCTGATCGCACTAATTATTGCACCCACTTACCCATCTCTGAATCAGTCCTCATGTACAGAGGGATTTAGACCCTGGTGATATCACAAATGAGTGCTTTGTACATAGCAGTCCCGAAGACGTTCGGCCTTGCGTGAGTAAAAAAGCAGTCCCAATTGTGTGACCATACCCCGCGATCGAGCGATCTTTCTGACCATCCGGGATTGGGTCCTGCCGTTACGCTTATATTAGTTTTATTGGCTGCAACTCTGCTAATTGTTCCCTTGTAGCATTTTCCGCTCCCGTGTGATAGAGAGCCTCCTACTGAGAACGTTGCCTCTCCTTACAGACCCAAACTGACCTCCGACTGCTCAGAGAAAGAGAGAGAGAGAGAGAAACTGAGAACGGATTCGTCTCACACGGACTTGGTTGAACCTATTTTCAAAAATTCCCGCTAACTACAGCCTGCTTCCAAAGCCGCTTGACGACCTCTTCTACTAAATCTCCGCATTGTACTTCAACATCTTCATCGAGCTCCATACATTGGCTCTACACTATCGTAGATGGTATTATTGTTTTCTTTTCATTTCGACATAGTCCTTTGTATCGTGCAGACGCGCGGTGGCTTAAACTTGCGTAGACAGCCTTTGAAATTGGGCTGCGTTGCGCTAGTTCGCTGGAAGTTTATTATTGGCCAGCCGTTGCAGTCGGTTGACCGCAAGGAACTTTCGACCATCCGACGATCATCCAGGAGCGGGAAGCTCGTTGGTAAGGTAGCCAGGAACAAGAAGGATGAGCCCAGAGTGGATCGACAGCTTCCTATATCTTACTGAGAGAGCTGTCTCGTCAGTTTTTTCCTTTGCTAAATTCCTCTGCCGCTTGTTTTATCCTCGTATATAGGACCTTTACAATGTTTAAGTAGAATTGTGCTTTACTAACTCATAGCTACATGGCTACTAGCTCTACGAGAACTAAAGCATTATCCGATTGCAGTTTCATCACTAAACCTCACGTTGAATGAATGAGCCGGTCGCTTGCGTTCCACAATGAGGAGCGACCCCGAATTTGTGGCGAAATACTCTACAACCGAATATTCCCAGTGGATATGCAGATATTATCTGATTGTATTACGGATCCTTATTCCGGTCGCACAGATTGTATTGCTGAAAGCTCTTTGCGAAGCGCAATTTTTTGCGAGTACTATTTTTCATTGCATTCTCAGTGGTCAATATGTTTATAATTTTTGTTCGCCGCGTGCTCAATCAGTACAATGGCTAAATCTGCTATTGATTTGTTTCACCCACATTTACAGGTTGACAATAGCACCTGAATGCACAACGGACGAGGGTGGACTTCGAACGCAACATCTGCCAGCGGCCCCTGCTGATGGAGGGCCCAGCGTCGTCGGGGGAGCTAAGCCGCCGGAACGCATGACGGTCGTTCGGGATTTGACGCCCGGCTGCACGTACGAGGCTCAGCTCTACTCGGTGTTCAAGGATAGGGAATCTTCGCAGTTTCTCTCATTCAACTTTACCACGAGTAAGTACACGTGTTTGTTTTTTTTTTGGGAGGGGTGTTGCCAGGTTATTGCGTGTCAACACCGTCACCAGCCCCCATTTCTTCTGGAACTGTTGACGATGTTCAACCGCACCACCGCCCTTCCCGGTATCGCTTAGCGCATCCCTTGAGTAAGGGAGCGGTGAGATGTGTACAAGCCCAGCCGCGAGCAGCACACACCCTCCTTGCCGTACAGACATGACGTGGTTAGCTAAAGTACACGTTTGTTCGACACAATATCGATAGAATAACGAAATGTTATGGAGAGCTATGATTATGTGAGGGCAACACTACCTTAGCGATACAGAAGAACGGGCTAGATCCATGCCATGCCCGTCGTTTCCTAAGTTCAAGGATTACCAAGAGGCGCAGTTAAGCTATCCAAGTGTCAATATATTGTAGATTGTTAATTCCAAGTGATGAAAAATTGTTTTTGTTTAGCATTCCCACAGACACGTAGGTACCGTCCAATCTATCAACCTCAAACTATCAACGGAGGCGACATAGGGAGAAAGCATAAACACTTCGGAGGGAATGTGAAGAGAGTGCACATATATATATATATATATGTATATACATATGAGTTATGTTTTGGCCACTAGAACATAGATATATCTTTAGAAAGGCCTTACGTATAAACTCCGCCGCATAGTTCCGATCATTATCTTGGCTGATCATCAGCTCAATCAGATAGTAGATAATTGTCTGTGCTTAGACTGTTCCATTTCGAATGTATCGGACATTAGGGGACGTTGCATGAAGCGGTGGGAATAATACACCTCTCCCGAGTCTATACGCAAGGCCTTTCTAAAGATCTATCTATGTTCTAGTGTCCAAAACATAACTCATATGTATATACATATATATATGAGCACTCGCTTCACATTCCCTCCGAAGTGTTTATGCTTTCTCCCTATGCCGCCTCCGTTACTTGGGGGCTTATTATTAGACCTGCTCATGACAGAGCAAGTACCCACTTTGTGTACCTCCCAAATGCGCCGTACAAGTATCCTCACTAGTTCGGTCCTTGGGTTGGTCGTTTTGTTCGACGCCACTTCGCGATTCCGCTCTCTCGTTGGCGACGGCGGCAAGTGATCCTCTCGAGACTCCTCCCGACGTCCCCGGGATTTCTAAACCTACAATCGTTGTTGACGAAGCGTTTGTTTCTTGCGTTTTAGTATAAAATTGTCATGTTCATCCATTAGGCCACTTATTTATCTGTTCAGTCCCGGGATGTTGTAATGTTGTCATCTGACGTTGATGCATTGCCCGCCTATTCGACTACTACTCACGAGCTTGCTCTTGTCAAGAGCTATGCTGTAGCTTTATGTGATTGTCCAGCATTTGCCTCGGTGGCCAAGTTACCTTCGTTGTTCATTTGTTCCTTGTAAATAATTTGCGGAAATTTTCGACTAATTGATTGATTGGTCCTTCTCGTAAGAAAGGTCATGACAACAACAACACCAGTAACAAGGGTGTCGTCGCTGTCCTCGGCCTTCATACTAAGTTTTCTACACTGTCTCTGGGTAGTGCTCTGTGTTTGTTGTGCTGTTGCTTCGTTTTGAAGGATCACAATTTGGGTGCTCCCCCACATTTCGAACAGAATACAACAACACGCGCCACTCTTGATCTTAATCCTCCTTATATGATTGCATTTGCGTTTTGGCTGTCGCCGCACCTGCTCTTGCGCGAACCGCTCCACTTACGGCCGAATCGTCCGTCCTTGGCGGCTTTCCTGTCTCCTATCCCCGCGGCTGTGGTCTTGTCGTTTTGTTCTGTATCTTACCAAGCTAGTTGCTCGCGTTTCGCACTAGTATTGTATTATCATCATTATCTAATTAATTGGACTTCGTCGTCGTTGAGACGAACTAGAGACGAAGCACATATCGTTCGTTCGTCTTACAGCCACGTCGCGAATTTTGTGCAAGCTTGCACAATGCTAGCCGGCAGCGTGGGACGCCCTTTCGCGAAGCGTTCCCGCCGCTGTGTGCGACTACTTCGCTAGTATCCGCGCGGATGACGGTACACCTTAACCGGGACCGGCTCACTAAGTTTGCATTGGCGGCAAGTCGGCCCGGGGATGCGGGGGCAGGTAGCGAGGTAGGGGTGACCGCCAGCCGTTTCGCACGGCAGCAGTCCAGACGTTGCAGACCCTAGCAGGGGAACATTTGGCGAACGTTTGCCGGCAGGAGAAGGCGAAGGCTTGGGAGAGGTGGCGGGGGCCGGGACGAACGAACGCCGATGGAGAACTAGAAGGAGCGGCACAGGATCGGAGAGATGAAGGATGGTTATTCAGGATAATGGGGTCCGCCCCGGTCCGACCGCCGGCATACTCCTGTCTCGCTAGCTCGCTCGCATCGCTAGCCGGAGCAGCAGCAGCAGCGTTGGGTCTATGATATCGCCAGCAAGCAGTAGTCAGCGCTGCAGCCGAGAACAGTCGCCGCGCCCTGGCGCTGGCCACATGTCGCCAAAGCGAGCACCGGAGAAGAACAGAGAGACTCAGAGGGAGAGGGAGAGAGAGAGAGGGGGGGAGAGAGGGGAAATGAAGAACTGAACGAACGAAGGAGTGAAGCCTAGTGCCCCAAAACCAACCTTGAAGACACGGCAGTGGAAGCCGAGGCGGCCATCATCTGGACGAAAACGCAAATTCATGAATAAAGAAATTTAGTTTAACTTCCTGACATAGACAGATATTTCACAATGACACACTGCTCACAGCTGCTGCTGCTGTTGCTGCTTCTGCTGCGGATCGTCGAAAAATGTCTAGGAAATGTGCTTGATAAAGATGAACATGGAGCGATTTTTCAAGTCGACCCTTTGTTTCGCATTACGGAAATCGTGTTGTCAGTTGCGTCAGTTAATTCGCGTTCACTTAATTATGCTTTGCGATTTATCTATTATCCACAGCTGAAAGGACAGAGAGAAATTGTTAATTATCGACAGTTTCGTCGAAGCGTTTTGTCTGGGCACGTCTAAATAGAATTCCGTTGTTATTCGTCGTTGTTATATTTGTTAAATTTGCTTAATCATAAATGTAGATGTCATCGTGAGATGAGTGCCACTTCTGCGCCATTGTGCCATCTCAGGTCATAGTCACACAAATGACGTGACGATATGGTGATATTCCATCCATCTAACATCTTCTCTCCGCTGTGTTTGGCTGTTGGATTCTACGTGTTTCCGTATGGCCCGCGTAACCGCGAAATCTGATTTTCAGGACCAAATGCTCCGGGCCGTTTCATCGTCTGGTTCAGGAACGAGACGACCCTACTTGTTTTATGGCAGCCACCATACCCCAGTGGGGTATTCGACAAATACAAGGTAAACACACATGACCTGAGCCTGACCACCTAGTTCCGAATACAATTTATACCTATATTGGCCATAAATATGCAGGTTCAGAAATAACGAACAAGAAGCTATACGTCGAAATTCATCAGCTTAGCATCGATCAAATATCTCAGGGCAAAGTACCGACAGTGTGTACATACAAACATGCTCGCATCGTTCCCGCTGACATCAACGACCCAGTTTAGCGTGCGCAGATCAATCGGTGATAAGGTGATCATCATTTATCCTTATGGCCAATTGAGCAAAATAATTGCCCCGTCCCGTCGCGGAGCTCCTCTATTAAGCGGTGTGACATTATTAGGGTATGTCGGCGACAGATCAGATCCGAATTTCGCCAGGTAGGGTCTGAACGAACGGATTGAAAATAAGTCCCGTCAGATGTCTCTGAGCGGAGTCCTGCGGCGCAGTGAACGTCGAACGTCGCCGTTTGGCGATTTCGAGTAGCTTCCTCTCGTAATAATTGAATAAGAACAATAACCAACGGGCTACCTTTGGCTCTGTGCCAGCTTCACGGTGAGCAATGCAGAAACGACAGGAACGTAAGCAAAGCAAAGCTAAACATAGAATGACGATTGAATATAGCAAATTTCGCCAGCGGGGGAGGGAGGACTGATTGACAACAGAAAATGTATCTGTATTCGCAGATGCTTGATTTTTGAATTCTTTAACGCTGGAAACATGTTGCTGTGTCCACCCTCGAGTATATATGTGCAATATTTGTTTACACAAACTTTTCGCAATAAAAAGGGGGCTAACATCGTAAAGGAGCGGTCAAGCGCCCGTGTCCCCTAATGTATGATGGTCCTAAAGTTAAATATGGTTTGATAGATAAGAGTCGATGCCGCGACGGGTTACGTGCATGTTATCTGTGTTCATCGCTTAGTCTCGTTGAGTCTTGACACGAATCACTTTCTCGTCGCCGTTTGCTCCATTGATAGCAAAAGACCTGGATGTTCGTCCCCATCCTAAGCCATGTAGTGCTAGCTAAATCTAAACCTGTGCGTGACGGTTGACGTGCAGCAGCTAAGGCTTTGGTAGCATCCTCGTAGACGTGGCTGAGATGAATCGAATTGTTAATTGTCCTGTTTCGAGCCACTGTGAACGACTCCTTAATAACTCCACTATATGAACTATGGTGGCATATATTCAACGAAATGAAATATCGTGTTTTGATAAAGTGGCAGTACTTATGTTTGGGGTTTTCTCGTTAAAGCATAGCAGATTTATCTGAATCAGCCATGACATGTGCCCACTCAAGAAAAGTGCTTAAATATGATAGAATTTTATTATACAGATGCGGCATGTCAGGATATAACAAAATACTTCAAAGTTCCACTAAATATACAGCGAACGAATGCAAATTATATAATATGTAGATTAAATTATATTATATAATTATATGTTATATCATACGACTTGTAAGTAGGAATCGCGAACCGGTTGAGCACTTCATAAGTTCATATGAACCTTGTTCGTTTTGCTGGTTCTTTAGTTGTTTCTGGGTATATATATATATTTATATATATATATATATAATTAGAACACCCAGAAATATGTATATATATATATATATGAGTTTGCGTAGGACGCGTAAATATTTATCATTACCTGACGAGCCAAACAAAATAGCTATTGTCAAGGCCGATTAACGGAAATACAACCTATGAATCTATGACAACCTACACGATTTGCTTTGTCAATATGCGAGTAATATTGCTAACATTGTCGCCATTGGCATATCCAGGTGTCGATCTATCCAGCTGATTCTCCCCAGAGTGTGCTCTTCGTCGAAAAAGATAACGATCCACCGGGTCCAGCTCAAGCAGCTTTCTACGGGCTAGTTCCCGGTCGTGCGTACAACATATCCGTACAAACCGTCTCCAGGGATGTGGTATCTCAGCCTACAGATGCTCAATACAGAACAGGTAAGACGAGCTCGTCATTGCACAAGCCGTTATTCACTACACTAGCCACACATGTGTGAGACAGACATATTAGATTTACAGAAAATGGTACCTTCAGGTACCGAGAAGAATCACGCTATATATATATATATATATATATATATATAAGCGTGATTCTTCTATATAAATCCATTAGTTTGGGCGAGCCATTTCCTCTTCGTATGATGATGCTGATTTGCATGGTGCAAGGTTACAGTGGCGCATCACCGGGTGCCTATGTGAACATTCGCCAAATGCCAAATGGTCCATAACACCAAGTGGCAGTAGGAATATTATGGTAGAACATTACTCCATCCACTTTTTCTCTCTCTCTCTCTCTATTTCTATTTGATTCCCCTTTGTTTTTCCTCGACTCTTCCTTCTCCTTCCTTATCTATCTGTCGGTCTGCCCTGTGAGTGGCCGGCTGGCTCTTCTCTGTTCGTGCATCAGTCTATCCCAACGCTGTCCTTGTGGTTTGCAGTTCGTTCTGTGTTCCTTTCAACAAAGAACTCACTCGTCCCCATCCTCCCATCTTGCTCCTGCTGTCACTGCCGTTGCCTAAGTTTCAGAACATTTGCACATTAGGAGAGTTCACACACACACACACACACACATACACCTCGATCCCAAAACTAGAAAAAGAACCTGGAGGGGAATACCGCCAGCAAATGGCAATGGCTGTACACCGTCAGCTCGGATAGGCTGTAGTACGGCCGCAGAAGCCGGCCTTTTGCAAGCTTCGAGTGTGCAGCCCCCTGCTGCCTACCACTGCCGCTATCCCTGCTATCCTCCTGGAGTATATGTATTATAGTACGTCTAGTGCAGCAGCGGCAGCCGCAGCGACGGCGGTGGGGGCTATTCTTCGTTCGCTCGGTTTCGCCCATCTCTGCTGGAAGGCCGAGTTGAGCCGGAGTCGTCTAGCTAGTACCTTCGTTCTCCCGTGTTTCTCCTTCGGGAAGCAAATCCGCAACCAGGTACCGCCGTAGGTTTTGGCTGTCGGGTGACCGGAGGAGACGACGCAAGGTGGGGGAGAGGTGCAGAGCTAACCTAGGCCACAGTCCCTTCCCGAAGCCACAGTCACAGCTTGCGTGTGTGTATGTGTGCGATGTACCCCTATGTGTGTGTGTGTGTGTTGGCGGGGGAGTTTGGAATTTAAAGTGAACGTTCATTACCCTTGGGAACAGAAGAGACACCGCGCGTGGTCGGCCGGCCGGCTACGTTTGCCGAGTGGGTGACAGCTCCGCTGTGCTGGAAATGGGAGAGAGCGTCCAGTTGTAGCCCGTATTCTAAACACACACACATACACTCACACTCGACCACAAACGCCTGAGCGACCAACCGCTCGACCATCCGACGCATGGACTAAGCTCACGATCCAACGGTTCGGACGAGTCTGGTCCACCACCGGTCTTAGTCCACCACACTGCAATGACAAACGGCTATTCCCCAACTTACGTTCTTAGGACATCTCGTCCCGAAGGCAAACACAGCCAAAAGACATATCCTTTTAGCACATTGGTCAAGTTATCATGGTATGCTAGTTTTGTTCCGAAGTTTAAGTTCGTTCATCTAGCTGTATCGAACACCTGATTTAGGAGGATACACGAAGTCTGCGATTTTGAATAGTAGCACGCACAATTAGAATATAGACCGACTCCTGCAGCCTGCAATCAACGCCTACAAAGGTTTGAGCTGAACGTTGTCGGCTGATCAGAAAAAAAAAGGCTATTCGAGACGTCCACAGTAGGAGCCTCGTTGGGAAAGGTCCAGCTATTCACACGTTGTTGCTCCTCGTATGTTGCCAAGAGAAGCACGACCCCCGTGAAAACTCTGATTTGTGTTTTCGACTTCTTGGACACGTTGATTCTTCGGTTGGGATCATCGTCGTGATGCTGCTAACTCGATGCTCAACAATTTGTACAATTTAACCTCTCTGACTAAAAATACGACTGAAGGACATCATTTATGCGAGAGAATGCAAATGCAGAGACGTAGTGATAAAATAGCACTATCGTTATCGAATAAACATTAGCTTAAATTGGAACATCTATCGTTAATGACGACACGATAGCCCTTTGTGTTGACCTGTTTGTCGAATTAACGAACATGTTTTAACATGCCAGCGCGATGGCTTGGGCGGCTAAGTCTCTGGCTATTGGAAGCCAGAGGCCGCAGGTTCGAGCCCCGCTATGCGACATATACGAGAGCTTAAGCATTGTAAAAATTGCAGCTCCTTTAATAAACCAATATACCTTTACCTTACCAATCCGCAAAATCCAATCTGGCCTTTCTGTCCACAGTTCCACTGCCACCAACGAATGTCACTTTTGACCTGGCGAAAGTGACCACACGCTCCTTTGACGTCCATTGGTCCCCGCCGAAATCCTTCTCGGAGTTCGATCGATATCAGGTGGCGCTCAGCGCCCGGCATTCGCTGCGGCAAGTCGTTGGAAAGGATGAGGATCGACGCGCAAGGTTCGACGAAGACATTCGCGCGGGAGAAAGCTATGAAGTCTTAGTGAAGACAGTATCTGGAAACGTTGTCTCGTGGCCCGTCACGGGAAACATTACCACACGTAAGTGCCACATAGAAATACACTGAACATTACTCGTAGAGGGACACTCAATCCATCCTGTAACTAAGCAGAACAACAACAACAGTAAAACCGCATACTACTTCACTTCAACCATTTCAACGAACTTGCTCATGTAATGGAATATACATACGTACGTAAATGGAACGATCGGAGGTCGTTCGCACATGAATGTAAACAGGGTGTGAGACTACCGGAGCTAATGCTGTGATTCTTTGACGGCTGATACGCAACAGGACCACTACAGGTGTCCTCGGTAAACGCGACGGCAAAGGAGTCCGGGGAGATCTTCCTCGAATGGACTTCGGCCAGGAACTCAACGCAGGACAGCTACAAAGTTCGTTACAATGAGCTCGAGAATTATCAGAGCGATAATGTGCAGACGGTGACGAATACGTCATTCCTTCTCCACGACCTCCTACGGGGGCGTAACTATTCCCTATCGGTGACAGCCGTTAGCCGCGGCATGGAAAGTGAGCCCTTCATCGTCTATCAGGCCACCCGTAAGTACGAGCTGGCATCGGACCAGACACTTCGGCAGGCAGGTCCTGCCGAGAGTTCTCAATTGAATCACAGACATCGTAGACGACCATCACCGTGCAATCGGTGCTGGCTATCAAGACGACGATTATAGCTAGAATAATGGAACGCCGCTAGCGTTGTGGCGCGTAGCGTACAATAATCCCAATGGTGAACGTGAAAATAGGTATTATTTGCTTAGTTTGTGAACTATGCCGCTGCATACGGTGTCCTTGTGGCTATCATAAATAAATAGGTAGCCATGATTATACAGCTACTGTACCGAACAACGCCCTTACAATGGGAACGGAGAACGACTCCTCGATTGGTTACCTGTCAATTACTAAGCGTGTTCTAATCTTTCGAGTAATTCATTGATCAGTAATTTGACCGCGATTAACTTGTGTCATAAACATAGCTGATGCAGATTATATAGCAAACACATGGGACAATCCTTCCCAATGAATGGAGTCGAGTAGAATCCTTGTTTTTTTTTATAAGCTAAATCTAGACGGGCGCTGTTGCTATTCTCAGCTGGCGACGGTCGTTCATTCTCCTAATCGACCTGATATTTCGAACCTCCGAAATTGCGCATATAGCTTCACCCGCCTTTAAATTATTCAGAGGTCAATAACCAGAAAAGGTATGAAATGTTGGCCACTGCGCCTATATATTAGTTTGTCAATATATCGCCCCGTTTCGACCAATCGAGAAATGTGTGATATAACTCAAAGGTACAGTTAGTTGGTCCAATATTTCCCTATATGATAATGCTTTTGCTTGATGACGTCTGTAGTGAACAAGTTAGTCGGAGCATGAATACTCTTAGTCTCCAATATGCTTTGTTCGTGAGCGGTGTTTGCACCCGTGAGCCCGTTGCATGATCGGACCGATTGAATGAACGCTAGTGGGCATAGCATCTTGAGATTGATTAATTCCAGGCCCATCACCTCCCGTCATCGAATCTCTCGAGCCTCTGAGTGGTCCTGGGGGCTTTCTCAATATCTCGTGGAAGTCCGACGTCACCAGTCGACAAGACTCATTTGTTGTGGTAAGTTATCATCAATGATCGTCACCCCGACGCCATATATATATATATATATATATAGAGCTGCATACTTGCACGATACGAGAACATATACCAACAGTGTGATTCTGCAAGGTGAGGGCCCAACGGGCTCAGTCACTAGTAGCCTGGCAAAAAACAGTTATTCAATTCCTTACAATTATTATTATTATTACTATTACTATTCCTATTATCACCCACATCGTTCAGCAAATGCACCATTCAGAATGTTCTCCTTCAGCGCACTCTCCATCATTAGGCTAAGTGAGTAATTAACCTCGGAACTTTCCGCCTGTTTAGGTTTACACCCGAAACGATACGAAGGAGCAGCGCCAGGAGACAACGAAACAGAATTGGCTCGTGCTTAAGAACCTTTATCCCGGCGCTGGCTACCAGATAAAAGTGTCCGCCATCTCACACGGCCTGTGGTCCGAGCCCCATGCGTACTTCCACACCGTCGGTGCGTATACCCTTCCATAATGGGCTGATCGCTGATCGTACCATCACGTAGACTGATCTGTTACCGCCGTCAAATAGCTCGGTGTGCATATTATAGTGGAGGAGAATTACGACTCGAAATGTTGTTACAATTATTACCCCAGGTTTTTTTGTCTTTTGTTTTCCTATAACTCGATACATAGATATTGCGTTTGGCAGTACTGCTCACTGAGGACCAAACATTGCTTATGAGATGCATCTTACGGTCGCATGCGTAACGAACTAAACTTTGCCCTAAAACAGATGCTATGATTATCATCGCTTCTATAATCTATTCATATATAGATATATAGTTGTTCGACTGAGCAAATCGTCTTCGGCAATAGTCGATTTCACTTTTACACCAGCTGATCATTGTCGCAGGATTCCTCTTCTTCCGCTTATTCCTGTGGCAACTCGAATTGCGAGGTCCCCATCAATTCATAGCGATTATTGATTGCTTATGTGTTTTTGAAGAGCAACGTACGATTTTCGACGATCGTTGTTATGGAAGCGGTGATAACCGAGTCAAAACTATAATAATTAGCCTTTGTCCTTCTGTGGCATTTCCATTTCCTAATGATTTGTATGGACCTTCGAGTGCATGTGTGCGAATTTGCAACAGGATCTTAACCATCAAATATACAAAATGCCACCAAGGTGGACAGACAAAACGAA
The DNA here is from genome assembly GCA_019614645.1 of Stratiolaelaps scimitus. Classification (NCBI taxonomy): domain Eukaryota; kingdom Metazoa; phylum Arthropoda; class Arachnida; order Mesostigmata; family Laelapidae; genus Stratiolaelaps; species Stratiolaelaps scimitus. The sequence goes on from JABWDB010000016.1 coordinate 5,216,614, forward strand.
CCCGGCCCGTTGTAAGCATTTGGCGCTATTGCAGAGTCTGTAGCTAGACTTTGTCGGGTTTAGAAAAATCCTAGTATGCTTTCATCTATACACATTAATCATATTTGTTTAAACATGATATTTATTTCTACTGAGCGCTTACTAACGCCAATGATTATTAATGAAATACTTTGCAAGACTGGCGCTCGGTATACATGCCACTGTTGTTGAACTGCCGGCAACTATGGTACCCTAATCATTTTATTTATATTATTACCTTTATGTCCGATAAGTTTTACTCAAGTCAAGCCGATTGTAGGAATTAAAATCTACATGATGCATGATTGCATTATGATTAGTGGCAAACGTATGCATAATAATGTATCGGATTAACATATGCGCCTAAGAGTTGTCTAACCATGAGTATTTAACCAATTTTACACAGTACGCAAGATATATAAATGATGTATTTTGCTAACCCATAAGTGATTGAGTGTCAGGATTGACTTATGAAAAAACAATTAGCGAAATGACATGACAAGGAAATAGGCGAGCTTTCAAAATGACGCTACTAGTAATTTCGAGATATACCGTCATCCTCTCTCTCTACTCGACTGCTTTTTTCACGCTACGCTCGGTTGATCACAGATCGCACGGACTCGGACTTTAGTATAAGTGGCAGCTGTTTTGAGGATAAATACTCTGATCGTAGTGTACTTGTTGTATTTGGGTAATTTTGGAAGAGCCCAGTTTGACAGCCGGTGTAGGACTGTGTCAGGTGTTACGCTGCGAGTTAAATCGCCGCGGTTAATTACTTTGATAGTAACGATATAGTATCTCTATTCTATTCCCGCAGTGAATCACTGATTACGGGATATATATATATATATATATTACCACCGCTGATATATATACAATCGTATAGGTAAAGTGTGTCATAGTTTTATGTTTCATTTATCTTGATCTAGTTCCATTGTAGGAAATAGCTATCTGTTGTACTTGCTTCAATTCATGCTGAATTTTGAATTGTTCAATATAAAAGGGTACTCTATAAAATATCTACTACGTCTAACGGCTCGTTGATGGAAACCAATGGAAAAAAAAGCCTTTTGAAATTCAACATATTCGCGTAACATCGAGGTCGAGAGTGCTCAACAGAATCAATTGTTATTATGGGCCTTTCAACCTGTTAAGATGCAAATCTCCTTGAAATCCAACAGAAGGGCACCTTTCAACAGTATTTCAACTACGATCCACTCTCAAGCACTCTCACCCTCATGTTCCGCCTGTCCAATTCGAACTTGACTGACTACACGTACGATACCTTCGAGTCCATCGTGTTCTTCGCGTATCTCTGTAGAAAAAAAACATCCCCACATTGATCTCTCTACGATTGAAACTAGTGTTCATTCACTTCTAACATACTGTATCCTTCCTTGACACCTGTCGCTTAAACTTCGTTATTTTCTATCTTGACCCATGTGTCCTCGCGTGTTTCGTTCATCTTTTCGAAATGACTGCGGAGGACAGTTGAGCTTTGAACCTGTTTATTAGGATAACTCTACTAAACACTCAACTAAAGCCCTAAACAAATAAACGAAACAATGCCCAATGCATAAACGGTGGCAAATGCTGCTTCTGCCTATAACCTGTCTAAATGCCTGTGCCTAACCACTTCTAAACATGAATTAATCTAATCCAATCTAACACTGTTGACACGCATGCTTCCTTACGGAGAGTCGAATTCTGAAGGCTCCAATCCGCTTGATCAAATTAAAGGGTCAAAGAACAAAGGTAATTTTTATGTTACTCGTAGTGTGTAGACAATGACGATCATGTTGGTGATGACAGACGAATGCAACTGCCCTGCCTTGAAAAATGATTCCCGTGCTCTGTGTCCGACTCCCGGTGTCCGGTAGTGTTCATGATTTTCTATCGATTTTCGTTTGACAAATTTTCGACTTTCAACATCTTTTTCGAGCATCTGAATGCGTATCTGTGTGTGTGTTGTCAGCGAGATTTACGACATTCATCATATTCTTGTCGTGTTTACCCGTCAACATCTCTTCGATACAGTGGTGTATCACTGTATCTATTGTGTTACACCCATTCGAGCCACATTGGCTGACCCATATCTTAATTGCATCCGCCTCCTCCACAAGGGTGTAATGTATCTACAGTCGTCGTCCACTCATGTGGAAGGTCTTTCTCCTTCGAAGTATTCCTATGCGCTTCCTATACGCAATGTGCTCGTTCATATGTGATATCGTTCGCTCTTCATTGAGCTCCGAAGTGCTTCGCGATGTAATTGACATTGAGCACGAACATCATCTCAATCGTTGCGTTAAAACGTGTTGGCGTTTTTGCAACCTTGCCCCGTCACTTCCTCGATGAAAATGCGTTGGTGAAGTTACAGTAACTTGTGTTGAAGTTACAGAAACTTGTGTTGAAGTTGCAGAAACTTGTGTTGAAGTTACAGTAACTTGGTAACTGCACCGATCGTATCCGTATCCTATTTTCCCACATGCTTGCATAGCGGAAAATGCCTGCAAATCACAATGCGACCGTTCAGCGATTTCCGACGTGAGACGTTCCCTGCATTTAACGTCGCGTCGAGCTGAGTATCTCTACCTGAGATACGCTTCCGAGTATGGTTGTGTCATCACGGGAACGCTGTCCACCCTATCTACATAGATGCGCATGACTTCGACGATAACGACGGCGTGTTGTTGGTGTCACTATATCGTATTGATTTTTGTGCCTCTCTCTATCTCGTTCATACGCTATACTTGTGTGTGTGTGTGTGTATTTCATAAGGAGTTGCCTGTGCCTCCGTGTCATCCGTGTTTCAATTTTTGCAGTCGTTATTATACTTAGCTTGTGGTTCTGGTGGTGTTTTTTTCGACCAAATTCTACATCCATATTACATACTGGACCGTGCTCCTCAAATCAACAGCTGACGTGACGACCCAGCATATGTAAAATGTCTTAATTCACAGAGTTGTGCTCCCGCAGCGGAAAATACAAAAACATTCCAAACATGCCTCACAAACTCGAAATCTCATGAAGACCGATAGTATTCTAGCAGCACTCAGGACAATTCGAATAGAGATTAATCACGGACGATATGGGACAAGCGATTCGCGCGTTCGAAGGACACAAGCTCAAATGTTGACAAGCGAATTTCAATTGTTTTCGATAATTGACCAACTCTAATTTCCTCTCGGCGCATGTTTCTGCTCCAATTTGGCTCTTTAAATGTTGTTGGCATTTTATTTGGTCGTGTCATTGCGTGTGGGTCCTAAACAATCGTATACTTCCCGGCATACGCCTCCTCACTTCCAACGACATTAAGGTCAAGGATGAAGACCATTCCACTTCATTGGCTTTCTGTCTATTTAGATTCAGGTCCCTCGTTGTCAACGGATATGGTTTAGGCTAGATGATACTAAAATCGATCAAGTCGGTGGAGTCTATCAAACCCTTCTAATCTTTGCTTCGCCGTCGGTGCTTCCACCGATCACCACCCTTCGCCTCCTGCTTGACTCAACACAAACATATGACTCTTTCTCTCTCTTTTCCCTTTATTTCTCTCTCCGTCCATTGGAAACATACTCTATCCTCTACCGAACACCTGCGGTTCTTCGGCCGTTTGACGCTTTCCTTCATTCCTTTTCATCGCTGGATCACTTTCCAGCCCTTTTCATCGCCACTTGCTCCCAGCTTCCTCTGCCACGGCTAAACAGTAGAAGTAACCTGCAGTTTCGCACCGTCAATGCGAAATGCATGTTCACGCTTATGACTAGGTTTCGACTAGACAGAACTCTTAGCCGCTAGTATCGTTTTGCTAAACGCCACCCCAGTATCACCGCCACAAATGTCAATCCGCTATGCCTGCAGCAAGCCTCGATCTAGTCGCACTCGATATATCCGCAATTGTTGTCATTTGTCATCTTGCTGCCCGATCTATCTAACGAGCGGGGTCCACGCTCCTCTTGCATTCTGCCGGATGCTCAATGCAGTCCCGCGGCCGCCGAACAACCTGCTCGTGACGAAAGCATCGAATACGTCAATGATCCTCACGTGGATCTCGCCCGTGAACTCGATCGTCGATCACTACACGATCATGATACGGGCCTCATCGTCGGACACGTGGAAGGAGCTTGGTATAGTAAACACGACGACGTATGAAATGAACGATCTTGTTGCCGGCGAAAAGTACTCGGTGAGAGTAAGCGCTGTCAGCAACAAGGCGGAGAGTCAGAATTCGCCCCTGATCGAGCAAACAATGTGTGAGTATCCGTCTTCAACGGCTGAATAAAACTATTCGTCTGGTCATTGCCCATTCATATAATACAATACATGCAGTTACACCTATATGGTGCAAGTCAGTACAAGTCAGTATAGCGGTACTCGATCGATCGAACTAGAGGATACCGCGAGACAATAATTCTATAAGACTGATTACGGTAGGGATGTTGCAAGCACTATTTTCTATTCATGCCGCTCTCCTTACGCAAACGAGTCTTCACACTTATGCGGTAAATAGCCTAAAGCTGACAGAACGCACGTATACGACTCGACAATTTGAGCAGGTATGTAAACGTATATTATCAAAAGGTTTTTTTTTACCTGATATCTAAGTCTAATCTAACATAGATTCGCGCTTCAACTTCAGATCCGAACGCCTTGACAGACGTGAAGCATTATGTGGATAGCAAAAACGTGACATTTAGTTGGGCACGTCCCTCGGGCAGAATCGATTACTATATCGTCGTCTACAATCCTGTGCGAGATCCGCTGGCGCACAACTCACACCAGTTTCCCGCCAACCGAACCCTGGCCGGTGAGCCGGTCTCCGTAGCAATAGAAAACCTCAAACCGGGCGAGCTGTATAGCTTTCGCCTATACTCCGTCAGGTACCCATTTCCACTTCATATTTGTTCTCAGTGTCAAATACTGATAGCTTAGTGAAAGCTAACATAAATCATGACAAAACGAAGTAAATGTGCCATTGAATATTCGGTAGCTGGACGCTTGAGTAACTGCTTGTGATTATGATCTCCTCACGTTATTTGCCTGCCCCCGGTCAAATCGTTGCAGCCATTCGCTACGAAGTGAAGGCGTAGGCGTCGAGACTCGCACGATGCCCGTTATCGACTCGGTTATCAACATCGTCATAGACGAACACCTCACCAAGACGCTTGGCATCAAATACACACCAACGCCGGTTCGGAACGTCATCTTTGACCGCTATCGCTTCCAGCTGCTAAGCTCGACTGGAGATTTCTCAGTGCCGCCGGCACAGGAGAAACTCTTCAACGACACCAACCGACTGGTTGTATTCGACAACCTCATACCCGGCCACCTGTACAATATCTCAATTTGGACCGTGTCTGGTGGAGTGTCCAGCGTCCCCATCTATAGGCATACCCGACTATGTAAGTAGCTTGTAAGCAGTAAGTGTATAAGCGACATCACCTGGCGTATTCACCGTATCCACGATTTTATCATACTATTGATGCAGTCACCGACGCGAGGCATAGATATATAAACCATGAGCCATAATTACTCACTCATTAAATACTGTTCGGCGTGCGATTTCGAAGAGCTAATCATCGGTTGAACTTCCTTCTGGTGTTGTTCGCTGTCCCGCTCCCTAGATCCTGATCCTGTGAAATCTATCCGTGCCTTAACGGTAACCGACACAGAGATCTCTCTAACGTGGGAGCATTCTGGTGATGCCATCCCCGGCTCGGGAGACCGTGACGGCTACGAGGTCCAGTATCTTGACCATCAGGGCAATCTGGTGCATAACTTCACGCTGATTGAGTCAATCACGTACGAGAATCTGAAGCCGCATCACAACTACACGTTTGTGGTTACCGTCGTGTCGGGCTACGAGACATCGACCGTCCGTCGGAGTCTGCCAATGTCGCAGACCTTCCAGAGTTTGGAGAGCGTGCCCGGAAAGGTGCACTACTTCCGCCCGATCGATGTTCGGCCGTCGCAGCTGACGCTCGAATGGTCACTGCCGTCGTCGGAGCAGAACGGCGTTCTGACCGGGTACAAGATTTTGTACTACCAGAAAGGCAATTCGTATAGTGACAAGTACAATAACTTCCCTCCGAACATTACCAACGGTACGATCAGCAACCTCGTGCCCGGCAAGACGTACGTATTCGAGATACAGGCCCACACGAAGATTGGGCCTGGTGGCAAGGCCCACTGGGAGGAGACGATGCCGATCTGGGCGCCGCCAAAGCCCTCAGATTCCGTCTATCCAACACTCGTGTCGCATACGGCCACCTCGATACGGGTCCTATTCCGCAAAAACTACTTCCAGAACACGAACGGTCCTGTTTTGGCCTACACCCTGATTGTGGCCGAAGACGATAGTGTGACTCCGTCGCAAAACCCGATGCCTTCGTGGAACGATGTACAGGGCTTCACGTACTGGCCACCATATCAAGTGATGGAACCGTACTATCCCTTCAATGGAACGATCACGACCGAGGACTTCATTATTGGCACGGAAGACTGCACAGACAAGACGCGTCAGCGGACGTCAATCTACTGTAACGGCCCGCTGAAGCCTGGCAGCCAATATCGCATTAAGCTACGCGCTTTCACTGGACCCGACAAATTTACCGATACCACTTGGTCTTACGCTATACAGACTGATCCGGACAATTCTTCGCTGATAGCTGGCATCTTCATACCGCTTACCGTGCTTGTATGCATTGCCCTTATACTGCTGGTTTTACGGAAACGACGGTTGGCACCATTCAACTCGAAGCCGCCACTTAAGGACGACCCGAACACGCACAGGTGAGTAACATGCTAAATCCTACCTAAGCGTACATAAATCTATTCATTTAATATCACGCGTATGTCCATTATCTGTGGCCAGCTAGGGAGGCACTCATCAGTGTTCCTCACCTTACTTCCCATCGTGAAGCTATACTATAATAGTTACTCTTTTTTTGACCTGGCCCTCAGATGTTACGCCATGTGACAGTCCTTACCAGTTAGCCGATGGGTATAGCTATGAGACTAGTTTATCTTTAACGCACGTGTACGTCCCAGAGCGCAGAACGAACCACGTACCCTTATCTCGTCTAGTAACTAACGTCGACTAAGTGACAGCGTGTTTTACAGGCACAGCGACCAGCACGGCGGAACCGGCGGTGGGCTGAACCTTCCCGAGGTTGAGGTGATCACCTCACGACCGGTGAAGTTGGCGCACTTCGCCGAGCACTACCGCATCATGAGTGCCGACTCAGATTTCAGATTCTCGGAAGAGTTTGAACTGCTGAAGCACGTCGGACGTGACCGGCCCTGCACGGCCGCTGACCTGCCCGTAAATCGGCCAAAGAATCGTTTCACGAATATCCTGCCGTACGACCATTCAAGAGTGAAGCTACTGCCTACAGATGACGAGGAAGGCTCAGACTACATCAACTCCAATTATATACCCGGCTACAATTCGCCAAGGGAGTTCATCGTAACACAGGGTCCACTGCATTCAACCCGCGACGATTTCTGGCGCATGGTCTGGGAGCAGAATTGCCGAGCGATCGTCATGTTGACCCGTTGTGTTGAGAAGGGCAGAGAAAAGTGCGATCACTACTGGCCCTTTGACATGCAGCCCGTAAGTACCCGCGTGAAATAATGAAGAGAAGGATATATGTCAAGGTAGAGATTGCAGTCAATTCGGGCTGCTCATCGTGGTCGGCTCTTAACCAGGAGACGTTTGAGACCAGTGGTCAACATCAAGCTCTCCCTTAGACAGGAACAGCGAGGGTTCATTATACTGATATGCTGTTAATATGTACGAGGTTAATTATCATAATATGCTAATTTTGATTATTTAATCTCTGATGTCCCTTGACTAAGCAGTGTTTGCGATTCACACTGCTGATAATTAGTAACTCAGGCTCCTTTGTGAGAAGGGTGTCCGTATTATTAGATCTTTGAAAGGCACTCTCTAAGAACACTCACCTTAGAAATTGCAGCTCCTTTAATAAGCCTATAAACCTTTACCTTTGCCTTACCTCACCTAATCGCCCACGTCGCCATTTCCTATCAGCTTATCAAAATGCTTCGATACTCGAACGTTATCAGTAATCGTCAACACCTAGGATTCTACATCCATAATTCGTTATCAATTTATTTTTCTAATTTCTCTCCTGTTTTTCCTGTTACTGTTCTTGTTGTCGATGGGCGTTCGACGCATTTTGCAGGTCTACTATGGCGATATCCAAGTGACGATTCTGACGGAATCACAATACCCTGACTGGACAATTTGCGAGTTAAAGGTTTCACGCGGAGACCAGTCGCGCATTGTGAAACACTTCCATTTCACCACCTGGCCAGACTTCGGCGTTCCCGACCCCCCACAAACGCTCGTACGATTTGTCCGGACGTTCCGAGAGAGGGTAAGTACATAGAATATAGTATAATACTATTTATATTGTACATCAACGCCAAGCAGGTTACTCTGTGTCTACTTAAAACCAGCGCAAATGGGTGCCTCATATCGATTCGTAGCAAGGCTCGATAAGAACGCTACTTCGTACTCCCCAGCCCGCGCGCACCCCCTTTTAAAAAAAAATATATATATATATGAAAATGAGATGTATGATCAACGTATGGATTTAATTACCGCATTCAACGTATCCATAGTATTTCCATTCAAATTGGTTCCCGCAACCTCAAGGACAGTGTCGAATTTTGTTGTGCTATCATCTGTCAGTCACTCAGCAAGTGAATGTAATTGAAACCATGAAACGCACCGATGAACTAATTCAGTATGTCAACGTCCGATCGGTGTCGTTCATTATCACACACTGTTTTAGGTAATCCCGGACAACAAGCCCATTGTGGTGCACTGCTCGGCCGGCGTAGGCCGTTCGGGTACCTTCATAGCGCTGGACCGCATTTTGCAGTCGATGCGCAAACTCGACGTCGTGGACATCTTTGGCATCGTTTTCGAGATGCGCAAAGATCGCGTCTGGATGGTCCAAAATGAACAGCAATACATTTGTATACATCAATGCCTGATGTGCGTTCTCGACACCATGACGCCATCGTCTGGGCTGCTACAGCACCAAGCCACAGCTGATGATCTGCATCGCATGCTTCACGATCATCGGGAAATACATGACAACAACGCGTTCGAAGGTAAGCTTGAACTGATCTGAATGGCAGTGTTCCATTCGACTCAGCGCAATAATATGAATAATGTTGGAAAGCACTGTCCGATTCGTTGCTATTCTTCGCGAGCTACCTGAAAGTACGAACCCCTTCGGGAACATTTTGTTCTTGATGCCGACGTCTTTCGAGACTATCGATAATGACCCCGAAGTTTCCGCTTCCGTGAAGATCTGATCTGTGTACACTTAGGAGCTCAAACATATATCAGCCATCACTTTGAAGATAATCGGCGTAACAGCTTAAAGTCAACTTCCACGCACTAACGATAGTCAAACTCCATAGTTATGGTTGACCTTGTCGCTAGCCAAGATTCAACCCGATCTCCTAGGGTGATGCTAGTGACAATAGAATCTCTCATCTACTCCATACGTGCGTATGATATATCTATATACATATAGTGTACATATTTGTGGCCCTGGAGGTGTTGTTGCTTGGGCCATGATTCCGAACTATTTTCCTCTTATTTCGAGCCATCCATATCAATATATGTAAACGGTTGCTGGCAACCGTTCGCCGATATGATCTGTTTATCTATATGAGGGGTCTGCTTTCGAAGAACAGGTCTCCCATTCTCCTGCTCGCCATAGTGCTCACATAGGAGAAATCTACCGCACACACGATTTCGCTTTTGTCTACAATGCTATATGTTTTAACAAATGCTGACAAGTGCAGGTGAATGTGCAGATGTGTCGCAATCTAGCGTGTGGTAAGACAGTTAGCCAGATGTGTAGTACTAACCAGTAACGTTCGTAACGGTCGGATGCATTCATGATTTGATCCGAAAATTAATGCGGCCTTGGACCGATGGCGGTACATGGCGGCGCTGATCATGGAATTGATGTTGATGATGATGAAATCGATTGGTGAACCAATTAGTGACGAAGCTCAAGGACGACTCGGATTCCGACGAGACCAAGTCAACTGTGTTAATCGTCGACCCCGGGTGGGTTCTGCTCATTTCTTTGACAGCTATTTCACAGCTCACCCGATTTCCTGCTCCGACGAGTATGATCCATCATAGACCACGTTTTTGGTTACAAGCAAACCCCCCGCCCGCGCTTGATCCATTCCGAGATACCCTGTTTCACCTCCTGACCCCGTTCCATGCATTGTCTGCTCACTAAATCACCACCGCCTATTTTTGTTCTGGATACGCATTATGCATTGGGCATTTTGTTTATTAACATTTTGGTAACACATCGACTGGATGATTATTTTTGATTTATATATATATATATATATATATATATATATATATATATATATATATATATATATATAGATGTATATATATATATGCACATATCAGTCCCGACGGCATTCGGAACGATACTTTAGTCAACCGCGATGCCGCAAGGTGGGACTCAATCAGTTCCGTTTTTTTGCAAGGTCTTTCAGCACACGGACATTAGAAAAACTTGGTCAGACTCTATTCATCTGTGCTCATCTATTATATAATATCTCCACTGGCGTTGAGTGCCCCATCACTTTTTGATTTGAACGTATAATTTATATATATATACATTATACGTCGTTGTTCATTTTCCTCATGTTGTCGACGGTTGTCGGTCTCGACTCCACTCTCACACTAACCCTAAAACCGCATCCTAGAACCCAGCAACAGTGCACCATCTATTCCCACCACCAATTGCTTGTTCGAGATCAGCGCATGTGTCTGTGTCCTCACTGCACAAACCTCAGTAGAATTCTGACGTCGCTTAAGAAATGCGAATTTCAGATGACGAGGGGATAGCGGAGTCTGGGATCTGATATCGACGACGGACACACACCCGGAGACGGAGGTCGACATGGCCGATGCCGAACACGAGCAGGCGCACGCTGACGCCGGTATCAGCCACGTCCGCCATTCGAACAACGGCCACTTCGAGAGTTCACAGTCCGACGCTGAATCCCAGACGCCGCCCCCACCCTGCGCTGACGTATGTCTCCACGACATCGTCTGACATCAAGCTCAGCCGAGACGGACAACAACGCGGCTAGGAGGTGGTGGAGGACAACAACTCCAGCTATTATGTGACGACTATGAGCAGTGGTCACTCCGGCGACAGAACACCAGTCCGACGCATAGCTATCATAGTAGTGCCAAATCGATCCTTTCGGGACGATCGTGGTCGCCGCGAGCCCATCATATCAACCCGTACTGCTGTAATCATTTGTATCATCAACAACACGCGTTATCATCAGCAAGCTGCGCTGCTACAGCCGCTGCTGCCGCCGCTGCTGCTGCAGGTGCAACTGCCACGCCTGCCCAAGGATGGTGTGAGCATCGGTCCGACTTGAGTCACTCGCCCTGGTTGTGTTCATCCGATCGGGATGTCGCAATCGTGTCGGCGAATGACAGCAACAACAACAATAACAACAACAGCATCATTAACAACAACAGCAGCAACAGCAGCAGCCTTATCATCTGTAGTGGCCGGCCATCGCTAGTTATGATGGCGGAGTCCCCTCGCGCCCAATGTACGGGCTTCTCATCGTCCCACTCATGCAAGGCGAACCCCAACAGCAGCGGGCACCGCCGCTGCAGTAGCTGCTGTAACACTGTACGAACAAGACACAAGCCACCTTGTTGCAACCATCACAATCATGATGCTGCCGCTGCTCTTATGATTATGACTACGACAAATGTGAATAATAATAACAACAACAATAATAATAATAATAATATTAAGAACAAGAACAATATCGTGAACAGCCACCACAGCAGCAGTGACGGTAGTGCGGCCACCATTTCCGACACGTCCTCGGAGGGCTGGTCCGAGATGCGATCCGACGCGGCGTCGGAGTGGAGCTGGTCGCTGGACGATGAGAACGCCGTCGACACCGGCGTCGAGACAGGCGCCGACGAGTCAGAGTTCGTTCAAGATGAGAAAGGTTCGCCCGAGAGCGACGCTGTTGTCATGGCATCGCTGCCGCTTCATAGGCCGAACGACGCCGGCGACATTAAGGACGAATGCACAGCCTTCTCACGCTCCTCCATGCCGGAGGCATTGCCGATCGTAGGGTCCTACGCGTCATGGCCAACGAGGCGAACTCGCAATAGTTCCATTACAGCCGCTGCTATAGCAAGTGCCACTAACACCGCTTCCACTACAGGAACCCCAACTGCTTCTGCTGTTTCGACTGGCATCAGCCATAATCATCGCCACAGCTTCATCGCCACGCATACACGTTCTACTGAGAGAATCGAGAGGCATCGAGAGGAATCAGCAGCAACGCCAGTAGGAAGGGTTGCGGCTCCGCTTCGCTACTAAAGGAACAACAACAAGCAACCACACGTTCATTCATACATACCCATGCAGGACAAAAGTGGTCGACGCGTAGATATCGGCAAGATGATGTATAGAGAATGTGAGATGGACGATGAGAGGAGCAGAAACGATGTTCGACTGAACAATGGGATAGGATTTGAATAGATGAATATCGAACGTGAATGAAAGGTGAATACTGAGTGTAAGTGGCACCACGGCCTCGATGTAGTGTAGGTCGGTCTTCTAGTCAAAGCCACACTGATTGATTTGATAGTAGCTCATTTATGCTGGGTGCGACCGCTAGACAGGGAGAAGAGAACTTATGGAAAGCCACAAATGACTATTGACATTATTATTAATTATATTACTATTACCATGAGAAGGACTAACAAGAACGTGGATTGTCAATACTCTAATGAAGAAGAAGACACCTTGACACAACTTAATACTTGTAATACGACTCCATAGACGATGATAGAGCATCGAGACGGAGAGATTGATAGAGAGATCAATGGTGATACATGATGAACTTTAGATAGGATACGTAGAACCACGCTCACCCACTGAAATCAGCCTCAGTAAACGCCAGTGGCAATAGGCTATAATAATAATAATGATAAAAATAATGAACTGAACAAGGCGATATAATGAATACTAAAAATAATAATAATAACAATAATAAGTGCTTGTGAAAGATGTAACGTCATGAAGGTTAGTACTCCAGAATAACTGAACTGTGTGAGCGGAAGGCATCGACAGACTATTAATTACAGATATAATATCAGAAATAGGGGAAAAGATTGAAATGATTTGATTGGTCGATTTGATGGTCATTGACATGACATACAGCTCGACGGTGATGAGCACTGATCAATACAGATCAGACATTTTTCTGACATTTTGTGTCCAGCGCGTACAGCTATGATTATATATTTCATACTTGACACGAAGCACACGACAGACATAACAAACTTCAGGAGACAAAAAGACGACGAAGCAGAAACTACTAAATTATCTTTTGTTTTCATTATTATTATTCATAATAATAATAATAATATTAAGTATCATGAATAATTAATGCCTCTACTGCGACAACAGTAACGAAGGCAAAAACATTCAGTGTTGACTAATTGCGACTCGATTGCCGGTTTGTGTCTGGCAGCCACAACGGCCCACTTAATTGTTGCTAACACAGATCAAAATTGAACTACGACACACACACACACATAGATGAAATGTAAAATGTTTCAAGCTGGGGCTAAAACAGCAATTGTACAAAGTAGTTGAAGTCGTTTAGGAAATTTCGGAATGAACGTTACCGATTGATTGATTGACTGATGATACGATGATGACAAGCAACGAGGCGAGGATGGAGGTCACAGACGAAATGCTGCGGAATATATATATATATATATATTATATGCGGGCTGCACAATTATCGACGGATTATGAAACACATATATTTACGCTAATTTTATGAAAATTATTATTGCTGTCTTAACTTGATTATTATTGTATATTATTGCTCGATTTAGTTTGCTTAATATTTACATTTAGTATGCTTTGTACATGTTTGTATTAAGGTTGGTAATTGTGTACATTATTATTATTATTCAGCATTAATTAACAAATTTCACTACTTAATTAATACACCGCTATTAAACGTAGCTGCCATTAGACATCATTTCGCGTTGAGAGCTGATTTAGATGCTTGATTAACGGCGGAAATTCATGAATCGCCTGCAGTTGTCTGCAAGTATTTCAATTCAAACTGAAAATCGTTTTATCAAACATATCGTCATCTGCTAAACCACAAACTGCGCTCGAATCAGCCTATTCGCGTGAGTGGCTATTGAAAATGACTGTTATTTTTATCATTTCGCTTCGTTCCTCATGTGTTTTTCTGTATGATATGACACGATGTCGGTCACGAAATTCACGAGGAAGTTCGTATTCAGTCCCCAATGTAAAAACTTTATCACACGAGTGTTTTTCGTCTTTATTATATATGTGAATAATTCTCTATATATTTAACATGGTCTTGCCAACATTGACACATACATACAAGCTGGAATAAAATAAAATCTCTAACAACGTCAGATTTCAAAATCACCGCAGTATTTCACTTCTATCCGGGTATAACGATGCACATGATTGATTTCTCGCCAGCTTAGGCTAAAAACGGTCGAAAATTACCCACTGAGTTCTGCCGCTTCTTCAGTAATATATCGTCACTGTAACGTCATCAAAAGTGTCACAAAGTGGACAATTATATCAACCAAGAGCCACCGAGCGACAGCTGAGTCGTTCATCGAATCGTAGCAGGTACAGCCCGCATTGTATTCGTAAGGCTTGAGAAAAAGCAGAACCCGTCAATTTGCTACACGTTTTCTTAAAAATGGCGATAATCGCGCCTATAGTCTGTGGTTCCAGATAGCACGTTCCTCGACGGCGCTCTAAGCATATCAATCCACTGTAATATAGAACAACTAAGCGCAGGGGGATGTTTTCCGGATGCAGGAATCACGATATGACCACTCTCCCTTCCCGTCGTATGTGGTCAACACGGAATATGACACTGGATATTCGCTTCATTGAAAAGGAGATCTTAAACCTTTGGAATCATTTATCCAATGGGGTTGTAATGACATAAGGTTGAGGTGACTCGTGGCCTGCAACACCCAACTGTTTTCCATTGATATACCTGCTATTCTCGTTGTAGGCGGGTACACTCTGCCTTGGCAGATATAGGGAACAGGCTAAAAAATTATCTCTGTTAACCCTACTTACAACAATAACAGACTCCGAGGAGTTGTGCATTTCTATGTAACGCCCTCGTTCAAGTCAGTGTTTGTTTGATCTCCACTTCTTTGTTGGCCCATAATTAAATTCGGCTCACATCAGCTCACTTAACAATATTCGTATTCGATAAAGAAGGTTTTTTTTCAAATACATAAATTACGAGAGACCAAATCAAAAACCAAGTATCCAGCGGCCATCTCTTCGTGGTCGTGTTTCGAGAGACATGAATGAATGCATACATGTGTCGTGAGCGTATGTACTAGTTTGCCTGTTCATACGTGACTTTGTGCGTGAGCCAAATGTATTGTGCCTGCTGGTGTGTGCGGGCCGATCCGATGTTAATTAATCTCGAATCGACAATGGCGAACTCGAGATTGGGAAGGATAGATATGTGAATGGCGTCATCGCTGCTGCACTGTAAACAGATGATGAAATGAAAGATACACTAAGTCTGACGGGGATTACTAAGAGTGGGGAAACAGGTCGAGAAGATTGAAGATGCGCGAATGTGAGATACCAAAAGAGCTGCCACATTTTCATCAATCGAGCGATAGTATTTTTTGTCTATCGAGAATGCAGAGGAGTATGAGAGGATTAATAATAAAATAATAATAATAATAATTAGAAGAAGAAGAAGAATAATAATGGTGATGATGATAATAACTACAACAAACATGACAATAATGGAGAATTCATGTAATAAGCAATACCACGAATCATTAATGGAGTTCAGACTAAATGGTAACGAAAACCTGGAGCCAGGGGTTACTAAATGAGCCACGGCAGCGTAACAGATCAGATAAAAATCAGATATATATATATCTTCTCAGTACAGTTTTGAATGGATTCATAGTCGGTATCGAAGGGGATTAGAGAGAGCATTGGACAGGCAAACTTGAACTCAGAATCTGCTATTTGACCGGAAACAGACGAAATGATTTGTCCCTGAGTGAATTGAGAGGGCAATGCAACAACCATCAGCTGGTTGATTCACTTATTGATTGAACAGATCTACACAAATGTCACGGGCAACATAGCCACAATTATTGTTACACGAATTACTACGATAATATATTACAATAATATGTAAATCAACAAATACAAAATGATTATGTAGAGTAAAATAAAACAACTTATTACTATTATTAAGCAAATCGACCTCCACAAATTAATAATGCCAAAAGCGCAGGGTATCGAAGGTTGAAGACAACGGATGCTGGGAAGAATCACGCGAAAAGACGATACAAATGAGACATTTAATAGAATACTGTAACTGAAGATCTAAACAAATATCGACTGGGCCGAATTCAGGCGCAAGTTGTTTGGAAGCGTTTCACGGTCAGTGGATTTCGGTGGTGTAGTTGTAGTCGTTCGAATGTTGATGCAGAGAAAAACCGACTGATGAAGACGGTTGAGAATATTCGACAAAAGAAAGTTGACGTGAACGAAATAGGGAGCGCTGACAAGAGCGGGGATTGCTGAACGAACTATCTATATATATATATATATATATATATACACTTGGTGGTAACAGCACATGAGATGGAAAGCAAACCTGTAGGGCACGGTCTTCATTTCTGAGCTGAGAGAAAAAAGAAGAGGCAGAGAGAGAGAGTGTAGACATACATACATAGGTTGAAAGGGAAGCGGAGAAAGTAATTAAAATGTTGAGATAAACGCGATGAAGCAATTGATGAATGTCGACGATGATGATTATTATTATAATGATTATACAATAAAACCACTAAGTTATCGTCTACTATGATTTATAGTTTTTAATTAATTTAACTTTTAGTAAAATCCTTTAATTATGTGACCGCCTATCTCGAGTTCATCCACGTTCAGACTACACAAGCTATTCGTGGTTTCAGCAAAAGAAAACGTGTTAATGAGAGATAACATAATATATTAAAATCAGGTTCTATCACGAATCGGTGACCCGTTTCCTCATTCTTAATCCCTGGGGTCAATCCTCCTCAATATTTGAGATCAATCCTTCTTAATAGTTGTATCCTTAGAGATCGTGCTCGAATTTGTTGTTTAAATCACAATGCCAGTTATCTAGTAAGTGGTGTTGTTACGTCTCTCCTGTAACTGGTGCCTTGGCCATGCCAAGACCTGCAATCTGCAACAGTCGACAATTGCTAGATCGGTCGTATCTGCAAATTCGTATCGGGAAAAGTGTATTAACATGGCATTCTAATAAACATGTCAATATCGAATCGGAGAATTGTCTTGCCAAGTGTAGCGATGAGTCAATTCTCAGGCTGACACAACCCTAATTCGATTTGGTCGTGTGATCAAAGGCTGCATCAAGGCTGAACGGCACTTTTGCTATCTCGAATCCATCGATTGGACAGCTATGATTTATCCGGTGACACCCCCCACAGGAATCTAGATAGGCCGTTCAGCGACAATGAACTCCGGCTTCGGAACAGGCCACAAGCAGTCAAGTTCATTATGTGAAACGTGAGAATTAGATTTACGCTAGCTGACCTATATTAATCCTGTCAGAAATCGAATGTGAGCAAGTCGTGCTACAGAGCGAACAGAAATTCACAGTACGCTATTAGATTAATTAATCGTCGCACATCGATTCGTGGTGGTCGGTTAGCGAACGAGAAGTCATTGTTATATGTGAGTATCCTTAAATAAAAAATAGATCAATTAATTAATTACCTGAATAGCATTCGAGAAACGTTAGTAGGGTGATAAACAGTGATGAAAGGCAGTTAAATATACATTTATCACGATATTAAGCATACCTTTAGTCGCAGGCATCGCTTTAGTGGGAGCGAGCTCCTTCTGTCTACATTCGATGGAAGTATTGGTTGTTTTACAAAAACAAGTATTCAAAGTACGTGTTATGGCCTATCGCCTTCTCTAAAATCATTATATTTACTATATACATACATATATATACATACAATAATTAGTGCCACAGTTGGGGACAGGTTGTCCCACTTCCAGCCTCGTAGTCAATCTACATGATCAGTTTATGGAGCAAATGCTATTATATGCTTCAACGTTTACCATTAGCCTGCTATAGACGTTAGATGTTTTGCACGAGAAAACCCGTCTAAAAATAGGGTTTGCCACCACTTCTAAACATATACGTACGAACTACCGATGTTTCGTTAATGCTTATCCTGTGGAGTACACGGGAATCAGCCAGCCATTAATACACTCACATGACGCTCACGAGGACTGCCTACGCAGTTACGAAGCTGCCAACGAATCTTCTAATTAGTTCATGATGATTTTTAACAAAGGACTACGCATTCTGCCCAATGTATGATGATACATCGCTTGCCCGCGTGGACGTTTTATTTTGAGCTGTTTTCATTATTCGACTCGCAAAAGTACGACTTCGAAAATAAACGATCTTTGCAATGGGACCCAAAGAGTTTCATCTGATTTCAAGGATCCATCGTGCGCGCAGTGTCGTTTCTATAAGTCATTTAACAGCAAAGAACACAGCCATCCTCCCCGTTAACATAGGTCGGCGGGGTCTGTCCGGTCGCCGTAATCTGGCACTTCTTTCCGTCAACGAGGAGATGTGCCGTATATAGGCCATACCTGTAAAACCAAAATGACGCATTTCCACTTAAATGATTTATTCAATTTATTCTTTACCTCTCACTTCAATTTTGGCAATTTGACGTGTCAGCGGCATTGGGTGTTGCGGGTACGCTGACGTGACAGAATTGAGGCAATTTTCTCTCATTAACGATATCTAAAAATACATGTCTTTGCTTATTGTTATTATGAAGGGGGAATATTGGATCACTATGCAAAGAGTGTAGAATTATCTCTGTGATCTATCGCTGTCGCTGACGACCTGATTAGAACCGACGGCAGCCTGAACCTTGGGTCTGCAGATCATACATGGAGTACCCTTTTGATGCAGGCTCTGATCCGAATCTAGCACTTACCTGACCGAACCGTTCACAATGAACTCCGTAATTGTGGCGTCCTCTGTTTTTCCGAGTTCTTTTGCCTTCGCAAGTAAAGTCTGAGCCATGGGAGATTTAGCAGGGTCAACCGCCGCTGAAGCCCCTACTCTCTCCTGGCCATGAGCCACGCAGGCGACTCCCAAAAGGACGGCAGCTAGCATCAGGTACTTCATGGTTGTTGGACAATGGGGAGGTGGTACTAGAATTCGAGCAACGAATAGAGTTAGGTTATTGATTGCAAAGATATGAACTAATGTATTGTGTTTACACTGGGTATCTACTGCGCCCATGTAACAGAATACCTTTCTTTTGCCAGCGTACACTGCGGCCACGAGTAATTGAGTCTGACATATGCATGTCAGACTTACATATGCATGTATGTTTATATATATATATATATGTGCTAGTTAAATTTTTCAGCTTGTCTAGAAATATTCCTCGACAGTGGACGAGACATCGTCAGGTGTACAAGTTGGACCAAGATAAATTATTTACCACTGTCGATGTAGGGAGATTGTAGGTTTCACAAGTATACTACCTCAAGGAACAAGGTAACACACCGTAGGTCGTTGTACAATTCAAGGAGTATTTATTTTAACAGTGTAGCGGCCTTTATACTGGCCGCAGGCACCCTATCCCGCATGGAGCCCACCTACTGGGCGAGGGCAGCCTTACTCATACTCTGTTACACGATGTCACTCGCTCTCTCAAAGTGAATCGTCCCTTGCTCACGACTCCTCCCTGGTTGTACGTCTTCAATATGGACCGCAGGAATCGGTCTCCCCGCGTGCTCTAATGCCCGAGACACGCGCCCTGAGCAGCAATCCTCAATTACAGCGTCCCGTATCGAACTCGTTTACACGCCACACTCACGCACAGACGAGTTTGGGACGACAATACGCGTTAGGAGACTTATACGTCGTCGTAACAAAAAACAACTGTATTTGACCCATTGACAGTAATCATTTGTCTACCGTAGTTAGCTAGAACTCTATTAAATACTATCTGAAACAGGTGCTGGCAGAGCCAATGAACATCACAGTGTGTTACGCCGCGGTAAGACCGCGGCTTCCCTCTGGTACATGCTTTCTATATGTATAGGTATCTCGAAGTCATATCACGGGAGTTTAGTCCAGCAGGCTATGGTAAACTCAATTTGAAGATACATACCTAACCAGGCTCGATGCTTATTGTAATGAACAAGTGACTTATATAGCATCGTTGCCGCTGTCCTTAGAAAAATTAGATAACTTTGTGTGCTAGCTAAATAGCTCTATATGAACCCAAGTACTGTCTGATCTCGACTAGAATATTGACACATGTTATGCGAATTGCCCAATATTGCCCAGATCAAATCTGATTACTAGACTTTAGTTAAACTTCAAGGAATGCATCTACGTCTCACCAATTATTTTTAATTACTACATCTGTGCTTAGATAGGTGAGCCTGTTTGGGGTGTCAATAAAAACAATGCTGACAACTCAAATAAATTGTGCTGTCCATTGATTTTATTTATAGTCGAGAAGAAAATTTTGGAACGTTCGCCTGGCACATCAGAATATTATCAAGCTAAATAACGAATTCAGAGGCGAATTCAGAGACCATATTTGTTCACTTGTGATGAAGTTATGGTCCACACGGGACAACACTGATGCAAGGTCAACAAAAATCGAATCCAAATAAAAACTATGGGTGTCCTCATTTTTGAGCAAGAACTCCAAAACGTGGTTTAAACGCATACATTTCTCACTTTTGTGGAGGATCTTTTAATTATTATTATTATTAATGAAGGTATATTATAAATTAGCTTTTATGAATTTATAACGGTAGAGATTCACCATTGGTATAAGTTCATTGCGGGCTGTGAGTAAGCCGGTGCTTTTGGTCTCAGTACAGAGCATCTCCTTGAGCTGGGTCCTGTCAGGGCGAGGACCTTTTCAAGCATGCTTCCGTTCTTTGTTGTTCTGATTAATTCTTTACCGACTTTCATTCCGTTTTGTAACGAGATCATCTTTATTGATTTAGGGAAACTACAATTGAAAGAAACACAATTTTTCACCAGATTGTCCTTCAGAAATTTCGAGCCAAGACTCAGGAAGTTCCGATACCTCTGAATGCAAACGTCCCTGTTAAACACAGTTCGCTTTCTGTTCAACGGCAAAGGGGAATCACTGCTGTTGATTTGGTGATCGAACGTCTCTAGCGATGTGTACCTCGTCTTGTTTTCTTCCGTGACTCCTGCGGCGTTAGAAGAAAACACGAGGAACGGAAATACCGTGATATTTAGTTGGAGATCAAAACGAATCGGCGGATACCAGCACCGGCGGAAGCATTTACAGCACACGCTGCATTGGAGGCTTGCCTCAAGGCCACCTAAGAACTATACAATCATGTTGATTGAAGTACTGTAGATGATGTCATTCAATCATCAACTTGCTTTTTTGATATTTTTATGAATCTAGCAAGTAATTGTACAACTGTGGTCGTACAACTCCAAAACCAATCGTCTGGTTTGGAGTTGTTATGAGTCAAGTGTGGTCATGCGTATACCATGGAATGGAAACACTTCAGGACTGCCTCAGGGGAGAATCATCAGTGGACTGCTCGTTAGTCCATTTGCACTTAAAGGGGTTGTCCGTCTTATGAAGCAATGCCGAAAGCAGTTGAACCGTGGACTTTAAATGTTGGCTGTGAGTCAGCCCGGAAAATTTAGTAGTACACTGGTAATCAATCACTCGCCTTCTATTAACGATGAGTTCTGCTGGAGATGGATAACCTGGGGATTACACGTCGTGGGTAACTAAATTGCATTTCGCGTAAATTACGCATATATACATAGAGAAAGAGAGAGATACGAGTCACTTGGAAAACACCGATGATTTTCAAAAATAGGGAAATATTAGCAATAGATTTCCAAATCTCAGCGATCTCGTATTGCATTGTCTAATCGTTTCCAGGATAACATCAATATATATATATATATATATATATATATATATATATATATATATATATATATATATATATATATATATATATTCGTACAATATTTAACACGGATTCGGTACGCAACCTTGCCTCACCAAATAGCCAGGATATCTATGATCTGCCTAGAGTGATCTTCGGCCTATTTCATTTCAAATAAAATGGCACGTGTCGTTTCTATAAGAAAAGATCGCATATTTATTGTATCATCACTCTCTCTCCAATTTAGCCGAAAATTTTGACCAATGTTTGCCTATGGCTGAGTGTCGATAAATCGTATCCAGTGGAATTAACAGCAAAGGATGCAATTGTTGTCTCCCGTCAGCCAGTTCAGAGGCTTCTCCTCGCCAACCGACATGGTGCACTTCTTGCCGTCGACATCGAATTCCGCTTTGTGGAGGTTGAATCTGCGCAAATGATCGAAACGAGCGTACAATATTTATCCGTAGTACGCGGAAATTGGTACCTGTGCGTCCAAGCTCTCAACATGGGCAGGCGTCACCCCTCGGAGTTCGACAATACTCGAAATGGTGTAGCTAAATTTCTGCTTATGAAGGTGCAAGGCCAGCGAGAACGAATCGCCGCAGTATATACCTGCAGATTTGCTAATTAAGTAATTGCATTGAAATTTTACCTTGTGGACGAGTTAATGGTATAGCTCTTGAATTCGACTTTGTCCGTCTTTCCAAGCTCCTTGGCCTTAGCAAGCATTTCCTTAGCGACGGCACTAGTGGATGGATCAGCAGCCTGCGAAGCGCCGAAACCGGCAGCGCAAGCGACGGCCACAATGGCTGCGAAGGCGATCAGGCACTTCATGGCGAATGTGAGTAACTACAAAGGAAACATTGAATTTCATGGAGTCACTCGAGGAATGGCCAAAAAATAATTCGTCGAATATCTAGCACTCTAACCTATCTCAGGGGAACCCCCTCTGCGGGGACGAAAAAAGCGGAAAACATAATAAGTTCTAGTATGATGATATTAGAACTTCAAACGTTCAATCTATGGCTGCAGTACACTCACGTTTCGATAAAAGCAGCCAGCCGGTTGTCAAGTGGCAATTGCCAATTCAAAGTGCATCTATCCCTTGACACGTTCACTGGTAAAGGATTCGTGGCACGGACGTGACTCACACAAACAATAAGTTGTCGCTGGTCACCCCTTCTCAACAGCGGACTATTTTCAAATGGAACTACGTGGAATGGAACAACAGTGAGAGTAGCATAACACAGACTGCTTCACTGTACAATAAAATCAGTTGCAGTGTCTTTCAAGCCAGTGAGCGTCCGCTGTCCTTCTGTCAGTGCAGCCATGGTAGCATGAGCTTACGCGAAATAGCAACAACAATCGATCATAAGCGTAAACCACAGTCTACAATGCAAATTTTGGATGCTAGCAAAATCGATTCTGTCGCCATAGAATGTGATACTTATAGGAAATTCGAAATTGCGTCTTGCATTCAGGGTACCGATTGAACTATGTGACATCAACTCATTGTTACCTCCAACGGGAAAGGGTAATGCTTACAGAGAACGTCGTTACCTCTCCACTCACCAACGATATATGCGGAGGAACATCATATTTTGCAGCAATACACTGTATGCATTCGACTCTTCGAATAGATTAGCTTATTTCTTTTTAACTGCGATCATATATATATATATATATATATAGAGAAAGAGATAGCACATATATGCGTGTCCATGCAACCGACTGGTAAATAATCTAGCCGCTAGATTTACTCAGCTCTGCAGCACTGTGTAGCTGAAATTGTTCAATTGTAGTTCCTATACACAGCTACCGGCCTCCTAGAAACACACGTGACTTCCAAGCTTCCGCTTTAGGCCAATCTATCCGCTGGCATGTGTTCAGTTTTCAGAAAAAAATATATACTGTTCTGGATGCGTTGCAGTAGTAAACCGATCTCGCGGAAGAGTTTGACTAGAGCGCTGCTAGTTTCAGAATAGGAGCTTGAGCTCAAAATGCAAAGTAAAGCTAAATCGCAGTCATCATCATCGTACATCCACACTAGGGCTAGCATATGGGAGTGTGGACCTGCGCAACAAAAGGGCGATGTCTGACATAGAACGAATGAGTGTTCATCCCTTCGTGCGGAATATCTGCGTCGTTCGATGACAGCAGAGGCAAACCGCTGGGTAAATTGTGCACTCACATTTTGATTCGTAACTGAATTCGGTTGCTCAACGCTCTGTGGAACAGAATTATAGGCCACTGTTTGGATTTTTTGGTCATTGCAATTCGAAGGGTTTACATTGTGCTGGGCTTTGTATGCCGACCAATTTTAGCTGGGAAAATGCTATCGTAAACACGTGTT
The DNA here is from genome assembly GCA_019614645.1 of Stratiolaelaps scimitus. Taxonomy (NCBI): domain Eukaryota; kingdom Metazoa; phylum Arthropoda; class Arachnida; order Mesostigmata; family Laelapidae; genus Stratiolaelaps; species Stratiolaelaps scimitus. The sequence goes on from JABWDB010000016.1 coordinate 5,241,163, forward strand.
CAATCTGGGTCACTCGTTATGTTGAAACCCAATAACCATTCACTTGTTGATGCAACTGAACAATAACGAACACTTTAAAATTGAATAATCATACAAGAACCTATCTTCCGATTAAGTGGATAGTGATTTTAGAAAATACTCCTGAGTAGTCATTTATGTCATTCAAGTAATTTAAGCCATGAACTGAAGATTCAATAAAGATACTTACATTTTCGGATAAAACACGAACTCAGCTACTACTTGCGTTAGTCAAGGTGTGATCGCTTCTCCTGTGGACTCCCTTTATATAAGAATCTCGTAAGCGGGTGGCGATTGCCTCGGAGAGTGAGAGGAGGTGGGCTCTACTTGGACTGTTAGAGCATACCACTTTCACTTCTATTTTTTTTTTGTTGACCAACCATGGGGCGTATAAACTTGCTGTTCTGGGAAATCTGCATAATTTCAATTGGGCCAAATTGTAACAGACAAGATGAACGCCATTAAACGTGGGTCTATATTCGTAGAATTGGTGACTCAATGGACAAATGAATGGATTGGTCATTATCAAATGATCAAATTACGGTCATTTTAAAGCGTAATTTAATTAGGTACGTTACAACATCATAATCTACACTCTAAACAATACGATGTAATTTAATTATATAATCTACAATTTAATCATTTGCACTATAAGTAATATAGTGAAATTTCCTTATCTTCCAGTACACGTAACTCACTGTGGATCATGGTTATTAATTTGTTTATGAGCAACGTACGATTGTGGGCAGAGAACTAGGTGGTCCCATTACACGAAGATCAAGCTATGTGTCGTATTTATGCGCTATTATATATTATTTGAATGTGCACCAGTAGTGATGCAGTTACGCCGGCGAGGTCAGATCGGGTCTTTCGATGATCAATTGTCTCTGTCATCAACTAACTTGTCGATTTAGGGGTAGAGATTGCCAATTGCGAGCCAGGATGTTGCCGCTGTTCCAATTCTGCTGCATCGAACAATGATTTAAAGGAAACAACTCAGCTAGTGTCGTCGATAGGTTGATACAAATATACACGAGGAAACTGGTGCACAACGAGATGAAAACACCACAACAGGACGGCCTTGGCATTGTGTCGACAGATAATACCGTCTACCCATTCGCTATTCAAGCTAACAGATAGCAGCGGTTTTTGATATGGAGAAAATGGTTCTTCATTGATCCGCACGTTGGCCCCGTCGATTCAGCACTGCAGTGCTTGTCACTTGAAGCGACTTACGAATGTTGCTGTAGCCACCCCCCCCCCGTACGTGGTATAGCATCGTGTCAAGCTGATATTTGACTCCTAACAGGGTATCCATAGATTATTTTCTAGCCGCTATCTTCATTCGAGAAAGGAAGTAAGCTACAAAGTTCATTAGAACAATACACACCTACGAATAGACAGCTTTTTTTCTCGCACACTTCAATTTACTTGCTTCAAGGCCAACTAAGAGCTGATTCGGTAGCGCTTTCATTACGCCGGCGAAAGGCATATCAACCTAAAGATATGACCCTCTTGCTGCAGGGTCGCCTAAGAAGCTCGTTTGTCTATCCTCATTGAATATATAGAAATTAGTTAGCGCTTTCGAGATACTGTATATGTATACGTTTTTGCCATGATACGAATCGTCTGCGAGATGAACGCTGTGGGCGATTAAAAAATTCAGTAGCCAGGTAGGATTTGATAGGAGGTTTAAAATTGATATATTCAACCCTGTATGACGTTTCAGATTTATTCGAGATATGTAGATGGGCAGTATTTAGTGCTAATGAGTTTTCTTGGTGCGTTTTTAGTACGTTTGAATGTGTATTGAATTATTTGTTTAATTTATATAATAAATCTAAATTTTTAGTTCGATTCAAACAATCATTATTAATATTCTATATTTCTTATAATTATCTCGGTTTAGTTTCGTGTGCTATTGTTGTGCTGTACACGGGCAGGGCTTATGGATGTTGGAAATGGTTTGGAGGCCAGGTACACATTGCGTAGCCACGAATTTTGCCGTTTTGTAGATCATAACTTTTTTTTTTCGTTGTTAATTAATTAGATTAATATTATTAATCTAAAGCTGTTTCCGGTCAACGACAATACGAGAAAACTGTCGTCTCTACTACATTATGTAGCGTTGTATATTGCTATTGCACCTAAACAAGAAATGATATTCTATATACATATATATATATATATATATATATATATATATGTCTACGAATAAATACGATGTGATATCAATATTCTAGGACCAAAGTTACTTTTGGAATAGCTTACTGCGTTACTACTCATACTATTAGCCTGTTTATTCTAATGTTTGTTGCATCAAATAGATTTGCCATCACATCTTGGCTGAAAGCTGCCAGTTGAATAGTAGAAGAGAAAAAAAACCTGCTATAAAGCAGATGGGACGCCGTTATTTCTTTGACAGTGCATGTCTGATGTCATTAGCCTTACACGTTCTCAGACGTGTCGTTGTTTAATTAGCCTCGCAAACAATCATCTAGCTGTACTTCGTTTATTATATTTCAGCTCTAGTTCGGTGCATACGACACAATATCACGGGCATCAATTTTTATTGCCCATGCATTGTTTGTGTACCAAAAGCAATCTATTGCCCTGTATTATCACGTATGTTTAGAAGTTGTAGAAATATGTAGAAGATGATTTATTTCAATACCCCTTGATATGGTGTGCATACCCTGTGCTATACGTAGTGTAATCATAATTTTATTTATAGTTCGTCTATTACCATTTGACTCAGTCCCAGCCACATGGATATGTTGCGCCTATTTTAGATACGCATGTACACACTAAATAATATCATTAATTTAATGAAATGGAAAACAACCAGAATTTCAAGTCGAATGATACCTTCCGAACTAATCATTTCAGCGCGAGTGAGTGATTGACATCGTTGAAAAACCGTACATCGACACTATGAAAACAGAAAGTGGACGCTCAACGAAGACAACTACTTCTACGGGTGCCAACGAAGAAACACCAGAAAATAAGGCAACCAACATTGTAGTACCGGTCTATGAGGTAGGTGTTTACTTTCACTGAAGGCCTCTGGTCTTCGCGGATCGGCCGTGGTCGCAAAATGGAAAATTCGATTGCCAGAGAACAAACGTTCGACCCGACAGAGAAAGAGAGGTAGAGAGAGAGAGAGACCACAGTGGAAGCTTGTCCCGATTTGCTGTGTTTTATTTTCGACTTTTTCTTCCTTGGTCGTCGTTGTCGTCATCGTTTATGCAAAGAGGGAAGAAAAGACAAGAGATTGACGACCAGCCGCAGCGGAGACGCTGCAGATCCTGTGGATTCCGTCGAGTGGATCGTCCGCTCTCTCACCAGACGATAGTCGCTTAACGACCTTGAGTGCCTCTTGCCAGCGACATAAGCACTAACCAACACACACGGAATAGTGGAGATGCTGCAGATGGCAATCACGATGTTGCTAATCTTGTCGGTGATAGCTTGAACCAAGCTGGCCAGTAGTTCTGCATGACATTTCCTTGCCGCATTCGTCTATCCGGTCGATCAACTTAAAGGGGAAATACTCATAAACACTTTATGCAAACGCCGCCTCAGAATGATTAACAAACGTTGAATTCAGCTCTTCACAGTAGTGAAGACCTTCGCCTGTGCAGTAGTTGTACCTCTTTGGACGATCGCTATATCTACATTGGTCTAAACGCATATATGTGCAAGGCTGCTGAGGCCTGATTGTATTCTACTCACCAGTGTAAAAGTATGATAATAAATCGGTGTTCTAAACGATAAGACAGCTTTTACTTACTATTGATCTTCTGCTATCTTAGCTAATAGCAGTTTCCTCAAACTGGTATGCACCCTATAGTTGAATACGGTAATAGAAATAATAATACACAAACAATGCATAGGAAATAAAATTTAACGTCCGCAATGATATTAAGGTATATTCGAACCTCGAGTTTCTATTACAAAAATTAATGCGCGTGATATTACGGTACATTCGAATCTTGAGTTTTTATTACAATACACGTTATGTGAAAATCTCACCACAAACTATCCAATACATACATTAATTAATACAGATAATGAGCCGTACGTAGTTTTGCACTATTTGCGATAACGCACAGAAATAAATTCACGCATAAGATCAAACACGTGTTCAGTCATTTATTTCCTTACGAACAAAATGATCATCAAGTAACAATAACAATTTGATACATATTATATATATTTATATATCGACAACCATTATATAATAATATCAATAATAACAAAAAAATAATAATAATAATAACCACGAAACATTTCAAAATAGGGAACTCCATTCATAACACATTTTTACCAAGGGGCGGGTGTAATGTTTTATATTACACGTCTAGTTAACGATTTGATCGGGCGTTTTTCCAAGGGTCCGTTCAATCGTCAACTCAATTTTTTCTTTTGCAGTCAACGTTCGACGTCAGTTAATCGAAGACTGAATGTCGACTGAAAGACCGAAAAATCGCCGGTTGTCAACAGCAGCGATAACGTTGACTAAATCTTCTGATCTCCGATCACAAACCTCTGAGGAGAGACAGAGATATGTGACATGAGCTGGGCGAGACTCAGCTGTCCAGTACAACATGATGATACATGGATGTATCCGACAGATTCTCGATAGAGAGATGTAACGTCCGGAGTACTTATATCATGCTAATTGTTATTGCCTTCGCCGTACGAATCGGTATTGGAGACGAAAAAATGGAACGGCTACTTCGTATTCGGGTGCCTCACATCACCAGTCATTGCTTCACTTCACTATTACGTAGAGGTATGCATTGTTTTTATAACTTAACAAATCACTGCTAGGCTCTATTCCGCTGTTATGTTACACTCGGGGGAATCCACGTTGGATTGGAAGGAAGGACGGTCGGCCGCTGCGTGCGCATATGCAGGTAGCATATAATTATTATCTCATTCAGTGCATACAGGTCATAAACAATAAAAAAGACCTTCAAACCTTCAATCTTCTGCCTGTCCTGCGCCTCGTGGTGGTCGGTGGCAGTCGCCTGCAGTGGGAGCAACTGTCGCCTTCGGTTTCGTAGCTGTCTATCAGCATACGCTGAAGATTTATCATTCGTGTAGTAGTACAGTGGTGTGACCAGTGCAGGATTTTCGAGTGAAATGAGCCGTTCACTTTATTCCTTGTATTTTATTGTTTTTATTATTAGTAGAAGTAGTATTCCCCAACTAGAGCATCCGTAGACGCTATATTCTTGCACTGATCACTCAATCAACGGGTCGAACTTCGATCGATGGGTCGAAAAGTCACGTTTTGAACCTCCCAACGAATATTAATAGCAGTGAGTCTTCGTAGAGAATGCCAGCAACAATTGTCAACAGTCGTCTCAGCATGGGCCGAGAGAGCCACTTTTTCCTATACTACCCTGGTACTACGTGTTGTTCTCTATCGCCGATGCGGAGGACGTCGAATTCACAACCGCAAACACAAATTGAACATTGTTAACTAGGACCTCGAAGATGGCCCGTTTCATCTCTGCCGGGATACACCTTCGCCCGGCGACAAACATTGTACCAGACAGTCAACTCGTCATGACCATGTGAAAATCGATGTGTGTTGAAGTTATGGTAACCAAGATAACGCACACGCTCGATGTAGCGAAAGATATGGGTGGGCAGTGAGATTGGTAGCAGAACTGCATATATAGAGTGCATAATGGATGTCATAAAACGGTAATATTCCATTGATGCCCGGAGCTGAGGCAAATCAATGAGATATTCCAACTCGCGCCAATGTAAGCTCATTCTAGTACCTTCTATGACATTTTCTTATTACGATCACTAGTCTATCACCTTGCTACTTAACCTGCTCATCTCACGTTCAGTTCAACACCGATATATATATATATATATATTATATATATATATATATATTCGAATATCAACAGCAACTATACTTTGCTTTCGGAGAAAGCAAGTTGATATTCACGAGGTCGACATTGGATTACCGCCTCCGGCACCAAATGACGATAAATGAGAGAGACAGAGGGAGAGAGAAAAAGGCGGAGACGGCTGGGCCAGTTAATATGATATTAACACCTTGGAACAGTGTGGAACAGTGAACGGCGACTGATACTCTGGCCCGTCTCCTCCCGCGTCAGTCATTGCGTCAGCAAATCGGGATACGCTGTGTCGCGTGCAGAGCAAGCGAAACTTAGTAAATATAGTGATTCACCTCACTCTGCTCATCCGCAAAGTCCCCTTGCGTTGACCTTCGGCGGGCTCGGCCTCCTCACTGCCAACCTGCTGGAAGGTGTCCGTCACGGACTTGAAACCTCAACGGGGGCCAAAGAGTTATTCATTCTTCTCTTCGTCAACCTTAGGTATATCATTGGACGTGGAAAGAGAAAAGGCCGTCGCCGTTCTCATCTATCTGTTAACCATATGAATAAATAAATTTGCCCTGGAGCGTTAACAGATCTGCCTAAATCATTGATCCTACTTTGCTCTATCGAATGAACGTTACTAAGGCGCGCGCAAATTGTCATCTTATTAGGTTTTTTTCCGTTAGCGATTTTGGCGGCATAGGTCTTCGCGTCGCTACTCTTCATTAATCTATTGCTAGACAGAGATAGCAGAAGATAGAACTGATTCATTATGTAATGCTGAATGAAGGCCGTGTCAGCAAATGATTAAAGGCTCGAGCAGCTGGTGGTGCTGTTTATAGGGAAGGGCTACACGGACGTAAGGACGATGTCCTCAGCCCTATCTGTATGGCTTATCCCACAGAGGAGTGGGTAATCGAGCTATAGCCTATAACTGGGTAACTGTAGATACGTCGTTGTTTGGTGCGACTAACCACTTGCCACAAGCTAAATCAATGGAAGTTTCGCGTTGCTCGTTTGAGAGCGACGCAGGAATCGAGTGTCGATACGCGTTACTTAGACTTGGTCTTGGCTTTCTTTGATTTGGTGGGAACCTTCACTGTAGCCTTTGTCGAACCGGTGTCGTGCTCCTCAGAATCATGTGGGATCGAAGATTTCTCCTGGAACGTGGTTCATAAAATGATGCAAACAATATGGATCAAAGTAAGGAACGCAGCATTCAAATAATGCCCTACTATACTCTAGAGTTACACATTCATTTTGTTTTATCCATCGAGCTAGACACGTCTTCTAGAACCGAACAGCCTTCAAAATGGGTAGAAGCATACATGAAAAAAGTGAGCATTTGTGCTCATTAGGTACATCGCTAACATGATGCAAGATGCAGCCAGTTGTACTAACGATTGCCACAAATACAGTATAGTGATAAATTACTAAATCATCTTTTTGTTTTTCTTTATTACTCACCAGATACTTCGTCAGCAGTTGCGGTAGTTCGTACGCAATAACGCGATCAAGCTTGTCGATTGGGCAACCTTTCACATAACCTAAGTAATGAATATGCAATCATCAGTTACTGATGTAATTCTTGCTGAGATTGAAATTTAAAAAAAAGCCCAAAAAATGACTACACATCAACACATTAACATATGTCTGAAAGTTAGACTATTGACGATTTTAGTATGGGTATATTTGCATCCACATAGGTGATATAACGGCGGTAGTGGAAAAGGAACAGTCAAAAACACACATCTCAATTTTGACAAAATTCAAACGAAACTTAATCGCATACCGCACAGATCCTTGAGCCGAGAGAACTCGTGGAGAGGATTAAGCTTGAAGAAGGCGGCGTAATCCTCGGGTTCTAGGAGGTCGTACCTGAAACCGGGCAGTAATTAAACACCAGTAATTAAACGGCATTGGTCGGATGCTCGACGCAACTGCACGCACAGCCCCCTTCAAACTGAATCCCATGGCCTTGAATATTGATATTAACATTCGAAACACTACGTGTTATACTACCTGGAGATATTCTTGCTCTGTGAAATGGTGTCGAAGATGTTGAATTTCGCGGGATCCTTGATAACCTGTTCTGCGACCTTCTTCTTGTTTCCAAACATTCCCTATAAACGATGATAACGAAACCGTATACTTAAAATACTCTTCATTAGTTATCCATATATAGCTGTAAAGATCACGCATTCTGCTATTCATTATTATGGGACTATTGAGCTTGCGTCAATAAAATGAACCTTGTGTTTGTAGAAGGCATCGAGATAGCAGTCGACGAGTTTCGCGTGATTTCGAACCCGCACTGCGTGACGGCGTGCGTACATCACTGTATTCTCCACTCGTTCATCCATCACCTATGAGAGCAAACGGAACAATGAGAAGAGCAATAGATAGCGTCATGGACATTTATAGTTTTCAGGCGATCCTTTTGTTTGAATAGATGACAAGTTTAAATAAATAAATACCTTGGCTTGGCCTGAATTGTGCTCACTTTTGAAGTACTAATAATCTAGACTGGTACTGGTTCAGCCGTGCATAGAAAATGACAGGTACAGATGTGTTTTGAAAAAAAATCTTCAAAGAAAGACCTGCTCCAGGGTCATTGGAAGCACTCACTTCTTTGAGATGGCTGAGGAATTCCTCTTCCTGATCTTTGAGATACTCCGCGGGGCTTCCAGGAAGATAAGGTCTGAGGACGATAGACGCATCTGAGTAAACCTCAAAGTGGTCGAGTTTCCCATTTATATATATATATATATGTCTATTTAACTAGAGCAGAGGAACGTCGGCACGCGTTTCGGATAAATGGGCAATGGGTTATACGGCGTCTAGTCTAATCACCAGCGATTACCGGACGTTAATGTATTTAAAGCTGCAGTGGAAAAATTCAAAAAGCCGCTGAGCCAATATTCATTTATTGGGGAATCAATGCTAATGTCAATGTATGATGTTGTTTGCACCTGTTTATCATGGAAACGGTATGGATGATGGGAGCATCCGATGAGCCCAATAGAGGTGACACGTTCCAAAGGAGTTGACCTAAATACAATGATGTGATTAGAACAGAACCTGGTCCAAAATTGCACAAGGCGAACATACTTCTCGCGTTGTAGGACATTCGTGCAAAACAGATAATCTTGTGAATGCGGCAAAAGTTCTTCTTTGTGAATAGATGTTAAATGTACCTGCGACACGGGTGACTTCAGAGGCCTCGACAAGGTCAGCCTTGTTTAGCAGGAAACGGGTCTGTTGTTCCTTTCCGCGAAGCTGATCGAGCATTGCCTAGAGTTTGAGATACTGACACATTAATATAGGGGATGGCTTCCTCTAAAAAAACAAATTTAGACACATTCCTTGATTAATTACTTGGTGTATAAAATCCTTGGCTCATAGATGTAATATAGGTCGCTTTCATTCTTCATTTTTCGACATACTATATAGCCGAGGCTATATAAATAGTATGTCGAAGAATGAAGAAATATCAAAAACAATATCTGTTTTATTGATTATTAGCATAATAATCTCTAAATAAATATATTTAGAGAGACAGACCTTCATATCAGCGCCGATCTCAAGCTTCGACGGATCGAACACCACATATATAGCATCAGCCCGATCGATGAACCACTGGAATGATGAGACACAAACGTCATTCTGAAGCAAAACATGTGTGAGCATGTTTCTAGTCGGCGTTGAATACGTTCACCTATGAACTAGTACATTCAACTTCGGTACCGGTTGGAGAGGAAATGTACATGAAGACCAGGCTGAAATATTATTATGTAGCTAACTAAATTTTTAACCATCGATTAGGTCGCTGCTGTTTGTCTAGATGGCCAGGCCGAAATACTATTATGTAGATCTCCTAATGCAAATGTAACCCCAAATATTGACACTTAGGTTTAAGTAAAATTACCCCACATAAATACCTGGAAGACGTCCTCAAGGGGGAAGTCCTTAAAACGCCGACCATCAATCACACCTGGAGTATCAACAATGGTCACCTGTTTCACAAAACGACAACCGACTTAGAAACCAACCTACATTAGCATATTGTGCAGATTATTTAGGACTTGTGGAAAATGGAAACCTTGTGATCAGCTAATCCGACGATATACTATACGTGAGTGTATGAGTCGCACAGTAATTTTCGTTCCTTTAGCGTGTGAGAGTGGTTCTTTGCTCCTCACCGCATGGACTACTAGTCATAAACCCAAACAAGATGATATATGTTCGTACCTTTGAAATGTCTCATCGTTGGAGACAATACATATAATAATAATAATAATGATGTGATAAGCTGAACCATATTGCAATTATTCGCAGCAGAATATCTGTTTTCTGTAAATAGGTACAGATGACAGGTCATTGATCATCATTAGTTTATGCAAACCTTCTGCAGGAGAGGATGACTAAGTCCGATTCCGCGGAAGTGTGACAGGAACGCCTGGCCAAATTTATTAACCCCGGAGAAGGCCCAATCGCCCGCCATCTTCAGACCACTCTCCCTAAATGAACACAACATATCAATAGTGTCTTTCTGAACAAAAAACAATACGATAAGGTATCACACATCCGTTTTGCAATTGCGAACACTTTTCAGCACTAAAATAGGCTCGTAATTATGAATTGAAGAAAAGGTTCTGCCTATTCCTCTACCCATCATCGTTGGAGAAAGATGAGATGTTAGAGTCATATTCGTAGAAGATGACTTACCTGACGATGCCGTCCTCGTTATAGTGGACAACGGTAAAGAACGAATCAGTAGGCTGGGGTCCAGTTTTGATAGCGGCTCGCGTATCATCCGTTCCTGCAGAGCACAAGGCCAGTCTTCACCCACTTGACAAACGCATGGCTAAGTATACATGTATGATGACAAGCACATGATAGAGAAAAACAGTGAATATAAATTTACCCAGAAGATAGTTGATAGCGCTGGATTTGCCGGAGGACCATGGACCCAAGAAAAGAGCCATAGGTTTATTGAAAATCTCAGCATCTGAAAAAAATCAGTAACGCATTCAAAGCACAAGCAACAGACATCACGTAGATAACATGGGGATACAATATTATTATTGTTATGACCTTCCGCCGCAACTTATGGGCTTACACTTGATCGGACAGTTACATAGCAATAATAGTCAGCCGGCGTTCCCAACGGCACTACGCTACCAAATTTTTAGGCTCTCGAACTTTGAAGCAAAGTATGGTTCATCACAGTGAATTCTCAGTCTAGAATTATCTATCAGATTTTCTTTACCTCCAAGTACGCGCTGACTAATATCGGAAAATTTGAAGCTTTTCTCCAACGGCTTGATCGAGTCTGTGGCGGATTTTTTTATGTCTTTCAGGATCTGCGCTATGAGTTTCTCTTCCTTGCGGTCGGAGTCAGAGCCAATAGACGCAAAGCCAAGGGCATCGGCAATGTGGCCTCGTTTACGAACACCATCAAGGGTAAGTTTCGGCATTGGCGGGATGTCGCGTTTCTTTTTCTTGTCCTTGCCCTCGTCTTTGGCGGCCTTCGCAGGTTTGGCAGCCTTCTTCGGCGGAGGTGCTGGCTCCTCCTCTACACTTTCCTCAGCTTCATCCTCATCTTCGTCTGTTTCCTCAGTCGCCTCTTCCTCTTCGCTCTCTTCAGTTGCCTCTTCCTCTTCACTCTCTTCAGCTGCCTCTTCCTCTTCAGACTGTTCTCCAGACTCTTCTTCACTTTCCTCAGCCGTTTCCTCAGCTGATTTCTCATCATCATCGTCCTCTTCTTCAGACGCTTCTTCGCTCACTTCACCGGATGCCGCCTCCTCTTCCTCTTCGCTTTCCTCATCGCCTTCTGATTCGTCCTCGCTGCCTTCGTCTGAGCCCTCATCACTTCCCGCTTCTTCCTCGTCACTGGCCTCTTCACTTTCGGCCGACTCCTTATCCTCGTCTTCTGATCCGTCTGATACCTGCTTGAATATGAGGTAGAGACGAAAGCGCTTGTTAATATATCGGTTTTGTCATTTTATTTATACACACATACATACAGGTACATGGATTATACAAGTAGCATTGAACAGACCAATATTGACGGACGTAAGGAGATGAAGCTTCTGTTGGACGGTCACACATATGGTCGGGACCAGAGGATCCAGATACGGAGGCGCATGGGAAGGGAAGGGACGACCAAGAACACGACGACAAATGGTTAAAAAAAAAGACTCTTGCTGATGCACAAATCAATACCGAGCGGTAAAATCACAACAACATGTGCACAAAACATACTCGGATATCTTCCCGCACGCGAGCATACACAGGTCGATCCACAAAGACAAGCACAAGAATCGAGATAACCACGGTCGGACAACGGCTAAGATTTCGGGCCTAAGGGGGGGAGGGCTAAACCATTCACTGATTCTCCTGACGGACCTCTTCGCTTTCAGCGCTTTTCTCATCTTCTTCTCCGCTTTCGTCCATATCTTCTTCTACTTCTGCTGTCGCATCTTCGCTTTCTTCACTCGTTTCGGCCTCATCGTCATCACCTTCACTTTCAGCTGATTTTTCAGAAGACCCCTCTTCTGAAGTCTCCTCAGTGTCGACAGTCTGCTCCTCCTCATCCGTCACCCCATCTCCTTCATCAGATTCGCCCTCAGATTCGTCCGCTTCGGCTGAACCGGACTCCTCCGTCTCTTCGCCCTCATCACCCTCATCCTATCACCGTGCGCATATTCCGCTAGCTATGTTAATACATCCGTCTATGCTAATCAACGAACCAACGTCTGGATGAGACCACTGTCGGTTTGTCGTTTCAAACTCAATGACCTGTTGAGCTACTCAAGTTACGGTGGCAATCGGTCGTTCTCTACGTCTACATCAAGATTTGTTCTTCTCTACGTGTCTACTCAGGGGTTCATGTTGTGCAGATATGATTCTGACTCTAAGGCGTGCGCATCCACACTAATTTTATATATGCGTTTTACCCGTGTACTCGAGGGATAAACTAAAGATGCGTGGCATCCTAGACAGTCTATGTGAACTAGCGCCACAGTACAACACACTATCCGCCAGCATTCAGTTTGTTTGCAGTCGCTATGTATACATACCTCATCTTCATCCTCGTCTGATTCCTTGCTACCCTGGTCCTCACCCTCGTCTGATTCATCGGCTGACTCTTCGTCGCTACCGTGCTCCTCCTCCTCTGAGGCCGCCGCCTCCTCTTTCTCTTCGCTCTCATCTTCCTCGTCGCCACTATCTTCAGATGCCTTCTCAGATCCATCTTCATCTTCTGATGCCTCCTCAGATCCTTCCTCATCTTCAGATGCTGCTTCCTCGGATCCTTCTTCAGATGCTGCTTCCTCAGATCCTTCTTCAGATGCACTTTCCTCAGATCCTTCTTCATCTGCCTGCTCCTCGGTGCCACTCTCAGACTCATCCTCGTCTGATCCTTCATCGGCCTCACTGCCCTCATCGTCGTCACCTTCTACCGAAGCGCTTCCGTCCTCACTGCCCTCATCAACGTCATCTTCAGCCGAAGCGCTTCCGTCTTCACTGTCCTCACCGTCGTCATCTTCAGCCGAAGCGCTTTCGTCCTCACTGGCTCCCTCCTCGGCAGATTCTTCTTCTTCTTCTTCACTTCCTCCCTCAGATTCCTCATCATCCTCTGACGCTTCATCAGATCCCTGACCCTCATCCGAGGCCTCCTTACTCTCGTCTTCGTCCTCTTCCTCTACGGTGGCTTCTGCAGATTCGGATCCTTCATCATCTCCTCCAGACTCAGCATCTTCATCGCTCTGTTTATCGCCATCACTTTCATCAGACTCGGCGGTCCCTTCGTCAGCCTCAGAACTTTCATCCTCGTTATCGTCTCCCTCTGAGGACTTCTCGCCAGACTCTTCGGCGGTATCATCTGATCAAGATGTTATGTGCATAAAGGATGAACTAAATATATAATTCTCTCTGATTATTGTGTATTTTCAGATACACAATCATATAAAATTAAAGCATGCCTCTACATAAATATTTTAAGGAACCACTACTTGATTGAAGATATATATGTAGAACTAGAATTATATCGAAGGACGTGGCCCTTCCTCGACCCAAGGCTCCTAGAAATGAGAAAGAACTATTTCAAAATTTCTGTTACATTACCATCACTGGCTTCGCTGGCTTCCTCATCATCTTCATCAGTGTCTGCCCCGATACCTTCATCCTCTTCAGAACCGCTCTCTTCGCCACTCTCCTCTTCTTCACTTCCCGCTGTACGACATGAAACAGGAACTAAATGTCAAGTTTCCGAACGTGCACTTCTAGACTTTTAGGGTAAAGGTCAATTGGTTTATTAAAGGAGCCACAATTTTACGATTTAAATCTAGCAATCATATAGCAATCTTTTTAAAAGTATGTCAGAAACAGCTGCGGGGGACCATACACCCGAAAACTGTTCGTTTGGGCACGAACTACGGACAGATAAGGTAAAATAAGTGACTAGGACAAACTAAGAACGAAATGTTACCTTCCTCGGAGCCACTCTCGTCATCATCATCCGACTCATCAACTCCGCTGTCAGCGGCCTCTTCACTTTCTTCCTCAGTTTCCTCCGACGCGATCTTCACGGGTGCCTGCAATAATGAACCAACAAAGGCACATACAAATATTGTCCAAATCGCCTTGATTTTCTGCAAATGAGACATCCTCTGGATGCAAAAGCTAGAAATTACTTAAAAGAAAATATGCCAACTGCATCGGACACTATTTCTGAACTAGAGCTAAGATTTTGAACAATTCTAGGCTGGGTCGACGAAGACCTTGGACGATCTACGACAAACAATTGCCAACATATTCCAAGCGTTTTGTTTCTAACAACGGAGCTAGTGCTATGATGATCACCAACATTGTCAAAACTGCTTACCTTCTTCGCAGGGGCTTTTGGTGCTGGTGGCGGTGGAGGAGGCGGTTGGGCGACTGGTACTGAGGGAGGTGCTTTTGCCTGTTTAGCGCTAGCAGGTGCCGTGTCCTTTAGGTGTTTTTCCTTTGGTTTGGCATCTTTTCCCTTCGATTCTTTGGGTTTCTCTTGTTTCACTTCCTCTTTCACCTCGCGCTTCTCAATCTTTTTCGGTGCGGGACTGGGTATAGGTTCATCGAAGGCCGATTTTTTGGGCTCCTCTGCCTTTGCAGGTTTTGCGGATTTGGCCTGGAAAATCGAATGTCGTAGACTGGTAATGTGACCAGACAGAGAGTCGAACAAAATGGCGGTTGAAAGCTCACCTTCAGAATAGTCTTTATACAAGCAATAATGGTGGCGTCTCACCCTATTGCACTGAATTGCCTGAACTCGACAATTAAGCTAATTAAAATTTCTCTGCATCTGTAAGCAGATCTTGGTTTCACTGCAATACTGTATGCTTGTTATACTTGAGAAAACTGCTTGTAACTTAAGAAAACCGATTATAAATTAAGAAAATGCTTGTTAAAACTACGAAAAACGGAAGTTTTTACCGATTTGCCCTTCTTTAACTTCGCCGGTCCCTCGTCCGAGTCGTCGTCGTCCTGCGCGCGTTTCTCGACATAGTAATGTAAGGCATCTGTTACAACCTGGAAAATTGCAGTTTACCGTTAGGACGGACTGAATCAACCGATTTCTAGTCTAATTCGATATGTGTAATAAATTGTTCAAGTTTAGAAATTGGAAAATTAACGAATTGCCTTATAATAAAAAAGAGAGAGAGAGAGAAGCTCAATACGAAAGAGCAATACATCACCTTATCACATTCGCAGTCCTTTATTGATGTTGCTTCAACGCCAATAAATTGATGGAGTTTCCGAGATTGAGGATTCTTAGCCGCCTTTAGTCTATCTGAAATGCAATACAAATGCTTACTTTTAACCGAATTATAGCTAGTTCGTAGTGGTGCCCTCAAAGCACTCCAGTTATGTGTGGTTTATAATTTTGTGCCATCTCAGCCATGTAGTTAACAACAGTCGGATCAATTTTTTATCAAGCATAAGGTTTTGATGGGTGACGAAAACGAGTGACCCCTTCTCAGCAGAGAGGTAGTAAAATCCTGCGCACCCAAACCGGTGCCGCCAATGTCCGTCCTGCTGGTTCTGGTGGTTACCCCTGCGAAGAGCTAGTGGTGACCGAAACGGAAGATCTCAATAAGAGTTGGCCTATTTAGAACCATCAGGGACTTCTCCTGTTTCGGCGACGTATGGAGGGGAACTGGGAATCAGCTATCCATTTCGATGGGTAGGATAATCGTTCCGGGAAATCCCTTCTCGGAACGTGGACTTATTCTACGTCCCAGATATTGACCACCAAGGCATGCCCGAGTAAGGATCGAACGATACCCGAGCAGGGCTTCCTGGGCACGAGGTATCCGAATTGACAACTCTAGCTACGACAGAAGCACATGAGTATTCGCCTCAGATGTTCAGAATATTCCGATTACTTAGTAATTTCAATATACAGATCGTGCTATGTGAATGAATGAATAACAGACTAATAGACTAATATTAGTTTGTCTTCAAATCACGAACAAGGCAGATACGCTGTAGGCGTCTTTTTCAAATAGAGATCGATACTTAATTTAACTACTATGACCTAGCCTCCGACCACCATATATGTCAATACGTTGATTGTAGAATAATGTTTAAATATAAATTCAATAACACTACGAGAATTAAAACCTTAATACTCGTTGGTTTGAAGTTCATTACTTACATAGAGTCGTCTCCTGTACGTCATTTTCATCAACCGTGAACTCTGAAAGACGGAAAGAAAACAATCAATTTAACTAACGCTTCCTTTAATTAAGACATAGATTATAAAGTGATTCAGTTAGCATTCGCACAGGCAGATGCCGAATGTACAGAGCTGACCTATATATATATATATAAACGCTGTAATACATTACTTAAATAGAGCACACATAATGCTACCGTTACGCTTGAGTAATGCCACGCGTGCCGACTCTGTGGAAGAGATACACTCTCAGCAGAGGATGGAGGTTTTAGCAGGCAGAGGCGTTTTGTCATCCACGTCAACCCCCCCGCTGCACGGGATCGGGGCCCACTTTCATGAAGACTGTAATGTCTCTGCTGGTGTCCGTGAGTTTGAAGAACATTTCCTCCTCTCAAAAAAAAACTAGCTGTTTTGAAAAATTTTACACTTCAATTTATACACTACAGGTACCCTTTTAATTATTGATAGCCAAAAAAGGAGATTCTTTGTAAAACAAATACATGCAACATCCCATGTGCGACACCATACAATAGGTAGTCGCATTTCAATAAATGAACACAGCATTGTGAGTGCCCGTGAACGGACGCACCAGGAAGGATATTCTATTCCATTAGAGAGTTCTCCGAGTTCAGCTAAACTACCCGAATATTTTTCCTGAAATTGATATGACTAATAACCTCTACTTTTAGTCAAGAACATTATTTCGTTCGAACGTTCCTCGGTAGTTTTTTTTTGCTTTTTCACCGTCAGACTTCTCCCAATTGTTCGAGATATCTTGATCGTTGCTGTATTTTTTTTTATGCGAATGTCTGCGTTTTACCTCTGGCTGACACGTTATCTTTATATAATTCAACATTATCATCAGATTTACTTTACACTCGCGTTCACATTTATAATTTCTCACTTTCCTCTAATTAGGTCAAACGAGCGATCCCAATGGGTCCTCGGCACATTGCATGTTGCAATACTGTGAGAAATATAAAAGTCTTCAAGCGACCTGTGTGAAGTTAAAGAAGAAGTTGAACAGACCTCTGAATTATTCACTGGGGCCTGTAGTTGTATTTGTATAGGATCTGTTTGAACAAGCTTGTATGCGGTGCCTTCGCTAAATGCTTGGGACGAACGTGTAGACGCCACATTGGGCAAAACAATTGTTCAGATTTTTAGAGCCGCCAGCCGAACTCAGACTCGACTTTTCCGGTGAAGACTTTTTCGACCGTTGTTGTAAAAACGATTCAAAAGCACGGTGTTTCTCGAAGCTGCAAATGATAAACGCCAACCGTTTCGTCTCAGTCGTCTGTTTCGGGCGAAGTTCTAAGTAATGCGACCTCGGCCGTACTTTCGGACTCCACTCTCGCATCGGACTCTAAAGCTCATATATACGATACTAGCTGTGTGGACGTTCCCACATCCCAGCCCATTACGCTGAAGCTACTCTGACACAATTATCCAGAAATACGTTTTCAGACAAAAAACATTCTATAAAGAACCCTGTGACCCCAAGGATATTCATATTATGCATGCATGCAAGGAAGGAAAACAGAACTTAATTTCGATTTATAAAACGTACCAAAAGTGCGTAATTATTTATTCACACAATTTCTTACCATGTCGAAACATTGCCAGAAATATCGACATGTCCGCGTTCGTATCGCAGCACACTCTCTTAAATAGTTCACAATAATGAAATTGTTCATCTCGTATAATCAACGAGGAACTTACATGCAGTTGCACAACTATAGCCGCTTCAGCATTCAACCTCTTAATTAACAAATGATTCATTAAATTACAACAGCCAATCAGTGCCGAAACGTACTACACGACAGGGTGCGTTAATGCGCAAAAACACGTATACAAATATATCGCTTAAGGACGGTAGAAGAGAGAGAGCACTGATGAGCACACGTTATTTTCAACGATTACATGTATTTTGCCGTTGATAGAAAAGAAAATTTCGTTCGCAATTTTGCTTGAAATGTCTCCACTGTCAGAAAGCCAATCAATTCTATAATTTCACTGTCGACACAGTCGTGTTATGTCACTAAAGGACATCTCACCGGTGACATATTTCATGATGACCGTCCACATCTACGGCCATCGTATAGGCCCAAGCGAGTCGCTTACACTAGTCTTCATCATGGCTGAAGGTAATATATATTTAGATGTATATATATATGCATATATATATCTGGGCGATTTATTCTTTGTGGGATGTCAAAGAGTACAGGGTGCGTGTCTGATATAGTGTAATTTTTTTGGTGTTTGTTTACTTTTCTCCTGGTCATTTCCACTGGTTGTTTCGTGTAAAGACCAGACTGTGTGATGGAGCAAGCGGAGTGTCCACTTCAAAAGCGAGGAGGCGTAATATGTCAACACTCATGTTGGAACATCCATGGTCATGGATGAGCCTACGGAAAATCAAGCCCTGCTGTTGGTGTTGTTGTTGTAGCTGCAGCTGTTGTTGTTGTTTCTAGTAGCTCTTGCGGGTATTGGAGGAAGCCTGAATTGGCGGTTGTCGTGAGGCTGTTTGTTGGCCTGTCGGCCTGTTGAACGATGACGATCCAGGGTCCGCCCTCCTTTGCTTCGCCTCCCTCTGCCATCGAGTCGGCACTGTCGCTCACTCGAGACTCTTAATCAAGATCGGCAGGAGTGAACTCTGCAAAGGAGGGAAGGACTCCGGTTACTAAGCGACCGACGACAGTTTCTCATGCGACAGTTCAAAACACAATGCAGCTTAAAGCAAATGCTCGTTCAACCAATCTGACAAACGCCACTAACGGATGTGTAGGCTCACGTCGTTAGGTTTAAGCAGGCATAAACGGGCAGGACACAGAGAACGGAGAGACAGATCGACATGTAGACGGACAAATAAACAAACATTTTTCAAATAAGCTTAGGCCGAAACGGCCGTGAATATGTCTACCTACTAAATCGGGATGGTGGCATGTTCAGTCTATTTGACTCGAGAAAATCAGATGGCGAAGCCATCTCTATTAACTTGGCTAGTCGTCAAAAAAAACGTTCCAGACAAATCTTTAAATAGCGCTAGGCAGAAAACGTGCTGACGACAGGACATAGGTCATGTGGAGAGTTTGTCAAGATAAGTTTGTCCACAAGAAACGCTTGTGCAAGAATCATTTTCAAATGGGAACCTCCAATAACTTTCACGTTGATGTGTTGATGAGCAAGAAGGCGTAAGGCAGAAATAGAATTCTTAAACAAGACGTGAACGAGAAAATAAGTAAGGGATGTCATTGCTGCCCAAGTCAGATTAATATATTCTATAAAATTTTGCTAAAGGTAAAGCTTTATTGGCTTATTAAAGGAGCTGCAATTTCACAATGCCGTAATGTGGTGTGAGGATAAATCACGATCCCATGTAGAGACGAATTATTGATGTTCTCCTTTTAAGTTTCAGATAGACGAAGCCGTATTAATCAAGGGTGGATTTTCATACGCGTAAATGTTACCTGGACGCCAACCCTGCAATCAGTACTTCAGCCGATACTTCAGCTCCGGACGCACCTGACTTGAAATAAGTTTATCCATTTCAGCTCTGTATATCTAAGACGAACCCTGAACAAACTTTCGATGGGACTACATTTACACTTAACACAGTAATTGCATTGCGGAATAAATTTCAGCAGGAACAATCCGCTTCTAGTCTGTAGATAAACCTGCTCAACCTGAGGTCATTCTCATCAGGCGCGCACGCTATAAAAACGCACAGCAGCATCACTTGGGTGTTGATGCTCGACTCGAATACAGGCCGAGCTCGGTATATAGAGCACGCAGCTTCGTAGCCTGGCTGGTCCGCGCTTAGATTAACTTGTATGGTCGCATACGGCACAGATTCTCTCGGTCAAGGCAACGACTCATTCTCGCAGAGAAAGATGTCACGGCCGGTACTGTGGGTGGTAAGATGATGACAATGGGTACCTAGCGGTCCCTTTTCAAATTCAAAACATTTCTAACCACCGAAACCACGGTAATATGTTTATTGTTGCTGTTTAACTCCATAACATTATCCCTAATACAAGACACGGTATATTGTGTATCAAGCCGTAATGAATGAATCGATCAATCAGACATATCTCCAGCGGTGACCTGATTGAGCTTGTAATCTTTTTTTGAAGTTCTCTCGATTTGAAACTGCTCGATCAACACCTCGCTGGATACATTGTCAGTACTGTGCGAGGCATCTCTGTCAGTCTAATAAACTGTCTGTGTAGTATATGTCACACGCTTGTGAAAAGCCACACCGGCTTTATTCTAGGGTTTCATGAAACCGTCGAGTTTCTCCAGTGGTTTCTCTACCGTGTTGCATCGGATATCGTTATCCTATAAGCCAGGCATCTACGAGACGTCTGACAGTGACCAGAGAGGGACAGCCCAATTGAGCGTCTCATTGCTACTGTTGACGAACGTTGTAAACGACCTCAGAAGCAAGACGGTATGTCAATGTGCAGTGTACAACGTGATCGGCCAGCGACTACCAGATCATACTCACTACTCCCTCATCCTGTCCGATCTTTGTAGGGCGTATGCATCAGTTCAGAGCAATCTACCGGCACCAGTCTGCCGGTGGTCCTACTGTGTGGTGGACCATAGTGTCCATATGTGTGTGTGTGTGAGGGTACGTCCGCTCATCGTGTACAGCGATCGTATTCATTACCATCAGTATCACCAGCCAATTGTCTATGCGTGCCTACCAGTATAGGTACAATGGACATGATGGTGTACGATCTCATTATGCCAGTATTGTTTGCACCACAGCGCCTTATCTCTGGGTACACATCTTTTTGGAATATTATTCCCGTGTTTGCGACAGCAGCAGCAGCAGCAGCACTCACTACCATTGCTGCAGCAGCGGTTTCAGCGCACTGTCGTGTTTGTCAGGTTTAGCCATTGTAGTGCGAGCACTGCTGTCTATTACCTTTGCCGCCCTCCCCGCGGTAATCACGGCCTGGAGATAATTCGTTATCCGAAACAGGTGAGGTGAGCGCTGTGTCGGCGGCTAACACCGGTGTCAGTGCCTGCTGGTTCAAGCAGTGCTAACCTGTAATGCTATCAGCGGTTCCGGACACTGGCACGATAGCGTGAAGCCCATTCCATAGACGGAGGCGAGGCGACTATGCCGCCATCATCTGGACACAACCTATGCGGGTTATGGGCGGCGTCTTAAGGTGGCAATACCCTACCGTGTCGTGTCTCACCTCCGAGTAGAGCCATTGCAAATAGACTTCTATGGCGTTGTATGAATGCCATAGGCGTCTTAGTAGAAGAGGCGGCACCAGGTTGTCGCAAGGGACCCGAACGGGCCTGATCGTATGTTGTCGTTAGTTCGTGGTCACGCGAAATAGCATTCGCCCCGCCAGAGCTCAACTGGGCCTCGGGCACTGCTAGATCTTGTTTTAGGTTAGCGGGACCTATTTTGAAAGGAGGTACCCCGGCTCGATGCGTCCTGCCTCTTCTTTCCTGGCTTTGCTAAAGCGCGTGTATCCAAAAGCGTCGCCCCTCATGGCACCAATCGTGGGTACCACTAGCTAGCAACTCGATGGCGGCGGCGGCGACGAACTCGCCATAGAGCGAGCGTCTGCCGCTGAAGAGACCAGTCGGCGGTCCCAGTGTGGTCCGTTCGAGCGCCAAGGTCGCCCGCCACCAGACTGACCTCCTCTGGCTCTCGGGCCAACAGTTGCGGGCCCGGGTCGATGGCGTCTCCCCATCAGGCCACTGTCTGACTGAACGCCCGCCTAGCGCAAAACTAACCGTAGACAACGAACAGACTACAACAACGATCTCTGCCGCAACCTTTGTCGCATGTACAATCGCACCCTTTAGCTCGAAATTCTCCGAGAGGCACGGCGCATTGACAGCTATATCGATCGACTTAAAGCGCCCCCATCGATTGGCACAGTTCAGTTCACAGTATCTAACTCACGTACGATTGCACACAGTACCGCATTGTTTAAGTGTATAATAACCGAAGCGTTTGGAATCGCTGATGATCTCTTTAGGGAACCTGCCGATTTTTCTGAGTGCCACCCCAAGTGATTCTGCTTCAACGTGTAGCAGAGTGAGGGGGCCTATTAAACGAACCGTCCGATCAAGCAGATTAATAAAGTGTGTCTCACGAGGACAAATGACGATTTCAGAATAATGGCGATTTCCGCGACCAGCACGTATTGAATTATTAATTGAACAACAAAACAGGGAGAAGCATAATTTCGCTAGAATATTCCCAGGCACAACCAAGCACGACAGCTTAGTTCAGGAGACTATTAGATTAGCCGCTGTTGCTTTACAGTAGAGTGAACTACAGTGGTCATGGAAGCGGCAGCAGGGAGATTCAAAAGGCATTTTACCATACGTAGCAAGCGAGATAGCGGATGATCTCAGGTGTAATGAGCCACCGATCTTGTAGATGACCTGCCGATGACGCACAGCTAACACGTCATCGTCGAGCAACAGCGACCGCTTGATTCGTACATCCTCGATACTGGCGAACATGGTGACCCTACGCTCTAGGCCAGTTGCACGGGTCTCTACGGCTGCAGCGACTTTGTTACCGGAAAAAAAGCCCGACCCTCTATGCATGCCAGGACTGTCTCGAGCATTCAATTAAGTTCGCTTAAATCTGTGCCGGATACTTCCGGTTGCCAAGAATGCCCACGAACAGAAAGCCCATTGCATGAACGCTGTTGCTAAGACGATGTCCCATCGCACTCGTTAAGGCGGATTAACAGCCGGCAGAGCGTTGGTGACAGTGGCTTAGTTTTGTGTGACTTTTTGTCGGAATCATGTTCTCGCGCCTCACGCCTTCTAAACACGGAGAAGTTACGTTGAACCAAAGTCGAGTTACGAGGTTGATTACGTTTCCATCGAATAATATAAATGGAGCAGGGGCAACAATGGTATGGGATAGAGGTAACTGTTTTGAGACATATCGTTGAAAAACAGTGTGAACAGGACTGGTGTGCTCATAGCCGGGTAATTAATTCGGTGAAAATTAGTTCGCTCGATGCTAAAACGTACGCCGCTCTTGTAGAGTCAATTGTCTATGGTGAACAAACGGAGGAGAGCATCGTGTTCCTGTTTAGCTGTCGGAGGTACCAGAAAAACATTGAATAATCTGCATCTACATAGCTGCCTTATGCGAGAAGCTATTTGGTTGATTTTTTTTTGTTATTATTATTGACCTGATATTGCTCAAATATCAGGTTAGTTTACTTGACGAAATATGAGTAACGTATAAAACTTGAGTTTTTTGATAATGAACACGTCGATATACACTGCCAAAAGGCATTACCTAAGGTAGCAGGCAAAGTTCATTAGATAACCTAAACATTTGGATCTATGCATTGATGTATGCTAAATAACAAGAGTCGTTTAGGGGCCAATGCGGAACGGTTAAAGTCGACTCCGCACTTCGAACGGGCCCATGACAAGGATTTTACGGAAGGATTTTTTTTGTGGTAGCCACATGCGTATCAATCAATAAAGATCAGATGGGTGCCTAAGGCTGAATCAGCCTGCACCAAGTTGCCGAAATCACGTCCCACATTAACACGTCCACTGGCGAGCTTTTCATCTACTCGACGAATGACCAATTGTCAGTTATCGGGCGCCACATAGATTGTATACGGCCTTCGAAGACGGTTGTTTCCGCTGTTGTTCATACGTCCCCGTTCGTATTCCGCGCCCTTCTTATGTGGGCCCGCAACTACCAGTGGTTAATTCTCTACATCGCTGTAATCCTGCATCGGTCACATTGCTCGGCTCTAGTCGACTTAATTCACCTAGCTCGATTGTCCACAAACACGCAGAACTTGACGACTGAGATCACTCACCGTTGATCCAGATGGCGGTGATGCCGGCAAGGACCAGGAAGAGGATGAGCATTGCACTCATGGGAATGCTTCCCTCCTGCTCTCCGCGGCCCTTATCCGCGTGCACCGCCACCAACGAACTTCGGCGTCGCGACGACATCGTTGGCAGTTCTGCTTCGTCTGCCTTCTGGAGCGGTCGAGCGGCGTTGCCTGGCTGGTTTGGTGGGTGCACCTGGCCAGCTGCTAATTCAGCGGCTGCTGAACGTGCACGATTCGACCTGTTCTATCGTTTCTCGTTGTATGATGAGTCGGCTGTCCTTGCACAGTGGCCCCGTCCGTTGTTCACCGGTCCCTCCGACCGCGCACCAGGACGACGACTGACCACTTCGACGGTGGAACGCAGCAGGGCAGCCTTCGCAGGGCAGACCTACCGGGACATAGCCCTCACGCACTCACGCCTCGGGAGCGGTGCAAGCAGCCGGACCCGCTGCTAGGGACCCGCTCGTGGTTCGCCGTTGCTGACTACACCAGAGGCGTTCGAACTGCAGCGGCCGCAGCCTCAGTAACACAAGATCTGTCCCGGAGAGGAGGCAGTACCCGATAGGCTGTCGACCAGCTCTATGTCTCGCCCGTCCCGGCAGGGCGCACACCGGTGAACGAACCACACCGAAGAAAGCACCAGACGAGGCGGGCCACATATACATACACACATACAGAACCCGAAGTACATCCAGCACGCGAATATCTTGTGCTATGTTTGTTTGCTACAGTAGGACACGGTACAGCATACTTCCCTCTGTTGACGGTTTCTGTTGCGATAATTTCGGTGCAAAAGGTAGATTTGCCAACAGCGAGAGGCCACAAAGGGGCGTGGTATACATGCTGCAACCTAGATAATAAATAGACAGTAATTACCTATTTTATTATATTTGCATACAACACTTGCATGTACTGAAAGTAATTGTAGATTGTGTGCTAATATAGTACCGCAATTATCGGCAACCTCACAACAGAAATAATAGACAAGTAAATGGGCGAGAAATAAAGAAGAAAAAAAATCAAACATCATTCATTTGTCTCGCCTTACCTATGACCTTGGTATGCTCACAACGTGCTTTGGCAATCGGGGTTAGCACGGCACGCAAACTTCGTGGTGCTATCTCACGCAAAAGTGCACACTTGGAAGCGTGAGTGACTTCCAAAGTTAAGCTGCTTGTTAAAATAAAACGACAACTATTACATTGGCGCATACACTTGCTTCAGGAATACAAATGACGACAAATATAAGCGCTCACAATTCGATGCAGCCGTGTCACATATTTCCTTTTGCAGCCAACTTCTGGACTTTGTATATTGTCGTTTTTATTAGTCAATTATCATCTGTATTGTATACAATATGTATATATATATGCTTCCCATTGTCAGGACGCAGACATAAAACATTTACACTGGATAAATAATGCCACCAATCAGGTTGATAACATCTATTAGCTACATCAGCTGGTAGAAGTATATGACTATGATGCTGACCCGATACCGCCGTCTATCACGCGTTACGTTATAAGTTCATGTTCTATATTTGTGTGTGTCTCACGATGTATGTTAGAGTAAGGGCTACCCTAGCGTCCTTGCAGCAATCCAACCTAAATCTACCAATGTATCTATCGCAAGCGATAAAAACTTGAGCGTTACCACCGAGAAGCAATCGCTTACGTTCATGGAAATTGTTTTTTACTGATTCATGTTCGTTCATTATATACATGGCATAATATGTACGAAGTAGCATTTTGTCATACCATATCTGACTTCGTTTTTTAACAACAAAAAACAACGGAACTTGTATGCTTCTGCATACACAACAGAAGAGTATTCCCGGTGCGGGTCCAATCCAAGTCCACATCTCTGGAAAAAAAAAGACAATTTATATTCGTGAGCTATTATGCGGCGAGTGGTGCTACCCATGTAAGTGTTACTTAGCCGATAGTATTCATAATAAACTAAATGAAAGCTTCTTACGTTTATAACTGTTCGAACAGCTTAAATAGGAGAGAAATTTTCAAAAATGCTTAGCGAGAATTAGGTACTACGCCGAGATGTAAAGTAGATTAGTAACACACTAATTGTATTCACACAAAACCAAACAAGCTCGAAATATTATCTATTGCTGCATAGTGTTTCATTCTAATTTACCTTTGCTTGAATTTGTATCTATTTTGACAGTACGTACAACCTATTCAATCTAGAAATCGTCATCCCAAATGGATTTCGTGTATTTATCCTTGAAGGAGCGATTGCCCATTCAACAGCATATTTAATAACGACATTGTTTTATCTAGTAACTATTATATTTTGTTTTTAATTTAAAAATAGGACTAATTAGAGCGACTAATTAGACTATTTAGAGCGTTTCTATATGGCACAAACCACAGACACTTGTCAATCTGAGGCATCTACTCAAGTCCTAACGAGAATTCATTCCGATCAATCTGACGGTAAAGTGTTTGCGCACTCATCTGAAGTTTGGCGTTGTGTTGCACAAACCTACATTCGCACGTAAACGATTACGAACAAGGTAAGGTAAAACCAGACAATGTGAATTTTAATGTACAAAAAACGACCTACGACGTATATAACCATATTAGCTAAAGACAATGTCAACTTGTTTTGTAGTTTATGGACGACTTTCGAATTGAATCGTTTCGACTCGTCTTTTAATTCTTATAGATTTCCTCAGACCACAGTTAAATGATTAGTTAAATCACAGAAACCTTAGACCCATCGCTCTGTTGGTTTGCACCCTAATTGCTCCGCTGCGTAATAATATACACAAGGCGGCGAATTTCACCTAAAAGCTTCACCCCAAGATAATTTTGTTTTCGGTTTGTCATCGCTTCAAGCGATCCATTGTTACTTTCGCTCTCGAGTTAAGCAAACGATCCCCGCAGACAAATGGAGCAAATGGCCACCTCAAAGACTTCTCTATTTCGTCTGTCTGTTAAGTGTCGCTTCCTGGTAATCAGATAACCAACCTCGCAGCATTTCTTTTTTTTTGCACTCACGGTCGTCGCCTGTCAGCTATGTATGAGTGAACTCATAGGAATGTGGCAATATTTAATGCTCGGGAAGCTCTTTCGCATGTTCACCATCTCTGTCATTCAGGATATGACGGGCGTTGCGTTCATTATTACGTCAAAGAGAGTGCAGCAATAATACACTGCGTTGTATTTATATGTATCACCCGAAAGGTCGTGGATCAACAGAGCGCAGATATCCGCGGTGTGGCTTAAAATAATTTCGATCGAGACACACAGTGATCAGACCAAATGGGAGGGATGGTACAGCAGGAAGGTAGTGTCACAGATTATTGGATTATTCCTAACTGAGCATTTCTGTAGAATAGTATTAGAACACTATCGAGCTCATAAGATAATTTAGGAGGATGTCCTAAGGTGATAAACACAAATCTATACATCTGTTATCTTGTCTGACATATGCCTATGCAGCATTACGCTTTGCCGTATCGCGCAAGCTATTAAAATGACCTGGCCGGCAATGACATGCTCAAGCGCGGTTTGGTCTTGTGTAAAGATTCCGTCTGCTCGTTTAAGTAGCTTTTCACCACGGTCTGGACGGCTTAATCATTAGACATTATTGCATTGTTTGTTACTGTTGTCGCAACAACTGTTTCTCATTATTTCCCAGATGAAATAAATGTGGCATACCTTAAAAATTCCTGACATGGCCCTAACAACCGCCACCTTATGCCTAGGCACACTAAAAGTATTATTCGTTCTACATAGAAGCAGGTAAAAATTTTTCGCAAGGCCTTGTCACTTGATTCAATCAAGCGGTCTATCTCTCATCGAACAGCCATCCTCACTCCGGCTCTGGCGAATCGCTATTATCATATATCCATCCATCCAGAGAGCAACTCTTTAAAACCTCATTATTATCGTCTGATTTACCTCGATGACTTACAATTGACCTTGATGAGTTCGAACACTTCGTAAGACTGCTATATAATTAAATAATATATTATAATAATAAAATTAAAGTAAAAAAAAACTGCCCATGTTTGTGTGTCCCCTATTGAAATATATATTATAGATGGTGCATACATATATATATATATATATATATATATACCTATTCCACTTATACGTAGCTGTTTAGATGTTCGAAAGACATGTTACATTATTACGATAAAGAGAGTACCATTGCTTGATGTATGCTGTTCCGTACAGCTCACACCCGGATAGAATAAGTCATTGTTTTTCCAAGTGGATCTATTCTTGGATAGCCACCTGGACATTCACGCGATTCGACGCCATCAATGTTGCAGCCACAATTTAGGAAGAACTCTCAGCTCGTTTGTAAAGTAAGCTGCTCCGCGAAGCCGCATTGACCGAAGCACCCTAAAACTACCCATGATCATCGAATGGGAGATTTTAACGGATTTCACAGTCTGGTCAAAATCCTCATTTTCGACATAGAATCAGTGCTTGGTCATGGTAATCGTCATAGCAGTAAAAATGTCAAGAGCACACACGTGGTATGTAGTGTAAGTAACAAACGGGATGCCAATATTGAAAAATGACAACTAATGATACCAACAATGTGCGCAGACGACTGGCACAATCTTCTTCAAACTTGATGATCTAAATACAGGTAATTATTGTTGTTCGTTATGTGACAAATCGAATTTCTGTTCAGTTTCTGTTGAATTAGCACGAACCTCGCTTTGCAGCATACTTCGCCTACTATCGACACGCTGATTCGTACGGTCTCATTATGCCTAATCTGTGCTACTTGGAATGACGATATCATGATCTGAATAATCGTTCGATGATTGCCGTTCGTTGATTCCTCCTCTCAAACGCTGAATCTCGAAACACCCTCGGCAGTGTATTATGGCACCACGCAAACACTCTTCTTTCACGGTAATAGGCGTAGATATATAGCACCACGCTAGCCGCCACTGTAGCATTTTGACAGTGAAGCATTGTCCTTCTCGAGCTCTTGGAAGTGTTTAGAAGTGAAAATCCACACAACAAGGTGCCATCGTGTTTTTTTGTTTTGCAAGTTACTTGTGGTACCTGATACAGCGTGAAAATGGTGCACTTCGATCAACTGGCTTCGCGTAATGGCCTCCTAGTCATCGTTCAAATCGTGAGTAGATCACGCACGGCGTTTCGACAGATCAATCCTTATTCAAGGAAAGTTTCTTTATTAGCATTCACAGTTGGGCTTCACTGCTATGCTAAAATATTGATTGGATACAAGGAACATATGACCATGAAAATAAAACGTGTAAACTTGACAGAACGATGAAAATCTGCTTAAGTTCGTTAAAAGGCTGTTATAACAAAAAAAAAATATATATATAAATCTCGAGTGTCGCAGGCTTGTACTCGACTTGGCACAGAGCCGTAAAATCAATGCGGTACTTGTCAGAGACCCCAAAGGGTCCGTGATCGGGGAGGGACCAGTCAAAAGAATTTTAGTTATCAGGTGAAAGCATGACAGTATTGCTACAAATTACCGCTGGCAGCTAAGTTTCGCTAGCAAGTCTCAACAGTTGTGGGTAAATGAATGGGCACAGCCAGAAGCACTTGATAAGACATCAAGAAAACCATGTTCTCGCCTTCGCTAGGAAGTAGTGATGATCTTTCGACGATGACTCCTTGTTTTTGTTTGTGTTATCAAAGCTAAATGTGCAAGTAAAATAAACTGCCCATCTTTGAGTTCGAGTGAATCAAATACGTGTGATAATAATACGATCAAACGCCTGACGTAGCCCGGACCTTTCATACTGCGCGGTAGAAAACACCACGGCGAATAGCCTATTTTTGGATCACCACACACATTGTGTTATGGATACTAGGAGCAGGGACGCTATATATATACATATCTATATAAATACAGCACGGTCGTGTAGAGTATACGTGAGCGCGCAAAGAGGTAAACGTACTTACGCGTGCCAAAGTATGCACGCCGCAGCAAAGTGAGCCCAGTTCTGGTAGAGATAGCCGTGTCACGTCGGCGGCGTATCAAACTGAACGAGTCTATGGATATGTTTACTAGGTCATTGAGGTCCCCACTGAGCATATGTGTTGTCAATGCACTCTCAACGATAACCTGAACAACACACGTGTTACGAGCTATTTCCAGACCCATCAAAAAAATGAACAGCAGAGGCTGAATAAGCGCGTTTTTTTTTTGCGGAGCCAACGATATAACAACGATTTTACTTTCGTCATTAATAACTATTATGTAAACACAGCAACACATATAAACACTTTCGAAGATATTAGAAAATCAATTCCACCGCGTCACACGCAGGCATGCCCTCCGTACAGTATTATACACCAAAAAGAAATAAGATTATTGTTATTTAAGGTAGTGTGTCTTAGTAGACGCTCAAAAACTTCGACAGCGGTAAACAATATCAAACATAGGCTAACACCAAACATTTACTAGTTATGACCTATATACTAATAGGTGTATATATACATCTATGTACTTATTTGGCGATTGATGGTGATGAAAATCTATGCCGCTTTCACAACGTCAGAATAGCTGAGAAACACTAGTTCTGATCGAAAATAAGTCACGCAGATGAGGCCGCTTGTCTGCCGTCGTAAAGCACGTTAAGAACGATGAACCGCGTTAGGACTCCAATGCTGAAACAGATGACGGAACGACGAACGCTTCTTAACGGTATGGGGCCATCAATACCTCACCCACGTTACTGCCCGAGACACTTCCTCTAATTTCTATGACAGCAATCTCGCTTTGCGGCGCAGACAGTGTTCGCACAGTTGCCTCCCCCCGATACAAAACTTCATTGTTGTTCCAATCAACGAGAGACGAAGACCAACTAACCCCTTCTGGCAATAGCGGGTTGTAGACATTTTCCAGATCCAACAATGTTCCTAGTTTAATGGTAAGCTTCTTTTTTCAAGTATGCAGTTATACAAATAAGTGAATCCCACTTCGTTGTAGTAGGTCTATTCATAGCATCGTTGACTCATTATTGTGACCTGCCTTATTACACTACTGTCGACATCTGCACGAAACAGGAGATTTCCGACAGTCGAATTTGATTAAGTCGGCGAAATTATGCCGAGAAGCAGGGTGACATTATTACGGGCGGTTTTGCTCACATCGGTCCCCTTGTCGTTTGTCGATTGCTCTCCGTTACGGCTTGCTGATTTACGTATCAGGTGATCTACAGTCTACTTGATTAGAGGGTCTAGAAATCATCGCTATCGAAATGTGGAGGGAAGATCAAGTCTGTTGACCAGTGCTGAGCGGAACGTCGAAATAGCAATGACAAGGGCGGGCATCCACCTACCCACACGGGGGCTGTCCCCGACTCTGTCCACCAAAATGTAGATTGCCATCGAGCCTAGCGACAGTTGGCGTCTCTATCAACGATGGATTTTGACAGCAAACTTATGATATCACTGTCACTTAGGTACGTATCATACTGATTATATTACTTGCTTCGACTCGCGCTGACGACTATTACCTATGAGTAGTCAATTATATCTTAACTCTACTTTTAATTAAATCCCTCTCGATCTCCGTCTCGCATCCACTGATTGTCGGTAATTCAATTCCAGCTCTGAATTGCTAATTTTTGCTAATCGTTCAAATTCTCGATTGACATCGACTTTTACCTTTGTTCCTCTATCGAGTAACGACGCCCACGTTAGAATAGTATACCCTAGCTAATTTGGCTGTATTCGTTAGTTTTAACGGGTTCCTGTCGACGTCGTATCATGTTCATGAGAACATTTGCCATATATACCCGTCCCAAATCTTCTTCAATGGCTTCCCTGCGCATTTTCCATTGTATCATCTGCCGGCAGCCAGTGATACCGATTCACTCGTAGCTGACACAACAACAATAGCAACAGCAGCAGGCCAGACACCAACACCAGCCTGATGGTCAGTGGTCCTTAGCTATCACTGGTGTGAGGAGCCCTCTCCCACTTCGTGGGTGAGACACGCTGGCGTCACGTTGTCGGGTGAGCCTGCAGCCAGGACCTAAGGGCCGCCAGGCCGGCCTAAGGGAGTGCCTGTTTTCGTGTCTGTGTGTACTTGTATATATGTGCGTATGTGTGGATGGTTGTGTGTAATATATATAGCGAGTGATCCCTCGAGGCCAAGTTGCCTCCCGGTCTGGCCGGAGGACTGGCGCCACCTCCTTGCCCTATGAGGCACCCGCTCTGCCCCTTGCCACGGCGCCCGCCGGCGCCTGCCTCCTCGCTTATGCTGCTGTTGTTGTCAAACGGAACTGTGGCTGACCGTCCGCGCGCTGCTGTTGCTGTCGACCCACAACCCGCGCTCGGTTGGATCGTTGAGTTCAGTCGTACAACTGCCAGCCAACTTGCCGTAGGATAGTGTTGCCATTAAGGGCTGTATACCGCCACCTAACCACAGACAGACAGGCAAACTTCTGTCGAGTTGTCGACGTAGTAATAGAAGTAGTGTCCGACTGTGCACTGTTTGGATTTGAACGAGAAGTTCACAAGAGCAACAACAACAGCAACAACAGGTGATACCAGCAAGATGCACGTCGATCAGATCACTTCAAGGAATGGACTGCTGACCATTGTCCAGATTGTGAGTGCTAGTGCCTTTTGCCCCTCTAAACGCTTCTATCGTACGGCGGGATGTTCCAACGAAAATGACCAAACGTTATCATCAATATGTCGAACGTACGATGGCTCTAGCAAAGTAATGCGCGAGATTTTGTATTTTGTGAAGTCATCCGTTTAGCGAATGATAGCGACTCATCACTCAGACAAGTGCCTTAGGGTGGGGCATGGTATCACCCTAAGACGCTTGTCTGGGGCGGGGCTTCGTAACTGAACAATTGGGTAGCAACACTACTCAGATAGGGGGTTCTTTTTTTGTGAATTGGTCATGTGTTATAATGCATACAAATCTCTAGACATGCTTGAATGTGCGTCATAAAATATACAATCACTGGGGAAGCAGTTGTGAACAGGGTATTAGGCCGACGCCGCGACGAAACATCTCGTCAGACGTCATTACTAAACTGGCTGTCAAACGCTCTCACTAGATTGCTTCGGTACAAGGGAACAAATGCGCGATTGGACCTTTTTTTTTTTCTATTGATCCTATCAATTTGTCTCGTTAAATCAAGTGCGCATAATATTATTCCGTTTATAAGGCCGAGTGAGATGAAAGTGTTAATATTTAATTTAGTATCACTGTTATTATGAGAAGTTACAATACATTTATATGGTAGTCTTCTGAAATCCATTTTTCTTGGGGCAGTAACCCGCAGGTGTAAACGTTTACAGACGATCCCAGTCACTCTATTATCTTAGCCCTAAGACCAAACTGGTAGATCACATACGTTCGTGATTACCCACTTTCGTCACTGCAATACTGAGATCGTTCATTATTGGCTCATTAGCATACGGTTGAATATGCAATTTAGCACATTCGCGAATCTACTCACAAGGAAAATACATGAATAAACAAGATCGTTTTACTGCCACTCACTGACCGCCAGCGACCATGACGTCCACTGACGAAATGTGCGCGAGACCTTAACTAAGCATTGCAAAAAATTGCAGTTCATTCTATAAGCATTCCAATTCATCTTCGCCTAATACCGCGACCGAGAAGCGAATCCATTTTCAAGTTCTGCTCAAATGAGTAACAACGCGCTCGGATGACCACCACCGATCGGCGGTAAGCACGAAGCCGTACATATGCTGGCGGCAAGGATAGAAACGTCTGGTCATGGCTACGCCCAACAGGTCGCTGCTTACGATACGAGGGCGTCTTTGCCTGGTCAGCCCGTTTTCACTTGTTTTCTTCATCGTGTCCGCGGACGTGTCCACGGGCGACGTCATAAACGTCCACCGTTGCGCAGTATACCATACTTGTACCGTGTGTCGCGGGCTTGCTTTCTCTTGTTATTGAAAAACGCGTTGTGTCTCCGGTCCCTTGTCTGGCCGACGGTGGCGTTCATGGGCCGCCGACGACACAAACTGTCAACGAGTAGCGCACCAGTGTAATGGCGATCAGCTCGAGAATGCGGCGGATACGACAGTCTAAATTAATACTTGTATTTATTATCAGCCTATTTGTGGATCAGGTCATTAGAATACAATAATATCGCACGTGTGAAAATGGACTGTGACGGTGGCGGCGGGAAGAGAAACATGATACGGATATAATGAACAGGATATTTCACAAATTTCTTGGATAGATGCATGAACTCGGTTTTTGGTGAAAATATCATAGGAATCATATGGAGAAGACGACACGAGCTTCGTTTTATATTATTCTTTATTAGAAAAAAATATGTGCCAACCATTCAAGGTGTGGTCCGATTATGGCCAAAGACTATGAGGGATGCAATCGACAATATTGCGGAGAATTGATTCGAATGAGACTCGCTCGCGCAGAGAAAAAAATGTCTCCTTACTCCGATGAGTTCATGACTTCCCCGCGGGATGAAGCTCGCTTAGAGAGATCCTTGAGGACTGATTCAGTATCACCACCTACGCGCTTGCGCATCTCGTCATCAGTGAAATCGAAGTATGAATCGTTCGAGGACAACACCTTGTACAAAGGTACAACATAATAATGATCTTGTTTACGTGATACCATCTTAATTTCTCGTTCGAAGAATCACCACTCCGCTCAGCGTTGACGCACCTTTACGCATGACGCTGCACCGGATCCGTTTCTCACGTACATATTGAGTAGGGCGTGTGCATGCTAGCGTTCAGCTAGCGTGTATACATAGTTATAATTTTCGACATAGGTGCATGTAGATTATACTCATTTGATCTTCGTTGGAGACCCCTAGGATTTGTTGCTTAATATCCAAAGTGACCGTAGAATGTGCCCGCCCTCTGGCCAAACTCACATCGCCGTGTAATATAACTATCACAATCTAGAGAGGGCTCTTCTACGGTGCACAGAGCAGTCTAAATCAACATGTCACTTGATGGTGGGTTGGTGCCCCGATCAACGCCCGAACAAAACCTATATTCTCTATCATATCCAACGAGGCCGACGTGGTCGTCGGCGAAGCGCCATTGAGAGAAAGCGGAGAATATTTACCACCAGCACTTTCGGATAAGGTTTCATTAAACATTGATCATATTTATGTTCTATGAAACGTCAAACTATTACCACAATCGAAGCACTTTCATATTTGTCTCCAACTTGAAGCTGACAACGTAGCGAGCACACTGGCATATTGCATCGGATCACGCTACTGCTACTACTACTAATAATAACAAAAACCTCGGCGGTGATTGCGTAGGTGCATGATGTTTTTGATGGTCGCTCGAGCTTTGGTGTTTGTCGTTGAAATTCAGTCATCGCTACATCGCTGTGATGGAAACGTCGATAAAAACTACGAATCATTTCGGGAGCCAGACGGGTTTGGTAACCTTTTGCATTTAAACAGACGATGCATTATTAGTACTATTGTTAATTATTGTGAGTATAATATAGTACTGTTTACAATGAGAACGCGGCAAGCTTTAATACGTATGTTCAGATTGTGCAATTTCCAATAATAAAGTGGGCGACGATGCTGTCTATTTGGTGATCATTGTTTACGTGACGTTTTGTTGCAACAGGAATATGGTGACGCCGAAACAATTGAATTAACGGTTTGTGGCCCGTTGCCTGGCTGGAAATTATATCGGTTAATTATCAGAGAGCCTATCAGGTCTCGAGTACTTCAGAACGCGATCGTAATTACTATTGCAATAGTTAACAAAACGCATCTATAATATGTACGACCCTGTGGAGCGCCATCATCTGAAAAATAGATGCCGCTTCTACCCGTTCTTCTTCAAGTGAACTTTTCCCATATTCTAAATACATCCGTTCACGCTATCTGCTGAACAGTAATCGCCAGGCATAATACCAATTAAATTGGCGACTACTTAATTAACCTTCACAAATAACTAATGCTAGTTTATTGTTCTTCACATATCATCACCATCAACATCGGTGATCCTCACGACTTCTCATTGCCCCCGCTGTGGGCTGTTCATCTCTCATATTCAACAGCCGCACCGTCCAGCGTCAATTTGTTACTGAACGACAATTTCACATGGAGGCAGATAGGAAGCCGGGCGAGAATCGCCTAGTTGTCGTTGTTGCTGTTTGCTGTACGAATATCTCTGTGTGAGCGTGTGTATGTGCTGTGTACGATGTCGACGCGTATCGATGATCGACCTCGAACTTTTCATTATTTATAAAAAATACGACCACACATATGGATACGCGAGCACGCTCACTGTATGCACACACACACACACGAGCACAGGCCATTAACGACGTCCCTATGTATACATATATATATATATATATATATATACATCGTCTCCTATATTTCGTTGTGGTTGCCTGACCGGCGAGCCGCTCTCGACGACGCCTGGCCGTTCTTCTAGCTCTCTCTGTCTCTCGAGCACTGACTAAAGTCAGTGCTCGCTCCGTTGAATCGGGAACAGGAGCGGCATACTTCACACGACGGTGGCCTTCTTCATCGATGTCGACAAACGATGAGAATTCTTCGCTATGCAACGGGGCTATAGGTAACACAAGTAACAACACTATCTGCTACCCCGACAAGCAGCAGCTCCTTGTACACATAGTCAGAAGTACCACGCCCTGTGTTCTCTGTCCTGTACATTGACTTGGAGCTGAGGATACATCGCTTCTGTTGCTGTTTTCTCGTCGTTGTTGTTTTTTTTGTTGTTTCTGTTGCTATTGTTGTTGATGCTGCTGTCGCCGTTGTTATTGCTGCGTGTGCCGTTGTGTATAGTACGAATGTACTATACACATCGCGGTGCGCCATTTCGCGCACTGGCACGCGTTGTAATAACCGTCAGCGAACCGCCAATTCAAGATCTCTAGTCGTTTCGGTATTAGTCACTGGCATCACCGTAAGCCGCAGCAACAGCAGCAGCAGCAGGGGCTGATGGTAGCTGGTGGTGCTGGTGATGGCCTTGTACGCGTTCGTCAGTGCCGCAGTCATTGGCGGTGATGACTCCACCACAGCGGACGCCAGCGGCGCAGTGCGTTTCACTTCAGCATTGACTGAATAAGCGACTATAATCAACAAAGCCGGTCAGAGAGCCGTCTGGATAACCGCCGGCAAGCCAACAGATCAGGCGGGGGCCGTCTACTGCAGCAGCTGCAGTAACGAAACGCTTACAAGTCTATCCCGTAACAGCCCTTCTGACAACGGCCGGAGCCGTAGCCGGCGATGCCGCGACAATCAACCAACGAACGGCTCCATTCGCACTCGTGTCGTCAGTCAGAATCCAAGCTGAACCATAGAAGGCACGACTGTGTCCTTGCCATGCCCTGACTTGGCCTGCTGTCCAATCTGCTCATCTCATCTCCTCTCAGCTTCATCTATTTACGCTCCCCTGTGAACGCAACGAAATGGCCACACAGCGTTTTTGTGCATGACGCCAGCACCATCGCCAAATATGGCAACAAGCCCCACGGCCTGCGGGAAATATGAGAGGTCAATGAAATGGGCAATTTCCATGTTTATCCATAGTTTTACTATGACTTAAAATAAAACAGATCTAATATAATCACAGCCAAGTGTCTGCTTGTCAACAACCTGTTTCACAAGATCGTCTGGCCAATATGTAGCAGTGCAGCTTACTCGTTATCGTTATTCATTGATAGGCGCATATACGAATCGGTGCATGGACAGAGCTGGCTGGTTAAAATTCGAACGTGAATTAAATTCGTATTGACGCCAAAGGGGAAACGCCTCAATTTCGGCATTTTTCTGTCGTGTCGACATTCAGCAATTTCATCTGCAGCTAGACGGTGCCTGTTTACAGTTGAAGTGGATTATCTCCATTCAAAAGAGACCAATTGATGTTCGAGTCAATAACAATAGGAATTTAGGGACCTTTGTTATACGATTTTCATTGTGGGTAAAGTTCGCTAGTAGCGCTTTCTAGGTAATTAACGAAATCGTTGTCATAGAAGCTAGCATTTGTGGGCCCACTCGAAGCCAAGCTTTTGACTTAAACAATGGCAAAAAAAATATTCTTACCTCTCTATGTTCTTTAAACATTGCCATATGACAAATATGAAGGTTGCTGCTATTGACAGATTGTGCAACACTCCATTTATTTTAAACGTCTCCGTAATTGTAGGCTATCATCAAGTAGGCTTGTGTTAAATCCGTGACCCGTATCACGCCACTTAAACATGAAACACGTCTCACCATAACGTTCGATAATTGTCGTGTGTCGTTCTCCAACGGTCTCTTCATGTATTACGTTGTAATGCTCTTAGTTGCGGCCGCTGAGATAGCTCAATCTCTCTGAACCATGCTCTGTCCATGTAGTGCCACCTGCAGCGAAATGCAGGCCAATCAGGACAAGACGCTGATAGGCACAGACACACCCACAGGTCACTTCGATTCTTATACATTCATTTATGCCGTATCAAATCAGCACGTTTTCCCTTGAAATCTTTAGATAGGTCGAGTATATGTGACATGTTTACGATGCCATTGCATTGTCCGTTCGACAATGCGCTGAGCTTTCAATTGCTATTGAAATGATTCCATAAGTGCCAATTGTCGGCGAGAGGACCTCGTCCACCATTTGGGCATGATCTGTATCGTGCACTATACTGCAAAGCGCTTGAAAGCCTTTCTTCTATTATGGAAGCGTGCGACTGATATCCAAGCTGTAACAATAAGTGTCATTCAGTCTCAACTCTGCGGAGCTTAACCTGGCACTATCTGATATCGCGTGTATAGAAAAATATTTTACGGATGACTTAATCCATTGTTTTCCTTGGTGCGGGAAGGGGCATGTTAGTTTTGCATAATCAAATAGCTACAGATAAGATAACAAAGCTCGTCAATTGAAACCCTAGTTCACGATCATCAGTTATAATGAACAGTTACCCGAAACTGAGATTCGGTTTAATGAGAACTGTGGTCTTTGGACGTTTATTGCCAGCCTCCACACAATGCATAGCAGTACCCACTTAGCAGCGTATTAACGTCGGAAGCTCAGTGCATTTTAATCGTATGCGAATATATCTAGCGCGAACGTCCGACGTCTGTCGACGTCCAGTGAGTCGACTATTAATCCTGTCCATTTTGTCTTAGTGACTCGTTGCCTTTGACCGTAGTCGCTGCTTTAGCTCTTGCATTTGGGCAACATTTCATAGAGAAGAAGAAACACACATCTAAACGTCCACTGTTTACTCAGTCTCTATGCTGTGTGGTGCTCGATGCTGCATTTCAACAGATGCTCATATGAAGTTGCACAGCAGTGATCGGCGAGGTAGCAACGCAGCCGGCGTAGAACAGCCGGACCACGGCGCCATTCTCAATAGCCAGCCCACGCTTAGCAATACCAGCACTGGGCAAGAGCAGCATGCGAACAGTTTGCAAGCCGCATCGTTAGCGAAACATGTGTCGCGCTGGTGACCGGTGGCGGGTCGCGTGTTGCACACTTTCCATTTTCGTTTGGCGTTTGACGCTGCAGCCGTCGTTGTCGGTCTTCACTGAACACCCCCATTGTGCCCCATCCCAGACCGAAGCTCGCTGTTGGCTCGTAGCCGAGAAGAGAGCCTTATTCCTGGTCGCTTCCCCTCATATCTCATGTGTATGGGACGACAGTGGGAACGGCCTTTCTATTCGCGAGTGGGAGACAACGCTGTTTCCGAAAACAGCTCTCCCCTTTTATATATATATATATATATATATATATATATATATATATGTGGGTTTATTAAATATGTTATACACGCAAGAAGCCAGCGTGGCAATGCGATGAAGGAGATCTTTGTCCACGATCGACGCGGTGCCGCCAGTGTCAAAAGGGAATCAAAACGAACAGTGCACGCGCTCTTATGGTTAGCGAACGTTGTGCCGGCGACAGCACTTACAAGAACAAGCGACCTATATATATATATATATATATTATAGCAGCGTGCTGGTGACAATGGCGGTGACAATGACAACACTTGACAACGACGTAGCGTAAACACCATAACGACCGACCGTTGTACAAAAGAAGCGCTCTGGACGGCCACCCATCTAGTGATATATATATATATATATATATATATTGATATCGTGCGGGTGCTGGTCAATCTGTCACACCAGCTGATAGTAGTCCACCTATGTTTGTGTATGGGAGAATTAGAGACGCCACTGGAAGATGCTAGGGGATCTTTGATATAAAGGCTACGACAGCGCAATGACTGGCGCACCGACCAACATATCGATGGATCGAGTAACCTATTTGTGAGATCTACTTGAACAGTACATTGTTGTTTCTTCTCGCCACCGACGGCACAGTCGGATCCGTCGGGAAAGATTCTGTCGCAGTAGACTGCCACAGAGAGAGTCAGCGAGAGAGAGAGAGGGGATTATGCAGTGATATAGGTTTAGGAGGCGGGGGTATGGTGCACAATTGATATGTTGATCTGATTGATATGAGATGGGACGATAATAGAATATTTTGATATTCAGTAGCGCCGCCCTTAAAGAACACGAAAGCGATGACGTTAGTCGATGACGTGCATCGGTTATAATGAACTTATTTATAATTTATTCAATTGCAAGAGCATATTATTCACACAGTGTTGAGTACATTTAGCATAGGACAACGTGAAAGGCATCGCTGTCATCACCAAATACGTGAGACAAGGAAGTTTCGTCTACGGACTGGACGGAAACGAGCGTGACTAGTTGGCTTTGGTAAGCTATCACTTTGCGTGCTGGCGTGACTCGATGTCGCCGTATATCTCCTCTGCTACTGGCCAGCGTATTTGTCGCATATACCTTACAGCAGTCACTTAATGAGGCGGACGATGTGTCAACAGCTGCCCTGGGAGATCTAGACAGCGGTGGTAACATCAGCAAAACGCGTGATCGTCTCGCCCCGATGCACCGGTGACATTCAAGCCGAGCCGAGTAACACTACACAGCACATTCGCTATTGTGTTGTGTAATATTCCTGCCTCGATGAAATGGAGAAGTACCTCTCAACGGGAATTGATTAATGATTGTCCAGTCATTAGTCAAAATCATAAAAAGCTGCCATTGTCCCTTGACCAAATACTTGTTAATCTTCGAGGCGACGCATCCGTCATTGCGTGGATGTCCGGTACAGTCGCTGCCAGTCGCTGTTACACCGAATCCAAAACTTATCATTCATCCAAAATGACTCCTTTTGACTACTCGATAGTGCAGTTGCATTGACGAAAAGGATATCCAATCGTTCATTTGAGGTGGATATTTCTTACATTTTCACTGCCAGACATCTCTCCTCCGTTCTCATCAACGGCACGAGTTAACCAGCATAATTATGTGGGTGGACAATTTCTTCTCGCAAAAAATAAGGGCCGTAATCGTCTAAACGCATCGTGTAGTAATTATCGTAAGTCGCTGCTTGGTATTTTATTAGACATGCCACGAGTCAGGGATGGGCTTCGTCGACGCTGACTTCGAGGGAAGCGGCAAAGGCAGTCATCCATGGACTTCGTTATTCTGCGGCCTTGTCCCTCCTCACATCGTATGGCATTTGCATCGAGGGGAGCGCCACTGCTAGTGTAGCCTTGCAAGTAGTTACGTAACCTTTAACATCACCCCAGGGTGGCGTCACAACGTCAACGGTGGCTCAGCTCGTAACTCATGGCGGCAGATCTTCGTCGGCAGGCCGATTCTGGAGTGGTCACTGACGGCTCCGACGGGAAGCAGAAGGGGCCGTGAGCTATGACCTAGCTATACAAAACATAAAGAATAGTCATTCAACTAATTTCCGATGTTTTGAATACATGAGATGTATGTGATCGTTGTTTGAAATTCGTGCTTACTCGGCTGTTTAATACGAGCTACTAATGGTGATTGTATATCAATGCTAGCAGACGATTTTTTCTGTATTACATGCCGTTGCTATATGGAAGAGTATAGACTACCCTGAGCGAGATGGGTATCCGTACATAATACCATTGTGGTGCTACATTTACTTGTACACTTGATGTATTAACAATCATTGCTAGTTGACAAATCTATTTTAACGTTCTCTTAACGCTGCTACCAGCTACACAGACAACAGGTTTCGATTTGTGTTTCACTCGTTAATACGTCATTGCCTATCATCAATTCTCTACATAGGATTCGGATGGATCACTAATGCTGTTAGAACACACACTTCCTGTTCGGCGGCCTACTCAGCTGGCTGGTCTGACTTTTCCTGTTGGTGGTCGAACCTAATGGTGTGAGCAATCACGTTTGTGCTAACGTGAATACGACGAGATCCCTTCATTTCGTTCCTGTCTCTCGCCGGCTGACGTATGATGTACAATACTTAGACAAGAGATTTCACGCCTCTACCGATTTCTAGTTATTCGGCGAATCGGTGTAGGGCTGTGGGCGGGGACGATACGTCAGCATTGGCTCGACCGCCAATCGATTGGTTCAGCTTTTAACCGACTATTATAAACACATCGAAGAGTCAAAATAGTTGATCGCGCTATTGGCGCGATCAGCCACCGTTTGCAGTCCGCCATAGTCATAGGGTGAAAGTCATAATAAGTACGAGGGGAGTCAAGAGAAGCAGCAGCCTCGTCAGCAATATCTGCCTGTGCTGTTGCTGGCCTGTAGCCCAGCCGAACTGTTTGGCTAAGGCGAACTGAAATCGCCTGATGGAGAGCTGACGAATCGCGGGAGGGTGGCCGGCCACACGGGATGAACATTAGTGGTGTTCAGTGGCGGCATAGGATGCTACGCAAGCTTAGTGAACTGGTCCTGCTGTGGCCGCTACTACTATCGTTACTACTATATCGACTTCTTCCTCCCCTCGTTCGTCTGGTGTTTTCCTTTTCAATGCTGTTTCGTTCTATGCTTTCGAAGGTGATACCCGAAAGTAGGCCGATGAGCTCACTCTGCTCAATCGGCAGCAACCGGCGCTTGGCAAACTCCGCTCCGATCTCGTCTCTCTCACCATCTCTGAAGGGGAAGGCTGTGCTGACTGTCTACGGAACTGGCCGGCGGCGTCAGGCAACGCCAGGCATTGTCGACCGTCGAAAGGACGGACCACACCCATGCCATATACGGATGGGATGACAGGGCCTTCGTTTCTTGCTACCGGCGGCCAAAGAAGGCGCTGCTGCTGCAACAGCAGCAGCAACAACAACAACAGCAACAACAACAACAACAACAACAACAACAACAAGAGCAACAACAACAACAGATGCAGCAATAGAACTCAACAGCTCAGTTCTGTTCAGCGTAGGGTGCCACACCACAGCAGCCACCATCAGCAACATCAGCCGGGCAGATTTCACCATCGAGTCGTTGGTCAGCACTGCTGGCACGAAGTCGATCACGAAGCAGAGGTTGCTATCGAGCATTTGCGTTGGACGGGGCCAACAACCGGACGCCACCAGTCGCCCCTGTAGTGGCCTAGCCGATA
Organism: Stratiolaelaps scimitus; assembly: GCA_019614645.1. Classification (NCBI taxonomy): domain Eukaryota; kingdom Metazoa; phylum Arthropoda; class Arachnida; order Mesostigmata; family Laelapidae; genus Stratiolaelaps; species Stratiolaelaps scimitus. The sequence continues at coordinate 5,285,108 of JABWDB010000016.1, forward strand.
TCAGCCCGCCCGAACACTGCGTGACTCCGTCTCGCGGGACAGCAGCTTTCGAAGCTTCAGAATTGGATAGACCGATGAAGTGAGGAGACATGGAGAGAAAATGCAGGGAACGCACCCAGCTACAGCATACGGACGAATGGCCGATTTGTCCAACTGAGTGTGGCCGCACCCGCGCACGCGAACACGGAGGCGCGCGACCGGCTGTAGCTGAGGAAGAGAGGATAGAACCAGTCGCACCTCTGCCTCTCTGCTTCAGGCCGTTTGTGCCAGCGGGACGCGTTGCCGTGGTCTTGTCACGATGTCACATACAATGCGGCTCGCCGATTCGGTAACCGAGTGAGAGCGGCTCAGCGAAACTGAATGAATGTACGGGCTATGACCGGTCCCCATAACACCGCATGATACTGCACCCTTTTGTTTTCGTGGAAATCTACGAAACAAGACGTAGGTTTGGACCTTTACCTCAAACACGCACTCATATATGTTTTTCTAAGCAGCTCGAAGACAGAATGTCTTGTGTCGGACACGCTTACAGAGCAGCAGAATCGCAGAGCAGCCCCAAAAGCCGCAACCATTGGTACGGCTGCGAATTCAGTCCGCTTAGCTGTAAGTTGACAGCTAGACAGACACATCCATTCTGAGCCAAGTCGGAACACTCATCTGTCCCTGCATATCTAGGGCTTACATCATAGACATGTATATTCACTGAATCAGTCAACGCTAACCGTGTGTGAAGCCATGGCTTTAACTATAGTATATTGTCAACACTCGTGTAATTGCGAGTTGGGGGATCCGTTCTGGATGAATTACTCATTTCATCATCTACGTATACATTGCGTTAACTGTTGAGAATTCTTCGACAAATTTCTGCTGCGGCTTGTGCACCGCTCATCATGTGTTTTTTTTTGCGGCGATAGTACGAGCATGTATAAAAGGAAGGAAGATAAATATCTATGCCATCACACCGAACAATCTCAACACTTCCGAGATCGAACAGGTGAATTAGGCGGTAAGTGAGACTGAGAGACCTGCGAACCTATTGTTGAGAACAGGTCGTTACCAGAAGAAGGATGCGCAAGTCTGCCGGTGACCGAACAAAATACACCGGACCGGGAGACGAACAGTCAGCCCACTGCCATCTCGCACTGTGTGCAATACCTTTGATGACATAAAGTCTGCGTTGTTGGTCTCGCTTCAGTGGCAGGGAAAATGGCCAACGCACAGTGAAACACAGCTCGTTCAAGCAGCTACCATTCATCGTTAGCACTACTTCTAAGAACGCTGACGGTAAAGGCAGAATATTTGATGCCGCCACCGCCGCTGCTCCCTCCACTGCCTCTCCGTTTAGTAGCGATGTGTCTTCCATGAGGTCGATTTTGACATCTAGCTGTATACAGACGTACATACTCAAGTAGTGTGTGTGTGTGTGTATAGCTATGTGTGAACATGTACTTCATTCGATACTCGTTAGACAGTAGTAGCTGAGTGGACTACAAAGGCGGCCTCTCCTTGTGCAATGATTTTAGACCCATCCCGCGAACAAAATGAACGCCTTGGTGAACCCTGTCATGCGGGCAGTTCGCCTATGCATGAGGGTTCTGTCACTATTTTCGTCAATCTCGAAGATTGCAAAGTCATCGTGATAGCTGACGAGCGGAGGCGACGCGTAGATATTGTGGCAGTGTGTTATGGCATCAACCAGAATAAAATAACATGTCTCTGTAACCGGACGACATAAGCCATCTTCGCTGGGATAAGAACCGATCATTTCAATCATTGACTACATTCGATAAACAACCTAAAATGTGAAAGTTTTAAACGTTAGGACTTAGTTAGGATACGTCGATATCCACGATCTGTAATATACTGGCTAGCTGCTGAAACCGAACATTTGGATTAGATAGAGCCGAATCGTCTTGCCTGATAATAAGTGACATGTGTTTGGAAGATTAGGAAAGGCGGAAGCAAATAAAATCTTCACGTGTCCAGCTGTTCTTCATTAGCTCATGTATGCCATGTGTGGACAACCGCACAATGAATCAACAGCCAGTCTGTATAAATAAGTTGTCTCATTTTCGATTCATCTTACCTATCACAAGATAGTAGTAGTAGGTAGCAGGTAGTATTAGTTGTTGTAGCAATTAGAAAATAGATGACGATGTTATGGGTTATCACTAGGTTAGGCTCGTGTTCCAACCCCGCAGTGTCGAAGGGAGCCAGCTGCGCCGACTACGTGATCTACGCATTAGCGCAGCGAGAGTTCCTTGCAAACATGGTCTCTCATAGACACGCCAGCTAGAGATGGGGAACTTCAGGCTCCACCTAGCACACGAAGAATCTGCCTCGTGCAATGTCGGCATGAAGGAGTGATCCACATCGCTCACTATATAACTGACCTGTGGCAGACGTCGCCAGCCAGCAATAACAGCCTCCGCTACCGAGTTTAGGTCTCCTCCCAAATGGAAGCCAAGTTGCTATGCCCCACCCATATGCCGTGGTGTTTCCCTGCCCCGACGGATGACTTTTTCGACCTCATTTCCGCCACACCCAGAAGGGATCTCAGCCTGCCGCGAGGGCGTAGGTCATCTCCTCCTGGAGAATACGCAACATTCGCCTATCTGTGATTTTCCTTCGAGGCAATCCAAGATATGAACCACGAGCATATTCCTACCTGTCGCATCATATTATAGAATAACCCTATGTTGAACGTGCAATCGGCTAGGAAGTGTCGAAGTAGTGATGAGCTGTAGTAATCTACATTGCCAGACATGTGGCATCAACGCGAAGGTGTGACACAGCAAGTGTTTCATAAATGACCCTCGACGCTTCTTAATGTTAAAAACGAAATTACCAAATGTCACATTCGTGAATTGTTATGGAAGGCCCCAATCGACGAACTTCGTTTTTCGAGCAGCAGATTTCGTATTAAGAGTACGTCGTGACTGTGTTCGGTGGGGGCTATCTGCAAGTGATAGCATCCGTAAGCAAGAACACGTAATCCAAGATCAGTCTAAAAAAGACTCTGTGAGCCCAAAGCACAAGGTGACAAAATCAAACAGCTTATTATTAGTATAATTATAGATCAACTTCCAACTTTCATCAATGCTTCCACATCACTCTCTACCTGTTACTTTAACAATATAAAAGTAATTATCGTTGGTCGCTGCTTTGATGCGTTAAGTATTATCTAATAAGCTCCTACAATGCTCATAGGGCTCTGGGCTGGACAATTTATTACTCTGAGGAAGTCGACATGTACCAAAAGAATTTGCCTACGTTGCGCCGGTAGGTCACTAGTTCTCTCTGTGTCGTACCGATCTGCTTCAGACTTACTCAGCATTTCCTATTGCTGCTGCAGCGATCCTACGGTGGTGCGGATCTTGTGCATTAGCTGTGGCCGCCCTCGATCGTCCGCTATGGCTCCATAAATTGGCCTTAGCCTGACAGGCACAAATATAATATATCACAAGTCTGCTAGCGGTTCCACTCGCGTTGCCTTAGGCCCAGCTTGATCATTGGGTGTGCCTTACAGAGATGGACACTACCGGTAACAGTGAGTTGCATGCGATGCTTAGATGTGCGTCGCATACAACTCACTGATAACTATTGTGTATCAGTATTTTCACAGATAGGGTTGGCCAACACGTTGTGACAGGCGAAGATAATTACAATGCATATCAAAGTATCTTAACAACGCGATTACCCTTCATTATTAGGACTATGACATGATTGAAAGTAAATCCATACGGCGCCGACGGCCTGCGACGATTACCATAATCTGATAACATAAATAAATAAATCTATCTCTTTATACAATGGCGTGTTCTTGCAGGCCCTGGGCGTTGTGCTCTTCTCATTGGCATATAATCTATTTGGTGATGCCGTCAAATGGATGCAACTAACATCATTCTTCTTCTACGCCAACGGGGCTCTCATCCTGATCTCGCTGTTCCTGTCCGGAGCTGGCATTGAGGGAACCTTTTATGTAAGTTTGAATCGACAAACATCAAAACGTCTCTTATTGGTTCAACGTCGAATCTTGAAGCTGTACATTTAATAAACGTTAGTCGAGACGCAACAAAAAAAACACGAATAAAATACAATCTGTAGAACAGGAGCGACATATCGCAGTGAAGATGCCTTGTAGATACAGTGGTGTTACCCTTTGAAAATAACGCCCACAGAACATTCATGGCCTATCAAAGCATTATCACACAATATTTCTTCGTTCCAGACCTCCATGTATATGTGTTATATTTGTCTATTCTTTTGGCTGAAACACCGCAGCCACCATGTGCCTCTATCATATCGAGCGTTGCTAAACATCACAATCTCGGCAAGTCCAAGAGCCTGAGCTCTTTGGCGGGCAACTATCTGGCGTCGCATTAATAGATTGTATTTCAGTACACGATAACAATCAGCCAAGGTAAATTGTGATTGATTTCGACCGAATGTCTCTACTAAAGAGATTTCTACGAAGTTACAGCCCAAATCTCTAACTGGTTGTAATATATCTTGACGTTGTCACAATGTGCAGTTCAAGGTGTACCACTTCGTCGCTCTGGTTCTCTACATCGGTATCCCAGTTTGGTCGATCATCAGCAACGATGCCGGAAGAAATAGTGAGAAGGGAAAATACTGGGGAACAGTTGTAAGTATTCAATTAGAGGATGTCTAAGTTAGCTAGTAATAATTAGTGTCAGAATTAGCCAAGCACAAGCGCGAATGTATGAAATACCAATACAAGAATTATTATGAATGCGTTCAATATACGACTGTATATATGTGACGTCAATTAATAATAATAATAATAATAAACAACCACAGCTATGGAAGAAATGACAGCTGTTTTTGTTGCTTTCCATTTATTCTGGCTTGTTCCTGTTTCTCCTTTAACCGAAGCCGCACAAGGCATTCTTGAGAAACGCTCTTTTATGAAACGATTTGGGTTGCTGTTATTAACAGTTTGACGAGAGCAATAAATTAGGCCATTACTAGCATCCTTGCGATACCAAGACTGACGGCGGCAGTCGGAGATTACAAGATCATAACCTTGTCAAATTCAAGGGTGGGTTCTTCAATCCTTGGCCTCCGAAGTGTTTACAATGAGTGTTTATCAATATATAATATTGTAGGTTTATAGAGAGACCTCACTGACGCTCTGTAGAGCTGTAAGAGCCATCCATTGGAAGATCGATATATAGGCTCCTATGAAGTACTAAAAAAAAGGCATGAATTTTTACAAGTGTCATAAAACCATCTCTCTAATATCAAACTCAAAATCTAGCTCGAGTTTAGACCGCTATTTAATAACATCTTATCTGAAAACACCTATTGTCTGATTATTGAAATAAAAATCTTATGGTCCTCATTATTTGTTCATTTTTCTCACGTTTTCAGGCCTTGTCCTTCCTCGCGGCGTTCATCCATGGCACCCATGGAGTATTTAACCTCCGTGGTTAAGCTTCTTCCATCATCTTTCTTCAAGCTTGAAATGTATCGGCGGGGACTCTCATATTTCGGACCTCACTAAATTAGTCATTCATTGTCACCTTCAACGTGCAACATGTCCGCCGTCTCCTCCGCCGCGATGGGATAACAGCCCTGGTCGAGCTACCACCTATCTACAGTCTCCCTGTGTTACCTGATGCTATTAATATCGATTCACATTTGTTACATGTGTTACATATAGATATACATATATATATTATATCATTAACGTATCGGAAGTAACCATAACATCAGACTATACTCATCTATCAAGTGGCTTGATAATAAAACAAGGGAAAAAGCATGTCCCGTTAATGTAATACCACGATGTCTTCATAACTCTTTGTAGAACTCTAATACTACCTAGCACACACTTCCAAGTTGGCTGATACGCCCTACCGTGCTCTGCACAGGAACTATCGTGTTTTCACTGCAAATGATGGGAGATAGGCGTAAGACATTCATTTACATGACGTGTTACCAGTCTTTTGAGTTTCTCTAAAATCAACAGACAATTTGACGTAAGTAATCGTTAGTAATCGCAGGTAACAGCATTGAGCACCATGCAGACAATATGAAGTTTCCTCTATGTTTGAACTATCAGTGAATTCCAGTTGTGACCTCAGACGGAGTTTGGGAAGTCTCGACTGCGTTGGTGTTTTTTGTTAGCAGCATATGTTTTTCATTTTATCGTATTGGAAACATCTCACGCCGAAAGGGTAAACTTTGGTACATATGCTTAAAAAGTGCCAATGTGAAGCGTCTTATTTGCTGCACATATTACTTATATTCAATTTAATTCAATTGGAACACTTCCTTATTTAGAGCCAACGGACGTCCATTTACAGCAGCTTTAGCAAATGTTATTTCACATACGGGATTGTTACCGTTATTAATTAGTCACTATCCATTAGTTAAACCTTAGCACGCGAAACGCACTCCAGGCGTAGACATTATTTATGCGCTCAGTGCGGGCGACCTCGAGTACAGTAATGGTTTGACCACAGAATAAGTTATTTCCACGTAACAAAAATAATCTATCAACCATGAGCACTAAGCAGAATTTATGAGACATACTAATGTCACCAGCATCATCTAGTCTTACCTAGAGACTTGAGACGATCTTGCAAATATATCTATTTCGCACTTTTTCTAAAGCATGAATGAAATTATTTCACCAAACAGCGTCCAAACAACAGAACAATACAACCACTTAGGAACTATAGCATAGCTTAATATAGGAATCAACGTTTTTAATAACAAGGCATCGGAAAGCGCCATTACACAAAGAGATTACAGACCGCACCACTTCAGTAATATAGGGGTCAAGCAATGACCTGAGGGCTATACCCATACCTCTCGTGGTGCGTGTCCTTTGTAATGGGGTCTCCATTTAAATGATATTGGAAGGTGTGGTCACAGGATGAGAGTACAACATATTTTGACACAAAGATTAACATGTCATTTTCCAGGCAGCACCCCGCAACAGCATGTACTGCGGACTGCAAGAGATTTCTCCCTCAGGATAAACGCAGGGCTCATAGACCTTTAATTCACTGCATTGAGTTTGTGAACATTGCCCCCAGAAGTGTACTTTTTAGATCAAGAGTGAATATAAAAATAAGGAGAGGGCCCATACGATAACCTTGGGGCGCGCCAGAAAGACATCCTGCCGAAGAACCCAGCTTCCCATTAATTGTTATCCTGAATTGTTTGTTCGTGAGGTAGTTTTCAATCCATGGATTGGAGACGCATTCGAACGCCTTTAAAAAAACCGAATCAAAGACAGTCAAACATCTCCTAGACTATAAAGCGCCATTCTCTACCTCAACATTACTCACATAGTCGAATACGGAGGCTATACCAGAGACGCCATCGACAATTGTAAGGTGATAGGCCTAGAAACCCTGTGGACGTCGACGGCTATAGCCTCGGTTGTGAATTTAACGTCCACATCGTAGCACCTAGGAGAATTATTGACCGATATCCCACGGGAGGACCTACTTCGACGATATACATTGTAATTGTCTTTTAATGAGGGTTCACGGGCGCGAACCGAGTCGTTCAACCACGATTCAGGTATCAGCACGACATCAAAGGGGTACAGTAAGTCTTCGAGGGTCTCGCAGGAATCAGGTTTGTCAATATATATATATATATGAAATTCACTATAGATAAAGACAACCTGCAACAAAGTTATGTAACTTCACATATTAGCCAGTTGTTACGGTCAATCAAAAGCGTTTCTTGGCAAACGCCTTCAACTTAACGTAAAATGCGGACTCCGTCTTGCATGCAAACCTTGTTTTGGGGGTGTTAACCTTTTAAATTTTGCCGATGAACACATACGATACAAAAGAAAACTTTTGTTGATTCCTAATACTAATATACACTCTCTTGGCAAAGTGGCTCTCCAAACAACGACCATAAATAGTCAAGCCAAGAACAGTTTTATGTCAATATTTTTATGACGCATAAAAACCTTGCAACACCACCAGTATATTCCAAAAATGCAAAATGATTCAAAGACACTCGAATCAATCAGACAAAGAAAACACACGTGTTATCTATAAATATGTATTTAATCCACGCATTATCTTAACACTCCCTCCCACGTCATGCTGTGTACTTTGGCCCTAGCTTCCGGTGCATCAGCTAATCTTTGGCCCTAAGCTTTACCACCGACGGTATCTTGGATTACCGAGGATATTGGGGAGCGGAGCTGCGCTCAAGGAAAGGTGTTTAGCTTGAGCGGGCTCAGTCGTCAGGGCGGTTACTGAGGCGGAACAACAGGAAGAGGGGCTCTCACGTTAGGATAACTGCAATCCAAATGGTGGACAACGCCACTGTTAAGGGTGACTCGATCAACAGCAACCTACACGCTATCACAATGTCGTCTTGTTTGGGTCCCACTACAGTTGCAATTCTTTGATGGGGTAAGCGGCCGTCGTTTTTACCGCCCTCGTCGACAGCATCACAATTACCCTACATGACGTTGAGTGCAAATACTGCAAAGACAATTTTGATTTCAGTGGAGACTGGTCGATCAAAGCCTACTTCAGACGATGTACCACAGCCAATCCTGGAAACTGATTACTGGCCTAGCTGCCCTTTTGCGGGATGACACAACGACACTTTAGCTATCCACATAAAGCCCTGAACGGCGTGCGCCGCTCCAGATGTACGGACGTAAATGCAGCAACTTCATTCGCACGGAGCAATTCTGGTCTATATATTGAACACTAATGTGAATAAATAGAAAAACAATTCTATCATAATCCCTACGTATTATTATCATACGGATATAATCCATATGGGTTCTGTGGCCAGTTTCGAATTCGAGCCGTGTTGATAATACTTTGGCTGAAAACATATTTGTGGTGGACAGTCTACATGAAACACTCGTTTTATCTGGTTCGCCACAATAAAGCATTTCCTTCCATTAGAAGCTTGCCGTTTGACCTTAGCAAAGGATCCACTGTATTAAATATTGTCACCCATTGAGTCCCGCCTACCATGGTGACGATCCCCAAAGGCTAGAAAGTTGAAGATCCCCGAAGCCCGAGCAGTTGAGGTAGCTGAAGTGGTTGAGGCACCGAGCGGACCCCCGCGACCCCTAGCGTTTCATTCTTTCAATTATCAAATTGCTTTATCTCGCTCCAGTAGGTTGACAGTGTCTGATTTTATTTATGTTCGAGCCAGAAACTGTTGGCAAAAATGTTAAAATTGCAATCCTCGCATCGATGCACATTGTTCAGTTGATCAACGTAATCAGTTCGATATGAATTGTCAACAGCTTTCATAGACTCCAATGTCAAAGTCTTACTAACTCTAAAGCGAAAAGTATCAGAAAACAAGGTGACCGAAACATCTGTCACTGAGTTCAAAGGGAACGATTTTGACTACTAACAGACATCGTGTTCCCAGGAGTGACTCAACTTCCCAAGTAAATCATGGAACATCTAGCTTCCAGAGCTTTGATATAAGTGATGGAGATATTGTTGGGATTGGCAAAGCACAATCGTATACGAGATTGTTCGCAAGCAGTGATAACGAATATTACCTCATACGGAGCATTGTGCTCCGCATGGTAAACCTATCCTGGGTGGGCTTAGTAGTTGCTCCACCGTTGTGTGTTCTAATATTCCGTCTCTCTCATATTCCCTTGCCTTCCAGTACCTGTGTATATAAGGACCAGTATATCCAGTACCAGAGTATCCAATCGAAAGTTAGTCTTGTTTTCGTCTCGCCGTAAACACTCAGCATAAGGATGATGCTCCGAGCTGCATTGTGCACTCTGGCCTTGGCCTCAGCCGTCTCGGCAAACGCTACCGCCAACTACTTCATCGACCAGGTGTTCCAGGATATGCGGTACCAGGTGCCACAGAACGGTCTCGATCCCGTTCGCGTGATGCCATTCCAGATTAAGGTCAAGTCCAACTCTATTTCGAATCGTGACATGAAGGCAGACTTCACCCAGGGCTCGTTGTACGGCCTCGCCTCACTCGCTCGCCAAGGAGACTGCTCATACGGAACCTCCGGTGGCCAGATGAAGATGGGTTGCTACGTCACCCTAACCCCTGTCCGAATGATGATGAACGCCGATGTAAAGGGTGACTCGATCAGCGGAAACAAGCACGCGATCGCAACCTCGACGACTGTGGCCCCTAATACATTCGCCCTTGTTGAAGTGTCAGGCCGTCGTTTTGCCCGAGCTATTGTAGACCGCATAACCGTTAAAGCTGTCACCCTGACCACCTCTGTTGCTCAGGGCAAGCTCGACCTTAACGGCTCAAGGATGACCGATTTCGTGAAACAGACTAACCAAAATCTTTCCAACCAGCTCGTTGCTACTCTCAGTGGTACCTACAAGGCAGCCCTGAACACTGTTCTCAGTCGCCGCACAATGCCCTAGATGGATTAGAGGCACAGCAAACTGAAACAGTATAAGCGGAGATGATACTTTCGATGGGTGACTAGAAACATCTGTGTTCGAATGTAGTTGTGGATGCCAGATGTAAGAGAATAAATATTATCACAGGCACGGAATCGAAGCCGTGAAAAGAACATGAACCTTTTTTTACCAATTTTTAGCACGATATAAAAATAGACTATTCGTAGGTAGTTATTTAGTTAACAGCAGTAATTACCACAATGAATTTTCTTCCTTCGTGATGTCTTCGGCATCATGACGCGTTCGCACCAAATCGGAACAGGATGCAGGAGGGTGCGGTTGTGTGAATGCAATTCACAACTGTACAGTCAGGTTTATTATAGAAAAGGAGGCAAAATTATCCTAAATAAATTCTCCGGGTTGATTTACAGCCAACATTTAACGTCCACGGTACAACTGCTTTCGGCATTGCTTCATAAGACGGACAACCCCTTTAAATGCAAATCTGCAACGGTAAGGATTGAACCCGTGCACTTACATGTTTTCTCCGATCGCAAGACGCACAGGAATGCACCACGCCACCGAGGCAAAATGGTCCTAATTGTTGTTTCCCAATATTTGTGATCTAAGATTTTCACGAAAATATACTGGTGATAGCCGTTCTAACCTTCATATTCTAATAATGGTGGCCGTCGCTGCTTCCGTTCTCAAGGGTATCTGATCTGAAACGCTCTCCGAAGCAGAGGCAGGAAATTACAGGGTTCCTTACGATTTTTTAAATACGTACTTAAAGAACACATTCTAAGCAAACCGAAAATACGCCTATAATAGATTGTATACATTTTCTATGAGACAATACTTTATATATTTAATATTAACACGGGCCTTTCGTATGCTAAAATAATTAAAGCATTTATAGTATTATAATGATAACATTATCAATGATCTAATACCAACAGAGTGACACGGTGGACGACGTCAAGCACACAGTGACCCAATGTGTGTCACTAGCGGCAGCCAGGCAGGGGGGCTCGAGGGAGGTTGTGGGGAAATCAGTCCGAGAGCTCGTTTCCCATATGGTCAAATCGAGGGAAGCCTGGGCGGAGGTCGTAGACTGCATAGGGGATCATCAAGCTAAATGAGAGTAAGGAGAGACACAGAAGGGCCCGAGTGAGCCACCAAAGCCCCTCTCCCCGAGGGGTCTCGAAGGCCCGTCCCACCGTTAGCTAGACCGGCTTCCCCCGCGCATTCCCGCTCAGGGCCGGGGATAGGTGGACCGAGCAGCCGGTACATCTTGGGTAGATTGGCAGGCTTGTCACGGGGGCCTTCTCCTTCACCAGTCTCTCCCCCCGCATTCCCGCTACGGGCCGGGGATTATGTGACCGAGCGTTCCCGGGCAGGACCCCAACACGGAAGTCACAGTAGTCATAGGAGACTAAGGCACCCGGCTATAGAACATTAGCCGGAGCAGTACACACCTTCCCCAGAGATCGAAGTAATGCCAAGCGTGCCGACTCTAGGGAAGAGATACACTCTCAGCAGAGGATGGTCTTAGCAGGCAGAGGAGTTTTGTCATCCACCTCAACCCCCCTGCACAGGATCGGCCCACTTTCATGGAGATTGGAATGTCTCTGGTGGTGACTGTGAGTTTAAAGAAAATTTCCTCCTCTAAAAAAAGGTAGAGCAATCTCTAAAAATAAGATAAGCGTTGTGATACTGTGATAAAGGAATACAGCACGAAAGGATTTGTATAATCATTCGCGTCTCTAATCCTCTATTGCACCAAATTATCCGCAAGCTGGTGGACACAACAAACAGTAACATTATGACCTGAAATGATGTGCGCTTGATAGCAAAATGATTCAAATACCCTCGAATCAAGCAAACAAAAAACACGCACGTGTTTAAATATGGATTTAATCCACGCACTATCTTAACACTCTCTCCCACATCATGCTGTATATTTTGAGCTTAGCTTCCGCTGCATTGGTTAATTTTACGACCGCGTCATGGATTACCAAGGGTAGTGGGGAGCCGAGCTGCGCTCAAGGAAAGGTGTTTGGCTTGAGCGGGCTCAGTCGTCAGGGCGGTTACTGAGGCGGAACAACAGGAAGAGGGGCTCTCATGTTAAGATAACTGCGATCCAAATGGTGGACAACGCCACTGTTAAGGGTGACTCAATCAACACCAACCTACACGCTATAACAATGTCGTCATGTTTAGGCCCCACTACAGTTACAATTCTTTGATGGGGTAAGCGGTCGTCGTTTTTACCGCCCTCGTCGACAGCATCACGATTACCCTACATGACGTTGAGTGCACATACTGCAAAGACAATTTTGATTTCAGTGGAGACTGGTCGGTCAAAGCCTACTTCAGACGATGTACCACAGCCAATCCTGGAAACTGATTACTGGCCTAGCTGCCCATTTGCGGGATGACTCAACGACACTTTAGCTATTCACATAAAGCCCTGAACGGCGTGCGCCGCTCCAGATGTACGGACGTAAGTGCAGCAAATTCATTCGCACGGAGCAATTCTGGTCGATATATTGAACACTAATGTGAATAAATAGAAAAACAATTCTAACAATTCTAGCACTGCGAAAAGCTAATCATTGCTATGGCGTAATTATATTTTAATCGTTTAATCATCGAGTAGCGTTATTTAGCTCCGGTATTTTTTATAGCTCTAGCAGGTTGGCGGTGCCTGATTCTATTTATGCTCGGATCAGAAAGTGTTCGTAGAAATAATAAAATTCCAATCCACACCAGATGCGCATTGTGCATCTAATCAGCGTAATCAGTTCAATATGACTTGTCAACCACTTACATAGACTTCCATGTCAAAGTCTTACTAACATGAGAAAGGTATCCCCAAACGAAGTGACCGAAACACCTGTCACTGAGTTCAAAGGGAACGATTTTGACTACCAACACACATCGCGTTCCCAGGAGTGACTCAGCTACCTAAGTAAAACGCTTTCATTGAGCAGCTAGCTTCCAGAGCTTTGATATAAGTGGTGGAGATATTGTTGGGATTGGCAAAGCACAATCGTATACGAAATTGTTCGCAAGCAGTGATAGCGAATATTACCTCATACAAATTCGGAGCATTGTGCTCCACATGGTAAATCTACCCTGGGTGGGCTTAGTAGTTGCTCCACCGTTTTGTGTTCTAATATTCCTTCTCCCCCATATTCCCTTGCCTTCCAGTACCTGTGTATATAAGGACCAGTGAGTATCCAATCGCAAGTTAGTCTTGTTTTCGTCTCGCCTTAAACACTTAGCATAAGAATGATGCTCCGAGCTGCATTGTGCACTCTGGCCTTGGCCTCAGCCGTCTCGGCAAACGCTACCGCCAACCACTTCATCGACCAGGTGTTCCAGGATATGCGGCGCCAGGTGCCACAGAACGGTCTCGATCCCGTTCGCGTGATGCCGTTCCAGATTAAGGTCAAGTCCAACTCTATTACGAACCGTGACATGAAGGCAAACTTCACCCAGGGCTCGATGAAGGGCCTCGCCTCACTCGCTCGCCAAGGAAACTGCTCATACGGAACCTCCGGTGGCCAGATGAAGATGGGCTGCTACGTCACCCTAACCCCTGTCCAAATCAAGATGAACGCCGATGTAAAGGGTGACTCGATCAACGGAAACAAGCACGCGATCGCAACCTCGACGACTGTGGCCCGCAATACATTGGCCCTTGTTGAAGTGTCAGGCCGTCGTTTTGCCCGAGCTATTGTGGACCGCATAACCGTTAAAGCTGTCACCCTGACCACCTCTGTTGCTCAGGGCAAGCTCGACCTTAACGGCTCAAGAATGACCGATTTCGTAAAACAGACTAACCAAAATCTTTCCAACCAGCTCGTTGCTACTCTCAGTGGTACCTACAAGGCAGCCCTGAACACTGTTCTCAGTCGCCGCACAATGCCCTAGATGGATTAGAGGTACAGCAAACTGAAACAGTATAAGCGGAGATGATACTTTTGATGGGTGACTAGAAACATCTGTGTTCGAATGTAGTTGTGGATGCCAGATGTAAGAGAATAAATATTATCACAGACACGGGATATAGTAGCCTTGAATAAAACATGAACACTTGTTACCTTATTTTTACACTTTTTTCTACATAATAAACTATTCCTAGGTAATTCTGTTGTTAGTTGTAGTAATTTCTTTAGTAAATTTTCTTCGTTGATTATGTCTTCGGCATCTTAAAGTTTTTGTACCAACTGGGAGCAAAGGATGTGGTTATGTGAAGGTAATTTTCCTTCTGACCGGTCCGAAATTGTTTTTTTTAATTTTTTCCATTTTAGACGAGCCTATTTAGCAACTGTCTACGTCCAGCAGGCCAGCCAAGAAGCTGGAGTGATGCCTTGCTCAGTTTTCTTTCTAAGGGCTAAGGCGACCCGCCTGTGCCGTCGTCACGGAGGGCAACCGCCAAGAAGAGCTGCTGCTACATACTTTTGGTACTCTTCATCCCCCCTTCGACTTAGTAGATTTCTGGAATCCTGCTCTTGCATACCGGCCGGGCACGCGGATTTCGCCCAAGACACTTTACAATCACGCTGTGATGGTGGACTGGTTGCAACATCTTACTCCAAGAGGTATATCGCGTCATTCGACAAAAAGGGCAAGCTCTTTACGCAGGAAACATGGATTGCAAATCGGCGGGGCCAAGTCCTTAACGAACTATCAATATGTGGAGTTTCACCAAATGTGCTACAGATTATCGTGGCCATTCCAACAAAGATTTCAGTGAGGATCGACGACGGGGTTGCTCTTCTGTCTCCTTTCGATCTAAGTATTGGTGTGGCCCAAGGTGACAACTTGAGTCCACTGTTATTCTCGCTGCTGCTAAACGATCTCCCGATCCGAGTAAAAGGCAGAACTGACCATGTAAAGACGGTACTATACGCAGACGACCTTGTCATTTTTGGTCAGTTCGAAATCAGGGACAGGTCGTTCGCCTAGGTCACGCACTCAACTCTTCCTGGAAATTCATTCGCCAAGTTCCAGAGGGTAGGTTCTTAACACTGAATCCTGGAGTCTTTGTCGAATATGTGTCCTACATAGCATGTTCCCGACGGTCTCGGTCGTCAAGCTCCTTTGTCGGAACCCGTACAGCGCATCAGATAAGGCCTACTCTCCTCAAGCCCCTAATCTAAATAGCAACGACAATGTTCACAATTATCTTTGTAATTCGTGTTAAGTAGACATATCGATCTATGATCAAAGGGGCCTGTTATACGCCCAAGCTTTGGGTATTAATACCATATCTCTCTCTTTCTACAGTCTAGGAAAACGATCTCCTTGTAAAATGCGGTTTAGCAGGTCCCTAAAGGGGCAAGGCCACTTCTTAATCAACAACTTCACCGCGTCGGGCGAAATCCCATCTAGATATGGAGGCTGCTCAGATTGAGTGCTAAGCTCGCGGGACACCCGAACGAAACGAACGTTAGCAATGGACTGAGTGCCATAAACGGCTGATGTGCCATGAACGGTATTGTATTGTATGTGCCATGAACGGTATTGTATTGTATGTCGCTTCAGGTGTGCACGGGCGTTAATACAGCGAATTAGAATTGTGCACTAATGTAAATAAAAAAAAAGAACAATGCATTATGTACTATCATAGATATTTAATGATGCGAAGTAAATATCATTTCTTCTCAAACTTTGATTTTGGAGCCTTACTGCTTTGTGGCAGGTTTCGAATGCGAGCCGCGTTGAATAATACTTTGATGAAACATGTTTGCGGTGGATAGTCTACATGAAACACTCGTTTGATCTGGTTCACTATTATGCAGCATTTCTCTCTATCAGAAACTTGCCTTATGACCTTAGCAGAGACCGTTAGTATTAAATATTGCCACAGATACTACATTTAATTTATTGAAACATACAATAATTAGGAATTATTTCTAGAGATTATTGGGGAGGGGGGCGCTGAGGCCCACACTATCCTGAGGATATTGCCCAGGGCCTGCAGCAACTGCGGCGATGCCGGCCACCTCGCCGCGATTTGCACCCGTCCTTCCGTCTGCGTCAATTGCAAGGGTGCCCATCGCTCGGGCTCGCCATCGTGCCCTAGGTCGGCTTAGCTCCGCGAGCGTCAGCGGCTCGTGACTGAGACCAGGGTGCTTGAACAGGTGAAGGACACCTTACCCCTCGCGTCTATTCTGCCAATCGAGGCCCCGGTGTCGACCCAGTCGCCAACCCGGTCGTACGCTGCGGCGGTTCGGGGTATTGTGGTCCCCTCCAACGGTGCTCAGGTTCCCATGGTTCTGCTGCCCAACCCGAGGCGGATCCCCACGCCTCCCCGCCGCCCTGCCCCTCGTCGATCTGCCCGCGCGAAGTCCCGACACCCCAAGGCGGTGCCAGCTGTGCTAGGTATCGCCGCAGCCTTGAGGTCCCACTCACTCGGTTCGTCGGCTCCCCTCTTAAGGGCGAGGCCATCCGGCCACTCTTGGACCGTTGCCTCGAGAGGACTGCTATGATGCTCGACCGACTGCCCCTGTTGGCGGCTCACCAGGGGCTCTTCATCCTTCAGTCCTTTTTCTCGGGGGCGCGGATGCAGCACATGCCTAGGAGAAGCCCAGCCGGCACTGAGGCTTCAGCCCTTCACGCCTATGACGACATGGTGCTGGATGCCCTGACGACGATCCTACCACTTGGGTGACGTTTGCTACGCAGCCTCGCTTACGGCGGTTGCCGACATGGTCCTGCTACAGGAGCACTCCTGCCGCTGACTTCGTCCAGCCTATTGTTGACGGGCCGCAAAGGTTAGCCTTATAGTCATACGCTTATACAAAACCGGAGATCGCAAAGTTGCCGCTCCGAACACAGAGATCGTAGTTCACTAGTAAAACGAAGATCGATCAAAGTGTGCTCGTTGTATATATATATATGTATATATAAATATATAAATAGATCGTGATTCCGCGTCTTATATATAGAACAATTGGGTCTCGAGAGAGACCATCGAGGACAGTACCAAGGGAATAGGAGGACAGCTCGAAAAGCCATGCCTCCGCATCAACTTGGTCGACCGCGCGGAGGCGAGCCTTGTCTGCGAGGTGAAGCGCTGGGGCCAGAAGGGTGTAGCGCAGCTCCTCTTGGAAGACATCAGACCACATGCATAGCCGACGCCTCTTGTCCGCAGGGACCGTTAAAGGCGTGGAGGGCCGAAGCCTTGGTGCTGACCGGGATAAAGAGAGTTCTGATCGTACTCACATTTGGGAAGTGAGATGGCACAGCGAAATTAATAAATAATACATTATTAGGCAATGAAATCTAGCGCACATTTAATAACACAATTAAAAGAAAAAGCCACCATCCCAATATTCAAAGATAAATGCATCTGAATGAGTATTCCAATTTTTCAATCATCAAGTATCTTTATTTTGCTTCAGTAGGTCGATAGTGTCTCATTTTATTTATGCTTGAGTCAGCAACTGTTCGCAGAAATAATAAAATTCCAATCCACGCATAGAGTGCACATAAATGCACATTGTGCATTTAATCAGTGTAATCACTTCAACATGAATTGTAAACCACTTACACTTCCATGTCAAAGTCTTATTAATTTATAAAATAAAAGTATCCCAAAGTGACCGAAACTGCTGTCACTGGATTCACAGGACGTGATCTTGACTTCCGACAGGCGTTGTATCCCCAGCAGTGACTCATCTTCCCAAATAACACCCTTTAATTGAGCATTTAACTTCCTTAGCTTTTGATAGAAGTGATGGAGTTATTGATGGGATTGACAGAATACAATCGTATACGAAATCGCTCGTAAGCACTGATAGCGAATATAGCCTCAATTGGGACCGTTGTGCTTCACATGATAAATCCGTCCTGGGTGGGCTTAGTAGTTATCCGTAGGCTTAGGAGTTCTAATATTCCTTCTCTCGCATATTCCCTTGCCTTCCAGTGTAACAGAATGTATAAGGATCAGTGAGTATCCAATCGAACGTTATTCGTGTTTTCCTCTACCTTAAACACCTTATACAAAGATGATGCTTCGAGCTGCATTGTGCGCTTTAGCCTTGGCCTCAGCAGCCTCGGCAAACGCTACCGCCAACTACTTCATCGACCAGGTGTTCCAGGATATGCGGTACCAGGTGCCACAGAACGGTCTCGACCCTGTACGCGTGATGCCGTTCCAGATTAAGGTCAAGTCTAACTCCTTTACGAACCGCGACCTGAAGGCAAACTTCACCCAGGGGTCGATGACCAACTTCGCCTCACTCGTTCGCCAAGGAGACTGCTCATACGGAACTTCCGGTGGCCAGATGAAGATGGGCTGCTACATCACCCTATCTCCCATCCGAATGATGATGAACGTCGATGTAAAGGGTGACTCGATCAACGGAAACAAGCACGCGATCGCAATCTCGAAGGCTGTGGCCCGCAATACATTGGCCCTTGTTGAAGTGTCAGGCCGTCGTTTTGCCCGAGCTATTGTGGACCGCATAACCGTTAAAGCTGTCACCCTGACCACCTCTGTTGTTCAGGGCAAGCTCGACCTTAATGGGTCAAGGATGACCGATTTCGTAAAACAGACTGACCAAAATCTTTCCAACCAGCTCGTTGCTACTCTCAGTGGTACCTACAAGGCAGCCCTGAACACTGTCCTCAGTCGCCGCACAATGCCCTAGATGGATTAGAGACACAGCAAACTGAAACAGTATAAGCGGAGATGATACTTTTGATGGGTAACTAGAAACATCTGTGTTCAAATGTAGTTGTGGATGTCAGGTGTAAGAGAATAAATATTGTCACAGACACGGGATCGAAGCCGTGAAAAGAACATGAAAATTTTTTTACCTAATTTTTACACGATTTAAAAATAAACTATTAGTAGGTAGTTATTTAGTTAACAGCAGTAATTACCACAATGAATTTTCTTCCTTCGTGATGTCTTCGGCATCATGAAGCGTTCGTACCAAATCGGAACAGGATGCAGGAGGGTGCGGCTGTGTGAATGCAATTTACAACTGTACAGTCAGGTTTATTATAGAAAAAGAGGCAAAATTATCCTAAATAAATTCTCCGGTCAGACTCACAGCCAACATTTAACGTCCACGGTACAACTGCTTTCCGCATTGCTTCATAAGACGGACAACCCCTTTAAATGCAAATGTGCAACGGTGGGGATTGAACCCGTGCACCTACGTGTCTCCTCCGATCGCAAGGCGCACACGAATGCACCACGCCGCCGAGGCAAAATGGTCCTGAATCTCTTCAACGGATCGCTCATTATTTCGTTATATCGTGATGGATCTGCAAATTTCACGTAAGGGTGGGACGTGTCCGGCGGTTCAACCATGGTAGGACGGTCATTGTTGCCGGGGACTTCGATGCTAGTACAACTAGCTAGTATAACATGATAAAGCCGGTGATCGACCGAAAGGGGCCGAGTACTACAGGAGTGGGTGGCAGAAAAAGGCTTTCTGGAACTCAACGACGGAAAGGCCGCCTTCTTTTTCAGAGGAGTTCAGGCAGTCTTCATAGATCTCACTCTGGTAAATAAAGCGGCACTTCCGCTGACTGCATACTGGCGGGTGGAGGACGAGGACACTTCGAGTGATCACAGATATATCTGTTGGTATTCACTTGCCTTCTTAACAAACTACTTTCTATGATATCATCTAAATCAACACAAATGTAGCTAATATTAAATCACGTTCTCGCTGTCTCTGTAGTATCTCAAAGTGGAAATGTATAGTAATTCTCGTTTCGAAACTGTAATAGTAACTGTTCCTACGTCTGTAATTCGAAAATGGTTTCCGTTGTAAAGGTTTCTGGCTTCCAGTTCGAACACGCTGATTATCGAAACGTAATTATATTTCTATCATTACATCATCAAGTAGCCTTACTTTGTTCGAGGAGATTGACAGTGGCTGATTTTATTTATGTCCAGATCAGAAATTGCTCAACGTATTGGAGTTCCAAGCCACTCATGGATGAACATTGTGCATTTCATCAGAGTAATGAGTTCAATATGAGTTGGAAACCACTTACATAGACTTCCATCCCAAAGTCTTACAAACTAACAAGAGAAGAGTATACCAAGCAAAGTGACCGAAACAACTGTCACTCAGTTCAAAGGGAATAATTTGATTTCCGACAGGCGTTGTGTCCCCAGCAGTGACTCAACTTCCCAAGTAAAACGATTGCATTGAGCATCTAGCTTCCAAAGCTTTTAATAGAAGTGATGGACATATTGTTGGAATTGACAGAATGCAATCGTATACGAAATCGTTCGTAGGCATGCCTCATACAAATGGAGAGCGTTGCGTTCCTCATGATTAATACGTATACGGATTATGCTTAGTAGTTACTCCGCCGGCATGTGTTCTAATATTCCTCCTCCCGCATACTCCCTTGCCTTCCACTAACTATGTATATAAGAACCTCTAAGTATCCAATCGAAAGTTAGTCTTGTTTTCGTATCGCCTTAAACACTTAGCATAAGGATGATGCTCCAAGCTGCATTGTACGCTCTGGCCTTAGCCTCCGTCGCCTCGGCCAACGCTACCGCGAACAACTTTATCGACCAGGTTTTCAGGGATATGCGGTATCAAGTGTCGCAGAACGGTCTCGACCCTGTACGCGTGGCGCCGTTCCAGATTAAGGTCAACTCTAACTCAATTTCGAAACCCGAAGTGAAGGTAAACTTCACTCAGGGGTCGATGTACGGCCTCGCCTCACTCGCTCGCCAAGGAGACTGCTCATACGGGACCTCCGGTGACCAGATGAAGATGGGCTGCTACATCACGCTAACCCCTGTCCAAATCAAGATGAACGCCGATGTAAAGGGTGACTCGAGTGATGAAAACAAGCACGCGATCGCGACCACGACGACTGTGGCTCGCAAAACATTGGCCTTTGTTGAAGTAGCAGGCCGTCGTTTTGCCCAACCTATCGTGGACCGCATCACGGTTAAAGCTGTCATCTTAAAGACCTCTGTCGTCGAGGGCAAGCTCAATCTTAAGGGCTCAAGGAAGACCGACTTCCAGAAACAGACAAACCAGAATCTTCACAACCAGCTCAATGCTAAACTCAGTGGTAGCTACAAAGCCGCCCTGAATATGGTCATCCGTAACCGCAAGATGCCTTAGAAGGGTTGGGGTTACCGCAAAGAAATCTCTGCTGAAACCTGAAACAGTATCAGCAGAGATGTCGCTTTTGGTGCGGTGACTTGGAACATATGTGTTCGAATGTAGATGTGCGTTTCAGGTATAAGAGAATAACTGAGGGGTACGGGATCGAAGCCGTAAATAGAACCTTGAATATTCGTTACCCTATTTTTACATGGAATAAAAAATAAACTATTCGTAGGTAATGGTTTAAGTAATAAATAAAAAATACATATTAATTATAGATCCATATTACTTTGTATTAATTTTATATTAACATAAATATAAAAATATGAGCCTTATTAATAAATGATGTTCCTATCATTTTTTAGCAATAATTACCTCAGTAAATTTTCTTCCTTGGTCATGTCTTCGGCATCATGAAGTGTACGTATCAAATGGGAATAGAGGATGCGCTTATGTGAAGGCCATTTGTCATCATCTCAACGGATCCGTTAAGTTTAGTTTGAGGAAGCACAAACTTCCTCAATCTCTTCAATAGATCACTGATTATTTTATTGTCTCGTTGATAGATTTCCAAGTTCCACGCAATTTATCAGAGACATCAAATAAGGAGCTAATTGGTGTTTACACATGCTTTTTGTCTACAATTATCCACTAAAAGTATTAAATTATAATAAACAGATACCTCCACTACTAGAAATAAGTCATTCTTATTGGCATACGGCGAACTTTACTATAATTCTGAGCCTTATCGGAAGACACCATTGCCCAAAATATACTTGGTGTCTACAGCTACTAAAGCTTGTCATGACTGTATTCCAGTTTACATTGTACCCCTCAGGATTATTGATAATTGCGAACATTTAAAAAATACCTCATATTTACTCTAATCTTTGGGCAGCTAACTGTGAACAAGACCGTAACAGTTAAGACCATTATAAGTGCTGCATCAATAACTTTGGTATCGGTAGAGAGATTGGAATCCACATCCACATGAGTGGGTAGTGGTCAAAGCGTGCCGATATGAAGCCCGATCCCAACAGAGCAACAAAAGTGAACAAAGAAATCAGCGTTCGAAAAAAGAAATCCAGGATCGTCTTCCGGTTTCGTTACAGGGATTTTCCATCCAAGCCTTCGTGAGCTCTAGGCGTCATTGGCTCTTTCCTCGGAGTGCTGTGCATAGGCCACGCATCCAAACCTTCTAGGAGACTTATTCGCCGGGTTCCAGCGGGCAGATCTCGAGGAAGATTTCCCCTGCCTATGAATCAGGCGTACAGGTCTGTACCGTGACCTGGTGGACGAGTTCCGAATAGAGTTTAGCATTCGGGGGAGTGGGCCCAGGAGGAAGTTTCCCTGGAATGAGGTAGATCTGACGGCTGTTTTCTACAGCTGTTATTTCTCCCCCAACAGGGATCTTGGGGAGTATGAAGGTTTGCTCGAGGACATGCTCAGAGTGCAGGGTCCATCAAGATTAGAAGGTCATTATTACCCGGGACTTCAATTGAGCTAGTTCGACATGAGGGAGCTGGTGCACAACAGAAAGGGGCCGAGTACTACAGGAGTGGGTGGCGGAAAGTGGCCTTCTGGAACTTGACGACGGAAAGGCTGTTACCTTTTCCTGGGGAGTTCAGACAGACTTCATAGACCTAAACTTTTTCGGGCTGACTCTCAGCCAACATTTAACGTCCACGGTACCGCTTTCGCATCACCGACTTCATAGACCTCACTTTGGTAGATTGGCTGGCCCCCGCAACAGGCCAGCCAATCTACCCAAGCCCTGTAGCTTGGGCAGGCCATACTGTCTGCGTGATGTCCTTTCCCATTTCAGACGTGACATACATAATATATATATATATATATATATATATATATATAATATAGTAGTGCAGGTATCTGTGTTTTATAATGTTATACTTTTAGTGGATATTTGTAGACAGAAGGCTAATGAGCTCCTTATTTAAGGTCTGTGATAAATTGTGTGGAACTTGGAAATCTATCAACAAGATAATGAAATAATCAGTGACCCGTTCAAGAGATTGAGGAAGTTTGTGCTTCCTTTTCTATAATAAACTTAACGGTTCAGTTGCGATGATGAAAAATGGCCTTCACATAACCGCATCCTCTATTCCCATTTGATACGTACACTTCATGATGCCGAAGATGACCAAGGAAGAAAATTTAGTAGGAGGTAATCATTGCTAAACAATGATAGGAACGTAATTTATTAATAAGCTTTATATTTTTATATTTATTTTAATATAAAATTACTACAAAATAATATAGATATATAATAAATATATATATTTTTTTATTACCTAAATAATTACCTACGAATAGCTTATTTTTATACCGTGTAAAAATAAGGTAACGAATGTTTGTGTTCTGTTCGCGGCTTCGATCTGGTATTCACATCTACATTCGATAACAGATGTTGCAAGCCACTGCACCAAAAGCGGCGTCTCTGCTGATATTGTTTAAAGTATCATTGCGATGTCTTTAATCCATCTAGGGCATCCTGTGGCGACTGAGAACAGTGTTCAGGGCGGCCTTGTAGGTACCACTGAGGGTAGCCCCGAGCTGGTTGGAAAGATTCTGGTTTGTCTGTTTCATGAAGGTCGTCATCCTTGAGCCGTTAAGGTCGAGCTTGCCCTGAGCAACAGAGGTGGTCATCGTAACAGCTCCAACGGTTATACGGCCCACGATAGGTTGGGTAAAACGACGGCCTGCGACTTCAACAAAGGTCAATGTATTGGGGGCCACAGTCGACGAGGTCGCGATCGCGTGCTTGTTTCCGTCAAACGAGTCACCCTTTACATCGGCGTTCATCATCATTCGGATGGGGGTTAGGGTGACGTAGCAGCCCATCTTCATCTGGCCACCGGAGGTTCCGTATGAGCAGTCTCCTTGGCGAGCGAGTGAGGCAAGGCCGTACAACGAGCCCTGGGTGAAGTTTGCCTTCATGTCACGGTTCGAAATAGAGTTGGACTTGACCTTAATCTGGAACGGCATCACGCGTACAGGGTCGAGACCGTTCTGCGACACTTGATACCGCATATCCTGGAACACCTGGTCGATAAAATTGTTGGCGGTAGCGTCGGCCGAGGCGGCTGAGGCCAATGCTAGAGCGCACAATGCAGCTTGGAGCATCATCCTTATACTACGAGTTTAGGGCGAGACGAAAACAAGACTAACTTTCGATTGGATCCTCACAGGTTCTTATATATACAGTTAGTGGAAGGCAAAGGAGTATGCGGGAGGAGGAACATTAGAACACACGCCGGCGGAGCAACTACTAAGCATAGTCCGGACGTATTAATCATGTGGAACGCAACGCTCTCTATTTGTATGGGATTCTTATTTATACGACGCTTACGAACGACTTCGTATACGATTTCATTCTGCCGATCCCAACAATATCTCCATTCCTTCTATTATAAGCCTTGGAAGCTAGATGCCCAATAGAATCGTTCTACTTGGGAAGTTGACTCACTGCTAGAGACAAAACGCCTGTCGGAAATCAAAATCATTCCCTTTGAACTCAGAGCTGTTTCGGTCACTTTGCTTGGTATACTTTTCTCCTGTGAGTTTGTAAGACGTCGGCATGGAAGCCTATATAAATGGTTACCAATTCATATCGAACTGATTACGCTGATGAAATGCACAATGTGCATGTATGCGCGGATTAGAGCTGCAATATTTCTAAGCAACTTCTGACCGGGACATAAATAAAATCAGCCACTGTCAATCTCCTGCAACAAAATAAAGCCACTTGATGATGTAAGGATAGAAATGTTTCGGCAATGACTAGCGTATTTTAACCCCGGAGCTTGAAGATAGCGAGAACGGTGGCTCAATTTTAGCTACATTTGTGTGGATTTGGATGATAAAAAGGCGAGTGAATGCCAGCATCTCTTGACTAAAATCGCCGCACCCCTAACTTCTCGGTGAGGCTATCGAGACTATGACTTCCTAAGGAGACCTGATTTTATGAAAATTAACCCAAGCTCTGGGTTCTGTGGCACGTTTCGAATACGTTGATACTTTGATGAGGCATGTTTGTAGCGGATAGTCCACATGAAACGCTCGTTTGATCTGATTCACCATTATGGCGCATCCCTCTCCATCAGAAACTTGCTGTATGGCCTTACCAATCAACCGTTAGTGTTAAATATTGCCAGTCCCTGAGTCCAACCTATTGGTGACGACCTCCAAAGGCCATCCTAACTCTAGTGCACTTTTACGTCAGAACCGAAGATCGTTCTTCACTAGCAAAGGAAAGATCGAGTGAAGAATGTTCTGATCGTTCTCACATTTGGGAAGTGACATGATAGAATTAATAAATAGTACATTATCAGGCAATGGAATCTAGCGTACATTTAATAACACTATTTCAAAAAGCAAAAGCCACTATCTCATTATTCAAATACAAATACATCTGGAAGAGCTTGAGTTCATTTCCATAAGATCAAGTCACCTTAGGAATTCATAGTCTGGATATTCTCACCGAGAAGTTAAGGGTGCGGCGATTTAAGTAAAGAGATGCTGGTATTCACTCGCCTTTTTACAAACTACTCTCTATGATATCATCTTTTTTTGAGAGAATGAAAGGAATTTCCTTCAAACGCACGGACCCACCCCAGGAGAATCCAATCTTCATAAAATAGGGCCACTCCAGTGCAGCGTTGACATGAATGACAAAATTTACGACATCATCTAAGTCCACACAAACGTAGCTATTATAATATTGAGTCACCTATCTCGCTATCTCAGTTATAGATGATCTCAAAGTGTAGATGTATAATAGTTAGCGTTTCGATGTTGCTCTCCATTGTAAGCTTATCAGATCGATTTTTAGTTCGAATACGCTAGTCGCTCCCGAAATGTAATCGCTAGTAATCACTGATAGCGACTATAAACTCATACAAATTCGCGAGCGTTGTGCTCCACAAGGTAACTTCTTAGGGCTTAGTATAATAGTTGCTCCGCTCGTGTGTGTTCTAATATTCCTCCTCCCGCATAGTCCCTTGCCTTCCAGTAACTGCGTATATAAGGATAAGTGAATATCCAATCGAGAGTTAGTCTTGTTTTCGTCTCGCCTCAAACACCTGATACAAAGATGATGCTCCGAGCTGCATTGTGCGCTCTAGCCTTGGTCTCAGCCGCCTCGGCAAACGCAACCGCCAACTTCTTTATCGACCAGGTGTTCCAGGAAATGCGGCATCAAGTGTCGCAGAACGGTCTCGACCCTGTACGCGTGATGCCGTTCCAGATTAAGGTCAAGTCCAACTCTATTACGAACCGTGACCTGAAGGCAAGCTTCACTCAGGGGTCGATGCACGGCCTCGCCTCACTCGCTCGCCAAGGAGACTGCTCATACGGAACCTTCGGTGGCCAGATGAAGATTGGCTGCTACATCACGCTAACCCCTGTCCAAATCAAGATGAACGCCGATGTAAAGGGTGACTCGATTAAAGGACACAGGCACGCAATCGCGACCTTGACGACTGCGGATCGCAATACATTCGCCCTTGAAATCTCAGGCCGTCGTTTTGCTCGACCTATCGTAGACCGCATTACGGTTAAAGCTGTCACCCTGACCACCTCTGTTGTTCAGGGCAAGCTCAACCTTAACCGCTCAAGGTTGACGGACTTCATAAAACAGACAAACCAGAATCTTTCCAAGCAGCTCGGTGCTACTCTCAGTGGCACCTACAAAGCCGCCCTGAACACTGTCCTCAGTCGCCACAGGATGCCCTAGATGGATTAAAGGCACCGCAATGATACTTTAAACAATATCAGCAGAGACGCCGCCTTTGATGCAGTGGCTCGCAACATCTGTTGTCGAATGTAGATGTGAACACCAGATGTAAAAGAATAAATATTGTCGCAGACAATCGGGATTGAAGCCGCGAACCGAGCATGAACATTCGTTACCTTATTTGTACAAGGTATCAAATTAAACTATTCGTAGGTAATTATTTAGGTAATAGATAGAAATAGGTATTTATTATATATCTATATAATTTTGTAGTAATTTTATATTAAAATAAATATAAAAATACAAACCTTATTAATAAATTATGTTCCTATCATTGTTTAGCAATAATTACCTCAATAAGGTTTCTTCGTTGGTCATGTCTTCGGCATCATGAAGTGTACGTACCAAATGGGAATAGAGGGTGCGGTTATGTGAAGGCCATTTTTCATCATCTCAACTGAACCGTTAAGTTTATTATAGAAAAGGAAGCACACACTTCCTCAATCTCTTCAATGGATCACTGATTATTTTATTGTCTCGTTGATAGACTTCCAAGTTCCACGCAATTTATCAGAGACCTTAAATAAGGAGCTCACTAGTGTTTACACATGCCTTTTATCTACAATTATCCACTAAAAGTATTACATTATAATAAACAGATACCTGCACTGTGAATTTACTTGTTGCATTGGTACCTCCATCCTTAGCGATGTCGCTGATGATCGCGGACTCGTCGAAGCCCCCGACGATGACCTTGTGGTTATTAGTCTCCACATTTAGGTTGGTTGCATTGGTGATATTTTCTTTGAACTGCGTTACATTAGCGTTCTCGCCAGTTTTGACGAATAATCTGATCTTTCCTTCGCCATGAGTGTAGATCCTCCTGATCTCGACCTCGCTATCTTCTGGAGTAACCTGTTGCTTCATATTTGCCAGGATCTCTGCGTAGCTTGTTTACTACTGCTACTAGTTAAAGATTTTAACTAACTGTTCCGGCTGCCCCTAACTTTAGCTTTGAGTTCAGGTTTGTCCAGACTTAGACTAACCACGACGCCAAGTTTGGCTATGGTCGCGATACATTCTATGATTTTTTTGTTCAGCTGATCATTTGGTTCCCTCGAGGTTATGTATATGCCTATGTTGTTCTTACCAAGGGGCTTTCATTTTCTGCGACTCCTTGTCGACGATCGAGATGAATATAGTGTCCTTTCTAAGTTTCAGGATCGCTAGTGCCATGGCCAGGGAAAAAAAATGTGCGGTTTTGTGTCTTGTCCAACATCGCCGATTTCTACTGTGTTCTTTTTTGCAGATTCGAATGGATTTCCTACCATCGAGGCGATCCTTCACATTGTGCAAATCTGGGAATTGGGTATTTAACGTATTTCATATTCTTCTGTGTATGGGGGTCCTCTTCCTTCATGATGACTATTTTGGCCTATCTTGCTTTCAGTATATTGTTTCTCATGTAATTGGTCTTAATGAATGATTGGCGCGGCCAGTGCATATTAACAATATCAAGCATGTCCTCAATTAGTTCAATTGCTCCAATGTTGTTCCTTATCTCTTACGCTATTAACTCATCCTTTCATCCTCAATAGAGGTCGTTTGGCATACTGCGCCACTTTCCTGTCGAATGCCTTTTTAGCTAGCACTGTAAGTTTGTTGATTTCTTTATTTTGTAGCTCTAGTTGTCTTATAAATGCATTGTTTTCTTCGATTAATGCCGATATTTTCTTCTTATACTCTTCTATTTGTTTAGTCTGCTCGATGGATTCCTCTGTAAGTGATTCAGACTCTTTCTGGGCACGTTTCCAGTCTCTTTTAAGTTTATTGCCGCGTGTAACTACAGCCGCAATGAGGTCTTTAACCTCTTCTTTTGTGTTGTCCTTAGGATTATAGACCTTTGAGAATCCATCGATTTTATCAGTCGGCTCCATCAGTGTTCTATCAACATAGTCTTTCTTTCCTAGGGAGAACCTTCTCCTCTTATTTGAAGTACTGTTTGATGGCAATTCGTTTTTAGATTGTGGATCGTTTCCATGTCTTCAGCGTCGTCTTGGCTGAGATCAATGGGATCATTCTCTTTGCTTAGCATTCCCAATTTATTAAGGACGGTTACTACTTTGCTCGCCGGTAACAGAAACCACCGTCCAGCACGTGGCTCTATAGCACGTTTCCGCCTGATGTCTGAGGTCGTTGGAACGGATCTTTACCGCCGTCAGAACCGCGCTGGAGAATTATGGACAGATTTGTTACTAAGGTACTCAGGACAAAGAAAGGTATACAGAGAGCGTGAAAAGAAGTCTAAATTCAGTGGACTAACACTAACCCCTATTATTATTTGTTATCGGTATATTAGCTAATTCCGACGAGAGGTGACGCCTGTTTATATGCCTGCTGCCTCCGGGCACTTACCTCTCAAAAAACTTCCCACACTGAATTGGCAAAAACACGTTAACTCATCACAATTGTAATAAATTATAACACCAAAATAAACATAAATTTTCCTTTTTAACGTCCACGGTACTGCTTTCGGCATTGCTTCCTCACCAAAATAAACTTGCCGCCTATTCTCTAATAGCCCGGTCCACAAAAAAAAAAGCTACCGGCAGGTACATGCGAAGAGTAGTACGTCATGGGTTGGTGAAAACGAAGGGTTGTTGCAATTTCTCGTTTTGGTTGTGGTTCTCGTTTCTGGTTCTGTTTTTGCGCCATGGTGGCACAGTTGTAGGGCGCCGCCCCCGCTCGAACTGGGTGAAGGATCCCGCCGGTGGGGGACTATGGGCGACTCCATGGAGGACTCCTTGCAGTCCATACTGACACCACGGGCCGTCTGGGAAATGGTGGTGACAAGGGAAACGGAAGCAGACGAGAGACTGCTAAAGGAGCTCGGGGTGCAGTTCCCACAGGCACCAGGGAGGGTGGGCGGTGCAAACCACAATGGCGAAAACCGCGGAGATTGACCAACAGGGCACGCCGCTCTTCTACCTCCAGAGGAACGCAAGGTCGCGAATGACCTGGCGGTTACTAGAGCTGTGCTGCTGGAAGAAAGAGCGATGTAGCAGGGGAGCTCGAGGTCTGCCAAAACCCAAGGGACTCGTCGGGGGAGACGACGACTCTCAGCCTAAGATCGCAAACAGTACCATCAGACTGCGCCTAGGAAAAGGCCGGACATTCGCGGACATAGTCAAGGACCTCAGAGAGCGAAGGTCGGCGGCATGCAGGGGGCGAATATAAAGGGGGTTATCCAAGGCAAGTACGGAGACGACATTCTCAGAGTCTGGGAATGGCCCGAGGGCGTCGGAAAATCGCTAGCGGAGAAGATCCAGAGTCAGTTAGGGGTTGCGACGGACCACAAACCAAAAGCAGGGGGAATGTTCTGATCGTTCTCACATTTGGGAAGTGACAAGATAGAGCAGAATTAATTAATAGCACATTATTAGGCAATGGAATCTAGCGTAGATTTAATAACACTATTTCAAAAAGCAAAAGCCACCAATCTCATTATTCAACGACTAATGCATCTGGAAGAGCTTGGGTCCATTTTTATAAAATTAGGTCTCCTTAGGAATTCATAGTATCGATAGCCTCACCGAGAAGTTAGGGGTGCGGCGATTTAAGTTAAGGATGCTGGTATTCACTCGCCTTTTTATCATCCAAATCTAAACAAATGTAACTAAAATTGAGTCATCGTTCTCGCTATCTTCAAGCTCCGGGGTTAAAATACGCTAGTCATTGCCGAAACATTCACCAACAAACTATCCTTACATCATCAAGTGGCTTTATTTTGTTCCAGGAGTTTGCGAGGGGCTGATTTTATTTAGGCCCAGGTCAGTAATTGCAAAGTGACTGAAACAGCTGTCGCAAAGGTGACGATGTTGACCTTCGACAGGCGTTGTATCCCCAGCAGTGACTCAACTTCCCAAGCAAAACGCTCTAATTGAGCATCTAGCTAAGTTTTTGATAGACGTGATGGAGATATTGTTGGGATAGGCAGAATGCAATCGTAGAGGTAATCGCCAGTAAGCACTGATAGCGACTATGAACTCATACAAATTTGGAGCGTTATGTTCCGCAAGGTAACTCCGTCCTGGGCCGGCCTAGTAGTTGCTCCGTCGGTGTGTGTTCTAATATTCCTCCTCTCGCATAGTCCCTTGCCTTCCAGTAACTGCGTATATAAGGATCAGTGAGTATCCAATCGAAAGTTAGTCTTGTTTTCGTCTCGCCTCAAACACCTGATACAAAGATGATGCTCCGAGCTGCATTGTGCGCTCTAGCCTTGGTCTCAGCCGCCTCGGCGAACGCAACCGCCAACTTCTTTATCGACCAGGTGTTCCAGGATATGCAGCATCAAGTCTCGCAGAACGGTCTCGACCCTGTACGCGTGATGCCGTTCCAGATTAAGGTCAAGTCTAACTCCTTTACGAACCGCGACCTGAAGGCAAACTTCACTCAGGGGTCGATGTACGGCCTCGCCTCACTCGCTCGCCAAGGAGACTGCTCATACGGAACCTCCGGTGGCCAGATGAAGATGGGCTGCTACGTCACCCTAACCCCCATCCGAATGACGATGAATGCCGATGTAAAGGGTGACTCGATTAAGGGAAACAAGCACGCGATCGCAACCTCGACGACTGTGGCCCACAATACATTCGCCCTTGTGGAAATCGTAGGGCATCGTTTTGCTCGACCTATCGTAGACCGCATCACAGTTAGAGCTGTCACCCTGACCACCTCTGTTGCTCAGGGCAAGCTCAACCTTAACCGCACAAGAATGGCGGACTTCGTAAAACAGACAAACCAGAATCTTTTCAACCAGCTCGTTGCTACTCTCAGTGGCACCTACAAGGCCGCCCTGAACACTGCTCTCAGTCACCGCACGATGCCCTAGATGCATTAAAGGCACCACAAAAATACTTCAAACAATATCAGCAGAGACGCCGCTTTTGATGCAGTGGCTCGCAACATCTGTTGTCGAATGTAGATGTGAACACCAGATGTAAAAGAATAAATATTGTCGCAGACAATCGGGATCGAAGCCGCGAACCGAGCATGAACATTCGTTACCTTATTTGTACACGGTATAAAAATAAACTATTCGTAGGTAATCATTTAGGTAATGAATAAAAATATATATTTATTATAGATCTATATAATTTTGTATTAATTTTATATTAAAATAAATATAAAAATATAAACCTTATTAATAAATTACGTTCCTATCATTGTTTAGCAATAATTACCTCAATAAATTTTCTTCCTTGGTCATGTCTTCGGCATCATGAACTGTACGTATCAAATGGGAATAGAGGATACGGTTATGTGAAGGCAATTTTTCATCATCTCAACGGAACCGTCAAGTTTGTTATAGAAAAAAAAGCACAAATTTCCTCAATCTCTTCAACGTTGATAGATTTCCAAGTTCCACGCAATTTATCAGAGACCTCAAATAAGGAGCTAATTGGTGTGTACACATGCTTGTCTTGACTGTGTTATAGCTTAAATGTACTCTAGTCTCTGGGCAGCCAGCTGCGAAGATCATAATAGTTAAGGCCATTATGAAGAGTGCATCGATAATACTCTAATATCAATGGAGGGATTAAGATCTTCATCCACATGATAGGGTACTGGTCAAAGCGTGACGATACGAACTTCCCAGCAAAGCAACGGAGACCAGCAGAGATACGAGCGTTCGAAAAACGGGATTACAGTTCGATCTGGTGTTTAGTTCTAATGATAACAAGGTGGTTCTTCATCTAAGCCTCATTGGCTCTTCTAGTTCTGGGGACCCCTACCGAAATTTCGACACTCTCTACTCCGCATTTGGCAACGTATCCTTCGGGAATGAGGAGATTATCCTTGGCAGGTAGGATAATATGAGACTGAAGATCCGGGGAGAGTCAACTTAAGGGAGACGAGATCAATTGTTGGTGGAAAAATCTTTATTCAGGAAGGGTGCTATGCCCCTGCTTTCCAGGACCCTTCTTGCCCCCTGCCAAGTTCATCGAATTAAGCATCGAGAAGGATTAGTAACACAAATTGTCTTATCCTGGGAGCCCTATCCTGGGCGGCAATGTGTCTATTGCTAAACAAACATTAACAATCGACACATTGCCTCTCTGATGGCTGATGGCTTTTCAGCTCGGACGTTAATACTGTGAACTCATGCGTATGCCACAATTGTGTTCGATCAATTGAACATGAAGGTAAATAAAATTATGATAATACGTTATGACATGGCATTGCCTCTCCGCACAGCGAGAGACAGGCGTTGGAGAAGGAAAGATCCTGCGCGCTTGTCTTCGGTGGGGTGGATCAGCCTATGGTAGACCCCTTCGAGGAAGTTCACAGTAGTAAATCTTCCTACGTCCATATCTCGAAAATGGTTTTCGTTGTGAACATTTCAGGCTCCGAGGTTCGAATACGCTAGTCATTGCCGAAACGAAATTATATTTCTATGTTTTCATCATCAATTAGCCTTAGTTTGTTCCAGGAGATTGACAGTGGCTGATTTTATTTATGTCCTAGTTAGAAATTGCTCAGAAGTACTCGAGCGCCAGTCGACGCATGGATTCGGATTTTGCATTTAACGAACGTAACTAGTTCGATATGCACTGTTAACCATTTACATAGGCTTCCATATCGAAGTCCTACTAACTCACAGGAGAATAGTACCCCAAACAAAGTAACTGAGACGGCTGTCACGTCTTCAATGGGAATGATTTCGACTTCTGCCACGCGTTGATTTCCCCAGCAGTGACTCAAGAAAAACGCTTTCATTGAGCTTTTAGCTTTCAGATATTTTGATAGAAGTGATGGAGATATTGTTGGGATTGGCAAAGCGCAATCGTATACGAAATCATTCGTTGGCATCAATAACGAATATAGCCACATACAAATTAGGAGCGTTGTGCTCCACATGATTAATACGTATGGATTATGCTTAGTTAGTTGCTTCGCCGGTGCGTGTTCTAATATTCCTCTTCCAGCATTGTGCCTTACCTTGCCGTACCTCTGTGTATATAAGGACCAGTGAGTATCCAATCGAAAATTCGTCTTGTCTTCGTCTCGCCTTAAACACCGGATACAAAAAGATGATGCTCCGAGCTGCATTGTGCACTCTAGCGTTGGCCTCAGCAGCCTCAGCCAACGCTACTGCCAACGAGTTTTTCGACCAGATGTTCTATACACTGAAGCATGAGGTGGACCCGGTCGAATTGGACCCCGTACATATAATGCCGTTCCAGATTACGATCGAGTCTAATTTCATTACGAACCGCGAGCTGCAGGCAAACTTCACTCGGGGCTCAATGTACGGCCTCCTCTCACTCACTCGCCAAGGCGACTGCAAATACGGAACATCCGGTATCATGGTGACGATGGATTGCCACATCTCGCTAACCCCCATGCGAATCACGACTCACGCCGAAGTAAAGGGGGACTCGCTTAGAGCATACAAGCACACAGTCGCGATCGTGACGATTATGAGGGACGACGCATCAGCCCTTATTGAGATCGTAGGCCCCCGTTCTGCCCGACCTGTCGTGGACCGTATCACTGTTAACGCTGACGTTTTGTCCACCAAATTGATTCATGGCAGTCTCAGCCTTAACAACAAAAGGTTGACCAAGTTCCTATCACAGACAAACGACAATCTTCACAAACAGCTTCTCGCTGCCTTGAATGGTATCTACAAATGGGAACTGGACAGTATCCTAAAGCGCCCCGCAATCCCTTGGCCAGAGCGCAAGGATGCTTCAAACGATATCAGCAGAGACAATGACATCAATGCTCAAATGTAGATCCGAATGCCAGATGTGTTGAGAATAAATATTGTCGCAGACAATCGGGATAGAAACCATGAATAGAACACGAACATTCATTACCTTACCTCTGCATGGTCTAAAGATCCAACTATTATTAGTAGGTAATTCTTTAGCAATTAATGAAAATAAATTCATCATATACATGTATACTATTTTTATTAACTTTATAATAAAATTAATATAAACATACAACTAATAAATTCTATTCCTTGGGACCAACTTGAGGAGAGAGGAGGTATGTGAAGACACTATGCTTTTTATCATAACAACAGTACAGTCAGGGTTATTTTAGAAATGGGAACAAAATCGTCCCCAAATAACTCGGTGACTCGCTCATTATTTCATTATCTACGTGGGGTCGAGCCTAATGCGCCAAATTGTCTTAGAATGACTTGTAAATCCAGCTATGAAGTTAGTTACAACTTCATAGCTAGGCTTACAAGTTCAGGTAGTTATTCATTGATTGCACATACGAAGCATATTTTCGTCAAGACTTGTTTGAGTGCACAACTAAGGCATGGTAAGGTACTAATAAGGCATCTAAAAATTAAATCAAATATTTGGATAGCCACCTTCATGTTGGGAAAGATCATGGCAGACCACGATGGAAACGTTGCATGCGTGACGTTGGCAGTGGCGACGGTGAGATTACCATCCCTGACACGCATGACAAGGCAGAGGCCGAACATACGCACCTCCTGGCCTAACAGGGCAGCAAAAACGAACAATGACATGAGAGTCCCGAAATGGGTCCCCGGTAGCTCTCCCGTTGCATTGTCATGATGACAAAGTCGTCGTATCTCTGCGATTGGCCGAAGATGGACAAATTTCGTTCGCTCAAGATCTGCTCCGACTATGTATAGAAATGTATATATGTGAATCCGAAAACAATCGAAAGAAGTGGGAGTGCTTCGCGAAAAGATTACTAGTGGAGAACGACCGAGGGTAAAGGCTACGGCTTAAAAGACTAACTGCTACGTTAGCGAGACCGCTATGTTGTGCAGGAGTAGATGATGGCACGGGGCGACGACCTGAAAAGCTCTAGCGCCTGGAGTATTTAATACACGATAAGATGCTCCAGGTCGTTGCCGAAGATCAAGGGTCCAAGGTCTTTTAGAGTAGGAGTCTTAAACTACCGTGGAAAATACCTTAGGCTATGATGGCTTTTAATTTGAACCTCTCAACAAAGTATCATTATTAGACAGGATAACTATTAAAGATGGATATTATTATTATTAGACAGGACAACCATTATAGATGGATATTATCATTATTATTATTAAGCAGGATATATATATATATATATATATATATATATATAGATAGAGATGTATAGTTGTGATCTGTGATCAATTCAAATTTCTTATTTTTTATTTTACACAGTGCCAGTAGTTAGTATATGTCGCGTCGCGATGCTTCAACCATTGACCCCCGGCCATTGTCGGCCAGGGACTTGGCCATCCAAGCTGACGCACCACGCCAGATCTATGGCCTATTGTTATCTCCATAGGGATTTCTAGTTCTGACGAACATCGAAACATCAAGAGAACTGTGCGCTGGAATCGTTCGAACAAAATAATGCCGGCCTAGTAACAGACGTGCAAGGCTCACTCTGCCTTATATATATATATATATATATTGTATAGAAGGAACCTTAAAAACTAGCGGAACATCGTGATGTCTCTTGCTTGAAACGCGTGGGACGGTGACCATGCAACGAAACGAATGCATTCTAGGCTTCGCTTGGCCAGACTTGACACTCGATCGTAGCGACAGTTTACTGTTTTGCTTGAACAACACTAACGAGACACATATTCACTATGTTGTATGTTGAGGTGTAATAACGAATGATGTAGTAACATTTTGGGCAGCTGTTTATCATAGTGGCTGATTCTGTGCCACCGTGAATAATTATATTCAGTACACTGTAAATAAATCGCTAACCAATACGTAAGTTGCATATACGACTATTATCAAAGTGTGTAGTCAGTCACTTGTTTAGCTAACTGCGAAGCTCATACTTCAGTTGGTTACAAATACTACAAAAAGACGACTCCAAAATTGAAGGAAATCTTTATTACACCTTTAAATTTTATTACCTCTTTATTATGTATAGGACCCTTTTCTCCGCGTTATTTTTCCATAGGATAACTGTGTTTTGTCATATTGTACTACATTTGCCTTTTCGCAAAAATCATATGGGCGTTCAGATAATACATCCCCAGCCAAATGTATGACTCCGACGAAAGACGATGGCGCCCTGAGCTCAAAAATGAAAATGTTGCCTTCGTCCTGATAGTCCTGATGCAACCTGAAACAGGATTAAGGGAATAGTGGAAAGGGGCCAATAGATTTAAACTCGCTCAATTTTTTTATATCATGAATAAAATATCATTCATACTTCATTAGTTCACCAACTCTGTTTTGGAAAGAAA
Organism: Stratiolaelaps scimitus; assembly: GCA_019614645.1. NCBI lineage: Eukaryota > Metazoa > Arthropoda > Arachnida > Mesostigmata > Laelapidae > Stratiolaelaps > Stratiolaelaps scimitus. The sequence continues at coordinate 5,322,631 of JABWDB010000016.1, forward strand.
TCGAAAGCCAGCTCTCGCTCAAACGTCTGCCTGTGGTCAATCTATTTGAAAGAATATATTCTAGATATGTGTAAGAATATATTCCCAGCTAAGCATGTGACTCACTCGGATTCAAACAATATAACCCTGCGCCGATTCAAATATTTCACCAACACAACCATGACATTTTGAAATGCCAGAAAACATTACGTTGTTCAGAAAATCTCTCTGAACAATATATTATTCTACGAACCGCCGATGGCTGATCTCGTCGGAATCGGCAACAGCTATTTTCCGCGTGCTCCGATGAAAGCGTTATCGGAAAATCCCAAGACGAGACATTTTAAGCGAAACATCGCTGCGAAATATACTCATTCATACGCATCCGATACGTTAAGTTCCAGTATGGCCCACTGAGGAGGCGAACTCGCAGCTGACGAAATTTATCCGTGCCGCCCATCAGCAGCTATGTCATATCCCACAGCTTCTATGCTTCAACAATATTTCACACTTACCACACAGATCACTAGGTGCGGGCAGTATATATAACATATATAGGCAGTAAAGCATCTGACTTTGCTCGGACTCTGCTCGTGTGGCTGGGAGATCCATGCTGTAGGCCAATGAAATCTTCTAGTTGAACGTCTGGCGGAAATTGATCCGAGTCACGACGTATTATCAAATTAGAACAACGGTCATGTGGATCGCGTAGGAAGGCAAAAACACCGTCTGGCATTGGGGTAAAAATGTGAAACGCTAGTTTTCTTGTCATGATTGCCGAGCTGTTAGCTCATATCTTGAACGCTCGCGATTAACGTAAATTTGATTGCAATTAACAATCGAGTTATTAGGTTTCACTTCACGTGAGTGTAAGTCAAACAAATGAATAGCGTCTAGACACAACAGTATTGGGTCTATCCTGCTTTCGAAATTGCTTTGTACTTTCACACAAGATCAGAGTGGACTTAGACGGCGAAGTCAGCCAGGTATTCGGGCTCTGTGACAACTCGCCTAGAGACGTCTCTACCCTTCCCGCTGGCAACAGTGTTTTCTGTAAATCGACTTTTCCATCCTTCATACCGCTCGGAAGCTTCGAAGCCAATCTCAGAGCCAGTATCATATGTATATATTGGGAGCAATGGGACTGTCACAGAAGGGCAAATCAACCGTGGCTAGGCTTGGCCAAAGTAGCAAAAGCTATCCGCATTCATCCTCCGCACAATACCTCCCCTTCTGGTAACTGTGTATATAAGGACCAGTGAATATTCAATCGAAAGGTAGTCTTGTGTTCGCCTCAAACACTTGGTACAAAGATGATGCTCCGAGCTGCATTGTGCGCTCTAGCCTTGGCCTCAGCCGCCTCGGCGAACGCAACCGCCAACTATTTTATCGACCAGATTTTCCACGAAATGCGCGACCATGTGTTGCAGAACGGTCTCGACTCTGTACACGTGACGCCGTTCCAGTTTACGGTCAAATCGAACTCGTTTTCGAACCGCGACCTCAAGGCCAACTTCACTCAGGGCTCGATGACCGGTTTTGGCTCACTCGTACGCCAAGGAGACTGCACGTACGAAGGCACCGAGGAGCAGATGAAGATGGATTGCTACGTCTCATTGGGTCCGCTTCAAATAACGATGAACGCCGAGGTAAAGGGCGACTCGTACTTCGGAGGCAAGCACGCGATCGAGACCTCAACGGCCGTGACGCCCACAACACTCGCCCGTATTGAGCTCATGGGCAACCCTTTGGCCCTACCCATCATGGAAAGTATAACGGTTGAGACAGTCACCATGACCACCACTGTCGTTAAGGGCAAGCTCGACCTTAACGGCTCAAGGATGACCGACTTTATGAAACAGACAAACCAGAATCTTTCGAATCAGCTCGTTGCTACTCTCAGTAGCTCCTACGGGGCTGCCCTCGACGCCGTTCTCAGTCACCGCACAATGCCCTAGATATGGACTTGGGGTAGAGCAACGATGCTTGACTAAGTAGCGACACTATTGTCGACGCAGTGACTTGGTGCGACGCGAGACAGCTGTGTTCGAACGTCGATGCCAAGAGTAAGAGAATAAACACTGTCAAGACACGGAATAAAAAGGGCGAATTGAAATTTTTGAGGCTAATTTTTACATCATATAACAGTTTGTGACTCGTAGCTAATGGTAATAGCACGCATAGCAATGGATTCACTTATTCAATTTGACCATCGGTAGCATCCAGCGTAAAAGAGAAGTTTAATATCTTCTACGATATTCCCAAAAATGATATCAGAGATACGAACGTGTTAAATAATTCAAACAAAATCGGCCTGGCTCTACCGAAAGAGTCGGTCTTCGTTTCAGGGACCTTTCACTGTGGCTCTATAGAGATAGCATTTTATAGCTTTACATATATTTATCTGAAAGGAGCCAACAATTCATCCTATTCTCCTAGCGTAAATCGTACGACTGCTCAGGATACGTTTCGTCGAGCTAGAAAACTCATAATTTATATAGTCAGGCGGGGCACATAATACACAAACGTGTCCAGCCAACGTTCATTTATCACAGTAGAGCAGCGAGCCAAAAAGATGACGAAGGGATGAATCACCACCCAACAGAGCTAACGGGAAGAGCACACCCTCCGCCGAGCGATGTCAGAGCTACGCACCTGAGTTCACGTGACAGCTGACGGATCTGACGCGGAGAGTTTCAGCACGTCGTAGTACTAGTAGTAGTAGTAAAATACGTTGACAGCAGCGAAAGTGAGTGGAAATGCTCATGTGGCGAGAGTGATGACGAACAGCAACAGAGACGACCAGTAATTGTTATTTCCGTACCTTTTTTGTAGTTGTTATTTAAGAACCTTTTTTTTTTCAGTATTTGCTAATTGAAACAGCCGACGCGGCTCGCTGGGGACTCCTCCAAGATCTCAAGAGGAGCAAAAATCCACATGCTCTTAGATCACCTCGAAGGAACAGATCACTGTACTTGCTCCAGCCAACGAACAACCGAAGGCCAATCAGTCATTTTCTACACCCGCTACTCCATGCTACTGTGATTACTATTGATTAGGCAGTTTTAAATTTAAATTCCCATGGGGCGTTGTTAACCACAGTACGAGTCTGTGTTTTTTTCCCATGTCTATAAGACTATTACGTTAATTCGGCAGTCGAATTAATGCGTGTTCTCAGAACAAGGAACAAGACCGTATTCTAAACAACAAAGAGCCGACGCCTATAAAAGATGTGCTCACCAAAATACCCGTCAGTAGATTTTGCGGCAGACGACTTTCCAAGGGACGAACTCTAATCAAGGTTTTTACCTTTCGTGAGCTAACCCACCTGTAAACTGTTTTTTTCCGGGAAAATGGCTGTACGTGAGTCTACAATCTTGCAAAAGTCCAATAAGTGAAACTGAGGTATGAAGCATGAAGCCTAGTCCGTGTTATTGCTCCGTTTGTTCCGTCAGAGTCCAAGTTAATATGTTAATCAAATATATACTACAGTACAACATGAAACCAAATGTCACCACCGTCTGACTCCACGTAATGACTTTTAACGTTTGTAAGTTAATTAGTTAGGGAGAGAGGACCCCAGGAGCCGCAGAATTAAAACTACGTCTACTGCACGGAAACAGCCAATTTGTCAGTTACCTGAGGCCAAATGGCTGAAATGTGAACACGAGCCGCACAATTATTAAGAAATAATGATACAGTTGCCCACTGTTAAATACTTTGCCAGAAAACGAACAGCATTCATTAAATTAGCACCTGCAATAAATTAGCATCTGAAGAGCGACTCAAGTAAGCTTAGCCCAGGGCAATTATACCGTTCTCTCATTCACGATCTATGTCATCTACCCTCGTCATTTCATCAGTTTCATTCCAGTAATTTCACCAATACCTGATATTTGTACCTATATCAATTCTATACTCAATATCCAATTAATTATATAATAATGACACGCATGGCGTGTTTAATTTTTTCTACACCTGCAAACCTAATTTCGTCATTACAATGCAGCTGGTCTCCCTCTCTCTCTCTCCCTCTCACTCGCACGCCACTAGTTCCGCAAAACACTATTAGTGTCTTAGTTATATTAATTTTTTATTCTCTCTTTTTAGTCTTCATTACAAATAATGTAGTTAGCTTTCTTGCAAGTGGCTCTTGTGTATGCCACAAAAAATTGTCTACAACCACCTCCTCTAGTCCGTTGTACCCTCGACCGAGTTGCGCCAGGCTCATGCGCATACCTACTAATACACCCGAATGTTATCTACACACATTACCAGCACACAATTGTTGACCCTTTATTTATCAATAAAAAAAATCAAATCAATCAAAATAGCAACCGAGAATGATGGAGTCTCTGGCGACTCTACACCCGTCACTGAACCCTGAAAAGAAATCCTTTTCGCACCTCGTTCTGTCTAACTCGAATCACAGTTACACTCGATTCCTGATACTAAACAGGCCGCAATAGTCTCGGTCGCACAGATCGCATACATAGCGCAACCAAGATAGACAGTAAGCTTGCCCGATGTCCAATTTCCTTTAGAGGATAAAAAATTCGTCTATTGTAGCGATTTCCTAGAAACAAATCTATTTGTACATGCAAATGCGCAAATTTCAAATCAACCTATCATACGGTCTACTCACTATATAATAACTATTGTCCATTTAACAGATGGCCCCGTCGAAACCGAAGGCCGTTAAAACGTTTGCAATTCGTCCTGCGCCCGTGAGCTGTTTCGTTTGTGAAGCTCCATCGAGACACTCTCCGCCTAGTGCATCATTCCATGAATAACAACAATATCTCTCCGTCTGTTTAGTCGAACGTCATAAGTTACTGTTTGATACATAAATTATATATATATATATGTTTCAGCAGTATAACCTCTTCTGGGTTCTTCGGTGTTAAGCAGTGTCATTGCTGTCACTGTTCAGCAGTGTCATTGCTATCATACGGCGGTATGAAAGTACAAAACGCAGTACACTGTACCACGGTCGCCATCGCTAAATCATGCGAGCGGCCCTAATGATCTAATGATAATGAACAGCGATTGATCTAATGATTAAATCAAAGGATATATCCGTTCCCATTCCTCTCAGCGGTAAAGCGCTATTCTGTCGTAACATTAATAATGTGCCTGTTCAATGATGACATCGGCTTTCGACTCTCGTTGCGTTTCATATTTATAGCGTTCGTGCCACACTCTGCGAGCGAATGGGATCCTTGTCCATTTCGTTGAAACGTCCACTGCTGCCGTTGTGTAACTCGTGGGCTAATTCACACACGAACGATTGTGCTCGTTGTTGGTTCATGAGGGTACGGGGCGTGCCTCGTAATCGTCTACGAAGCTGATCATGGTCCAACTCGACCACCTTCTTGCCGTGTCAGATATCCACTTCCACGTTCTTCGAAGCCACGTGCCTTTTTCACATAGAGAGCGGTAGGGGGGTGGGTAATAGTCATTTATGGCCATCCGCCATTTCGAGCTTTCAGGTGTAATCACCACACTCATTAAATAATCGTAACAAAAGCAGGGCCAAAAAACGTTTCTGCCATTTTTTAAAAATCCTATACCCGAATGTTTTATTAGCAGTACAGCGTGGTTGCTACTTACTGAAATTCACTCGGAAAACTTTCCCACAATTGCAATACCGATGCAGTGATGTTTTCTAACGGCTTGCTCTCATCAAGCAAGATTCCCTATCTGTAGAGAACTCCCCATCACGTCCATAATCTTCTACAAGAATCAGGGAGTTTGATGCAATATTGGATATCGGAAGTGTTTGGGCTTGACGGGAGCTACCCGATCGTACGAATAGGTTTACGGCGGTACATTTGCACTTCAAGACATTCGCCAGTCCTCGATATACCTTGTCTTGCCGAGTTGTCATACATCAGAGATCATTCTAAAACATCAGCCTCGCTGAGACATGAATGACAATCGTTGTGAAGCTGCTCTAGCCGCAGTGTCTATAATCTCAGCAAAGAATTATAATAAGAATTCGAATCACTTAGTTATCATCATTAATTATAATCATATTATTGTCACAATACGTACAGCGCACCAGTGCGTCTCTAACCGACATTCACTAATGTTGCAATGCTGATCTCGTTGCGATGTCCTCATGCATCAGGACGCTGACCTTGGTTCATATGGCGTATATTGTGGGTTCTACTTACTTCGTCCAATTCTAAGAGCTGTGAAGTGATTCATCATTCCCTCCTTTGACAACGTGATCTTGTTGTCGTTTTGCAAATGCACAAACTATTCACGCACTGAGCCACATTGGTATTGGCTCTTCAGAAGAATCATAACTCGAGGATTATTTTCACAGTAGACGGACTCGATTGTTTGTTTTTCTTTCTCGAAGATAACGCAGCGACTACTGATGCAATTTCACCTACATTGGTTCGCGCAATTTTCTCCTCGCATAAGAGGAGGTGGACAATCATTTTGTCATTTTACAGCTTATCCGTTTTGACACTCGTACCACACGGATAATGGACGTAATATTATATGCACAGAATGATCAGTAGATTCGCGGGCGAAGACTACGCAGGTCGAACAGGTGGCAAAATGACTGCTACCACAACACAGTGTCGTGGATGAAAGTTCATCAATTTTGTTTTTTCTCTCTTTGAACCTTTCGCGTTTAGCGGGTAGAATTGTCGTCCACTTTTTGTAATTAAATAAACATTGGAATTTGTTTCGTCTTGCAATCATAAGTATGTTCAGACTAAAATAAATTCATCGTTAGTGAACCTTTCTATTATTATTATTTAATTAGTTCATTGGTCTGCAGTGTCTTAGCAGTTCAGCGCTGTTATCATCAGATGCAAGCAAATAAACCAAGCACATATGGAAAGCAGAGCTGGACGAACACTCCAAAGCAGGCGGGGGGGCCTTACAATGCTGTTTAATTTGCATCAAAACCTTCCCTTGCCACGGTCCGTACAGAGACATTTGTGCAAAGTGGCGTGTGTAATCCACCTTGCATAATTGTGCTACAATCGAAACGAAATGACGGATGAGGGTGCTTCATATTTTCTTAGAGACAGTTATACACAGTTATATCCAGCTCTACCGCAGCGGAACACTTTTTTTTTATCAGTTTCAATGAATAATAGTCTTATTTCAATACCAGTCATTATTTCAATACCAGCAGTTTTCTAACAAATGGGATTGCATGTCTACTTTTCTGTGTATGGATGGGTGCGAAGGCAATCTTTGAGCACATAACACATTTTGCAAATTGCATGATAGCTATAGTAGATATTCCAGTATCACTGTGGCCAAAAGCAGAGAGTCATTCAACTGACTAAGCAAGTTTGAGCGAAACAATTGTTGACCGCCTTCAACAGTGTCGACAAATATTAAATTAAATACCAGTCGTCCAGAAACAGTGGAAACTCTTAGCGATGAAACACATTAAAACGCTCCCATACCCCTCCGATATAGATTATATCCACGCAAACAACAATAGTGCATCTCATAGACATTCTTATTTTAATACATTGTCATATAATTGCTATATATATATATGTATATATATATATATTGTCACTGCATTATACTGTCTGCCATAATCCTATCATCATAACACAATCGCCACAGGCGCAATGTTGTTTACACTTGTGGACTACAATAATAATAATTGTAATTAGACACACGATTGTAATTGGAAAACCGCCTTTGTTCGTCTCCTTCAACCCTTTTCTATTTACACAGCGTCAACGATATGCCATGGTCATGAGGTCCCCACCTTCCAACGATCCGATCAGACTGTTGATCTTTAGACCTCCATCTCTCTCTTTCTCTCTCTATATCTTTCTCATCCTTGTTGTTCCTTTCAATGGGATCTCCTATTTGGCAAGTGTATCCCTTCCAGGGATAGACGGAGACACGGAGCATACAACACAGGCATATGCACATCCACAATTTTCACTTACACATAATGTCATCTTTTACCTAATGTAAGAGATAATTATAAAAGTAACATTGATCCTCACCGTCATCATTATAGTTAGCATTATCTGGTACTATTCGTAGTCGACTATTTTGAATCATTAACATAGTTGTTCTTCACTTTTGTTCAGAATTCGACTAGATCTCCATGTACAACAGTGTGAACTGTTTATATATATATATATGTATATATGCATACCGTGGCATATATTCAGGCGGCGGTACAGCGGTAGTTAACTGGTACTCGACCGCTCGATGGGAGTGATACCAGCATTAGATTAGCGATCAGCTCTGATTCTTCTTCGCGGTTGTAGTTGTTCTTGTTCATATGCGTTTTCATTTATTGCAATCGGCTATTTTGGTCCAGATTTCTGAAGCAGTCACGAGAGTTGTCCTCCGGCTACAGAATTAACATGTTCCTCAGTTATTTGTCGTGGTTCCAAAAGCCAACGCGCGCATATTGTACCAATGCCAGAGCTGACCACGTCGTCAAGCCATCTCAGCTGCGGTCTTGAACTTGTTCGAGACTAAAGCTGGCCCAGCATATTAATTAAGGGCTGCATCTCCTTAGAACACAACTGAGGAAGGGGGAAGGGTTTGAGTCGAGACAACGTAATACCGGATGTCTGTGAGGAAACTATTCAGGTTTTCGGTGAATGTCGGCAGATCCTGCAAAAATGAGAACAGAGACAGATCAGACCGCTTTGCCGATTACTTCCAACGAAATAATAGCTTCGGCTCACTCGTTAACAGCGCATTCCCTCGTTTCGTTTATTCTCACTCTACATAAGAACACAAGGGTTCGCACCAAATTTAACACAAGGGTTCGCACCAAATTTGACATATGTCGATTTAATGCAAAATCGAAATCCCAAGCCAATATCACCTCAACATTGCGCATACAGGCGATAAGACGCTACGAAACGTCACATGGACACGTGCAATAACTGCAAACGTCTAGCGACTACAACGGAGAAGCCGTCCCGTTGTCCGTTACACAAAAGTAAACTAGTTATGCCAAGCAAGGTAGAGTGGATGCCGGCAAATCGAGTTCTCATCGTGGGAACCTACAGTTTCAACGTGAAATCCTCGAACAAGTTGTTCGCGCTGATAGTTGTCGAGGTTTTCGATCTGCATCAGAAACTGGGGTAGATAGCCCTTAAAGACAGATAAAGAGAAAACAAAATAAAAACATGTAAAATCGGAATAGCACCGTCTTTCAGTTAGGCTTTTTCATAACATGCAAAGGATGTAAAAGTGCCGAAATTAAGTAAATTAAGTCTGTGAAATCTAAACTACGACTACACAGTTCAATACCGAGTTATTAGAACATATTGGTAGAGCGCAGATAACGCAGGTTATGAAATCTGTGTCTACTCAGGTGTATATGTGTAGAAACAATTATTATTCTGATGTTAGAAGCATTTGCGACGCTCTAATATCATTATTTTTTTACGAGAATTTAAGCATTACTGTAATGCCGCAGTTTCCCTCAAGAAAACCCGCCATTTGTGTATTGCAGGTGAGCCTCATTCGATAGAATAGAAAAGCTGCCGTATACATTGTATTTCCCCAATAGAGACGTCTAGGCCTTTCAGAGGGCTCCAACACATAACTCACTATGACACTCGTAGCTAAATATAGGTGTATCACAACAACTTGAACTAGTTAACAAAAAAAAGTACATTCTATTCCACCTATTGGAGCTGTCTCAGTTGATGAAGAAGACACTTCTCGATAAAAAGGGTCACCTTACCTGATGGAACGCGTCGAATGGCATAGTGCTGGCCATAGAGAAAACGAGACGAAGCATTTCATCCCGTAGAAGATCGTGACTCCTTTGCAGGAGACACCGCAGAAGTACCCCGGTAAATTGACCCAGAAGACCGCATTCGTTTTCACCGGCAGCAACCCGAAAGATCGGCCGCTGGAACAATTTCCACTTCGACTGCAGCTCGCCGAGGCTATTCAAAACCTAAACAGACGAAGTGAAAGAAAAAGCGACAAAAGCAAGCCCGCTAAATATTGATTCGTAGTTGAAAAAGTCGCCCGATAAATATCAACCATCAATGGAGTCGACTCAAACAAAACGTTGTCGAATCGGACCAATAATCGGCCACTGTCGACACTTGCTACTATACGTACCATTCCGAACGTTTCCAGGTCACTGTCCTGAAGTAGACAGGAACCGTATACGTTCATGATGGCGACGAGTTCATCACGATGCTCGACTTCGGCGTCAAGAGCGGGGCTCCCTGATGCCGAGAGCAACGAGGCCACATTTGCGGGAAAGAAATATCGCCAATGTTGGCAAACGATCGCGTGGAAGAGCTGAAAATTTAGCGAAACGTAGATAAGATGGGACCACGATTAGAAACATTAATTGGGAGGGTGAACCGAAAGAGGAGGGAGATTAGCCAGCCGCTGATATGCTCGAGCAATGTGTGTTTACTATCAGGTCATGCAGTCGGCGCGAATTTGAAATGCACTGATATAAGTAGCTCAATGCTAGCTTATTCAAGTACATATAGACACAAAGTACCATTTTGCCAGGTACCTAGGTATGTATAACACAATACCTTGTGAATAAATTATGGATTTCAGTAAAATATAGTGCCAAAGATGTAAACACAAACGATTCGATAACTGTCATCATCCAGAATGTAGTGGACTGTCTGTGAGTGATCATGAAATCATTGTAATTTGATTGGAAATTTTAAAATTTGTCAATTTTACCTCGATGAGGGCTGGTCGAAGGTTGCTGTCCTGGCTTGCGCTGGATTTGGGCCATAATCTCAAAGCTAACTGTAGAATACGGCCTAGAAAGAAACTGCCTTTGGACGGACTCTCAAGGACGACTTTTAAGAGATCCAAAACTGCCTAGAATGCCAAACAGAAAAGATCATTCGCGTTACTGGTCTGCATCCTACATCATCATACAATACTTCGGCGCGCGACATAAAAAGAGCGTGCGTTCTGGCCCTATTAAACAAGGATCAGGAACACGTAATGCCGATATTTTTAAATAGCAAATGTTTGTAACGATGAAGAAAAAGAAAAGACATGAGATACCTCGAGGTAAGGCTCAATCTTCGAGTCGATCGTATCGAAGGCCAAAGCCGGTGACGATGCTGTTGACTCCAGCAACCGCTCGAGTGAATGATCCAACTTCTGCAGGGGCATAACCTGTTGATCAATCGTCAGAACGATGATATCACGAAAGGAATATTATGTCTATTCAGACCGAACAGTAATAAATAATAGTAGACATCGCCGTTAAACTCGTACAGAATACATTCTGTCGAGGAAGTCACGTAGCAATCAAACAGTTCCCCTAAAATTTCACATCGTCTCCAATCGTTTCGACGGCAACGCCGCCAGCCTAATAGCGAAATGAAGTGTCTGATGACGCAACGGTGATGAGGATAATTCTTCGTCCCAAGTGCTCAACCCCTCTCTGCGAGATTGACGTGATAGATCAGTTGAGAAAGCGTCCCCGTATCATATCCCAGCCAGTCACGATTGGGTATATGATTAGACGTACCTCGGCGCACGCTTTATAAAAGGCCATCACCGCCTCAGCAACAATGGCCGCCTGCCGTCCGTCCGACATCAGGGCGGCGGACGACTCTAACAGAAGATTCCAGCCTGCTGCTTGCAGAGCCTTCGTGCGTATGGAGCCACCTGTTGTGGCGATTCCTTTCAGCAAAGCGGCAGCCACCCTCAGCTTCTTAGCAGTGATGCTGGCATCGCTGAGCGCTTCGCCCTCACTGGGATGTTGATGCATGGGCTCCCCCTGTTGTTGGACGTGGTTGTTATTGTTCAGGTTACTGCTGCTGCTTAAATTGTTGTTCGTCGCTGTGAGAATACTTTGACTGCTGCTCCCGCTGCTTGAGTTACTGGGTGAATGCTGATGAACTGAGGGCACCAGTGCGGATAGTAATGCCTCGTAGTGCCCTCCCCGGAGTTCCCATCGCTGATCGACCGTGCTCGCCGGAAGATTCGAGTCGGACCACGGCAGCAGGCAAACGTTCTGTACGGCCATCGCACATCTGCAACGCAGTGATAGAGGACGAGTTAAATCGAGTATCATTAGCAATGAACAACTCGAGAATACGCAAATCATCACATCTCCAAAATACAGACGCGAACCTCCCCTGTCACGTATGACGAATGATGCCTGACAGTACGCCGAAGACTCCACGGCAGGCAGAGATAGATAAGGTACTGCTGAAGCGATCTCGTTTGACGAAATTAATTATTATAACACTGACGTAACATGTAATGAGTACAAATGTTACGGACACAGCTCCATCAAAAAGTAATCGTCAAAAGCGTTCTAACAGAGATCGTATTAGTTAGTCGAGCTGGAAGAACTTCGATTAATGAATAGCTTGCCTTATCGGGACCTGCAATCCAAGTGAACTGTCGGTTCCAAACGACGTCGTGGGCATCGTCGTCCAGGCCAATGAGCTCGAGAGAGCGGGAACAAGACTAGGTAGGAGATCTTCGATGAATCGCGGAAGCCGAAAGGCCGCTGTCAAGCTAACTAAGACGCCGGCAGCTGCGGCACCCGCCGCTGGGCCACCACGAACACGGCAATTCAATAATACCTGAAGCACAGATTATAAATGCACGAAACGGCTATTGTTCTCTACTCAACTTACGAGTCAAACGTTTGAATGGCTCTAATTAAATGGAAATATATTTTCTCTAATAGTGGCCGATTCCGCATGGTGTCGCGGTCAGTCAGCGTTGTATCAAAAGCCACTGTCCATTTATCGAAGTTACTACGTTAGACGATTTCAGTTTAGCAAGAAAAGCGACCTTCAAATTGCCTACCTCAAGTGCTAATTCAGCAATACCCGTGGCTGTGCGTTCTCGAACCCCGGCGGCGGCTTGGGGCGAGGTCCCTTGATGCTCGAGAACGGTCCCACTGAGCAGATTGAGAAACGATTGAATGCTCGGTAAGCATTCACATTCGACCTGCTCAGATAATCACAACCAAATGGCCCAGTTAAGAACGACAGGTAGCACAAGGTATTCACGCAAAGCACACTATTCCAGCGATTAGTAACTTGTTTGCTTGCATTTCGTTGGAGTTCAAAATATTTCGTCAAACGACACCTCCTTACCTGAACAAGCGTCTCAACAAGAACCCTGTGATCACTACGCGCCGATTGCTGTTGTTGTTGTTGCTGCTGCTGCTGCTGTTGTTGGTGAGCCAAAATAGCCTCCGCACGGCGAATGACTCGGATAAGATCGCCCACCAGTTGTACAGACACCTGAAATGAACAGCTTTGTGCCTTGTAGATATCGAGCGTACGTGTCCGACAGGCTGCGAGATAATGTATAATTACCAGCATCATTATAGCTTTAGCATAGACGAGGATGAAAATGAAACGAATGTATCCATATGGGCAATAACGATTCGAGCTTAGTGGATGCTTATCAATTCACCAACAACTTAACAAATCGGATCTGTTTAACACAATACTCTTGTTTTATAACGACAAATCATTCGGTCCAAAATTATTTTCCACACTGTTTCAGACCGAGTGGAGAAGGGCATTTTCGTAACAGAAACCAGAAATAAATGATGCGGTGATTTAACCGTAAGTCGACGCGTGTTTCATTGCTGCAAGGGTGAGGTCAAGGTTTATTAAAGAAGCTGCAATTTTACAATGCTTAAGCTTTCTTATATGTCATCACGCAGCGGAGGGATTGTATCCGCTCATCAATCTCAGCTCACCTGCGCGACATGGTTCGTATCTTTGAAGGCAGGAGCTGCCAGTGCAGCCGAAAGACAGCCCACCGCTCGACCGAAACTGGCCAGGTCACGCAACGAGGCCGGGGAGTAGTTTCCGGCTTCGAAAGATGCCACCATTCGTTCCCAGACTGGCAGGAGCTGTCCGCAGGTCTCCTCGAGGTCAATATCGGACATCTAAAATAGAGGACATGACCACACAGATGATTCGTTAACTAGGCCAAAAAGGCGAAAGCCCCTAAACCGAATTACTGTTCTAGAGGTACACTCCACAATACAAAGGCCTAGACAATACAATAGCTGAGAAGATCCACATTCGAAGCAAGTCAGAACGATCGAGGTAACGGGACCCAAGGCTGATTATTCGCCGAATAAGTATTCGACGTCGTTTCTCACCCTGATCACGATCTGGAGACTTGTCCAAAGATACGAGTCCCACTCCGAGTCTCTCTGATTGGGTATAAAGGTTCCCCAAGACATTTCCAGAAGTGCTGGATGGCGTTCCGTTATCAGCTTGTCGAGAGTCTGCAATATGGGCGATATCGATCGCGTCGACAGTGATAAAAACACACGATTAGGAAAAACCACCTAAAATAATTCGCATCTAAACGTTCTGGTGGACCGTTTAATTGAAAATGAAATTCTGTTGTTAAATCCCTCGGCAACATCCATGCTGCATCCTGGATTTTCTGGGCACAGGGCACACCAATCAGGCAACAAAGCGAGTACCAATACACGACATTCCCTTCCACAGATTAAAAAAACCTTACTGACTATATCATATTAAAGCGTGGAAAGTATAGTAATGGAATGATTCATGGGGACTCAGAGGAAGTCGAAACGTCCGCTATGTACATTTCACTCAAGCTACATGATCGAGACCATTAAGGTGGGTCAACTGTGCCGCCACAAACGAACTGCATAGCAATACAATCATAAGCAGTAAGCAAACAAAACAGGTGGGTACCGTTGATCTCAGTCAAACACGACAAGGTAAATATTGTAGTTGCCAGTGGCTACGTACCTCGTGTAGTATCTTTGCCATGAGATGTTTGTATTTTTTGGCTTTTCGAGAGCACGCCACCTGGTCTAGAAACGAAATCCAGGTATCCAACGAACTTTGGTATTGCACTGGCGATCCGATTCCAAATGTAAACACCTATAATTGTATATATATATAAATATATAAAAACAACGTTAGATCACTGTTTTCCCGCATTCGATAAAACCAGTCGAAGTTCTATTCAATCATATCCACAAAGCAGTCAAGGTCATGGTGTGACCAGTCCACGGCGAGGTACTCCAACAAGCTAAGGTCACAGTTCCATAGTATAACATATTCGATAGGAAAAATATACAGCAACTAAACTCCAAAACGAAATATGATACCACTTGACAGTACCTGCGCGAGCTGAAGAAAGTGCTGGATAGCGCCCTCGCACGGTTGTTGATCGGGAAACCTCGCTAAATGGCTATCAAGAAGGATATGAACCAACTCGGCGAGTTTGCCTACTAAACATTCGTCGAGATTCCTCAGCCGCAACGGAACCGATGAGCCAGCAACTCCGGACGTCACCAACTGCAGCGTTTCTAACGTGTTCTGCAAATTGATAGACATTGTGCGTGTACGTCGTTATCATTTTAACGAAATTATATGTGATACACAGAAGGGGAGGCCCACGGGTATTTGAACATATTAAGAATTACTCGACCATGACAACAGCAGGGCTCACCTGAAAAACAACTGCCAAACAGGCTTGTGTATCCCTTTGTGGGAAGCATTTCTTGTAGATTAACTCGTTTACCACGCCGATTGCCGCGACGGCCACCTAGAACAGGCAGAGAAATAGAGCGATTCCAAAATTTGAAATATCTTAACACGAACTGCTCAGCGATGTTAACGAATAGAATGTGCGTGGACACATATCGATGTTTATACAGTGACAAGTCAAGCAGAAATGATGGGAAATATCTGCAAAGTACGCGTCAGAATTAAAAAAAAAACTATATTTCGATATTTTTCACCCCTCGATAAGAAAACGAACACAGTTATTATTTCTAGTATTATTTATAGTTATGGTGCCACAGCCATCGAGGGAATGTAGCCCCTCTGCGGTCGTGGAGGATCCTCACCTCTGTATTGAGGTCGCCGCGGTCCCCGCAGCCAAGCGCAACAAATGCGAAAAGCGTGTGCAGCATTGATGGTCCGAAATTGCCGCCGATTGACACCCAACTGCAAACGAGCAATAAGTGAACGTATTAGACAAAGTAGCGTTTGCGACATCCCGTACCGAGAACATAGCTGAGATAGGGTTTAAAACACACCTGAACCACAAAGAAAGTACCTTAACAAGAGGATAAAAATGTTTGGTTTTTTGGCGATTTTTTTTTGGGTCTTCTTTAAGAGTTTAAATATTTGAAGAGTAACCTCGTATGATGCTAACCTCGTTAGGTGTTCGAGCGTGGCAAGACAGGCAAGGGCGACTTCACGGGACTCGGGATCCAGCGGTCGATGGGGATTTAATGGCCTCCCAGTGGAGATCTGGAATCCTCCGACGGAATCTCGTGTACCTGAGACACCGTTCTGTAATGGGGACAGACGAAATGACAAACAATAGCAAAATTGACTAATGTACAGTAAATACTTTATCCCCACAGCTATCATCTTCTCGTACCAGAATCAACAAATAATGCCTCTCTTAGGAGAAATACGAAAATAATCAACAGTCCCACATAGGCGAGTCCTTGAGATGCAAAATTGTGTAATTTGTGTATGCGCGGTGTCTTGAACTGGTAAACCCTGGCTGCAGAAATCCGGAGGCCGCAGGTTCGAGTTCCGCGATTATGACATATCCATTTGAATAAAAGGTGCTATTGTATTGTTTAACCCTCGCTTTTCTTTAATTAAGAAATCTCCCATCTCAAAAAATCTCTCAGACTCCAAACAATGACAGTTTATATAACCGACCTGCTGTTGGGAATGATGCAATGGTGATGATGGCGGTGTAGACGATGTTCGCTGACAAGAAACCAAGATACCATCCAATACGCCTACTCAGAAGAGGAGTAGATTCGAACTGTTCATTAGCATTGCTATCGTCATAACTAGAGAAAGATGGCCATTTCTACCAGAACTGTTTTATTTGTAGCGAGGAAATAAATATATAAGCTATAAAATACCAAGTTATATTTTCACAAAAATCCACCAAACAAACAAACTTTGGGTGACTGTTTCAAAAGATTATTTCAGTTCTTGAGAAATCCTGCTCATCTCGTAGTGCACTTTTTCGCGTAGAGCGAATACAATAATACAATCCCCTCTCGTAAAATAATCCGTATTGGTTTCCACTAAGCAACAGGCGGCAATAGATACAGATTATTAGTGCACCACTAATAATAGTTGCTCACCTGTGACAGTAGTGAGCATTTGCGGAACAATGTTATTGAGCAAGTGGCGTAGTTCTTTCTTCCGTGAAGCACAGAGGTCATCCTGCAGATATGGACAAGGCATGAAAGCGAAACAGATCAGCAGTCGTTTAGATCCTGAATAAACCGAGCTCAACAACACGCGACAATCATCATATTCCAAATGCGTTCACCAGTACTGGCACCGATACGTCGATTTTCAATATGCTGTGGCGACTGACACCTGTGTTACCCTGTCATCATGACGAGAGTAATGTCACCAGTCGAAAACGTCAAACTAATATCTTTGTCAAGGCAGTAGAATATACTGTTACGCAAAACCATACCAAGTCTGGCCATGGAAACGATTGATCAGGAGGCTTCTAGCCTTACTGTATACAAGGACAACATTTTAAGCGGACGTACCTTCGGCGATGCAAACTCTTCCGATGCTGTTCGAAGCAAGATAATGCCAACGAGACGGGTTGGTGGACTCTGAATCATCTGAAACCACAACGCGCAAAAAGAGCAGAACCATTGAATGCTGAATGAGATCGTACAACTGGAGCCACTCACGTGGCATGATCAAAGCCAGATGGAGATTTCATCTGACGTTGGAATCTATTGCAAGCTCATATATGCTATCTAAAATTTACCTGGAAAATGTAGTTAAAAAAGTCGGGATAGAAGTGTGGCCAGTCAAAGCGGCCTATGTCCACCATGAGCTTGCAGAGTTTGTTCCGAACAAATATCGGCAACATGGGAGGGGCCCCGGTGCCTGACGATTGCGATGACCCCACCGCAGATCCCACTGACTCCGCTGACGATCCGGTTACCGATCGAACGAGAAGCTCGGAGACACTCTTGCGCACCTGCGATTTCTCGTCAGACATCATACGCAACCATGAACGCTGTACAACACCTGCAGGCCAAACGGAGAGCAGCAATTGAAAAAATATCATAGCTACTGTTACAACTCGAGTGTAACAGAATACAGTGCACACAGAATCAATAATGACACCATGAAACTGGAAATGGCGATCACGACGTAACTGGCACCCGACATAGGTGAATAGAGGTTCTAACAACATTCGATTCTAACAAATCGAATGTTTTCGGGCTGAAGCTCAGCCTTGAATATCTAACGTCGACAGTATTGCCTTTGTATTGTTTCGTGATACGGATCCCTGACGCGATTGTACTACGGTAGGGATCAAGCCCGAGCAACCGTCAGGAAAAGACCATACTGCAGCCATGCAATTTTATTAGGAAGGCCATATTTTGCACCTGTGATGGGCCGGGTGTGTTAACTAGTATCCAGGATAAACACAAGCAGCTTGTAAAGTGGACCCAGTACGCGATTCAATTGAATGTATGTAACTCGTGTAGATAACCCACTGCGATACCTTCAAAATCCACTTCTTCGAATGTTCCAATGATCACGGTTCATATCGGTCATATTACAGTCGATAAAAAATAGTTCGCCCAACAAGACCACTCCTACAGAAATCATGAACCCACCTTCGACGAGGTTAACACAGAACATGAGCACATAGCCATTGTGTGTCTGATGAAGAAAAGCCACACATAGCTGGCACGCATTGCTCTGACGTGAGAAGTTATTCAGCTGCTCCTCGATGACACGCTGCAATCAACAAATCAATTACAGAGTATAGATAATTATTATCTACTAGTAAGGTGAAGGTGTATTAAATGAACTGCATTATTATTATTACTATAATTATTATTAATTATTTCTACTCCCAATATGCTGTAGCATGATCGATATTATTACACAGTTCATGAACAGAAACTTACCTTCCTCTCGTTCGGGCAGAATGGAGAGAAGAACTCTTCGAGGAGCGCCTCTAGTGCAGACAAGATCGATGCTGGGTCAGTCATTGCTGGAATGATAACACAACGCATACAAAGGTGGACGTCGAAATCCGTACGTAAGCCAATATCAAGACGTTTTCGACTTAATTCTCATTTTGTTGTAAGGACACATGTTTGACACATCGCACTGAGACAGAGAGAGAGATATCTGTGTATGAGAGCGATCGCGGTAACGATCGCTAGTTCTCATGAGACGTTGGATAGCACGAGCATTCGAGAGAGTGTCTTCTCAATTCGCTCGTAACGTGCGTCTTCCTTTTTCCGAGATGACTCTCAGCCTTGAACATTTACCGTCCACGGAATTGCTTTTTTTTTTGCACTACTTCGTAAGACGGACCCATTTTGAATGCAAATGTGCAACAGTGGGGATCGAACCCGTGTGGGCACCCACATGTCTCTCCCCCGGGTTGCAAGGGAGCAGTACACGAGTGCACCACGAGACCACCGGGGTCGACGCGCCCACAATCTGCACATGAAGTAGCGTATCATTTTCGAATCATGATCATTATCCCCTATCCGCGTGTTTTATTTATTTCACCGTATTCATTCGTGGTCGTCTGATGGAGCTGGCAGGATTTGATGCGGAAAACTTCAATGCATCGATCCCACAGTGCGAACGAGTACCGCATCTCATGATATCGTATCTTATACTAAGTACATCGTAGCTTATGATGGCAATATTTAGTTCGAATGCTACTAACCAAATGCGGCTGCGGTCCTTAAACATTAAACGCGACCATCCATAGACAGTGACCACCCGATCTGGCCACTCGATTCAGCAACAATCACTCTCGGTCGTTACAAGTATTGCCACCCTAGAGCTATGGGCAGCAAACATCAGGTGGGTAATACTAGAGTGAACTTACACCGTGATGTTATGATTCGATTCGTTAGTATAATTGAACGTCAGTATCGTTGACGGCTGTCACGCTCCGGTGACCTGCTGCCTAAAAAGGAAATGACATCTCCCACTACCTTCTACGTTCCACTTTCACAAAGAACTAAATCGAGCTAACTGAACGTGCCGACAAGACTTACACGAGGGAGATTGACACTAACACATATAACAATGTGATATATATATATATATAAATATATATATATTATAAATGATCACCGAGAGTCATAATTCCTAACTACTGTATGTTTGAATAAATCTCATTACTTGTTTTCCGAGAGCAATTCCCCAAACATTAACTGACTCCTATGATTCTCGTCAGATTTGGCCAACAGTGTCACACAGACGTGACATGGTTATAGTATGGGCACATAAAAATCACATGTATATTGTGAAGGAAGTTTTGGGAGTTTACGCGAGCAATGCAAGTTATCGACGCATCTCTGTCAAATATCTTAAAGGCCAAATGCTATTTATATATTCGGCTGAGTCCATCAGCTGTCACAGAATATATCGAAACAATTTCAAAATATAATGTCAAGCTACAACGATTTGTTTTCTTACCGGTGAAAGGTTTCTACTCCGTTGGCGGAATCTGCTCTTTCTGCAGCATTTACTTGTTCTCGACCGGGTAGAATGCTCAGGATAGGTCCGTACTGGCGTAGGCGCGCCCAAAATATTCAACTTCGTTGAATATGTATATAATAATAATAATAATACTACATAGAAAATCTATGATATGACACCACAGATAGATTTATCACATCCACACACCCACCCCTTCCCATTAAATCCACAAGGGTGATATTACTTTGTTCATCACCGCCATCATGACCATCACTGCAGTCCACTGCACCAAACTACAACCGTCACGACCAGCGTGTCAACATCTAGTTCATCAACGGATGACGATGGTGCCGGAGACAACGACAACAATTGCAGAGTTGAGCAGTAACTAGCGTTTTGTGTACTCGTAATTCTCGTTGTAGTCTGCTGCTCTGGCGGGAGCCACCAAATGTCTACCCGTCTTGGGTGCTCTTTAGTAACACATTGCCACCGCTGGTGTTTGTTGGCTGTGGGAATAACCCCACTTCTTCTGGACACTGGTTCGCACCACGCACTCAGGCCAGAGCCTGTCGAACGACACGTGAAAAGCGATACCTCGGCAATGTTCATGCGTTCGTGTACGCGCAAGCGAAAAACATCGGGAAGGTGGTTCTTTTTTTTAGGAAAAATGACAAAAATCGCCACCAGAAACAGACGGAGAGATTGAGAGAGGTAGAAAAAAAAGGAAAGAGAGATTGAAATGAGGTAGAGTCAGGCACTGACGGTCGTAGACACCGACACTCAGCCGGACTCCACCCGGAAGCCGCCGCCGCCGCTGCTGCCGACGTTCTTAAGACAGACGGACCTTGTTCTTCGTTCTGGCGATCTCCTAGCCTGCTGCAGCTGTCTCTGCTGATACACTGGGAATGAAGGCGGGCTGGCGGCACGGGGGTTCCTTGACACTGGAACACTACCGATGGCCAAAAACACACGACCCTCAACGCAACTGAGCTGAAAGCCCACAGGCAAGCAGCACTATAGAGCAGTCAGCCGAGTCTGTCACTGGACGTCGCCATTTTGGATTGGATGAGCGCGAATCGAACTAGGCGGGGGCGGAGGCCCGCGCGCGTAACGAGAAATAGCTGAACTAAAAAAGGCAGACTCGTTTGATTTATTGCTCGTTTTGTTAGAAAACTTTCCTGATCGAGTTGATTGAATCACTGCTCCATGAAGATGCGTTTCACTTATTCACATTGGATAGCGAAAGATGATTAACATGGAAAATGATCAAATTCGGTGGCATCCAGCTGATGGAGGAAAAAATATTTTTACGATTTTTTTTTTGTGTCAGGCTTATTTGGCGATTGTCGTATTTGCATGAGATCTTGGTGACATGACTTAAGTCTATTTCTGTTTGGGCTGAACGGACAACTCTAGCATAATAAATACATTGCACCGACAAGTAAACTGTACCTACGTAATAGCCTATAGCATCCATAATATATCACCCACAGTGCAAAGTATCTACTTACACGTAATCGAATTTCCATAATTACATTTCATTAAGTAAGCCTTGATTATTATCAGGCAATGCAGGTATCAGACACTAACAGGGACCATTATTCCACGAAGTAAAGTCGAGTAAATACCCAGTGTCAAGGCCGTTATAGGCATCCAAATTAGAGAACAAACATAGGAATCGGCCTGCGCAGCAATTGGTCCGCGTTCACCTGCGGTGAGTGACAACGTCCACTCGATTCTATTTCCGATCTCAGCCGGCGGATCGAGTTAACTGTCTAAAAGTGACAAGCGTAATGACTCATTTGTGTAGCGTGATTCGTATTATTATTATGACATTTGGTTTGCTCGACGTAATCATGATATCTGGAGCTCCAGGTGAGAATGTGCTTGCAACAAGTCCTGATTTAGCCTGTATCCCGGTGTACGGTGTCGATGTGAACCTCGTTGATAGTGACACTAAATCAATCATTGGCCTTTTTCAGCGGGTGGCGGATACACTAGGAGCGCCTTGGACCAAATGGGACGACGCCGCAGACGCAATGAAGATCGATTCGCTGGCCAACGAGTGGAATCTGAACGACGTCAGAGCCAAGACGAGATGTTTGGTGACGTCCTCGAAAACGTCTTTGATACGATCCGGGAGACAACCCGTACGGAACATAATGCAAACAGCTTGATCGTTTTTTTAGCATAGCAAACGAACATCGAGCGTCACTTGAACCCGAAATGGACGGCCACCGTCGGCTGGAGAGACAACCAATTAATACAGACTGAAATATAGATTTTTAAAAGCAACGCTTTAGAGTGTGTTCGAGTGAGTTGCATAGGATCCCCGTCAAGTACACAGCCGCAATGTAATCTTAGCACAAACGTAGCTCACCGCTCCGCAGTGCTATACCACGTATGAAGTACGGATATGAACGGCCCTTCTCGAGTCGTAAAGTCTACGCCTTTGCCCGTCCATTGACCCCCTCCCAGATACAGACGCAGTGTTGGATTCAACGGATTCAATCGTGGATCTATCCACTGTATCCTTTTGACTGATAACTGTTCGTTGACCCAGTAGGCATGGCTTTCACTTTCATTCGCTCTCTCTCTGTATCTCTCTCTCTTTAAAGCAGGTCACTGATCACAAGAGATAGCGATGCCCGTAATAATAAATGTGACTTCCCCAGTTACGGCATGTGCCGCATTCTCGCAGTCTCAATCGAAGAAGCAGGCCATTCTAGTCCAGGAATATTCGGGCTATCATGATCGGCTATTTTCGGTCACGTCGATGAAGAAATTCAATTGGCGTCATGCCGCCAACGGTCCAGAGTGCTGCGTAATTGCCAAACACTATTAGGTTAAATGAAATTTGGTTTGTGTTACCCTGTTAAACAAGGGCGTATCTAAATTTCAATAATTAGCAAAGGGTTGAAACCCGTGATGTTGCATCGCTGTTCGTTTCGTTGTCAGCCAGTCTGGTCAGTCGAACGACCTCTCCGCATGATACGAACTAATTAATAGCCTCTTACATATGTGGCTTCACTGTAGAGAAATATGCTCATCAAATCTCTAACTAACGTGTGGGCGTGTGTGGCTACGCTATTTCAAGATTACGATACGCGCCACATAGCTAATCAGCCAGCCACTAAAACGGATGAGGGGATGCTTTTTGTCTTGTATTCAGGAAGTGTCACAAGTGTCGGGACAGATGTTTTGACATCACTGGGTATGACGACAGATAATGAAGGTATCGGCGGCACGCTGGGAGGCACGTTCAATCTCATCTCCGTGGGAGCAGGTAGGATTTACGGGAAACGACTCCTATTTGAATCGATTTTTCTTTACACAGCCTTCTCTTATGAGTTAACATTGCGTCGCGACTTGGCTAATATCTAAAACTAACACGAGGCTCTATGCAGTTCATTTTAATGCACATCATATTGGCTCTGCAAGATTAAAGTCACATAAAGCCTAGTTATGTTATGATAACATACGTAGTGAGACAGCTAACACGTTTCTTTGTGTGTTGGTTTCTCGGCCCAAGTGTAAATTAGATGGATACATGAAAAATGCTCCTCTAACGCTAATAAGAGGGAGAAATAATAAAGTTTTTAATAGCATTTTTCAATAGCTCATTTGTGATAATACGATTTTTTGCATAGGGACGTCTCGTGTTTACACGCCTATTTTCCAAGTAACTTGTATCTTTTGGGATGGATCTCCACTCAAATGAATGCCCACTGTTACGCTCGGATGTATAGGTCCTATAAACGTTCTGCGGTTTTCGCATTAAACTGAATTGCGAGTTGACCATCGGCTCAATCGTCCGCTGCTTTCAATGATCGCAACCTATTCTGGTCATTCGATCGTGAATGTGTTTTATCTCGTCTAAGTAACCTTTTGTGAAAATGATTTTCTCAAAAAAATATTTCTGCACGCATCCGAGCTTTTCCACTTAGGCGGAAACCGTACGTCTACCTAATTCTTTATGATAACACACTATACTTTAATTTTCCTTACTTTTCCAGTCAGTGCCTTCCATGCTTTCGCTGCTGTTATATGTGTCCTTGTTTCAGAAAATTACCACGACGAAGTGGAAACATGTAGGTTAGACTATAAGTCGGTAAAATAAAATGAACCCATTACAGTTGTACCCAGGCGAACGTCTTAAGAGTAAATCTAAAATCTCACATTCATAGTAATTAGCCAAAGGGGCAATCTCTAGAAGAAGTTCGCGTCTTTTTCATCTTGCAGATATCGTCACCGGGGTAGCGTCCCATATTCTGGGTGGAGGCGACCTGTTCTCTGGTCTAATACCGAACATCGGATGAGATAAAATAAAAAACCGAACAGAATCGCTCAATAAAGAAGCTTTGGATATGACATCATGTAAAATGTCATGCTTTCCAAGACGTATGAATGTGTCCCTGTGTGAACACATTGATTTTCCGACTCACGACTTCACAGCTACCGACTATTTACTCAGTCACATCCAGTATATTTATACAACAATATTATTCTTGATATATATATATATATATATATATATATATGTATGTCCCTGAGAAAATTATGTAGTCAGTTATGTCCGCTTTAGTGAACAACTCTGTCTTCAAAATACTGCTTACATACGAACGAAGATTAGGGGGGAGGGTACATATTTCGAATCGAATACGCAGTGATTGCCAATTTTCACATGGCAATAATAATTTGGGAAACGAACTTAGAAAAATCCCCTCTGAACATATCGAGTTTATTTATATAAAAATAACAACTAGAGTCTTCACATTGAGCCTAATTTGACGGTAACTCGCACGTACGCAGATCAGTGTTGGAACGTTGATTCCAATGTGTTGAACACAAAATAAATTGTATTGTTTAAAATCTCCACCTTCGCCCTGTCGGTTGAGCGCCATGCCGTGTAGAACATGGTCAACACGCGCAAGCATTTTGCCCCAACACTAGTGTTAAGTTAACTCATCATACTGGACGAAGTAACAAAGCAGATTACTCCTAGAGGTCCTCGATGATGAAGAGCAATGAAGGCTCTCAAGGAATACCACTCGCCCCCATATTGTTTGGTCCCCGCCCAGTTGATCTTCTACGCAGACGTGACCTGTTTGTTTGAATGCACAGTCTTACACGTGAGGTTACACATCGATAGCTGACAGCACCATGCAGCTTGTACCCCGTCGGACCGGTTCGTCCGCTGCGCGTTCGCTGCTGAGCTACATAGTGTTGGAGGTATGAATTCACAGATACTGCGAAGATGCAACGTGCACCCTTGTAGGGTTCACCAAGCCTACAATGTACATTCGAAGTGCGTAGCTGATGCGAATCATTTACTGCGGCCTTACGAGATCGCTGCTTACTCAGCAAGGGGTGTCCAGAGAACGGCGCGACCGCGACTCCGCGTAGAGGAGAACGTAAGAAGAGTTACGGATTTGCCCGAAAAAGTACCGCGCCGACGTTATCTGACGGTGTGCGAGCCCGACCAGGTTCGACGTATCGCTTCAGAAGGCATTTGAAGCAAGACGACTGTTGTGTTGGCGGTTGTGCTCGCGCATCTGTCCAAGGGACACCTCTTGCCACCGCCAGCCCTGCAGGCGGCAAAGCGTGTTGTTTTGCGGAGGCGTCTCGTGACGCCAACATTGTGTTATAACAAGTAAGTGCATACGATTTTCATCCTATACTGATCCGTTTCTAATCTCGTGTACAAATGATGAGCTGATTATAGAAGGACACGAACTGGCGAGCACACTGTGTACACGTGTTTTGACCACCGGGGTACATGTAGATGTTGGGGCTTAGGCGTTTGGCTCCATCAGCATGGAAGGCGTTCACGCACGTACTGAACCTCTATGATGGAACGTGCTTTCTGCTCTGATACGCGGCTCGCCTGGCTGTTATTATCATTCACCGAAGGTTTAAGTTTCATCCCAGAAGTATTCATTATCAAGGATCGCACCGAGAAATTTACGATATATGGGAATCAGCGGCATTGGTAAAATGCTAAAGGCGGTACATTAATGCATACGTTTCGCTTCTGATGCCAAACGGTGACAGCAATGCGAAACGACGCCAGCTAAAGAATTAGATTTGCTCTAGCCAACAGTTGAGCCTACCCAGAGAACGAGTTCGTTAAACAAGTGCAAACGGACCAGTTGGGTGGGATATCCATTGCATATCGTTGCTAGAAAGTTAGCTAATGATCGTGGTCCATCATGTACCTATGTGACTTAGTCATTACAGTTAACCTGAGCGAGAAATACAGATTCCAAACAAATTCGTAGGTAGTTTACAAAACGACAGCATAAGCGGTGTACCGCGTTTCCACCGGACAATTGAAGGGAATATTGAATATCCTTCAACCTGCTTCTTCCTGGGGGTCAAGGATCTTTATGGCGCTATATACCACCGGTAGTGACATCAAAACCGTGTTAAGGTTAGGCATATTTCTTATGTCCTCGTTAATGGAAGGATCATCTCTTTTTTTTCTAGGCAAAGATGTCGCTGAAACCCCGTCTATTTACGAAGGATGCTCGGCGAGCTTCACAAGACCTCGCAGCTAACCTTCAGTATGCAGTGAGCAAAGTTTGTCGGAGCAGTCCCGTCAGGTAAGTTGGCACGTCTGGTTGGCTTGAATCAATATATCAATGCATGATATCTTTCTTTGTATAGTGTTCACTAGATTAGTAGGCCAATGTCAACTAATTAATGAGCTCGTGCGTATAGGTAGCATGGCACTAATCAATGTCGACTAATAGCAATAATACTGCACAAGTTATCCTTCTCAAAATCATTTGCTGTGCGGATATGCGGCAGCACTCGCCGCAGTTGCAACAACAGTCATTTCGTTTCGTCCACTTCCTAAAGTTCCCCTCCCCGCGCTGCTGAGGCAGTTGCCGATTTAGTTAACAATTCATTCAGAAAAGGTAAAACCAGCATCAGCCATGCACTTCCGCCAACAAGGAGTCGATTAATGCCCAACGAACGCCCTGTCGTTGCCAGCCCATAGTCGGCTGTACCACAGCTGACTCTTTAGCGAGGACTCTCACTCTCAGTGCGCGTTACTTCCAATCCGCTACTACAATTCCATTACAAGTATCACCGCGATTAGACGTAATCTCGACACGACGGTGCCCCCATTTGCGTCCCCGAGAGCGGTGACGACTACGCTGCTAGCGCTGCTGGTGCCGTTGGCGGCACTAGCAGCAGAGCAGTGGCGTCGGGGCAATGGCAGCAACCGACCGCTGGGATAACATCATCCGGACGCATCGATCACGACCACCCTCGCCGCGATTCCCTTAGCCGCGATTCTTAGTGCATGGCTCAATGGTCGCTTGCTGCTTGACTTGGACAAGCGGAAGACGTACATTCGCGCCGCAGGCTCCTCTCTCGCAAGAACCGCGTCCAGCTGGAAAGTAGACTCAGAGTGAGGGCGGTCTGGCTCGATCGCTGGCGATGCCATTCTGTCCCGGTGGCAATTGGGCAGCGAGGGTAGGCGAGTTCATTCATTATTGAGGAAGGATGGAATGAGTTGAACGCAAATCCGTCGAGCTCTCGCGGTGTTCTGCTCATCCGTTGATGTATTACTGTGTGTCACTCGGCTAGTCGGAGCATTTGATGATCTGCTTCGCGGATATCGGTGGAGCGCCGTCATGTCTCTGCTCTGCCCCTTACGAAAGTGTTCATTTTCTGGAAGGCAGTTCGAGCACACGATGTTTTCTCAACTCGAAAATTAGAAAACTGAATGTGTTTTGCTGATATGTGTACGTGCATGTGTGTTGGGAAATCCGGTATATAGCGGACATTGTTAGCATTCGAAGTGAGCCTCATATATATATATATATATATATATGCAGTATAAGGTTGGTGCTGCAATTGGCCATGGTGAATTGCTGTGATGGTAGCTAACCGTAATATATCAACTTGCATATTTCAGACTCGGCGTCCTCAAGGTGGACTATGACAGGTTTTTTAAGGATAAAATCGCAACGAAGAGTTCGGAAACTGTTGCAGCAGCTCTGAAAGCCATTGGGGAGCATGTCGTCGTTGTCAAAGTGAGTTGCCTCAATTCCGCCAATACCGCGTTATTGAACATCAGCCATTCGCTATGAAGGAAAAATACAATTGATTCTATTGACAGCACATACATTAGTATACTAAATGACACACGTTGCGAGCAGTAAAGTATGAAACGATTATTATAACAAATATTCCTTCGCGTCTCCGTAGAGATGGAAGGATAGTGCGGAAAGTGCGCACTAAATCCATTCTTTCTAAATCCATTCATTTAATAAGGTGACAAATTAAGACGATAAATGAATCGAAAATTATTGCAAATCTCGTTGCATCTATATATCAGCTGGTACTCCTTTTTCATTAGGTAAAAGCTGAAACTCCTCAGCACCAACGAGTTTCATCGACAAGGGCTAACCTACAGTGAAATTTAGCCACAGTTTATATTTCACCTTGATGCAATCTAAACGGCTGATTCAGTAACTGAACGTAAACTATATGGCGCATGGCCTAACAGTATTATTCACTGCTACTACTCCTGCTACTATAATAAATTCTCCATGCTGACTCTCAGCCAACATTTACCGTCCACGGTACAACTGCTTTTAGCATTACGTACCCGCGGTACCACTACGACTGCTGCTACCGTATAAGTGACTATTTCTTCTAGCCACTCCAATCGTATAACTCAGCGAAATGTATCAAGACTTTTCTTAGGGGAGAAATAGCCAAGGTGAAAGACCAGATGCTCTTAATCCGATTACGTCTTAGTTCTGCGAGTTTATACCAATCCGCAATCGAGTTTCTCCCCTCCTTCAACCGGCCGCCTGTCAGACCAACAGACGAACTGCGAGCACAGCAGCAGCAGCAGCAAACGAGCGGCATTCACACCCCCTGATGAAATCCTCTCCAACTCTAACTAACTGTGTCAATGATTATGTCATTGAACCCTGAAAAACTGCAGGAACCCTCCAACTCAAGCACTCTACATGAGGACATCCATAGTGGCTTATCCGTTGTTCCTTCATGGTAGCTAGCCGGGACAGGTCGATCGACAGTAGATAGATGCGAGGCGAAGCATTGATGGGCCACGCCGCTCTCACAATTGCGCACTGTGCGTACAACGAGATTAGTGTCTGTCGAAGAACACCAACGTATTGTGCACTCCTGTTTCTCTTAAGGCGTCATTATTTCCAAGGTACTTATAATCGACTCAGCAGCATTAGAAATGATGGCTTCGTCCCGTCATGAGTCATTGTTCTTTGTCCCTATCCCAATGCCATTGCATCGCTGTACGAGACTGAAATAATGACGACTCAAACCGTAGCTGAATACAGGATAATCGGCACTGTCCTTACGCGTCGATCGTTCTAATTTATTGCCTTTTATTTTTGTCGGTTTATGGTAGCAGTTGCCGTACTCAAAAATATTGCAAAATGTAGTGCCTGACCTTATTCAAGTGTCAATGCAATGCAAAACGCGTCAGAGTTAATGCGTCGTGCACGTAGTTAATTAGTGTCCGCTGTTTCCCGCTGTTGAATACCGGACGCCTGTGGAATCGACTATCCGTCGACAAAGGCAATACGCGTTCGTGTGTGTGTGTGTGACTAACTCTTCGTGTTAGTCACAGCGGTTGTCGGCCCTAGATATGCCCTGCGGAAAGTCCTCAAATCAGGGGTAGATTATTTGATTCCCCACTACGCTGACAAGTGTTATACAATAACGACACCATTACGATACATTATTATGACCGCTCCCACAATATAAACCCATCTCGCACATAGATCATGTGTTAGTTCACAAAACAATTCTTGCATCATCATCTGGCGAGCGCTAACAACGAAAACACGGTACCTCGTTGATTCATTGCGACACAGAAACACACACGCGCACAAACGTCAGTGGTCAGCTTTTTTAGTTTTTTATATAAGAAGAACACTAAACAAAAGTAGAACATGAAGTCTCGTATGCGGACACTTAAGCTGGCCACCGCCAACATAATCTATTATTAAGATGACATCGCATTCAGTTCCCGTTCATCGTATTCGCGGTTTGATCATGATGCGGTATTTTCGATAGATGGAGAAACCTCAGCGACCACAGCAATGTTCGGATTGTGTCGGATAAGGACCTGTACTCTATGAAATGTGAAACCTATAGAAGAAACAAGAGCTATTATTTGTCATAACACGCCGGAGTCCGCTGGAAAAGAAATATTTACAGTCCAATCGTCACAAATTGTCACATGAACTGTTGTTGACTCACTTTATTGTTGGTCACTATTTAACTTAGTACTTTAGTTATTTTGGTAAAATTATGCTATGTTAGTCATGTTCATTAACTAACATAGCATAATAATAATAATAATAATAACATTGGTAGAAGCCCTTTATATAGTTAACATTTTCCGGGCTGACTCTCAGTCTTAAACATTTAAAGTCCACGATACAACTTGCTTTCGGCATTGCTTCATAAGACGGACAACCCCTTTGAATGCAAATGTTCAACGGTGAGAATTGATTGTAACAAAATGTAACCGTACTCTCGTCTCGGTGGTCAAACTCTTTGGTAGATTCTTGGTTACGGCATGGTGTAGAAATGTGCACTCATTTGGGTCGTTGTTGTTTAGTTTTTTTGACGAATTAGTCGATTTCGTTTTACCCCGTTGTAAGTGCGCGTCTACATCGCCTCAGACATCCGAATTCGAAAAGCGCAGGCAAGATCGCGTGCTCCAGATTGGCCACTAGACCTATGTACTATTACAGTTATTGACTGTGCCACAGCTGTTAGTGCTGGAGCGCCACGGTTACAGCATCGCTTGACAGCAGCAGCTCCAGCAGTTAAGCTACCACCATTTCGGGCAGTGCCCGCCAGCATTGGCCCCGTCAGCATGATGATGTCTGTCCCCAGCAGTGGGTGGGCTCAGAGGTGGCGACAGAACGAGACGACAAGAGACGTATTGTATTGGAGAGACACATAGTAACAAACATCTGGACACAGATATGCACACTTCACACACAGTAACAATGGTGACGCGAGCCAATAGACAAACAGTTGAGTCAAGTCAGGTATTCGCAAACACCGAACAGGTATGGATACGCCGGCACATGGCTGCAGAGTTCGGCATAAGGAGCCTAAACTAAATATGTCACAAGATTTACTATCCTGCTGGAATAAAGGCAGAACAACGTTAATTGGGTCAGCTGCGTCCCACAGTGTACTGCGCACTGATTACGAAGCTTGCTGGAGGATTATTGTTTACTGCGAGTCTGACAGGGTGTTGTAATTGTAGATATAATATCACCAAGGGGTTTGACTGAGGCTCCCACATGTGCCGAACGATGATAATCAAACGAGCTTGAATGACATGCATTTTGAGGCAACATCAATGAGCAAGCGTAGGGCGACAGGCGATTGTCGTGACCAAGGAATAGCTGTATTGGTTAGTGCCTAGGCACAGAACGGGTCTCGTTTTGACATGGAAAGTTCGAATTGCTGTGCGATCGAAAAAATACATCTTTTTAAGTGGATCGCTGCGCGCCACCGTATGACCCACCCAAAATGTTAATATTAAGCGTGTGCATGCCCTGAATATGTTTCAAGAAATAATCGACTTCCGTATTTTAAGTCTATTCCGAATTTTGAATGTATCGCGATTAATATCTTATCAAAACCTGCAGTGCTACACACTCCTCAATTTGTGGCCTGTGGTCCTCGAATAAATTCCAACTAATTGAAACAATATTTTTAGAAAACAGGTAGCGCAATCGCCTACTGAAACATTGACATCATTCAAACTCAGATATATATATATATATATCGCTAATACCGTGCGATTATGTGAACGCTGACTCCATCTCTAGATTATCTCGATTCTATGGATAATCGTCTATGTTATATACCTCGTGTATTGCTTAAGCGACTGCAAATGGTTGTTTACCAGGTATCTGTCATTGGGTGGTGCCATTACAGGTCTACACACAAGAAGGCAACCGCGAGATGACTGATTCCCTACTGGGACTGCGGTCAGCCTCCTATGCGGCTGATATGTGTAACGAGGACAGCCCGCAGATCTCAAAAGAGAGACTTCTACAAGTCATTCGTGGTAGGTAGCATGTACACGCAACTCGAGCCGAGTCAGTTATTATTGGTGCTGTGGTATACTATCTCCGATTTTTGGGGGCTGCAGCATAACATAACACTATCTTCCAAATGATCATATTAGCAAATGACAGAGCAGCACTCAGTGTTAACGGAGTACTGCTGTCACTCGTTAATATGCTCATTTTTAACAACGATTTTACCCCTGTTTACTAAATTCATTTTCCAGCTGTGTTTGTATGTTGATATTGACTGTGTTTGCATGTTGACATAATGCATTATCGTTACAGTACTGCGAGCTACAGGTCAGAAATTGTAGGGTAGGCTGAGCAACGAATATAATCTTTGGTCTTCGTCAGTTGGAATGTTTAATAGAAACCTGATATGTTCAAGACGACTCTTATCAACCAATAAACAAATATGACCATTTCAATTGGCTCTCGTAAATGGGCTCACCGATTATCAGTCATTATTTAGAATAATAAGCAGCAAACTGATCGATACTAAATCCGTCCTACAGTATTAACAGATCTCACTGCTCTTTCTATATCTAGAGCGTATATCTTATTTCACCTGAGTGAGGAGACAGGTCATGGACGCTGGAGGCACTTATACACCCCTTTTATTGTGATATCGGCTCGTGTGTATCTCTCTCTCTTTCAGACCAGGCGTCCAACGGCATATATATACGCGATCTGGAAGAGCGCTATATTTCTACATACGGCAATCGGCCATCGTATCTACCGTACAAGAGCATCAAGGAGCTATTGCACAGAACCCCGGAAGTGGAGCTAGCATCCTCGGGGAAAAATCACCGCGTCCGCATTCGTCAACTGACGTCGACCATGAGCGCCTC
The DNA here is from genome assembly GCA_019614645.1 of Stratiolaelaps scimitus. Lineage (NCBI taxonomy): Eukaryota > Metazoa > Arthropoda > Arachnida > Mesostigmata > Laelapidae > Stratiolaelaps > Stratiolaelaps scimitus. The sequence continues at coordinate 5,356,075 of JABWDB010000016.1, forward strand.
AGGCGGTAGCGGCAGCAATCTCCCGAATGGGCCAGCCTCAGTCTCACATCGAAAATCGACCCAATCACGTATCCCGACAGCTCTGCACCGTAGCTCGTTATCGACAGGTTCGTCGTTCACCAGCGCAACGACATCGCACAGGCCGCGCAAGGGCCGCGACATCATGTCAATGAGTATGTTCCGGCCAAGCGCACGTAGCTTCCGCGAAGAACTTCCCTGTGATATGACCCGTAGCGTGTTTATTCCCTCTTCGTCGAGTTGCTCGTCCTCTTCTGGGGTGTCCTCTGCTCGCTCGAGTGATTCAGGATCGCCCAGTGGCTCGATTGATATAAGCATGTCGATGCTTCCAGACGGATCGGGCGTCGCAGATCGATCCGAGAGGTCTTATGGTCACGGCAAACGTGACATCAGTGCGGACAATAAGAATGTCATGGCAGCCATACTGGCTGAGCTACCACCAGAAGGAATAATGCTTAAGAGCCTCATCGACGAGTTCGTAACGATTAGTGAACAGGCTTTGCCACTGGATGCGGCGGTTGTTGATTTTCTCAAGCAGGATTTTAGCGAGCTGGTGAAGATTACAGATGATCCTGAGGGACTCCGAGTGTACAAGGTCAATTCGCCATTGTTTCCGAGACGGACACTCGCTGACGTCTATACGAGAATTGCCCTGCACTCAAACCGAAGGCCATCAGATCGTGTTCTTAAGGTCCTGAAAGATATCTATAAGAAACGCGAGTCCGAGACGGCAGAGTCGCCCTCTGTCGCGACAACTATGCCGTGTACACCAGCAAAACCTGTCGAAACTCCTGAAGAAAATCCTGACGGGTTTGTATCTGCTGCACCCCATTCAAGCAGACGTTTCGACGAGAAGCTCGATATGCAGGAGGCATCGGATGAGCAGCTTACGTCGTGTACCCACCCGTCCGTTCCTTCAATAACGAAAAGCCTCCGTCCGGTTAGCGATGTTCTTGCTGATCTCAGACAACGGGTGACGGTTAGTCCGATTGAGTACCCCGGAGAGTTTGAACAGATCGTGGAAGGGGCCGCCGCCGACAATCAGGCCCTCCTCATGGAGGTTATGTCATCGTTAAATCTATGCCTGAAGCCGTCCGGTGGTCGCATGGTTCTGATGACAAATTAGCAATAACAATTAAACAAACCGGTACTAGCAAAGTGAGATGACAAGACAAAAACAACGACTCTCAATTGCATTTGTTCAAACTGGGCCTTTTGTGAATAGCTACATTAATGCAGGCCCGCTTAACGTTTAACTATATTCAAAACTCCTACGAGAATCTACTATAGGAGTATACCATGCTGAAATAGTGCTCGATGTGGAAACCAGCACATCGACATCTAATACCTGCTTTGGTGAAATTTTAGCGTCCATCGGAATCCAATAATGTTGGAACTGAGCGAGCGCGATTTGTTATATTAATATGATTCAATTTCGAGGTGGCAAGTTTCGATATATATATGCATATGCAAGTTGGAAGACTTGAAATTGGCAATCATGTACCAGATGTAGGTGCGGCCAATCCTTATTTTACTTCGTAATTAATATTCTACTAATCAATAAATGTGCAATACGTTATTATGACGTTTGGGTTTCTCGCGTTGCATAAAACAAACGACTTGTGTATGTTTGTCCTATATTATAACGTTCACTCGTGGCGAAGCAGAAAGAATCACGTGCCTTTCGACTGCGTGTAACGGTTTTGAACTGCGCGATTTTGAAAAGATCGATAAATATATATGTATATTTTCTGATAATGATTTTAATATTGATTATTGAATATTACTTATGTTCCCCATGATACTAATAGTGGACATCTTTAATCACTAGCAATATAAGCAACAGATTAGCAAACACGTGTGATTCCTGTGGATTCGTTCCATGCGGGCCCAGTCCCTTGAGATCAGTCACGAATGCAATTACCCACATGGGTTACGCCAATGTGATCGAGCCTCCGTTACGGCTCTTAATAATGATTGATATTAAATGAAATGACCACAGTAATATACGGTGAAAAAGCAGATGTTGAAACTGCAGTTCGCGTTCGTTGAACGTCCTTTCTGCTAATTATTCGCGGGGTCTATTACAGCCGAAACACTAAAGATAATGTTTACCAGAGGTCTCTTCGACAAATATTGTCCACACACTTTTACCCGCTGGATTTGTGCAGGACTTGAATCGAATTCCGTTGGCTGCTCGCGGCGATATTCGAATGCACAACAGTAACCTATATATACACTTTGAGAAAATAGTAAGCGAGGCGCTCGCACTCAGACAATGAATCTAGTTGACCACTAATACATTTGTTGATTTGCAAAATCTGCATCATGCCATGTTGGTGGTGCAACACTTATAACAAATAAATTTGCAAGGTCGAGTGACTTCGAGGCTGGTTTAAAAATGTAGTGTTAATTATTTAGATGAGCTTTTAGGACAATCCCTTTCCTGTGTGACAGACTCCTATTTCAAACAAGTTACAAAGAACGTCCGTTTTTCTCAGTTAGTCATAATTAATGTTGCTGTTGTGCCGTATGAGGGCGTATAATAGACATAGGGTTTGTAGAATTTATATTTGGTCCAATGGAGTGGCACACCAATAATCACAAATTCGTTTTTCAACTCACCCGTTCTGTGGGGCCAGGTGACATGCGGGTGAGTTGAAAATGAGACCCATGACAAAAATTCAATTTGTTCAAATTCAACAAAATGCTGCTTCGTACGAGATTATAGCTTGATCAGTAACATTCTGCACTGAAATCGCCACACGTAGTTACGGATTGAGGACGATTGTGCAACATGTAACATCCAAGGTGCGACGGCTTTCGGCATTGCTTCATAAGACGGACCCATTTAAAGGTATACTAAAAATTGTTTTTCGAGCTGACCCTCAGCTGTTCCCCTATCTGACAGGCATCAGCTCTAAATCTTAGGTATTACTATGAGGACCTGTCGGGGCCACCTTCGCTGATTCTCTTCCATTTAAAAGTATACTAAAGGTTTTCGGGCTGACTCTCAGCCAAGATTTAAATGTATACTAATTCGCGGCAAGGTGCTCGAGTTGCGTAGAAACCCTCTAGTCACCAACGGATAACGAAGTATCGTTCTAGAACACAACTGCCACAACTCTTTAACTCTAGGGAGGCTTGAAACTAGAATTATTAACCAGGCTATGCATTTTCATGTGTACTACATTTTATACACATTTTCTTTGTTTTTTAGAAGATAATAAAAACAATCTTACATAACGTGACACGACTGTTGATCTCAACGCATATTGCCGTTGATGAAGAGTTCACTCGTATCTTCAGTATCGTTATGCTCCGTTTCGCTTTCTAGCCAAGTCCATTTGTGAATATTGTCATAAAAAGCGCAAACATGCTTTGACACCAAGCACTGGCCGCATAGACTAACACTACATCTTGTACTACACTTGTAACAACTACTACACTTGTAAATCAGTTTCATTCCTGAGCTTCAATTGGTTCCATTTTCGAATTTTGCCGCCCCTCTTTTTCGGTTTCGTCTCCATCGTTGACTAACTAACGACTAACTAACGAATTTGTTTACCCATACATATTTTGTTATGAATTGGCGAGCTGTGTCTGGTCGCGATATATCCCGGCAGCGACATGAAGTCATTCATAACTATTAACCAGGCCTGAATTTCATGGCGACAACAACAATACAGCAATACAGAAAATCTAACGTTTACCTGTGCCAATTCGGTCAGCTAGCTAGTTCTCATGGAGCCGATACAAACGTAGCCAACCTGCTACATCAACATCAAATTACAGCGTCTTTGGAGTCAGCAGGCGTTCACCGTACTGAACCGGCCGCGTATTCCCGAGCGCTATTGCTTCCGTAATTTAGCCTCACTGGCCGAGTGCTTCACTTGCACTTCGAGCTTGCACTCCACCATCGATCGGAAGCATACTCCTGATACCCAGATTCGTCCAGCAACAAGATCCCTTGTTCCTTCAACCCTTCACTCGATCCACGATGCACATCCGACGCCTTCCCCGTTAAGAAAGGTCCCCTACCCGTTGACTTTTTGTCCCTTGGATAATGCAGGTCGTCGGTAGTTGTCCCAAGACACACCACCTCGAGTCCATCTCACTTAACACGCTAGTCTCTCTCTACGCGCGCCATCGAGTTGTTGTCATTCTTCCCTGTCTTCCGTCGCCGAACGCCGCCGTCTCGCCTTGTTCCTTCCCGCGCTCAAGGCGCGATTACGAATTGGGCCGCCATCTGTCACATTCGAATTTGCCGCCTCGACCCTCCTCTCCCGGCTGCCCTCGCAGCTCACCAATCGGCTGCGAGCTGGCAGCAGCAATGGTGGCGGTGCGTGTTCGACGAGAACGAAAACGAAGTTTACGTCAAGCAAGAAGAAATTCAATGCGTTTCACGCCTGCTGGTTGCCATCTATGCAAGTGAGGGCAACGCGATGGCCGACTCAAGAAACAGCAGCAGCAGCAGCAGCAACAGCAACTGTGAGTAAAGTAACACGAGCATCATTTGTGTGATCAATCCTCGCTAGTGAGTGTGATGTGAGCCTGGCCGAGCTGAGCTGAGATCAGCCCCCCCCCGTCACCGTCGGTGAATGTGCGAATATACTACGAGCTGGGTCGGTCGAGCGAACCCATCCGTCCACTTGGGCCAACCTGAGCCGGGCCCAAAACGGCGATCGTTATGGCCCCAGGGGGGGCGGCGGGATAGATAGATAGAAATAGGTGGGTGTGGGGCGAATCCGAATTGTTTCAACGCCTTAGGGCTCATGGTGTAGTGAGTGGTGGTGGTGGTGGTGCTGCTGCTAACCTCATAACCTCCGGTAGTTGGTCGTGTTTCTCGTTCAGTTGTGACTGTGTGTTTGTGACTTTATGCCTCTATGCTATCGACTACTAATAATAATAATAATAAAAATACGGCTACCACTGATGATAATAGCACCACTAGTGCGACTACCTGATTACACCCTCTCTCTGAACATATACATATATATATATATATTCAATTATATATATATATATGTATATTACACAGACACATATATACATACATATATATATACATATATATATATATATATATACACATATATATATATGTATTTTTGTGTTGCGGGATCTCTGCTGTGCGACAATTCTGTCCACTGTGTGTTTGTGGACGCTCGCCCCCTGCTACTGCTGTGGTGTAATTCGGGCGCCAGGTGCGCGTTTTCTGCCATCGCGATTTCCGGCCAATGAACGGATGAAAAGACTGCTAGTTGAATGTCGGGGTGCCGGCGCGCACTTTGTTGCCCTGCCCTGCATCGCGCTGCTCTGGCCGTAGAATATCCAGCCGAATCGAAGCGAACCACCGAAGGGGACACTGGTGCTGATATCCGTCTTTTCCAGCCGCGTTTTACAGAGACCACGGCCGCGCTCCGCCTTAAAGCGAACGAACTTTTCGGGCCAGAGCCAGCGAGAGCCTTCTCGTAGTCCAAGCAGCGGACGGTTAGTAGTCAACAACCAGCTGGTTGGTTGCTTTGTTTGTTCGCCGAACTGAACAGGAATTACTGACTAGTACTACGACATTGGGGAGGGGGCAACAGCAGCAGCAGCAGCAGCCTGCGCTACGACTCGTGGTCGAGTTCCTATAATTACAATAAAGGAGTGTACAATGTAAGATGGAAACAGTGAGGAAACAAATTGCGTAGGATGCATCATATATATATATATATATATATATACTAGGCGGTGATGGTTGCTATGGTCTATTGGGTTCGGTGGAGGAGTGGTATTTGTGTGAGGGTTGTTGTTTTTCTTCGCTGGTGGATTCTGTTGGTCTGGCGAACGGCGGTCCGCGGTCATGGGGCCGAATTCGCCTCAGCAACTGCGAAGGAAGGCCCATGCTGCAACAGTGGCTTATCATCAGAGCTGCTGATGTTGAGCCGACAGCAGCGGTGCCAGCATTGGCGGCGCAGGGAACATTCCGGCTGATCGGTGGCACAAACCGTCGCAATAGCAGCAATCGCAGGCCGAAGAAACCCGTTTACCCTAAGTCACCACTGAGACAGACGTTCATTTCGCCTGCCAGCTATAATCAGCTGCCAGGCGAAGTCTGACTTGGCGCTGGTGTTGCTTGACGCGCCGCGAGTGTTCTGGCCATTGGCTAACATAGACTTGGTGAGACGTTACTGTTGTGCTCACAACAAACATGGACGAAGTTCTACTCTCCCTGCTAATCACAAACGAGATCTAGTCATTAATTTAAGATTTAGCCATTTGGCTAGCTAGTCCTTGTGGAGCGCGCATATACTGTATCATGCCCCTGTGTTATATAATATATATATATTTTTTCCCGACATATCCTCTATATTTTCATATGTGAAGTCTTTTTCGCAGACCATCGAAAGTGGTACAAGTCATACAGTTTAGCAAGTCCCTATCGTTATCATACTGCGGTCGCGCACACTCGTCTCTTACTTCACACATCCGCTCAGGACGTACGACAAATGGGGGGCATGGGATTGAAATATTGGCTGTTTCCATCCAGGCCTGGCTGGGTATCTTGACAAATGCGACGGACCATTTTGTGTGAACATACTTACGCAAAGTCATCTATGTGTGTGTGTGTAAGTAGATACTATAGAGCCTTGTGTGCGTCTGCGTTTCTATTAGGTGGAAGGACTTGTACGGCGTACACAAGACTAGTTCAGAACACAAGCAAACAAAAATAGCCAAGGGAATACTTGTTTACTAATATGGCTATGTTGACTGGTAGAGGCATGCGCATAATTTCAACAGCTGAGGCATGGTTGACCTAGCACAACTCTGTTCGTGGTCCCGTCTAGCAAACGCAAGGCGTAACAGAAGTCCAGTAGAACCTGATGCGGTTTGCTACACTGTGCGCTTAATTGACAGCGTTGATTAGCTCGTTGTCTGTTTCGATCTAGCTGTGTTTCTTCTGTTATTTGTACGTGCGAATTTAGCGGGCTGCTGAAGAAAGCTGCGGTTGGTCGTGTTTGCTCCATGCTCGCTAGAACCGACATCATAACGGGGCAGGTTAGAGCATTGAAGAAGTGCACACGCAGGGGTGGAGACGGGGACTAGGGAGAGTTGTCGTGGGCGACGTGGCGCAATTTTTCAAAAGAAAACATTGAAAATGAATAAGGTAAATCGGCAGGCCTGCGGGCAAAGCAAACGATTTTTGTGCTGGTTCAGGCTACACATTTCTTTAGTGAAGGCAGATGTTGAACGTCTTTCACCTGGCAGGATGGACGTTGCCCTGCAACCATTTAGTTGATTGAACTGCCCCCTGCCATCTGTGCCAACGAAAAGCCTCAATGAGGGAGCTGTGTGCGTGCTAGGAATTGTGCCAGACCCCTCGCTCCCTCTCTCCGGGCCAGAACAATGACTGTCGAAATGACGAGCTGATGGTTCTTTTTTGTCCCGACTAAATGGGTCCTTCTCTGGCAACCGGTGGATTTCAACCACTCTGGATTCGTTTTAATGGCGCCCACGGAATAAGATTACGATGAGGACGACCACAGTGTACCTCTTAATGGGGTAGTGTGAGGTCATACATTGCTAATGCTGCTGACAGAACGCGTGAAGCACTGAGCTTCAAGCTCTATTCAACGCTCGTGCACTGTTCTACATATGTCGGTCGAACTCCGTGATTAGCGAATGACATTCGCGCTGTTGTCCTGATTTCAGTGTCGTCTTCGTTGCGAATGTGCCTGTCATCGACTAACGTTGTGAACAGCTGACTCAGGCCTAGCAAGGATAGATACATGTGCCCTGAGCGCTTCAGATGTGTCAATGTGTCCTATCTATATTAGGTCCGCACGATACCTGCGCCCATATATTCTTGCCATATTTTCTATTTTTATATCTCCCGGATTTTCTTGCTATAACTCAATACTGAATAGCCTGCTTAATGGAGCCTCACAACTGCAGCGGTGCCATAACTTATCTAGGGGCGCCGCGTATTGCTAACATCATTTCCCGTTCACCCATCTGGGTCTCTAAAATCCTTGCGCTCTTCTACTGCCGAAATAGGGCTAGAACTACTTATCACGAAGTTTTCGCCATGATTTCCTACCTATTCAGTGTCAGATGCTGCTATTTTTCCTCCATGTACGCCGTCTGATAAAATTTCCAATGTGCTCTAACAGTTTGGAGTGCAGTCGTATGGATCATTCGGTACTCGCTGCTGTCAAGGATTGCCTCTGTGTTGCCTGTTGGCGTAGTTATCTGTTTTTGTCAGTGGGTACGTGTGTGGCGATTTCGGCCTCTTTTTTTTCTACCAGTCTGACTCCGACCTTCTCGGTTTCCATCTCATCGAAAACTCCGCTTTCGGGACCGCAGCAGCAGCAGCAGCAGAAGTGGGCGGCTGCGATCACCGTGAAAATGTGCGACCGTGCGAAGTGGAGTTGCTCGGAGTTGCATGATATTGACGGTGACGATTGTTTTGTAGCCCATTCCCACAGCAACAGCTGGCCCCCGTCGTGTGCTTCTACGAGCTGGCTGTGAGAGTGTGATTCGAGTTTCTCGCTCGGCCACTCTCTCTATGTATCTATCCTCTATCTACCCATCTCTCTGTGCATGCCTTGCCGTGTCGTGGCAGTGCCGTCGCATTCGACGGCGGAGCCGCTGCTGACAAAGGTAGGGCTCGTTGTGGCCGTGCTGGCGAGGTCCGGCCAGTTGGACAGCAGACAAACAGACAGGCCACAGAGAGAAGGCCAACGTCCTTCTCCGCCACCCGACGTTGGCAGTCATGTTGCATTCAGCCGAAGCAACCGCAACAGCAGCAGCAGCAAACGCTGTATCCGTTAGTTGTTCAGTCAACTAGTATCTGAAGAAATTTTTTTTATCGTGATCTCATCGTGTGATCCCTTGTTGGTGGCGTTTGCCATTTTTTGCCTGTGGCCTAATTATGCTATTGCTATCGGCATATTCGTATGATTGGGGTTGTTATTTATTCGTAGCGTTCATGTTGAGTGAACGAACTCTCCACATTTAGCTTATTGCTCGTGGTAGAGAGGATCGACGGTAACAGCAGCTGGTCAGCTGAAAATGCAAATTGCTTGCTCATCTCGGTTTCGGGTAAAGGTAAAGGTTTATTGGTTTATTGAAGGAGCTGCTATTTACAATGCTTAAGCTCGGTTAATTACTTCAGTTAATCGTGTAATTTCTCTTTCAAGCACCCAAAGGGGCATAAAGCTCAATGGGGCTTTAGTTATGTTGTACGTACACAGGGAGGTATAGTGGACAGGGATGCGTAGGTAAGCTTGTATCGCCAAGTCAAGAATAGATCGTCTCGGAATACCATGAGCGGATAACATAAGATATGTAACTAAGATATTGAGAGCCGAATTATTGCTATTTCATACAAAATACGGACCCTTGTTTATATCTGTGCCGTGTGATACGATTAAAAATGAAAGAACGAAAGTTTGTTTTCTTATTTCCAAGTTGGAACTTGGCAGATGCTGATGGTTTGAAAGGGAGATGCATCACTCATAGAACACATCCGCTTCACTAAATTGTTCCTGTCCCTGTGCATTCGAAGCTCATTGGCAGCGCACGACTATCTGAAGTGACTTCGCTTTCTCGAAACGCCTCGGTAATCTGTGATGATATTCCACCGCTTTTTCGACCTTGCCATACTTGACGGGCGTCTGGCCTGTGTGCTGCAATACGATTACCGCAGTTCAGTATGCATTAGCAACTTATGGCGCCCGGAAGGGTACGTCACCTGTTACAATTTCCGGGTTTGCGAACTCTGCTGCAGCAGTGGAGGAGTGCGTCGGATGTATCGTAATATCAGTAGCCCTTTGCTGTGGCAGTGATAGTGGATGACGACGATGTTTGTTTAATGCTGCGTGTCGACCGTGTATTGGTGATGTACAATCGTACATTCACCGATGTATTCGACCAGTGTCGTTGTCGATTTTTTTTTCTATAAGTCTCCATCTACGCTCTGCATGGGTCGCGTGCTGTTGGCGTGGTGTGTTCATCTGGTGGAGACACGAGGGGCGGTCAATGTATCCGCTCTGGTTTTATGGTGTTAGCCACAGTGCGAACGGCATCAGGCAGCACCAGCAGTAGATCAGTTGCGTCCGCGCGCTTAATTCGTAATGAACGGCTGATGAAGCTATACACACATGAACAGCCTTTTGGTTATACGGCCATAGAAGAACAGCAGCAACAATGCGCTCCGTTGAGCTGTTGGCGTCGCCGTACGAGCTGATCCCTTCCCAAGTAACAGCCCGTTCAGCTGTAGCGGCTGTTGTACATAGTCTTTGTGGTTGTGTATGGATTGGGTGGCGAATGCAGTATGAATGAATGAGCCTTTGGTGGCAGAAGCCACCGGCGCAAAAAGCAGGTCACCGTGCTGCACGTCACACCGCACAGAACTAAACAAAACGGAGCGACTTTTATCATGCTGGCTGTGGTCATTTTGCTAGTCGGCGTGGATATTGTAGTTGTAGCCGGCGATCGCAATTGCGCTTGAGAATGGCCCTTACCAGTTGACTGGTGGGGGGTCGTGGCTGAGCTAGGGAAGGCTAGACGGAAACTAGCTTCGAGAGGTTTTCTCTCTTCGAAAAAGAGAAATTGAGAAAGTGTAGACAGGAACAGTGGGGAAGGCACGGGACGTAGGACAGAACGGCACAAGATAATAACTACCGTAACTCAGTAATGGCGAGACCGCCTCTGCTGCTGCTGCTGCGGGTGTGGTTGCTAATGATGACAATAATGATTTAAAGCCAACGACGATGCAGTAAACGATGCAAACTCCGATTTGCCAACGGACATGCTGTTTTGACAGTGCTCAACTCTTCATCCCTCCACGATAGGACGACGATGATGATGAGACTTTGACTGTTAACAGTTTTACTACAACAACGTCGTACTATACCATGTGACCCCGACAGCGTCAACCTCGGGAATCCAAGAATAACAGTAACAGGGGCATAACTATAGGGATGGGTCCTGCCAACATTTCCCTGAAGAGTTATAGCAAGCTATTCGTTGCTGCTTCGTTGTCCGAATGCTGTTGAAGCTTTGTTGATGGATACATTGCTCTAGCAAAGGGAGAAAGATCGGGCACGGGGGACTCGATCTCGTGGTAGAAAACGCGCCTATGAGAAACGGCTCACTGTTGCTCGGTGCCTATATGGCCGTATGTCCGTGAGCGTGTGTATTGGAACGGACCTCAGGAATGGATCAGGCGGCGATAGCGGTCGGCCATTATTAGCGTAATTAGGGACACGAGGGGACAGCTCGAAGGGTAACACACACACACTGGTTGCTGGCCACTGTACTCTCGCCGTTGAGTGCCAGCTAGTGCTGTGACCGTAGTGGCAGAGGAAATATACGTATCTAGAACGATGTTATCAGCTGAAGCTGCAGCATAAGTAACAACAAACAACAAGGGCAAGTTGATTACAAAACTCAATGTATTATTACTAAGAGGTCGACGTCTGCGAAGCGACAACAATGGAAACCGTATCATCTCTCTAACGTTGCGGTCATCGATTGATTGGCACATCCATTGCTTGTTTTGACGCCGTTCTGACGTCGTGCTCCGGATGCAGCGCTGGCTCTGATTTTCACTGCACCCTGCCAGACCATGCCATGTGTACTATACCTGTTGACACTAGTATAGTAGCCCACGTACACATACACGCACAGCAAGCACGCAGGCACAGCAGATCCCGAAAGAGACATCTGCTGGATCCACGCGCGGTTCAGGGCATTAATATCGCCCGGTCAGTCGCTCGCCATCGTATCCTTGCCGTTGTTGAATGAATGTATTAGCATCACTGTTCGGGTCCCTCAGTGCCGTATTTCTGTTTCTCCTATTTACTGCGTGTACGTGAACCGTATTTGTATGTCTGGTCCGTCGGGCTATTTGTCTATGGTGTCTGTATGTGCATGTGGCTATGAACTACTCAATACTCGTTTCGTTGTCAGGCCACTACAGCACATCGTGGTGCAGTTGGTAGTAGATGACGAACGCGTTTCAGAACGCTGGGGATCAAGGCAGGGGCAGGCTGCGTTGCGTGCCGTCCCGGTGGCACCCAGCCAGCCACTGCTCTTCGTAAGGATGTTCCGGAATCTCATTAAGGCAGATCAATACAAAGGCGTTCGCGTACCAGCCTATTCTGTTACGGCTGGCGCCGTGGTCGTCGTCGTCGCCGCCGCCCTGCAAACGCCGTGCTTGCTCCAGTCACCGCACGACAATTGAGGAGCACTCAGTCTACCTCACGACCGAGATGATGACAGTGGCAGTGGTTTCGGCGGTGTACGGGGGGACCCCCCAATGCCTCTCCCACTGTACCACCCACGAGCTTAGCAGGTTGCGTGCCTGGGTCGATGATGTTGGATGAGTGCGTGCGTTTGCGAGTCTGTATGCGTATGTATGTTAGTGACCACCTCTTCAGTGCAGCCTGGCCGCCGGTCCGCTGGCCGATGAGGCACAAGTATCCTTAGGGACTTGAAACATCGGAGACGGAACAGGGTACATAATCATAACGAGGTGGAGCCGTTGACGTGGTGAAGTATACACACTCACAGAGAAGGTGATAAGTGAGATGGCGGCGACAGGCCGATGAGTGACAGATCGTTGACTTTTGATTAGCGAAAACGCGGTACGGATACTACAGTATCTCTTTGTTGGCTGATGGTGCGTTTCAATACGGTCTCGTTCGAGACATCGTTTTGTTGGTTTTTTTTAATCTTTTTTCTCTGCAACTTCTGCTAACTACTCGTTCATGTAGACCTAATTGTTTTTTAATTATACCCTATATACATCATATTCATCTGTGATCAATGACATGATTGACAAACTTTGAGCCAGTATTCTCTCGAGGAGGTGGCCGTTGTCTGTCCAAAGCTCGCGTCACCTGTTCAACACGGGGATGATGAATGCAATCTCTATTACTATGCGATGGCCGTGCGAGCCCATCAAGATTCGCGTGTTTAAGCTGCTCAAGGTATCACACCCATTTATATTCCTCTCTCTCTCTTAGCACCATAACTTTTACATTGGATTGAACTACACAAGAGAGAAGAGAATGTCCTCATGTTTCATTAACGAGATAGGGACGGGTGTATTATATATATATATATATATAATCAGAATTAGATAGATGGGTATGAAAAGAAAATTCTCCCCGGCCTGTTCGGATGTCGTCTTTCTCGATGTCTCCCTCCTGCTGAAGTTGAGGCTTCGTTGAAGCTCAACTTCGCGACACGGAGTAGGGGGAAGTCTGGGTATAGGCTTTCGAGTGTACGCATTTGAACCGTTACGGCAGGCCTCATGAGCGGCCGGACGGTCCGTCGGGTTCGGGTTGGTTGGAGGGAGACGGATGGCTAAATTTAGACAGACTATACTAACAAATCCATACACACACACACACACACAGACACGCATAGCTCTCGGCAAGAGCGGCGGACGAATGCCCTCACAGGGACACTATGCCATGCGAGATAAGTGACTCTGGCTGGCCAGCCAGCTGGCTCGGTCGGTGTGGCCTGAAGAGCGGCCATCCCACTCGCTAACTTAAGGTGTACCTATCTGCAGAGATGGAATGACCTCGCCTACTTTAACAATATTGAGAGATGTAGTGGTAAGCAGCAGCTGCAGCAGTAGTGGACGGGTGGCCCAGGCATCTCGAAGTAGAATGACGAAGCGGTCGAATGCAACAAACGATTCCAGCTCATGCAGCGACAACTACAACAGATCGCAATGAGCTGCTCGATAGTGATTCCAAAATAATGAATCATAACTAGGGAAGGTACATGACATTGATCACGTCTGAGATCTCAAATATATACGATGTAGTGTAGAGCGAAGTGTCCTTGTTGGGTTTTCGGAGTGATGAAATAACGGAAAGCCCAAATATATTCGCAATTAATGATAGATTAATGTAGGACGCCCGGTGTTTCACACCCGTATTGCCATATGCTACATTTGCAGGTCTGCTCACACAAGTGTATGAATTTTATAAGTTGCATGGTCGAAAATGACAGTGCACAAATCACAGTGGACATCTGGTGGGGTCGTGCAACAAGGCCTGTTCAACTCCCAAGTCTCAGAAGTAGATGCAGTACTCGACGATGGATATATATATGTGACTTACCAAACCTGCCTGTTGGTTGTTATTCGGTCAAATCAGGCGAAATAAAAATTTCCGTAAATTTAAAGACATAATAAAAGAAACCAGCTCCATCCACGTTGCCACTACGAAACGGACATTTTCAAATTTGGAAGACGTGTGCTCTGCTTTTAGACCATCCATTTTACCAATTGGTTTCAAAGGATGCCCACTAGATGGCGCCAATACGGCTGTAGTGAAACACCCTCTCTCCACGTTTAGCATTGACTTCAATCAGCTGTTTATAATCACAACTGAATTCGAGCGGTGCCTGTTTTTCTCGCTCGCCGCTTGGCATATGGATTTTTGTGAAAATTACTGGTGGTGTTTTTTCGTGGCCGGACTTCTGTAATGGGTAGGACACGAGGCGGTACAGAGCTTATTATTGTTCATTGGAATATTCGAGCTTTAATCGACCGCTGTATGTAACGCTTCAGCTGTAATTTGTAGTGGGGCTCATGCTTAATGGCAAACGCTGTTAGTATAATTTGCACTAGAAAATGAAGAAAACTTCGTTTTTCAATGTTTTGAGTGCGCCGCTTTCTTCATGTCTGCTATATGAAATTATTCGTGTGATATGTCGTTAGTCGATGTCTATCTGTATCTCCATACATATCTAGATCGTATGTTAAATGTATGTCGGTTAGTATATTCATTATGTGCGTGTGCATGGAAATACGATTTAAGGTATTGGTCAGAAGAGCGATCGCAAGATAACTATTTGATCTCAATTCTTGCCATTCGATAGTGTTTGAAGCGATGTGTCCGTTTTAACGACGCTTTAGGCGATGGCAAGCTTAAAAAATTCGGTCAAATACCAATTTGTCTTGCAACGTTTTATGCGCGCCTTGCCACGATGTTATTACTACGAATAATAATAATTAGACACTGCGGTGCAAAAATTAAACGAGCACGCCAATTGAACTCCAGGATGACGTGATTTTCCAAATTTTGCCGAAACGATCCGCTCGCTGCTTCGTGCAATCACCACAAAGAGATCATATGCCCCTCTTCTACGTTTCACTAATACTTTTTAAATGTACACGCATACTGAAGTTACGAAATGTTGCCTTCACACATGACAGTGATATCATTGTCGTGCTGTGGCCGCGTATTGGCAAATTGATCAACTCGAGTTTATCCACTCTGTTCATATTTTCTCGTCTCGTTATCATCCATCGATACCCCGTTCATCCGTTGTTCATTTATATTGCATCGCACTACCCAAATGTAGAACGTTCCACCTCTCTCCTCTTGAGCTCCATCTTTCTAATTGTTACTTTGTTTCTATTTATTGTTATTGTTGTTATCGTCGTCTCCTACCGCTCGACGATTTGCCGACTTCACCTGCTTCACAGGTAACGGAATCGAGGGCAACGGTACCTTGATGAGCCGCGGCGAAAGAGGCGGCGGCGGCGGCGGCGGCGGAGGTGGTGGGAGCAAAGGCGGTGGCGGTGGTAAAGGCAACAGCAAAAGTCAGAGTCGGGGTAAACGAAAGGAGAGCGCCGCCGCCGCTGCTGCCAACAGCAGCTCATTGCCACCCCATTCCGCTATCAGCGCTGGGTCGCTGCCTTTACCGCCGGTTCACAGCGGCGCGGTGGTTTCAAACAGTAGCGTAACCGTCCCGGTAGCGAATAACTCGCGCGGTGACAGCGGCAGTAGCCACGGCCCGAATAACCACAGCGGCAGTAATATCACTGGAGGTGGCAATTGTAACAGCAGTACAACAGCAGGAGGAGCAACAGCGGCGTCAACAAATGGGGGTGCCAACAGTTCTGGCGTCGGCAACTCAACTGCGACAACAATACCAGCAACGCTAACAACAGCAGTAACAACGACAATAAGCAGCAACGCTAACAACGGCAGTAACAGCTGTTGTAGTAGCAGCAGTAATCATCGGGGCACCGGAGGTGCAGGACCGCTACACAGTCATCAGTCTAGCCTCGACAATGGTAGGTGATTAATTGATTGATTGATTCAAATGATCGATGCATGATGGTTAGTTGAAATCACGCGATAGCAGCTGTATCCGTAGGCTATTATCAGTATTAATATTAGTTCACATGCACCGTTGGAATCACTCGATCCTACACTTGATAATAATAATAATGATAGTTAATTATTATTATTATTATCAAGCGGAAGGCGTATAATTGATTTCAGCGGCGCAAGTAATACTTCGGGGGGAGTAAAACGGACGGATCTTCCTCACTATCAATTAGGTATTGATACAACTGATTTCCTCCATTCAACCACTGTCCCCTCTTGACATTTGCTTGTTTGTTTCTCCGATTCGCAGGGGACAGTGTTCACTCGTCTCTGGCCGGTGGCGGAGACACTGAAGGGTCCACACCAACGGAGAGTATTTCATCCGTGAGTCTCGAGGACGATGCGTCGCCACCCTTCACGGGAACGACGGGACATCACAATCCACACAATAGCAGCGGAAACATCAGCAGTCATCCAACGAATAGTTCCCATCACCATCATCACCAGCAGCCGCAGCAGCAGCCGCCGCTGCCGCAGTCGTCACATCATCTTCATCATCATAATCAGCTGCATCACTATCAGCAACACAGTCCACCGAACAGTCCGCGGTCACCGCCAACGCCAGGGGGTCAAAGAGTATCTGGAGGCAGTGGCGCATGTGGAGTGGGTGTCACACCGGTGGCGTCGGCCGCGAGAAGTGGACGAAGTAGCCGAAGCAGTAGCAACAGTCAGGGCGGCAATGGCAGCCAGTCTGGCATCGCTAATAGTACGCCTCCTCCTCCTCGTCGGGTGAGTCCACCGCTGGCGTCGGGTGGCGGCGGCGGCGGCGGCGGTGGTGGTGGTGGTGGTGGTGGCCATTCTCATCGATCGATGAACAACGCCAACACCGGCCATGTCGTCCATCATAGTCACGGCCACAGCAGCAGCAGCATTGGCAGCAAGGCTGACGAACAACAGCATGCTGCGAACATCAAGGGCGAACGAGGCGATGGTGACACAGCCGCGCGGACCATGACCACGACACGGATGGCGTCGACAGCCGCATCGACGACCTCGGTGATCGATAAGGAGAACAAGAGCAGCGGCGACAACAAAAGCAGTTGTAAGGACGACTCGACTAAGGAAGCCCGTCGAACGTCGGTGACCACGCCAACCGATAAGAGCGGCGGCGGCGGCGGCAGCAGCGGCATTAGCACAGGCAAGGGGCCTCGCAGCTTGGGCAAACTCGAGAAGGATCTCTCGCGGCAAATTTCAACCCTTACCCGACACGCTCCTCAGGTTCGTAGGCGCAACAGACAACATATTCCTCCTAGTGGACTCCGTCGTATTCGGGGGGATTGATGTGGTCACTCGAAAAATCACGCTCTCTTTCTCATTGTTAGCCGAACTTCTCCGACAAAATGAACACTGTTGACAGTGACAATGAATGGCACCGGTAACATGGCCTTTGTTGCAATATCCGTTTGACAGGTGCCGAAGAGCTTCGACGAGGCGGAACTTAAGGCGACGAAGGCTTTCGACGATCTTCTAAATACGATCCGATTGCGACGCGAGAGCCTTCTCAAGGATTTGAAAACGTTGCGAAGAGGAGCCGAGACGTTGTTACACAATCGCAGGGTGGAAGCTGAAGATCTCAAGAGGCGTGTAGCCGAGGTACGAAAGCGCTTGGGCTTGTGTATTACAAAATATCCGGATTACCTGTTTGATTACTTCGTTATTTTCTAATCAGCCGAGACTCGTACATGTAAATTAATATTTATATGATAATACCATCGGTGTACTTATTACTCGGATCATGTTTGTTTGTATTATGATTATTATTATTATTATCTCCTGATGTAACCGACGAACAACGCCTTCAATCGAACACGACCCTTTTGCTTCTTTGACTAACCAACGTTTCCAGAACGAGTCATTATCGGATGAGGAGATGGAGACGTTGAAATGCGACCTTCGACGATTTGTCACGGAAAAAGAGGTCGATATTTCCCTCGGAGAGACGAAACCGCTGATAATCGACAAGGCGTTAGTTGACGAGCTGATGACGAAGATCAGTTCAATCGGGACAACGGTTCGACTCAACGATCCATATGAGAGTCGTGTGACAACGGCAAGATACGTACCACCTCTACCCGAAGAAGTGGAGGTACCGACAGCGGAGCCGGCCGTAGCAATTGAATCGGAGCTGACGCGATCGGTCCCGCAGCAGCCGTCAACTCATAAACATCAACATCACCAGCAGCAGCAGCAACAGCAGCAACAGCAACGGTCTCCACCGCCAACGCCTGCTACAGCTGTATCGCCACTGGCGCCAACGCCGGTGGCTCCACAGCCTCTACCGTCTGCAGCTCCTACGATTGTGACGAGTGCTCCTCTCGCTCAGCTTCATCCTCCGCACACTGTTATCGTGCCACAATCTCAGCCGCCGCAGCAGCAGCAGCCTACGCCGCACCAGCAGCATCAGCAGCAGCAGCACCAACAACTGCCGCTACAGGGGCCTCAGCAACAATTGCCGGTCCAACCGATGCAGCCAGTTCAGCCTGTCCAGCAATCGCTCGTTGTACAGCCTGTCCCACAGGCGACGTCGCAACATACGGCCACCGTTGTAACGGCAGCACCGGGAGGGCCCCCACATCTCGCGCCAGTGCCGGTGCCACTGCCTGCCGTCGTGTCGCAGCATCATCAGCATTTGCCGGGGGTGCCAGCCGGAATTGTAGCCCAGGGACCCCACCAGCCTCATGGCCATCCTCCGCATCCGGTCTCGCATGCGGTCAGCCATCCGGTCGCTGTGCAGGGCGGGCATGCCACTCACGCTGGTCATGGCCCCATGCCGCAGAACATGATGTTTGTCGAGCATGGGGCGCCGGGAATGCAGTCCACCTACTTGATTCAATTCCAGTCTCCTGCATTGCTCGTACAGCCGAACATGGTCCCGCAGAGCTTGACCCTGCTGGGTACGCAGCAAGCACCGCAACAGATGCACCCACATCTCGACGATCCGTCGGGGGCTCATGGGCTGCATGGACCGCCACACGTGCAGCCTCACGGGGGCCATACACCACATGGGCCGCATCCGAGTCAACAACATGGTGGCCACGGAGGTCATGGAGGACCCCATTCCGCTGGCCAACATCAGCAGCCTCATCCGAGTCGCTCGCCGCAGATCAAGGTGGCTGCGTCGCCTCCCCTTACAGCCGATTCGCCAGTCGCGTCAGCCGCGACCCCAGGCGATGATTATCAGGTACGTGTGGGTCGGGCATGTGAAGCAAGCTGGTAACAAATTTGTTCACCGAGGATGGATGGCCTCGCGCAAGAGTTATCGTTTAGAACATCTTCGGTCGAGCTACGATGAACGATGGTACCTACGGCGATAAGACATGACTTTAATGACTTGTTACGCGCTTTGTTTTCGTAGCTAGGAACGTGACCCATGGCAACGATTGACTCGGATATTCACCATATATATGTATATATATATATATTGAATTAAGGGAAGTGCTTGCTCAGCTGACTGAATACGTCTTACGAAATATCTCTACCTAACACTATGACGTCCCACGATACTCTTCTTCACAATCTCTTTTGTTGCTTCCTTTCGCTTTTCATTCCGTATCGATTTCTCCTCCTTCTCCCGTTCCAAATTTCCCGCTACCAGGTGGATCACTCGGCGAACGTGATTACCCGGGGAGGCCACATGGGTGGCAATCACGGCGGCGGTGGAATCCGATACGGTGGCAACCAGGCGGGGTCTGGCGGAGGTGGCCACAGCGGGGGCAGCTACAATGGAGGCCATCATCACGGTGGAGGGGGTGGAGGCGGCTACAATCGTCGTGTCGGTGGTGGTGGTGGTTACCAGGGCGGTGGTGGCGGAGGTAACAGCGGAAGTCAGCGGGGAGGCGGTGGTCGTGGCGGTTTTAACCAACGGGGCGCGTGGAGCAACCAGAACAACTACAGCAACAACAGCGCCAACAGCAATACCCAGAGAGGAGCCCAGCCGCCTACGTTTCATGGAGCGCCACAGGGCGGCCAACAACAGCAGCAGATGCAGCAGCAACAACAACAGCAACAACAACAGCAGCAACAGCAACAACAACAGGACCAGCAACAGCCGCAGCAGCCGCAACAAAACTACAACGGTAAGAGAGCTATTGTTGTTGTTATTGCTGTCATTGTCGCTGCTGATGCTGATGAAAAAGGCCAATGATTAAATGTGTTATTCGATGAGAGGAGGGGAGTGCTAAGTTCTCCGCCCGAATCTGCCCATGTTAAATCTCGGCGGCGCGCGTAACACAGTGTTAAAAATTAAGTTCATACTGTGTCGAATGTCAGCTAAGATTTTGTTGCGTTTCACGTGAGATGAAATCATGGACACTTATAAGACGGTTCCGGTTAGAATCGAAGATTTTCTAACTCTTCAGGCTATGTGGCTTCGATGCGGTGCAGGCAGCCAGATGTTCTATGTGTTGGGAATGGGAATGATATTAGGAATACAGTTTAAGATAACTTTCGGCCTTTCTGAAGGGCCTCCCCTCTTAACAAAATGAATTATTCTTTGTGCGAGGGCCGAAAACCCCTCAGCAGCAATATCACCCGTAATGGGCACTCTGCTGTCTGTGTCACGGTGAGAACCAATTTCGAGAGCATTTGGGTTTGGGTAAGTTTATTTTTTTCATAGATAGTTTGCGTTTCTCTCTGTTTCTTCTTTCTGACTTTAACTTGCAGTTTTATGATGGAATATTATTATTATTATTATTATTGTTATTATAGAATCCGTTTCGGCGGTGGTGCAAAGCGAAGTGAGGTCCCATTTTCCCATTGAGCCCATGATATATTGTCAGCCATCTGCTACAATAAACAGTCCAGTGCAAAGAATCCACTTTGTTATGACAATCGTCGACTTCGTTGTCTTACTCGTTACAGGCTACTCGCAGAACAACAGCAATATACGGGGCAACAACACCTACTATGGAGCCGGAAGCCAACAAAGTAACGGTTTCCAGGAGAACTATCGAACTTTCGGTAACGGTGGCCGGGGCGTGAACAACACATTTCGGCGGACTTCGCAGTCGAGGGCGCGAAATCAGGCGGCAGTCGGCGCCCACGACTAATAATCATATTCTTCTTAATACTAATATAATGGCCTGAAGCCAAACGTATCCGTTTATTTTGCCTGCTCGACCGTTGCAGGAATAGCTCTCATATGTACACAAACACACAGACACAGACGCTATGAACGATGTGGGTGCCGCCTTGTGTGCGGCTTCTCACCAATGGCTGACCCACAAACATACAAACGTTCGAACCAACGATCACGAACGAACTAAACATGTAGAACGTAACAGACAACACGAGGTAACAAGCGACCATCATAGGGCAACAGCGACATGGATTTCAACAACACGACAATTTTCGATTTTTGGTCACATACAACACGCAGATGACGGGCAAAGACACTTGACTGCTATGTGCTCATAGTCGATAGTCACAGGTAGAACAGAGATGTCGTACATAAATACACGCATACACCCGCGCATGCACTCAAACACACATGGACATTCTGTCAAGGTAAATGAAACAGACACACACACACATAACATGTTTCAATCCATACTGACGGATCAGATCATGATGAAAACAAATGAAGAGCATGTTGTTAGGGATACAGCGGATCTCCCATGGAGAGACTGAGATATATATATATATATAGAGATTGAGAGAGAGAGAAAGAGAGAGAGAGAGAGGACGAGTGCGGGTCGCCTTTAGCCAGTCATTTCTTTTGCCCAGCGCCCTTCTACCTAGCTCAATGCTGTTTGTATATAGTTTTTGGTGGTATTATTATTATTATTATGATACTGATGATGATGATGATATTAACGATGGTGGTAATATGAAAGGCGGTTGAGGTCCACGCCGAGCTGGCCAAGTAGCTAAGTAACTGGTCTTCGAAGGAGGCGCGCGAGGTAACGATCTACTCGCACCAGTGATCGACTGAATGACTCATCAGTATTTGTGAGATGTGTCATACGAAGAGACGCCGTTCATAGCAAATCGACAATGGAACAAACCACACAGAAGAGAAACGACCGTCAGTGGCAATGCCAGGGTGGTGGTCAATTGGCCTGAGAGCGGCAGGTCGGGTCTGGTGGAAGAACAAAGACGATGATATTCCTCCTCCTCCTGCTGGCGTTAGTTGTAGCTATAGCAGTTGAAGTAGTTGTAGATGCTGACGATGTGCGATGAATGATCTCCTTTGGATACCCGTTTACTGTCTGTGTGCGTGTGCGTGTGTGTGACTGTGTAGTTAGCTGAGCTGGATGGAGATTTTCTTTGTTTTTGCGCATGAGGGTAGAATAGATAGAGAAGGCTGTAGTAGTGTTAACGGCAAACGATAGGCGTAGGATGATGTCGGTTAGTTGGACGTTGCGACAGTTCTCAGCGAGCGAACAGCGCGTGTCGGTACGTTGTTGATAGTGAGGTGGCTATTCACGCCGAGTGTATTAGTAGCCATTGCATAGTGGCGAGAAGCCAGTCGTTCACAGGTCTTTCGTCTTTGGCCGGCCCCCCTGCACTTGTACACAGGGAGCGCGGATGTTCACAGATGGTCGAGAATAAGATTATGATGATAATGTGTGCGTGTGTGGATGTGTGTGTTTGGTCAGCGGCTATCGTCGCGATCGTTACACCGACTGCGTGCAGCTCATTCGGTGTGTTGTTGTCGAGCCAAATTGGGCCCCTCCCCCCCCCCGCCGACCCGCGAGCGACTAAGCAATGTACTCAGCAGCAGCAGGTTCGTTTGTTGTGTCCTACGTAGGATGTAAATGTTGGACCTGGGAAAAAGGTCCGCCCCATCGTTAATCTCACCTCTATCCCGTCACTCCCGACTCCCCTGAATCCATGAAATCTTTCTTCTGGGCGTGTTGTATGCCCTCTTTCTCACCACTATACTCGAAGATACCCGCCCCCCCCCCCCCACACACAGCTCTTTCTCTCAGTCGATCGTGGTGCGCGAACGTGCTCCTTGGCGCCGCTATCCTCGGGACTACGAGTCAGTCAATCAATCAATCAGAGACCCCGGACGGGGGAATTTTCGTAAGGAAAAAAAGGGCCACTCCTGAGGCTTAAACGCGCGGAAATCGGCAAAGAGCTGCGATTGTACATAGCGAGTTGAACGAAGGCGGAAAACAAATAAACATCTGTTGATGTGAAGGGAATGAACATTCACAGTTATTAACGAGCGGCGACGAGATACCCTCCCCCCCCCCCCCAATATATTTCTTTATAGAAAGAAAAAACGAGAGCAAGTCGTGGCAGCCTTTCTTCTCGTGGTGCGGAAGCTGCTGCTGCGGCGGCAGCTGCAGCAGCTGTTTCTTGGGAAAAAAAGGAGAATCTATCGCTTGTTTTATTTGTCGATTCGCCTCGCCCCGCCCGGTTCCATCTAGGGGCCACAGGGCACGTTTCTGCGGGTGTCTTTCGATATATTGTCGATGGACGGTGACGCAATGCCATATTGACGACGCATGCTGAAATCTTTGCGGTCAGAAGGCCCGTGCACGAACAAACTATACGTGTACATACCTATATATTCATTGATCCATACAACAAGCAAATGTGCCACCCAATGACAAAGAGGGAACCCATCCATACCAGCTTCTATGTACCACTCTCATACCACTAGGAGCATAGCATTGAACCCTTCTCGATTCTGACTATATTTCGTCCACAACATTTCATGTTATTGCAATATCCGGTAATCAATACACTTGCTCTGAGGTTTCTCTTCGAGCGTCGTTGTTCGATGGACGAATAAGTCGTTTGTGGACCTTTCCCAGGACCGCAACTTCTCTACGTTCGTTGCCACTATTAACAACAACAGCAGCATAAAGAACTAAAAAGTAACATAAGAAATCGCGTGGGGTTTTGCCCTTACGATTTGATCTGCGTTTGTCTATTTGTCGGCACCATAGTTTTGTAGGTGCCACAGCCGTGGGTTTACCCGAACTTACCAATATAAGTAGTCTTAATGTAGTAGTAGTTATTGACTGCCGATTTCACGTGTATTATTATTATTATTATTATCCGATCCTGCTGCTGGTTTTATGTCGAGCTCTAATAACCGCAATGACAAGGTGTTTTTCTACTGACCGCCGAATACTGCTGTGGAAGAGCGGGTTGCTTTGAGTCCACCTGTAGATGGTATCGTCCTGTATTCATTCGATTGTTCATCTTGGGATGAGTGGATTAATCGATTCCGGATTTCCGGTCCGCCGATGTTGACGTACGGTCGTTGAACGATTCGGTTAATTGCGATTCGAGCGGTGGCAGTTTAGTCGCTGTCGACAAACAACAACTAGCGAAGGAGGACGAACCTCCTGACAGTGTTCATGACAATGCCCGAACATGAGCCGATGCTCAGTTTCATACGTGGAAGAGCGAGAGGTGGTACAATTTACCAACAACGCATTGTGGTCGTTGAATGTAGCGCCATACTGAGCTATCCTTTTTATTGGGTTGGTCTCGTTTCGTTTGGGTAGGTTAGTTTACGGCGGGGCTCGTCTGCCCTCGGGCGTTCCGATCTCCGGCTACGCACCTTTTTTTCCCTGTCTCAAAGGAGCAACAGGAGGATAAATGGGATCAGGAAATCAAGGGGGTGTAGCCACCAGAACCAAAGAGGTGTGGTCGTTGTCGACGGTTGTTAATGGTCGTTTCGTGCAGGGTTAACAGATGACGTAACCTTTTTTGTCGTTCCGGTTCCGGTGCAGCACTGATCACTACGTCTGATCACTAACCAATTTTAGGTTTCTTCTTCTCGATTTGTCGACCCAAGATCGCAACAGGTTCTTGCGCACCTTTGTCGGAACTGTGTCAAACCTAGTTTTAGCACGTGAACCAAAATTGTTGTTATATCAGAGTATTATATATATATATATATATATATATATATATACTAGTGGTGGTACTAATGTATATATATGTATATATATATATATATATTAGTGCCACCACTGGTCAGACGTTTTTTCCAGTTTTCTGTGCATCCTGGGCTCGGTAACCCATGGACTGCGCAGCAGCAGCGCGAACTGCCGGATAAGAAACCCAAGCAAACACCGCTGACACTTCTTCTGGCATGTTTTTATTTTTCGTTTGAACGTGTTGTGTCTCTTGGCTAGACCTCCCTGTACGTTTTCTCGGCAGAGGTGACACACTTGGTTTGCCCAAAATGCTACCAATGAAATCTGCGATCACACCCCTTGTTACACTTGTTTCTCATTTTTTATTTATTATAGTACATATAAGAAAGAAAGATATATATTATACATATTATATTACCTATAGTTCTGAATGGCCACCACCACCATCACGAGGATGATAACGACAATGATGGACAAACAGAATAACAATAATAATCGACTGTCGCGTGCATCAGCTGGATTGAAGGTCAGTCAGTCAGTCAAGTTCTTTGTTTTTGCTGTGCACTTGTTTTTTGACCAGTTTATTTCTGGGGTTTGTGTGTGTGTGAGAGAGAGAGAGAGAGAGAGCAGGAACAAATGAGGGAAAATTGTTCGTTTCGTTGTTTGGATGTTTGATATGCTCGTTTTTTTATAATTGCGTAGAAAGGCAATGGAAGCCGACGGATGGGTTTGTGCGCTATTTATTAAGAACAGAAAATATATAACAGAGTTACAGTTCGGACGTCTGCGAACGACCACGGTGGGAGAAAACGGCAAAACAACACGACGAGAAAAGTTATTGACACAATCAATACTGCAACTCCTCATCATTCAATCAACAGAGATATGACAGACAACCACCACGACGGCAACAACAACAACAACTAACAGCAGCACACTAAACTCAAAATCATACACATCACACGCAGAAAAAAATTACCGCTATTAGCTTCGGTGTTCAGTCATCGAATGGTATATGAGGACGGTATATATATATATATATATATATATATATATATATATATATATATATATATAGTATCCATGTGGAACTTACTGACCACGGTGTCAGTTGCAATAAAAAAGTCACTCACATTGTCCTCACATGTTATACGTATATATATATATATATATATATATGGCCTACCGAAGAGAGAATAAGTCCTTTGGAACAACAACAACAACTCCTGCTCTTTCTCCTGATGATCGATGGGCATACAGACAGA
Organism: Stratiolaelaps scimitus; assembly: GCA_019614645.1. Lineage (NCBI taxonomy): Eukaryota > Metazoa > Arthropoda > Arachnida > Mesostigmata > Laelapidae > Stratiolaelaps > Stratiolaelaps scimitus. The sequence continues at coordinate 5,382,406 of JABWDB010000016.1, forward strand.
CATTTGCATCTGAGGTCGCGCCCATTGTGGCTGCTGTATCCAATGGACAGTGGGTGTTTCGTGTCCGGCGCCGAGGACAGGGGACAATCAGTTTCTTTCGCCGGCTGGGACGACACACGCCCACACACACCCATGTACACACACTACACAATCTTCATAGTTGTAATAGCAGGTAGTTTTGACGCATGAGTTCTGACAGAGTTGTCTATCTGGTCGACCTATTGTAGTTCGTATCAGCTGTCATCGTTAGCTGGAGCTCGCTGCTGCCTGACAGAGAGTAACTAGACCGATAAGCTCAACCACTCGAGTCCTGGTCAGCTTCGGCAGGGTTTAGGGCTTACCACCCGTTCGATTACTGATGTACGTGGCCTAACAACAACGACCACGGTTGCTGCTACCGCTAAGATGATTACTACTATACTACCACTACTGCGGCTACTATTAGTATTATTATTATTATTATTATTATTATTGACGAGTTGCATGCTATGATGAGTATGGACTCTAGATAGGCTGAGAGAGAGAGAGTGAATGATTTTGGCATGATAAGAACGAAATGCTTGGAAATGAACGTGTGAATGGGTAAAAAACTTATTTGGCCGTACAATTCGATCGATGACTGATCATGACATGAGAGAGAGAGAGAGAGTGAATGGATGCGGGAATACAAGTTGCGTTCTGAACAGATCGGGATGACGTGAATCGATGTCATCGCCGGGTTGGCGATATCAACAACAGAGACACAGAGAAAATAACCACCGATGACGACATACCGAAAGACGAAGTAAACAACCACAACAGCAAACCATGAACAATAGCTACATCAAAACCAATCGAAACAGACAGATAACAAAATGAACGGGGCTGGTCTGTGTTATTTTGCTGTTAACTCCTCCTACAGCCACCCACCCACCCACCTCCCATCCCCCAATCCTTTCCCGGTGCTTGGGCGCAACGGCGGGAAGCAAGTCGTTCGTTTTATGACTGCCGACTAATCCTCGAAACAACAACAGACAAACGAATCAGCAAATACAGTCATGCACACACGCAACGATGCGTTAACATTTGAAACTACGGTGACATCAACAACATCAAGGGCAAGGAAAGGAACACCGAGAAAGAAAAAAATCACAAAAAAAAAAATAGAGCAAATATTCGTTCGGACACGTTCAATCGTCTCTTGTCTCTTGAGGGCCGAACAGAAAATAGGTTGGTGGTCGTACGCGGAGCTATCCAGGCTTCTGGAGACATGGGGATATGTATTCCCGGGTCGGGGGCCGGCTTTGTCCTATGGCCTATTTGCGCTTTTCCACCCTGTACAATGGTAATAATAATAATAATAATGATAAATGGTAATAATGATCACAACTAGTAATGAGGAAAAACATAAGTCATAATAATTAGGGTAATAATAATATACAATTAGAGAAAGAATTACAATATCTGCTCCTCGGAGATGACAGGCGTCGCATTGTGTGTAGCGGTACGACTGTGATGGTAGATCAACCGAGCCTGATAATGTAATATAATGATAATGATATAATTTTATTAACAATTACAATAATAATAATGACGAGGTTAAAGCTTGATTGTGAGTTTGCTGCAGTTCATTTAGTGGTGTCGTTCAGCTGTCATTAAAATTCGCATCTTCAATCTGCAGGTGAACAACCAGCTGAGAATGAATAAAAGTCATTTAATTACGCCCTTTAATCAAGTGAGCAACGCATCCGTTTTGTGGACCTTGCACCGCCTTCGAATTTTTTCCTGTGCGCGTTAACAACTCAGCGAATGGACTAGCCTATAAAATACAGATGATTTTGTTTTGCGGAGGATTAGGACATATTATGCGGCGTTCCATTATGCGGGATACAATGTCTCGTTGTATTTCAAGCCTTGATCGTTAAACTCAATTTTCAGTGCATTTCTCGCACGTTCATTCATTAGCCGATTGTTCTTGAGCACGATACACGTGAACTAGATTCGGATGCTATTTACATCTGCGATTAGAGCCGTACAACACTGAGCGTTTACCTGTGGTTGCCTGCCAACGAAGCGAGGAAGTTTAGTGTGAACGTGTTGAATGAGACAACGTCAAAAACCAAAAAAAAAATGCTGAGAGAGAAATGCGCCACCGTTTTACCGAGGCAGATACGAGGCAGTTAACGCTGCGAAAAAAAATCTGTGTTCACCGGAAGCGAGCTGCTGTTGTCACTATCGTTTGTGAACAACGCTTGAACGAAGGAAACTTTGCTATTGATGAAAATGAGATGAAACGTCGACAAAATATACAAACGCTTACCCATACACACTTCGAGTAAAGACAACCCTCAGCATTCTTTCGTGGTACACCACAGCCGCACTCACAAGAGTAGCATCTATTCACATCTTGGAATCCATCATAGCACAACTATACACCTGAGTTCACCTTTCAAACAATGACAACAGCCAGCCTATACGAATGACGAAACAGAAAGCAAACCACGCTGGATAGGGGGCAGACATATGGTGACGCATGGGGGGGGGGGGAACATCATCAACACATCAGGGCAGAGGGGATACACTGACATATAATGAAAAACCGGGCAAAATCGACAAAAAAAACACCAAGAACAAGAACAACAACACGAATACAATAACGAAATATGATACGCATCAGTAGAGCGCTCGGGTCGGCCGGTGACGCGGCGGCGTTGCGAGCGTGACGCCGAAGCGCACCGCTTATCGAGAGACTCTTCCTGACGAAGTTGTGCCAATAATAAGCGTGCCATTGCGCCAGAACCCTCAATAGCAACGACAGGGCGATAGACACCAGCGATGATCGGGTGAAACAAGAGAAAAAATGAAAATCGAAAAACCCCAAAGATACAAAAAGAAAAGGAAACACGATCGAGCCGCCAAAAAAAAATCAGATGACAACAACCACAACGGTGACGACGCCCCGGATGCGAAACGCGTCTTGAGTTAAGCGATGCGCCGATAGGGGTTACTACGACAAACGGTGTAAGATGCTGATGATAATCCGAAGAACAACAACCAACTTGAAAACAGCAGACAATAAACGCTTAATAAACAATAAACGAAACCATAAAGCAACAAGTGCAACAGAAGAAATTGTGCAAGAGACAACAAGGAAAAAGAGCCACTTTGACCGCTGCGCTGTTCAACCGGTTCCCGATTTCCCGCCGACTGGCTCCGCCCCGGGCGACCGACGATACAACAAAATACATTCCAATAAATATATTTTTATTTGTATGAAACAAAAAAAAAAGCGAGCGCGTTGTGTTTTTTCCGTTAGGACCAAAGCTGACACGTTTAGGGTTTGTTGGTCAGTGAGCGAATAGGTGGGAGGTCGGGTCATTTTGGGGGTCTGGCCTCTCGTACACGTGACACTGTATCTGCATTTGGATTCATATCGTTTTTGTGTATTTATATCAATAGAGAAGATAAAGAAGAAGTGTAAAGACCGTAAAAATAGCGAAGCTACCTAGCTGTATAACGTTGACGACGAAAAATTGAATCATTACGCTGTGTGCTGTGCATGCTTTGGGGAGTTTCGTAGCGAAGCAGAGCAAAAGTGTAATTTGCTATACATGTAATGCGCGTATCTCTGCATTCAACTGTAAGCAGGCGGCACTCATTTAGCGACCGAGGCGATTGGGGATTGGGATTGGAGAATTGGGGGACTTCACTGATTAGCCAACAGCACAGCAAGATACATAGTGGGCAATGGGTGACTACTCGCCCAACTCTGGCCACTACTGATAGTGTGCTAATTAAGAATAGAGCATTATAGGCCTATAGGCAGGCCTACAGGTATGAGATGCCCCTCGATCATTAATCATGACTTAATTAAAATGGAATAATTAATTCTCCTGGAAGAAGCAGAAAGGTAACAACGGATCAGGTAAGAGAACCTTTCTCCTCTCGTTCAATCTATCGATATCGGCACCGGAGGCTATCCAATCTGTTATTCACGTTCGGACGGTTCCGAAGAAACTCTTCCAAGGCAGCGGTGACGATCTTGCGCGACAACAAGGAATGCATTTACTCGAAAATACTGTTTGATTCAATCAATATCATAATATTGTCTCAGGTATTTCTTATTTTTTACAAGAACGGGTGCAATCTACTAGCTCCAGCGACGCCATAACATAACAAAGACAAGCTTAGATGCAATTCTGCATTGTTAACCGTTGCTAGATCTATCGGCCGACCGGGCCAGTTGTTCGGTCTATTCTTGTATCAAGGCACAAACCTTTTTCACTGTTGGCTCATTGGGACTCCTTTTTTTTGTGGATGTAGGTCTCATCGTCCCATATCGAAGTTACCTCATATTCAACCAGCGACGAAACGATTTAGAGTGAAGTCGAAAATTGAGGGGGGAACATTTGAAAATCTGGCGCGAAACGCAAAACTGCACCGATTTGTCAACACTTAGAGATTATTTCTCGATGTTTACGGACTGACACAGGGGGATATGATCATTCTACAGAACTCGCACTTTCCTGTGACGGAACACTTTGACGTATAGACGTTGTTTAGTAGCGTTCGCCGTTTCGCCACGTCGCGAGCATGAAATAAATAAATAAAATAAAAGTAAATACACGTACACCCTGATCGACCCTTTATTAGTATAAGGTACAACAAACAAAGTTGATCAAGCAATTTTGATTTTCTTTCAGCTCCGATCCCACAAGCAGTTAACGCGTTAGGCACAATGAATACGCCCGATTGCCTACTCAACGAGATTTATTGGCCTGATATCTGTTACATGTATTATTATTATTATTATTAATTTTTGGTATTTTTATTATTAATATTACAGTAAAACGATTTTACTTCGACTGGCTTACGTGATTTACACGTATAGTGGGTGCGTCTTTAGCGAGACGGCATCACATAATAAAATTTCAGCAATTGCTCCGTGGCTCACGTAGTGCAACCCTCTATCGTTTTGTGTCTGGACCCCGACCTTTCTCACGTTAGCCATTTCTCGGCACTCATCCCGTACATAATATACACATAGTTCATATGAAGCTGCACAGCTATCAAATATCATGATTGTTTGGCTTAAACCTAATTGTCCCGCTTGCATAAATCAATCATCTCGGCTCGCTCATCGTGTCCTAATAGCATCATAGCGAATCTAAGAGCGTCGTCAGTAATAACATAATCATATTTCATCTCTCTGGTAAACAGATTATTTGCTCTTGGCAAACAAGGTAAGTTATAGGTAAGCTTTAGTAACTAAGCATAGAGCGTCATCGCTGAGAAGCACCCCAAATTTTCTATGCACCCTGCAATAGGTCGTTCGAGTAAGATTTCGTATGGATTTGTTACACTGCTTGGTGGCACTGGCCTTTGAATTTCATGCGTTCGTCAGCAGATGGCGCTCCCTGCTGCTTACTGTGCTTAGCTGTCGCTTTGGCGCCATTCGCGGTCAGCTGTGTGTCCGTTTAAATTCCCCTCTGGACATTCGATTGCGTGCGATTTTACGGGAATTTATATCCGCATAAATTCAGGTAGGATATCGAAATCATGGCCACTCGGTGGACGTTCGAGTCACAGTCACACGAGTGTCGCAAATCACCATTGCAAACTCGGATAGACAGAGTGTCAATTACTGACGAGATGTTTCGAACGCCAATGTGAAAATGTACCAATTAGCTGTAAATGTACCGCCGATTTTCATTCATAGGCCATACGTGTTGCTGAACGCACGAGATCGTTAATAATGCTCTTTAGTTCGTTCTGTTCCGCCCGTCTGCTGTCGCTTGAATTTACCCGGAAGCCATAGTCGTTTTTGCCGCTTACGATTCACGGAGGAGAGTTGATCTTTGTTGCGGCGTACTAGGTGGATCGTGTATCTTAATGTCATAACATAAAAGCAATATAATAACTAGCAATGTCGGCGAAAAATACCTCACCGACAAATGGCACCAAGCTAACGGCTGCGTACCTCAGGTGCCCTGTTCCTTCGAGGATACGATCAGGAAAAGTCTCGAATACGATTTTCGGTGCAGCATGGAGAACGGCGGGGTTCGGCCTCGGCGAAGTTGTGTCGCAAAACAGCAAGAACAAAGTCGAAAAGAACAGGCCAAATTTCAGCATGCTGCTATGGATAAGGACATCCATGATCAGGACGCCAACGATACAGGTAAGCTGAATAGCTTGATCCGCCCTCTTAGCCGTATGGCGAATGCACCGCGCTAATCTCGTGAGAGCTGGTTGAGTACACAATTCAAAGCTCGATATGAAAATACGCATAAGCGTACGAAAATCGTGGACACACCCGTGGTGGTATTCGTCCGCTTTAAAAATGTCTATGGATAATTACGCATGTTTCGACAGGTTTTTTTTCTCAATTCAATCAACAGCGTTGCGGGTACGATGCTTAAAATTGCTTTGAACTATATCAACAATATTTATCAGAGTAGCATTTTTCTTTTGCCAGCGATTTGACCAGGTCTCACTGGCAAATGCTGCTGGGGGAAATTATTACGTTACGGACAAGCTGTGCTGTATTGTGTGTGTAAGCATGAGCAAACTCACAGGTGGCCAGTCATGAAGGAGCGGTTTCCCGTTTGAATGACACATATATCCAATAAGAAGCAAACTTTCTTCTATATAACATCGTAAATGTGAAATATATGCTTTGTGCTGATTGGATTTGAGAGTATATCTGTGTAATCAAGTGAAAACTGGACTTTACTTTTTGTAACAGAAAGGGTCTACAACTCTCTCTCTATTTTTCTAATTGTAACATTTGGTTCATTGAAAAGAAATGACCTACAGTGATGACACTGATGTCGACACCGAGCCCCTGGGCGAAATTGGGAACAATCCACAAACTCCATCCAAGAGAGGACCCGGTTCCGTTCTGTCGTCTGTTGGTAAAGAGATGTACAGCTTTGGATGTGTCCAATCGCCGACGGTGAAGGTCGCTAGCGGAATCAGAACGCCCTCGACAAGGTCGAGGAAGTCGACAGCACAGGTAAGAATCAGAATCCTTATTTATATCGTAGTGACCGTGGTTGAACCAACGAATATAATCGCTCAACCACATAGCCCGCGGTTAAGCAAGCAAGCATCCTTTTTCGGTTTGTGTTTTTGAATTGGGACAGCACAGCTTCAAAAACACAATGTAAAATCATTGCTCCTGCCTGTCTCGATGACTGAAACACATGAGGCGACACAAAGTACTTTCACTGCAGTGTTTCCCTGTTCTTTCCTGTTAACATTGAGCATTTTTTGGCAGTTTATTTTATTATTGATATTGTCCTACTTACCCAAACAATATATATATATATATATATATATATAGGATCCAGAATGAGCCGAGCACCTATTTCCGTTCAAATGACGCGAGCTATCTAATGCTTCAGGGGACACCGTCATCACGAACGCCGTCAAGACGCGGTGGTGCGAATAGCAGCACAGGAACACCCTCGTCTCGTGCTGGTGGACGAACACCTCGAGGTCGACTCGAGCCTACAACTCCTCACGCTACAAGGCGCAAGATTGCAGCTCGTCTAGGTAAATCGAAGGAGGAGACGATCAACAATCATGTTGACTCGGAAGATAGCGACGATGATGATGCGCCGGATGAGGACGACATGCTAGCTGAGGTAGGACACGAACAACCAGTTCGATGCTTGTATCCGCCATTAATATTCATAATAAGGAATTGCTCCGTTTTTGCTAGGGAGCGTAGGTCACTCAGATCTTATCTCTGGGCTATTCTGAACATTGGACATTTTCTATGCGTCTTTCCTTAGAATGACGACGACACGCTGAACGATTACTTCAGTCAGAACGTCCGGCAGAGGGGCGCTACAAAAGCAACCAGTGATCACACGATGGCAAAACTGGGCGCGGCAATGCTAAACGAGGAACAGATTGCCGCTATACTGAAAAATCAGCGAGACATCCATTCGGGCCATCGAGAGAAAATTCTCAAGACACTATCGCGGAACTTCTCATTTTGGTCAGTGTCAACGATACGGTTCGGCTGAATGAGGCTTAACTTGTCGAGCTCGGGGAAATAAGTGCAAAATAATGTTCATATTCAGGTGCTTAAAGCAAAGTGAACCTTCGTATTTTGACAAAGCAAATTGATGTATGCGAAAGCATACATATAAACGAGGGATGAGCGGGATATTAAGACACTAATAATAGTGATTGTCCTCTGACAATCCTCTGCTACGAACAAGGTAGAGAAAAGTATAGCAAAGGTGGCCCCGACAGATCCTCATAGTAATACCTAAAGGTTAAGAGCTGAGCCCTGTCAGATAGGGGAACAGCTGAGGGTCACAATGGTAATAATTAGTATTGTGAGTTACATAGAGATATATAGCCAAGATGGGAAGTTTCAACATCGTGTCACAGAAGTACAGCAAACGCCAGTCAATACGTAGTCACCTCGCGATGATATTGAAACAGGTTGCAATTGACTCTGGAAGGATCGAATCTACTTCTATACGGGCTTGGTTCGAAAGTGAAACTTATGAGCAACTTGGCGGACTACCTCGATAAAGAAGGCTATACAACCATGGTTATCCACGGATTCTTGTCGACATGCAGCCTACAAGAGATCGTCACCAGCATTCTCGAGTTCGTCATCGAAGAGCGACCCAACGGAGTAGCAGGACTTCAGGCTCAGGTAAATTATTTATCTCCTTGTGGGTTTCGCATAGTAGGTAAATCTTTATTGCCTCATTAAAGGAACTGCAATTTTCTCACAATGCTCAGGTTCTCCTATAGGTCACTTAGTGATAGTATAGTATAGTGGTAGCAGTAATGGCAGCTAATGCCGACGGAGATGCTGGCTATTTCGATATTTACTAACGGGTCTATTTTAGGTGGACTTCATCTGTTCTTACTTCACTCGTCACGAGTCCCTTCATGTGTTCCTCCTGGTGAACTCCATCGACGCTCCGGCACTCACAAACCCTCGGATGCTTCAGGTGTTTGACTCATTGGCCTCTGCACCTCAGATTCATTTTGTGGGTAGCGTGAATCATATCAACGCTCCGCTGCTGTTCGACTTGAATCGGGCGAGCGCCATGAGGTAGAGGGGTTCACTGATCAGATAAACACATACACATTATCATCAACCTGATACATCTGCATGGAAACAAGCGAAAATGCATCTCCTTTGTTCTTTCAGAGAAATGAAAGCATATCTCACACAGAATAGTCAAATAAGTGTCATAAAATATCGCCAGACGATACAAAACGAGATTTAGACTAAAATTGAAGTAATATGGCCGTCGGTTTTAATGTAATGTGTCGCTTTTGTTGTTATTGTTTTATCAGATGGGTATGGCTTGATGCGACCACCTATGAGCCTTACGTGTTAGAGCTTTCATCAGAATCGCTTAAATGTTCGGCTGCCAATACTCTGTCATCTATCGAGCACGTGTTTGCGTCGCTTACAGCGAACGCTAAAAAGGTAGGTCACGCTAGTTAAGATGAGCCATTCAAACTTAAGGTGGTATTTGCCTACAGTGAAAGCAGTTGAAATCGGACGAGGATACGGGCGAGCATTTCGTCGAGCAACCACAGGCTATAATCCTGTCTTCAATGACCCTTTTTTCAACTGGACAACAACATTAAAATCACAATATTCGGAATAATGCAGAATAGGGGCCAGGGTACATATTAGTAATTATCAAAATAATAGTAATAATGAAATATTATAAAAATGCCATAATTGTCCTCGTATTGGGAAAATACCGCGCGGCTTGTCTTCTCTTTTGGCCGCTTATTATTATTACTACTATTATTGTGTAATGTTGTTCTTCAGGTGTTCATGATCATAGCCAACTACACGTTGGAGCAGTGCTCATTAGCGACTTCGTCCGCGAGCAATTCCTTCCGCGGTATGGCGTTCCAGGATTGCTATCGTATGTGCCGTGAAACATTCGTTGTCAACTCCGACCTAACTCTACGCACACAGCTCACTGAATTTGTGGATCATGACATGATTCGGATAAAGAAAGGTCACGACGGCGTTGAATATCTCATCATACCATTAGCGAGAGAAACATTAGAGATTTTCGTACAGCAGCAAGAACAACTTTGCTGATTATTTTCAAGAGGAATCGATGTACATGAAGGTGATCACAGTGGCGTAAAAGGGTTCCCTTAACTCGGGTACGGGTGTGAAGGTATCTAGCAGGACTCTGCCCCTATATATATATATATATATATATATATATATATAGTAGTATATTTGGAGTACTCATATTTGATCCGGGAAGACATATAGTAATAATAAATGGTAGCCGATATCAATTTGACTTGATAATACACTGGCTTGCATTTTAGTTTCATATATAAATTACATAGCGTGAACATTTTGCAAATTATGGAAACCTTCGTCAGTTAATTAATCGTTTTGATGTAACCTCCACCCAGAAATCGTGCAACTAACGTGGACTAACGTCATGTGCCCGTTCCTCATATTAAAGTTAGGTTTTTAACTTATTGATAAGTATGGCATGTACAAGTCGGTAGTTCGTGAGAACGTTTCACATAATAGATTAACTATGAGAAATAGTAACCTACGGAAGGTTGTTGTTGTTTCCCTTAAAAATAATTCCTAATTATTGTATGTTTGAATAAAGGTATCTGTAATTTCGAGTTTTCCCCCTACCATTCAATCTATAACCGGTGCGAAATTGCTATAGTCGAATATATCAGCGAGTACAGCGATACCATACGTGTTCGTGCTCTGTATTGGTATGCCATAGATCGCGAACGGCCGTTGTATTGCATTGAATCTTGGTCGTGCGTCACCGCGCCACCTTCCATACGTTTCTGTAGCTATAACGTACGTCCTAACCTACGTATTTTAGGTTAGGATTCTAAATGACACCAATTTCACGAACACCTTTTTATCAACATTCTTTCGGCAGATAGATCAAACAATCCTTCTTAATTAATAGAGGAACAACAACATAATATATGCAAGGTCTCGGATGGCGGAGGTGCCGGCTAAGTCAGCGATTAAAGCTGCATAAGAAATATATATGAAGGGTACAAAGATCAAAGATAGCGGCAACTTCGTCAGCAGGGTCTTGAGTCCTTTATTCGTCCACTCTCCGAAGTTTTATTGACATTATTTCTTACGATCTGCTTTGCATCTTCCAACCGTTCAACATAACCCCTCTCCGATCAATCAACATCACCACATCATTTCCTCAGTATCAGCCTCAGTGTCATCGTATACTAATTATAATAACAATTATAATCATCATCTATGGATAAGATCGCCTTTCTCTCTCTCTCTCTCGCGCTCTCTATTTCCTTCCATCTCTTAGCATTACCGTTGATGCTTTCCTTCTTCACATATATTTTTAATTAGTAATTGTCTCTATTGTTATCATATTTCCAGCGTATCAATATAGCTAATCATCGTCTCGTCGTGTACTTCTCCTCATGTGACGTGCCACATATAGATCCTATATAATAATAAGAATAATAACAGTAATAATAATAAGAACTCGAACATGGTTGCTCTGACGGCGAGTAGACACTTCGTCAACGATATCTCTTCGCATGTTTTGCCGTTTTAACTCAATACAAACCTTGAAGATCGTCTCGGCGTTCACATTCGTGTTGTCTGTGCTCCAACTAATAGTTGCGATTGTTCTTCTTGAGGCCCGTTTCCGTTCTCTCGTTGTTCGACAAACTTACTCGAGTCTCCAATTTATCACCATATTGTATCCTCTGTCTACTTGTTGCATTACTCTGTCTCTAGCTCTGTTGCATTATGATTGTTGCTGCTGTTGTTGTTGTTGGTTACTTCTTTTTTATATTATTATTATTGTCATTATCGCATGGCACCATCATCAGCATCACTGACATGATAGCTTGTTGTAATAACGTCCGGCAATCTCGTACCTAGATCATCCTGTATAGCCAGCCACATATCTGTGTTTCTGTCCTTATGTCCTTGTCATTATTGGCCGTTATTGTTGTTGTTGTCGTCGTCGACGTGATCTTACGCATTCGTATCCGATGTTGTGTTGGTAAAAAGCAGAATCAATTGGACTCTCTCTGTCTCTCTCGCACTCTCGCAGTGTAGATTTCCGGGAGTAGCAGTGCTAACAGTGTTTCACAGTTCGTTTTTCCGACCTCCGAGAACGATGGTGTTATTATATCTATCCTCGTAGGTTCCTTCCACAGCAGACTCAGTTGTCATTTTCGTTCTTGAGGTGGCGGTGGCAGTTGGTCCTTTCGTTGTTGTTGTTGTTGTCATTCTGGCGTTGTTCCTTAATGCTTGTCGATTTATCGTCTGTTGGTGGTTGACTCCAACGTTGTTGTCGTCGTTGTTGTTCTTGCTGTGTTGTGCTAAGCAGCGTCCGTCTGAGTGCAAAATTCGAGGGCCGCCAACGGAATGAGTTTCCCTATTTTGCTGGTAATCCCGATGTGAATCCCAATGAGTGTGTGAGCGTTCGTCTCCTGTGTAGGTCGTCGGTGGTATTATATATATATATATATATAATATGTTGTTGATATGTTGGGACTTCCGTTGCTCTCTTCCCACTTCGGGACCCGTGTTTCTTTTTAGTTGCAATCATTCTAACTGTTCTGTGATTTTCTCAGATAGTGATCGCCTATCGTTATGATTGATGGCATGATATTCGCTGTTTCAATTTCGACAGTTGCTCTTCATTTAAAAGTAGAACACAATTCACTAAAGTTGGGGAACAGGACATATCGTGTGCAAGGACCTACCCCCGTGGTACGGTTGCTGCCTATGATGACACTAGTCCATTATGTATCTGGATTTACCTGCAGATTGGAGCTAGCTATTTGCTACATATGATCTGTTTAATTGATGACAATATCAACAGAAGATTCGACTTGCATCCTGCGAAACATTCTGAACACAGACAACAACGAAACTATGTCGACGCAATGCATTTGCATTTGCGTGGCAGCGGGGCGCTCAATCGTAGTAACATAGATCACCGTAGATTGTCTTAATCATCGCCGTGATCACTATCGATCAAACTATACGTACTGAATGCGTGAGCACGGAGATCACGGTGGCACTCCACGGGGGGGCTCGGGAGGAGTGGGATAATGGATGTTGTGACGATCACCGTCGAACGGCGGTAGATCACGCTCCATTGTATGTCCACTTGTCACCGCATCGTCATTAGAAGCGGCCCGAATTGAACCGAATTGACCGAGCAATCGTTCGTTCTCGCCAATTTCATTGTTTTTGCATTGTGACATAGCGTGATGTTCTGTCATTGTTAACGTGAGACCGTGACAAGAGATATCGAATCATGAGGATCGCACGTGGCTTCGTTCAAGAAAACGGCTTCGGCTTGATTTTTTTTTCTTTTCAGTTTATGTGTTTAATGGAGGCGTATCCATATTTGTTCGTCGATGCTCGTGACTCTGTTCGTTGACCTGTGTGCGAGTCGACTGTCACCTATGGTTGGTTTCTCTTGGGTCGCAACGATGGTGGAATTGGCGGTAGTGGTGGTGGTGGTGTTGGTGGTGGTAATGGTCAAGAATAACCTGTGCTTTCGCGGCGAACAGCGATCTTGGAAAGACGATCAACCCGACCGAAGAGCCCTGGGGAACACCCATCCCGCCATTGTGTCGTATACGGGCCGCTGGCCCCTGTTTGCGATGTGTTCCTGTGTCAATTATTGATTAGACGATTATGTTCTGTATTGGCGTGTTTCTCGTTGTAAGTGTTATGACCTACTATGCTCTCACATTGCATTACTAGCTGCTTCTGTGCTCCGTTACTCCGTATTAATGATTTATATAAGTTATATTGTAATCTAAAAAGTACGCTAGTAACGAATGCTGTTGTTGTTGTTGTCGTCGCTGTTGTTGTTGGTGGTGTTGATGTTGTTATTATTATTATTGTTGTAATAATTCCTGTTCAATGTCTCAGTAGTAGTTGTCTCCGCTTCCCCGTTCAGCGTAGGAGGGCATCTGTTCGTTTGGTAGAATATAATTAGTAGACGATTATGATGTCCACATGGAGTCCATATACATCCGTTGCCATTGGTTATGCAGTAAATGATTGTTACCACCAGAGGCCCACGCGCCTCTAAGTACAATTCAATATTTTGGGAATTTCTTCCACGGTTTCCAACAGGTTCCCCCTATGGTTGCAGTTACTGCTGAAGTCGACTGCCGCGAGCCGGCAGCTGATTTATCGAAGTCCTTCCTATCAGACAGCTGGATCAGGGACGAGGCCTAGCCTTCTTCAGCAGTGACATTTAGGTTCACATCAGCATTGCGTCTACTGTGCCGAGCGTTTTCCCCAGTATCCGGAGAGTTCGTTCCATTGTGGCTGGGGACGCTTGTCCCATCGCGTTGGGATGGGCGCTGATCGTTTGCCCCATAGATGATTCAAATTCTTCCAGTTGTCAGCCCTGGCGGGGTTGGTTAAATCGGGACGGAAGAGATTTGTAAAACACTGCAGGTTCGTAATGTGTTAGAACTTACGTACAACCTAGATCCGGGAGACTCTATCTCGAAAATACGAGGGACGATTGGTCGCATCTGAACACTCGGGTGATGGTTGTTGATTTAAGTCGTAAGTCTCTCCTCTTTCTAGCCTTTTACAATATGAGGTACCCGTGACGATGTTCGAGTAAACGAAAATAACTTGAGGAGTTGATACTCATCCATAGCGGTGTCAGTAGAGAACCAGAGAGAGCGTGGTTGCATGTTCGCCGAGCGACAATAACTCTATTAACTTGTTAACGTTAAATGAGGAACTAATCGGGACTCACCGTTTACCCCAATCGTTGTACAGTCGGTTCCAATGTGCCGGAGGGGTGTCAGCCTTTTTGAGTAGAACATATTCTGCCTCAATGGGCGCATCTGAAGCAGGAATGAATTACATTCAAACGTAATGTTTGTGGACCCGATAACCAGCTGCTTGCTCCCATGCATGTTCCGGCTCAGAGACTACTTAGGACTCGACCTAAGCCTAAGATTCTTGTTTATGGTCTCCGCTTACCCATTTGTTGAGGGAATTGTCTGCAGTTTAATTGGCCAAGAGGACGATTTTGGCTGCCATATTATGCCAGCTTTCAAATTAGTCAATAATGATTACTTTGTAACCGCTTAGCACGGAACGAAAAGACTCGACGAATGGGATTTGATGCGAATTACCTGAAGCTCCGTGAGCGTGTCATATATATATATACAATTCGTCTTCTGTCTTACAGAATCATTTTGTATCACGCATTTGAAAGGTTCCAAATAGATTACGTGAGACTGAATAATTTGCATTTAAGCCGATTAACAAATTGATATCGGCTCTTCGATCTCTTTGCAATGAATTCTGCTTATCATAGACATCCATAGCAGGCAAATTTATATCGTTACAATATAGACTCGACTGATAAAGCTCGTTTGTTGTAATGACGACAATAACAACTATATCTACATGGACAAGTATTTGCTTTATATATATATATATATATATATATATATATATTATAATACTGAAACTTCATAAGAGGTTAATCGGATGCAAATACATGAACTATATTCGTTATAGCCTTTCTCTGTCGGTTGCTCCGCTTAATAACTATACAAATCTTGACCACCAGCCCTTCCCCTCACGGTTCCTCTTCTCAGCGGGAAGTAAATCATATATAGCCGTAAGTGTAGATATGTCGGGGCCAGTAAAATTGTTAGCTTTTACACGGTTGGCTGACCATCCTCCTCTGTTAGACAAAGCTATTTATGGAGAATCATTTTCCGTTGCTAGGCTTGCGTAATCAACGACAACTCTCTGTGTGGGTGTAACACTAGCTTGGTTTGTGCCATTGTCAACTCAAGCCTGAACCCTCAATGTACAAGGTCGTAGACGTCGGATTGGCCACGGCGCTTTGGTATAGCCATTCCCATTGGCGGCGGTTCCCGCTTCGTGTTGGAAGACAGAGTTCCGAGGGGCAGGTCTAAATTTAGCTATGGAGAACGAGATGTTACGAGATATACAGGGAAGAGCATAAACGAACTGGGTCTGAACGATCTCCTCTCGATCAGCGATGTGGAGTTGAAGCGGAAATTTGACGTTGCAAACATCTAATTCTCTCAATTACAGTGAAATAGTTAGAGCAATCCGACCTAAGCAGCATATCCATCATCACATTGTGGACGATCTCATTCAATTTCGTTATCACATCAACTATGGCGTTACTACACATACGTGCCCATTGATCCACATTGTGCCGAATCCTCGTTTAGCAGAGGGATCATCATCGCTGTGATTAATCACCACTGTCGAGTCTTACAAAGACAGAAAAAAAACCTAGGAATTATAAACTTGTTGTACACAGTTTTTTTTCTAGCTGGTATAGATTGCACATGAAGCGTCTGACAACCCATATGGGTATCTCGTGCTGGTCGAAGTGCCGGATGCGGGATGCTGGATATTCGTGTTTGGTGAACTTACCAAAGTACTGCGGAGGGTAATCGGCACCAGATGGTGGATTGGCAGGTGACTCTGCGTCCGGCTTTCCGAGAGCGCCTACGGCGCACACGGCAATCCCCAGTGCAACCGCCAAGATTGCCGTACCCATGGGACCGCTGCAGTTCGGGCCGCTGCTATTGCCGGTGCGGCGCATCGCAACAATTGAGTAGTTCGGCGGACGACTGGCCTCGGTTGCGTCGGAGGGGGCGTCGGCGGCGGCTGCTGCTGCTGTGGTGAGTAGAGGTGTCGATGATTAGTGGGTCACCTGTTCAAATTGGAAGAGCTAACGAACTTTCCATGCGATGACATTGAACGGAACGGCAGCAACGGCAACGAAGCGTTTCAACGTTAAGAACCAGCCTTGTCTTGTTGTCTTCTAGTGATATATCCCAAGGGAGCGTTCATCCTACCAGGGGTCGGCCGAAATGGCTATTTTTGGAGAGGGCTGTATACGTGCAGTACATGCGAGACTAGAGCGATTGGCCAGTTTCATTTATAAGAATTATACATCTGAACATTTAAAGAATATCAAGGCTGAAGATATAGCAATAGCCCTCAAGTTCACCGGGTACAATTGTCGGCCACTTTTATAATTGACTAACAAATTACTAATATATATATATATATATATATATATATATATATATATATATATATATATATATATATATACCTTTAAGCTTCACGAACAGACATTTGCTATCTCACTTGGTAAGCACGAGCTGTTATCCACGATACGTGTTATCCATCTATGTATGTTGTTCGTTTACTTGGCCAGTATTTGTTTCTCTAATTTAAAAGACTTGCGAGGCAGCTGTTCAGAACTCGATGCGAATTGAAGCCTCGTAATACTTGTGTTACGATTGGCCAATTGATGCTTAAATCACTCGCCAACTATGGATCGTTAGGCGGATACCATGACTGTAGACGCTCAATAGGTTATTCTCGTACATGGTATGTGGATATGATACTTGACGAATAGCGTGGTGTGATATCTCGACGAGAGGACGAATAGTTCAACGAAAGTGTGATCGTTTTTGTCTGAAGTTCGGGCGGTTATATGTGCAAGGCGTTGTTACCGTCCGCTGAGTGCACCATAGAGCTATTCATAGGATTCGAATAATCCCCTTTGAAAACAGAATGACGGAAGTTGCTATTTTTGTATCACCTTTCTTAGTTGGGCCAGCAATATGGGATCGAACGCAGTTCGGATCCGGTCGAGGTAATTTTTTGAATTTCTATCAAAACAATTGTGACAAATTTTACCAGTCTCGTTCGTTCGCAAAGACCAGTTCCCTCTGTTTGTAAGCAAGTTCGCAACTACGGGTTTAACGGAGGGAACCCTTTCCGACAGAGTTTTGAAAGGAGATATTTCAAAACTCTGTCGGAAAGTGAATTTAATAGCATTTGACTCGAGAGTGACTTTGTGATTTAAATACTTGGAAAAATTTTAAGCCCCCAAATATACAACAATCTACATCTATTTAAGGCCAACCAACTTGCCAAAAAATATCAATTCCACAATACAAAACAGCGTTTCAAGTATTTAGATCACCCTTTAACTGGATAACACTGGATATTAACGGTGTCCGGCGTATTTTTCAGAACACGCATCTTTATACACTCTCAGCAGGCTAATACACTCAATAGCATAGCACCTCCTCGCCACCTGATTACGCAACAAAAAGAGTTATTCCTTTCGGACATATGCCCCAAGCGAGCATACTCTGCCAAACGTATGCTATATATTGAACCTGTACTTAATAATAATAATACATATAACAAAAATAATGAAAAAATAATAATTTATCGAGCTGTTTGATACGGCTAGATAAATTCCGTGAAGAACAAGTATCGTTTCGCGGACAGTCATATACGAGGCTGACCATCTATCGATGACCACCAGTTGATAAGGATTATACATATAAGATCTACTGATCACCACGACATGCAGACGTTAGAAAGAGCATCTCGAGCAGCGGTTATCATTAGGCACCATGGGCGTCAATCAACGACTGCCAGACGCAACCGATGAAGTAATTTCAATATATAGCAAAGAAACATCAATGGACATCATTTTGTTGTTGTTACTATATCGTTTTACAACACAATAACATCTTTGATTTCAAAGGAATTGGTTCTCCCTTTCAAACTCTGACTTTCCATCTGTACAGGCAGGAACACAGATGCTGAGTTGTTACTGACCGCTGGCAAAGGCCTCGCCTATGGACAACGAACGCAAAGTGTAAAATCTAGCTCGAAGGCTGCGGCCCGCACATCTGTCATCGTTGCTTCCTCTGGGGGGATGTGACATATATTGCGAGGTCAAGTGAACACGATTCATGGCAAGCCTTCACACGAGGTCGTGCCGTGCCGTCCAATTTGAGGCTAACATCTATTCCGTAGACGCTTTTCTACCACAGGGCGATATTAAAGGCTGATGAGGCGAACGCTGTTACAAAAATAGCTCCCAACTTCGTGGGAAATGTAGGGACGACAAACATTTACAGTGGGCGCAGCAGATATCTGAACACACAGTTTGTCTGAATGCACCGAGCTTACACCAACTTGAAGCACCGTCAACGGTCTCATTCGGGGCGTTACTTGCCAATGAATTGCTACGATTTGTAGAGTTTACCAAATGGCAATAGCCAATAAGCTGTTAGAGAGCTGTCGAATCGAAAGCTGACGCTGTCGACAGGCAAGAACAGGCATCTATCAGTAACATATGGCATGTGAGGTGATGTTCATATGGTATCTAGTCCATATGGTGTCGAAACTGGCCCAGCTCACAGCATACTTCGGCATAGCTCGCCACCCGCCATTGTGCCGTCACTGCCGCCGCTGTCATCTAACTCTTCATCATCATCCGTTAGTTTGCTCTTGTGCTTCCTATCTCGATCTCCATGCTTCATCCTCATTATCTCAAAGTCGCGTGCGCTCTCTCTCTCTCTCTCTCGCTCTCTATGGCGATTCTTTGCCAGTCGATGGAAGTCACACCTTGCAGGATGTGTCACATTGATTGCCGTCCTCTGTCTATCTGTGCATCTGCCTATGTTGCTTGCCTCGGCACCGAAGACCATCTCTGTTGATCTCAACTCAGGGCAACGTAACTCAGCTTAACTCACCTTGAAAGTCGTGGCACCTCCTTGGTGGCGTAAAACTCTATGCTTTCTCCCTTCGACTCAAGGGGCGCAACTCCTTTTATCTGCTGGTGGCGCAGCGGCGGTGGGGTTGCCGCTCGCGCCTTGTGGTGACCCCGGCACAACCACGTCACAGGCCTGCCGAGCTACGCTGTCGGCCTGGCCGCCGCAGCCTCCACTGGCGCGGCTAACCGTTAGCTCCTCTCGCTTTCCCGACGGCTCTTCCTAGCACGATGTGTGCGGGGAAGATAGGAAGGCCCTAGGAACCACGACTGCGACGGCGGCTATGAGGGCCGTCTGATGTGCTGCGCTCGGCCAGCGGCTGACGGCAGGGCGGTCCAGAAACCGGTCGGAGAGCGGTGTACTCCGTCCTCCTGCTGGGCGGCTGTACATCGGCCGTAGAGCGCGTATCCTGCGTAGCTGCATAGACAGAGATGGGGAGTTTGGTGCGCCTTAGAGACTGGGCTCTCAAGCGAACGAGAAGTGGCGTAGCCATCCCGTTGTATTCGACACACAACGACAACAACGGCGCCGACAACGATCAGAGAGGGTGAAGAGGTCCTGTGCAACGGCAGGGTAAGCCCGAGACAGAGGAGCCGATACCGCTCTACATCTGCTGGTGGTCGAGATGGAGCAAAGCGAACAGCTTGAGACTGTGCGGACAGGGCCACTTATTCGTTGTGCCACCACTGCAGGCTACTACTGTACTTTACATACATATATATATAGGCATTCGTGGATACAGGTGTAAATCAGAAAAAGAGGATACGTTCACGGTTGTATTTGTTGCAGCTACTACTACTACTATTACTACTAATGTGAGACAATGAGGAAATTGAGTGTCACCTTAAATGGCTCCGGGGATGAATGCCTAAACAGTGTCGAGGTGGGTGAACAATGGAAAATTACTTCCCGCTAAAGTGACCCCTTCCAAGCGTATACTATTCTCTTACAGGCACACATGGGATCATTGAACATAAGCACCGCTTAGAACTTCTGTCGAGTAAGGGAGTGGCTTAAAGCCAGCTTGACTCTTCTCAACCGCCGAGATACCCACAGCTCTTACATCTATCAGTGCTATGCGGCTATGCTGGCCTTCTGAACATGGAACGAGTCGAGCGTTCCCCTCATCGCGTTAGCGAGGGCCCTCCGCAGAGGACAGAGTTGGAGTCAGTCGCCGTAACTGGGATGAGAGCGCTCTCCGTGATGGCTTCCTTTATCCGGGCCTTACGCGCACATAACAATGCATTCAGTCCTGGACTCGTCGCTTCGTCCACCGGAAGCAGTAACCTTTCCTCTGTTCGCTTTCTGGCTGATTAGGACACGGCGTATGGAAGGCGACGAACGTGATGAAAGCGGGATATAGCCAGAGTGGCAGCGTACGTCTCCCCCTAATCTATTCCTCTATTCCGAGGCGACTTTTACACCCCAGCCCTCCAGACGCCCGAACTCAATGCACGCTTCACGGGCGAAGGGTGACGTATGCATACTGTTCATTCTACTGTTACTTCTCTTGACAAAAGCATCGAGAGGTCCTCTTGGTGGGCCGTGGGTAGAAATTGCCGACGGCTGCTAGGTTGACGCATCTCTTCAGGCGCTGAGGTCATTAAGAAGCGCGTTCAACACGCCGCGATTTTGGTGGAAATGTCATCTCGCCGTTGTCGTCAGCAACATATGTTCATTCCCTTGCCCCCTTTCTATCGCGTTATCTATGCTCTCGCGGTAGCTAAAAGTGCCGGGCCCGACAATGTTTGTCTAGGCAAAGTATTTTCCTTATATCCCCTTTGGGTAAACAGGATCACAACGTGTGCGTATCGAGATGCTCAAAGATTGGAAGTATTGTTTCGCCCACACGAAAGGGCGAGGACCGCGAAAAGATTTGCTTATCCAAATCCGATGGTGGTGGGATTCGATTTAGGTTAGGCTATCTTGTCAACAAGTTATCGAGTGTTCCGTGGTTCCTAACCTATTTCCGAACATGTGAAACTCATGAAACCTATGATCGATCGTCCGCCTTTTAGCAATTAAACCAAATAACGTTGAGGATATACGGTGATTTCCTTTGGATGCATTAACCACACGCGTGATGGTAAACCGGGGAACAACAGTAAAATATTATATCCTGAAATTTGACATGTTGAGAAGCTTTCCAGGTGGTGACCTTTTTGAGCGCGATCTTATTCACACTGAGCGGGACGTTTGAATTCGTTGAGTAACTCGAGCATGCTCTATGGTAAATTTCTTTACGAGTGTCCACTACGAGTTGTTGTAAACGCGAGACGTGTACATGGACACTTCTATCGATTTCATGGCTTTTATTCGTACAATACATAAAATAATCACCAAAAGTCAGTGACAAGTTAGCGGTTATCTCATACTAGTGTTTACTTCGATCTGAACTAATAGAGGACAAACTAGTTTACAGTTGTGCTGACTTTGATTGTGACTACTTTCTGTATATGTTTAGCACGTGATCATGTTTTTGATGGTGAAGTAATCAGTCTAGGGAAGATGAGTCTCTGATTTGGAACAAAGAATCCGACGAGCTAGTGACCCATGCGAATAGCTAGCTGAGAACTGGTAGTGCTGAACGTCCATGTTACTAGTTCTGTTTTGAGGACATAATGGAACCATGCCACAAGGTCATAGAGCAGTCTCTGCTCGGTGGGAGAAATTTTATTGCATTGTTCGATCCTTCAATTGTTCAGAGTGACCCAAAATGAATGTGGCCGATCATGCATATCTGTCTTAGTCGTATGAATAATATCTGCCTAGAAAAAAACTGAAGCCGATGAATCAGTAGGTAGGCATTTGGTAGAACAGACAAATAAAGATCGTCTCTGCACAATGCCTCAAGTAATGCCGAATATCCGTGGCACATGGTCTCAAACAATACATCTGTGGCCCCGGGATAGGATAGGCGTGCTTCAGCGTACTTCCTACGAAAGGCCGCCAACACGCTATGTCACCGATTGGACCTAATCGGCATTTGACGGTCCGAACTCCAGAGGGGATCTGATCATAATTTCGGAACAGTCGTCTGCCTAGCTGTCGCGTGATCCTCGATCTAGCTGGGGCGTCTCCATACCTACCATAGGTGGATGGTTATTTCAAGTAACAAGCGTGGTCTTTAGACTAGTTGAAGAACGCAGACGTTTGCAGAGAGGCTGGGGTCATTTGCTCCCCGCGATTTCCTCCACTGAGAAACTCGTCAGATATGTCTGCTAACCATTTCCGGACCTAGGCTTGCCTTTCTATAACATGCGTGTCTATATACTATGTCAATCTAGCCACTGAAGAGAGATTGCTGGCTGACACGGGAAACGCACGTAGCGTTCGACCCTGTTGAATTGTTGTTTCGATAGCGAAACAACACCATGTGACCTCATCTAATGTTTGAGTCAGACACTATGGTCGAGCTATGAATCAGTACTGACAGAGACAAAAGTTCAACGTATTCAACGTAAATAATTATCACTATGTGAAATTTGAAAATTTTGCGTTACCTTGCAAATATCGAGTACTTATATTTTCTCGATGCACCTATATCTTCACGATATATATTTCACTGTGTTGTCGACAGACCTACACTCGAAAAGCACAAGCACGATCCTCTATCAGTGAGTTTAACAGTGCCAATTTCCACTACGCTAACAATATGATATAGAGACGTTGGTTTCTGCCAAACATCTACCCTTCGCAATTATTTCATCGGCAATAGAATACAGCGTATGAAAAATGATGCTCAAACAACTTTCGACATAATTGGAACTAATCAGTTACTCAGACTAGTGATATAGGACACGCTTACTTTATGCAGCTTTCCACGGTGGTATGTTAGCAGCATGCCATAAAGGTTGCAATGACGTCAGTACGTAGAAGGTACAGCTAGAATTCGATCTGGCTTATAGGGAGATGTGTAAATTTAGGAGAATATCAGGTATCCTATCCGATATCCTTTCGAATATCGGTGGAAACAAGCTGCATTTCTCTACTCGTGGTATAACTAATAAGCCGCCTCCCTCCAGTAGACGAAACTCTGTTACAACAGTCCTAGGAAATAGGAGGGAGGATTCTCAAAGGACACTATCTTTCAACCTATATCAATGAAGTTCATGTACTAAAATAGATGTGGCCTTAAATCTAATAAAGGTCAGCTTCGATTGATGTAGTTTTTAAGCCCACGACTATCCTTTAGTCACATCTCCTTTAAGGACTCCCCCAGGATCGTCAGTCACTTCGCGAGTACTGCAGGGTTTATCCAGGAGGGGACTCACGCAACGGGTATTGTTGTCCTCTACGCGTGAGAGTTGATATTTCTTGGCACGTGGTTACGATTTTCTGCCGCCATCTACGTGTTTGTTGTTTTATGCCTGATAGTCGATACTCAATGTACACAGGCACGGTTAGCTGTGACTACCGTACCACGTGGCATTAGATACCCGAGGAAGTATTTCATAAAAAATCCTATGGCGTATCCTATTCAACGTAACACTGTGTGCATGACGATTGGCCCGTAGTATGTTGGCTTCTGTCTCCTTATGTCCGAAATAAACTTGTTATAGTGAGTGCATTCTAACTATCTGGGTCCTCTGTGAACTAACTCCGCCGACCTCCCATACCTGAGGCTCTGAGGCTTATCGATAATAATAATACTAATGAGGGCGCATAGTATGCATTGGTGGACGCCAAGAGCAACAGAAACAAGTAGGAGCATAGGACACGTGCAAGGTGCTCTGCGCCATCAGGACGTCAACAGGTAAGCATTGAGTAAATTCGACCGTGAACAAGTAGTCAAAAATGAACACACTCTGAGGTTTATAGGATTTAACATGCTCTCTCCTGAGCATTGTATTGAGTCCGAACCCAACAAAACAATGCTTTCTGATCGTGATTTCATACTTGTCCAGAACCTTATTTCCTTATCATAGGGTACCGAATACAAGAAGGATTATTGTATCATATTCGTAACGACTATAAAAATACGATGGTCGTTTCAATGGATGTCTATGCGTGGGTTTCTTGACCCATGGTCACAACATTATATTGGGACACCCAATAGTATTTCGACGACCGTCCTAGGTAAAACAAAATCATGCAGATTCAGCCGTTTCCACCAGCAAAGGCGAATATCCAGAAAATGTGTCTAGAACACGATTTTCATCAACCGCAATCAATCAATATCTCGGATGCGTACCTGAATACATAGGAATCGAAATTAGACATTTTAAACATTTGTCGGTATTTGTTTTACTGCCTAAAATCAAACCGAAAGTTGTTCAGCTTTTCAGTACGGATTGCATATTCTTGGAAAAACTGTCTGTGGACATTTAAATGACAGCACACCTCGAAGTAGAGCGAAAGTGGACTTGTAGAATCTCGTAGCATTAAAAGGAATAATAGTCGAGTCAAATTCTGACTCTACAAGGTCTTCCAATGCTACAAGATTCTCGTCCAGTAGCTGCATGAGCTTTGACGATTTTCATTTGGCTGGCACAAAACATG
The DNA here is from genome assembly GCA_019614645.1 of Stratiolaelaps scimitus. Classification (NCBI taxonomy): domain Eukaryota; kingdom Metazoa; phylum Arthropoda; class Arachnida; order Mesostigmata; family Laelapidae; genus Stratiolaelaps; species Stratiolaelaps scimitus. Next base: position 5,407,531 of record JABWDB010000016.1, read on the forward strand.
AGCAAGCAGGATTCGGCGCAGCGAATCCTGTAGCCTTGTGACCAGTAGTAGCATCAAAATCCAACCCCTGCCCTTTTCATCTACATCTCCAAGGCCTTCATACGCTTAAAACACCCAAAGTGAAATGAATGAGACCACGATCCATGGCACATCTCCGTATTTGCAGGTTCGATCAAAACGATCCTTCGCTCAAACAAATTCGAGTACCTTCAAGTGATTCGACTGATCTATTCGTTGTCTAAGAATCGACTTCGATAACGGCCACGTCGAGTGTGGTTCATTGTCGTTCGGTATGTGCAATAAACAGATTAAAATATCCCTCTTGGGGGATTGCTTGGTAATAATCGAAAGAGAAAAGGCGACACCTTCCAATTTGACGGGTACTCGCAAACGGCCAGGTTGTGTCTCATCGCTATTTTTGCGATGGTGTCGATGCCAGAAATACGACTCTATTCGAAAGTGTAATTCTGAACTTGAAGCATTGTCCGTACGCTAGCGTCTAGGGTAGATCCAGTGTCTCCGTTTTTCAGTTATTTCTGTTGTTTGCCTAGACGTAAAATTCTCCACCCAATTCGAATACGAATACATCCTATTAAACGTAATAATAGCTACCCAAAAACTGTTGTGCACCGACCCGTCCGAAAGACAAATCATAATAATAATTATGAGCAATTCGTTGAAGTAAAGACGATAACATTTTGTTAGTGCTCAGAGAGCACAGGGTATTTCTGATTTATTGCATGATGATTTGACCTGATCCGAGATGAATTTACTTGCGGAGGAATCCACCGTAGAGTCCACCGTAGCCATAATGTCCAGCGTAGCCGTAACCGTAAGCGGGAGCGTAGCCACCATACGAGTAGGCGGGAGCAGCGTAGTGTCCGTAGCTGTAAGCCGGGGCGGCAGCGTAGCCGAGACCACTGTAGGCGAAGCCAGCGTAGGCAGAGGCGATGCAGGCCACAAGGGCGGCGAGATAAACCTACATGGATGATGAATGTGACAGAGGCAAAAATCGTTAGGGAATTGTCGAAAAACGGACTTGAATATATATATATATATATACGAGCAGGTCCTCCGCTTCATGGTACAAGCTTGATTCATCAGGATGTAGACGGATTGAGACTTAAGACACGTTGGTGTTGATTTGTTAAGATGGATCGCTACAATCATATTTATCATATTACGGTTGCTGTCGTTATCCTACACAGACAATAAGATAGGGGTTTACTAAGCATAGACCCTGAATACTGAGCAAATTATACATATATATATATATATATATATATATATATATATGGAATCTCTACGAAGTGTCTATCATCTTAGAGATCGGTGCGAATAGCAAATATGTAAGTATTAAATGTAATATAAATAGCAACAGAGGCTATGAGACGATATGACCAAGCACTTACGATGGAGTTCATGGTGATTTTTAGAGTCGTTTCTCGAGTCGATTCAAGAACTGTACCACTCACATAAAGTCGACCTCTATTTATAGTAGCCGATGAATCTGATGCTCCATTTCACCGCCCATATGCGCCCCACCCCGATTTCTACTCTTTCCCACCGAAAGTCCACCGTTTTTCTTTCGTTGTTGTCGTTGTTGTGCGACCACTTTGGCTTCGCTGCTTTGCCCACTGTTACCGGTCGGATCATTTGTTGGTTTTTTTTTTGGTTGGGACGCCTTTCTTTTTGCCTCCTCTCGTCAGCGGCTCCACCCCGCCCGGCGATTTCCTCCTCGGAAGTGGTAGTGATGTTATCCGATATGATCCGGAGCTCTCCGTTGCGGCCCGGTGAGAGTCCGTCCTTGGGGAGATTCAACCCCGATATCGCGTTGACGATTCACCGCTATGCCGGTGGGACGCAGCGTCCTTTTGCGGCATCCGCTGCTGCGCCTCCTGGGAGCACGGCGAGAAAGGTAGAACGCTGTAGTGTTGGACAGAAATCTATTACTTTTATTTAGTAGTGTAACATATCGACAAGCGTTCCCTTTTGAGCATAATGCAACTTGAAGGAGAAATGCTGCCTTCACGCCCAGTTGGATAGAAAAATACTTCGAATTGAACGTCCGAATCAGACGTTGCCGATAAATTAGCTAATGTTGATGAAATAAAAGAGACAGTAATTTCTACATACATCGAATAATGCTACACCGCTTTGTATCTATGCATGCAATCATCGGTGAGCTTCTTGAAGGAGGGGCGCTTATGCGAAGATATCTTAGTGCCGTAAATAGTTAAACACAATGTTAACCATTTACGGCACTTTTATTGTCTGGAAAATATCATTTCATAATGTTCATGTTATATTTTCGTGAAGCACATCTCCCGATAACTGACTCAAAAGTTATCGGCACTTAAGAGATTCTTGGCCTGCTTTGAGTCGAGAAATGCCACATCGGATCTATGATCTATTCTACAGATTTCCACTTTCGAATAATCGATTTCCAATAAGCTGTTTTCAATACTCCGACACATATGTACTTCTTTGCCCAGTAGATGTTATACCGCTGGCGTTGTCTGAGACTCGATAACAAGGAATTTTTTCTCACTGAGAGACATCTTTGTAGATACCTGTCACTGGGTTTGAGATATAAAGTCAATGTCAACCATAGTTGAAGCATAAATAAACCTCAACTAGAATTCGAATATTTAATCCGAGACTCGTCCGGATTCGTCTGAATATATGCAGTGTTAACTGTTGAAGATTTACCATTTGTATGGTAAATGTGTGAATAGAAAATATTACTATTTTGTTATAATTACTGTTGCATGCAAATGCAACAGTAATTCGGACAACATTATATCAACAGGAATAATTCCTTGCAGAGGAGACGGAAGCCCATCAATAGATTTTCGCGCACATGGCGAATTTGATGTGTTGTTTGTGAATGAGCCGGCAGTTAACGGTCCACTCCACTTAAAATCACGCTAAGACCCATATTGACTAGTGACAGCAGAGGCTGAGTAGTTTTTGTGCAGAATTTAATGACCCACACAGTAGGGCTGGTTGTATCTGCAGCAGCTTCTGTTCGACAGGTGATACATTATAACTGCCATAAATGATCGCCAGCATCCACAGTGTTATATGATAGAGGGGCTGTGCGCACTTTCGCCATATATATCGTCTTTGATTTGCTCTGCATTTGAACGAAGATGCAAAGATAACCAATGGGGATACATGGCCGTATGGCGAGAGGCAGCGTTCAGATTCATGAGCTCATGGCTCACGGCTTTAGCCGATCTAGGAAAGAGGTTTGCGAAGGACTTCTTCTTGGCGTTTCAAAATAGCCACCCAATCCAATGAACTCCAGGTGATGCAGTCGATTCGGCTGCCGGCTTATTGCGATCGATATCACGAGTATCGGTCACTCTCTGCAAAGGTGAATGGCCTTTGCAGCAGTAATTTCGTATATATATATATATATATATTACAGAGCAATTACGCATGGAGTCATTTCACTAAAGAATATATTTCGAATGTCTGCTCAAGAACACGTTGGAATTCTGGTTATAAAATGATGAATGATTATGTGTGTGTGACGTACGAAGTGGTTGCCAACACTGGTCGGGTCTGGCCGCCACAGATTACTCAATTACTGTCGAAGCACCCACTAGTTGTTCGCCGTTCGTTCTGATATTTCACTGTCTGTCAAGCCAATAGCACGGACTTTCGTTTGCGGCTGAGGAGGGCCCTTAACTGGACTTTTTTTCCCCAGAGAGACATGTCTCAGTATCTGTTTGTGTCATGGCATCGCTACGGAAAGGGTCAGTGGAAGGAAAAATTCACACCTTCCTCAGGCCACATAAGGATCTCGTATCTGCGACTCGTAGATCCCAAGTTGTTGAGCTCTCATGCAGATGGCTGGGACCTGCGTATGCAACTGTGTTTCAGGTTAGAAACAGCCTGATTTGTACGCTAACGTGTTCACTTGCATATAGATCATATGAAGGTATTATAGGATCTTGAGGCGGTCTGGTCTTCTGAACGTTTTTGTTTCTGGCTACTTGCTACCGATATTCAGGCGAATTAGTCGCGAGCCCTTGCTAATGGTGTAAAGTTAGCGATCAAGTCAAGAGTAATAGGTTTAAACACTGGGATGCAACATGCGAATTCACACTTTTACCCATATGTGACGACCGCGGATATCGTCTTTGTGTAAAACAAACAAAGGCTATTTATTAACTCTCGTTAGAACTGCAAAGCAATCCCCTTGTGAACTTTAAACTTCTGCCATTAAGTGCTGCATCCCTCTTCCATGATGAACTCAATCGCCGAAAGAGAGTTATAAGAACTAAAATTCGCATCGTTTTCAGAAGGTCACCTTTACATCAAAGATAATGTCTTGGGGCATTTTACTAAAGATGCTTTATCTCGCAAATGTACGCATGTGTTTCACGAACCGATGCAGCTTCGAGCTTTATTGTATAGCTTATTGTTTGTTACCTACGATGTACGCGGCAAGCTGAGTAGCACAAATCAAATAATTTAACAAGTCACGTGAGTAAGTTGATAGAAATGCAGTGCTAGAACTAGAATTTTCGTTAAATCTGATATAACTGATTTTAAATCGTTATATGATACGTACTTTACAGAATTCCTAGAGGCTGTCAACAGGATTATGCAAGCTTTTAGACACTTATTCTCGTGCTTAAAAAAGCACGAGAATAAGTGTCCAAAAGCACAAGCTTAAGAACGTTCTACAACAAAAAGCCTGTCCATTCCTATAGACGACGGGTATAGGTTATGTTCTTTGAGGAGTATCAATGTTCCTATTACTACGCAACACAATTATAACAGATGTATATTCTATAACAAAATTTTAGAAATTCGTGTCGATACTTAATTTTTAATTCGGCTGCCTTTACTAGAATTCAATATTCAAATAATAATATCTCAATATCTGCAAGGCTTTTCTAGCTGCCCCAGAAGTTGGAACGATCAATGTAAAATTGTACAATATATAATTCGAACAAATATAATAATAATGACTCTTTTAGCATATTTTCTCGGAGGTCTATGAAGATTCCTTGAGCTTTGGCGAATGAATTTTGTCAAGTCAGATGCGCCATTATTGAACCCATTAAGGGAGGGGTTGCTCAATGTGAAGAAATAATTCGGACTGCAGGTTCCATATTTGTGTTACCGTATTTGGGTTCTCTGCCTACCAGAGCCTACTATCTTACGAATTAATTTCTATTAGATTATGTTATTGTATTGTATTCACAGATTATTACAGATTATTCATTAACGGTGCAACGCATTAAATGTGAGTAGACACATTGTTCACTGACTCGCGATATGCTCTATGATTCACCTGATGCCCGCACACTCTTACAGGACTTTATTTTACACACCCTTTACTGTCACTATGCACCTCTAGGGATTTCATTGACCGAGCTCACGTTTGTGAAGATGTGCAGTAACTACTAAATTTCTGTAAAGATTTCTGTAATTCTTCAAATGAATTGCACTTCGACCACAGCGTAGTGGGCTATAAACTGAGAAAGGATATTCCTAGTTCGTTTTGTTCTACACGACGCTTCCTGGATATGACGGAAACTCTGTAATAATCTCGTACAAGATCCGTAACAACCTACAAGATGCCATATTTTTCAATCTACCATGTGTATATATATATATCTATTTGAGAAATAATAACATTGTCTTAGCGCTCAGCGCAGAGAGCACCGCGCATTTTTGTTTTTATTGCATCAATGTACAACTGTCCGATCGAATGAGATGAAATGAGATGGGATGAATTTACTTGCGGATGAATCCACCGTAGAATCCGCCGTAGACGGGGGCAGCACCGTAGTGTCCAGTGGTGTAGCCGTAACCGTAAGCGGGAGCGTAGCCACCATACGAGTATCCGTATGCGGGAGCAGCGTAGTGGCCGTAGGCAAGAGGAGCAGCGTAGCCGGTGTAGGCGACGCCGGCGTAGGCGGACGCGACGCAAGCCACGAGGGCGATGAGAGCAAGCTATGGATAAGCGAATGAGACAGAGAGAGAGAGAGAGTCAAACAGAGGAACTTTTAGACAACAGCTCCTTCAGACCGAACTCGTTCATCAGAGACCCCTATGAGGGTTCCGATTGTTGGGAGGGGCTTGTAGAGAGCGGACCAATCAACACGACAGGGGATTAAGGAGTTACAGCCTTTTTTTGTTAGTTGTTTCCTGCAACACCTTGCAACGTACATAGCATACTAACACACTACTTTGCTTATAGAGCCAGCTAAGGGGTATCTGACGGGGAGGAATCGTTCCTGTGTTGGATTGAAACAAACGAAATACCTATAAGGGATATTTATCCGTGCGTGCTGCAGCTTGTCTAAGTTGTTCTAGGTAAGCTCGAACACAAGGAACACGCTAGGAGTTTCGACGATGTTAGAAGTTACTTACGACGGCCTTCATTGTTGAGCGAGAGTTTGGGTTCTTGTGGACGAGAACTGTGCTCATCCTTGCGTATCGAGCCCCTTTTTATACCGAGGCAGGGCCCTCACGAAGTTTGACCCTCCCATCAGCAACGCGAAGCCGCGCCCGCGCGACATCTGCCTGACAGCCGGCCCTTCTATACGTGCACCGGCGTCATCTCCCCTCTCCGCCGTATTGTCCCGTTCGTCACTGTACGCACTGAATCGACAGTGACGCGGAGTGGAGCGGCTTCTGGTCCTTGGAGAACGCCAGATGTGGAATTGGTTAGAAACGCGGCTGGAAGTGACTGTGGATGGCAGCTCATCGGATCAAGTTCTTCCAGAGATCAATTTCTGGACCCTCTTCACCACTGAAGAAGGTCGATCAGTGTTCAGCGGTATCTCTTCACCGGAGCGGTCGAGTTCTGCGGGCGATGTGCAGGCGTTGTATGCGCCGTATAGATCTTGTCGACGTGCTCAATATCTATTGTTTCAATGCTAATCGTTTATTCTGTTTGTTGTCGATAAATACTGGTGTTGACAATGGCAAGCGTTTCACGAAGCGTAGCACTTAAAATAGCCGCCATGATGGACATGTTTGCGATACATCTAAATAGGAAATTCTCCGGACTGACGCTCAGCCAACATTTAACGTCCACGGTACAACTGCTTTCGGTATTTGCTTCATAAAATGAAGCAGACAACGGCGGAGATCGAACCTGTGCTGCCTGCGTGTCTACGCCGGTTGCACGACGTACGCGTATGCACCACGTCACCGGGCTCGACGATTGCTGCACAATTTAGGAACTCGGTTGCGATCGTTGAGGCATTCAATATTTAATGAAGTAATAACCACACTTAGGTGTATTCAGGCATCTAGCTATACCAGCCTCCGAAGGTATCCGCCCACTTGGATTCAGTCTAATGAATTTCGAGCGAAAATTTGCATAACCACCCACCTAAATATTAGCTGTCCTTATGGCAATATATGTAGATCTATTTATAGACAAAAATGGTGATCGGAATATTAACTGGGACCCTACATGGGAGGAAGTCAGACCGACGTCTTTCACGCATCGCTTTGGGCGACCACCCAATTAACTAAAATTAATGACAATTAATGGCTCGCATCAGTCGTTCGACTTCGGCTGTGTACAACACTTACAATATGAGATTAAAAATACACTAGTTGTTTTAGTTTATAAGCATACAACGCAATCCAATCTTGTTTGCTCTATAGAAACGATGCTACCAGGTGGGGTCAGTCGGTTTTGCCATTTGAGGGGGACCATCCCGCATCGATCCTGGATCACTGGAAGCATTTTACTCGACGTTTTCACACGTGAGCCTCCACCGTATCGCGAAGCTAAAATATGTTATTATATAATAATAGGGACTGGCAAATAATTAAGCTCGTGAAGCAAATCGATTAGGTTTGGTATTTGTAGATTTGTCAATAAAGTCGACATTATTTCTAGTTCGTTTTGAGCTAGAAAATGCGTGGAACCACGTACTAAAAGCGAAATAAACGCGAGCGGACCCAGGGCGAACGGTCTATAGACGGTGCACTTTAGCGGCCAACGATGTGCGTCTAGCAATCGCTAGATCACACCACAGCTATTGCATGAACACACATATACATACTGTCATGTGACAACCGAGCCAACTGTGCGGTAAACCGAACAGCGTTTAATAAAACAAAACGCGCAACGTAGCTCGTTTTAACGCGGTGGTGGGAACTCTTAGAAAACTACTATTTAACTTGTTAATTAGTTCTTTTTTATCAACCGAGAGATAGCACTTTATTCAAACATACAATAATTAGGGATTACTTGATAATTATTGTAAAGGTTATGACTAAATACTAAAGGTAACTGTCCGTGTAGCTGACGGCGGACCGGCTTAGCACTTATCATCTTCTGCCTCAAGGTGGCAAGTCAGTCTTGCTCCATCGAGTCATTGTGCCCATGACATCAGTAGCAATTCCTCGTTGGGCATCTAACGACAGACCCTATCGAAGATATGAATCTGCGAACGGATCTCCAGACGACTTTTCAAGCCGTTCACAAGCCGTCTCTGTAGCCAAGCGCACCTAACATTTCAACTGAAAGCGACATAAGCCTGTACAGTTTCTGTTGAGGTGTTATTATGCTGTAGTGCAATTTGATTTTTATCATGTTTTTGCACTAATTGCACTAATTCATTGGAACTATCATAGAACGAATTTGAAAAATGAGAAAAAAGTCATCAAATAAAATTCAAGTATGAAATTATTTAAGGACACGATTCGTGTTTGTCCGAACTGTTTTCGCTTCGCGCAAAATCAAATATGGGCCGACAAGGTCCACGAAGCAATGCCCTTGAAAACGGTCGCTCGGCCTTGCTCGGAGTGAGCCAGCGCCCTTCAGCGGTCATCAACTCGTTGGAAGACAGAGGTTATTGAAGTCTCTGTCTCGTGGACATCAACTGCGATATCATTTTTCCTCAATTATACAAACCGGTATAATCGGAGCCGGTATAGAAGCAAGCAACGTAGACTCTTCGAATAATTGCGCTCGCCGTTAAGAGCTCTGTGTTATACGTTACACACATTACATCGTTATGATAGGCGAAATTTCATGTTCGTGGTCCGACAACGTCTTTTGGGACATGATATGCAAAAAAAAGTAATGAAGGTGTTTCGTTTACGTTCAGTTTCTATGCAGCTTTGAAGCTAAATGCACGTGTACATTTGATTGCTTCCAGCGTTTCGATATTTCGCTTCCACGAGATGTCGGAATCTGCCACAAAAACCGGAAGGTTTCTTCGAATTCTGCTCTCTCCGAGATTGACGAAACTTCGAAACAGCGAGGTGGACTTCGGGGCGAGGCGATTCGCTGCCGTCGCGATTCATCGTTGAAGTTACTCGGAACGTAATTCCAGCTAACTCGTACTACAAGGGGGCGGCACATGACGTCTTTTGAAGCTTCGACTGGCTCAGCGGTAGACACACGCTTCAGCATGCTCACCCACACTACATCTAAATATAATACATGCACGAGTTACTCGCAGGGTAAAACTAGACGAGAACTACGTGAATACCCTTCCAACCGGAGGGATACATGTAACCAGCTCTTCGACCTGATAAGGTTTCGGGTTCAGCCCATTGAAATAGCAACAATGTGTTCGTGAGGTAACGACGGTATGTATCAGACCACGACGTTTCGACGACTTGCCTCCGTTCATACGGCACGATCTGAACACGAATGTCCGCAGATCTGTGTTGTACTGAAAATGGCAAAGTAGTGCCACCGAATCCTCTATTCGATTCTTTCGAGATTCGGTGAGATTTCTACCCTGCCTCTCGTTGGCTTTAATGAAATAGTGCTCGCGAGTTGTAGTCCAACTCGTAGGATTAAGGTCCGACTCAATTTATTTTTCCGTTTAACTGTTCGTGCTTTTAAACGAACACATTAGGTTTTCACTCGTCGTCATTGCTCTATTGTGATCACAAGGGGCTTATTTTTAAGAAGGTCAACCACCCTCCCACGTTCATAATACTTTCTATGGACTCGCCCCGTTCGTGTATGGCGCTAGTTATGCGACTGTAAATGATACAATGATAAGTGCGTGTGCTATTCAAAAAAAGAACAACACAGAATTGCTTGCGTCTACAAAACGTACATATCCTCTCTATCGTTATATAATTATTTGCGGGCCAGTGGCCGGTGAGTGCCCGCCACTTCCGGTTATTCGCTGTTTTTCTTCCTGAATTTTTATAGCTCACTTACATCACCTCGGAGGCCGTTCCGGGTAACCTTATATGACAAATTTAGAGCTATTGTCGTTTTGTGATGTGCGGGCAAATTTGCACCTTAGTCATATACTGATTCAGTTAACTGCTGAAGGTGCTACTGCAGCGCTGACGCATAACGATAACTTGTGTTACCTTGGGGCTTTATTCAACATAATAAAAGTAAACGTTTACTTTCTCGTTGTATGCAAATATGTACTTTGTTGCACTATAAGGTTAATTAAGTGTTTGCCAGTTCCACCGGGCCACATGCTGAGATGGAAAAAAATCGAGGGACGTTAATTAGATTTGATTTCGACGCACTGACAATCGCTCGTTGACCATTCATCATTTGTTGAATATTATTATGTTATTATTTTTCCGATGACAGTGAGCGGGCTTTGTTATTTTTTCTTGGGAATCATTACGTTAATGCCTGATGCAAACACGCGTCGAGAGCCCCAGCTATATAAGCCAACGCTAAGAGCCCTTTGAGTAGAGCTATCTGTGCATTTTGCCATATGATGATACCCAAATAGTGTCCAATCGGTCTCGTTTTCATTCTAGTTGTTCATGCGACCTGTCCAAAAGTTTTAATCACTTTCATTCGAAGTCAAATCAACTGTTATCACTGCGGTGTTTGTGAGTTGTTTTCGGACAGCCGCTCCGAACCGTTGCAGCATCGAGACAAGCTGAAATCGGTATACGCCCCAAACGTTACTACAATACGTTCCTCCACAGTGTTCTGTTGTTCAGCGCCCTGACAGAAACGGCAGCAGCAGCACCAATAACAATAAGATCGAGAACAACAGTAGCAACAACAGCAACGGCATTCGTGTTGCGGCATCGACCCCAGAATCTCACCCTCGCTTTTCTTTATCGTATCCTCGTAGTCACCACTGTTCTTGCTGTTACTGCTGTTGCTGCTGCTGTGGCTGCTTCTGATGTTGCCAGGATTGGTGCTGCTGCTGATGCTGTATGCGCGAGCTTAATTCTGTCCTCGCTTTCACGTGGACGCTCTGCCATGCTTCAGCAGCCGCCAGTGGCCGTACCGGCAGCGTTCACCTCGAAACTTTTTTTTTTTTTGTTGGCTACTTACCGCATGTGCCCCTCTCACTCTCTGTCTCGCTTTGGCAGGGCAGGGCCGACGCTAGTGGTCATTTGGCGCTTTTCGGGAGGGCGGGTCAGAAAGCCGGCGTTTCTTCTAGCTCCGGTCAGTCACCCCCGTCAGCTCTGCCGCAACTGCCACGATGAAAAGTCGCCCGCTCCAGTGGACACGCCAACTTGGCGGCCTTGGGACAAGCGGAGCGCGCTCCTCGAACGGCCGCTGAACGCCCGGCGCGGTGACAACGAACGGGCAAACGAACGAACTCGCACTGAGCAATGCCGCATCGGAACGGCAGAGACGACGGCGGCGGCGGCGGCGGCGGCGGCGGCGGCGGCGGCAGCAGGAATAGGGCCGCCAGTAAGGAGGCAGCGATGAAATACGGAGCAGTATTTTGGTGTTTCGCGATCCCGAACCGACTGGACGGACTACCGCTCGCCGCCGCCGCTCACACAGACACGATGTTCACAATTGTGCCGCTTTTGTCTCCGGATTTCGTCGATGTTCTCCCTGCGTTTTCATCCTTTTTTCTTCTGATCCTTCTCCGGACTTGTCGGAGTGTTCTTTGTGGCGTCTTGCTTAACTTGTTGTTTGTTGGTTCGGTGTTTTTTTTTTTATGGACGATCGCCATTTTCTATATCTCGGCAGACGCGTGCGTTGTCGTGTTACTGTCTGTCGGCGCCCGCGAATTTCTGGCCGGGTCGATCCCGAGGAGCAGCTTAATTGTCCAGTCTTCTGCGGAACCGATTTTCAGAAGCGATCGAAACGCCGAGCCGAGAATAGCCAGAGGAGAGGATAGCGAATGAGCGACGATTTGCCGGGACGGTCGGAGCGACGGCGGTGACAGCGGAAAGGAGACGATGAGAACTACATGGGCTGCAATTCAACATTGCTACTGCTGCTGCTGTCCACCGCTTCGACACTGCGATTTCTCCCGCAGCTGCTCTTCGGCCCTCAAGCTGACGTGCGTCACTTGAAGTTTCTGACGCTGCTCATTAGATGTATGCGTCTGCACGAATGGATCCCTCCGAGTCTGTATCAGTCTGTCTGTTTGCCGGCCGTCATTTTGCCTCTGCGCTTTATCAAAGTGACAAAAAGTCATCGATGATCAGTCGGTGAACTACGGGCGAAATCGACTCGATGAAGAAGCACTGAAGTGAAGTCGTTTCGATCGCTCGCACGCGACTCATTTTTCTCAAACAGGTAGTGGCACCAAGGGCGGTTCCTGTGTGAGTCGTATTGTCGATTCTCGTAATCAGAAGAAACAAAGGCTTCGAGATATTTCGATGCGACAAGAACAAAATCGACAGAACAAACTTCGAGAGCGCTCCGCCTCGATGTGTGAACGCCACGAAGAAAATATCTATTCACGAGTATCAATTATGCTGTTCTTTCTGTTCGCAGAGGAAATTTGAAGCGGCTTGCAACTAGCTGCTGTTGCTACCACAGTGGTAGGCCCACTGCTATTGTTATTGTTGTTGTGGATATAGCTAATGTGAGTCTTTTCTCGCCATCGAACTGTATACGGGCGTTGTCATGGGCATTGATTGTGTTCTTTGCCAAAAAAAGGAAAAATGACGGAGAGAGAGAGAGCGCGCGCGAAGAATAAGTATTCGATGTTGTGAGTACTTTAATACGACTTATAGAAGTTTCGTCAATGGCCATTGATTGTGCGTCATACGACGTATGTCTGCTAAACTCTTATTCTGTTTTACCAACATCTGCTTTCGATGAAAAGCAGTAGATAAGGAGATGCACACACCCGTTTAATATGGCTGGGTAGGTGTTAGATGCCTCCTTCACAGTTGGATGCTCATGAATCTCGTCTAATTAACGAGAAACTAGTGGGGTTCGGCCGTCAAACTGAATCTGATCGTCTATCTCAAAGCTTCCAGCTCCAAAGTAAAAGAAAGATGTCCGTCCGCAAAAATACGTTGAACGAACAACAAGTTGGCGCATTAATACAGAGACAGCTAATTTATAAGACGGCTAAAGAAGTTCGAAGAAATCCAAAAGTAGAGCCAGAGCTCAATGAATGATTCCAATGTTATTTCACAAAGAATCCATTTCCATTTCTAGAAGATGTCAAACGGTAGCACTGGTTACTTTAACGCGGTCTCGTTAGAAAGGGCCGCCCTATGATCATCTTTTAAATATATGTACGATTCGTAAGTGTCATGTTCAATGGATCATATCTAATGAGCAGTCAAATTGTTGCAGTGTGCTCTGCGCAACTATAACGAGATACAACTCTCAGAACATTCGGTAGCGGCTACCGAAACGGTTGACTGTGTTCGGAATACTGAAGGGAATACTGAAATCATATTTCTTTTTGGCAGATGACCTTCGACTTTGCTTGAAAGACAGAGCAGAGAGTGTTTCACTCGGATTCGAGCGTTCGGAGGCGGCGTCCGTGGGTGTGGTCGACAGATGCTGAGCCCGGAATGATTCGTGGATAGATGAAAAATCAGAAAATAATAATAATCTGATATCATATGACCTTGAGCATCAGTGGTTCAGCTAGTTTTACAAACAACGGACAGTTATCCTCTCGCGAAACATGGTGCCACTGTTAGTAGCGCTATACAGAGATAATTTTCCCTATTCAATAAACATTCATAGGAAAATGAATTTTGATTTTATTTATATCGATTAGTACTTTTATTACCCTTCATAGGAAGAGAGTGATAATGAATCTCGTGCGGTCAGAGATAAGCGACCGTCATTCGTATTCGGCTTAGAAGAAGACAACGAACATTTTCAATGTGTTTTGTTGCGCGGGGCTGGCTTATGGCAGCGAACATGGATGTACATAGGTAATTAATTGTCATTTTTTTTCCTTCTTTGCCCGAAGTGATGATTAGCTTTGCAGTTGCGTATATGAGACTATCCGTCGGTTGAAATTTGAACAAAAATCGAACGCTAATTTCGCCGACAATTTACAACACTGCAATGGATACGGAGTCGATGATTCAGGTAGTGGATTGTAGTTGTACCATAGATTTGTTATTACAGGACTAAACTTCGCTTTGCCACAGAAGTTTAGTCTACTTCAACTAATTAAAACCTAGAACAACTACACACGTACACTTAATGCCACTATTGCCCATATATATATATATATATATAGAATATACTTGCTGACCCTTAATCAAATCAACCATTATATATATATATATATATATATATATATATATATACTACTCGTTCGAATGCACGCCTTTAGCATCCTTCCTATATAGGTTATTGTTTTCGCCGATACTTCCTGTGCACGAGGGCCAAAGTTTTCATTCAGACAGTACCAACGATATTGTTGCTGTTTAACCCAGCATAATTGCTTGGCTGCCATAAGATTGTACAATACGCTTCACGCAATGCGCACGTCTACCGTTCCGCCATCAGCTCGAGACGAAAAGAAGCACAAATATGGAAATAATCGTTTTGGATATTTACTGAGTCTTTTCTTTTGTTCTAAATAGACGCTACTCAGCTGTCGTCATCTTCTGTATCGCGTGGTGAAAACACATTTTCTGGAGTGGGCGTCATTTTTCATTATTACATGTTACGCGCGTCTACTGAATTCAGTGCGATCGAATATATCCAAGATCGGGCCTACAACGTGCGATATGATATCTCAGCTTCCGCATGCCTAATTAGTTTCAGGTTCCTTTTCTTCACTAGCGGTGAAGAATCTCTCAGTTCGCAGCAGCAATTCGACCACGACGGGCGTATGCAGACGCTGTATCAGCACCTACGTATGTTGATATAAAGACTTTCATCTGCGAGTGAAGCTTCCCGAGATAGGTCTTCAGACATTTACTCAGTATGAAGAATATGAGAGTGCAGTCGTCCCCGCTTTAACGCACTAAGGCTTGTGACTTATTCCATGACTCATATATATATATATATGGGTGTCTTTATCCATATGGTAGCATTTGTATCTCTTCAGCCCGTCTGTGTCACACAGCGCTTTTGACGACGTGAGATTTCATCTGCCTCATATATATGACACTTATTAAATGCAGTATTATGTTATAAAGGGTTCAACACAGGGGAGACATTTCGATGTCGGCGTAGCGGTCGTGCCACGTAAAGGACTGGGGTCTGCTGTGAATTTCAAAAGCTTTTCATATTCCACAGAAGCAAAACACATCTCCTTATATTGCGTTTAAGACTCGCTGCTTCCGAGATTATTCGGCTGTCATTAAAATATCGAAAATCATTTACAGCAGCCTACTCTCCCGAAAGCTTTCACAATTCTAATTAAAACGCACAAGAAATATGCCATTTTATGCACTGTGATCGTACGCATAATCGCAATATGAATATCTAAGGTATACTGATTTAATACGGTCCCGCGTATATGTGTGCGTGTGTGTATGTATGATGTAAATGTTGCTGAAAAGAATACATGATTAAACCCAGATATAAATTCGAAACAGAAGCATTTTAGCGGCTACAGAAAAATACAGAGCGTCTCGTTGATAGAATTAATCAGTATCAATTGTGCCGAGGCAGTATTTGCATTAATTGTCGTCATTCTTCTGCAACGCCACCCAGCGCGAGCCTACGTCGATATTTCAAAAGCTGGCTATAGTCGACGACGAGCTCCGGGGCGCCGCACCACGCAGCACAGAGTGGTAATCTGATAAAGGTTTCACTGTGTATTAACTTTGTACACCATAGAAGATACTGGGTGTACGCCGCTTGTTTGCTTGCTGGGCGTCTGCGCCGCCTATCGTAGACTTATATATGTATATATATATATATCATTTTTTTTTATTATTATTATTTTCGTAAGCGCCCTGCCGTCGCGTGTTGTCATTAGCGACGAAAGTTGATTGATCAGTCGCGGCCGCAAACGTGAGTATGCCCATCGGTGACGGTGTCACTGTGTTCTGTAATGCAACGCTCCACGAGATGTTCATTTATCTATACATTGAGATAAGCTGCCGATGGCGCAATTAGTGGTGCGCACTCGACTCGAATCTCTCATTATTAACCTTCTCATTTTGTTCTGTTTGATACGTCGACGGCCCGAACGCTGCAAGAGCCATAACGGAAATGATTCCTAAATGTCATGCGGAGAAGCAAATACATTAAAACAAATCAAAGTCACCACAGTGAGCAGAGGTATAATAACAATAGAAGGCATATGGTCCGATTAGTGTTTTCTACAATATGATAATCGTCTCGATGCAAATTTGCAGAATGCTCATGTCTCATTTTCATCCCAGGAACTCTATACTTCAGAATACTCGAACAGATCGACTCATCGTCTGCTTTAATGATCTCGAATCTGCGGTGATTGTATGCTACTTTGGCGTTCCATGCATAGCAATAAATCTGGGATTAATCTCGGTTGGCCTAACGATACGAGGTGGTCGTCAGATCTCTTTCGAAGTTTAATAAACGCCCGTTGTATCGTCACAGTTTAAAATACTCCGCTGACCTTTTGCGGACAACTCTTTTCCTGGGCAACTTCTACTCCAAGAATATAACGGAACATGTTTAATAACTGTCTGCGCGTCGGCCACATTGTGTCTACCTTTCGTGGACTGACGCTTCCATATATTATATAGGAACGTGCTCTAAAATGGACCAGTTTCCAACATGGGCCCGTCTATAGCGGTTTCCACGCGATGCGTTGAAACGTATTCGACAATAAAACGACACAAACATAATAGTGGACACATAGAGATTTCTTTGTTTAATTGATTTGTATGCAATGCAAATAGTAAGCGATTTTTTAACCTATGCAAACTAGCTTTCGCTGTCGCCAGAACGAGCTCTTTAATCCTCCAACGCCAACACGAATGGCCCAACAGAAATCTTCTAAAAATAAACTGCGTTTTGCTCGTTTTGGGGAAAGGGGAATTAACCGAATAACGCAGACGTGGCTGAATAAATAAAGAGGAAACTCTTAATTAAATGAACAATTAACAAAATACTCTGTGCCGATGTATTTCGTATGAAGGTTATCTACATAATATGACAGTTTTTTTCCATATAGACACAACCTTTACTTGTTGGATAAATACATTATTTCCTTATAAATAGTGGAATGTTTTTGCAGAATTTTGTTAGAGCTCATTAGAGGAATTCTGCCCGTCGGATTACCGCCAAGAGCAAGAAAGCTAACGCTGCATTGAGAGACAAGCAGAGCTGGGATAGGGAGCACTTATAGACCATCTGCCCCTAGGAGATTCATACTAATTGATCGTAAGTTTGTAGTCGCCGACCCCTCATGGTAGACTTCGTCTAGGAAGCGTTTCAATCTGGTTAATGGGAATATCCCAGCATATGTTTTCCCCGTTACTTCTGATACCACTCGCAAGGTAGATAACGTACTCGTTTCTGTCATTGACACCAACAATTGACAAAGGTCAGTGAGGCTTACGGAAATGTCCCTTGAAGCGTTTCGCTAAGCAGCTATGTATGGTCGCGTCTATTGCAAAGGCTAGTCGAACGATGTAGTTCTACCGCGAGGCTTGCTATCGCTGCATACTGCAGCTCTATCGATCATCTACAGCGTTAACATATATATATATATACATATTATATATGCATATCTTCAGATCTTTTAGTGTTGTGGCACTAATTCCACTGTCCATTATCAATCTTCTTTGACATTGCATACTGCGTTGTTGCCAGCCGCTCCCTTCGCCCACGACGATTTTGAACAGTCTAGATGGCAGTTGTCGTTCAAACTCGTACTATCAAACCTAATCCCAAGATCCACTCCATGAGCCAAAGCCAAAGATTCGCTCCAAAGCCATGCGTGTCATCTCGTTCTTAATTCGACTCGATTAGAAATATATGTTTGCCCAGAACTAATGGCGGAGAGAAAAAGTGATCCGGGAGCCGGTGGCGACGGAGTCGGCCGTCTTAGCAAGTAGCCGTAGCTCGACGCTATCCATCGACATCCTCCCAAATCGGTTTCCAAGGTCGGACATTCACCGAGGTTCTTCATTTGGTCATCTGCTGTCATCTTCAAGGCGGGGCAGCCGAAAATGCGCTAGATGCTGGACTAGACGCAACGGAACCGGACCGCCGAAAGTGTCCGCACGAATTTCGGACGCGGCGTCTGCCGACACCCCAAAACAAGATCAGGATGACTCCGGCAATGCAAGGGCACCACACTGGTCTTGGAGAGAAGATCTCCTTCTGGTATAAAAGCACGAGCGTTCGGCGAGCACAAGCACAGTAGTTTCTTAGCTGCGTCTCTCACAAACTCAAAAATGAAGGCCGTTGTAAGTATACGCTGCGACGACACGTTGTTCCTTGAAATCATAGAAATATTCACTTAAAATCCACAATTTCAAATTTTAGTAGAACCATTTTTTGTGCTGCAGCCGGGTGAATCATAGATTTTTGTTCTCACATGTTTTAATGTCGACATCGATTGTCGACATTTTCTCGCACTCTGTACGTTTACAAGAAAATACTTCTACAGTGGGAAAAGTGTTGAATATATCATGAATGTTTCACTATGTCCTAGTGTCCTAATTCCGATGTCCTAATGCCTTGATACCCGGTGTTGCAAATTTGCTTTCAAAATGGGGTCCGATGTACGAAGCTATGCCAAGTGCAGTTTCGTGGACGTTAAATGCGTGAGGCTATGAGTGAGGCTGAAAGTTTTTCTGTAAATTTTCCCCTTTGACGCTCGGCCTTAGACATGTGACAAGGTCCGCGGGGCCAACTGCTGTCAGCGTTGGTTTTAGTTATTGATTTTCATTTGCTAATCCATAGCTTGCTCTCATCGCCCTCGTGGCTTGCGTCGCGTCCGCCTACGCCGGCGTCGCCTACACCGGCTACGCTGCTCCTCTTGCCTACGGCCACTACGCTGCTCCCGCATACGGATACTCGTATGGTGGCTACGCTCCCGCTTACGGTTACGGCTACACCACTGGACACTACGGTGCTGCCCCCGTCTACGGCGGATTCTACGGTGGATTCATCCGCAAGTAAATTCATCCCATCTCATTCGGTCCAGAAACTGTGCATTGATGCATTAATAAAATGAAAATGCCTTGTGCTCTCCGAGCGCTAACTCAACCATGTCATAATTCGCTTCTTAGATAAACGCAATTACCATGGATAATCCATTAGGCGCATACGATTGAATATGCGTGTTCGCTTCTATTGGGCCGATCGTGTATTATTCCGCTCATTACGATTTGTTATAAATAGCAATTGTCTGAACGTGGAGATTTCAACCCACGACTAATTCTCAGTCTCATCTCCCTTAAGTTCGCTGCCCCCGAGACCTTCAGCGTCTTGGCCTGAAGGACCTATAGGGTTCGTCAGAAAGGAGCTCACTCATATGTTACCCCCGGTTTCAATACCTCCCACCGGTTCCGAATGCCAGCGTTTCGTTCATCATGAATATTTAGCGTTGATACAGTTCAGTGCAGATGTTGTTGTATTTGTATGCGCGAGAATTGATACTTCTTTGCGCACGGTGACGGTTGGATGTCACTATCGCACCACAATGGGATAAGATACGATGACAAGTTATTTTAGAGAAAAAACCTTTTGGTCGTCACCACTGATCGTACCCACACCATCAACTATACCGACACAAGCGGTAGCAACTAGCGGTCCCATCGAATGTGGGCGCGGGGAGTGCTGGAAAAATTGACCAACCCCAACGGTGGGATATCAACGCGGATGGCGAACTTTGCACGAAACTTTAGCAGTGCTTCAGATTTTAGCCAAACATTACCGTGCTTGTCGATACTATTTGTGTGGGTTTTTCTCGCTCATTTTCAAATACATGATTTTGAAGTGTGAACGTACGTATTTCCAGAAAGGGAACAACGCCAAAGTGCACCCTCAATGCTGTGAAAATTTATTTAGTCTTCTATAGAGTTGCGTTACTGTACGGACACCCTGTAGATGGAGCATGTTTTCAGTGAGGTTTCCAAGAAAGATAAAATCATGTTTTTAAAGAGAACCTCAAGAAAAGACCATCAATACGCCCAAAACAGAAGAGACCCTTAGGTTTCGTCTATAAAGGTTAAACGTTTGCCAGACAAGAATCAGTTTTTAGTTTTCCAGGCTGACCCACAGCTAACGTTTAACATCCACAGTGCAACTGCCTTCGGCATTGCTTCATTCGACGGACAGAATCAGTTAGCTCAATTGAAATTGGACATTTATTCAAACATACAGTAGTTCGGAATTAGTTAGCTTGTTTGATATTTTCATGGTGCTTCGTTTTTGTCATGTAATTGTGGGCCTGTTTCATGACGGTAAAGGTAAAGCTTTATTGATATATTAAAGGAACTGCATACAATGCTTAAGTTCTCTTATATGTGGTGATGTACATGTATAAGTTCTCTGTTATGATGGTGCAGCTCTACTTTCACATTTTTGGGCTAACTGCAGTGCCACTCTACTTCTGGGACTCTCAGCAGCGAATGACGAATCGTCGAACCTAAACCAGCGAATATTTGGCAGCGATAGACGTACAACTGCGACTTACCGTGATTACGTATTGTTATCTTGATGAGGCGATTATGTTATCACAGAGCGCACTCTCAGGACGGACAACTCACAGCTGGCCGCACTCGGTCGCTTAATTTTATTGCGGAAATCTCTGATTTCGAAATGTTCACAAATGGAGTCTGTTGCCTCAAGTCTAATTAAGAGGTATTGCTAAATCAAAAGCCTGCAGCCTGTGCCCCCCCCCCCCCCCCCGTAGCGACGATGTAAGCTAACTGTCCACCTCCCACCCTAAGGACAGCATTACGCACAGTATAGGAGAACTTCAACAGGGCTATAGCCGTAGTGTACACGATACAGCTCAGATGCAATAACAATTGAGCAACACACGGGTTCGAGGGCCGATCAACTCTCAAGCTGTTGTGATTTTTCGAGCATACTACGAAATATGATAAGATAAGCACCGACCTGCATATTAAGTTCTATGCGGTCACCCAAGTCGTCTGTCAGAAATCAATCATGGATAATGTTGCCAAGCGATCTATGCCAGACACGACGTTTGCGTTCAACTAAACCACAGTATAATCTGTTTGCGTCACTCGGTACGATCTATGGAGCTACCGCAAGTCGTTGGTTGTCGCGGTGGCGATGATTCGGTGGCGATTTTCGGGATACCCCCAAGGACGAACTTGTGCCATGTTGCAGACGCCGCCACCGCTGCTCGCATCCGAGAAGGAAATTGTTCGACAGGGTGGAGTAAGACGAAGAACAAAAATAGACGCCGAAAACGAGAACCCGACACAACCGCTACAATAACAACGTCAGAGAAACTAAGTACAATAGAAGTTGCAGAAGATAGAATGGACTCTCGTTGAGGGGGAAAGGATAAAATTACTCAGTGAATTGTGCAGCTTACCCAGTTATGCCACATGCTGTATAAATAGGGCAGCGTCGTTGAAGAACGGCACAGTTATCGACTGCAGCTCGAAGAACCAACCTCAAATCACCATGAAGGCCGTCGTAAGTATTATTTACTACACAGCTTCAATGTCATAATGGATTTCTGCGAGAGGCGCGTGGAATTCTCACAAGTTGTTCAAAACCGAATTGAGGTACGTAAGGCTTGGTTGTAAGAAAATACATTACTATATTTAGAGACTAGAGAGAACGCGCCGTCCAAGTATCAGAACTTTGCTAATGATGTCACTTTGTTCGTATTCGTGTAGCTTGCTCTCGTCGCCCTTGTGGCCTGCATCGCCTCCGCCTACGCCGGCGTCGCCTACGGTGGTCTCGGCTACGCTGCCGCCCCTGCTATCGCCTACGGAGGATACGCCGCTCCCGCTCTTGGATACGGATACGGTCTTGGCTATGGCGGACACCTTGGATACGCTGGACACCTCGGCTATGCTGGACACCTCGGTTACGGCGGACTCTACGGTGGATACCTCCGCAAGTAGATTGATCCTGCTGTTCTGGAACGAAACAGGAAATAAATTTGAAAAAATACCTCATGCTCTCTGAGCGCTAATACATGCGATTTTTCTTGGCTTATGGTAGATATGATTGATTCAAGGGTAAAGACTGTGAACTCCCAGCATCGATACTCCAGCAAAAAAAATCCAGCGCCCGTGTTAGTAAGATTCTGAAGCATAATTCTGATGATGGTGACATGCCACGATGTTGACGATGGTTAATTAGATGTATGAAAATAATCCAGTTGGGTACAGTAGTGATTGGCATATATTTTTTGCACATCATAAGTCTATATACTTAGCCTTGTAGTAATTTCTACCTAGCCACATATATAAGGCCTTAGTGAATCCTACAGAGTTGCAGAGGTCCCAGATCACTTATCACTCTGCTGCCGGATACTGCTGAGAAGTACCTCACACCTACATGGTTACGAGTTCTGTCACGCTTGTGTTCTTGGAACATACCTAAGCTAATATATCTGTAGTGTTTCTAAGCCATGGCTAAAGTCGGCCTCTAGTTGACTTATCAATGTCTTTTGGCCTGCAACGCCACCTAGTTCCCCGATAGATGAACATGTATTGTCGAAAATAACCTTACATCTATGCGATGGGTTTCCCATACGAAGGATAATTACAGTACGTGAACACAGCGGATATCAAAGGACACGACCCTTGTGGCAGCGTGAATCGAGAGATCAAATAGTAGTGAATAATCGTGTACTAAGTTGTCTGTGGCTCCATGTTAAGACGCAAACGCTAAATTCGGATTGGTATACTTTTCGTTTGGAGCAGCGCCGGCGATTTGTAAAATGAACTATTTAGTCGACTTATCGAGTGCACAAAGCCCAATCATGCGGATACTGAAATACATAATACTAGAATATTTGCAAGCCCTTCGGTAATGACTTGACCATAGTCGTTCAAGTCATGCTAAACTCTGCAGGCGATATATCTCCTACTATTTTATAAGAGCTACCTTGAACTTCCGTTGTTTCTTGGCTTAGCCCGCACATTATGCTCATTATGTACCACGTGGCGAGCCAGATTCTAATCCAAACATTTGAAGAAATAATTTGGTCTGGTTACAAGAGCGAGCCCATTAGCCCTGTGATTCATTCCCCATGAGTAGAAACGTCCTCGACCTCTTAATAATACGCCCAATATCAGTTGTTGGATCATGCTATATATATATATATATATATATATATATATGGAGCCCGACATCGTATCTGTGAAAGGCTTCTCTATACGTGAGAGATAGCATTTGCCATTTCAGTTGCATTTTTTTCAGCCTACCATCTTTATATAATATATAGCGGATTGCCTTCGCCAAGTTTTAGCCTGCCGCCGATGAGACCAATGCATTATACCTTACTTAACTTTGATAGTGGTATCCACTCATGACACCATATGATACAAGCTCAGCCGCCTCTGGCGGCGGTATCGCTGGACCTACTGGAAGAGTCCTATCGTTTGCGAAGTCATCCGCTTCATCCACCTTGGCTTTTGACCACCGTTATAAACGCGACTTTAGTATTTCGGTCAGTGATTGCAATAATGCTACTGATATATAACAATTCCGCAAAGAGGTTTGCCATTATGATGGTGGCCATTCGATGGCGATTTTCGGGATGGATACGCCCAAACACTGACTGTTACGCCGTTCTGCAGATACCGTCGCTCGGATCTGAGGAGGAAATCGTCGGACACGGTAACGTTAGACGACGAAGACAGAACACGCAAACAAGACCCGCGACAACAGCACAAATAACAACAGAATCAGGCAAGTAGAATATACGTTGCAGAATATCGAATGGATGTTCATCAAGAGCGAGCGAGAGACAGTCTCAGCACAAATTGGGCCCGACCCAACTGTATACCACACCGTGTATAAATAGGCCACAGCTGTTTGAGACAGCATAGTTCTCGACTGCAGCTCGACGAATCAAGCACAAATTACAATGAAGGCTGTCGTAAGTATCCTCCACTCTTAGTCAATTCAGTGTTGAGATTTATGTTAAGACTAAGCTCGGATTCATTCAAAGTCTCATAGATGACTTTATTGAACTCCTAC
Organism: Stratiolaelaps scimitus; assembly: GCA_019614645.1. Taxonomy (NCBI): domain Eukaryota; kingdom Metazoa; phylum Arthropoda; class Arachnida; order Mesostigmata; family Laelapidae; genus Stratiolaelaps; species Stratiolaelaps scimitus. The sequence continues at coordinate 5,431,817 of JABWDB010000016.1, forward strand.
ATACTAGAAAATACCTCCAAGTAATAGAGAATGCATACCCTCCAAGTATCATAATCTAGCTAATGATGTCACTTTGTTCGCATTTGTGTAGCTTGCTCTCGTCGCCCTTGTGGCCTGCATCGCCTCCGCCTTCGCCGGAGTCGCCTACGGTGGTCTCGGCTACGCTGCCGCCCCTGCTATCGCCTACGGAGGCTATGCCGCTCCCGCTCTTGGATACGGCTACGGTCTTGGCTATGGCGGACACCTTGGATACGCTGGACACCTCGGCTATGCTGGACACCTCGGTTACGGCGGACTCTACGGTGGATTCCTCCGCAAGTAGATAGATCCTGCTATCATAGAACGAATCAGGAAATAAATCAGGAAAAATACGTCATGCAGTCTTTCTTGACTAATAAATGCAATGAAGGCTAGAACAAGAAATCGAAAATAGCGTTCACCATCAGAGTCTTATACGGATCTCGTAAGGGTCAATGGACACTAGGAGCAATTGAAATAGTGCTTGACTAGGCTAACAATGGAAGGACCACATCTTCAAAATCATAGACCCTATTCTCTTAATCTCCTTGTCTTCGGAGAGTTATCTCATATTACGTCGACGACAGGGTCTTGGACACAGGCGAGGAGAGACTAGCATCTCGTCAACTCCCTTTGAGCTCGGCGCTAGGCCCGATATTCTAGATACTCGCCAACGACACTGTCCACATATCCCAGATCTCTCTGATTGAGTGGAATGTGTCGCAAACGTTGATAATCTAATGCTGACGTTCTCGGGGAGACCAGACAACTTGGTAGAAACTAGTTATGCTAGACACGGGACTCATGTAACGTACATGCCGAGTATGCCGGTGCTAGAAGAATTAAGGTGACAGCCAATTTGCCGCGAATGATGCCGAGAGTCAGAGGAGTCAAGGAATGCACTAGACAACTATTGGAATTTGTATCGGAATCAGTGGCAATATATTATGGCAATATATCCGCTGACTATCCTCTGATAGGTGGAACCGGACCCCGTGGTCTGGGGCTCCCTCGTAATATCTACTAAACCGCAGTAATCTATAGTGTCTCCTTCTGAGGCCTGGCACCACTATGTAGCATTACTTCAGAGGCATCGATGTGGGGGAGCTGTGAAGTTGCTCATCTTTTAGGCATCCTCTTCCTCTATCACAGCCTGGCCGGTAGGTGAAGATATATCGAGCTAGCTTTTCTTTCAAGAAGGCCCTGAAGATAGAGACAAAAACGCAAGGCGTCGCAATGCGGATCAACCATGAGCATACATGTTGATCCACAAAATACCCACTGAACCTTAGAAGAGAAATCTAACATATGCCTTAGGCAGGCTGGAATAGTGGCGATGAAAGGTTTATTAGGGCCAAACGTCGGTCCACACGTCTCCATTCACAGGGGAGGGCGTGGATTCGGAACTATGAAAAATACTCCTCGTCTCTCTGATGGTGCAAAAATGCATTTCCCTCATTTAGTATACATATATATATATATAATAAATGATTGTGTTGACGTGCAATGATATTAACAATTTGTTTACCGCCTAATAGGCAGGATTGTTTCCAACACGTCATTATCATTTGTAAAGATAGCTTTGCTTGTAGCAGCTAGTAGAGGTTCCTACGAGGTGATGGCATATTCCGCTACATTAAAATGTTATTGTCTATGATCTTCGTGGGTTTGGATCAACTATTAACAATCGTTAATGACTAATTGTGTTTGTAAGAGCATTCATACCTCACTATTCCGGCCTACCTCATGTATATGTTAGATTTCTCTTCAAAGGTCGGTGGGTGGTTCGCCGGTCCGCTTTCTTTCATAAGCTGCAGTTGATATTTTTGACCTGGACAAGTGATATTACTCATACACCGACGGCATCCCCACTTCAATTCCAACAGATTCTAATCCAGACATTTGAAGAAATAATTTGTTGTAGTCGGTGTTAAAAAAATATTAGTGGCACACGCCTTATACCCTCAATTACAAGTCCAACATCAGGTGTTAGATCCATGTTATATATGTAGTGAGATATCGTATCTGTGAGGGCTTCCCTATATATCTGATAGCATTTGGGTTCAGCATCGCCAGCGGTTGTTCTGAGTTCCCACCAGTAAACCTTTTTCATGGATGGAACAAGCTTTGGCCTACTGGACTTCCATTCCCATCGTCTGCAGATACTTCCGCCTTATCCGTCCTAAACCTATCACCCTTTGCCAAAAAGCCGATTTCAGTGTTTCTGTCTATGATTGTGCTGTCATATCTATATGGGCGCCGTCAAAAGATCCGCTATCACAGTGGCTATTCGATGCCGATCTTCGGAATGGACGCACAATTTCACTTGAGCCACACTGCGGACACCGCTATTCGCATCTGAGAAGAAAATCGTCGGACAGTGTGGCTTTGGACAACGAAGACAGAACACGCAAACAAGAGTCGCGACAACAACCACCATAACAGAAGAGAAGAAGCTAAGTGCTGTAGATGTTGCAGAATATCGAATGGGCATTATGGCTGAGAGAGGGAGAAAAAGCGAGCACAGTCTCAGAACGAACGGGCCCCACCCAATTATGCCATACGTTGTATAAATAGGCCACAGCTGTTTGAGGACAGTATAGTTCTCGACTGCAGCTCGACGAATCAAGCACAAATTACAATGAAGGCTGTCGTAAGTATCCTCCACTCTTAGTCAATTCAGTGTTGAGATTTATGTTAAGACTAAGCTCGGATTCATTCAAAGTCTCATAGATGACTTTATTGAACTCCTACATACTAGAAAATACCTTTAGAGAATGCATACCCTCCAAGTATGAGAACCTAGCTAATGATGTCTCTTTGTCCGCATTCGTGTAGCTTGCTCTCGTCGCCCTTGTGGCTTGCATCGCCTCCGCCTACGCCGGCGTCGCCTACGGTGGTCTCGGCTACGCTGCCGCCCCTGCTATCGCCTACGGAGGCTATGCCGCTCCCGCTCTTGGATATGGCTACGGTCTTGGCTACGCCGGACACCTTGGATACGCTGGACACCTCGGCTACGGAGCTGCCCCTGTTTACGGCGGGCTCTACGGTGGATACCTCCGCAAGTAGATTCATTCTGCTGCTACAGAACGAATCACGAAATAAATTTGAATTGAAATATCGGATGCCCCCTAAGCGCTAAAAGATGCTATCTTTTTTGGCTTTCGAATTGCGTTGCTATTATATTTTACGGTCTTTGGTGAATCTGAGCAATCCTTTTGAGTGAGCGGTTAGCATTATTTCCCCATAGTATGCTTCCTATTTATTCTATACTCCTAATTAAGTGAGGATTAAATTTATTTATGAAGAAATTATGAAGAAAATGTATATACTATACATATATAGTATTGTATATATAAAAAAATTACCCGCTAATTGGCCCTTCATCTAGTTGAGGAAAGTAATTCACTCGGGAAAATCATTTTTTTCAAAGAATCTCGTTTGTATCTGCTGTAAATGTAGACGATGAGGGATAATAGGCATTACTCCAAAGGGAGGTAGAATAAACCATCACCTAATCCATATCCAGTAAAATGGTTGATGACCCGAAGACTATGGCCGACGAGCACTGCAGCAATACTCATTTCGAAAATGTGCTTGGCATTCTTTTCTGGTTAAGCTCAAATTCGCACGCTCATCCTCAACATGGAATTGTCTGAATTCAAAGCTTGCTCAGATGCTGAACAAGGCTTCAAGTGGTCGACTGAGAAGCTACTAGTTGTCTCGATGACCGAGTGGTGATTTCAACTTCACGTGCAGTAGACGTTTTGCAAGTGATCGAACGCGGGACTCAAATAGTAATTCCTAAGTGAAGTCGGTGTTCACGTCAGTAAAGGCCCAACAGGGGCACCTGCAATTGCGAGGAGAAAACCTTTCACTTGTTCCTCTATTGGGAATTCCGCAATCTAACTTAATTTAAGGTTCAAGTCAAGAACTACTTCGTGAAACGGCGATACTATTTTAGTATAGATAATATATTTCAAGATGCGCATTTTGAGAAGAGCAGAACACTCTATAAGTATAAGGTGTTCCGAAAACGGGAGACTAACCAAAGTTTGACTGTTGCGAAACTAACCTCTTTTTTACTTCATTCATTTAATTACTAACCTCAATTTTTTAGTTTTAATCTTTTTTTTTAATTTTAATAAAACTAACCTTACTTTATTTTACTGGTAATGCATGTATATTTGGACTGTATATGCTAAAACAAAAAAGAAGAGAAGAATCACAAAAAATTACCCCAGGGACGTCGAACTTTTATGAAATGTCTCAGGCGCTGTAGTTGACATTAAAGCGGTTCGTAAGTTCCTGTAGTCTAGATGCTGCCTATTCCTGTATCATGCTCTGTACTTCTCGAATTACTTATGGTCTTGAATATTTCGGTCTCACATATGCCAGTCAGATCTCGCCGACTCTCGTTCTCAAAAAACGCGCTCTCATAGCCATTGTTCACATTTCTCCTCTCGGTCCGTCCACAGCAATTTTCATTTCCAATAGCATTTTATCTTTCCCAATTCACATTACTTTTACCTTCTGCTGTTGCCTTACCTTCACTATGATTATCCACGGGTTCATCCCGAATGTTGTGGGCCCAGTAGTCTCCTCGAATAGCACTTCTTTATGCCAGCATCAAACTGTTGACAAAGAACTTCCACCGAGCCTCATGGGCAGACTCGCTAATATACCCAACTGTTGTTTGCAGACACAATCCTGACACAATTTTGGCCCTTTGTTCCAATAATAATAATAATAATGTTTAAAATCGAAAAATAAGCGAAAAAATCGAAAAAAGTCTTAAAGCTTTACTCCGATTTTAAGCAAAGTTGGCTCTCGTAAAAAAATTCACAAAGGGTCATAAATCTGTGAAAATGTCAGACGTTGGTTGGGTCCGTTATCGAGGTTCGTAACCCTCCCAATATCCCATAGATGGAGAAGATGCACTGCCAAATGTCCCCTGTGTGCCTCTGTATGTCGTTACTAAATAAATCGACTTTTTCAAATAGGTGGCTCAACATTGTTCGCAATGCTTAAAAAATTAACAGTATTGCATAGCAAATTCAATAGAGGCTCGTCAATGTATCCTTGACAGCAGCGTGTTGGCGTTGCTCATTTGTAGGATACTCTTGAATCCGTTGAGTCTAAGCGCTACTTTTAGCGATTGTCGATATTAGGAGTGAATTGATATAGGGGCATTTCACCTTTAGACCCATTTCTCGTGATATCCCTTAAAGTCATCCTTTATATTGTTAAACATTTCCCTCTAAAACCGTATCTTTTGAAGTAGGCAATAAATAGCCCAACAAGTGAAGTAATTGCGTTGCACTGTCACTGAATGAATGATAATAATAATAATCAATGCACTGTTACCGTTTGAATGCTTCAAACCGTTGCAGCATTTCACTGCCAAGGAGTCACAGAGAATGAAGACTTTCTCATATATGAAGGTTTATTCGAAATGCATTAAGTAATGATTGAGTTATATAGGCTAGCGTCATGGGCTATGTAGAATAGCCTGTAGCAGTTCTACCATCTGCGATGTTTGTTTATTGGGCTGGAACTTACTCAATTTTACATCCCTCTTAATCATTTAGTGGCATAATTAGCTTAGATTTCTTTTATTATCCTTAAATATCACTTTCTCATTAAGGGACATTTTCAATATCCGATACAAACCTTTTCTTTTGTCATACCAATTTTATGTCTCAAAATGTCTTCGTCAAGTTTGCATTCATCGACGGACTCGACCAGAGTGTTCAGTACCTACTCAGCTTTATTTTCTATACTCCCCAGATATCCTAGTTGTTTGTGGGCACTACTGCTTGAGAGTGGTCATCCTAGCTCCCGTTAAGGCAACTATTTGACAGACGTCACAAGACTCGACCTTGTGGAACAGTTGCCGAGCCTTCTGCTTCATCCACCTCAGCTTATAGACCACCGTTATAAATTCGACTTTAGTATTTCGGTCGGTGATTGCAATAATATTGCGCGATATATGCGGATTCCTCGGAGAGGTCCGTCATTATGATGGTGACGATTTTCGGGATGGATACGCCCAAAACTGACTGTTACGCCGTTCTGCAGACACCGTCGCTCGGATCTGAGGAGGAAATCGTCGGACACGGTAACGTTAGACGACGAAGACAGAACACACAAACAGGACCCGTGAGAACAACACAAATAACAACAGAATCAGCCAAGTACAATATACGTTGCAGAATATCGAATAGATGTTCATCAAGAGCGAGCGAGAGAGAAAACAAGAACTGTTTCAGCACAAATTGGGCCCGACCCAACTGTGTACCGCACGGTGTATAAATAGGCCACAGCTGTTTGAGAACAGTATAGTTCTCGACTGCAGCTCGACGAATCAAACAAAAATCACAATGAAGGCTGTCGTAAGTATCCTCCACTCTTCGTCAATTCAGTGTTGAGATTTATGTTAAGACTAAGCTCGGATTCATTCGAAGTCTCATAGATGACTTTATTGAATTCCTACAAACTAGAAAATACCTTTAGAGAGTACATACTCTCTAGTATCAGAATGATGTCTAGCTAATGATGTCACTTTGTTCGCATTCGTGTAGCTTGCTCTCGTCGCCCTTGTGGCTTGCATCGCCTCCGTCTACGCCGGCGTCGCCTACGGTGGTCTCGGCTACGCTGCCGCCCCTGCTATCGCCTACGGAGGCTATGCCGCTCCCGCTCTTGGATACGGCTACGGTCTTGGCTATGGCGGACACCTTGGATACGCTGGACACCTCGGCTATGCTGGACACCTCGGTTACGGCGGACTCTACGGTGGATTCCTCCGCAAATAGATTGATCCTGCTGTTATAGAACGAATCAGGAAATAAATCAGGAAAAATACGTCATGCTGACTGAGTGCTAATAAATGCAATCTTTCTTGCCTTACGGTAGATAAGAGTCTTAATGTAGTTGTTCTCAGCTATTCTTCATCACTTGTTCGGTGGTATGATTTCTAATAATAATGCACCATGGAAAATGCATGAAAAACTGTGTAAATGAATTACCTCGTTGGTATCTCATATTTCACCCAGTTTTCAGCAATACTGTCTGTGTGATGAAGAAGTAAAATTGGACCTTCTTAAGAAGTATTTAACCGAACGTCTAAAACCAAAACGCGGTAAGATGCTTCGATGAAGCTCGATAGGACACACGTGAATTAGACTGAGCTCATTTTTCGAAGTAAGTTTCTCTGGGAGGACAATCATATTAAAATTTAAGGGAACGATCCTTGGAACACCCTTTTTTTTACTTTCACAATATCAACGAGCTGTTGGAAGGCTAGATAAGCTAGAAGGGAGAAGTAAGGCATCTTCTAAGAGTAGATAAATAAGAATATCAACAGTGTAAAATTAAACAAAAAAACAACAAGAGCACACCCGACATCGAGTTGTCAGTTAGCTAATTTCCGTTATTCTTCTGCACAACCCACGTACATGCGTCACGTAGAACTGTAATAAATATAGGCGCGATATTCGGACACTTTCCGATGTTACACTATACGTTGATTCGGGCAATTGCCATAACCTTAGTCAACATTGTTGAGCTGCTGGATAGAGATCTCATAGAATTTCCATAATGGTGTGAACAATGACCAAAGGCTAAACAACGGTTTGTACTAAATAGAACATTTGAAATCAATACCACTTTTGAATATTATTTAATATTTATTGCAATAGCTCTGTAACCTTACCTTGTAGGATTGAGTTGAAGAATCAAAACCTGTCTCCAGATCTCCTTCATTCGATTCAATGTTTGCTAATCCATCCGTCCTTTCATTCGGAAACATGCGAACAATAGACACGCTCCGTAATGATGGTACTGGCCAATAAATATGCCCTTGACAAGTAACCGTTACAGCATCCGCTCTTTAGTGATCCACGCTATGGATCGCAAGTAGAGCTGTGCCATCGGGTCACGAAGAATCTTGATACTGAATTCTCTTATACTCGGTTGTTGTGGTGCGGAGAGAAGCACGTCACGTGTACATGGGAAATCATTTCGCAAGTTGACGTGTCAGACCGCTGCAGATCCGCTTTTTGAGTTAGCTGTACAGCTACAAAGTCTCGTGTAGTGAAGTTCTCTCTTCACTGAGCAATGTTCGACTCTAGTTGCCAGCTTAAATCGGTATACCCCGCGCCCTCAACGGCACTCAAGTGCCGAATGATCGGCGATGTGTAGCTGGGCCGTGGGCGTTGCTTAGCCCAAAGTTTGACCTCGATCATCGGTCTGGCCTGCGGTTTAGTCCCGTCCACTGTAAATTAGTGAATGTATATAAACCAGAAGTGCTATTTTACAAAATCATAGGCCCAGAGTGCTCAGTATCATGGCGAACAGGATGGACAAACACATAGTCTGTCTGAGTCTTCAACGAGAGGCTTTTTGACAGAATTTGAAATGAGCTTCCACTTGGATGGTATCCCATTCGTCTGTGGATTCCTCAGCTTTACTCATTAGTAATCACCCATTAATAATCGATTTCGGGGTTCCTCTCCACATTTGCGGTGACGCTGCACGATCTATGCAACGATGCCATACAGCGCTCCACTTGGCCAATTTTCAGCTTGATACCCCCAAGGACGAACTTCCGCCATGTTGCAGACACTGCCACCGTCGCATCTGAGAAGGAAATTTTTGGACCGGGTGGAGTTAGACGAAGAACGACAACACAAACAAGAACGAATGGTAGAAAACAATCAGAGCAACAACAACAACAGCAACCGCAGCAGCTAAGTGCAATAAATGTTGCACAAGTAATATAGAATGGACTTTCATTGTGGAGGGGAGAGAGAGAGAATGCGAGAGAAACGAGTCTCAGTGCGAATTGGCCCGAACCCAGTTGTGCCGAATACTGTATATATAGGGCACAGCTGATATACAGCAGCATACTTCTCGACTACAGCTCGAAGAATCAAACACACATCACCATGAAGGCTGTGGTAAGCATTTCCTGCTCGAATTCATTGAATGTTCATATTCATGCTAAGAACAGAGAATCTCAGAGATCTTTCACAACCACAGAGTACCAATACCGTTCGCGTGTCAGAACCTAGCTAATGATGTCTCTTTGTCCGCATTCGTGTAGCTTGCTCTCGTCGCCCTTGTGGCCTGCATCGCCTCCGCCTACGCCGGAGTCGCCTACGGTGGTCTCGGCTACGCTGCCGCCCCTGCTATCGCCTACGGAGGATACGCCGCTCCCGCTCTTGGATACGGATACGGTCTTGGCTATGGCGGACACCTTGGATACGCTGGACACCTCGGCTATGCTGGACACCTCGGTTACGGCGGACTCTACGGTGGATACCTCCGCAAGTAGATTGATCCTGCTATCATAGAACGAATCAGGAAATAAATTTGAAAAAATACCTCATGCTCTCTGAGCGCTAATATATGCTATCTTTTTTGGCGTATGGTTGATATGATTAATGGTATTGCAGTAGCTATTTTTATAGAGGTAGGTGAACACTAGACTCGTTAAGAAAATTATTACCGTCCCAGTACTTGTTGGGTGTGGGAGATTGGAGTTCTCCGCTGTGATGCCATAAACAATGGCCGTGGAATTCCAAGGGCTCACCACAGTTTACATTTGTGGAGGAACTATCAAATCAATGCTTGTGTGCTATTATGCTTGAGACTCATTTAGACTTGCCCCAGTCCCTTAAGTCCGAGTAATACCCACGTGACTATATTGTATTCTAATTCGAATCTTTGTCAATTCTAGCATATCTTAATGAAACTTCGATAAACAAAGGAACAAAGATAGGATGGCACACAGTGAAGGCCACCAGGTCCTTCGGGGAGGGTACGAAGTATTGCTGGGGTTTCGTATTTCGAACGTAAACGAGACTAAAAATCTAGGTGTAGTGCTTACACAATCTGTGTCAGCATAGAGAGAATTGACTCGCGGTAATATGCAGCGTTTAGAGTTTTATTCATCCACACTAAAATCAAACGTTTTCTTAAAATACTTATATAGAGGCATCCTCTTGCTTCGTATTATTTATATTGCTCTTTTCTCTTATTATTTCAAATATTTCTGAAACATTTCTAAGGTCTTGATTAAACTTAGCTTCATTTTGATAGGCTGCTGAATTTTAAGCAACTAGAAATGCTTTGAACTCGTTCCATTAAAGTTACGATTGTCCAAGTAATTTGCGTATGTTACTTCAGTGAATGTTTGATCATTCGAACTGCAGCTTTCGCCTGGTAGCCTTTCAATGCTTCTGCGCATCCGAGTGAGATGACCGGTAGCTATAATATGAGTGTAACTGCAATGTCCATAAATATTTTGTTAATAAAGTAAACGGATTTTATTATTGTAGATCCCACTTTGGACACTATTTGTTCATTGTTTGAAACCTCGTTTGTGCTAATTTTAGAAAGCTTCTAGAGAAATCTAACTAAATCTGTAAAAAGCGATCATTTTTGGAATTTTTGAAGATTATGTTAATTATTATTTTTATATACTCATTGCTGTATATCTCTGCTTATGAAGTCCATGGGGGCTTGCGAAGGCACTCGTACCGATTCTGTAATCCTTTCGCATATAGTCGCTGCAGGCCGGTCTATATTATAGCCAGTCTCGGAACAACTACCAATTCCTTCTCATTAACGAAAACCTCGTGATTATCTCGCAGGTCGAGTGGGTCAGACGCCATAGAAGAAGTGCCACGCACCTCCATTCCTCGTGTAAAGGGGTCGAGAACCTTTGACAGATAAAAGGTATTTGGCTTAGGTCGTGCCATTTTTTTAATTTCACTTACAATTAATAGTGACATGTGTTCGGCCCAAATTGAGTCCACCTCGGCATGGCCCTTAATGAAAAGTCGTGGTGGTATGGAATACCCTTATTATTTATTGTGAGGCATATATTGGCTATATGTTCCAAGATTAGTCCAAGAATTGGGTGCTACTGTAGATTTTCTGGACGTGTAGACATTTTCTACTTGATTTGGGCTATCATATGACAGGCACGATTATATTGAGATAAATGATGCCGATTCCGGGGCTCCCGTAGGTGCTATGCAGTTCCCTACACCCTGGCCAGCACTGTAGTTACTCTCTCATGAGCTCTCAATCTGGACAAGTCCTTGAAGCAATACCACAAAGCGGTACCGACGTCTGCCGCAGAAGGGAGACAAATGGAGGTTAGTTATGGAAACATATAATTGATGTGGACCTAGAGGGTTTCCTAAATGTAGTTGTTCGAGCTGGATAATGTGCGAGATAGCGAACATCATACCGACGTCCACTAATTGCCTAACTAAATAGATCAATTAGAGGTATGCCAATCAATTACTGGCTCATTAGAGGTATGCTCAGTGATATGTATACAGTCACTTGTAGCTTGAAGTTAACTCATTTTAAGTTGAATTTCACCAGCCAAGATAGAGCACCCACAATGCTTGTCGATGTCACAAGTTACTTGGGACTAGCATTAACCTCTTCATTTAATCATTGAAAACCAGAGGATACATGCTACAACATTATTTGCCGAAACTGTTCATGTTGTGATGATAGCACAAGTAATTTACCCCGAAGCAACCTGTGAGTAGAGCTCCACAAGGGGTATGCGGGCAATGGCTCGAGCTGACGCCGGACGATAGGTAATGAAAAGATACACGTGGAATATGATGATATATTGTACTAATTCACCACATCCACTGTGATGGGATGTGATCACCCCCAGAAGAACGCTCCATGTTGAGATTCCGCGTCGTACCGCTCCATGGCCAAGACACGATATTTCTGTCAAACAAATATCGCTTTCGATCCAATCGGGGATGCCTTAAGTGGGCCATGAAACACTGGCCCGTCAGTCGTAGTGGTGCGTTCGATGCCAAATTTCGGGTGGGGCTTTCCCAAGGACGTCAGACGCTCGCTCATCCCACTACTACGCATAGTATAGTTTTATCATAGCGGTAGCAGCAGCAGTAGCAGTCCATGATCGTGGACGAATACTTCCGAGGGGGACACCAACGTCCCGTAGCGCGCAGTATCGGAGACAGATGTCTGACAATTTACACAGTATTAAATATAACAGCAGCAAGAAATTCAGCAACGATAGCAACAGCATCAACTGTCGAAATGCGAAATTGCAACAAGCATCGAACCACATCAAATTCGAGAATCACTCGAAGAAACGATACTGACACAGTGAGATTGAAAACGAGAAAGAGAGAGAGAGAGAAGTCACAGGCGGATAGATATAATGTGTAAACTAAGCCAGATTCAACTGATTGGATCTCGATACGAACTGGACATGCAAACGATCGCGTATAGGCGTCACTGCTTTTGAATGAATTCGGGACAACGTCATCAGCACCGGTAGCATGAAGGTCGTTGTGATTCGTTAGTCATCTCGCTCCATACAGCAGGATTCCATTGAATCCTCGAATTCTATAATATGATACTATATATGAATCATACACATAATAGATAAATCATATCAATTTTATAGCATTACCGAATAGGTGATGCTTAAGCGATATTTCGGCCGAGACGACCTCGGCAGCATTTTCTCAAGTGCAAGCAATGTGATTTTGTTTCTTTCGAAGATGGGAAATGCTCCTTGCATGATCTGTGGCTGTTAGCGGCCAGAAAGTAAGAGATGATTTCTTCCGTGCTTGTTGTCCATCCAACGCTCGTCAGCTGATGGTAGTCTCCCGACAATATGGTTCCTCTCTCATAGCATGCGGGTTTCACTATTGTAGTGTCAACCATTACCACCTCTGATACTATCAGCGAAGATTGAGTTCTTCCTTACGGGATTCTGTCAGCTTTAGATATAACGGTGGACCTACCGCATATCTGATTCGGTCGTCCACGTACGTTAGTCGTACCGTTTGAAAACGTAAATAACAACTATATATATATATATATATATATATATATATATATATATATATATATATAACTTACGCTAATTCTGTCCTGTGTCCAAAAAAATCTGCTTTATAATTACAAAACATATTTAACGACCTATTCACTTTGACATCAATATTGGTGTAATTGGATGGTTCGCAGCCGTTGAACAAACTTCATAAAGTTCGTCAACAGTGAACGAACATAAATTTGTCTCGACCAAACGCTTCAGTGTCCGATTAAGTGAAGAAGCATTCTCATTGACATGCCTGGACCGGTCTGGCCTGAGCTTTATGCAGTGTTTTCTCTCTAAGTGCACAGTGTGTGCATTTGTTCTGTAAAATCAGACGACTGTCGGGTCATAAAACGATTGGGATGAATTTGAGATAAATTCGCGCTTTTGTTTGTTGTGTTGTGCTTTTGATAAAATTCTGTGGGTCCACATTCATAATCCACGTGCGAAAAAAACGGTGGACGCGAGGTCGAGTATAAAATACGTGAGACAAAATATGTTTGATTTTCGTTAGATACATCTTTTATGACTATTCAAATTAAATTTCTGCTGACATTTGCCGTGTTTATTTTAACTAACTTAACCTTGTTATGAGCAAGTAATCCCAATAATTTTCATGATTTATTTTACAACACACCAAGTCAAATATTATATCTATATTTCTGAGTGTATTGCGTCCAAAAAATATATTTGGATGTACATATATATATATATATATTATAATGAATTGAGCTGAACAAGTGGGCCGTCAGACTGTGATTGAAAGTTTTGATATAACGTGTGTGCCTTCCATTGCATGGAACAATGGACAACAATATTCGTTATATATTCTGGAGAATTATTTAAGATTTTGTTGAAAACTGTATGTTGCCTTACCTGCCGCTGTACATGGTGTTCATTCAAAGTGTATGAGGGCCAACATCGGTGTGGTTTTTAATTCTCGATTCCATTGTGCGGTGGCGAGGTGCTACTCATATAGTCCATGGGAAGAAGGTTTTTCACACTCCCCACGTAATTACAATACAATACACTTGATTTGACAACAGCCAACAACGGTCAGCATTGGACACCTTCAAGCTCTAACATCCTGTTGCCTCCCAGTTAGTTCTTGTGGACTGTTGAACCATACAGACGAGAAAAATTCCAAGTGGTGGGTAGCCACCGTGTTCAATGACATATTATAACCGATTACTAAGCGCATGCGGTATTAATGTAGTGTCTAATCAAAAGGGTGAATTGCATAAGTAAAAGACAGAAGTTTGATTTATAATATTACTGAGCTCCAATATAGTGACAGTGTCTTTCCGCTATACTTGTTGATATATATATATATAATCTTTAACTTTCATAACCTGTCGGCCGAAGCAAACTTAGGGCACTTGTCATTGTTTTAGTCCGTTGCTGAGGGAAGGTCTATATATTTAAAGTGTTCTAAACAAAGGGTATTTGTTCAAAATACGCCAAATATTTATTTACTTGGTAAGCCATACGAGTACTGAACCATTTGACGTTTACAGAGTAATTCTTGGTATACGGTAGGTCTTAACTAAAAAAATTTCAGTTAGAGATGAAATTTATATTATTCTAACTAGAGTTGAAACACTTGGCATATAATTTTGCTGGGTTCATCAATGTATAGAACATAAATGATTATAAACAAAGTACTTACGCATATACACATTGGGGACGATATGGCCTCAGCTTAATCCTCATGTGAGACCAAGTCAACGTTGTCAGAATTGTCACACTGGCAATAGTCAAGCCACCACTTGGATGAAAGATATAAATTGTTTAATTTATACATAAGTAAAACGTGTAGTCACATCAAGTTATAGTTATCGAATGGTATCGTATAGAGTATACTCTTGGTCGACTTGCCAGGTCTTGTATATGAACAACTAGGAAGGTATCGTCGGGAGCAAAGGTCGTAACGTTTGCACAGTCACATGTTATAGTGCCACCTTTTCAAGCACATACGGTGCAGAGTGTGCTAAATATAGCAAACGGGCAAACATCTTCACTGCAGACAGCTTATGTGACGCCCTGTAAAGTGCGGCTTTTTTTAGGCAGTTTTCAAGCAACAGGAAGTCTGGAATAGCAACGTCGGTCATTTTGTGACACCCTGACACGGCACAGCAATAACAAAAATCTGACAAGCATAATACTCACTTAGCTTTTCAGCGCCAACGGATGACATCCAGTCCACACGCACAGAGGTACACGGGCTTGCACAATCTCTAAGTTAGTCGGCTCCACCAGACCATTAATTAGGATTAGTTGTGTCACTATTTAAAGGGCATCGCAGCAAAATTGTGTTGGAAAGCAAAAATAGCTTGTATGTTACGCTTAGAAATATACGAACCAGTCTTGACTGTTACGTTATTCTAATCTTAAGCACTGTGCACAAAAATAAATGTCTCATTATATAGGAGAGATAATCTAGCATGCAAATACATAAAGAAGCGTACTGATCTTAAACATTAGGCTATTTGTTTCCAAAGCAATCTTAGGCGTATATATATGATATATATATATATATAGGAATTTTCTGCCACTTTGACATATTTCGATATATAATTATCCAACGAAATTCAAAGTATTTACGACAGCACGTTGAGTCGGAGCAGTATTTGTTAACGATGATAACATATTAGTTAAATCATTGTGATTTATTCTAGTGTTTAAACGCCTCACGTGTGCCATACTCAGACGAAAGTGTAGAAGCAAATAAAGCACGCATGTAGCGTGGGCAAATAGGCGTGCGTCCTTGTTCTCGACGCGATACTCGATCAGGACAAAAGCAGGCAACGATAGTAAAAGCTTCACTTATCCCCTCTCGCGCAAAAACTGGGCAGCGCCTCTATCCAGCCGTGCAGATAAATTCGTGTAGACCAAGCGTATCCTATTTCAAAGGCAACTCTACCGTGACCTCGGCGTGGCCGCGGTACGCATCTGTTCTTATCTGTAGACTTGCAGCCAATAGGCTGTACTACAGAATTGCTAGCGGTGTACATGACCCGACGAGTGTGAAAAGCAAATCTCGCCTTGGGAAAACGTGTGTCGTCGTTTTGCAATAGTCAATCGGTTCTAGCGGCAACTCAGTAGCAAAGTTGTAGTAGTACAAAATACTACCATCCAGTGGACACGATTTGGAGCGCTGACACTATGGTATATTTTATGGATTCATTTATGAAGGCTGGCTTGATAACAACTCTGATTCAAATGTATGATCAGCTGTGTTATTACTGTCCGGACAGAACGAACACTAGAGATTTTTTTTGATACTGAGGTCAAGGGCTAACCTTGCATAGGCATCACTCTTCACGATTGAAGTGTTCGAGTGGTAGTGTCCAATTCCTACTGACTAAACCCGCAACTGCTTTGGCTTGGGACGCCATCCCGTACAAAAATTTGAATATTACTTTGGATGACATCTTGCAGGGACCGGCAGTCAGCGGTAAACGCCGACCGTGTCCTATCCCGGAGTCAAATCGAGTTTATTCAAACATACAATAATTAGGAATTATTTCTAGGAATTATTGGGGAGGGGGGGATTAGCTGGGACCGGGGCTGAGGCCGACACTGCGAGCTATCGAACCCTACGCCATTGGGTTATACCATCGATTTTTATCTAGCACTTCGCGAGATCCGCTTTCGTCTGTCCTGTTTCATGGGTCCTCTTCGCTTCTCGTCGAGAATACACCAGTGTTCTACATTGTGTTAGCCTTCAAAGAGAAGGTCGCACGGTTGATCGTTGCAAGTTATTCCCTACATTCGATAGTATATGGTTTTATTAGAATGCTCTCCGACGTTCCGTATCGACGCGCTGATATATCCAACCAATGTTGGAAACTTGTTCGCTTCGTTCGCACCGCAGATTCACACGCGCCTTTCGGATGAACTCAAAGGAAAGATTACACCAGTCTCTCTTCGGGGCTTTCGCAATCGTCTTCAAATAGATCAGACGGAGGGGGAAGTAAGGAAGACTAACGAAATCAATCCGGAATATAATTTCGAGCGACAAGAAACCCGTATAAATGAAGCCGTGGAATCGACTCTCTCTCTCTCTTCTCTCTCACTCTCGGTTGTTATCGTATAGCTCCTCAAGATCGTTCCCATTGGGTAGCTTTCGGGTCTTCTCGTTTTCGCTAGATATCGTATATACATTCGAATAGCGACTCCAGCAACCCGAATGATTGAAGCAGGTTTAACGTTAATATGAGCTATTGAATTTGGCCAGCGTGAAGTTATTGTAGGTAGAAGCATTAGCTATTTTTCAGATGTTCAGACTCCATTGAAAATGTATGTTACATTACAATAGGAATGAGATTAATTCAATGTATTATATAGAATGTATTTAATTTTACGTGTTTGCTTGATCACATTATTACTTCAAGGGCTGAATCCGGCATCTCGATATCGCAAACTCTTCGGTATCTCCTCGTTAAGAAATTTTGCAGTTGGCTTCGTAGGTATCGATTTGAATTGATACATTAGCCTTTGAGTTGCCTTTGAGTGTACGGCTCAAATCGTGGTGTCTCTTAGAGGAACCAGCATGCCTAGCAAAAATGAAGCGTGACTAACATAGCGCCAGGATATCTAAAGCATGTTGGAATCGAGGATCTGTATTGTACAGCATTTCGTGTTCGACTTCTAATAGAACATGGCGGCCGAGCGTCCCCGCATGCCGAGTCTGGAGTCGACACTTCGTAATCATCTTTCCGAAGACAAATTGCACAAGATCAAAGGGCTACCTCATGGAAAGAGGCCTCGGCGTGTCCTACGGATTTGAGCTTGGTGGGAACATTTGAAATGAAAAACGACCATATTTTTAGAATTCAACTCTAAAAGATGGCCGCATGTACCGCTACCGTCTCGGCCTGATAGTCTGAAGCACTTCCCCGATAAAACAGGGTCCGGGGTTGGATTCGCCGATTAAGCGCTTCCATCTTTTCGAGCCAGTATCCTCCAAAATATGGTCATTATTCATTTCAGGCCTTGGTATGGCTTGAAATATCGAGCTAGTTGGATCAGTGCGCAATCTAAGTCGAACGCATTCGTCAAGAGACGCACAACATCTACAGAGCTTCAATCATACAGAGAAGTATATCGCAGAAACAGTTCAACAGAAACTTAGTGCCGCCTTATGTCGCTTTGAAAAACCTACCATCATACTGCTCTTAACAGAGTAAAGGTAAAGGTCTATTGGTTTATTAATGGAAGGATATATACATATGTTTTTCTAGCTGTACTGTACGTTGTAATTCCGTACGTTTCACTTGCAATTTATGCAATTTGCTTCGCAACTTATTGCTGTTATTGTGATTTTTGTATTGTCTCATAATTTCGCTCCTAACGTAGTAAACTAGTCCCCAACTATTTCTCTAATTAATGTATATTTAATGGCACACAATTCTGCGTAAATTAGCCGTTACAGAATCGGCCAAGCTAATCTTGCAGATCAAAACGACTGGAAGACTATTCCATCAGCGCACCGAATATCGACGGGTGCTCCATCACATTGGCGTGCCCTTAGTTGCTATTATGTTTGGATTGTCTTATCGTTGAAGATTATATCGCTGCCCAACAGTTGGGGTTGGAGTTCTTCAGCGTCGCTCGACCGCAACAGGCTTTGTACTTATGGCGTAATGGATATTTACGAGATCAGTTCAGATATAATGTTGAAAAAAAATACGCTGTATCGTCATTTATGACAGTATGCTACAGTAATGACATTACGTATTCGTGTATACAGATGGTTGAACAAAAGTAAGAAAAATCTAAAAGGCTATCAGGCCCTAACCGTGTCATTCACGGGTGGGGAAATTATTATAGATTCATACAGCTAGCATAGATAAGTAAGAAATGATATCTTGAGTAAGCTTACATCACCTGTACACACAGAGATGACAGGCTCTTAGAATTGATTGATGGCTATTTTTCCTTCTCGTTATATCCGCGCTAACGGTCTATCTCTCTCCGATCGCTGAGGTGATAGAGGGGCTTCTGACAATGTTGAGCAACTACAACATCGCCTAAAAAGGGCTTTTAATCACCTACCAATGTGTATTTACCTAGAACGCTTGGCAAGTCCTGCTATAGATACGTGTTGAGAAATGACCGAGAGGAACAAAGGCTGAGCCGTTAACGAGAGTGATTGTTTTTTTGTGATCCCACGCGTCTAGGCAGCGTGAACTTACTGCCCGCGTTCGATACCTCGTACCAGATGCAAAAGACAAATGGCACGTGGTGCTTCGCAGTCAGAGACGTGTCAATCACGTTCTATAGCTATAAAGAGAGCATAGCGTGTAACCCATACCATGCAACCCTCCTGTCCTAAATTATACTTGCAGACAGGAGCTGGTAATACAAACTATTTTTGTAAATGTACGATAGCCAACTCGTGTGGCTTGCCCTTTCACCAATACCTATATAAGAACGTCTAGCGAAACTTTAATTAGGGATGTGTTACGATGCGTCACGAAAGGATAATCGTTAACAAGCGTAGACCACTTACTGAACTGTAAACTTTCGAATACAGCAAAATATCTGAATTGACTACTTGGTGAGATTTCAATGCGTGCAATCGAAGAGCCGTAGATTTGGATTGATGCCTTGCGAACTAACAAGATGATCGGTCTCGCTTTTATATACCGCTATGTAATTTGCTAAACAATCATTATTAATAATTCATATGCGAATTTAATCTTAGGTATTCTTGGTCTAGGCGCCCTCATGGGCACTGGGTTCCGCCGCTGGAAACTGGAAGTGCCGTGTCGTTCAATCAGATAGAAATAAATCTCGAGTATCGTTAAAATTTCGTTCAAGCTATTGTGTACCCATCTGTAATAATTACTGTCGATTTTATTTGAGGAGGAGCTAAACGGGGGTGATGGCCGCTCGTTCTGCAAATCGGCTTCTTTCCTCAATCTATCAGACTATGTCACCGTGCCGGGTGGCTCATGTACTCCACTACCTACATACACTAATTGATTATATTATATTATACCGATAATGGTATAGTAGTAAGATACATAGGCAAATAGTTAGTCCATTCACAGATCTGCTCGTCAACACGCATTTATCCGACCGCAGCCAATACGAATAATCGCAGCGAATGAAATTCTGTTTTAACAAGTTGAGCCGGTAGGGGCTAAGGGCTTCTCGTCTCTGTGATTGGTCTTAATCTCGATCGACAAATTCACCATCACTGGAGCTTCACGGTGAGATAATCTTTGCTTTTGGTTTGTAAGGCAAACTGTAATTGAAAAAGATATGATTAGAAAGGTTATTATCCACAATCGGGGAACAATTTGCATATTGGGCACGCTTACCGATTATGAAAATGGGATTCATTGTTTTTAGATGTTTCAACTAGGATTTATAGAGAAGGGTGTTCTTCAGATGCATTTCACGTTTAGCGGGTACAATTGTAGCCCACTCTTATAATTAAAGAAGTTACATTGTTACAAAATCACAACTTAATCTCAAATCGATACGATTGCTTGCAAGAATTTGAAAATATATCTTTAAATTATTGTGCTTATCTATAAATGACTACGATTCTAAATGGCACCCCGCCCTGATAACCAACCAGTTCGAACAGGTTCAGGCAAATTTTCTCGTTCCAATGCTGCCAAGACCCCGGAGAAAAACCACCGTCTTGTCTCCGAAGTGCCCCCCTGCTGAGTGGTGCCATCTATCGAACGTAAGTAACGAAAAAAAAAAGAAAACAACATTTTACTCATGCCGTTGACCCTGACCCCTGACACCTGTGGCCGAACGGTCACAAACAGTTGGCAGCCAACCAACCAGCCAACGTAGTCAACGTTCAAACTGACGACCTGGATGAGCGTTGAAAATCATCGTCGAACAGAACGCCACTGTCGGGAATTATTTTTGCGTTTGATTTACTCGCTCTGTACGGCTAAAGGCTGTCCCGATGGACGGTTGACGAAGCTATAGAATAGTTATTCGATATAGCAACGATTTAGATTGCCTAAAAAGCCATAATACAATAGAGGAACACGTCTCTCATTTTGGTAATGATACGTGGCAAACTGATTGACCCCCATGCAGTTCTTCGAAACCTAGTTAGCTCCCAACTTAGCTCAGAAATCGCTGAGCTTAAGGAACGAGCTGAACGTACATATTCGGAGACATGGATTCGCTGGCGGCATAAGTTGGGGGTATTCTTGATATCGGCCAGTCAAAGTAGAACTTTTTCCTTAATCACCGCAGATGTCTTAAGGTGAATATATAATATGTTGGTCTATGTTTGCACTTTTATTAATGACGACTATTCTCTACATTGAGGAAATAATATAAGGGACATATATTGACGTTATCAGGTCAGCACGCAGCCGCCTTATACTGAATTACAGCTGGTGATTGTCTGAGGGCCTGGAGGCGTTGGCGAAGATCCGCCCTCAACTTTTTTTTACAATACAGCTGCGCGGATTCGAAATTTTCAAAGGCACTCAACAACAGCTTTATAATGGAAAGTTTTCATATATCGGTTTCATTTCATCGATTAGAGTATATATAGCCATATATACAGATTGCATTGCCGAAACAAGCACCACAATCAATCCATCTGTCTATCTTGTATTATACCTTGTACCTAAACAGCCACAGTGACCGTACAGCGTGGCGAATAATCTAACAAGCACCTACTCAATTGTCTGCGAAGCGCTGGCTTCTCACAGTTACGAGATCCGTGCCTATTAAAAATCTATCCATTGTTAGCGACAGGGCTGAATCACAGTGCTTGCCCCATGCGACGACGAACCCGTGTCTCTGCCGCTTGCGTACTTTTGGCCGATCATGGGGCTCCGTCGCTCCGGGTAGCACCGTTCTGTTCGTTCGACGTGGTGAGGGTTGCGCCCGCTCGCACAGCCGCAAACAACCGCAGCCAGCGGCAGCAGCCAGGCATACGACTACGGCAGTATATTAGACAGCCGGTCACACACAACAACGGTAGAAGCCTGTATTAGCGTGTACCTCTGGAAGAGGCACCATTCCACGTCAGCGCGTCTCCGGGATACCACGGTGTGCTTGTGCGTTAGTGCGGCAATCGACACGGTGCGACGGCACAGCTAGACAAGGTGACCAGTAAACACAATCGTATCTCAGATATCGTGTGCTGAATACTTGTTCAGTGGTGAAAATTTGTGAAACAATCATGCTTGTGGCCGTCTTCTATGCATGTCGTATTGTGCGTTGATATCATACAGGGGCATCGAAGCTGGATTCATCTAGCGTGGATAGACTATAGACGATGTATGCTTGAGTAGGTGGCCGCTCTCGCTCAGGCCGGCGTTGAGCAACAACAGGCAATATTATTTTCTAAAGTTGACCAGCACTATCGTGTCAGTAGAAATCTATATATATATATATATATATATATATAATGGGCTCGGCAAATCCCATGAGAACGTTGTGTACATGAGGTTCAGAGGGCTAAAAATAAAATTATGTAACTTTCAGTTCCAATGTTCCCAAAGTGGATACTTTGCCTCGCCCGTACCACGTTGAAGGACCGATATTATATATATATTCACACAAAACATGTCTCTATGCTATATTTCAAATAAGTTCCGTTGCAATTTAGCGAGAAAAAGATCCGTTTTGAGCTATTGTCAGTCAATCAGTATGTCCATCTCGTAGTGCCTATATACACGCGAATAGTTGATAATAATAATAACAATTGGTCGATAGCTATATTGCCCTTTGCGACTTCCAATATCTGCATCGCGCACCCTTCCTAATTACGTAACTGCCACTATCTCCGGCGTACAAGATCGTGGATTTCGATGATGGAGTATTTCTCTATCCATATTATTAGAAACGGCGATACAACAGTAGTAAATCATGAGAGTTCGCCTGTTGGCCAACCACTGATACACCTATATATATATAGATATGTATAATTCATATATGTGACTCTCTAATGTGTTATTTTGTATGAGGGCCTACTGCTAAATCCGTAATACAATTACAAGCAGCACCTGTTTCGCATTTGTAGTTGTTGTAATATGTAAAATAGTACACAGCTCAAAATTTGGAAATGTGCGTCAAGCTTCCAATACCAATCTAAACACTCGCAAAGTGAATACCGTCCTGTGAAATGGCGCCAACGGGGGATACATGCAGGTAGCCGGCCTATCTGGCCACTATCGCCACTGCCGGCATCAGGCGTCAGGTTGCGGTAACGCTGACAGGTTGAACGTTTTCACGGTCGACACCACAGTACTGGAGGTACATTATATGACAGTGGCCGCAATGATAGTGATTGGACATCACCTTAGCTGTTTGGCTTGGCGTCGAGTAGCCCTTACCCATGTTACCATGCTCATGATATCGCCGCTGTACTAGCAGTAAATAATGGAGGTCAACAGCGAGCGGTGACGCCAGCTATTAAGACGAATGCCGGTTGACTAAAAGGCTAAAGAGTAGGCGTAGAGTCTAACCCCGACAACGTCAATTAGCACGTAGCGTTCAAGTGCCAGAATTCGTTTCTGTGAAAGTCGCCGAGCAAAGAGATTCCGGAAGCTCCCGATGGCTTTGTTTCCTTTGTCTCAGTGAATTATTTCGTTCGCTCAATCTCCGCTTTTTTCGATCTCCCCTTCCGTGGCTTTCCGCCGCGCATCGACGAACGACATTCTCTACCTGCGTCGAAGTGCTTCTCGCCTCGTATGATTTGCTGGGTGACGAACGAAACAGATCTTTAGATGGAATTTTTGATTAAACGGAAAGATCGATTTCGCAGAAATGGCCAAAAAGGTCTCAAAGAAATTGAAGAAAACCGTCACACGACCTGAACGCGTGATGATGCATGATACATTGTCGACGGCCGCACGCATTTGTGTCGCTTTCATTAATAGCATAATTAGATGCTTACTTACTCGATGGCGCGGTTCAAGCCCACTCTCATTGACAATAGATGGCCAATTATTGTATTCAATTTTGTAGCTTAGAAAATAAAGAGCAAAATAATCAAACGTTGAATCCATATTGAGTCCACCCATGATTACTTGAGAGTGATACGTCGTGACAAGAAAGTGGCTCCATAATTAGTAGAAAAGCAAAACATCACCGTAAAATAAATCTGACTCAGTGATAAACCCATTAGCTTAGCCTAAGCTAAAAAAAGAGTTATACTACCCCAAGTAGGCTGCAGTATTACGTTAGTAACTGCTTGTCTGTGAACCCGTTAAGAGATAGGACACATAATATTCGTTGCTTTCTACATGTGTCAAAACGCATGGAGCATACTAGCTAGCTCCTAGTCACAACATGATCCAAATGTTCACTAAAAAGGTCTACCCGACGGGGAATGAGATGCCGAGGTGATCGGAATACAAACTGGCCGGGGATGACTCTGACGTCCTATCTCGACCGGAAGCTGAGAGAGCCCATTAAGAACAGAGGAATCCAAGAAACATTTTCCTCTAAGGAGCTGCTTCTTGGATTCCTGTGCGAGCTACCTAACAGTTGACACCTTCCAGCACCATTTGGGCCAGTTTAGATAACCAGCTATGATGACAGGGTGGTCAAGATGACATGTTAGTTCAAGGTAGTTAGTGAAGCGGACCTTATCGTTCAAGTCAAATTGTGTGCTTCCTGTTTCAAGCGGGTAGGCCATAGCCGGTCCGGTGGCGTGAGAGCCTTTCAGGGTATCAACACACACACAGACACCACACGAGTTCACTTATCTGCTTGTCCCTCGTAGATTTACAGCGGTGCTGGTTATGCCCTTTTTATCGTAAGCATAACACCTCACTGCGCCTTCCCCTGTCTCTCTTGAAAACGATAAATTCGTCTAAATTCGATAGCTCCGCTCTGATCCGTAACGATTCGTTAATACGCATTAGGTTTATGTCCCGCGCAGTGAATGTAAAATGACAAAACAATAGCTCGCCGAATTAACACACCCAAGCCAATTACAGGGCCTAGACCGCTTGTCTATAAGTTAATGGGTTTGGCTTGCATTCGCACGGGTCCAACGGAGAGTTGGAATCGGGTAACCAGCAACTTGGAAATGGTGTCTGCGCCCTCCAATGGGATGCACATTGGAGTCGAAATTGATGGTTGGGCCATCGCCGATGCAAGCCAAAGGCAGGCTCATCTTTACAAACGCCGCCAAAGAGGAATATTATGTTAATAACAAAAATAGTCGTTATTTTCATTTGCTGCGATTTTTGCATCTATGTTCCTTCTCGTTCAGTTTAAACATTTAATTTTATATTTAATTTTAACATGACGCTGGAAATGTGCAGAAATGACAGCATCAATAGACCTTTTATTTGTCGAGAAGTAATTTTTCCACCTTATATATTTTGCTATATAATAGCTTACTTTTCTCTCATTCCTCACCAATACACACGACAATTTCTAGTTACGTAATCCTACATTTGGTAGAGCTTTGAACAAAAAAAAACTGCGTTGCAACTAGGCAACTACATAGCAGGCATTCATTGTTGTAGCTGTTTTCCAAATATATGCCCATATCCCGCCAGCAAGACATCTGCATCCACGTCACTCAATGTCGGACATCGAAAAAAATAATGCGTGTAACACTGATTGAGTTTCCTTTTTTAGAATGACGTCCATTAATTTTATTTAATCAATAAATTCCAATACAAGCCTTATATATTAGTACATGTATTTACTACCAATACCAGCTAGATTTTAGTATGGTCTGTGTATCGGCGCAGAGAACGGGAGCGATATCTGATCAGCGCTTGCAAGTGCTATCTTCGTTCAGATCGCACAGATTCATTTCCGGCACGACCCAAAGAAAGAAGATGACTCCAACCTTCCTGGAAGCTATCCGATTCGCTTCGAGAGTGATTGCAGAGAACAAGATCTCGTTCCGATAAGATCCTGTTTAAGTGAGACGGGTCCTTGTTATAAAACGTCTTCAAATGCTACCCATTACGGTCATATAATTTGGGTAACAATTGTACCCCGTGATCGTCTATTAATAACAATGAAGGTTGTAGTCATATATAGACATCTTTGGCTAATAGTTGTTGGAATAACGTGAGTTCATTGTATCAACTAGTTAGGATGTTAGCTCGAAATATCACCAACAATATTCGGTTCATGCGTGGCGTACAGATAAATTATGAGGGTATTTTTTTCTACCTATTTTCATGCATTATTGGTATTCACTCTAATCGTTTAACTTTGTCAATTTTCCACCTGGTTATGACTCCAATTGCTGCGAGACCCACTGTTTATTAAGTCGTGACTCAAAATCGTAGTAATGATGTATTAATAATAATTTGAGTCCGAATAATGAGCGATCTTACTTATGCAACCTCATTAATCCACATGGTGTCACAATTCGATCGTTGCAGTGTTGACCTCTCACACGGTCTTATTCCCTAATTGAAGACGATGTCCGAGCGTCCCCAAATGGAGAGTCTGGAGTCAATCCTTCGTGACCACCTTCCCGAGGATAAACTACATGAAGTCGAGAGAATCCTTTACGGACGAAAGGCTGGGTACGATCTTGGTAACCTCTCGTCTCGTTTGTATACCGATAAGACATCGGTGATTAATTTCTAAACTGATTGGTTAATAGGTTTGATACGAACGTATTCACAGATGATGTCATGGTATGGTCTTACTTCTGCGGTATTATATAGGTGTCACTTATGCTGCATTTTTTAACGGTTCGCCTATTAACTATCAAATCTCCTTTTCAGAAATCTTGCCATTTCGGAGGCCGCAACGAGTCTGGCCGCGCAAAACGACTTTGAGCTCGCCGCCTATTCGATCAACGCCGCTAACGAAGACAGGTGCCCTTCGCAAACCCTATCTCGATGCCTCTTCGTAACCTAATTACACGTTTATCGATCAGATCGAGCCCCATATTTGCAGTAACTACTATTGATATCGCTGCACTGCCGCTGATCGTTACTACTGAGCTCCTCAGCTGGTGCTTGTGCTTTTTTTATTTGCTAGCTACCTTACAATACCGAGCTGACCTCAACAATGTAGTATCGATAGTTCGCTTTATTCTTGATATTTGTTAATCACTCAAATTGTTGCGTCTTGATAATTTGAAAAATAATCCCCGCCATTCGTTTGTATGAAACATGCCAGGATAAGTTCAGATGAATCCATCTACTCTATAGAACGGAGTTATAGCAGGCAAACAAACTACTCCTTGAGGCCTAAAACATCCACGTCACGGGTTTATTTATTAAATTTTTTATTAATTTGATTGAAAGGTGCTTCTTTCACTGTCAGCATTTACGGAAACAATTTTTTGACATGCATTAATTTTGAGGTTAGGATAAGACTAAGGATCATTCACAAGTATGATATAAAGTTAGGTTAGGCTTCGTATCCTTTATGACCGTATGTTCTGTTCAGGTCGTGTCACTATAAGCATCCACGAAGTTCATTTTAACGGGGCGTGTTTTCAGATACAGGTCTGCCTAGACAAAATTTCCTCACATTAGGGATAGCCCTTGTTCGTCCCTCTGCTTGCGAACCGAATACAGCACAATGTAGAACGGTGTTCCGAAAACAACACACAACAAAATTATAATAGCCATCACATACTTACATCATTGTTCATAAAACCAATGTTCGTATTCTGTGTTTCTTTCAGTCGGGCACCACGTCGTGTGCGTATAGCTGTCGTTCAAAATAAAATTCAGATGCCAACCGACCAGCCGGTGTCTGCACAGCGAGATGCGATTCTCGACCGCATCGAGACGCTCACAGCGGCTGCCGCTCTTTGCGGAACGAATGTTATTTGCTATCAAGAAGCGTTCCGTACGTATTTCACCGTCCGATACCCACAGACGCATGTGACAAATAAACGCGCACGTTTAACGTTAGTGTACACGTTCGATGGCCATGATATTTCTCTGGCGGGTAATCCGGTAGACGCTGTTTGATTTTAACGCTCACTGAAAGGTCATTTGAGGGTCAGACGTTCCTGTTGAGCCGTTACATTGACCTCGTGTCATAATGAAGATGACTCCTTTGCTTGGAGCAACATTTTGTTATAAATTGGGAAGCGTATTGGCTATCGGTGACGGGAAAGCTTGATAGGTTGTCCAATGGATAAATGGCCGCTTTGTTGGGCGACCATTTGAATCAATCAGGCCAGGTGATGCAACATCTGGGATCTCTGGAATAAGAACGAATGCTTTCAATCAATGCGGTACAATTGAAAGTTGTTTACCTATCGTTACTATCGACAATGTGCGGAAGAGTTCATTTGAGTTCATCAGACCAGCTTCGTAAGCTTCGCTCGATTCTAATGGGCCGAAAAAGGTGAAATAGGTCTGCGTTGCCGAGTCACCTTATTGACTTTTCGCTCCATGCATGTGAAACCTATATAAGTTAGGTTTATCTTCATATAATAAATATATTATATTATTATATATTCTTATAATATTATATTAAATAAGTTAAAAAAATATATATAATATATACATCTAATATATATATATATATCTCTTATGTGTCCAAATCTTGTGTCGAATTATTTATTGCAGCGATGCCATTCGCGTTCTGCACTCGTGAAAAATTGCGGTGGTGTGAGTTCGCTGAAAGTGCTGAAGATGGTCCCACCGTTAAGCGCTGTCAGACGCTCGCACAAAAGTACGTGCCACGCCGTCATCGTTTGGCGTGTCTAAAAAAATGACTTGTGCTTGTATGAGTACGGGCCCAGGCTGGCGTTCTGGTTATATAATATATATATATATATATAATAAGAAATTAACTCCTGTATTATAACGGTGGTAATTGGGTATATATTCTATGCCGTCAGAATAAAATCGTCACAGATATTACATATCACAACCCGCATGGCACCGTCTATTATTATAGTGACTTATCAGTAACAGCGGTGTAAAATGTAATAGTACAATTTGAAAACGTTTGATTTTCTTCGTTGTCAAAGACAACATTTTAATAAAATGATAAACACGTACACCTGGAACTGATAACGTTTCAGGCATAACATGGTTGTGATCGCCCCAATCCTGGAGCGTGATGAACAGGACGTGATCTGGAATACAGCAGTGGTCATATCGAACTCTGGAGCGGTGCTTGGCAAGACACGCAAAAACCACATCCCGCGAATTGGAGATTTCAACGAGGTAGGCTCTGCGCAGTAATACCCCGATGAGTATTCTCGACCATGAATATTTTGCGATAAACGACACTGTTGTGACAATATGCGTTATGCAGTGGAGGCTGAAACACAATTAAGGTCATTGCAAGCAAATTGTCACAGGCAGAGCCAACACAATAATGCGACTTTATGTCACTACGAAGTTATGTTAATGTGGACGGAAAAAATATAGAGATATGCATATACATAGGCATTTCTATATTAGAAGACATTACTATTACCATAAAATAATTGATTAAAAAAATATTATCAATTGTCTTATTGAAATTTTCATCAGCATGTATGTCATTAATACAAGTTATTAAGGAATCCGGTACCCACTAGGGATAATCGTTGAAACAGGTAGTCGTCTGCCTTTGGGTGGCCAGATGCTTCATGGAAGCTGTCCCCAATATTCGTGCAAAAAGCGAAGGTAAGGGGCTCGGTCCACTTAATGTCTCGTATGCTCACGGACAAAAAATTAAGTTGTTCTGGAGGGCATCATATTTTCCTAGTTTATTCCTCTCTACTGAAGCGACAGCATATCCAGGCTGAGAGGTGCCGTGATTGACATAAGAATGAGATGCAGTGTGCCCCACAGTTCCCACAGTTTCGTCCCAAGCGAGGTTTTAGCGCCGACGGCATTAAGGTCATTTTGTATGGAGAGCGACCATCATCTCGCCGCTGTAAGCCTGTTGGCTTTCGGGTTGACGAGATTTTTTTAAGAGGTTAACGGTAAATCTTGCATGGACACCAGGCTTCACACTGAGGTATTTGCCTGGTAGTGTCTGACCCTTATTGACTAAGCCCAGAACCGATTTTGACTTGGGGCACTGACCGGGACTGTCAAAAGTATTACTTCAGTCGGTGCCCTGCAGGGACCGTCCGTTGATTCCAACCATCTCCGGGCATTTTCCCTTCGGACCAGCTCTGCTATCCGAGCTTGTTCTAGTCTGTCCGTCTCCCGGAGGATCCTTTCGGTTAGTGTGCTCCCTCTGTCCGACTTGTCTCTGGCTAGACACCTGTAGGAAATGAACTCTCGGGTGCACGCGATCTGAGCGCCTCGGGGTGCCCCAGCCAGCGTGCCGTTAAGGATCGAGTGACGCGGAAAGCGACCCGCACTTAACCGACGCGAAAGACCATGGTAACCATAAGTATCCACTTTCGTACCACACCAGTAGACGTGCGGATAACACTGATAAGCTGGTGCATTGTTTGGTCAATATTATAGTACGTTTCAGCTTCGTTACTATTCATCGGAGCGCGTTGTAACACTTGTACACCAGCCTGATACGAGTTCGCATTGGCTTTGTTTTACAGTCCACATACTACATGGAGTCCCGTCTTGGTCACCCCGTGTTCCAGACAGTATTTGGCCGAATTGCAATCAACATCTGCTATGGCCGACATCATCCCTTAAATTGGCTGGCCTTTGCTCTTCACGGTGCGGACATCGTCTTCAACCCATCCGCGACAGTCGACGGCCTCAGTGAAACTATTTGGCCAATCGAGGCCCGCTGTGCTGCCGTTGCCAACTCCTACTTCACCGCCGCCATCAACCGCGTCGGAACGGTAAAATTGAATATTATTATTATTATATTATAATAATCGTATTTTGCTCTTTTTGAAATGGACGAGGTCATACCTGCCCGTTTACTATTGTACGTTTATTATAAAATTTAGTTGTTTATGATTTAAGGAGGTGTTTCCTACCGAATTCACTTCGGGTGATGGCAAGCCAGCCCACAAAGCGTTTGGCCATTTCTACGGATCTAGTTACGTCGCCGGACCAGATGGATCGCGCACGCCGGTATGTGTATAATATGTACACACGTAATAACGTGCGAAAGATTATTTTAAACGAATCGTTCTTTCTAGTGGAACCATCCATGGACATAACTAATATCTGGATGTAGATATATTTCAGATTATATTTCAGCTTTTTGCTTACCTAAATGAACTCGATCACTGCTGTTGGTGATATAGTAGCAGCTTGCTGGATATAATGTTTGCGGAAGCGCTCCCGTAGACGTTAAATGTTTGGCTTAGAGTCAGCCCGGGAAATTATGCTTAAATCATACGTAATGCACATCTCTCTGAGGGCGGCTGCCATAGAAATCATGGAATACGGTTAACATTGTCCTGCAGTCACATAGATCCGTCGGAGAAAGCCCAAATAAGTGCAGTAGCACCGACGGATGGGTTCTTGAAGCGACTCAGCACTGTGATACAGAGATCTGGAAAGTGGTTAAGGGTCAGCCACGAGAGATAAAACGATCCAATGTTTTGATCGTAATTCATCAGTATTAACAAACCATATTCCTCAATAGGGTCTGAGCCGCACGCGTGAAGGGGTCCTAGTTACCGAGGTTGACCTCAACCTCAACCGACAGGTCCGCGATCATTGGGGCTTCAGGGTAAGCGAACTGTCACTTGCCTGCGTTATCTCAGGCATTTTTTTTCGTTTAATACATACATACCGAACTATTACAGTGGGCATCGAAACTTGGCGGGGCTATTTAACAAGGATGAATCCTGAGCTTCGAGAAGGTCGCTGAACGCTGATGTCACGCGGTTGTCAGAAACGACTCATTCAAGTGTTGTTTTAAATTAAATAAAAACGAATTAAGTGAATACAATATGATGTTTCGTCATCCCCGACATCTCCTCATTGCTGTCAAGCTGTGAAGACCTCTGACACCTTGTCGCTATTCTTCTTGCAAGAAATCTCGACAACAACGAGCAGTTAGTTAATTCTGCAGCGGATACGACACCGATCTAAAATCATATCTGTATTGTACTCTTTACCTTCATGAGATATCGATACCAATTGCAGACCTATTAATTAACGCCAATTTGTGAATACATTCCCTTGTTGCAGATGACTCAACGTTTGGACATGTACGCTGACGTGTTGAGTTGGGCCTCCCAACCGCATTTCAACCCCGAGACTCGTCAAATCATTACCGATCCCACCATTGGGTCAAACTAATAAAAAGTCTCAGCTATCATTTTGTTTTTGATCTGCTGCTACTGCTGCTGCTGCGGCTGAAAATGGAACACGATCTTGGACTAAATTGTCTTGTTTGAGTGCACTGATTCGGAAAATAAATGAAGGTTAATAGAAAATGAACTATTTGCTGGTTTGTTGTAATGGGTCACATTGTTGAGCCGGCCAATATCGGCGGTAAGGATGCGAGAGGACGGTGCATGTGGATTTCAATTTAGTAGATAAACTCAGCGAAAAAATCGAAGATTCACCTTGGGGCGATCCAGAAATCGAAGTTTGCCGTGAACCTTTCGAAAAGCAGCAAAATGAATTTGAAAAAATTTGCAAAGTGGACTCAATATTATCCACTGAGAAAGGACACCATCTTCTCAGCGGCTGGCTGATATTGGCTTCATCATGGCCAACAATCTTCACTCCTTAGGTATTCGCCGCATTCGTATCAGACCCCTACCTACTAAAAACATGGGCTCTTGAAACCTGAAATCCCTGATGGACGCCGATCTCTATCAAAGTGCTCGTGAGGTAGCAGCGACTTTCGGGAATCTTTCGGGAACACCCAGCTCCAAAGCATTTGAATGACACAAACGATTCATTCGCTATGGTACGATTACAAGCTCTATACACACCACTCCAGTTCGACGGAGCAGGTACATGATGCCTGTCACGGCCTTTAAAATCTGCACGGCTCGTGGCAGCACGACGGACGAGGACAGATCTGTGTTCGTTGTCAAGGAGTTGTCGCTGACAGACATCTGGCTCTAGAGAGACGAGACAAGACAAAAGCAGGTGTAAGAGAACGCGCGTGTTGTTTACGGGAAAATGTGCACTCAACACGCAGACAGGGACCTGTACGAGACTGCACGTACTGTGGATGCAGGAACGTGCACGCAACACACCGACAACAGAGAGTACTATCAGGGGAGGATGGATAGCGTCAGCGACCAGACTCCTCGGTAACAGTAGGAGTGAAGGTGGCGTGTCGGCTACACAAGTGTACCCAATCAATGTAATAATAAAATAATAATAAAACGCCCTTATGTTATCCATCGCCCTCATCTGCGAGAACCCTACTGTTTTGACTTGGTTAGCCCGCCCTAGGCCATCTCACCAATCTCTTACACAGCGATATGTCGACTCGTTGTTAAGCGAATCACGCCGCCGGCCGCTGGCTGTATCGCGTAAGCGCCAAACATATTCGCACGTGGAAGAAGATCGCGAGCATCACAAACTCCCAGTTGGCGCTTGCTCTGTTCGTTTCATCGTTTGTCGTTGGCACAAGCTGCTTGCTTTCAGATTTCTTCCTCGTACTTGGAGCCGCTCCGTCTGAAGAGCTCCGTGCGGTCTGTCTTCGAGGAGCGAGGGGCGCTGCGCTCGGGGACACGTGACTGGAGCACCAACGAGGCTGGCTGGCTGGCCACGTTACGAAGGCAAGCCGCTGCTTTTACCGTGTGCGCCGCTGACTGCTAGGACTGGTTCTTTCCATCAGAGCCTCTTCCCGAGGGCAGGAAGGAATGATCTGTGCAAGACGATGTTGTGGGTTTCGACAGCTGCGATGCAACAACTTCAACCGGAATTCAGCGGACTCATTCGGGAGCTCCAGTGAAGTCTGTGTGGCAGTTGGCGCTACGACTCACAAAATCGCGAAGAAGCTGATTGAGAAGAGCTTATTATTTGCTAGAGGGAATCAAAGAAATGAATTGACAACGCAGTTCTCAATCGCGATATCGAGTCAGAGTTTTGTAAGCGTTCATGGAAGTGCAAAAAAAAATGAAAAATTATTGTTGTGGCGTCCCATAGGGAGACCCATTTGTAGGATTCAAACAGTTATTCAATATGTATGTTAGGTTTTGGAGCAGAAGTCCTGGAAATCTCTGACCAGACCAATAATAACAATACGATAATCATAGGCATAATAAAGCATGATACAATAGCAGTTTATTAAAATGAAACAGGATACATCATCAAACAAATGGCACAAACGTCAAAGAACATCCAGCCTGATGATAGTCAATGGACGAATTTCTAGAATTGCTACTGACGTGCCAACGTCGTCATCTTGAAAAACTAAGCTGAGTAAAGGCCCAAAATCCATTCGATTGGGCCAAATATGTATCAGATCTTTCACGGACGATTTTAACGGCACCATGACAGTAACACATATATACACTACTGAAATTGATGTACTGGTTACTTGCTGTGGCTTTTACCGGTTACAAAGTTCCAAGGGTTGTCTCATTTCGTCACTTGGCTTGACCGCTGAATCACTTCTATTCGTTGGATGATAAAGGTCACCTGTCCACGAGAGAGAAAACATCTGTAGACACTGACGGGTAGTTCCTTTACGAAAGCGCGCTACCAAATGCGTCCAACGAATCCCGTTTTGCTAGCGTCAGATCTTTATGTACGATCCAGACACAATGGCCACACCTGATAGATGCATTCCTCGTGTTACGATTCCACAGTTTTAGGAAATAAATTCATTTAGGCATATTCAATTATATGCCGCGCATGCTTCGGGCGACCATCTGCAGAGATATCACAAACGTGTTATATCTTGGTGGATTAAAGAGAATTATATTAATGACATGTCAGTGCAAATATCGATGGGATCATACGTTCATTCGATCCGATCAAGTTGGAATATGCACATAACTAAAAGTTATTAAATGATGTCAAATAAATTTCACTTTATAAGCTAACAACTTTACATATCACTCAATGAAACAAGAGATGTTCAAAATGAGAACTGCTAGATATTCGCCATGTGCAAGGTATTATTATTTTGACTTGTTCCTTTATTAGTGTGTCAAGCTAACTTCTGGCGGAAATCCTCCGTTTGAATTCGGCCCTCGTGCCGTAATTCTTTAGCACTAATGTGAATACCTACATCGTAATTAAACCAATACGATTGCATCACCAATCAGACACAGTTAATTGCCACTTAGAGCAGTCTCTAGCGATTCAGAGTAGCGTTTGGAGGTGCAAGAATGGATTAAAAACTATGTGCCGTTGTCAATGTGCCGAGTTTGTACAGTATTATCATGATAGTAACGTCTGTATTTTCTTAACGGAGAGTTCAGCGAACTTCAACGATGTGTTGATGTCACCGGGTAAAAACCTCACATGCCGCAAGCCACAGCGAAATAGGTCGGAAACCAAGGCGTTTAGGTTGATCGCGGCAGCCTCTATTTCTGTTACGCCGGTTACGAGTGAGATAACCTTAGCGTCAAATATATTGACAATGCGAAGATAACAGGTCATCAGTTCGAAGCCCTCCTGTTCGCTCAGCATGTACCGGTTCCTGCCAGTCACGTTCCTGTTAAACACAAGTAACCTATTATTGATATTAAGCCACCAATTGTAAAGACAACAAAACGATTGCTCAATACAGAAGGAGCAGAGGAGCAGTGACTTCAGTCAAGTAGATCATTGAGGGTTATTGTACATTTATTATTCAAGTACTATTTTAATTGTGTGCACTTGGGAATTTCCGTTTGCTAATTGTTTGCTTCGTTAGTCCATATGTGGTTACAATATTGGTTTCGAGAAATTGTACTTTTTTGTGTTATGGATTTTGTCATGCTATTCGTTATACGTGAGGAACTACATATGTTTGTGTATGAAACTTGACTCCCTAAAGGCATAATCTATCTTTTTTTAGATTTCTTAAAAATCAAGGGCAAAAATTTCAAGCAACGTCATTGAAACTGTAAAAACACGAAATTTCAGAACTATTGTTTAACTTTTTTTGTGTTGGAGAGACGACAGAAAGTATTTCGGGTATATTAAAAACACTTTCAGCGAGAATTTGAAGTTCAGATAAGCGATATTAGTGATATACACGAGCCATAAACGTGGTCTATTTGAAATTTAAGACGTTCACGAAATGAATTCGATTTATGTCAAAACGTTTGAGGGTCTCTATACGAAGAAAGCTTCATGGCGAAATCAAATATTTCGAAATCAAATTTACGTCAAGTGATGTGAAGCCTTATATTTGTTAGTATTCCTTCTGAACGCGCCAGTTTGCGCTTAAGTTAAGAAATGTTATCTACCAAAGGTGCGGAGAACTTCAACATATAAAAATTCAAATCTCTCGAACGCAACAAATGAGGCGCAATAAATATTTCGCATGCGGCACTAAACGCCCAGAAATCTGCTTGACTGGAGTTACTTCAGTTCTTGAGGTCGACAAAATTTCGCAACTCATTCACTGATATCAGTTTTTGAGATTAGAAAAAAAGTTTACCTGTGCAAGTAGTAAAGACAAACACGATGCGCAAAGCATATTACCCTCGTCCCGATATC
Source organism: Stratiolaelaps scimitus (assembly GCA_019614645.1). Lineage (NCBI taxonomy): Eukaryota > Metazoa > Arthropoda > Arachnida > Mesostigmata > Laelapidae > Stratiolaelaps > Stratiolaelaps scimitus. The sequence continues at coordinate 5,468,201 of JABWDB010000016.1, forward strand.
AAGAGTTTGGAGCACTGGCAAAGGGACATCTGCTAGTGCGCTTGCAATTGTCGGCAAACATCTCAACCATTTGCGCACGATGTGAAGCAGGTACTTCTTCTCTTCAACAGATATCTTGTAGTTCTTCTCTGTAGCGCACAAATTAAACTCCCCCTCATTTGCTGCTATTAGCATGACACAAAATGAAAGAATGAATGAGGCTATACGAAAAGACTTCATTGCAAAAAGTACAGACACGAACTGATGCAGTTGGTTGAAGATAAAATAGTTGAGCCCTGGACAAGTTTGGGTTGGTGTCAACTCGACTGACGACGTCTGCTAATCGAGGAAACGCTACTCAGTCATCTGTTATCCAAAGGGGGGCGATTATAAGAACGCCATTGAGTCGTCATGAATAGGAAATATTCATCATTTTTGCGTTCCAGGTTGGCGTTGGGCCACTCTATTTGTTCAGTGGTAAAGACAGCTGCAGATCCATTTTGATAGCTGAAAATCGAAATGCTTCAGAGTAGCCAAGTTTACCCAAAGCGGTGACATCAGACATTCTAGATAGTTGAGGTTTGCTTCTCCAAAATACAATATTAAAGAAGAAGAGGATGTGGATGACAGATGTGATCGTTAGACGAGGGTCGATTGAAATAATCCCACTTGCAAATAGGATGAGAGCAGTAGACTTGACACAACTAACCGCGCTAATAAAAAGAAACAAAGAGATATAATACTAATATATTTGCATATGTGTGGAAATGCAGCTGACCGCTAATAGGACTTGTACGTAACTGTTATGTAGTCCGCAAATGAATTTTGTCAATGTTCACATGTGAGTTGCTGTCGCCTGTACTTAGTTCCAATCAATCTTGCGCCTATCGGTAAAAACCCCCGTAACGATCTGGTCAAACACGAAATGAAGGATTTTCTGAAAGCTGCTCAACCCCGCGGGAGACTAACTAGAGCGGTTTCAATGACCAGTGGAGGACGAACTTCACGCAGACAAAACAACACAACCCGCATGACGATGGATTAAGCTGAATAATCGGTGAATGAAATGTCGATACACAGGAATTCGCAAGCAGTGGTAGGTATTGTAGCAGATTTATGGGATATTATATGGGTTATGAATCTCCTCCTCGGTTAATCCCGTGAGTGTAAATGAAGCTCCGGGAGAATCAACTTAAGGGAGACGAAACTGAGGGTCAGTCGTGGGCCAACGTTCAACAACTAGCATCTGTCAATAGAGGATTTGCCTGCACGGCGCTTTTATCCATCCTTGATGCGTTGCTAACCTTGCGATCCCACAGTTCTCGACATGTTTAATCGAAATTATTGCCTCATCTGTCAATAGGAATATATTTCTATTTTTGACCTGGATCGATTATCTTGAATCCGCATTAACCAATAAAATATAATTGAATATTTCAAAACTAAATGCTTCAAAATTGCGACTCAGGCATACAGATTAGCCGACGCTATTTTTTACGCCTTATTTGATAGCGAGTGCCTCGCGATCGTATTGGGCATAATTTTTTTTCCGTTTTGGTTAATATTCTTGAGTAGAAAGAAATTGGTGGTTCCGACCTATCTGCGTACTCATGAGAAAGTATTGCGGATATGCCATACAGGGATGCATCGGTAGCCAGTACGAGTTTTTTTTGTTGCCTCAGAAGGTACAAGTATCTGGTCAGATATAATTAGGGGGTTTACTATTCCTAAATGATGCATTGCATTCATTTGCCCATTCAAATCGTTTGTTTTTCTTTAATATTATAGGTGGTATAGAGGTTTCGATAATCTGCTAGTTCGGGGATGAATGCAGAGAGTTAAAACTGAACAAGTCCCATAAATGATCGTAGTTTTCGCAACATTCGTTGAGGTTGGAGCGTTTACAATATTTTATTAGAACACTTGGATATACCATCACTTGAATATATGAACCCACAGAATTTAATTTTTTTTTAATTTACATTTTTTTTAGATTGATTGAGGAGGTTGTTCACTGTGATTTGGTTTCTACTTGGTGGGTATTTTCACTATTGTCGCCACTATTGGATTCCTCTTATATCTACCTATTTACTCAGAAATCATGACACTGTTTTCGTTGTCTCAAATCATTGATCTTGTGTTATCAAATATTGAGGTTGTAAATATATATTAATTCTTACGAAGCTAAACCTTCTAAGTTGTCAACACTAGCAACCTTCACCATAAACTAATCGAGATGTCTTGCTTTTCTCAATTTTTGACAATGACACATGTGGTGTAGATTTTTTATGAGCTTAGATTACATATTTGACTTCACCGTTTGAGGACATTGTCCTAATATGTATGTCTTCGTCCACTCGTAGTCATGGTCAATTTAATGATGTGTTTGGCCTGATAATAACATCAGTGACAGCCACTAATGCGGATTATATATAAATTAATTGCGCATTGTTTTTGCAGTCTCGTCACTCAATGCGTACAACAACTCGTACATTATACACTTGTATACGGTTTGTCTAAAAATTGCAGATTTGAAACCACATTTGGGCAGGAATGTGAATGCCCCATGTGTCATTCATGAACTAACACATCAAGCGACCTTTGGATTTCCCTTCATTTGTGTGTGAATTAGCTATTTCTGACAAGTACGGACAAATTGTGCACTGTTCACCTGAAACGTACTGTCTAAATTATATACAATAAAAATACCAATACATTTCTTTGATCTGACGAATTGAACTCATTATCATAATCTTGTTCAGGGTCGACAACAATATGTGACGGCACTCATCTTATTCGTATGTTCAAAAGTATCATGGTTATATTTTTGTATTAATTAAATCAATCGTGTGCTTGACAGCGAAGGATTCTACTCCAGTGTTCAATGTTCAGCATTTCTAACGACCCGAGTAGAAAATATGACCTGACCACCTAATATGGTGGACACAAATCCATGGTTCATCATACCCAAAGATACGACCCATTCACTGTGAGCAATAGAATATTCACGGGGGTAAGATTCGGCATACATGTGGATTTGGGCTACACTCACTTTCATATGCAAGAATATCTCTGTTGTTCTTTCTGGTCCGGGCTACGTCGGCTCATATGGGGGCGCCGTATAAGGCTACTGATTCGGCCACAGAGACCAGCAGACCCCTCGAGACTTCTGATCGTCCTCTGATCCTCGCATTTGCCTGGCAAGATTTCACGCACCCTTAAGTGCATTCCCCTCTGCATATTCGGCGTGGGCCCTGCCTCTGAGCCCTGTGTCCAGAATGACACCGAGGTATTTGACTTGCCTCTTGAGTTGTGTCCGATTGTTTCCTGTACCCACTACGACTTCTCCAACTCTCTTCCGGCCGGTAAGCAGGATGGCTTCACTTTTTTTCGGTGCCACCTGTAATGAGTGGACCTTCATCCAATCTGTTGTGGCAGCAAGGGTCTCATTCGCTCTAGCTGCTAATTCGGCCTTAGTCCAGGCTGTGATGACAAGGGCCAGATCATCAGCATACGCGATGCTTTGAACGCTCGCTGAAATTTTTGGACGGGAGAGGACTCCGTCGTAGACAATGTTCCACAGATTCGGTGCAAGGGCCGAGGCCTGCGGTACTCCCGCCGTAACCTCTTTGTCGAGCTCGGCGGCTTGCAGGGATCTGTTTTCCAGATATTGCGAAATTATTCTCTTAAGGTAAGGGGAGATTCTCTTATCTCTTAGGGGGGTCATGATCATTTCCCAATTAGCGCTGTTGAAAGTGTTGCGAACATCCAGTAGAATCAGAGGAACGAGATCCCTGGTTTTTAAAGTCTTCGTCCTTTCAACGTGTGCAATATCCATGACTTTCTTAATCGCTGGCAGAGTGGACCTGCCCTTGCGGAAGCCGAATTGTGCGCATTATAGAGCCTGATTGTCCTTGATTTCTTGCTTTAGTCTCTCTATGATGCTGTAGTCTATCACTTTGGCTATTGTGTTCAGTAGGCAAATGTATCGGAAGCCCTGTGGTCCCGTTTTACCTGGTTTTGGGCTCAGGACCACATTGACTACCTTCCACGGACCAGGGAATCTTCCTTCCTTAAGCAGCTTATTGGATTCGTCGGCTAACAACTGTATCTATTACTCAATGAAACAAGAGATGTTCAAAATGAGAACTGCCAGATATTCGACATGTGCAAGGTATTATTATTGCGACTTGTTCCTTTATTGGTGCATCAAGCTAACATCTGGCGGAAATCCTCCGTTTGAATTCGGCCCTCGTGCCGTTATTTTTCAGCACTAATGTGAATACCTACATCGTAATCTAGCCAACACGAACGCATCGCCAATTAGCCACAGCTAATTGCCAAGTAGAGCAGTCTCCAGCGATTCAGAGTAGCGTTGGTGGGTGCAAGAATGGATTAAAAACAATGTGCCGTTGTCAATGTGCCGAGTTTGTACAGTATTATCATGATAGTAACGTCTGTATTTTCTTAAAGGACAGTTCAGCGAACTTCAACGATGTGTTGATGTCACCGGGTAAAAACCTCACATGCCGTAAGCCACAGCGAAATAGGTCGGAAACCAAGGCGTTTAGGTTGATCGCGGCAGCCTCTGTTTCTGTTACGCCGGTTACGAGTGAGATAATCTTAGCGTCAACCATATTAACAAAGCGAAGATAACAGGTCATCAGTTCGAAGCCCTCCTGTTCGCTCAGCATGTACCGGTTCCTGCCAGTCACGTTCCTGTTAAACACAAGTAACCTATTATTGATATTAAGCCACCAATTGTAAAGACAACAAAACGATTGCTCAATACAGAAGGAGCAGAGGAGCAGTGACTTCAGTCAAGTAGATCATTGAGGGTTATTGTACATTTATTATTCAAGTACTATTTTAATTGTGTGCACTTGGGAATTTCCGTTTGCTAATTGTTTGCTTCGTTAGTCCATATGTGGTTACAATATTGGTTTCGAGAAATTGTACTTTTTTGTGTTATGGATTTTGTCATGCTATTCGTTATACGTGAGGAACTACATATGTTTGTGTACGAAACTTGACTCCCTAAAGGCATAATCTATCTCTTTTTAGATTTCTTAAAAATTAAGCGCAAAAATTTCAAGCAACGGCTTTGAAACTTGAAAAACACGAAATTTCAGAACTATTGTTTAGCTTTTTTGTGTTGGAGAGACGACAGGACGTATTTCGGGTATATTAAAAACGCTTTCAGCGATATTTTGAAGGTCAGATAAGCGATATTAGTGATATACACGAGCCATAAACGTGGTCTATTTGAAATTGAAGGCGTTCACGAAATGAATTCGATTTATGTCAAAACGTTTGAGGGTCTCTATACGAAGAAAGCTTCATGGCGAAATCAAATTTACGTCAAGTGATGTGAAGCCTTATATTTGTTAGTATTCCTTCTGAACGCGCCAGTTTGCGCTTAAGTTAAGAAAGGTTATCTACCAAAGGTGCGGAGAACTTCAACATATAAGAATTCGAATCTCTCGAACGCAACAAATGAGACGCAATTAATATTTCGAATGCGGCACTAAACGCCCAGAAATCTGCTTGACTGGAGTTACTTCAGTTCTTGAGGTCGACAAGATTTCGCCAGCGTTTGCAACTCATTCACTGATATCAGTTTTTGAGATTAGAAAAAAAGTTTTACCTGTGCAAGTAGTAAAGACAAACACGATGCGCAAAGCATATTACCCTCGTCCCGATATCAAGAGTTTGGAGCACTGGCAAAGGGACATCTGCTAGTGCGCTTGCAATTGTCGGCAAACATCTCAACCATTTGCGCACGATGTGAAGCAGGTACTTCTTCTCTTCAACAGATATCTTGTAGTTCTTCTCTGTAGCGCACAAATTAAACTCCCCCTCATTTGCTGCTATTAGCATGACACAAAATGAAAGAATGAATGAGGCTATACGAAAAGACTTCATTGCAAAAAGTACAGACACGAACTGATGCAGTTGGTTGAAGATAAAATAGTTGAGCCCTGGACAAGTTTGGGTTGGTGTCAACTCGACTGACGACGTCTGCTAATCGAGGAAACGCTACTCAGTCATCTGTTATCCAAAGGGGGGCGATTATAAGAACGCCATTGAGTCGTCATGAATAGGAAATATTCATCATTTTTGCGTTCCAGGTTGGCGTTGGGCCACTCTATTTGTTCAGTGGTAAAGACAGCTGCAGATCCCTTTTGATAGCTGAAAATCGAAATGCTTCAGAGTAGCCAAGTTTACCCAAAGCGGTGACATCAGATATTCTAGATAGTTGAGGATTGCTTCTCCAAAATACAATATTAAAGAAGAAGAGGATGTGGATGACAGATGTGATCGTTAGACGAGGGTCGATTGAAATAGGATGAGAGCAGTAGACTTGACACAACTAACCGCGCTAAAAAATAGCTACGAAATGTTTGACTTAGCTTTCGACTTCACTTGTACTATTATAGTTCGAGGAAAGAATCTGTATGGACACTCAAAGGTACGGAAATCACGGTATCAGCGCGTGCAGAACGTTTACCTCTGGCACGTATTGTGCACCCAGACGGTGCAAAAGAATAATCAAAATGTGAAAAATTATACTTTGGGTACAGAAAAACAAAGAGATATAATACTAATATATTTGCATATATGTGGAAATGCAGCTGACCGCTAATAGGACTTGTACGTAACTGTTCTGTAGTCCGCAAATGAATTTTGTCAATGTTGACATGTGAGTTGCTGTCGCCTGTACTTAGTTCCAATCATTGCGCTTATCCGTAAAAACTCCCGTAACCATCTGGTCAAAAACGAAATGAAGGATTTTATGAAAGCTACTCAAGCCCACGAGAGGCTAACTAGAGCCGTTTCGGTGAAGTGAGATGAATCCACAAAAAGTTACCTCTCCCGGTCGGCCTTCTTCTAGGTCCCGCCGTGTTATCTTTTCTAATTCCTCCTTTTTCCGCATTGTTCCGTCCAAAAAACCAGCCGTATGCTGTCGAGAGCATGGCGTCGACGATCTGCTTGATCGTGCTTAATTGACTATCGCCCTGCAGGTCTTCTCATGTTTCGTGTAGCCTGCTACATGTGAATAATGTATGTGTCACGTCGTTCATCTGTCCTGAGAGACACAGGACACAGATATCCACTTCCGTCTTGCCGATTTTGACCATATATGTTTGGTACTGGCCACGCCCTGTCAGTGCCTGTGTGATATGGTAGGTGAGTTCCCGGCTGTGGTGGTACCATGACCTGAGGTCCGGTATGAGACTCCTCGTCCAATACCCGGTAGTGTAGACTGCGTCCAGTTTATTCCATTCTTCCTGCCATTTCCCGAACGTTGCGCTGATCGCCGTGTAATATTCTAGGTCCTCGTGCCGGTATTGTTTGGCCCGTTCGTTCACCAGAAGGTCCCAGGGAATCATTTTGGCTAGAACCAGGACCGTGTCTACAGACACAGTCCTATATGCTCTTGTCACTCTGATCGCCCTCGCTCTCTGTGCTTTGAGAAGAACGTTTCTGTTGTTGGTTCTGGTCCGGGCTACCTCAGCCCATATGGGGGCGTCGTATAAGGCTACCGATTCGGCCACAGAGGCCAGCAGACGTCTCGAGACTTCTGATGGAGTGCTTTCCCCTCTGCATATTTGGCGTGGGCTCTGCCTATGAGCCCTGTGTCCAGAATGACAGCGAGGTATTTGACTTGCCTTTTGAGTTGTGTCCGATTGTTTCCTGTACCCACTACGATTTCTCCAACTCTCTTCCGGCCGGTAAGCAGGATGGCTTCACTTTTTTTCGGTGCCACCTGTAGTAAGTGGACCTTCATCCAATCTGTTGTGGCAGCAAGGGTCTCATTCGCTCTGGCTGCTAATTCGGCCTCAGTCCAGGCTGTGATAACAAGGGCCAGATCATCAGCATACCCGATGCATGACCCCTCTAAGGGATAAGGGGAGATTCCCTTATCTCTTAGAGGGGTCATGATCATTTCCCAATTAGCGCTGTTGAAAGTGTTGCGAACATCCAGTAGAATCAGAGGAACGAGATCCCTGGTTTTTAAAGTCTTCGTCCTTTCAACGTGTGCAATATCCATGGCTTTCTTAATTGCTGGCAGAGTAGTCCTACCCTTGCGGAAGCCGAATTGTGCGCATGATAGAGCCTGATTGTCCTTGATTTCTTGCTTTAGTCTCTCTATGATGATGTAGTCCATCACTTTGGCTATTGTGTTCAGTAGGCAAATGGATCGGAAGCCCTGTGGTCCCGTTTTACCTGGTTTAGGGATCAGGACCACATTGGCTACCTTCCACGGACCAGGGAATCTTCCTTCCTTAAGCATCTTATTGGCTAAGGCTCTGAATTTTTCTGGCCATCGCGCTATAAAAACTTTAAGTTTAATTTATCTTGAACTAACCCTAGTTCAAGTCAATAACTGAACCCATAGTTCTAAATCACTGTGTGAGCACTCAGTTTAGAGCAGTTACTGCTTATTACAAGTATACTACTAAAGTAAGCACTCCTTTCAACAATGGACCTTTCGTCAAAAATCTTTAAAAATATAGCTTCTAAACAATGTATAATACCACCTGGCAATATTCTGACGATATCAGGAATCAAAAGAACAGTGACTTCAGATCAGTAGATCCATTTTGGAGAACATGGCAAACACGGTTCTATAAGTCTGGTTTCAGAATAAAAAGATCGTTTTAAAATCGTTTTTTGCATTGTTTTTATTTATCATGATTTTTCTAGATTTTGTCATTTCTGTGCTAAACAATTATGAACATTTTGATACAAAGCATACAGCCGTAGTCGCCAGGTTCGTTGTTCTGCGCGGTAGTATAGGGGCATCTGTTATTAAGCTTGCAATCATCAGCGAACAGTTCCACCCTTTGCGCATTTTGTTCAGCAGGTACTTTTTCTCTTCAACAGATGTAGTTCTTCTTTGGAGTGCACAAACTGATCTGCATCTCATTTGCTGCTATTAGTGTGCCACAAAATGAAAGGATAAATGCAACTATACAAAAAGACTTCATTGCAAAAGGGTGAAACAGGAATGAACAGACCCGAACTGATGCAGTTGGTTGGAGACAAAAGAGTTGAGTATTTTTGCCAGCGTCTATTGGTATCAACTCGACCGACGACGTCTATGCGAGCTACTCAATCAAAGAAAGGCTGTTATATGAGCGTCATTGAATCATCTGAACTATGAGATCAGAAGATTCTTGCCAGGTACGAGTAAGGAAGAGAATAAGCAAAGGTGGCCCCGACAGGTCCTCATAGTAACACTTAAAAGGTTAAGAGCTGAGCCCTGTCAGATAGGGGAACAGCTGAAAGTCAGCTCTAAAAAAAACTATGAGATATTTATTCGGGACACTCTATTTGCTCAACGGTAAAGGCAGCTGCAAATCCTTTCAAATGAACGATAATGAATGATCGTGAAAGTTCTCATACCTACTGGGTTTTTATTTCAGAATCAAGCACAAACTAAAATCCCAATACGAAGTTATTCTATCAAGTCTGTATACTATTTTACGACACCATCGCGCGCACGGTGTCATAGGTCATCTCAGCGAACTTAAAGGCCGTGTTGGGGTTACCCGGTAGAAACCTGACATATCGCAGGGCACAGTGAAACAGGTCGGAAACCGCGGCGTTCAGGTTAACCCCGGCAGCCTCCGTTTCTGTTATGCGTATTAGCATTGTAAGAGATTTAGCATCAACCATATTAACAAGGCGAAGATAACAGTTCATCAGTTGTACGCCTTCATTTTCGCTCAGCATGTACCGGCTTCTGCCTGTCGCGTTCCTGTTAAATACAAATAATATATTATTATTAAGCCACCGAGAGTAATGACAACAAAATTATTGCTCAGAAGCCAAAAGATCAGCGATTTCAATAAAGTAGCAGTCGCACCAATTGTTTACTTTCTTACTGAAACGCAATTGCATCTCAGGTGTTGTTGTTTGCAGCGAGCACGATGACTTTTTTTGTTCCCTTCGTGGTTTGCATTTATTTGTACCATATAAACATATAGTTTTGCCTATAAATCGCAATAAATTTGTTCGTGAAACTAAACTACCTAAGGGCACATTATAATTTGCTGGAGTTTGGTTGTTCTCTTTGGAGGGACAATAGGGAGTATTTCTGTTCCAATAAAAACATCATCAGTGAGAAGTTGAAGTTGAGATAAGCGACATTAGGGATATTACACGAACTCTAAACTTACTTCAGCAAAATATATTAGATTTACGCTAAAAAAGCTTGAGAGTCTCAATGATTGAAGGTTTCATGGCGAATATTGTGAAATCAAATAAACATCCAAATTATGCCTAGCTTTGTAGTTGTTAGCACGTTTCTAGACATGCCATTTCACGCTTTAAGTAAGAACGATGAGTTATGTACAGATATGCGGAAAGATCACAGAAAAAAATAATTACGAATTCAAATCTCTCAAAAGCTATACATGAGCTTAAATTGATTGAAATTTTCAGCGTCGTACTCAACGTCCCGAAATCTGCTGAAGTTACCGCTCCTTCAGTTCTTGAGGTCGACAAATGTTAGTCGGGGTTTGTAGTTACTTCACTCACTACACAAAAGCATCCTTTACAAGTATAAGTACTTGAGATTAGAACAAATACTTTTACCTGTGCAAGTAGTTAAGGCACAAACGATGCACAAAACATACTGTCTTCGTCGCGACGTCAACGGCTGTCAGCGCTGGCAAAGGTATATCCGCTATAGCGCTAACAACTGTCGATGTACACCTGAACCCTTTGCGGATGATTCTGAGCAGATACTTCTTCTCCTCGGGTGATACCTTGTAACCCTTCTCGGGAGCGCACAGGCTAAACTTTTCGTCATTAGCTGCTATTTGCATGCTACAAATTGAAAGAATAAATGCGACTATACAAATAGACTTCATTGCAACACGGTCGATCGGGAGAGAATAGACGCGAACTGATGAAGTTGGCTCGAGACAAAAGGGCTGAGTCCTGGGCAAGTGTCGGTTGGTGTCAACTTGACCGACGACGTCTGCTACTCAGTCAAACTATATTTGGTCATCTAGTTACACAAATGAAGGTCATTACAAGGGCGTCATCGAATCGTCGTAAATAAGTGATATTCATCGCTTCCGCGTTCCAGATCGGCGTAGGGAGAGTATTTTCGTTCTGTGGTGGAGGCAGCTGAAATCCTTTTAGATAATCTGAAATGAAAGTCAAGCCAAAGTAATGCCTAGAGTGCCGAGTCCGTTATAGAGATAGACTCTCTCTCTTGAGTTCATTTCTTAACTAAATTGTATTCACGAAATGTTTAGTATATTACAAACATGATACTGGCTTTTAAAACGTCGAAAATAGCAAGTTGTGCAGGCTTCGAGGGGAGTTCAACAACTCAAAACCAAAAATCAATAAGCAGTGTAACAATCAATGAGAAATGTGTCGACCTCGAGCTGCCCTGCAGAGTTGGAAGTAGGGGAAGATCAAGTACATCAAGGACGCTATATTTGTAATTTTCTTCGCCTTTAGATCTTCTCTTTTATATCTTCGCCTGAATCCATGCCTACCCATCTGATAGGCTGGCTACAGCCGGTTTGACGTGCTAGCAAAAGTGCACCAACCGCTGCAAACATTATTTTATTAATTAACGACAAAACGCTTGCGGACTGCCTTAATTCCGCTTAAATTTCGGTGTGTTGTTTGTCTTTAGTTATTTTTTAAAACATCTCTATTGTGCAAAACCTTTACTTTATGGGATACTGTGCAATCTTCAGCACCAAAGACCAATTTGAAGAAAGAAGACCATGCCATGCGCAGATACACAGATTGGAAATATTTCTAGGTCAGCTAGCAGCAAAACACCCCTAAAATAGACTTCGTGAGCTGAAAAAAATCGATAATCAGCTCTCGATGTAACCGATGAAAATCTTCACACACAATTCACGGCGCTTCATAGACGTATGACTTATCTTCCGACCTCACAGTTTTCGACAATATGCTCACCCAGTTAAGGTTGGCAGGAGATCAGAATGACGGTCTCAGCTACCAAGTAGCAGTTTTTGACGCCGGCTCGATTATCGAATTTGTAACCGTCCGCATTTAAAACGAATCAGAGATATGATAGCAGTACAATCGCGTATGAATAGCTCGAGATAGTTGGATATTTCAAAATAAAACGCTTGATATCGTTTGCGAGTTATATATTTGTCTACTTCGGTGAAATATTTGTTTATTACTGATCGTTTTTGGTCTCTCTTCTTATCAACCCATTTTCATTAGTTTCTATTAATCTTCTATAGTTTCTATATGATCTATTATATAAGTTCAACCAACTTAAGAGGTCGAAAGCTTTCACTAGCGAATTATATCCTTTAGGAACATCCAGTTATTCCTTATATTATATCAAATGCATCATACGCTTAGTGTGGCCCTTTAGTGGGATATGATTCCACGAGGAGCTGGCTAACCATTGTATATAGCATTCGATGAAGCGTAAAATGTTCAAAAGGTAAAAATATTAAATAGGTAGAACTTCGAAAAGATTTCCGTGAGCAAAGTATTAGTACGCGCCTATTTATTATTATTATTATTTTTCTTTTATGGTCGTATCAAGCGAACCTCGGGTAGGATCCTTCTTTCAAACCTGGCCTTCGCGCCGCCACGTCTTTCAGCACAAACTTAAACATCTGTATCATACTCAAAGTAAGGTACTGCAACACAGAACGCATCACCTGTTAAATATCACTTTAACCAAGCTCGAGTCTTAAAGGATTGTCTTTCAATTAAGCGTGGTTCAGAGAAGCGTACCATTATTGTACGACGCCGACGCACGTACTTTCTTATATGCAATTTCAGCAAGCTTCAAGGCCGTGTTGGGATCGCCTGGTATGAACCTGATATGCCGCAGGGCACAGCGAAACAGATCGGTGACAATAGCGTTCGGATTGATCGCCGCCGCCTCTGTTTCCGTTATACCTGTTACCATTGCGATGGCCTTAAGATCGACCCTATTAACAATGCGAAGATAACAGCTCATCAGTTCTGCGCCTTCGTTTTCGCTCAACATGTATCGGCTCCTGCCTGTCGCGTTCCTGTTAAACGTAAGTAATTTATCATTATTATCAGGCAAATCTGTCTCGTTAAATACATCTTCAGTGCGAATTGGACGTCAAAGTAAGTTACATTAGGAACCTACGCAAATCCTGCACTTACAGCTTTCTTCTAAGACCTTCACAGTAGCGTCAAAAATACTTAAGGGTCTTAATAATAGAAAGTCTCATGGCTAATAATAATTTGAAATTGAGGGGACGTCCAGATTATAGATATTTAGGTTTCAATTTGGTAGTATTTTTTCTAAACATGCCATTTCTGCTTTTAAATAATGAAAGGTTATCTACAAAACGTGTGGATAAATTTCAATAGCTGTATAATAAATTCACACTTCTCGAAAGTTACACATGAGATGTAATTGATATGTCAAACATCGAACTAAGCGCCCGGAAATCTGCTTGATTGACGTTACGGTTCTCAAGGTCAACAAATGTTTTGCCGACCCCTTTTTGTAATAGTGTACACGAATCGGTTAACAAACATCTGTTTGTGAGATTCGAAGAAAACATTTAACCTGTGCAAAGAATAAAGGCAAACACGATGCACAAAGCATACAATCTTCGTCGCCATATCAACGAACGCCGCCGCTGGCAAAGGGACATCTGCTATTGCGCTTGCAACCGTTGAGGCACATTTCCACCCTTTGCGTAGCGTGTTCAGCAGGTACTTCCTCTCTTCAACAGATATCTTGTAGTTCTTCTCTGGAGTGCACACATTAAACTCCACCTCATTTGCTGCTATTAGCATGCCACAAAATGAAAGGGCGAATAAGGCTATACGAAAAGACTTCATTGAAAAAAGTACAGACACGAACTGATGCCGCTGGCTGAAGATAAAATAGTTGAGTATCGGGCAAGTGTCGGTTGGTGTCAACCCGACCGACGACGTCTGCTAATCGAGGAAACGCTACTCAGTCAGCTGTTATCCAAAGGGAGGCCATTATAAGAACGTCATAGAATCATCATAAATAGGAAATATTCATCGTTTTTGCGTTCCAGGTTCCAGCGTCGGGCTACTCTGTTTGTTCAGTGGTAAAGACAGCTGCAGATGCCTTTTGATAGTTGAAAATCGAAATGCTTCAAGTGCTTATGATGCCAAGGTTGCCCGAAACGGTGACATCTGACATTCTTGGCAGTTGAGAATTGCTTCTTCAAAATATAATGTCAAAGAAAGAGATGATGTGGAAGACAGATGTGGGGGGTTAGACGAGGGTCAATTAATAAAGCACAAAAAAAAAAATGAAAGAAAGTAGAAATCCTATTTGCAAAAACGATGAGACCGGCAGTATCTAGGTATTTTGTATCTCATCGGCGAATAAAGGCAGCAGATTCATATTTTATTCGCGATCCGCTTTGCTGTTGGCCCCGAGAAATGCATGAACGGGCTGCTTTTATTCATCGAGGAGATACGGTCATCTTTACCCAAAAAGAGATGAATCTAAAGATGACAGAAAACTGTCATCTTTACCCAAATCGGTGATCTGACACATAGCATGAAGAGGAACGCAGTTCCCTCGAAATCTGCAAGGCCCCCCGAGCTCCATAAGGAAGGACTGTGTTTGTTCATCAATGACGGTCTATCCACAAACGAATCATCTAAATCCTACATCTAAATCCACCATCCAAACCTAAATCAGATTTCGTATTTACAGCTTATTTACGTGCCTCGCGTTCCGTATTTTACAACGACTTCTCGTACAAGTAGTTGCCGCTAGTGCCCTCACACCTCGGGCCGCCTGGGAATGCCGACTTCGTATCAACAACTCACTCCGTGTGTTCGTGAAGCACCTATCCACCGCCAGCCAGCTAAACCGACCTCGCTATTTTTTGCACTCTCGTTTCGAGACATCGTTCCCGTTGTGTGGCAAACGTGCGTCCTTGAGCTCTAGTCCCCCGGTTGGCTGGAAATTGACACGGCGCAGCCGGCTCCAGTTGTGCCAGCTGTTCTATCAGAATTCAGCAAGGAGACTGTGTAGTAGCAGTTCGAGAAGTAATGGCAGCAGCTGCCGCTGCCGCCGTTCGTTGGGGGATGGTCGTTACGATTCGAGCATGGCCGTGTCAGAACTATCGCTCCATCGCCACACCGCCGCCACCAGCACCACCACTGCTGCTGCTGTCGTATCATAAACATTAATATTTTATTCATGCAGTGAAACTTTTGCTATTTGTATTTTTGCTGAGCTTTCCCATCGGCCCTATCCTACTCGAGCGAGCCCTGTATCGGTGGCCACAACCACTATTACCTCAAACTTGTGCGAACTCTCCTCTTCCATCGACCAACCATTGATCAACATGGTGAAGACTTGCAGACAAGTGTTGTGCGCTTATACTACGGACATACAAGCGCAAAAGAGATGCATTGAATTCAGGACATACGAGAGAAAATAAGAAAGGTCGAATTAGGCAATGAATAATTATGTTGGCCTTTCATAGCACCGGAAAGCAACAATGGGCACTTTGATATTTTACGTAGGCGCTTTGGATGGCAGCTAGAAATCATTCCACGGTATCGGATATGTGGACAGTCGAGAAGAAAGCATGGTTTTCATTGTGTGATCCATTCACGAACGGAAGGACAATAACAAAGTACAATGATTTTGTGCTAATTTGGTAATCCTATTAACAGGAGCATCTTTGGGGCAATTTTCCGCCATTTTTCTGATCTCCTCGTCTTGGATCAACGGTGATCCATCCGATTTCATTGACAGTGATTATAACTCAACGGTGTAGGTGAGATTTGCAGAACGTTTGCAAAATCTAGAGGTCGAAGTGAAAGGTGCCTCTGCAGCCAATATGGCCGGAGCTAACACTGTGCCAACCGATTCTTCCACTCTCCTAAATGATTTAGTAAACCTAGTCGTGGATTAGGTAGTTGGTATATGGGTTGGATGTATGAGCAAAATCTAACGAAACTGTGTTTTGCAGCTGATTTGACCTGATTTCTCCTACTCGCACTGACGCAGCTATGGGATAGGGATTACTGACTTTCGTAGAACGAAATGTTGCATTGCTGATCCAACTGATTTGTGAATATGTTCTTGGAGCGGTGAGATTTCCGTCGAATTAAACATTGACTTTTATGTGCGTATTCCTATGGGAATTTGTATCAGCATAAAAATACATACACTTTCTTGGTAATATTCGGCTCTCCAATTATCAGTACGGCCTTGGGCACGCCCGAAGTCGATAAAAACACGTCTAAGCCGGAGTTCCCCGTAATCTTTTTCCCACGGATGAGCCAGCGTCGAAATTACACGAGACTGTCTCGAGGATGTATCAATCTTCCATCTAACTCGAAGCTTAGACGATGCATGAGCTAACATAGCTCCATGCGACTGAGCTTGCTTCGATGCCAGTTTAGTGGCATCACATGAAGTAAATGACTATTGGCATAGGTATAATATTAGGTATAACATTTGCGAACAGAGCAATATCGTGTTGGCCATACCCTAGCACTGACATCTGTCATCGGCCTCCCGTCTTTCGAGAATGAGTACTCTGCTATCATTTCGTTTAACCGTTGTTATCAAGTCAGTGTTGTCTTACTTTATTAAGGGAGTGCGCACAAGGAAATATCCAGCTTCCCATATGTGGGGTTGGATTCCTACATTAAGGCAGGACAACATTGACAGAGACATAAAAGTTCCTTCTCACATGTGGTCAAGGTCGTCTCTCGCAAGGTTCTCGGGATGTTCCCTGTCCAGAGACAGGGCTAAGTATATTCATTTATATAAATCTGCAAACCCAAACGGACGTTCTGTCCTCATTTACGAAGCTCTTTTTTTATCAAGAATACATTACGCTTATACAACGGGTACAGAATACATTTGTCAAAAAAAAGTTTCTCAATGATGTTTCTGTCAACTAAATAGCTGGCTACTTAATAATGCTGATCTCAGAGCAGCAATGATATCCGAGTTTTTTTATAAGCCTATTCGAGGGTTAAAGACACGTGCCTTGTGACACAGTTAGGCAGATGAATAATTTGAGACGTGGTTTTTCAATCAAGCCCTCCGAGGTCACGGGGGCGTCCGAAATGGCAACCGGCGGAGCAGGTCCGTCAGGCGTGCATTCTCACGAGACAAGTGTCAGGTTTATGTTTCAAGAGAAGAAATGTCCAGCTGAAATTCATCGAAGGCTGGTTAGTGTGCACGGCCATAATGCTCTGAGTCGACGACAGGTGTGCCGTTGGTGTGCGCAGTTTAGGAAAAGTCACTAGAGTATTATGAACGTCGAGGACCCTCCTTTCCGAATCTCGATTCGATGAATTGATCGAGATAATCGAAAAAGCTTTTGAGCAAACTAGAGCTTGCGTCATGGACGACTTTGTCGGCTGAAATTAGCGTGCCTCGTGAAACATGTCGTCGAATTCTTAGAATTGATCTGAGAATGCAAAAAAAAAAGTGCAAAATGGGTCTCTCATTAACTCGGCCCTGCGTGAGGGGTTTTCGCGAGACAATTTGAAGATATATAGGTAGCAAAAGAGTCGCTTAGAGCATACCGTAAGATAAAGTGTTCGAGACGAACAATCGCGCACGGGTCCCTCATTAACTGGAAAGTCGCATTGTATTTTAGCTGAATTATAATCCTGCTCGCCTCGAGTTGAGTATTACCCTGAAGCGCATAGGCTGTTAACGTAAGTTTAGGATACAGCACGAGTTTTCATTCAGATGTGCAATGACATTTAATGATGTCGGCACTTGTTCAAGCAGCATCTCGTTATCGTCATAAACAATTGTCATTTACATCTGGACGTGCCCGGTAATTGGCTTATCTCATTCGCAGTTACGGTAGAGTGTCAAGTGTCCATCAGGCGACAGTGCTCGAAACAGGAACAATTTCTGCCCTTCAATGCTCATTGTATTTTATTGATTTAAGATAATGTGATTATTTTTTTTTCTATTCATTTATTTATTTAATTAATTAACTACATTAATTTACAGTCCTTTACCACATTTGGTCATTGTGGTTATTCGTCTGTGCACATCTATTAGCTGCCCTAGGCCGAACCCTGTGAGCCGTACACAGTACTGACAGTATTAGATCGGCCAAAGCTCAAGTAAGTCCAAGCGCAAATTACTATTATAGGAGATTGCTTTGGCGCTATTGTACTAATGTACATGGGATATGCTATATTATTATTATTATTATTATTATCATCACAGCTATCATCATTGTTACCTCTTCCGTCATAAACTCGATCTTTCGCATCCTCATGACGGAGTATCTGATCCTGACTACTGGATCAGATACCTTACACCGGTTTGGTAAGTAATCCAAAGGACTCCAATCTGTGCCCTCTCAGATGAACAGTGGCCATTGGAGTGTGCACAATGATTGCCATACAGATGTTCTTCTACCGATTATGGGAAGACATTAACCTGACTGATGTTCCGAGTAACATTACCACGCTGCCCTCAGTGTCGCAGTCATGTGTTAGGTATAAAGGAAGATTAAACTTCATCGTAGACAAGTGTCGATATATGTGAAAACTCCCTTAATAGGCGCTGTGGACATTAGTACATGAACGTTTGATCTCCGTTAGTCTGTTAAACTATGCTAACTCAAACCGTCACTCAACACGTTTACCTGTTATAGAAATTGAGTATGCTGGGATAGTTAGTAAGCATGTAATAGCTAAAAAGGCGTTATTTTAGCTGAAATATTGGAAACACACAATATTCCGTAATTCAGGGCAACACTTCCAGCATAAAATGTTCCGGGCAATCAAATAGGTTATGCAAACGTTATCTAATACAGTGTTCATGTTGTTCAACATCAGGCCGCTTTTGAAATGCAGGCTTGCGTACCATATTGTGCAAATGACATTAACTTTGGCTTGAATTCTCATATTGGTGTGTTTTACCGTTTCGTGCGACATGATCGGGTGATCGTCAATATTGTTCGCATACATATTATACGGACTTTCCAGAACCCATCTCCGTCACCCTGGACATAACCTCACCGAGTCCCGCACTGGCTAATCTGCTCAGGGATGGATAAGTGGTGGGCGGTTGAAGTGCCAGAGTGATGCTTCTCCTGTCGGAAACAATTTTCTTGACAGACTCATCCACTCTGCTCGACACGGACGGTTACTGCGTTTCGAGGACCGCAGGAGGACTACTCGAAGAATAAAGTCGAAAAAACTATAGAGCTATTTCCATCGAGGCGCGAGTTTAAATTTTCCATGGCATGGCTGATGCTTGTATATGCTGTTTGATGAGTGTATATTTGATAATTCATATGTCAGAAGCTCGTGAATTATAATGAATTCAAAGACGAGATGCAAAAGATGCGCTCGGTTAGTGAATGTATAGTTAACGATTTGTCTGTGTTATGATAACTAAAAATTGCATCTTAAATAGTGATTGTTATACGAAATTGCCTTCTATTCAAATAGCGTCGAAAAGCTGGGCGCTTTCCTCAAGCTAAATTCAGATGCAAGTCGCTCAAATTCCTCGTTAACATCCCTTCGACCAAATGCAAGTAAACGGTAAAGTAGTTCAAAACATTTCTTCATACCACGTGTGTTTACCATTTCATTGACACCCACACTCGACCCATGAAGATCACGCGACGCTCGTACGAATGAGCCTTTACCTCCACGACACCACAACGAGGACGACGATTATGATAGAAAAGAGAAGTGGGTCAAACTGCCTGAACGAGAGGGTACTACGTTCTTCAGTGGGATATCATTATTACTAGTGTTTGTCCTTGCTGTAGCTCTATCGCCCCTCGGCTGGTAATGTTTCCGTAGGCCAATGACCGCGTTTTCTTTCTATGGGAGCACCCATTCATGCTGCACATGAATGGGTGGCAGCACAGTTCTCCTTGCTGTGCGATATTGTTGTCATGCTCTGCAAATTTCCCTTACTGGGGCCGTTACATCGGAAGTATCTCTATTGTTGCAGAAGGCCTTCTTGCTGGGCCCAGGTAGGATTATCCACTTTAGCAAAGACACTCCCTCTTGCCAGCCATCCAATCACACATAATATTACTGCAACGCCGCAATACATGAGCTGATAGTTGTGGTAGTCGACGCGGAACAGCAATCTCACTACGAGCACGTTACACTGCAGGGAACATGGTGTGAGTTCTTTGGCGGGGCTCATTTCCCCCCGGGCGAGAAGTCTCTCTATGGCATTTCAATAGGTGATTCTTTTCGTATAGCTAATAGCCTATATAGATGATCATCGTACTATAGATGTCGTGTGTCGTGCACGACAGAGAACAAGCAAGAGAAAAACGGAAAAATACGTTCCCAAGCATAGAAAATACAATGTTTGCAGTATTATATTGTTTATATCAGCTAACTTAATTTTCTATTGCAACTGATCCGGCAAGCTTGCCCCTGTTTCAGGTATACGCCGTGACAAACTAACTAATCCTTCAGGCAAGGTTTCTTCGAATCCTTCGCTCCCATCTCAGAGATCATGGATATACGATATCTATCTGGAGAATCCGCTTAGGTTGAATCTAGTGGAGCCTCTCTCGAGAATTTACTTCATCTCCTTACTCGAACGGAGGCAGCTGTACAGATGGCATACGCGAAATGCAAATTTGCATCCTGATCCGAGATCTTCATAGATGTGCGGCAAAAACCACACCTGGTTCCCTATTAAAATCCGCCCGGGTGAATTCGACTGGTTCATTGTGTCCGTCGAAATAAGAAGTGATTCAAGATGCCTTAAAACAGACAGGGAGACCGTTCGGTCGACTTTCCTAAACTTTCGCGCTCAGCAAAGGAACATGGCTGCATTTGCTGTTTTCTTGAATCCATATCATAATACAATATGGACTCACATTAACTAAGAATAAAAGAGAAAAATATATAAAATATCTTTATGCCATCTCAAGAAGATGATGTAACCCAAAACAGTACTATTGAAAAAGTGACAAAACCCAGTTTATTTACTGGAAAGGTATGCGCCCCTTTACGTGCCAAAAACTATGCTAAAAGTGTTATTCCACGGCTCTGTTTGAGTATTCCAATGTAGCTGAGTCAGCTTTTAAACATAAGCACGGTTTCATTGTAAATGTGTTGAAAATTACTTTTATGAAAAAATCTGCATATTTCTTAACGGCTAAGTGCTGGATACGTCTACGAACCCCGGGGCAGCCCCTGTCCCAGACGGGTGAAAAGGCACGCCAATCTGAGAGAACACTAGAAAGACTTCCGCTACGAGCAACTAAGATTTAAATTTCGTCTGCGAGAATCACGATACCTACCTTGAATAAATCTTTCGATATAGTTAAATTTCAATTAGACAACTTATAGTCATTTCTACAGAAACATAATCCGATCAATTTGAAAATAATTAATAGAAATATGGGCCAAAGTCAGAATTTATAAAACTATATAACCGAGATCTTAATCGTTCGGAACTAGCCTTCCGGGATGGCGCGGTGGCTGCCAGGTAGCTCACTGCTCCGACGGACCCAATGTGATAGCAAGCGCTGGCAAAAAGTAACAACCTTTTAGAGTGGGTCATTTATACCCAGGCAAAAAGGAGTCACTTGTTTTGTTAACCCACAGATTTGGCTGACTATAATCAGCAGAAAAAGATCAAACAGATGGAGATACCAAAACCGCCCGCCGTCCACGGTATTAGCATTACGGCTCATGGAAGCGAGATGCCTCTGCACAGTAAGGCGCATCTTAAGACTTGTATTTCAAGTTCCGTGATGATTTTCTAACACTGCATCCTCTCTAGGAGAAGTTTGCATGTTTTGTAATGAAGCCTCACCTGAAGGAGACACTCTCGATCCCTAGGGAAATCAGTCATCAGAGATGAGCAAGCTGGCACAGAAGTTAGATAGCTAGCCCCTCAAACGTCAGCGGATTCTTGACCATTCGTTGATCACGGGTAATGAGAATCGTTCTTAGAGGTGAATAGTTCGAAATACATTTTTAGTCGTCTTTTGTGTTGATGGTTTCCATTAACAAGAATTCGATAAACGGCACTCTGTAAAACGTTCCTATAAGTTACGCTGTTCAAGAATCGCATTGAATGCCGCACATAAGAGCAGGTAGTATTTTTATTTGTTTACCAACATTTATTTTAGAAGACGAATGAATAGAATATGGATGCTTCAGCTCGTTACTCGATGCGAAATGAATACTGAGTATATTGAGTACAGCGAATGCAATATGCCCAGCTGCCTGTTTTTGTCTCGTTAGATCACCCTTGGGCTCGGATCGTCGATGGGGCGTCAAAGATATCAACAAAGAAGGTATTGCTAAAAGTTTCCGTTGTGATACTTGCTTTAGGATACACATGTCTTATTCTTTATAGATCATCCATATACATCAATTCCTTATTCATTCTTTGTCTAAATTTAGTACGAAATTGCTTTCATCATTTCAAGCTCATTATGAATGCCAACGTGATACTATTGGGGCCACATTTGGATTAATTAGTCGTTCAACTTATGTTGCCCAATGCACAAATCTCCATAAAGGGGAGTCCCTCAGTGTTCAGAACACGTCATGGCACCAGTCTTCTCGATATGTCCTCAGAAGTGATTACGAGACGTCACTATAATACCTCAATCAACTACGTTGTGTATTCTCCGAGGAATTAATACAGACGTGTTAAGCTTTATGACAGAGTGAACTTAAATTGTTAACGAGTTTCTGCTTAATGAAGACAACTTTTCTTGTATCATTATTCTAGTATTGTTAATATTATTACAAGATGTTTGCAATATAACTACAGTTGGACTTTATAAACACGTGTTTCATGTGATATACACCTCAAATGCAGAATTATTAAGTTTTTAACGCCAATTACTAACAATGCGCAATGTACGATGCCATCTTGACATTTATCTTGTCTCCGTATCTCTATGGAGATCATGCAACACATTTGTCATGTGGCACGTTCACACAAATATGATCAAATATCACAATGTGGTAACGAATACGAGGTTACAGTCCGCCACGAAGCGGGATATAGTTACGTATTGTTTCGAGTAACGGGACGTGACCAAGAGCCATTAAAACTCAGCATGCAGAGCAAATCTACTTGTGGGCACTACTTATACGTCGCATATTGACATAACGACCGCCGGGAGCCTGTTGATCTGCTCTTACTGATTTCTCAACAAGTTCGAGCTTTACCTTCGAGAAGGTGGCTGACGGCTGAGTTGTTTTTTGTCTCTTACATAGCATTTGAAGGAGTTACATGAAATCGCTTTCCAGAGCTTTTAGTTCTGACGTATTATTGTTACGCTGACGTATAATTTATCAACAGTTCTGCTAATGAGATCATGTTGCTTTTTCTAAATTTCTTCACTATAACAATCGCTTGTATAGCTCCATTGGGCTTATGTAAGCTGGCTGATTTCTACAACGCAAGCGACTTCGTACTCTGTGGGGTAAGTACTGATTGTTGTTGATTGCGGCTAGGCGAAAGTAGCATTAATTACTGTACTGGTGGTTGTATGATTGCAAGTGCCAATAGCTATGTCCTTAGACGTCTGTATTTGTGAGGTTTATTAAAATACTTATATAGACGAGTGTTCTCATTTCATATTATTGTGTGTCTTATAATATACAATAATTAGTGAAGCAGTTGGTAACAGGGTATCAGGCCGAGACCGTCAAGATGCCGAGGGAGGCGATGGCATTGCCTCTCTATACATCTATTCAATGGATAGCCGTGTATTATATCAATATTTCTGTGTAATGATCGTTGTGCCCCCTTGAATCCACAACGGTTTGGGGTCTTTTACTCAACCTTAAAAATCTCGAGTGTGCAAATGATCGAAGATTAACATCTATTAACGAAGCGTGCACTTCTGCTTAATGGCTCTGGACCGACAAAAATCGAACTATGTGACTATGTGTTCGTAACGTACACCATTAAAAATGAATTACTCCTGCTGAATACTTAAGGACGACACACTCGACTTCGAGCCCACGGTTCAGAGCCACTTGGTAGAGGCCATAGGCAAGTTCGGCCATTCGCTTGTTCAGAAGTTGCACCAAATTGAACCGGTAAGCATCATAAACATCGCTGAATAACCATTTCAACACAGCGGCAGTGTTCATTAAGATTGATTCGATGGCATCGAACTGTGAAGTTTTTTTGTCATTAGTATTTGTTGAAGCGCCAAACATTAGTTACTTTCATGGTGAAGGCAAGTGCGTTTGTGGTCCTCCAGGATTCGTTATTATAAACTTAATCAAAATCACAACACCAGAATTAATACAAGAATAAAGAAGAACATTATACTGATAATAATAATAACAAGAGCACTTATACATCTATTAAACTGTGGCAATCGTTCTCGAGAACAGGCTCGAACTACATGCAACGTAAATACCGCATCGTATTTTTTACACAAAGGCATCGTTCCAAAGCAAGCCCAGTAATATATATCACTGTATCATCAGTCATTTTCTGATTTTTCCATTAAAGCTGTTCAAGCAGTAGTTGACGAAATTTATATTTCTTATTGGATGCGACTGGAGAATATCGTCGGAAAAGATCGCGCAATCCCATCGGCAAAAAGTGTGGCTGACACGCTCAGTACCTGCAACATTTAGTTGCACTAACTGTTCTACCGCATAACGTAGATTCTATCTCGTGAAAATGAGAACAATTCGTTATTCAAAAATAGCTATTTCATAAATTTTAGCACCACACGTTTAGTCTCGTGAGATTCTCTGTCCAACAAACAGAACGAAGATAAGACCTTAGCAAGGTCAAACCTATTCCGCAAATTTGCCGATTTACGAACTACGCCCTGCTACGGTTTTGATCACGCTTATCGCATTCTCATTTTGAACGTTTGCTATCAACGTGCAATAGTATCAACGTTGTTGCATGTTGTTTCCAGGGAAATCTTATTGTATCACCCCTCTCGGTCTACTCAATATTAACAGTGCTCGTGATGGGATCGCTTGGCAGCACTCGATCTCAACTCGAAGATGTTCTTGATCTCAACGGCTTTTCCTGGCCGAGTATCGTCAAGGCGGGCGACTACCTTACCAATATTCTCGTCAGCTACAAATCAAGTAGGTCTACGCGCACATGGTGGCCACACAGCTTCGACGGTTCAATGAGTAAGCGGTACTAAATGCGGGGTGAGAGACGTACACAGTATACACACGTTTTACAGGTTTAGTTGGGTTAGCTTCATAGTGCAGCTATATACAATAGCATGACGTTCGCTTACTCCATCTGACAGATGTTCGGCTGGACCTCGCCAATCGCGTCTATGTTACTGATGAATTAGTCATTCCGCAGCCGTTCGCGGACGCGGCGACATTCGGCCTTGGCGGCAGGGTAGATTCGATCGACTTCAAAAGCTCTGATTACGGTACGTGTAGTTGGCTAACGACTATGGTTAGATAATATTATAGTTACTATTATCAAATGTAATGTTCATACACATATTGGCTGAGCCGAAGGTCGCAAGGTGTTTTTGTGGTTATTTTGTCGGCTTAGATTTTATCTAATTGGGTAACTTTGTGGCTTGCCTTGTTTGATATCCCGACGATGTCGGAAGTCGAACACTTTGGAACAAATTAAGGTAGATTATTATGCGTCATTTCCTGATAATCTAGCGGAACACGATCTGCTGTGCTTTTCATGAACAATGACAGACCCTTATAACTAGTTCGGTTTCGTGTACGATTACTGAATATGCCATACTGGTTTACCATTTATCCGAGGTATCTATCTCCCACTCTGCACATGTACGACCTGGCCCGATCAGTGGTGGCTGAGATAAATCATTTTGTAAACTTGGCGACACACGGACGCATACCGAAATTTATGGATGGATACTTGGACAACGACACGTCAATTGCAATAATCAGCGCAGTGTTCTTCGAAGCTGATTGGCGCTTTCCCGTGGAACAAATCAACCAAGCGATGAAGTTCAACGCCCGTTGCCTGAAGCCGAATGTCCACTCGAGCTGGTTAAAAATTACTGGCCGGTAAGTTTCCAAGTTCGAACAAACAATCAAGTGAGACAGTCAACACTTACCGGGGTATTCGCCTCGCTTTTTAAACAGTGCCACTGTTGTGTACAAAATATCGATTCATACGGACAAAGCATGAATGAACAATTTTAATTTCCAAGCAACGTCCACCTGCTTTATATTTAAGCCCGCTAAATACTACTGTGATTAATAATAATAACGGCTGTGGCCAAATTCAGAATTCACGAGAGGCGCATAGACACCGTATCTCCTGCGGGTTTATTGGATTTGTGGGTCACACACTAACGCTGATTTGTAGTTGGGCCGCTCAGCACGTGTGTGCATCATGTATTTATTTATTTTTTATTTGATCTTTTATTTTACTGTTTATCGAGAACTAAAGCTTAACTAAAGCAGTTCCAAAAATAAACTTTATTTTGAATGTATCCCCGTAATCGCCACCCTTAATACCCAAAAAAAAACAAAAAAAAATAGGTACCTTATCTACTATTACAACTTTATTTATGCCACACCATTTTGCCAACTGTGTCGGTGCCGTTGGCCATTTGCAGGCTTTACTGCATAATGTAATAACAGTTCCTTATTTGTGCCTTTTATAAACCCCGAACAGGATGGCTTATAGAGATTCGGACGCTGCCGGCGTGCGACTGTTGCGCATACCGTACGATGTGGGTGTGAACTCGCTCGTAAACGTTGAGTTGTTGATCGCTCTTCCAAAACAGAAGTACGTCCCACTCATAGACTTTCCTGCTATTGATTAATAGATACAGTATTGGTCTCGCCTACCGATTTACTCCACCAGCCTATAGTATAGTGTTACCGGATAATAATTGTTCGCTTCTTAGAAGTAGATACCATCTGCTCAGAAGGACTGTACCGCAAATCCGGTGGGATCTCCTACGATCCTTGGTACATCCATATGACCGAGCACGAACGAAGTACACTGCTCGCCTTTGTTGCTGGGTTCAACCACCGTCATGACACATACATATTCAATATGGATGGCGAAATATATATAGAAACTAATTTGTTGATGTCATATTTATTATTTCAGCCCTTGCGGTATCGATACGTGGTTCAAGAATGCAACATGGGATGAGCTTATGAAAGCATTCACTGAAACGAAAAGTAAGAGGATTGGATTTACCGATTGGAAGCGAATTATTATTATTAGCAATAATTGATTGAACGGGGTTGTTCTTTGGAGGCCCTCCACTCTCCCAGACACTCGAGGATGGGGTGGTGCTGATCACACGTTTACATACAACAACCGCCAATCTAATATTATTACACTCTTAACAATAATAAAAACGTCTACAGCACAAATTTCATAGTTATTGAACATAGCTTTGTGTCTGCATTCGCGATTTTTAGTGATGACGGTAAGCCTTCTGATGCCGAAATTCAAGATCCTGTGGGCCAAGGACCTCCAAGACTCGATTAGAGCACTTGGGATATTCGCGGCATTTGAAAAAGGACGTGCCGATTTTAGCAAAATGGTCACGCCGGCATCGAACATAACAGTGGAGCCACCCACGTACCTTAGTTCAATTCACCATCAAATCCACGTATGTGTAAGAATATAACAGGAAATTAAACAAGATTAGATCAGAATATGATTTGTAAGTGAACGCACAATTGGGTCAAGCGATGTGCGAGTATCCACTCGTGTATAATACATAGACCGCTGTCACAAATTTTGCATTATGAGGAAGATATTCAGCTTGGTTAGTCAGTAGTCTTAATCAAACATCAGTTATCAAAGATGATTGTGTGCGCTTATCTTATTTTATTTTTCTTCCCTCTGGCTTAATGTCACTTCCCATTGAAAATACTCGGCGAGAGCTCTTTCATACCCAGGGCGGCTCGATTGAATGAAATCCTTGCCGTCTTAACTCACATTGTGGTTCACATTCGCGTGAAATTCGTTATCCGTTGAGGAGGAAGCTGCATAAATCTGTGTTTATCTATTTGCTTCAACTTCGTACCTTTACACATTGTGTTTACAGTTCACCGTGTCGGATTCAGGCACAAAAGCTGCGGCGGGCAACACTAAACCCCGACGCGTTCCGAGACAGGCCGGGACCATTCGATTCGAGGTGAAGAACTCATTCTATCTCGCCATTCTCGCCTCTGAGCCAATCAAAGAACGTGACGATAGCAATAAACGTATTAAGTACATGCAGCTTTTTGCTGGGCTTGTCAAAAATTTGACTTAGACTAACACAAATGCCTATGCTATAAATGGAAAGAATTGATAACCAACAAACAAAAGGGGGTTTATCTACATATAATAAAGAAGACTGAAAATTATCTGGAAATGTATTTACTATTTATAAAAAACAATAGCATATAATTGTCGCAAGGTCAACGTGTCTTAAAGGTGAACCTAAAATCTCATATTCACAAAGTTCCGGTTCCGCTGAAACGAATCACGAACCACTGTGACTTCGAATCTGAAGACTGGTTGGATATTTATATTCGGTGCATTCGTTGGGCATGCTGTTCGGGTGTAACCTATAATAATGGAATCAGAATCAGTTAATAATAATCAGAATGAGTTAATGCCGGAATAGACGCCTCACTCAGGACCATGACGACCTCGTTTTGACAAGCTGTCCCCAGCTGCTTCTCGAATTCTTGTGTCGTTAAAGCTGTATAACTAAATGCTTTTCCTAATAACACGATGACACTTCAGAGGGCAGATTGAAATCACGTTGAACAGACGCAATCATTTGCCGCAGTTGCCGTTCGCGTTAATCATGGTGTGACTGCTTGACATTTGGCCATCTTAGTCTAGGTAGAAATGTTATTGTAATTTATTTTATTCCAATTCGCAAGTTTAATTGTGCTAGGCCCATCGTAAATGCATGTGCTGGAGGTCGCAGGTTTGAGCGCCATAGGGCTATACATACCTTCGATGTAAATTTAATATAGGGTCAACATGGTACAGAAAAGGTTCATGGATTATGTCTTCGACAATTCTAGTTGCACGTAAAATATGTTCATAGTATCAGTCTTGTTTCTAATGTTAGCAGGCATTAATAATAATAATTATTATTAATAATAAATATTATGATAATACTTGATACGTATGGCTGGAATCACTATTCAATTAAACAATAGAGTTTCAATCAGCAATTCTTGAATTATGACGACTGCCTCACCCTCGAGTCACATCTTCAACTTGACCCCCTATCGGAACGAACGGGTTGGGTATAACAACGTATCACGTTTTTCTGTTATCGGTTGGCTGATACGTTTATACGGTGCTAGGGCAATAGCGTAATCATCTTTGAACCATTACAGAAAATACGTCTACCTGTTCACTGGTATCGCTCCAATAACTACCTGACATCTAACGTAGATCGGTTGATCACATTTGAGAGTGGGCATTCTGCTTCATCTCAACCCTTGCATGGACACGTCCAAAAATACCCGATATTGTCATCGGTCATTCTACACGATAGAGACACCTTGGGTAAGCGTAGAGGGAGCCAGTTACCGAGCTCGAATGGAAGTCGATAAAAATGATGGCGTATCGCACAAGTACCGTGGTCTTAGTTTTCGTGCACTCTGTCCCACAACACTGTCATTTGCTGCGAACCGCAGACGGACTCTCCACAACGTCAGGCGGACAGAATACCTCGTCGCGAGGAGGGAACTGACATTCAGCTGAGCATCGAATGAGTAATGATACCGTCCCATGATCCATAGGCAATGTTTAATAAATAACAGGCGTTCTCCACTGACAAAGATCTTCACTGTCTTTTTCCATTCGATTGCTGAACGCACTCGCGTGTTTTTCTTAGAAATGTATCTTCATTAGAAGGGATAAACAATACAACTCGTTTGGTACCCTTATTGCGATTACAATCCCACGTGTTGGTACGGCGGTGGCGAACGCGCCATCGAATATAATACAGTCCAATTACGAACGTTAGCAATGAGTTTTTATAGTTCTTTATGATGTAATCTGATCAATGAATACTCTACCTAGAATTTAATTGAACATCTGACAAAATTGCCGAGGATCTAGGCACGGTCTTTGGGCTCTTCCGGCTAGCTTGCACCCATGGTTACTTTATCAATTTAATCACTCATGCCCTTGCTTATAATCGCCTGATAAATGCAATAATCATTCTCACTAATGTAATTTGTGCATTCATTTACATTCAGGAGCGAATACAACGAAAAAGTATGATACATCTAAAATCAAGTGGTCGTTCAAAAATCGCTACCTCCGAACACGAAGTCGTACATCAAGTACAGCCTCCGTCTCGATATTGCTCGACTCACCTGGATCTGTTCTCCGCAGCTTCGTTACAGGCAAACGCAACAAAGCCGAACATAAAGAGATAACCCACGTAGACGAGATCCCATGTCACTCCCTTCCCTCCCCTCCTCTGGGGAAATCAGTCAACGAGAACTAAGCAAAGGAACAAGCACAGAGGCTGCCAACGATAATACTTAGCCTCGAACAAGTGAACGATACCTGGATACTGTGTTCATCGCAACAATCAACTTGTGGTCGCGGTGCTCCCTTGGGATAAGGCAAAGCAACTAAAGCACCCCTCTTTAATTGTGGCACAGCTGTAGCGGATACATATATCAAGATCGAATGGGGAACTCTAGTATATGATTATTATTGTTGTTATTATTAGTATTGTCTATGTTTTTATCGGTTTCAACAGGTGGAAACGAACACATGCGTTGTTCGAGTCTTATTCACTTACTGTAGAAGCAATAGTGCAGGTTTAACAGTGACTGGATGGTTTAGATGGGGTTAGATAACGAGAGAAAGGAGCGCTTACGCTAAACTTCCACTAGAGCATCATTAACGTCTTCACTGGCCCACTCGAATGTCTAGATATTTCCTTTGTTTATTGTGTCAAATAAAGGAGAAAATAGATAATACGCACGCAATACGCATAATATGCACTCAAATAATAATGTAATAATGGTGAAGGAATATTATTACATATAGGTACAGCATCATATGTTTAGGGAAAAACACAAAGACGCTGAGCGTCCCAACCATAAATCAGCGCTGGTGTGGAAGTTTCTCAATATATCCTCTAAGATTGTTTCCTTGTTTTAAAGGTCTCATAAATCGCCTGCTCAGATGAATGTCTTCGTGATATAGAAAGTCTGCCATCGTTGCGATAGTCCTCTGCGAAATGAGTGCGCATGCGGAAGTGCAGTTTGCAATAACGGTGGATCGTAAGACGACAACGAGGTGACGACTCGTTACTCAACAACGGCCCCATTGTTACGCTTATCAAAGGGGCTTGACATTTGAGCAAATGCCGCTTGTTTACGTTATACAGTCGTTGTACTTAGGGTGATTTATTTAGTCGGGTGAAATATTTGCTATAGGAGTTGACGGCGATCCTCAGCTTGTATGGAAGCCATTACCAGAGCGTCTGTGGAACTGACAGAACGTATACACAGCGACAACACAGAAAACAAGTAGTGTCTCCTATAATATTATACATTGGTAAAATTAGTTCGTTTCGTAGCTAGCGGAGTATACAGCGCTCGGGGCAATGCAGGCCCCCGCCCTAGCTCTGTCGAAGCAGTTGCCGCATGACAGTATTTTGTCGCTGTGTTGAGGTGTTACCAGCATCCACAGGATCTCTAGAAACTGCCACCACGTAACATAGCCCCAGAGGTTTTATAGGACACTTTCCAAGTGATCGTATGTATTTGTCTCGACTGATTGATCTTTACCGAGCGATATGCTGAGCGATTGGGGTCTCTGTTAGCCCGTTTACAACTTCCTACTTAAATCAAATGAAACTTTGAAACATGTGTAAGGTGAGGCTTATCAGAGAACTGCTTGATATTAATAATAGAATTTTTCTTCACCAAATACGTGTAATAATATACTTTATTAACAGTAAAGCATCCCTTATACACATTTTTGAGTATATATTCCAACGATGAAGTATCCTGTAGTTGACACTCGGGTCAGGTTGTTTTAATCTAGTTCTGTTTTAAATTAGTTCAAATATTGGATTTCGGTATCGGCAGAGATTGTTACTGTCAGTATGGCTGAAACTGTCGCAAATCAATATATTTGCACTGTGCTGCTCATTGCACAATGATACCCCTCCGCCCGAAGTGGTGTTTCAAATCGCTCCCATCTTGATTCGTTCAACATGGCAGTTATGCAGTTCAACTTCCTCCAATGCAATTATATCTTCATAATTCGTTCAGGAGCTCTGTTCGAGTTCTGATAGCCGCGCTTAGGCAGGTTCCAACTGGACGGCCATTTGCCTCGCGACGGAAACAAGAAGATAATTAAAAATTGGAGAGACGGAGCGACGCAACCTATGTTTACAGATGTAATTAAAATACAAATGTTCAATGTGTGAGACAAGGAGGGGGGCCAATCTGTTTCTCAGTAAGCGCCATGTAACTGAGAAGCTCAGATTCGCAATCAGGTTCGGATTGCCAGATAGTGAACAGAGTCTCTATATATTGGAGGCCATGTTTGGAA
Organism: Stratiolaelaps scimitus; assembly: GCA_019614645.1. NCBI lineage: Eukaryota > Metazoa > Arthropoda > Arachnida > Mesostigmata > Laelapidae > Stratiolaelaps > Stratiolaelaps scimitus. The sequence goes on from JABWDB010000016.1 coordinate 5,500,716, forward strand.
AATTTTGAGCAAATTGCTAAGCGGTGAACACCTGCACCAAATGTGACCAAATGAAATGGGTGTAATTTTTTTGGGTATTAACATAATATTATCTAATTAACGCGTGATAACGTGAACGTATAATAACGTGTGCTAATGCATTTGTGACACCGGACTGTTTTTGCCTGAATTCCGTCCTAAGGTGCAATAATTAAGGCCGTCTTAGACAGACTCCACAAATGACGGTGGCAGATAATGAGTGTTTAACACGAACCCAACCCTAATAGGAAGAAACTGAATTAATTGATTCGCCCATTATAATTGATCTTTAAGTGTACATTTCGCAGCAGCTTAGGACAAGTAGACATTACTTATCTGAATGCCTTCACGTAAATCTTTCGGGCTGACTCTCAGTCTTAAACATTTAACGTCCACGATACAACTGCTTTCGGTATTGCTTCATAAGACGGACAATTCCTTTCGATGCAACTGTGCAACGGTGGGGATCGAACCTGTGCACCTCTTGTTTTTTCAAAAACGCACGGACACCACCAGAGACATTCCAATTTCCATGGAAGTGGGCCGATCCAGTGCAGGGGGCGGGGGGTTGACGTGGATGCCAAAACGCGTCCACCTGCTAAAACCATCCTCTGCTGCGAGTCCGGCTGCCCCCTCTTATCTCGTCGAATTATAGAGAGTTTCATCCCGTAGAGTTGCTTATAGAAAAATGCACAAAATAGAAGAGAAGGCCTTCAACTAGCCGGAGTGGATGGGGAGTTCAAGGTGCCTTCAACTAGCCGTCTGGGTATTCATCGAGATGAGCGATGCTCACACGTGCATTGTTTTCGCAGGCAGACAAACAAATCATTGTACAACTCGAAATGACATTGAATTTTTTGGCATTTGAGAGAGAGAGGCAGAGCGAGAGGAATAGAGAAAGGCGCAAATAAGGCTCACATTAGAATAAAAAGCGAAAACATCGCGTTTAGCATGAAGCAGCAGATGGTGATGTCTGTGCGAGACCGGGCGAGTTCTGGGGGAGGGGAGCATTTCAAAAGGTTGACCGCAATGTTCTCATTGTTGATTATGGTCACGATGGGAGAGAAGTTTTTTGCAAGATGACTTTGTGATTACCATTCATCGCCTCCTTCAGCCTCGAGTGGAGACTGAACTCTGAAAATGCAATAAAACTTTTCCACTGTTACGTCAAAAAAAAAACGATTTGAAACACATTCTATTCGATTTGAAAGCCTCTGATTAGCTTCGCACGTTTTTTTTTTGCTTTTTTTCAGAAAAGGAAATTGCACTTAGTTAGAATAGAACGTGCAATTGAAAACATTCGTTTTTATACGTGTAATGCCCAGATAAGCCGTGTACGTCTGTGACAGAGGCAGTTTTGTGTACTGCCGTGTGTTGCAGATGACAGTTGACGGCGTTTGTTTGTCAGCGTTACCCGATGGACGCGTCGGCATTTGAAATCAACATTCGAAATCAACTGTATCGAATACTGTAGCAAGAGGTGGGGGAAAAGGTGGGTTCGTATCTCTGGAGTAACGATATTTAATTTTATAATATATTAGTTCGTAATTTAAGTCCCGTGTTTTCCCTAGAGTAGAGTATCTCTCGATTGGTCTGGAACCAAACGTAAAGTGCAGAGAGAGTCAAGGTCGCCAACTAAAAACAATGATACTTTAAGTTGCCGCAAACGAACAGACTTTAGCAAATTATTTCTAGACAAAGTAATTTAATAAGCGATCGATTAATGTCAATGTGTACACTACAAGATTACTTCTATGTTTAATTATAAGTATCATTAAATCTCGTACGATTACTCTATTATAGCCATATTTCAGATCACCAAACCGAAAGTCACTATCGAGGAAATAGCCCTGCAAAGCATACAGACATATATTAACATACAGGTGCGTAGGCATATGCCGTTCATAGTTACAGGTTGCGTTTAGTACGTATTGAACATCGTAGCTGTCTAGATGCCGCTTCGAAATTAGGTTCATCTAAGCTGTGCCATTGTGATAGACACCTGTTTCGTTATACTGATCTACAACAGCATGCGAACATCTCGTCAATATATATAGAATAGGCAACGATCAGAGCATAAATGAATGAGTTTATAAATAGTTGCCGATTATTTAGTGGTGATTCTTAACATGCCATACAAAAAATCTTATATTTTTGCTGATGTATCTTAGAAGCGCTTAGGTGAAATTTGTGGATTTCTAGAGAACATCCTTGCATTAACAATTCAGTTACACGTGGTTCTTCTGTAGCGGACTACAATCTTTCCAATATCTGTAGAAAGTTGAATGATTGTATCTCTGGTCCGCCCAATGTTTCAAAGGCTACAGGTCTAAAGTAGTGTGGTCATTTATTAATGAGGCGTATTTTCTGTTATCGGCTGTGTTGCTCCGCGACTGACACAAGAAGGTGGTAAGGTGTCAACCACAGTTCAGTCCCGAACAAGAATTTTCCCTCGGGAAAAGGGGATTAGCGACATTACATCAGGACGCTTCCCGTCAGAGTGACTTATATCTGCTGGTTCACGAATTTAAGGAGTAGATGTGGAGCGAAGAGCTCTGGCCGCAGTCTAGTTTAATAGGAACGGTCTCGGGCCACGACCCGCACTTTTTATATAAAAGAGTCCGTGACGACCAAGAGAATCAACCGGTTCTCCACAGCAACAGGAATGTGAAGAAACTAGATTACTTCCCAAACTTAAACCGACTGCAAGACGGGTACATTAATTATTGAGTAGAGTTCCCATATGAGAGTTGGGAACAGCATTAAGTCGTGCTCCCGCCCAAGGCCTAGGATTGCCTTCAACCTGGCTCTTTCCACATCGCTCGAAGCGTGTTCCTCTCATGCCTCGGGCGCGCAACAGCACAGCAAAGTAGTCTTGGCCATTATTGATTCACTTTTCCAGCTGTTGATCTACAATAGTCTATTTGAAGCAGGCAGGAAGTTCGTTCAGAGAGCTGAGCTTGATCGAGGCGCCATTTTCAAACTTGCACGGCTTCCCCCACCTCCTTGTCGTTACTGCCGGCATACCTGACGTACGCGAATATACACCTCAGCGAGCGTTTCTCCTTTGCTCTCAGCTGGGACCTCTCACGTCATTCTTTCGTTCATAGGATGCGCGGTCTGCGCAGCCTTTCATGAAAATGCGCTCGCTATTGTGAAACGTTAGTCTCCCGTGTCGACGACCGACGAATGAAAGAGCAAAAACGGTTGGGCCGGCCGTTAGCGACGGGGGTCGGACGCTGCGTTAGAGAAGCGGAGGTGGAAAAGCCGACACCACAACGCGGCACGGCAGGAAAGTGGTTACTAAGGCCGTTTTGGTCTTTTGGCCGTCCTGGTCTTTTGGGCCTCCTGTAGCTCGCTCGTCCCACCGCTGGCAGTGATCACTGACCGAGTGAGTGAGTACCCCCGCATTGGGTGGGCCTGTCTGGCTAACGGCCTTTAACATTTCGGGGCATGTTGGCAAATATCTCAAGTCAAATCGCTCTTTTTTGTTCTGCTTTTCCATGCCTAATATGTCTATCTACATATACAAAATATGATTTAAATATTCTATACACCATGTAACTGTGTATAATTTCTGCATATGTGGGAGGTGTTGCCAAGGTAGAATTGTCGATGTTAGTTGTGTTTAGTGGTCGTTCGAGACTGTGGATGGGCATAACGAGAGCGAAGAGATCAACGTTTTGACGTCGTCGTTGTTCCAACCATCTATATTATATTATGAATATTAGCTTGAACATAGATGACCCCTTGAAACACACGTAGACAAAGTAGGTGAGGAGTTGCTACCCTTTGGCGTTTAGGCTATATATTGTGCAAAGCAAATACTAGATACATATAATATCTGTGGCTGAATCCGAGAGCAGAGACATGCGCGATATGAGTTTTGACCGGTGCAGCCCCTAGTGACGTTTAGAGCCTTCCACACGTCACCGTATCTTCAATAACGGAAAAGCCGAACTCAAAACCCTTCTGCGCTACCTAGTGTCCTTCGAGGGTCATCGACTCTATCTTACCAGACCATTCATCCTTTGGCAGATTCTATTCCAAATAAAAGCGTCTTCACGGGACATTCTCTAGCTGCAACTGGTGGCAAGAGCCACTTGCCTCATCGCCAGCTCTTTGAATTCGTCGCGTACCGCTTCTTTAGTTGTATTATTCTGAGTTCGAGGTCTGGCTTTGGCGGTGACAAATTCATCCTGTGTTACGCTCTCCTCACGCTTTGCTGCTTGGCTCTACCAACAGTTATTATTGGAAAACGATAGGAGACACACATCGCGCTAAGGAGAACAGACGAAGGGGGAGAAAGCGCCAATTGAATAGCGGCCAGCTAAGATGGAGGGGGTAAATCTTTCGATTGTCCTGTGCGTTCGTTTATTATTAATGGGTTTTGATGCTTCATTACGCTTTTTTTTGTCGAGAATCTTAGTAACAAAAAACCTCTCTAGCAAATCTTGGTATTGCGAGCGAGCGTCGATTTTATAATTCTGAGATCAAGCTGGATCTGTTACTTTTTCATTACTAATCTTTGCAACCCTGTGATAATTGATAAGTGTGTAGCAGAAATGGTAGAATCCTGGGGTGCGTCGAGCCATTACGGACGGATGAAGTCTATCCGGCGAAGGGAGATTGATTTCCTAATATAGCTACAGCTCAAATATTCATGTTAACTCTGTCACAGCAGTACCATGATGGAATCGTTCGATATATAATATATATTTCTATGAGAAGTTTCATAGGAACGAAACACCTTGAACTGAGCTGTTTTTCGATGACCCCATCCTTAGCGCCAATCCAAGGAGGGCTGTTCCTCACCCCTATTCTCTGTATTGGACAATCGGTCCTAGCAAAGAGGATATGATTAGAGTATTTTGACCCCCGTAAATATGCATTATTCAGTATGCTACTATGGGCAGCTAATACTTTTTTGCCGCAACAGCAACTATTCTAATAAGGGAATTTCATTGATTGGCGCAAAAAGCAGAACTATGCGCATGAGATTTACAGCCCTTCATTTCTTCAAAGCAGAGCAGTAGTACGAACGCAAATAGTTCGCAAATTGTATATAATGGGTAGGTAAGCCAGCATACAGCTCGCGTGAGAGCATACAACAGCCTGGGCACTTCTCAATTTTCGAAATAGTCCGATTCGTTTTTCAACGTTTTCACGGCCAAGCTTAAATTCGATGAGTTCCCCTTCCATCAAGAGCTGATATAGCGATGACGTAGTGTTAGCAGTGGTAGTATGGGCAGCATATTACTTAGACGTTGAAAGCCTTTCCCTGTAAACGGCCCGTATTAGCGGCCCTGCTTATTTTCGGTTTGCTTTTTGCTGAGTACGACTGTACGTGTGTGCGCGCGTGTGTTCTCACAGACAGATAATCAGCAAGGTTCAGCCGAGAGTGGTGGAGGTAGAGAATGGAGAAGGAAGAATTTTAACGCGATATACGAACATACGAACGACTCGGGACTCTTGTCGAGACTAGCTGGATCAGCTCCTTGTCGTGTAATGTTGGAAAAAAAAGGGAAATCTTTAGGCAACGGGTTACGGAATGGAAGGTGTTGAGATGGTGGGACGTAGACAGGCAGGCATGCAGGCAGTTAGGTAGATAGGAGAGTACATCGCTGGGGCACACACACACACACACATCGACTAATGGGTGAGAATAGGGCTTAGCTGTGCAAGAGAGAGAGAGAGAGAGAGCAAAAAGCAAAAATAGAAAAGGAGGAGAGACGCTGCGAAGGGCATACATACTGCTCGGGATGGTTTGGAAATAGAAAGATTGGTATATATATATATATATATACATTGTAGTAGATCTTCTAGCAGTCTCTAAATTCGGCGAACTGGTCCGACAACAGTCGGTTCTTTCTGAGCTAATAACGAAATCAGTAGTCGATGCTCACGTAACCTTAAATCTTGAGAGAGAGAGAGAGAGAGAGAGAGAGAGAGATAGGTAGAGGAAAGGAAAGTCCACTTCTGGTGATCTACAGTAGATGATATTTCGAACTTTCTATTGCGATGATGTGGAGACGCCAGCAAAAAATTGGATTGGAAACTGGTACGAAGCGGGATTGCGGGGTCCAGTTTTCGAAGACTTGGTCTGAATATTCTGCGCAAGTTATGAAATATACAACAATATTATGAACACATACCTCGCATATTGTAATCGTTATTAGTATTATTACCATATTATTATTACCAGTATTAACGTTCGATATAGCAGGCAGATAGACCAAACCGATACTGTATTTACAACGGTGTGAAAACTCCACAAGTTTCAGCCGTCAGCGACACTTTGCGGATAATGCACACGCACAAGTCCCTTACCCCGTTTCTAGTTTATGGATAAAGTCATCTCATCAGCCCAGTGAGCAGACTGCACGGCTGTGACATTATGCTCCCCGGGCGAAAGAACCCAAAATGGATCAAAGTGCTTAGAGCGTATAACAGCCGGAACACGCTCGAAGCTGTGTCTTTGAGGGGTACACACGGAGGAATATCTGGCAGCGACATGTTTCACCGTTGCGGTTCGAAGCGTTTTCACCGCCGATGGCCACGGAGGATCTTCGTCCCTGAACAACTAAATATTATTATGGTGGTCGCACGAAACCGAGAAAATAGCTCGAGCGATAAGGGATAGAGAACTGCATGTGGCAATATTGCTGAAGTTTGGCCCGCCTATATATCTATATATGGTATTCTGTATTCATGATGAGGGATAGATCGTTTTGTTGAAACGGGACTTCTGAAGAGTTAATTAGTCGTATCGTTGCGACGCGGTCTCTATACACCAAAGGGTTATTTGTCGTCGGTTTCCAACGAGAAATGATTCTACATTTATCCAAACTGTGCTAACGAGAAGGGCCTCCTAAAATCGCTTTTGCTGCGCCTCCACCCGGAGCTGACGAACCACCGAGTCATGTCAGGGGGCACAAGTAAGCGTATATCCGCAGTATATATCCGAACAAGATCCTATTGAGAACATGCGATCCGCTCGCCCACTTGTTTATTATCGCGAGCCTGATCCCGTGGTAAGACTTCCCGTTGACAATGGACCGCTGACGCTAGTGTCAATGATTCCTTATTTGCATAGTGAAGCCATACTAATTTCTATTGTGGACACTCCGACCCTTCGTTTGTCCTGTTCCGATTCCGTTTTCGTAGTGACCCTCCAACCTTCTTAGGAACGGTGACGTTGTTTGCTGTGGAGTTGAGCGATCGCCAAAGGCCAAACAAATACTGGCTCAACGAAATGATCCACTTGAGAACCGAACCGATCCCTGCTGCTTTATCGAATCAATTAACGATGAACGGTATAAATATTATACGCTTTTTACTACAAGCTAGAGTATATGTGCTAAATTTTGCTATTGCTCGTGTTCCAATAATTATACTGGTAAGCGTCCAGAGTCCTACATGTGTAACATATCGGACCGTTGTGATATGGTAACCATTGTAAGTCGGCGCTCGTTATCGGAGGAACGCGCTCGGATCGCCTTATAGATGAGATGCAACAACCAAACCTTGTTGATGATAGAAACATTTAGCCTAACGGACTGTTCTAGGAGCGAACGGAGCGAACTGTGTGAACAGATGAATAAATAATTGAGATTAGGCCTCAACCTGATCTATCATCAGACACGTTCAATATTTTATCCTTTGGATGAAAAAGGTACTCCCGTCTGAGTCAACATTCGTCACACAACAGCCAACATCCGTCTGAGGCATGATTTGAACCTGCCACCTGGGACGTATCCTACTTTCGGTCGATTTATCCAAACTGCGTCGCTACGACAAAGTGGTTGCGGGGTAGCCAAATCTTGCATCCGACTTAGCAGTAGATAGACAGCAGTGGTTAAGTTAGAAAAAAAACGAAAAATGAGCTAGTACTGTCTCTGCTTGTTAAGCTCATATCCCGACGGAACAAATAGCAGAGAGCTTAAATCTCCAGCGAAAATAAGCATGCAAATCTGTCCATGAGATGCAAACAACACTGTCGCACCGCGAATGAAGATCGGGCGGCACGGCGTTGTCTTCCTCCTCTGCTTTATCACATTCTGATCTGGTGGTTGGGATCATCAGCAGTGGCGGCAGCCGTCGCAGCAGGACTCCGACAGGCTGTAAGTGGATTCTCAACGTTGAACACGATGGAACAGAACGATAACTCGAAGGGGTTGGGCATACCTAGCCTTTAGCAAAGATCTACGAGCGCAGCCTTTGTTGATCGTTGAATAAACCGGAAGGCAGCGTACGCCGGAAGTAACGAACTGCGCGGCTTGCGTGCAGTTCGACGTTAGCACCGCGACTCGCCGACCGCGTCTGCAGAGGCAGCAGTCCACATCAGAGCAATGCCGACAGTCGCAGGACATCGCTGTTCTCTCGAGAGTGAGAGAATTGCTTGCCTTCGCTGACGCTTGCGTGTGGTCGTGGACACGTAGGCGTAGGTGTGTGTCCGCAAGTCAGCCTGAAGACTAACCGAGTTACTCTAACGGATCGCTCTACCGCCTGAACAACAGTCCTTCTCTCAATCTCTAAATTCAACCTTCAGTACCGCATGAAACAGAAGGGCTAGTATGAACCGCGCGGAGACGGCGTGACCGGTCTGCTGGCTGTTCCCGATGCGCGATGCCGAGTCCTGCAGCGGTTAGTATACGGATGGTTCGGCAGGAGAAGGCCTGAGGGGCTTCCTCCTCCTGGTCGTCCTTCTTCGAGGTGGGCACCAATGAAAATAGATTCACTAGAGGAAACTATCCTACTATTGCCATCCACTTAGAAAATTAGCTTCGTCTCCGTCGCGCTGCTTGTCGGCTCGCCCCAGGGGGTAAACCTGCCTCAGACTACTGGCGCCCGTTACCTTGTAAGTCGGTGGTAGAGGTCGAAGTCGAGTAATATTGGAAAATGTTGGGGACCCCGGCCAGAGTAAAGTAAAGGAAGAGCTGAGAAAGATATGGGGTTCATTATTTTCGAAAGTGACACAGCATAGAGAACGGCATAGCAAATTCGTGACTTGGGAGATGAGTTTTGGGGGAGGAGATGGAGAGAGTAGTGCAGATGATGTCGGTGACGACATCTAACAAATAGCGGCGTGTCGATGAACGAGAAAAACACAACATAATACAATATTAACACACTGTCATAATGATTACCGATGTTTCATAATGATTGAGCGACCGCTGGAATCGATGAGCAGTTAAGTCAATGTACTCAATCAACAAGCGATTAGTTGAGGAAGAAATTCAGACACTTGGGTCGTGTCAACAGAATGGCTGTCGCTGTTGTAAGCCGCTTTCGAAGTTTGTACGGCATAGGCAAAACAGCAGGTGTCACGGTCGGAGTTTAGGGCGATCAACGATTTAAGGACACCCTTTTTCCGCCGAACGCTTTAACCTGACAACCTAATTAGCGTTTTTGATTGAGTTTCCGAAAATAGTGCTGGACGTATCTGAAGAAAAAGATCATTTTTTCAGAATGATAATTAATTTATTTCATTCGTGCGGTTTGTGTAATATATACGTAGTATATACATAATTGTAATATGAATATATATATCCTCTTATATTTTTGATATTTTTAACGATTGTCAACAAAGCTTCGTAAATGACCACAACAAAAAATCCGAGCTTTTAAATTATCTGAGTGTTTTTCGTGGCTCCTCATGCCATGTAGATTTATATTATTCTTTCTCTAATATAATAATATACTCCAGAAAATAATATAATAAACTCGAGAGAGTATTCGTTTTGTAGATCGCGCACAATATATAATTCACTATGTATAACAGGGTATGAGTCCTCATAATGGTATATATTATATCTTGGCAGGTGAATTCCGCATCAAGAGAATCCTCTCCACATTCAGCAAGAATAATATAAATCTAAATGACTTGAGGAGCCACGAAAAACACTCAGATAACTTAAAAGCTAGGATTGTGTGTGGTGGTCATTTACGAAGCTTTGACAATTGTTAGAAATATCAAAAATATAAGAGGATATAAAATGTAAAGAAGAATCACAAGTTTAATGTTAAAGTCCTTGATGACCAAGCCTAAGAAATGGAAGTTGCAGCACGGCGACTTAGGCAGCAGAAGTCATCTCGTTCAGATTGTCATTTATTGTTGAAACGCTATGCTGAAATGATCACTAGACATTCACTAGCGGACCAACTTCATTTCTGCCTCGGACACAGTGAGGTATTAGGCTACCTTTTACTGGGGCACCTGCAGGAAAAATGTGAATTTCTTCAACGTATTTAAAGACCCTTTCACCGGATACATTGTGGCCCGGTGGTATTCCGTGCTAAATCAGAATGGACTGGCCTTGGTTAAGCAATCGTTACGAACGTGAACATATCTCATTTTCTACGTACACTAGGCATTCCCCAATAGATGGGAACATTCTACATACGGAGAATGACTCCGCGGCAGAGGGCAATGACAGACTTCGGTGATATGTACCGGCGGACAACACCGGTTGGTCCGATTTCTTGCTGAATGGAATTTTGTTGGCAGAGAGGAACAACCTCGCAACGTCCGTTTCATTTGTGGCAGGGCAACAGGTTATGTGAAGACGGGGATAAGACACAGGCTAGGTTGATACAGGCTAATTTTAGCACTCTGGTGAACCTCTGTTTTGACCTTCGTCCATGATAGCCCGTGTTGGCTATCGTCTAGTGAATGGGCCGCATATTCTTGCTTTCAGGTATGAGAATGCTACGCTTCTTCGAAATATTAGGGTCCTATTTTTATGTAGAAAAAGCGCTACCGTCTTGACAGCAACGCGTGTTCTCATTCGTATACTCTGCTGATTGGACTGAAGTGTACTGGTGACCTATATAAGGATGTTCTGCCCTGCCCGCATTGGAATGTACGAGGTACACATATCGGTTATTCTATGTATTCCTGAAACACCCTGTGAAGAAAGACAAATAATATTAGGAAGAAATGGGATATGACAGCCAGACAACTGAAATAAATGGGGCGAACATAGCTGGGAGATCGAAGTCCTCTACGCCATTCAAGGTAAATCTTTTTGAATTAGCACATTCGTGTGGCGTGAACATATATGTTAGGACATCCCTAAGCAAACAGATGAATGATTCCTTGGGTCCGAGCAGCGTACACCAATCCTCTCTGGAGATACTTCTGTGAACATAATGGTTGCGTCTTATATGTACATCTCTAGCTTGTCACGTCGATCAGGCCGAATGTCAGAGAATTTACAATATACATGTGAATGGATAGGAGTAATTCGTTGTTCGGTGTGGGAACTATAAAATCTATGAAAACTAAAATAAAAGATGGAAATAGCCAATACAGGCGCTTATTAATGAGAATCTACTAGGAAGTTCTCGTGAGCAGGCAATATTGAGTACAAAAATACTGTATTCAATGCAAATTGATCACAATGATACTCTTGTAGACTTGCAAATCATTTCATTTTGAAGTTAAGATCAAAAAGTAAGCTAGGTTATGGCCATAATATGTTACGTTAAGGGCATATCGAATGTATCATCTCGCACGTTTATTATTATAACATAGTTAGTTGCTTATGTTTACGTAGTTCATAGTTGTTTCATTCATAGTTTCTAACCTGGTGCGGATTCACAAATTCGAAACAAATCTTTACATGAGACTAAATGGTCCGTCGGGGATTTGAACCCTAGTCCTCTCGCATCTGAAGCTTGAACCATACCCTTAAACCAACAACCCAACCGTTCACTAACCAATTTAACGAGATTGCGATTTTATTTCACGAAAAGGTAAAGGTTTATAGGTTATTATCAAACTGAGAGCCAAATTGTTTTGTATCAGATATGTATGCTTTGCGATTTCAAAGTGCAAGGTTTATTATCATTATTATTATTATTATTGTTATCATCAGACTTTGCCCTAATTAGCATTTATTGTCTCTATTAAAATGCGCCTCGAATCACTAGTTCTTGCGCAGAGGCATCAAATCGTCGCTGTACGGCTTGTAAGCGTTCATATAATTATGGGTATCCTGCAGGCTCAAAAGATACCAATAATACCATCCATAATACCATCCTTAGTAGCTTACGTATAAAATATATGCGCGGCTATCTGCACTGGTGGCGATCCATCATTGAAATAATCGTCTTTCCTCCAGCTAGGTCAGGTCGTTCGACAACACATTCCAGTGAACATGTTTGTCGCGCTGCCGGGGCAACAGACCACCGTCTCATCATTGGCATTGTTCAGTAAATTATCGAGCTCTCCATTGATTATTATTAGTAACTATAGAGACTCCAACCAATTTCGGCAGAATACCCAGCAACGATCTTACATTCGACACGACAGCTGGAATTCCTACAACTCGGCATTTTGATACCTACGTTCGCCTGGCATTATATAGATCGTATTATTGATCTCGATGTATTAAATCAGATCTCAATTAGGAAAAGCTGCATGCCGGTAATGACGGCAAGGCATCTTACTCACTACAAAGATCTGTATATATAAATATATCATCAATTAGTGATAAGTCCCTGAATGCCGGGTTGTAGTCCAATTGTACACAGTTCCTTATAGCGCATACATTAATGTATGTGCTATAAAGAATCTTGGTCTAAAATTGGTCTACAGCTCGGTGGGAGTTCTCAGTAAGTGATGCGACATGTTTATTATTAACGGCTGAAAGGGCGATGTAGATGACGCACGTTTATATTTGTGTGATCCGACAATGGTAAACTTAACGCTGTCCCCTTGGGCCTACTATCTATAACACAATTAATCAGGTTAACCCTGGCAACATTGCTGCCTCGATAATATGCATGTTAATTCATGCAACCAGGGGTTATTTTCCGACTGCTGGGCTCAACATATTTATATTTTGGTTCAATATATTTATATTCCCAGTCGGACGCAACGCCGCGGAGACCAGACGAATCTTCCGCACATTCGTTGTATAGTTCGCTGAGTTCGTTGCACATATCCGCTACTGTTCTACTAATTATGTGTATTCTCTCTCGAGAGCGAGAGAGAGAAAGCGAGACACCATAGACCAATAGCCTAGCGAAGAGGGCCGGTTCCGTCACTTCATCGAGTTATGGCCACAGAAAGGTGTGTCCTGGTCAGTAGCTGTTGGCGTATTGATGCTATAGTTACTGCCGATAAGAACTAACAAAATATCTATTTTTGCTAATGATCTGCAAATGGAACTCTGGATATTTCATGTGACTCTGCAGAAGAATATTATCATCGGGACAGATATTTTACATGCAACCGACATTGTTCTTACTGACAAATCATAGACATAGGCCACGACCCCTGAGGGACGAATGCGCGGCTTCCAGAGGAGCTGCAGCTCATTTGATAGCCAACTATAACTGCCAGCATCGGCGTAAGAATCACAGCCGCCTGAGAGATAACGTCCTGCTATAATGCCTTAATGCTATCTCTGACGGAAAACGTCAGAGATCGCTAGTTTAAGACCCACGTTGCGGCATGTTCATACTGAAGTGTGCAAAAAGCAACAGATGTTTTGAAATGCTAAGGACATGTACATGCGCTTTGAAATATCTCTAAATAGTCTCCGCCTCGTTACAACCATGTTTATAAACCCCCTCTCTTCGTGAACCGTATGACGCATCTCGTGGCGCATACAACATATTGGTGAGTCTCTGGCCGAAAAGCCGTTGTGACGTTGAGACTACAATTTTGCTCCTTGTTGTTAGTATCGGCGAGTGGTGTGCAGAGATTCACCACGGCAGAAGCTAGTCTGAGGGCGTAACGCAGATTCGAAGGACACCGAAACAAACTAGCCTTGTTACCTTGCATTTGAGCGAGAGATCAGATCGAGAGAGGAGTACGCCTGTATCGAGTTGCCCCTAAAGACGATGCTCCCATTTCCTCCGCTATTTTCGCTGGTCTCGAGATCAGCCGCGGACTTTTAAATGTTGGCTGCTTGCTTCGTCTTTGCGACACCTGCCAAGACCGGACATCTTCGGGGGTTCACTCTTAGATTTACAACAATTCTCACAGAGTGGTAGAAGCTCGTCTTCTTAATGGTTGGTCGTTGGGCACCCTGCTCCATCCTGCTTAGGGCAAAATCCCCCCCCGCCCATTTACGGAGAACTTTCTCGGCCAAGCTAACGAAGCACGGACTCCTAGCTTCTTCCCTGCCTGGCGGTGGCGACGATGGTGCTGACGGACAAGAAATGGGTTGAGGCAAACTGGCTAAGGCGGGGTGTGCCAGACAGAGAAAACGGAGCCGCCTCGTAGCTATTTCTTCTATTGATAAAACACAATGCAAATGAATAATAGTTTCGCTCCGGGCGGTGGTCGGAAGGAATAATTGCCTGGGAAAGCCACCGCTCTCGGTGCTTTCTCTGCGCGCGAGAGAATGACAAAAAAAAAAACATTGGATATCATTTTGAAAATATACAGTGCAAGTGAAAATAAACTAGAAATGGAAGGCTCCATGTCTTTTTTAGCCATTTCGACTGTTCAACGCTGTGTGGGTCTGTAGATTTGTACTTTCAGTTGCCGTCTATACGCTATTGCGAGATAGGTACACGATCTCATTTCTAGAATACGATTAATGGGAGGGTGCAGCTAACGGATTGCGGCCAAGCTATAGGCAGCTAGGCGTTAGATAGTAAAACCAATAAAGGCGGGACTCTCCTAGACTTTTGTCAACAGCCAACTCAGGTTTAAAAGATATTTCTACATGACATATCAGAGAACTTGAGCATTATGAAATTGCAGCTTCTTTAATAAACCAGTAAAGCTTTACCTTTACCATTAGCTTAGTTTACATAAGAGAGCATTCCGCCATTGTATTGCATATCCACGAGTGCTAATTATCAAGTATATTATCTTACATTTACCCTAATCATTGATTGACGGACAACTTGACATAACGTGAAGAGGCTTCAGGATTAGTGAAGATATATACGCTTAACCTGTATAAGGTAAACTGCTGCTTCTACGTTTAAGGCGGCTTAAACAAGGGTTATTCCACGACCCAACAGCTCGAGGGATAGCCAGGTTCGTTGAATATTTTATTCAAATAGAGGCTCCCACATTTCATGGTGTTACCTTCCTCGACGAAATTACCTCGACAGATGATCTCCGCAAGATCCGAGCAGGCACGTCCTACATGTTGAAGTTGGCTAAACAAAAGCAAACCACAGAGCGATAGCGGTGGCGGCGAAACATTTGAATAAACTACATTTTTTCAACGCACTTCTATTTTACATGCACGAGCATATGAGGTGGACATGCCTACATGGATTTAGCCTGCTCGTATGCTCCTTTCTACGCATCGATGGAGCAACAGGATCCTTTAATAATGATATGTATATATACTTACTTATATATTATCGTTACTTTTACCTTTTCACATGTATGTATGAGCAAATTATTTATAGAGCAAACGCAGGTACTGATTGAAAATGTATTGTAAGCATAGAAATTGCAATTGTAGTCAGGGCTCGAGGTAGACCCATTGCAGAATTTTCGTCATGTGTATATTATTATTATTATAATACTAATGTGAATATCGACAACTATCATTCAACGACGCTGTTATATCGTGTTACGTATTTGTCGACTTCATCGTCATAGATAAGAATATCATATCTCACTAAGTTTGCTCAAAAACAACGTCAGCTGGAAAACGGAAAAGGAATATTTCGCTGAGTTACAGCCGCAGTCGTCGTCGATTTCGTGAGGTACCCACTCCGCTGTAACGGTGATACTTCAGAAGTTTGAAATTCGCCTGACTCTTCTCTTCATTTTATCAAACGGTGTGTCCAGCTCACGCGCACAAGTGCCCATGGACTGTATCATCATCGAGCTTTTAGTTCTCCCAAACAATCGGAAGTCTACCCTGTCCTCAGGGTCATTGGAGCGTCTCACTAGAACGTCCCAGGCACAATTGAGCGCACTCAGGACCAGCCTAGCAATGACTCAACGCTCGCGCCACAGATCTATTATATATATATATATATATATATATGTGATTTACGTGCACTATGTACTTCTACAATCACTTTAGTCATCATCGGTGAATGAATTGTTACTAGCATTCTACTAAATGAACATTTCCCCCAAAGCTTCTCTCAAATGATGTTCATGGGTCACGCATTATAAGTCCTTTGGGATCAAGGAGACTGTACACATGGCCGACACCACGACAATAGAAACACTGCTGAATGTCTGCCTGCTGCTTGGAGTTCGCGGAAACCCTCCTCTCGGTCGCAGCACTGCTTGGTCCCTAGTGGCATGTGCCTTATTGGGTCGTACTTTGGCCTGCACCAACCTTAACACTAAAATGAACAGACAGAGACATATGGGCCCAACCATCCTGTTGTTCGCTGTTGCTGCACCTTCGCCACCCCAAGATCGTAGGTATTGTACCTGCCCACCTTGCCAAGTCTAATACTGAAGTCCCAACATATAGGAGCCTATTGGGGCCTAATTGGGGCCCTGTGGACTGCCAATCTTACCACCACGTCCCCATTAGCACTACTGGTACAGATTAGTAACAAAAAAAACATACGACTGATTAGAAGCTAAACGCAGGTAGGGCTTCGGCAGTTGATATCGTGCTGGTATATTCTCCCTATTGGAGTCGAAAAGAACTTATTATCTTCAGTAGAATTGCTATCTGTATGCGTAAACATCAGGTATCTATATAGCCCTCCGAGACATTACACCAGTGGACCTAATTGTCCCTTTGCTGTCCTCTCACTGCGCTAGCTGACAGTACAACAATGCCTTTCCTGCATGTGCTCTACCTGAAGAATTTGTCGATCATCTATTCGGCTCGACCTTCGTTGATCAATCGTTAGCCAATCCCGAAGAAACATTTCGCCTTACTTTAGTATCTAGCTCCCTTTGTTATAGGTCGTGCGAACCTCTGCATGATTTGAGAATACCTAAGTCAAACATTGTATTAGTTCACTTCAAAAATGCCACTGAACTTGTATGTGAGCATTCGAATTCAAACGTTCCTCATAGCAGAGGGACGCCGAAACGGGAGAGGTATTTGCGGAATCTTCAAATTCTACGAATGACTTTAACTAGTGGTATCAATTATTATATGGCTAATTTTAATGTCTGTTTTGCAGATAGTGCCCCGGGGCAAAACGATTATTTTGGCCTATAGAGCTTCATTATTTACTTTTGCCTATTCATTATCGAAATCGCGAGCCCCAATTCAAATGGGAGATTAAGCTTGACCTGTCTTGCGACCCGCGATCTTTGATCACGTTTGTGGAGATTATGCAACTTATGAAAATAAGTTTGAGTTACTGGTCCCTATCTGTGCCTCTCATGAGGCTTGCAACTATTACTGGACTATTTATTTATCATTGAGGATGAAACCGTAAGTGCCCATGCTACTTTCATATGTAACTAATTGACCGTCACTAATTATAGACTGAGTATTCCTGGCAAACCATAATTGTATTCACCGTAATAAAGAATAATTAATTACGTGCATTTATAGTGTGGCTCTTTATCCCTGCCATTCTGCTCTGACTACTTAATGAATGTTTGTGTAGTTCTACTGCCATCGATGAGCAAAGCCAAATGAGGAATATTCTTCATATGGAAAAGAAAGTGACCAATATTCTCTGGTCAGCTCAATGAATTCGCGACGTTCTTAAAGCGAAAACAGTATTATTGGAAGAGATCGTCGACTGTTTTTTTCCCAGGTATAAGCTACTCATACAACAGTGACAAAAATCTTAGATGCAAAGACCGCCGTGTGTTAGCGATTTCAGATTGAATCCTTGTTGAGAAATATCATATGTCTACGAAGCTAAAGGTCAGATCATACAAAGCATAATATCTATGTCCAACAAGAAGCATATAGGATACTGTAGCTATAAACCTACGCCGTACGCCGCTCGAATTCACTACAGCTTGTCGCGGCTTGCTACGCCCTCCAACGGAATACGGATGAACCAGCTAATGAGCCCCCACCTATTTCACTTTCCTGTTGCAAAGGCGTGGGGCAAGGTGAAGTCGTGAACGCAAGTGGAGTGTGCAACGTGTATAGGGTAGACTAGATCCGCCGCAATCAAGCAGGCCGCTTGAATACCATTATCCTTATTACCAGGCTGGCCTGTATCCGTGGCGGCGACAGTCCCAAGCAACGTTTCTACGATGTAAGTGCTTATTACGAAAAGGAGGCTGTGGCGGGATAGCGTCATGCTAACTCTAGGATTTTTTTTCCTTCACTCAGATCGTATGTCGAGCTGTCCCTCCGCCCTGCCCTTCCACCACAGTGGCAAGCCAATTTTGGGTTAGCTCAGTGAAGCTCTCTGCAAAAGTGCGTCGTCGTCGACGAGGGCGGGTCAAACGAGTCATGATAAGATATAGAAGAGGCGGCCCATCCTTGGCCGTCACGTCGTGTCTTTGATAGATGCACACTTATACCATGTGTCTATGTGCCTCCCCCGGCGGCCAGTTTCGTATATACTCTGTGCACGTATGTATTGCATTAGAGTTGTAGACGTCTCCTTGCTCGATGGGGCCACACACAAAGGAACGTGTTCCGACGAACAGTTGCTTGTTCCGCTGTCGGTTTTTGTTGCACGATGGATGACACCGGCCTTACCGTTGACCTCTTCGCCAAGTTGACGCAGTAATGCATCGGTGTGTATAGGTACATATACGCTATGGGTGTGATGGTTTGAAGTCAAGATTTATGCGCCTATAGACACATCAATGATTCTTTTCGTGATAATACAAGCTAATTTACAGAGCCGCTGGCTGTTTCCACGAATAAACGACAACATGCTTTATTTGCCAGGTAGAGTCCCACCAGGTAATACATAAAAACGGTCCACAATGACAATTCAACCGCCAACCGTGATCACGGTAAGCGGTTTTGTACATTATATGTATTATCAGGAGAGGTGTCTTGAGGGAGGATAGGAATCGTCATTATTTAAATAGAAAACATGTGGGCCTTTCGTGATAGTCATACTCCCATAGACTCCTGATCATTGGTAAGAGAATCGTCCCGTTCGATAAATTGGATTCAATTGGCTAGCTTTTTTTTTAAGAGGTTAAAGGTAAATCCTGCATGGACACCAGGCCTCACAACTAAGGTTTTTGCCTGGTAGACTTTTACTGACTAAACCCAGAACCGATTTTGACTTGGGGCACTGATCGGGACTGTCAAAAGTATTACTTCCGTCAGTGCCTTGCAGGGACCGGCAGTTGATTCCAATCATGTCCTATCCCTTAGTTCCTCCTCCAATTCGCTATCTTAGCATAGCTAAACCTAACCCTAACGGAGTCTAAAGAATCGACTTTGCAGAGCTACACAACTAAGTTAGCCCAGACATGGAACCTAAGGTTTAAAGAGACTTATGTGACTAGCGAGACGTAGTTTCTAAGTCACCTTTGAAGTTCGCAGTCACTGATGGCATTTATTTGAGCGTATGCTATATTACATACTCTACATCACTGTACTCTGCGGCATTATATAGACTGATGAGAAACCCACTGGGCAGTCTCTGCGTATCTTACCAAGCTGGCTTGTATGAAGGATAAGTAGGCTTAGACATAGCCCTCATCGCGGACAACACCCAGATACCCGTCGTTATTCTGATACGAAAGGGCGGCCTGCGTCGAGCGACGTAAAACAGACTACCGTTTCGTTGTCGTCCGTAAAATGCACTAAATCGCAACGTGCCTCCATATCCCCGCCATGATAGCGTTTGTGCTCTGTCGGCGTTATATGGCGCTATCCTGCTTTCATAATATAGACATAACCAATAAAAGCATACCCTCCTTCCGCTCCAAGCATGGAAACATGCTTCGGACCACGCGAACTGCAAATTTCTTCCGAAGGCTTGTTAGCCTCGGACTCGGATCTCTCATCCAGCCATGTACGAAGCAGGCGTGGTAATGAACCGCATTCTAAGGCCTCTTCCACGGTCAGCCATTCAAGCGATTCCCTCTGAATCAGCGAGTCCCTACATCCGTGCTGTCCCATCATTCTGCACTGCGACTCACTGTCGAGAGTCCACCGCGGCTGCAAGAGGGACGTCAACCAACAACGGTATACGGACCAATGGTTGTCGTAAAAACGAAAAAAAACGCCGGCTACAACTGCCGCTCCAGGCTGAGCCAACATTGTGACCGTTTATGAAAATTGCACGCGGAGCAGGTTCGGTTTTATTTAAGAAACACTCTCTATAAATATTTTGTTATGTGCGCAAAATACGGTCGACGACGATGCTCTCGCAAAATCGTAGCACCCTGCTCGGCAGCTGCCCTCGCGAAAAGGAGAACGCTGATGTTGTGTATGAAGTTATTGCCGCTTGCAGAGTTTGATAGTTTCCTTCAGGGCATCTTGCTCTACATCCAAGATAAAACAAGAAGCACACAACTAGTGTGATGGCATTGAAGGGGCTGGCCGCATTTGAGGATAATTTAGCTGGTAAGATCGTTTATTCAAACATACAGTAGGTCGGTATTTCTAGGGATTATGGGGGGGGGGGGTGAGGACGACAATGTCCCGAGGAAGGCGATGGCATTGCCTCTCTGCACGGCGAGGGACAGGCGCTGCAGGAGGAAAGAGCCAGCGCCGGTGGCGCGGATCAACCTGTGGTAGACCCCCTCGAGGAAGTTCGCAGTGAGAGGGCCGTGCCCGCCCAAGGTCTCAAAGGCAAGGGGGGAAAACAGGTGGGTTGCTTGGAGTGCGGCGTACTTCCTTAGCTTTGCCCGTTCCGCACGCGCTACTGCGTAACCGGGGATGGTTGCACAGTGGTTGACATAAGAAGGTGCTAGAGTGTCAACCACAGTGCCGTCCCAGACCAGGTGCAGGCCTCGATGAAAGGGGATAAGGGTGAGGCCGTCAGGGCGGCGCCCGTCAGAGGTGTCGAGGCCCTGTGGCTCCCTTGTGCAAGGAATACCGGCGGAGTGAAGGGCCCTCACGAGCGTGTCGTTAAGCATCGTGTGTCGCGGATGGCGACCGGCGCTGCGTTCGCACGAGAGACCGTGATGGCCATTCGTTGCGACGGGGTCCCCGCAACGCTGGTAAGATGGAAACGATGCCAATTATAACCCCTGGGGGAAATTGCTGTCTGTGTGATCACCTCGAAAGACATGGACAGAATAGAAGCGGACCAAGGACGGCTCACATGTTATACACAATACCATCAAACTCACATGTTCAATGCAATTTCACAAGCTAGTGAAGCTATTGTACGTTGGTGCAAATTGTAGAACGCTGTGCGTTGTAGCGTAGTGCTTATACTGCAAATCAGTAATCGATTGACTTGAAGACAGCGCCACATGCGGTACCCGATTCGTACCGAAACGTGGATGAATGCATTGACACATGGTATTACGTTTGACATTTACCGGAAACGATGAAGATCAAGGTAAAATCAGGCAAATGTCCGTTGTAGATAGAAGCGTAGGTTCATTCAGGCCAACCGTGCCTACTCTCTGTGTGCGCCTTACCTGCAGGTGATATTTTAATCAAATCGTTTTACTAAATCGTCCGGTCACAATGTTCTTCGCTCTTGCACATAATCCCCACATACATTCTCCTCTTGCTCGTGGAGACAACTCCTCTGGTGCAGCGCAAATTCGATTAGCCTGCCATCGAAGTGATTCGAGTTGCGGATCTAGCTAGACTGCACGCTATTATCCTATGGCGTATGCCTTCCGATCTGCCTTGCAAATATGCTTCCCGAAGGGCAGCATTCCCAGCCGTACTACCAATATATATTACCACGCCGCAACTAAAATCAGATAGCTTCCTAGCCGCGATGGAAAGATTGCGCCAAATGTTCGCTATAGTTCATCAGACATGAAATGATAGCAGCCTAACAATCGGTTGGTAGACATGCCTGAATATAAGGAGTCTACAATTGCTTGAGCAATCGCGAATGAATATCAAAGTAGTCGGAGTGTATGGACTGGTAAATGGTATTGAGAGGTTTCCTCCGATGCGGCAAAAAAAAACAGTTATTGTTGCGGCCGGAATTGGTAAGGTTCGGTAGCTAGCCATGAGGGCTGGCAGTCCCCAATGAACTAAACGCCGCGAGTCAACAGCGAGCGAGTTGTGATGTCGACACACAGTGGGTGGTTTCCGGCGCCAGCAAATGAAATGCCACCGAGTAGCAGCAAGGATAGATTTATGCATATTCATACGTAAGGTGTCCCCCTGGCTTGGTATATTGACGTTTATCCAATTTACTCCAGTAGAGAAAATGTATATCTATACATATATATATATATATATATATATATAAAGTGAAAGTTTTTATTCTTGGAAGGCAGACGAAAAAAAATTGTATGTATTAAAAAATTTCGTATGTATCGCGTCCCATTTGTATAACGTACGATTTTACTCAGCCTGCAATGATTTGTTTATCGTAAGATGAATCCAACTTTTTTCTGCAATTAATATAAAGCGTTTGAGCCGGCTGAGGTCCACACACCAACTGTTGTTAGTGTGTGGCTCATAGTAATACCTAAAAGGTTAGGGGCTGAGGTCTGTCAGATAGGGGAAGAGCTGAGGGTCAACTCGAAAAGACAGTGGTAATGTGTGGCAGAATTCAAGCTTCATACAAAAATTCCCGGTCGCGTTGATATGGCGTTACTGCCTTTGTAATGACAAGGTCATTTCCGATATTTATATCGGTGCCATTCACATTTCCACGTTATCTCTAGCCCATTTGCGGCCGTTAGCCGACATCAAGATCGACGATATTTCCGGGCGGCCTTTCGCGATAGCGCTTACCATAGATATGCGTAAAACAAATACCTGTAGAGACTTCCTCCTTAAATCTGCTCTGGGAATTAAGGGCAAGACCCACTGGCGAACATGCAGCTACCCCTAGGTGAGCATAGATTGAGTTATTTAAAGAACGTTTATGACTGTGTGACGCTCGGTGGCGTGATGCACTCATGTGCGCCTATGCAACCCGAGGTGACACGAAGGTGTACGGGTTAATTCTCAACGTTGCACGTTTGCATTTAGGGTTTCGCTTCTGACGAAGAAAACAATTCTATCGATATAAAATTCTGGCTGAGAGTCAGTCCGAGGATACATGCTTAGAACTTGATTAGGTTTGCCGAAGTATTTCAGACATTCGAACATAATTGATCTCACTGAATAAAAGAAGGTTTGCAATCTTATTATAATAAGAGTCAACGGTGTTTGGGAATTCGCTTTTCTCAAACATTCGCACAGTTGCATCTAAAGCCGGGCAGACGAATATGATTTGAAAGAAATGAATGTCATCTATGTGGAAAAAAGATACAGGAAAATTCGATATCTGAGATCGTTTTCAATTTTAGTAAACACACGGCCAGACTACGTTATGACGATAAATCCTAGTCTATGTATGTAGTTTTTGTAAGGGATATAACATGCGTGGAGATGCTTCCGACCCAAGGCTCCCGAAGCTAGCATGTGTTTATATTCCAGCAGTTTGGGAAAAGTCTATGAATCGCATTACCATAGATCGCTTTTGTAATGATGTAGTCTATAAATGCGTGCGAAACGCTCAAACGGTTGACTCGTCGCATTCGTTGGTTAGAAATGCGCAGCCGGGATGGTGGTTTTCGGCCTTAGAAACTGTAGCGAAAAGCTGTATAGCCCAGCTATTCGAGGCCTCTTCAGAGATGCTTCGCACAGCAAAGGCAATATCGTGGCTGAGAGTCAGCCCGAAAATATTAGGCCTCTTTAGAAAACCTAACCTATATGCAAATAAATTGCTCGTTGTTAGAACCGTCGTGGCTGCAGTAACTGAGACTCAGCTAACCACGTCATGTCCGCACGGTGAGGAGGATGTGTGGTGCTTGTGGCTGGGCTTGTTGTACACATCTCACCACCCTCACTGAAGGAATGCGCTAAGCGATATCGGGAAGAGTGATGTTGATGAACATCGTCAACAGTTCGACAAAGAGGGGCCGTCACGATGTTGACATGTCTTAGCATGCCACCCCCTCCCCCAAATTATAAAATAGACCAATGTGGCTAAAAACTACAGCACACCGTTAAATCGAGGAAGAACAACGATGAAGAGCGAGCCCATTTGCGCTTTGCTAGCAGGGCTGAAACTACAACACTCGGCGCCGACTGAGTTGGAATGTGCTCCTCATTAATATTTCAACAAGGGAGAATGGTAATATAAAAAATTGTAAAAATAAATATATATATATATATGTATATAAACATATTATCTATATATAATATTATAAAAAAATATATATATATTATATATAATTTTTCCCAACATCTTTTCCAGTTCATCTAATGCACTCGTCAATTATCGTACGCTATCTCAGTTTATTCATCGCAAAGTCCACGGACATCTCTCCGAGAAGGCAAATAATTGTCGCCGCTCCAGCAGGCCACTGCTATCGGGATATTTTCGCCTAGCCATCACAGAGTACGTTACCTCTAAAACGTAATTAGTGTACAATCCATCAAGTTCGGAGTACCCTAACATACATACAACACTCTATCGAAGGGCAGCTCTGCGAAGAAACTAATTCCGGACCCATGCCAATCCCGTCGGCTCATTTCGGTGAACAGTACAGCATATTTACTGGCCACAAACGTCAATGAAGTGATGATGATTCCTTAAACGCATTTACCATGGATCAAGGCAGTGGACATCTGTCCTACACTATTGCCATCGGCCATACCACGTTGAATTCGCCCGTTCTCGTCCGATCAACGAAGCTAAGCGACGTCGGGCCCGGATACCACTTGGAAGGGTCCTACACGATCGAATGGTGAATACGATGAGTCCATACGGCATTACTATATGTGTATACCCGGAGCTTTCGTTTGCGACTGAAAGTCCGTTCTCCCATCAGGAGACGTTTCGCGGTACTTATCCACATGACCGTATTACCACGAGAAATTTCGGCAGGGAAAACCCACATGACCTAGACATTATATACTGCGGCCAGATCCCCCTCCGCACCGCGTCTCTGGTACGTGATGGCAATTACGACAGCTACATTGCTCGAAATAAATTATGCTTATTGCGAGCTAGTGCAAGTGGCGTCTTGCTCCTGGCGTCAGATAGTAGATACATAATGCGTGCATTGCTCTTACAGCGAACGTTACAGCGGCGTACGGAGCTACACCGGCTGCTGCTACTGCAGCAGAGGCCGACCCAGCCAGACAATTTGTACCTCCAACTCTCCGTCGTTCCCATCTTTCGTCAGCCGTTGCCGTTGGAAGGCAACCCGACGACAGGACAGATAAGCGATGATGGCGTGCAATCATAGGCGTCGTACCGCTGCGGCCATCAGCATCACCATCGAATGGGATCCGAGCCTAAGCTGCACACACACACACACACATTCACGTACGCACGTGGTAGATTCGACGCGACGGCTCCGAGGCTGTATGACAGCGGTAGCGGCAGCAGCAGCAATCAACGCCAATATTGCGTGATATATACTAGCTCGGAGATATTTTCTGCTTAGCCAGGAGCCATCAAAGCAAGAAACAATTATGCGTTCGTCAGATGTGGCAGTGGCCTGCCGGAGGGATCTGATGTTGACGTCGCCCCCTCCTCCCCGGCTGGAGAACTCTGCACGGTGATCGGCGAATGGCGACGATAAGCAAAATGACGGTGACGAGGATCATCGCGTCACTCACTTAATGAATGGATGAGCGAATGAATGAATCGACTTAGTACCAAATACTATTTATAAGCAGCAAATACACTGGATCGTTTCCTGGATTCGTCTCTCGTGGACTGTACCGTATGTTGTTCACATCCATCCAATGTGTAGACGTATGCTGGTGACTAAGGCAGATTGCTTTGCCTAACCTACCGAAGTCTAAATCTTAGCGAAGCAGATTCTGAAGACCCACCTCATTAGCCGGACTGCTCAAACGAAATCCAACGAAATGGTAGTCTATTGAACTACTGACGGTAGTCTCCGATCAATTGCGACTTGGAAAATATCGTTGTGTAGTTCAATGTGAATATGGTATTGTTTGCGAATCGTATTGTTTTTTTTTTAGTTCGATGACCTCGTAAGCGTCGTCATGCGTTTTAAGCTTCTGTCAATGTAAAACAATAATAATAATAATAGATTGACGTTCTCGTTCTGTAATTCCTAGCAACTACCCGGAGGTAATCCTCGAACTTTGTGTTGCTCGCTAATCTCGCGAGTTGGGGTCCAAGTTCTCGCCGGGCCAAGGGAATCTCGACAACGACGTTAGCTGCCCGATCCATCGTGGCGTCGTATCCGGTCAGTTAGTGTACGAGGATGGGCTTAGCTAATTGGAAGGCAGTGAGCAAAGAACGGGTGTTGGCCATCGTCCTGCCCCAGAAATTGTGCACCTACTGGAGCGGGAAGTGGGAGTCTGTCGGGACGGTGTCTAGCAGCCGCTCATACTCAAGCCACCCAAATCTAGAGACTCAATCTGTGATAACTCAGCGAACTACTGTGTAAGTATACGAAACCGCATCCTTCACACACATTTTAGGGCATCAAACACACAGGCGAATGTCCATCACGATGCAGGAGGCGCTTGTCGAGTTTCCGGAAAAGACTTCATGCGTGGGCGTGTCTGGTCGTGCAGTGTGGTATTGCATGTTTGTCTGCGTGGACGACACGGTGCGCGTGAAGACGAGGGTAGCTACATACAGATGCTCAAATAGTATAGTTTGCATAAAAAATCATCTTCGGCTGTGGGCACTCTATTAAAATTAAACTTCATAGCCAATAAATAATCGTATTATCGTAAAATTTGTTTTTATTTTAAATATTTACTTAATTATAAGGATAAAAGAGTAATTATTTGAAGGTAATAAGAAATTTTGTTATATGCACGTTCTGATGCTAGCACTATTACATTGGTAGTCGACATTTGGTATTTACTTTTTCACTATACTTTGCCTCTAAGACATACGTACCCGTACTTTCAACAGACAAATATTTCACGCAGATTTAATGTATCTTGACTCAACGAGCGAACTTAAAATAAAACGATATGGAACTTCCAGGGAAAAACTTGCATAGATAGACGTGACAAGGTATTCTACATGTATAGCGGGTCACCCCTTCAAAATTATAGAACTTAAAATGGCCTTAAAATCGTACATCTCCTGACATAGTGTCGCAGTCTTATTACAAGCTACAATTGTTCGCCAGTGTTGAAAATAATGTCACCCAGATGACATCCCGTCCTGGCGTACTTGAGATGCCGCAGTTTCGAAAACGTTCTGTCTGGAGAATATCTCGACGACCTTTCGGGCCGATTGCTGACGCTCACGATATGACGGACTGCATTTATCCTTCCTACGTTCAGTGGCTGAAGTCGGGCGAGAGATTTACCTTCGCGGGCTCCCGCTTGCCCCGACCGAGTTACTTCGAGTGGAAGCATTCCCAGTGCTTTTGAGCCCTGCCATTGCGGGGAGTGGCCGGGGAGAAGATAGATTTTTTGCCCTTTTCCCAGCTGGAGTCAATAGACCCCCATTGGAGGGCTGGGTGGATTAGATTTGTTGAGCCCGATGGCTCATGTAGCCTATGTGCGGAAAAATTGACTTCCATCTATCTGTGAGAATGTCTGCGCTAGTTGTGGTACAAAGACACGTCCCACCTATGAGAAATGGTGTCATGTTTGCTCGGCGTTAGTCCTACTCTACCGAAGTCCTGTTTTCTTTTGAGCGATCTGCAGATGTACCTCCACTCGTGTCCAGATCGCTTGTACAGGCGTAAGGCGTCTTTTGATCCGCACGGTATAGATTGCCGGTTGATTCCCATGGTAAAGTTCGCAATAGCTGCCAGCGGCATTTGTGGTCTCGTACGTGTGCGTTATATGAAACAATGTACACCCATCTTGCTCGCGCCGTATATAATGGGGTCTTGTGCATCTGTTCTCATCCTCATATTTACTGGATCCAAGTACGCTATCGTACTGCGTTGTTAAATTCGTTAATATAATCTCTATGTATGTATACATAGTGTCTATGTAACGTCTCATTCTACATAAATGTGTTTTTTCTAGTGAGCCCGCAACGCATTTCCCGGGAGGTGATGAGAGCATACGAAAGGCAAAGAACAAAATCCCGGGTACGGGGTGCCAGCGCGACAAGGTCCGACAGGTGGATCAGAACATGATAGCGTCGCAGAGTCATCCGATGCCGCTACTTCGGAGAGTCGGACTAACGGTATCAGGTGACTTGTGATGCATTAGTCTGACACATCGTCGTTAGTTCTCAAGCGAGCCGAGGTACACGGACAGAAACTATGAGGCCTTGGATAACAATGTACCCGGTCATTGCTTGATATATATCTCCAAGACGTTTATCAATTAATCAATTTATTGTTAGTCCGCGTTGAATAGATAAACATGATATCTATGTGTACACACTTGACATTGCAATTCCATAATACAATCTCTTATTAAGCAAATGAAGCCCTGAGCATCGTTAAGCGTCCCCTATCAGCGACGCTGTTCGTTTCCGTTGTAAGTAACTACACCATGCTTACAAAACAATTAGCATTTACCATTCAAAAAAGGTACCAATAACTATTAGTGGATCAAATTTGCTGTCATTAGTGCCGCATATACCCGCACCCCCTCGTTAAAGCTACATCGTAATGTCTATGTCGACCTATGGTTGCTTTTTGATACTACCAACAATGTAATGCGCTGTTGCGTTAAATGCAAATAATTTACTAGATCGCCAACAGGATACATTACGCAGGGTTGCGCGGTTCGTGATAGCCTAATCGTTCAAAAATATCGCCAAGAACTCATTGTACTCCATCAAGCTCTACGAGTTTTTTCTTAGTGATATGTTCTCGTATTTTTCAGTGAATGGCACGCCCTACGCTTATTGGAAGAGTACAATATACAAGGATCATCAATCTTGGTAAAAAAGTACATGTCATGGTGTCGTGACTAAGAAAATGTCCCGGTAATTACATATGGCGTGAGACATGGCTCATTTGGACTGGCCCAAACACAGGCCCCTTTTTTTATGATAATCGCCTCACTTAACACAGTATGATGCGCGCGGTGAACACGATCGAGCAACATCCTTCTATCGATCATCACGCTACTGCCTGCATTATGACCAAGGTTTGCTCAGGCGGCAAATAGTGGCGTTTTCGCCGCTACAAAGTTCTTTTTGTCAGCGCGGTGTTGACAACCCGTGTCATGTTCTCGTGTACATAGAACTGTTGCCAGCTATCCAGCCACTTTTGTTGCTATTTTGCAAACAATCGATTGTGTGACGCTCATCAGCACTTTTTGGTCTCTGCACCAACACAACATGGCTTCAATATCAGGAACAAATCGGCACAACAAGCGCCCCTCCGCGGGAATCGCTCGATTGGAAACACGTGAATTCCCAGCGGGGCGTGCCGTCACGGGTATCATTTTCCTGTACAAGAGATTGCCAGTAACGATAGGATTCAAGAAGGGATTGCCACAGTCAAACTCGAACTCTAGTAGCTCAACGGACAGCAACGATCAATGTGATACAGGCGAAATTGGTAGGTCGAAAAACGGTCCTAACCACAGGTCATTTCAAATCCATAAACGTAGAGCCTTTATGGGATCCGCGCCTGGATTTGAAACCGAGCGACGAAATTCTTTGTAAGAGCGAATCTTTACACACTATTACACTAGGCTGGTATTATTTGAAGTTATCTTACCATATTTAAATTTAAGGGTTGGGATTATTCTAATACAGATGAAGTTCTACCCAATATATGCCCACTTCCGCAGGCAGGAATGTTGCAAATTGTCTTGTGTGTCCAGACGAAGATTCGTGAGCTTAAGAAGTCAGCTAATATCACTTGAACGTGCCTTACCGTACTTATTATCGATCACCTAAATAGCTAATTAACGCGTACTTCTTCCGTAGTAAGTAGAGTTGGAATCAGTTGTACACTATTTTGCGAAAAGACGAGCATGTGCAAGCTTCGGTTTGACTGCATAATACCTAACTGATCCTGGCCATCTCGTGTAATAAATCTCACCACGTGAGATATCACTTCTCCGAAGAAAAGCCCGGACGACTGAAAACTTCCGCTGGATTAGTTCCTCTCTGAGTCATGATAAATGTGGCTGACACCGGAGGAGCATAAATCGAGCAATCGACAATTTGTCTTCCTGTTCCAGAAACCAACAAGGGATTATCGCAATAATTCTCATTTGAAGTCGCACTCCCTACCTATTCCTTGAAAAAATTATAGAACATATTATATATAATAGAACATACCGGATTATAATAACAATACATCTATGTTTATATAATAATATTAATAATAATATATTATGCATTTCGACAATACCATATAGCTCTGCGGTCGCTGCTGCAGAAATAAACGTGAATGTCGACCCATATTGCGTCCAGATACATGTAGAACGCCATCGGCGTCATAGCGCCAGAGCGTAGGCAGTGAAGGATATTCAGTATTTCTTCTCTGACACAACGCTTAGGAGAAAAAAAACGGTATCGCAAATGAGTTACTTTCTAGCGACTTTTTTGATATTGAGCAGGACGTCCTGCTGCTTTCGCTCACATCACTTCGAAAATGCTCTGCTGACCGCTCATCGGTTTAATGTTCCGCGATTTTACAACATGCCGCTTTTGTCGATTTGAGGCAAGTTCCATGGCGATGTTGGAGCAACCTCGTGAACGGAAGTACCGTAACAGGCTCCCTGCTGGTAGAAATGCAGCTTCATACATGGTGATTGCATCTCATGTCTTAATAAGACTAGCGATTCATCGAAATATGATCTCGTGCAGCTTTAACCACAGACACGATGTGTGTTATTCTTTTGCATCATTGTCATGAGCATGTTTGAGTGATATAAGCAAAAAACGATATGGAAACTTGTGTAATGGCAACTCGTCGTATGGCGGAAATCCCAAACGGACGCGCACCCCTTTCTGCCATCGCGACTCGAATGCAGTCCGTCCATTCACTGTTCACTTCACCCACAACGACAACAACATCGTTTCGAAATAGATTACGCGTTATTCAAGATAGCCACTTTTGCTATATTTTTTTACCAGACCAAGTGCACGAGCTTCAGAAAGTCTGTTCAGTGTTTCTGTTCAATGAAAATGAGAGGCGAAGGTCTACTCTATGTTGACCTGCACCCCAAAGTACGTCAAGGTAGGCACTGTACGTCAATCGGCTTTGAGCACCGGGTTAACAAACACCCCTCGTATATCTATATATGAATACAGACTAGCGAGGGGCCACACGTAGCGTGATACGTAAATTCCCAGGTGAGGCTTCTAATAGTTAGGAACGAAGTGTGTTAAAAGTAGTTAAAACAGATGCGATACAGCCAAGGAAAGGGTCAAATGGTAACGTAATTCACTGAATGAAATGTGGTAATTGTCATTCTGATGAGAAAAACATTCTGCTTGAACGCAAACGATTTTACATGCGTTTAAGAGGCCAAAAATGAAGTCGAGTTATTCTGTATTCGGCCGTTTCTTTGCTGATAAGAGAAGCTCCTATTATTTTTGATGTATGGTACCTCCATTGCTAATAGCTGCACGTTCCATCCAATACTAACATAATAGACTTTCGTTCCCATAAACAGCAGTTCTTTGATCATTAGGCTAGAGCTATTATAATCAGACATCCGCTCCGCAGATGGAACGGACAGTTCTGGGAAAAAAAACCATATCGAACCTTTTGTGATCCTCAGATCTCGGCCGAGCATTTGTTTTTGTACGCGTACTGGGACCATAATATTACTTTTGTAGTTAATACAAAAGTGACATTAACTTATAGTTAAGTTA